>CM060968.1:33577455-34978705 GCA_030765045.1 Tenodera sinensis
AATTAAGATGTGTACCAAATTTGAAGTCATTCTGATGCATAGTTTGAATAATTTAATAAAATATATTCAGTCATATTTAAAAAGATTCTTCACATCAAAATATTTAAATAATTTATCTGCAACTTTTTAAGGCACACATTATGGGTACATTTAACCAAAGTTGTTATAGGCAAAATCCTGTTCTAGTTATAAAGGCTAGCATTACTATTTTAAAAAATAAATATTTTTCAGTTTTTTAGACTGAGAAATTTTCTTTTCTAAGTAATGCACAGTTATAAAATTTTATGCTAAATAAATGCTAAAATATGTGCAAAATTTCAACAAGATTGGAATTTAGTTCGACATTTTGAGTGATGAAAATGCTGTTTTTAGAAAACTAAAACAGTTTGCCATTCGAATAACTTCTATTTAAGTTCTTGTGGTAGAGACTTAGAACAGCTTAAGAACCAGAGGTATATGTAGCAGAATATTTCATGGAATAGAGGGATAAACACAAAACGCCTGGAGATTATGCATCACGGCGATCGCTGCGGTAGTGAGGGCAGCGTGCATTTTACTAGGATTAATGCAGTGTTATACACTGCACTAACAAATATCTCGCACAATTCGTTACCTCATTCATTATTTCCTTTTCCGTGCAGCACTAACAACCAGGCTGGGATTTTTTTTATCTAAAAACTCTTGAAATATGTATGCCTTTATGCTGTAAAAATTAATAACACGTGATCTAAATTCCTGGAAATATGATCTAAACCGAAAAAATGTATTTGCTTTTAATAGCTATAGATGAAATATCTAATTGATACCTCTCTTAACCTTAATTAATTGCGCTGGATAAAGACATGCAGTTTTAAATGGCCAAGGATATTCGGTTACCAGCAAGTAGAGCCTTCATAAGGTTGCCTCTAAAGTTCGTTTTTCGTCACGGTTCAATCACTAAGAACGCCTGGAAAGAAACCGCACCCGCAGCACAGCTACGACAGAGTAGTTGACAAACTTTCTGTTTTTGGCAGAAATTCACAGCTCGACTAAATCACATTTAGCATGGTCGATTGGTTACTCCATCTTCCTTGTAGACAGCACAATTTTTTTTCCGTCATTGTGAGCGGGTTTTGCTCTTACGAAACAGCCTAAGGTCTTGGAAAGGTTCCTGTTTGCTTTTCGTAGTTTGTAAACACAAGTTCATGCTGTTCCATCACAAACACACACTGACGTATCCGAGAGTGAGTCCGGTTGTTGACCTGGGTGGTCAGGCAAATATGATAATTTAGGAGCAAAACGAATGAACTTTGACACAACCTCTACCTGGAGGAACTTCTTTCTACATCACATCATGATGTGTTGCACTCACATGCCTTTCTCTACTCTTGTTCTAACCATTCTTACAAACTCTTATTCCTATATCTTCTTCGTGTTAGTTGAGATAAACACTTGCAGAAATTATCTTATTGCTTATTTCCTTGTAGGTATAAGGGGAATATTAGAATACAGTAGGCTTGGTGCGATAGTCAAATGTTTTAAAGCGTTGGGATTCTGTTGCCTTTGCCCACTTAACATATAAAAATGAACAACGATGTTCCATTTCACGAAAGCTTCAAGTTTTCTGAAACTCACACACATATCAAGGAATATCTCCAAAATGGTGCACTCTACAAGAAAATTTATTGAGACATAAATTGTTTATTTTAGCAAGATCTACATTTGTTGTATAGTATGATTTGGTGAATCTCTAACGGTTTACCAGTTATGAAAAAGTCGTCCAGAGTAAATATGAGTAAATGGGCAATAGCCAAAAAATTCAAGATATACATTTCAGTTGCTGTAAAAATATGTAAAACATATGGCATTTTAATCAAGATCGTTAGAGCCATTTTCAAGAAAATCAAAATTTTCGAAAAATTTTCCATGTAAAAGGTAGTTTAAGGTTGGGCTATTTTCTTCAAAATCTTTGTGTCGCATCCTTGAAAGACATTAAACTTAAATACCAACTTTGGTTTTTAACCAACTTTTCGTTTTTGAGTTATGCTGTCCACAGACACAGACACACAGAGACACATGCACGGACATTTTTCTAAAAATGCTTTCTTTTTGGATTCGGGGGTCCTCAAAACATATATTTCCGGTGAAATCTGGACATCAAATGTTTGGGTGGAATACAAGACTTACCAGTAGAGAAAGTAAAACTATATCATTTTACTAATAAAACTGTTTGACATCTACCACAGAGTAACAAAAGTAATGAATGCTTCCAGTTTGCTGAGATTGCTTTCAGAGGTAATTGTAGTTCCGGACCTCCCCGTTAAACGGTGTTCAGCATTACATGGCTCTTCTATACCAACACGACAGTACTATACAGTGTTTTTATAGCTTTATCTGTTAAATTATTCATAACCGAAGTAATTTACTGCAAATATTTGACTCTGTTAATCTTTACACGTCATCGAAAGATTTCAGATAACTACTTTTGAAACATTCTGTACTTGTATAAGCTGAGAGAGAAAATGAAAGAGAAATATAGAACATGAACAAGAAGGATAATTATATCTCTCCTTTATATAGCGTTGTAGAATGGTGCAATGTCTATTTCTGATAAGTGAACCTAATATTCAATATTCGTATAACATTTTATGTCACCGTTCCAATTACTTACAAACCCTTCTCTCACTTCAGGCGTTTTATGGGATGCACTGTTGACGTTGTAAAATGATGATAGTATTGACAAGTACAAAATCGTTGAGATTTAATTTTATTAAAAGCTTTGGCTAAGAAGTGTTTTTGCTCCCGCTCTTCTGAACGCAGAATTCTCTACAACGATTGGATCCTGGAATTTGCAGCTATGAAAGAGAGAAAACTCAAGTCACTTATTACTACCAATTCGTTAAATTAAGTGTAATTATGATAAAATACGGTTGGTGGAGTATGAGCCAAATGCAGTTGAGACGAGGAAAAAAGTCTGTATTTTCATGCTTTCGTAATTAAGGTTTTAAATATAATTTATACACAAAAAGCTATACCAGCGAGGAAACATTGCAATAAAAATAAAATTTTCAGCATTACTGGGGTCAATGCACAATTCAATTCTTTGCACTAAACCTAATAGTTTTTTCAAAACCACTGTTTTAACTAAATCCTCCCTCCTCTATCTTTTGAGTAGGAGAAATTTCTGAATATCTGAAGGTGCTTGCATGTACATATATGTTTTGAATAGCATAAGTGATTAAGAAGTGATATTAAAATTCTTTAGAATTTGTGAGAAAAGAATAAGTATTGCAAAATTGAAACAAATAACAGGGAACATATCCGAAATGATTCTCTTTACAAAAGCATATATTAGAGATAAATTGTGTGTTTTTAACAACATATACATTTTTATCTAGTAAGATTTGGTCTATATTTTATGCTTTATGAGGTATGCAAAGTCATGGAGAACAAAGAGCATTTCAGAATGCATTTTCAGGAAACCAAGATATACATTTCAAATGTCTTCAACATATAGCATTTTAATCAAAGTTGCTGGTTATTTTTGTTGAAAGAGACATTTTCGAAAAATATTCCATGTAAAAGGTAATCTGGGGTGGAGGTATTTTCTTGAAAATAGACGGACAGACACGCGCGCGCGCGCGCACACACACACACACACACACACACACACACAGAGAGACACACACACAGTCCCTTTACTAAAAAAAAACTTTATTTTTAAATTCTGGGTGTCCAAAAATATTTATTTTTCGATATCAAATTTTCGGGTGGAAAAAAACCCCAATGTGTTGCACTCATATGACTTTCTCTACTCTTGTACTAACTATTGCTGCAAATTCTTATTCTTCTTCATGTTAGATATTAAATTCAAATACCGTGTTTAGTTTTTAACCGACTTTTGGTTTTTGAGGGACCTACACAGGGACCTTTTTCTATAATTTTGTTTTATTCAGGGGTCTCAAAACGTGTATTTTCGGTGAAATCTAAATAACGAAATTTTAAATCGAATACAATACTTCCCCGTGCTATGTTGTAGAGTAAGTAAAATGATCTAGTTACACATATGGTTATGCTAAAAGACTTTAAGACAATCGCTATTATGAGTTTCAGCTGTTTAATGCAGATGCGCCTCATTGTTGGATGTACTATTGGTGTGGTTTTAAGAAGCAAAGTGCTGTCATGTTCTGCCACTGCATTTATTCAACTTAGTTTGCTACTTGCACTGTGCACTCACAGAAGAGAGGTTTGAGGGTACAGTTTCCCTCCTTCCGCAGAGTGCGACTCCAACAATAGGCACAGAGAGATAGTACTAGAGTGGAGGGGTGGGAGACTTGCAACTTATCTATGAGCACATTTCCATGGTAACACACACATACGCTCCAATATTGTTCAGAGAGTGAGGGGTGGGGGAGGGAGGGCAGAGGAATCGATGTCAACATGCCATTCTCATCATAAAAATCTACCCGGCTCAGGTTTTTCAGTCTGTTCCCTTTACAGTAAATGTCCCATAAATGACATTTAAATTCATTTTACTGTAAGCGTTTAAAGCTAACTAAATACTGCTGGTTCCTGTGTGGAGTAAGTGCCAGACATACTATGGAGTAAGTCGGAAATCAGCATCCTAACTGATTTTAGAGGAAATGTCAAAGTATTATTCAAACTTGAATTAACGGTGAGTATAAAGTAAATATTGAAACTGACTTTCTAGTAAATATTAAATTAATATTCAAACCTGACCTATCAATGAGTGCCAAAACAGCCTTCAAACTGAGTTTTTAGTAAATGTTGCAGTAGGCGCCCCTCCCAGAAAAACCTTCAAACAACAATTATGCAATAAGTGTCGAAGTAATATTCAAATTGGTTCTACAGTAGACGTTTAAAAAATCTGATGTGTTGCACTCACATGACTTTCTCTACTCTTGTACTAACCATTCTTACAAACTCTTATTCCTATATCTTCTTCATGTTAGTTAAGATAAACATTTGCACAAATTATCTTATTGCTTATTTCCTTGTAGGTACAAGGGGAATATTAGAATACAGTAGGCGATAGTCAAATCTTTTAGAGCTTTGAGATCCTGTTCTCTTTGCACGCTTAACATATAAAAAATGAACGATATTCCATTTCACGAAAGTTTCAAGTTTTCCGAATCTGACACAAATAACAAGGAATATCTCCGAAATGGTTCACTCTACAAAAAATTTATTCAGACATAAGTTGTTTATTTTACTAAGATCTGCATCTTTTGTATAGTATGATTTGGTCTATCTGTAACGGTTTACCAGTTATGCAAAAGTCATCCAGAGTAAATACGACTACAGGGGCTATAGCCAGAAAATTCAAAATATACATTTCATTTGTCATAAAAATATCTTAAACATGTGTTATTTTAATCAAAATCGTTAGAGCCATTTTTAAGAAAATCAAAATTTTCGTAAACTTTTCCATGTAAAGGGTAGTTTAGGGTGGGGCTATTTTCTTCAAAATCTTGGGGAAGCATCCTTGAAAGACAAACTTAAATACCAACTTTGGTTTTTAAGCGAGTTTTCGTTTTCGAGTTATGCTGTCCACAGACACACACAAACTGACACACACACACACGGACCTTTTTCTAGAAATTGTCTCTTTTGGATTCAGGGGGTCTCAAAACTTTTTAATAACAGAAAATTTGCCTTCAATAATTACTAAAAATTGTAATGGTTGTAGCATTACAATGCTTATGTTTTAATACATATCATTATTAAGAAAAGTAATATACTTTGTTAGAGTATAAAGTGTGACTTATTTTTTCTTGCCTGATAAGTATGAACTAAACCATAATTGATAGATAAATAAAGGCGCGAACACACAGAGCTTCTTCTCAAATTGAATATTTAATATGTTGATGTCAATTTTTTTGGTGGAACATATTAATCCTAGCAATACTATTACAGAACTTAATATTACCAACTGTGAGGGAGAAGAGGGGGGGGGGGGTATTTTATGACTAACACTGGTAACAAAATGTCTCAGCAATTTTTAAATAAATTTATTTTAAAATTGGGTGTTATATTTTGTCATATTTATGAAGGGAATATTTGACACTGTTTAACGATTCCTTTTTTACTCTTTTACATGAATTACATTATACCGATGGGCAGTAGTTTATGACCTACTTTACATTCCATTGTTTTTCAAAAAGACCAACAATGAAAACTGAACAATTGCGCAGTTCATTGTAGAAATAGTTATTTAAAATAAGTATTAACTGTATGTCTCTAATTAAACGACACAATTTAAAAAATTACAGAAAGTGGGCATTAAGAACCCCCCCCCCCTTCACCTTGGTAATGCTAGGGTTAAGTTACTGCTCCCACCAAGCTAAGCAGCAGAAAAATATGCTGCGCTTGCAGTAAATATAGCCCAGACTGTACTCGGTGATGAAACCCTTTGAAAGCCACCCTCTGAGTGTGTGTGTGTGTGATCTTAAAGCTGTTAAGGAAAATCAGTGTTGTCTGTATATATGCCCTGAAGCGTGGGTAGAGGACGTCTGCGCGGTGACAGTTGTACGTACACCTGTTGTTTTGCTCCAGGAAGCTGACGTCCATCTACTGGTATCGTATCTACCTTGCAGCTATAACAGTGCGCAGCGCCGCCGCCTTTCACGCCCCAGGCGATGCTCATTCATCACACGGAGTTTCCACCCCTCTTATTGTCTCGAGCCTCTTCTCACCAGCCAGCCAGCCAGCCAGCCAGCCAGCCGCATAACTAGATGTATTCGTTACCCCATGTTCCAAGTGTTTCAAACACCATGACAGGATTCCGTCAACACAATGGCTTGTCCAACTTGGTCAACATCAAAGTTTTCCTAATTTGGTCCTTGTCACGCCACTGCTCTTGTTTCCATTCTCTCTTAAACAAAAATTCACTGCAACAACCAGAACAAGCAAATATTACGAAATATGCGTCTTTATTTTCCCTACTGTATATTTAAGTTAAGCAAGGGAATTATTATAAACCATCTAAAAATTCAAAAACGAAAATTGATGAAATACCAAGCTGGGGCATTTAAGATCAGCATTTTCTAAGAATGCGGTACGAAGATTTTTTCGAACAATCCAAAATACTCATGACAGAAAAATTATCAAAAATTTTTATTTTCTCAAAAATGGCTCTAAAGATTTTGATTACACAAAATACCATCTCTTTAAGCTATTTTCATAAAAATGAAACACATATCTTGAATTTTCTGGTAACACCGTCTGGACAGAAATTTCAAAATATACATTTAATTTGCCATAAAAATATCTTAGACATATGGCACTTTAATCAAAATCGCTATAGCCATTTTTTGAGATAATAAAAATTTTTGAAAACAATTTTCCATGTAAAGGGTAGTTTAGTGGAGGAATTTTCTTCAAAATCTTCGTGCTGCTTCCTTGGAAGACATTAAAGTTATTATATGCTTAACTTTTCGATAAATGATATAGATTTAAAATTAAACCAGATGTTCACAGGAAACGAGGTGACCTCCCATATTTCTTGAGAGGAAGTAAATCGCCCCTGTGATGGATAGTGATGAATAGCCTTGAATTGCCCTCTTTCCTACTGTTTGACTTCGTTACTATCCATCTCAACTCCAAACAGGAGACAACGATTTCCTGGAGGGAGCCTGACTCCCTTCTAACACGTTTAATCTCTTGTTATTAAAAAAACCCGATGTATTGGACTCATATGACTTTCTCTACTCTTGTACCAACCATATTTACAAACTCTTATTCCTATATCTTCTTCGTGTTAGTTAAGATAAACATTTGTACAAATTATCTTATTGCTATTTCCTTGTAGGTGCAAAGGGAATGTTAGAATACAGTAGGGTTTGTGCGATAGTCAAATCTTTGCTTTTGAGATTCCGTTCTCTTTGCACGCTTAACATATAACAAAATGAACAACGATGTTCCATTTCATGAAAGTTTTAAGTTTTGTAATGCGATGTTAGGTATGTGTTTCAGCCACATAGAATATTTAACTTGCATTGACTAAACTCCCCTTGCTGTTAGGCAACTTCTCTGTCTTTATTGCATACAGTGAGTATATATAGCCAGGCGCACATGTATGTTACAATGCCGCCTTGCACGGTGGTTTTGCGCGTGGGTTCGAGTAAACCATGAAGGTGCGTATGCATTGGTATTTAGGGAGCTATGATAGTTAACAGTCTGGTGATCATGAATGCCAATGCCTTGACAGACAACGTGATCAACGCCATCTTCACATATCGACTGAATTATCGCCCTTATCTGTTTTGTGTATTGTGACACAGGTTATAGGTCGGCGCTGGGCAGTCCGTACTGTTAACTCGATAAACTCCCCAGAAATGTTCTAGTTATCTGTTGAAGGCGGCTATCCTGCTTCCAATGGGCGAGCGCGCGGCTTATCTATTTGCGGTTTCGACTACCCTATGATTACATATCAATTTGGTTCAAGTGCTGCTCTCGCAGTCGACACGCAAGGTTGCAGACCAAGACATTTTGAGGCAGCAAGATAGACCCAGGCTAAGCATGCGCACCAGTTGTCTCGACTCCATGGTTTGCGCCCTATATAAAGAACCCAAGGTGAATTTAAGGGTGTAGTACACCTTAAGGGGTATAAAAATTAGTGATACTCAATAATTAATTCTATAAATTGTTTTCGTAGCCTTAAAACAATACATTTTCTATCCCAGTTCCATTTAATTAAATTTCACAAAATTAATTTACATGTCTAATTTAATTATTCAAAGAAAGATCCTTTCACTCTGGAATTACGTTTATACCTAATATATTATTTTTCAAAATATTTAATTTCTGTTGCTTTTATTTTAAACTGAAGCACTGTATAAAGGAAATGACCACAGCTATGCTTGTATCTGCATAAATAATAATGTGACGTCGAGCTCGACGTTGACTGCGGAGTTGAGAAATCGCCTTCTGCTTAGCAATCGACCAATAAAACTGTTATAAATAATACATAACTTCGGTTCCATGCTGTGCAGCTGTACTGAACAGCCGAATATCGTTATTGTTTCTGACAGGTTTCGAAAAATCATTTTATGCGAGCTTCAGGGACACACAAGCAATTGAATTTACATGTCAAAACAGATATTCCCTCATCATGTTTTATGACAGGAATATTGTTAACTGAGCTCTTGCCAAAGGCCTTCTGTAGCTATTCCCTTGTCATACAAACTTTAAAAAGGAATAATATGCAATTGCAACGAATCTCCAGGCTTTATCGCCTTAAATGAAACTGGTAGAGTCAAAACATTGGCTAAAAAGCTCACATTAAGCAATAGACAAACTTTTTAAGAGCTGGCCACTGTACAACGGCTTATAAATTCCGTTTGAAATTCTCTACATGACCGGAAGAAAAATAAAAACGAATTTCCATTAAATTTCTTCAGTAGTGATAATTCTTCTCGTTGGCAGTTTTTCATTTCCGGAGTAATTTTCTCATTTTTCCCTCCCAGTTTAATTTCTAAAATTAAACTAGTTTTACTTTCTCTACTGCTTATAGTAAAGTAGAGGAAGTATTGTATTTTACCCGAAAATTCTATGTCGAGACTTTACCGGAAATATATATTTTGAGACCTCCTGAACCCAAAAAAGCATTTTAGGAAAAACGTCCATGTGTCTGTGGACAGCGAACTCAAAAACGAAAAGTCTGTTAAAAACCAAAGTTGGTATTTAAATTTAATGTCTTTCAAAGATGCAGCACGAAGATTTTGAAGAAAATAGCCCCACGCTAAACTACCCTTTACATGGAAAATTTTTCGAAAATTTTTATTTTCTTGAAAATGGCGCTACGATTTTTATTAAACTGTCATGTGTTTATGACAAATTAAATGTATATCTTGAATTTTCTGGATATAGCCCCTGTAATCGTATTTACTCTGGACGACTTTTGCATAACTGGTAAACCGTTAGAGATAGACCAAATCATACTATACAAAAAATGTAGATCTTGCTAAAATACACAATTTATGTCTCAATACATTTTCTTGTAAAGTGAACAATTTCAGAGATATTCCTTGTAATGTGTGTAAGTTTTGGAAAACAGACCTTTCGTGAAATGCAACATTGTTGTTCATTTTTATATGCTAAGTGTGCAAAGAGAACGGGATCTCAAGGCTTTAAAAGATTTGACTATCGCACAAAGCCTACTGTATTCAAATGTTTATCTTAACTAACACGAAGAAGATATAGGAATAAGAGTTTGTAAGAATGGTTAGTACAGGAGCAGAGAAAGTCGTGTGAGTGCAACACGGCAGGATTTAAACTCAGGACAGATAAAATCTGCTTGGGTTGAGGAGGCAAATGTGTAAAACAGCCGCTATGTGCTACGTTGTATTTAAATTTACCTTCCACTGCGAACATAACGCAACCTGGAAGCCTCAGAGATCAACAAAACAATCCCTAGGGAACACTATACTGTGCTGACAGCGTGAGCTAACATGTAATTAAGAAGTATCAAATTGAAAACTAAAATTCACATGGATGTTCCCATTCACGGTGCTTCCGTTAACCCCCTGGGAGGGAGGCCATAGAAAGAAATACCTCCATCGTCACTAAAACAGTACATTTTATTTCACCTCCATGAACCAAGCAAGCAGGCAGGGAGGTCCTACCGGAATTAAATTCCCCGCCCCATTACTCACTCACTCCATCATCCCAACTTAACCAGCGATGCCTCCGTCACCTCACCACCCAGACTGGTTTATTACGTCATCAACCGTCAGTAAAAAGAAAGGTGGCGGGGAGATATTTCACAGGTGGCTATATTTCGTGTGTCTTTCGAGATATAACGAGAAGGAGATGGAAACTCTGTCTTAAGTAGTAAAACATTGGAATATAACGCTCGTGCGGAATGGTTGTCACTGCAAGTGTTTTCGGCGTCGACAGGAAGTAACTCCAAGAGCTGGATTGGAAATTGCCTCATCTATTAACTACCACCTACACCTTCTCCAGCGTCTCACACGTGCTGCCTGCAACAATGGAACATATTGTCAACAACACCAACATTACAAATCTTATGTGTTGCACTCACACGACTTTCTCTACTCTTGTACTAACCATTCTTACAAACTCTTATTCCTATATCTTCTTCGTGTTAGTTAAAATAAACATTTGTACAAATTATCCTATTGCTTATTTCCTTGTAGGTGCAAGGGGAATATTGGAATACAGTAGGCTTTGTGCGATAGTCAAATCTTTTAAAGCTTTAAGATTCCGTTCTCTTTGTACACGTAACATATAAAAAAATGAACAACGATGACCCATTTCACGAAAGTTCCAAGTTTTCCGAAACTCACACACATAACAAGGATTATCTCCGAAATGGTTTACCCTACAAGAAAATTCATTTGGACATAAATTGTGTATTTTAGCAAGATCTACACTTTTTGTATAGTATAATTTGGTCTAACTCTAACGGTTTACCAGTTATGCAAAAGTCGTCCAGAGTAAATACGACTATAGGGGCTATAGGCAGAAAATTAAAGATATACATTTCATTTGTCATAAAAATATCTCAAACATATGACATTTTAATCAAAATCGTTAGAGCCATTTTCAAGAAAATCAAAATTTTCGAAAAATTTTCCATGTAAAGGGTAGTTTAGGGTGGGGCTATTTTCTTCAAAATCTTCGTGTCACATCCTTGAACGACATTAAACTTAAATACCAACTTTGGTTTTTAACCGACTTTTTGTTTTTGAGCTATGCTGTCCACAGACTGACAGACTGACAGACACACAGACACACAGACACACATACGGACCTTTTTCTAGAAATGCTTTTTTTGGATTCAGGGGGCCTCAAAACATGTATTTCCGGTGAAATCTCGACTTCGAATTTTTGGGTGGAATACAATACTTTCCCTACTTACCAGTAGAGAAAGTAAAAATGAACAACAATGTTCCATTTCACGAAAGTTTTGTTTTCCGAAACTAACACAAATAACAAGGTATGTCTCCGAAATGGTTCACTCCACAACAAATTTATTCAGACATAAATTGTCTGTCTTAGTTAGATCTATAATTTTTGTACATTGAGGTTTTGTCTATCTCTTACGGTTTACGAGTTATTCAAAAGTCATCCAGAGTAAACACAACTACACAGGCTGTATCCAGAAAATTCAAAATATACATTTCGTTTGTCATAAAAATATCTTAAACATATGACATTTTAATCAAAATCGCTGGAGCCATTTTCAAGAAAATAAAAATTTTAATCTTTTGTCACGCTTCTGTCCTTTGACGTTGTAGATTTCATTTACTTTACAATTTGTATAAGGCTTGGATACTATAAAATTATTAAAATGTTATTAAATGTACTCATAGTCAGACTATGTTTGACTTTATAAGTATTTACAGTCGACAAAAGCCATAGTGGCCCGCTAGCTCAGTTGGTTAGAGCGTCGTGCTAATAACGCGAAGGTCGTGGGTTCGATCCCCCCTCGGGCCAGTTATTTATTTATTTTTTTTTTCATCTACAAATGTGTTAACGATGGGATTAAATATATCGGTAATTGAAGGAAGGTAGAAATGGAAGAAAATATCATAGCATATAATAAAATCAATTGGTGCATGAAAAAACATTTCAGCAGGAATATGAGAAAGTATTTTAAATTAAGATTATATAGAATAGTATCCAAACCCTCGTTAAAATATGCATGCGAGATAGGGAAGTTATAAGGAAATTTGAAACTCATACGTGTTCCGAGTAGAGACACCGTTTGTAAATAAATTCAGGGAAACGGGATCAATTCGTGATAGGAAAAGAAAGGTAAAACAGCGTGTGCTTACGGAACACAAATTAGACGAAATCGAAGAAAAGTTAGAAAGATCATCTTGAAAATCTCTTAGACCCCTTGCACAAGAGGAAACTAAAGCAAAATTTTAGGAGAGAAATTAACATTACAATACGTGAATGAAAATTTCTTTAGAAAATGCTGTAAATGACTGTTGCAGATGGACAGCATTTCCAACATCTGCTGTGATAAGGCATGTTTTGTGTTTTTTCTGGCAACTATTAATGTGATTGTGTGACCGGGAGATGGGTCGTGCGCCTACTGGCCAAGTTTTGTAATAAACGTTCTGTATATGTGTGTATATAAATGTCCGTGTGTGTGTGTGTGTGTGTGTGTGTGTGTGTGTGTGTGTGTGTGTGTGTGTGTGTGTGTGTGTAAGTGCGCTTCTACGGCGATGCACTGATTTCGACCAAAGTTCCTAAAAGTTTACTTTCGACACAAGGTAAAAGTTACTGTCCAGCTTAGAATTCAAAATTCTACTCCTTTTCTCAGTATTAATGATTTATTTTTATGTGACGCCTACAGAAGCTGCAAGGCCATCTATATATTTGTCAATATTAATTGTAGTAGCTCGAACATTACCAACAAGAATAATTTCTCGATTTAACGGCCTTGCAAAATAACAAAGGAACAGCGAGTATATATACTATTCATTGATGCATGGAGTATTAATGTATTCAAATGTGGCCTTTCTTTTGTTTTGATTTTTTGGTTTTTTTTTTTAGTAGTTTATTGCATGTTGGCCACTGAGAATGAACAATTTTATTTTTACGATTCTTCCCAACAATATTGTCTCTATAAATAGCGACGAATGCGACAACACAAAAGTCATTCACCTCATTATTACAAACTGTGGTGTTTGTGGTTGTTCAAAAGTGCTTTTCTCAGCTCCGTGATGGTAGATTCATTCATGACGAATAAAAATTCCAAAAAGATTCGGTTATGGTGAAAAGTAAAGGTGATATCTAAACATTGTTGGTTACACTATCTGTGCAGTCTGACAAAACTCGGCTAGCCTCGGAACTAGAGTAACTAGAGGTTACTAGTCACGGAATACCTACAACCCACATTTCCTATAGAATTTGTTACGAATTTGCAGAAATGTTACTTCAATCAACGCGGTGTTCCCCACCTGCCTTACAGACAAACTCTCGAGGAATAAAAGATATACCCTTAAGCCGGGTGTACCTCTCTTTCTGCTTCAGTTTTTGAAAGAGTTCTTTTCTCCAGCTTTCTGTTTTGAAATGCAGGAAACCATTACACAAGTAAAGCTCTCTAAAATTACAATAAGAAAGCAGCAAGAAAACTTTTTGTATAATACACATCTGAAAGAGAAAGGCAAGCTGGGTTAAGATAGACGAGTATAAGCGGTTTTTTTTTTTTCCTTCTTCTTTTCCCAGAGCGAACGCAAGGACCATAAAACTATACTGCTGGGGCCTTGGTCGCCCTTCCTTCCAGCCAAACCTTCAATAATTTTATTGCGCTTTCCGAATTAAAGAAGGCGGGGAGACGAGAATAATATATAGTACACATGGCAGAGTCTGACAGCTATGGCACTGTGGAGAATTTTAATATTGGTGCACAAGTAGGTACTTTTTAAAATATTCCAAAGTGTCTCGAGTGAGATCGGTATGCACAAACTTTAATTGCAGGGTAGCAGTTATGTTCTTTTTTACGAGCTAATCGTGTATCGTGCTCTGCATACTGCACGAATTCTTAATTCTCTACGCTTCGTTTCCCTTCACTTTTCTCCTTTCTGCCCTTCTCCTCTCTTAATTTATCTTCTCTTTTGTTTCCCTTCCCTTCTCTTCCTTTTTGTTCTGTTCTCTTCTCTTTCGTTCTCCTCCCTTATGTTCTCTTCTCCTCTTCTCATCTCTTCCTTTCCCTTCTCTTCCCTTACATTCTCTTCTCTTTCCTTCCCTTCTCTTCCCTTCTCTCTTCTTATCCGTTTTCTTCTCCTCCTTTCACTTCCCTTCTCTTCTCTTCTCTTCCCTCCTCTTCCTTTCTGTCTTCTTATCCGTTTTCTTCTCCTCCTTTCACTTCCCTTCTCTTCTCTTCTCTTCCCTCCTCTTCCTTTCTGTCTTCTTATCCGTTTTCTTCTCCTGCCTTTCCTTTCCTTCCCTTCTCTTCTCTTCCCTTCTGTTCTCCTTTTCTCTTCCTTTCTCTTCTCTTCCCTCCTCTTCCTTTCTCTCTTCTTATCCGTTTTCTTCTCTTCCCTTCACTTCCTTTATCTTCTCTTTGCTTCTCTTCATTTCTCTCCTCTTCAATGCCTTGCTCTCCTATCCTCTCCTCTCTTCTCTACTCTTTCATTATCTTTGCTTCTTTTATCCCAGCTTTTTGTTCCCTTCATTATCATTCTCTTCTCTTCGTTTCATTTCTCTTCTCTTATCTCCACCTCGTTTCTCTTCCTTCATCTCCTCTTCTCTCTTCACCTCTGCTCCTCTCCCCTCTTCTTTTCCGTTTATTTCCCTTTTCTGTTCTCTTCCATTTATTCCCTTCTCTTTCCTCTCTTTTTCTCTCTTCACCTCTGCTCTCCATCCCTCTTCTGTTCCATTCTCTCTGCTTTCCTACTCTCCTCTTCCACTTTCTTCCCTTCTTTTCTCTTTTCTGCTGTTCTCCTCTCCTTTCCTCTTATTTTCTCTTTCTTCTTTTCTCTTCTCCTTCTCGTTTCAATTTTAAACGGACCAACCTATGACAATAATTCTAAACAACACTGAAAATGTATATTTTGTGCAATTATAAACTTTAGTGCTTTTAAGAAGGATTGGTGCTTTCGAATCAGAACATTCACACGATTTTGAAGTCTCAATTCATCTATGTTTTATTGCTGGCTATTACTAAAACTCGTCCTTTTATGCAAGCTTTTTCCACTCACTTCGACAATTTCACTAACGATTCTTATAATGTAACAAGTCAAAATTAAAACGTTCTACAATACACAATATAAATATTCAATAGTAACCCACAAGCAGTATTGCCTATAGAATAAATAGTTAATGCATAACCTTCGGCCTTCACTTTTTAAATTGGAAAAAAAAGTTGAAAACTGTAATGTTCTCTGTCTTATTGTAGTTTCGTTGAGAATTGTATATTCCTCTCTCTCTGTCAATTTATGGTATAGGGCATAACGTAATACGATGTGAATGGTGATCAGTCGGCTGTGGCATCTTTCACGCATTTATTTGGAGCATATGTGGAGCAAGTGTCCAGGTCTACACCGAAAAAAATTGACCCTAAAGAAAAGAATAAAGCATATCTGTCATAAATCAAAGGTATTAGTGATCGCATTGGGAAAATTCTCAGAAAACACGACATGCATGCCATCTACAAACCCATACAAAAAATACAGAACGTGCTACATTCAGCACAAGATACAAAAGAACCACTGTCTTCTGCGGGTGTTTATATAATTCTATGCTCGTGTGGCTGTGTCCATAGGGAACACTCAACGTACGGTAAACAAACGTATTACAGAACACAAAAGGTGCTGCCGTTTGGGACAAACAGAAAGGTCTGCAGAAGTCCTCTCCATTCAGGATGACTTTGCGTAACTGGTAAATTATAACCGATAGGCAATAGCTGACTAAACCAATAATGTAGATGTCATTATAGTAGACAATTATGTTCAATACATTTTTGTAGAGATAAACATTTCTAAGATATTTTGTTATTTATTTTAATTTTCAATACATAGTTATACTTTACTAAAATGGGAAGCTATTCATTTTTTTATGTCCTGGTCATCCAAATAGAATGGAATTTCAAGCCATCATACAGCGTCCAGCTTTTATAAATTTCGACTGTCCCCTAAATCTACTGTACACCCCTATTTCCATTATACCTATAACGAAATAGGGAATGAAAATTTTCTATCTCGATTAACATGACGTGGATAGAAGAATAAGCACGTTAAAGAATAGTGTGTATAAGAGTGAGTAGAGAAAGTCATGAATGCACGAAATACATATTTTCTTTTTGGATTCAGGTTGTATCAAAACGTGCATTTCTGGCGAAATCACAACACGCCTCTCTAACTTGAAAATCTGTAGGATTCCTTAGTTTCTCTTGTATTTTCTTTCGTAATAATTTAATATGTTTGTATGTGGTAGGATACATCTTTTTACGTATGTTAAGGCAGGATCTCAGTTCCTTACCTTTTTGCTGCTTGTTGTTCCCTATTCTAAATTAGTCGATATTTGCATGTAAGCTCTTATCTGCAGGCGTTGACGATGGAAAGCTATTATTATTTAGTATATGATTAACATTTTATGCTCTTTATTCTGGTTTATAATAATTTATAGCGCTCTAGAATTACAGATGAACTGGGTATATCAAATTCACTTTTTTTTTACAGCGAAGTCAGATACATTATTTACACTTCTTCAAAGCGTTGTTAATTTTCGCAACTAAGACTGTCGTGTTCCCAAACAGTCCATTACTTACGGTTTCTTATGAAGGTTTTCAAAGGAAAAGGAATGTTCTGAGTATGCGGTCAGAAGAACCCATGGATTTTTGCATGTTCGCAGATAGTTGTGTTGTTCCAGTAATAGACGTACCCTTCTTTTAAAATTTCACTGTGTTAATTTGCAGTAGAGGCTGCTTCTTTATCGCTTTGATGTCGTGAGCCAAGCCATAAAATTATTTACGATTCTCACGCGAAAATCAAAGTAACTATGCAGTCTTCACCCACCTTCTTACTTCTTGCACGTGTTTTTATTATAGCCCTTTGCGTGAATAAAGAAATCTAAGTAATTTGCAAAGCAGATCCGTAGCAGAGCTCGAAATAAAAGAAGAGGTAATAAAAGTTAAGATTTAGCCGGTAGGATGTTTTATTTCATCGTAACCCTTGGGGAAATAATCTAGCATGCTGATGTATGCACGTGGTAGCCGATTAATGCGGAACAGTCCTACTTAAAGAGGGAAGTCGGTGTCTGTGTGTGTGTGCTTAATTACCTAACTCGGGACTACAAGGAACAAAATACTGGGAATTAATTTTGATTATACTTTCCGATAAAATTCTTCAGTTGCACTGAGTAAGAGCTCTGTAAGAAATGTAGAAATCTGTGACTTTCTCAGAAGATTTTGCTTCATATTGTTTGCCTTATAAGCAGCCCATCACACACACACACACGCGCGCGCACACACACACACACACACACACACACATACACACACCCAATTTTCAGTGAAAATCTCTATCAAATTCTTGGGAGGAATGCAGCAGTAGGGAAAGTAATAAAGAAGTACAAAAAACTTTTGGGCTAACCTTTTATTATACGCGTGTTCTGTACAAAATAGTTATTGTTTTAATTAGGGATATAATAGAATTGGACCCAGTCCGTAAGGAAGCCATTTGCATGACTCTGTGGACATCTTCAAAGTCATTGAGGCGGAGGTCTCTAGGAAGTGAGAACAAGTTCGCTATCGGAGTCTGGTGAGCGCCATGATGTCTTGGCTTTCTGTCCAACAAGTTGCTCTTCCACTTGGATGACTTTAACGTCTTCTTCTTCACCCCCCTTCTTCCGTAGTGATATTGCTCTTACTCAATCTTCGCCCCACCGCTGCATGTTAGCAAAAAAATTACATCAATTCCATATGTAGTGCACCATATGGACACTCGAGTACTCTTCTTAACCGGAGAAAATATGTATATATTTATTTTCTCTACTGCGTAAGTAGGGGAAGCACTGTATTCCACTCAAAAATACTGATATTCGTATGTTTTGGGACTCCCTAAATAAAAAAAAAAATCTAATATGTTGCACTCACATGACTTTCTCTATTGCTGTACTATTTTTAAACACTTATTCCTCTATCTTCTTCATTTTAGTCGAGATAAACATTTGCAGAAATGACCTTATTGCTTATTTTCTTGTAGGTGTGGGAATACAGTAGGCTTTGAGCGATTGTCAAGTCTTTTAAAGCTGGTCACTGTATAAAAATGAATAATGACCTTCCATTTGAGAAAAGTTTTTGTATTCCAAAACTCACACAAATAACAAGGAATATCACTCAACAAAAATGCACTTGGATATAACTTAAGGAATCTACATTTTTTGTAGAGTAAGGTTTGGTCTATCTATTACAGTTTAAACCGTTTAAACAGGACTACATAGGCTATAGTCGGTAAATTCAAAATACATATTTCATTTACCATAAAATATCTTAAACATCTTGTATTTTAATCAAAATCGTTGGGGCCATGTTTGAGAAAACAAAATGTTCGAAAATTTTTTACTATGAAGGATAGTTTAGGGTAAAGGAATTTTCTTCAAAATCTTCGTGACGCGTTCTTGAAATATATTAAACTTAAATAGCAGCTTTGATTTTTAACCGACGTTTGGTTTTTGAGTTACGCTGTTCACAGACGACACACGCGCACACACGCACACATGCTTTTTTATAAAAGTGCACTTTTTAGGTCGCACTGGATATTTCCTCTGTTTTAAGTAAACAAGAGATAAAACACGCATTTATATATTAAAGTACCTTTCTAATTAATGTTTTATTCTATGGGCTATCAAGAAGTCGCTCCGCAGCTCGCGTGTAACCAAGATTCCCCTAGAGACCGGAATTCTGGTGGTAGCACTGGCTGCCACTAGCCTATGGTTATAAAAATATGATAGATTTACGTACGTAATTCATTGACACGGTACGGAGGAACTTGTTGATAACCCTTTAACTATAGCATTAAACAGTTCCGACGTATTTGCTATCATTAAATGTAAAATTTATGTGTTACATTTTGGAATTGTAAATGCACATTTTCTTTTATTTATCCCTAGCATAATATTGACCTTTTGGAACACTTGTCAGTTGTCTCAGACATTTTATATACCATGTGCATTACCTTACTGAACCATCTTGTGCCAACATTTACAATAATTAAGATAAATCTAATTGATCTTTATGTAAAAAAGCGTGTATAGAAGAATTAAGTAATTCAGTTTATTTATCTAGCCGGTGAATCAACCATACTATACAAAAAGTATAAATAAAATACATTAAGTTAAGTAAGAAACATAAGTAAATTATTTTATGTTATAGTTTTCGGAGGTTGAGAGTCTGTTAATTAAAGCAGATACCAGGCACGCATCCTTGAATGGTAGGATCGTAGCGACCAAAAAGTGTGCATGTGCCATGATATTGCATGCCGAAGTCGTTACACCTGTAATACTTGCGACAGTTCTTGGGATCCGGGTATATTCCGGGTATAGTGCAGTAAACAAATCCAAGATTGTCCGTACTTGTGGTAAGTTCATCTGCTGCCGCTTGTGTCGGCACTGGGTCTCCGAGAACCTGAGGATTTGCCCCACCAGTATGCTTGTTCGGACATTTGCCCACTTTGCACGTCTTTGTCTTCACATCGTAGTACTCGCCGACGTTGCACTGGTAACTAGTTGCATGTAAGTCAGCGTCACATCGGATGAAGCCTCGACAGCCATGCATGTCCATGGGGTCGCGGAATACTCCCGCAGTCATGCACTGGAACGCGCCGGTCGGGGGAGTTGTGATGGGGGTGCTATCGCACGTGCCCAGCTCGCAGCCCTTTGTGCTGGGTACAAAGTGCCCTTTTCCAGCGAAGCAGATACCGTGATGCAGGGAGAGATCGGGGTCACAGCGATAATAGCTCCTGCAGTCTTCAGCATCCGGGAAGAAGCCAGACTGGGTGCACGTGAAGTGGCTGGGTCCAACGGGAGGTGTGGGAGTATTGGAGCATCCACCATGCATACAAACCTGGAGCAAGGGATCGAAGTAGCCCTCTCCAGAAAAACAGGTTAAGTGTGCGGACATCGTGTCGGCACCACTGCAATAGTAATAGCTGTGGCAGTCATCGGGATCTGGGTACTTACCTAAAACAATGAATAACACGTTTGTAACAGTCGTAAGAAACCACCTATTATTAATCTCTTAATTATTACTCTGATGTAAGTATCGATAGTAACAAAGCTGAAAGTTATTACGAAATTATAGCCTTGGAAATTTTTGGACACAAAATTCAAACTCCAATTTCGGGAGAGGTTCACGAAATTTCAGTGGTGCCTTCCCTTACGAGCCTTCACACGGTGCCACGGTCCAACTTTTATGACCAAACTTTGGAATTGTACACAAAATAAACAGTGGCTCTCACAATGTGATTCATTTTTGGTCCAAAACAAATGACAGTTCACGTAGCAAGCGAGAGAAATAAACATGGCTGACGCAAATATTAATTTAGCGATTACTATATTAAGTGTAGCTTTGGGATATATTTCTACGAGTTTCAGTAGGAAGAAAAGATGTATTAGAAGTAAAAGATGTTGGTGGAAACGGTCATAGTTACAAAGAAGAGAACAGAGCACGCGCCGAGGTATATTGGGTCTACTACAAAACGAATTGAGGTTAAAGGACCGGAAAACTATCATAATTTCCTACGAATTGATTTATTTCTCAACCTTATACACCATGTCGAAGACAAAATTATAAACGAGGACACAAGTATGAGATACTAAAGAACAGAAAAGAGATACGGAACAACTGTAATGGTTTTAGTGGAATCAGGACTGAAAAATCACGATTATCATTCATTATCACGATGAACATGTAAGAGGTTTGGGTTTATAATATCAATAATGTTAAGCGACAAAAGTTGGATTACCTGCTTCAGAACATGGGAATGAGAGACTTTCTGGCCCAACTTGTCTGGCACAGTCGGAGCCCAGTTTGCAAATGTTCTCCGCAGCATCATAGTGTGTTCCAGGATAGCATGTCTCACGATGGGGAGTGTCCAGTTGACCCTCCTCACAAACGTAGAAACTTCGGCAGTCACTCTTGTCGGCAAAGACGCCAGGTTCTTGACATTCAAACCCTTGGCCTCTGGGTAGCACCACCTAGTTTAAAATATTAGAAACCTTTAGTTTTACTAGTAAATATAGTTAGGGTTTTTTAGGAGATAGTAGATCAGTGTGTGCAGACAGCCCTCAAGCTCTCATACCTATACCATACCATCTAGCTTCGGCACGAATCCACAGAAGGGCCAGGACCTCCTAAATACCGGACCTGACACTGTGAATCAAGATGGCGGCCTATGTGGTGGGAACTACTTATAAACAACTCGTCTACAGGCTACGATTTCAACGCAGTAGAATAAAAATGTGTAATAACACGCCGGGCTGTGTTAAAAACAAAAACACTGTCTTAAACATAACCTCAATTAAACAAAAAAGGATGACATTTAATATTAAACGATAACCCATGGGCAATGAAATATATAACCTTAAATATCATTCATGCAACCTACAGTTTTACATGCCATTATGTAACTGCATTACACACTCAAATTACAAAGAAGATAGACAAAACTGCAAGCAGCATGTTACTTAAATAAAAGAGAAGTGTTGACATTGAGTTGACTCAATTATTAATCATTGTTTACACTGTTTGTCACACTTGTACAATGCACATAATGTTATATACCTACACAAAACATACTATACTGGATGGCTGATATACAAATGCTGCCATTTAGGATAATTAACTACCTACTAAGTTCAAAAGCTTTAGGGTGGAAATTTGCTTTTACTATTACTGAAAACTTTTGATTACTCAGTTTGCAACAACATTACTCAGCACTTCATGACACTTTATTTTACAGGGGAAATCCACAAAAGCAGATGAAATATGAAAAATAATAACAGTAAAAGAGCACTGTAAATGAAATACGTAATCTTAAATCAGCATTGTAAAGCAACATTGTGTTAGGTTAGGTTAGGTTAGTGTTGTATATGAGTGGGGTGACAGGGTCCTGTGTTATCGACATATTTACAATTTGGGCGGTGTTTATGCAATCATTTCAACGTAAATGCATTAATCAATCATTGTAGCATATATTACACTCGTTTATACACATTTATTAGCTAAATATCCGCCGCATAAGCGAAATAAAACCACTTCATCGCACGTACGAAATTTTCTCATAAATAAAACACGAAGCTTGAGCGCACAATAAAACTTACAAGATCATAATCAGCAATAAAACTGCATCCATTGCACTATGTTTCATTCGTTTTCTCTAGCGGCCGATTTTGTAAATATTTACGAAACTTCGCTATAATCTACAGTTTTACATGCAGCAACATAACACATTTCTTCTAAACTACAGCTACACATTTAAATTATAAAGACAAAAGATAATGTATAAATACAAGCAGCATACTACTTACATGAAACAAACTGTTGGTGTTGCAGATGCCAGTAATTGAGTTCACTCGAAATTATTGTCTTTCACTATTCACCATGTTATATATACAACGGCAACTAACACATAACGCTGCAATTTATAGTAATTAAATACTGAATTTAGAAGCTTTACGTTGTAATTTACCTTTTGTTTTAACTGTAAGTTTCTGATTTTTAATTTGCATCCGGGAATGCAACAGTTACGGGGTATTGTGATGTTTGACGTTAGGTTGAGGTATGACTACATTAACGTACACTACTGGAACAATTTTTCTTCAACAACCACTCACCACTGTAATCGTGACACAAATTGTACTTGCAAACAGATAAATTAACCATACTATACGGCTATGTAGCCATAGTCCTAGATGAAACACAATAAACATGAACACGTGGAAAGCACACGGCCCATTCAACACGTTATTGCCCAAATAAAACTTTTGAAACACTCGCTTCGCTAATATGAAGACAAACTTACATAGGCATTATTATAACAAACAATAACTCGAAGACATAGAAAATAATACGAAAAACAGCTGTGGAAACACCTCAGAAATCACTCCCACAAGACGACGCCATTTTTGTACAACTGGGATGCCAGGGTCAGGTCCGTTAATCTAGAGGGTCCTGGAAGGGTCAATGTACCTCCACCTCTGTGACGGCAGATGGCATTCTGGTGCCATCCAGTCTATCTGCTTTCATTATCTGTGTATAGATGGCAAAGCATTGACTATTGCCATCTATTTTTCATTTTTACTATTGTTTCAGGCTTAAGGAGGAATTTTGGGTCATGGTATTAAATATTCAATACGACATTTACCTTAGCGATTAAGGGAAACCAAGGAAGAACAAACTCCCGCTCCGATTAGTCAGCCCACTGGATTTGAATCAGGATCTCAGAAGTTAACGCCCAAGCCATTCTTCTCGGGGTTTCGTGTATCATTTACTTTCTCTGCTACGCGTGATAAGTAGATGAGTTGTACGAGTTCAAATCCGGATTTCAACAGAAGTGCATATTTTGCTGCCGTTAAATAACAAAGTTGGTATTTTAGTTGAGCATCTTGTATGTATGCGGCACGAAGATTAGGGGAAAAAAAAAAAAAAAAAAAAAAAAAAGAAAAAAACTCTCAACCCAAACTATCCTTTATATGCATGTCGATTTTCTCAAAATGGCCCTCAAGATTTTGGAAAATATCATAAGTTTAAGATTTCTTATGACAAATTAAACGTATATCTTGAATTTTCTGGGAATAAACTCTGATGTGTGGATGACGTTTGCATAGCTAGTAAATTGTAAGAAAAAGACAAAATATTATTCGACAAAACACATAATTTATGTCAAGTAAATGTTTTTTGTAGATAACGATTTTCAAGACATTCCTTTTAATTGGTCTGAATTTTCAAAGAGATATACATTTTTTCTAATAGAAGAGCCTTTTTGTGTTTTATGTCTTGGCCATGCAAAGAGAATAGAATGAAAAAGTCATCACATAGTGACAAGATTTAGCTATCGCTATGAGAATATCGGTGCAATGTGTTAATAGCATAAACTTTAAATTATTGTAATTCTTATAATAGTTTTTATATAACTGAAAGCAATAGCAGAACCACGAAATAACCAATAATAGACAATTGGGCACAAACGAAAAGCTAATAATACGATAAGTAACTTAATATAAACCATATAATACAGTTACCTATATGCTAAGGGGTATAGTGATTAGATTAAATAAAGCTAAATAAAAAATACCTTGAGCTTTGTTGCGCAATTCAAGTTAATTAAAAAATAATGTTAAATTTCATTGTGATACCCTCATTGTTACTTGCAAAAATGTTTCAAATGTCACTCCTACTCACCCCTAGGGCTAGAAGGATCACCCAACTCGATGATTTCTGTATTTGTGCCATCATTACGAAGGTAAACATTATTGCGTGCTTGTTTTATATAGATCCAAGCCCCACCCCTCTGACGTATGTTTACTGCAGCTGAATACATCCTCACATACACCTGCACTAGTTTCTCATGGTAAACAATATAACAAAATTAGCTATTCTTGTGTAAGGTAATGCAGCGGATGTTTGTAACAGAATTAGGTGGCTAAATATGGTGCAGCATTTTAAGTGACGTCAAATTGCCTTGTTTTATTGCCCAATCTGTCGTTGATAACCTCAAAGGTAGAGAGGTGTGACAAATGTAAACATTACTTGCGTAAATAATTGGTTTTAGATTTTCTGATACGTTTGGGATGAATACTAGCTTGCGTTGTTACTTCTATCTGCATTCCAATATATTGTACAATAAACTGCAATGGTTCACTCTACAATTATTAGACATAATTGTGAGTTTTAGCAAGAGCTACATTTTTTGTATAGTCCGATTTGGTCTATCTCTTACGGTTTACCAGTTATGCAAAAGTCATCCAGAGTAAATAGGACTACATAGGCTATAGCCATAAAATTCAATATATACATTTAATTTGTCATAAAAACATCTCAAATATATGTCACTTTTATCAAAATCGTTAGCTATTTTAAAGAAAATTAAAATTTTGGAAAAATTATCCATGTAAGGGGCAGTTTAGGGTGGAGCTATTTTTTTTTCAAAATCTTTGTGCCGCATCCTTGAAATACATTAAACTTAAATACCAACTTTGTTTTTAACCGACTTTTCATTTTTGAGTTATGCTCTCCACTGACTAACAGACACACACACGCGGGCGCACACACACACACACACACACACACACACACACTCACACACACACACACACACACACACACACACAGAGACCTTCTTCTAAAAGTGTTTTTTTTAGGGGGGGATTCTGGGCTCAAAACATATATTTCCGCTAAAATCTCGACATCAATTTTTTTCAGTGGAATACAACACTTCCTCTACTTTACTATACGTAGTAGAGAAAGTAAAATATCCATCGTTTATTGGTGGGTATACCAAATATTCTTACCATAGTTTATCAGAGCCGAGTTAAACCTCTGCAGGAACAACTGTATTACCCATTGCGTTATAGATACAATGCAAGCAGCGATAGTCAAATGTTTCAGAACTAGACTGTATAATATAGTGCCCATAACATGGCATACTCTTTGCATGCAATCGCGAGAAACAACTGAAGATTGAGGAGATTTTAAAAAATGACAATGACAATTCGAACTATGAATAACTGATATCCCGAAGATAGCTCATGCCACAAGGAAATTATTTTAAATAAATTTGTCTGTCTTATAAACAGCTACATCTTTCGTTTTCATTTTTCTTTTTTTCCCCCAAGCTCCGTATTCTGGAGATCACGGATTCAATCCCAGTGCCCGGCCTAGCTGACACCTGGGTTGTTTTTTGCGACGGTTTCCTCGGGTTGCCAGGCGAATCCATTTCACCATTCATCTTGTTGATGTGTTTCAGGGAAGTAAGTGTCGGCGGCGGTCTTGGCATTGCATGCACGGAAAAAAAGATGATCTCTGGTCCCTAGGCGGGGTGGTCTGCGATCTCCGAACCCTCCTTGTGGCATGCCTGAGACCGCGGGCGGGGGGACGTCGGTTCTACCAGCCACAGCCGGGAGTTGCAGCATGTAAATGGTAGGGATGTTGCCTTCTACTCTATCGTGACTCCTTGAGTCCGCCGTCCCTTGTGTCCTCTCGCATCATGCTTCCTCTTGGGGGTGCCCCAAGGAGCTTCGATACAAAATATCTTGAAGGCCAACTTCCGGATCCCCTCCGCAAAATCCTATCCTGTACTACCTATGCTAATGTTTGCCACTTATGCAAGATTATACAAAATTACGTCCCAATGAAGGTGACTTCACAACTATTTTCAGAAAATTCAAGATATACATTTTGTTATAATATGAAAAACTGAACCTATTAATAGTAAAGCAATACAATTCTAAAAATTATAACAAATATCTAGAGAGTAAACAAGAGTGACATTGATGATGCAGTTACGTAGGCTGCGTTTAATTTCTAGAACTTTCAGAAAAGACCAGTGAAGCTCATAGTCTCTGAGATAATTGTTATAATTTTGAGAATACATTTTGTTGTTGAATTAGATATATTTAATATAAATAATAAATAATTTAGTATACACTAATTAGAGCGATTTTTGAGATTAGAAAAGTTCAAAAAAAAATTCATGTAGAAGGTAGTCTTAGATGGAAGATAATAAACTTAAATGCCAAGTTTGGCATCAATCGTATTTTTAATTTCTCTACTACGCATAGTCAGTAGAGGAAGTAGGGTAGTCCACCCAAAAATTCAATGTCTAAATTTCACCGGAAATAGATATTTTGAGGCCCCTTGAATACAAAAAACTAATTTTAGAAAAAGGTCCGTGTGTGTGTGTGTGTGTGTGTGTGTGTGTGTGTGTGTGTGTGTGTGTGTGTGTGTCAGACTGTGGACAGCATAACAGAAAACGAAAATTCGGTTAAAAACCAAAGTTGGTATTTAAGTTTAACATCTTTTAAGACTGCGGCACAAAGATGTTGAAAAAATCCTCCACCGTAAACTACCCTTCTTATGCAAAATTTTCGAAAATTTTTATTTTCTCAAAAATTTCTCTAAGGATTTTGATTAAAATGCCATATATTTGAGATATTTTTCTGGCAAACGAAATGCATATTTTGAATTTTCTGGCTCTAGCCTATGTTTACTCTGGATGACTTTTGCATAACTGGTACCGGTGCGGACAATTTCTTCGGCTGGGAGATCTGGTCCGGATGCATTCAGCCGCGTTGGATCCCTGAGGGGCCAATTGAGGAGCTACTTGACTGAGAAGTAGTGACCCCTGGTAGCGTAGATTACGTCCCACCCTCCAGTGCTGCACCTACTTTTGACATCTGTGTTGGGTAGATGGGAGACGCAACGTCCGGCTGTAGAACTGACACGGAAAGGACTATCGTGTCGGGGGATTATGTCTATATACCAGTGGTTATAATTATTTAACGATAATATTGCATCATGTTTGTGACTTCTTTTGTTACGGGAGTATCACAATGGTTCTTGGTACATGCTGTTTATTGTTGACAATGAGGCTAGCACAACCTGCTAGAATAGCATTTAGTATGAGTGCCCTTGGAGGAGAGCGGCACTGTTACGTCATCAATGTTGCTTGGGGACCTCAGCTTTTCCAGTAAATACAACTCGGAACTGCGAATGTTTTCTGCAAGCCCTGCACACTTGTTGTCATACTAACTCTTTGTTTTCAATACTATTCCAAATTTACCTGTTTTTATTTTCCCTTCAGAGAAAGACAATTGTCGTAATTAGGGCTAGGAAGTTCATGCATTTGCATGTTTTTCCATAAGGGTTAAAAATGTATGCTTTTACATTATGTGCACGAATTACGGAATTTTCAGTTATTTGGACGTGGTTTTATGGTGCATATAACTGCATATTTTCTTGATTTTGATAAATGCATATTATTTCAATATTATAGCCCCTATTTTGCACATTTTAATTATTTTTATGGTTTTTTATTATTGTTTCCATCTGCATAATATTTTTCATATTGGTAGTGTTGCACATGATGATGCAACTCGCAAAGTGGCGAGAACTAATGCTGAGTCATGTTGTTATGCAGTGAACCCCCTGTTTCCACCCTTTCATTATATGTATGTGCGTAGAGAATAATCAGTGCGTTCTCTGAGAGGTTTATATTAACAAATATAAATTGCAGGTCAACGTTTTGAGCAGCACGATTGCCTGCCCACCAGTAGTTGTGTCGTAGTCTTCAAACATAACAGTGTTGTGAATTGGGCCCCAAAATTAAATTATGCGCATAATATGTTAAAAAGCTCTTCAAATGCTGAAAATGAAACCAACTTCGAGTGCTAGATTAATTAACTTACAGAAAGGGTGTTCAGGTGACTTAATATCTACAGGTAATAGGGTACTGTTTTGTGGAGCAGCGTGTGGGAAAAATGTAGGGAGTGAGAAAAGATTTCAAATAGTTCAGCACATAAACACAGCAAAACATAAGGAGAATTTAATCAGAAAACTCGCAAACAGAGAACGTGTTCAAAATCAGCTAGCAGAGTGTTTAGGAAGTAGGCTTACTGAATTTTCCTATGACTTGTGCCAAGCATTTTTAGCTGCTGATATTCCCTTGTTCAAAATTAATACTCCGATATTTAAAAACTTTCTTGCCAAGTACACTCGACAACATGTGCCTGAAGAAAGTACACAGCGTAAGACCTGTGTAGGACATTGTTACAATAACGTATTGTCAAATATACAAAATAAATTAGCGCATCAGTTTTTGTGGTTGTTGATGAAACCCGATTCTGAGCGCCGTTCTATTGTTAATATAATCGTAGGTGCTTTAAATAATGAACAAAAGTCTACACCTTATCTTCTTAATGTGTGCGAATTGTCGGCCACTAACAATGTAACTGTGACCCAGTTTGCGATGGACTCTGAAATTACTATGGCCATGTGGAATCAAATACGACCGGTTACTTTTGTTACTGATGCAGGTCCTTATATGGTAAAATCAGGACAAACTCTGAAAGGTATTTTTCCTAACTTAATTCATATAACTTGTTTGGCACACGCTCTTCATCACATTTCTGAGACAATACGCGATTCTTTCCCACTGGTAGATAGATTTGTGTTCAGTACAAAGAGAATTTTTGTTAAATCTCCTAAAAGAGTTAAGTTGTTTAGATCAATAGCACCTAATATCCGACTTCCTCTTACACCAGTGTTAAATCGATGGGGAACATGGGTCGATGCAGTTTTATATTGTGCTGAGCACATAAAAATAGTCGAAGAGGTTGTTAGTTCATTGGACTCGAAAGATGCTTCATCAATAGAAACTGCGTAAAATATTCTGTCAGGCACTGGGTTAAAAGAGGATCTTAGTTTCATATCTGCCCATTTTCTGTCTTACCAACAGCCATAACGGCATTGGAAGCTGTAGGATCTCTCTTGCATGAATCACTTACTGTCTTTGAAAAAATAGAATATTAATTCATCTAGGGCAGTGGTGTTAATGAGGGGAAACAGGGCGGTTACTTTTCTTCTTCATAGTTACCCTTCGCTGGTTGTTGTTGTAGTGTTTAACGCCCGCTTTTACTACTACGGCACCGCAGGCGGTGACACTGATGATACATGAAGATGGAGCACCGGTGGAATGAGATGGCGGGGGAAACCGGAGTACCCGGAGAAAACCCGCCCTGACGCCGCTTCGTCCACCACGAATACCACATGCGGGTCCCTGGGATCGAACTCGGGCCGCCTAGGTGGTAGGCGAGCGCGCTAACCGCTCGGCCACGGCGCCGCCTACCCTTCGCTGGTGACGCAATAGATGTGAGGGCAAGGAAGAATTCTGGGAGGATTATATATTCCTAAATTATAATTTAAATGTTCGAAAAAGAGTAAATGGATCAGCCTTAATTAGATACCCTATTGGTATGCAGTGATATTCCAGATATCTAGTGTGCAATCATTTTAAAGACATTCTGTGCCACCATTTCTTTCAATAAAGACATTTTATTATAATTCTCGTATCAAGAAAACACGACTCCCGTTGCACAGTGGTAGCGTGCCTGCCTCTGGCGCAGGGGACCTGGATTCGATTACCGTTACTGTCGTGGAGGTTTTTCTTCGGTGGAAGATCTGGCCTGTGGTGCACTCCGTGTCATGTTGCCTTTTTTTTTTTTTTTGAGTTTGGGAACAAGAAGATCCGCTTGGTGCAATTCCAGTCATAGCGGATAGTCCAAGTGACAGCATGGCGAGCCTTACTGCCTGGGAAGATGGAAGGATTTTGTGGATGTGTTTATTCTTTATTTGCATTCTGTTGGAAAGACAGCGTCTGTAAAAGTAGTTAACTTGCGGTGGGTAGAATCGGCGGTTGTCCCCCGCTATCTTCATCATGCACTCCTCCGTCGCTTTGACTGCAGCTGGAGGACGCAGCAGCCAGGCGGTAAGGTTACCCTGTGTATAGGGGAGACCTCCTAGGTATTATTATCAAGAAAACTAAAACTTTGCTGTGACAACTAATGTTTGTTGATTTTTGGATACCAGAACATTCTACCTTTATATCTTGTAGGTAAATGATCACAAAAGTGGTCTTACAAAAACGTTTTTCGTAATTATTTAGCAAGAGAGTGAAGCAGTTTAAAGTATATCTTTAAAAATTTTGTCTATAAAATGTCCCATTTAGAACGAAAGTACAATTTCGCAGTCATACCTGGGGGAGTTTTGGGCTTGTAGGTTTTCCATTTTGTTTAGTTCTCGTAAGTTCGTAACTCAACTAACTTAAACATTACATCCGCACTCAATACGCCTTATATTATAAACACTTATATAATATACGTTAAACATACAGAGTAAAAGAATTTTTATTTTAAAATTTGGGGTTTTTTAAATTATATTTCTTCACCACAATCACTTTTTAAAAAAGTTCCATTGGATGCAGTTTTCATCAAATTTCCCTGAAATTTGTCATGGAGATTCCGATAACGCAGGAAATTAAATTAATCATATAATTATTTTTCTATTAAATGGTTTGTGAATTAAATACTTATAAGTTTAAAACTTAAAGTAAAACTAGAAACTTCAAGTAACAGAATTTAAATATTTTCTTTTGAATTGAGTCTGGTAAAACAAAATTATAAAACATACTTGTACACTATAATAAGATAATGGCATAAGTTTAAAAAAATATTTTTTTTAAAATTAAATCATATGAAGCATAGGATTATGAAATTCAGGTTTAACATTTAATCACTCGGAAACTGAAAGAGATATCACATTTAAATTTAAAACCCTCTAATGTTTACATACAACACTGAGCTTCAGTTTTCAGTTAAATTCAACAAGTACAATTAGCGATTGTTCGAAGAATAATTTCATTGAATGAAAAATACGCGTATATACAATGACACTATTACTTCAGGATCTCAAAGTGGAATCAAAGACTTGCCACATTTTTAGATACTGTATAGATTACTACAGTGCCATGATTTGGAGGAGAGATTTTTTATTTATGCAATTTTATCCAAAAGTACATGATGATCCCCCCCCCCTCTCAAAAGAAACCCTAACCGAAGATACATGTGATTAATTTGTTATGTGCAACCAATATCTGACGCCTCCTAGCTAAGCGTGTCTGGACTGTAGAATATTATTTTTACAGCTACTGTGCTGGAGAGTTCTGATAAGAAGTTGAAACCAACACCACCTGAAAAAATAAACTATTCCCTAACACACTCAATACCATGTTTAGTACGGATCTGGATGAATCAGGCAATAACGGATTTAGCAGGTTTCAAGTTCAAAGACGAATCAAGTTCGTGGTTTCCCTCAGTCGTCAAAGTAAATACCCTATTAAATATTGAACACCACGACCCAAATTACCACCTTAAATTTAAAACAATAGTATAAACGAAAATAAATGGTAATAGCCAATGATGTGCCATCTATCCACAGATAATCAAAACAGATAAACTAGATGGCACCCTAATGCCATCTGCCGGTCACAGGCGGAGATATAGTTAAGAATGATCTGAAGCTCGATGTATGACGTATGTACATAAGTATTATCTGGACACGGTGACGAACTAAGATGGTGTATTATGGTACAGGGATGAAGCCTTGAATGCTAGGAGGTATCTCCTAAAAGGTCCGTCTAAGGAGTTAAAGCTACGTAAAATAACTAGAGAAAATGTTTGAGATATTAGAGCGCACTATTGTCGAATTCACTAATTCGCAGATTTTATTGCAGTGCATCTAAAAAACTACTAGTTATCTGAAAAATGAATGTGTTGCTGAATGGATATCTTAGTAACGAAAATGGAGATTTACTCGCTTGTGAAAAACCGGATGAATGTATACGGAGACCACTACGTTGAACGAAATTACTGATAGTGTCTGTCAGTTTGTCTTCCAATGGCATCCTTTGTCCATACTCCATACAGGAGACATATAGAAATAGAACTAATACAATACGTTATTGAATGTTTTCATGAATTGGCATTGTTGCTGCGTAATAGGCACTTTGATGTAAATGAGCAAGTGTTTCAACAAGATGAGTTAATCTGCCAACAGAAGCAGTTGTTTTCCTGATTCACTAATTGAAATTATGGTATCTGTGGACTCAGTACTTTATTTTGAAATCAAGGCTGAGATCAGAATAAAATCAATAGTTTCACGTCTGAGCACATATGAGCTGTTTCACTGTGAAGGTAAGCTCAGTGCACTTACTGGCTGTATAATATTAAAAATAATCTATAAACTTAGACACACGTATGAAACTTAACTATAATAGCAAATAAAATGCTCGTATGAAAATTGTGAAATTAAGTACTATTATTATAGTCTCGTTGCATGCTGTACTAATATACCAGGTGAGTCAGCCGCGCCTTATTTTTTTGGAAGGTAGGCCACCCATCTAACGGCATGTGCGCCTTAGTCCAGTTTTGCGCTTACTAAAAGTATTGCTTGACGTTCTTAAAGAGAGGAATGCGCAAAATTGAGAGCAACAGTGCTTTAAGGGACAGAACGTACTCCTCGCTAAAGTACACCTCAAAAACATACGACTCGTTTACTGAGAGCGAATTTCGGTTTCCGGCCGATTTTACAAACTTTTTATTAGAGTATACATAGCAATGTAATTCAGTAAACGCCTCGGAAAAAATGGACCTATCATATGAGTACACTAACAACGTCAGCTAAAAAGAAAATGGCGGATTCTTGTACTTAGAGCAGGAATTGGCTGCCAAATATTACGAAAAATTTAGACACGCCTCATCCATATGGACCTGTACAGTCAAAACGGACATATTATTAAACAACAGTTTATTTGCATTTTTGCGTGAACTACGCCTCGTACATCTCAATTAATATGCTTAACAGCTTTTGCCAATTAAGTAATAATATTAAAATGCCCAGTAAATGATTAAAACTGTCTTAAAAGGCTAAATCAAGCCCGTAAACTCGTGAGGTGGCAATGGCATAGCGTCAGGCATGCAAGTCCTACTATAGAACGCGGTACGTGCTTTTAATTAAGTTTAGAAATAGCTGAATAGGATTGTGACGGGACCTCTGTGCTAAACCCCAATGGCACAGGTTCGAGTCTCAGCGTTGTAAATATATATATATATATATTTTATGTTCATCAAAACTTGGAAACCGAATTCACAATAATCTAATTATGAAGTCTCTGAGAGTTTAGGACATTATAATTTAAATCGTTTTTGGTTGTCTGCATTTTTAATAACACAATAATTCATTGTGTGCAAAATTGAGTTTAACTTCCATGTGAAACCCTGAAAATGTAATTTCCTTGCTTTCTGTGTTCAAATGTGTATGAATGATCCTTATTTCAATTGCACCTACCTATAGGTGTGTTTAAACAACTACATAATTGTAGTTCACCAATATATAAACATTAAACAATGTCATAAAACATAAATAAAACAATAAAAATGAATATAATAAGTTTTCAGAATAATAGTTTGTAAATTGTGAGGATTACACGATAAACAAAAATTAGTACATGCAGGTGATTCGAACCACCTTGACAGCAGACAGATTATTTCGGAGTCTTGCGCTCGTTCCAACTGAGCTACCTAGAAACGTGTGAGGTAAGCATTCCGTTTAAGATGTAATATTCGCTGGTTCCAGTGAACATTTACAGAAGTGCAAACGTCAGCTGTCTAATCACGAATATATTAAAAAGCTATGTTATAACATCTATATTAGTACTAATTTCATCGAGTGTTTAACATCCATGACGATGTTTTCATGTTGGACTTTAAAATGCGGATTGCATAAAACTCGAGAATAAGGGGCAGCTGACTCACCTGGTATATGTGTTCAAATACATACCTTTGTGCAAGTTTCATGAAGGTCGAGTTATAGCTGGATGATAAGAATTTAAAATGAATTAATTAATATTTCTTAAAAGGCCATAAATTATACATGAAAAATGTTAAGAAACTCTATTCGTATAACATGTTTACAAAAATAAATTTTTTCTTATTTATATTCAAGCTGTTTATTTGTTAAATTTCTATTTAAATTCCAAACGGGAACTCCATGCACAACGCTTGTGTTGTCCTTTAGCATCCCCCTGGTACACAACCCGAATTCTGTTTATCAAAATGTCCTCCTCCGCCGTTGCAGATGCCATGGACGGCAACACCGTATTTGCACGTGTAATAAGCCCGGCAGTCCTTGGTATCCGCGAAGACTCCATCAGAAGGACACGTAAATCCCCCATCAGGTGCGGTAGTTGGATGATTCTCTGGACAGTTGCCAATCACACAATACCCACTGCTCTCATCGAAATAGCCGAACTCGTTGCAGCTCTTGTGGGTGGCTTGAAGATTTGCGTCGCAGACGTAGAAGTCGTGGCATCGGTTGGGGTCTCTGAAGCGACCTGGTGCGGTGCAGTGGAAGACGTTGCTAGGAGAACCAGTTGTAAAACCAGGTCGTGGTGCAATTGTTGATGCAGGAACAGTTCCAGCACAGTCTGCGCCCATAACGCACCTCTGCACTGAGGGGTCAAAGTGACCGAATATGTTGCAGCTGTGAGCACTAGCCTGCAGGTTAGAGTCGCAGATGAAGTAATTGTGGCAGTTCTCAGGATCGATGAACTTCCCTGCTGAAGTACACTGGAAACCGGCACACACCCCAAACGTGCAGATTGCCTGTAACATTAGAAAAATTTGTTTTATTTCCACATCCGTTTTTATCCTCAGGTTTAGTGTAAGTAATAGCCGAAGTCTAAACTTCAAACTATGTACAACAGTAACGGGTTGAATCCACAGCAGTTCTGCACAAGGATCAAGTAACCAGCAAAACCACTTTCAGGCACTGAGAATTAAGGGAGGTACAAGGGGTTAGTTGCTCACGCTCATGCTTATTATTTTGTTTAAAAAGTGTTTTTAATTATTCTTAGTCAACTAACCGAATATAAAACTTTCTCTTTCCAAACACACTACGTGGAGATGTATCTTACAGCAGCCCAAATTTTATATTATTTATTATTATTATTATTATTATTATTATTATTATTATTATTATTATTATTATTATTATTATTATTATTATTATTATTATTATTATTATTATTATTATTATTATTATTATTATTATTATTATTATTATTATTATTATTATTATTATTATTATTATTATTATTATTATTATTATTATTATTATTATTATTATTATTATTATTATTATTATTATTATTATTATTATTATTATTATTATTATTATTATTATTATTATTATTATTATTATTATTATTATTATTATTATTATTATTATTATTATTATTATTATTATTATTATTATTATTATTATTATTATTATTATTATTATCATCATCATCATCATCAATCATCATCATTGTTGTTATTATTATTATTATTATTATTATTATTATTATTATTATTATTATTATTATTATTATTATTATTATTATTATTATTATTATTATTATTATTATTATTATTATTATTTGACACTTTCCTCACATCTTCGGTTTGCTCGAGATCTTTCAACGATACCCGTTGTAATGTGCATAAGGATTCGATTCTACATCTTATCCTTCTCTGATTCTGTGAGTTCCTTGTCAGTAACGGAAAGAAAATCAAACAGAAAGTCACCTTCACAATGAAACCGTAGAAATAACCCCTCTACTCTACTTATATGTAAGGGCGAAACACCTGAAGTCCACATAATTATGTCTGTCCAATTGCGAATGCATGTAGTTATGCCTTCGCCTAACAGAGCACGCTAACTATCCATTCAGGAGCTATATGGTGATATTTCCATTGCGGTTTAGCTAAATAACCACTCCGAGGTCGATAGAAAGAACTAAGAAATTTAATATTACAAAAAGCGCAGACCTGTGTGTACGTCGCTCTGTGAACAGCATAACTCAAAAATAAAAGTCGGTTAACAATCAAAGTTGGTGTTTAGAATTAATCTCTTTCAAGGATGAGACGCGAAGATGTTGAAGAAAATTCCTCCACCCAAAGCTACCCTTTACATGGAAATTTTTTTGAACATCCTGATTTTCTCAAAAATGACTAATGATTTTGGTTAAAATGACATATGTTTAAGATATTTTTATGACAAATGAGTTGTATATTTTGAATTTTCTAGCTATAGCCCCTTAAAGCCTTCCACCTCACAAGTAAATTAATAATTAGATAATTTCTACAAATGTTGATTTCGATTAACACGAAGTAGAGGAATAAGTGTTCGTAAGAGTAGAGAAGTCATATGAGTGCAACACATCAGATTTTTATGAGATAAGCGTCCCAATATTGCACCACTTCAGTTATTATTTTTATTTAGTTCAGTGGAGTTAAGACTAATGGTGAATCAAGGGGATGATGGTGTAGATAATGATGATGATGCTGCTGATGATGATGGTGATGATGATGACGACGAATCTTGAACAGGCATGTTTGGCGTAATTTATAACTTTTAAATAGCTTAGATGACTCACCCTTTAGTCCCGAAAGCTTATAACTGATGATTTTTATGAGAAATTCTTCAACGAAAAATAATATTATTAGGGTGAACTGAAAAATAAAGTGTTTTATGAATATAATCATTCAACAAAATTACCTTGTACCAGAAATACCAAGACACCTTCTTTTAACCTACCTTGAAAATCACCAACTGAAAGTTATGAACTTCATAAAATATTTTTGTTATAATCAAATGTTAACTTTAAGTCGTGATTATTTATTTCTGCTATTGGAAAGGTTAAAGAAATACCTTATGAAGTTTGGCCATTTAAATGTTTAGGTTATGTATCCCCCCTATATTTACTCCATATCTGTCTTCATTGCAGTTCCAATGATGATAATATGGACTTTCAAAATATTTACTTTCATGAACATCCAGTTATGAGGCCCCAATAATAGTTGCATTTACAGTGTTCGATATTAACTTTATTCTCAAGATTTTCATTCAGTTTGGATTCGTTATATACTGCTAAATAATTAATTTTTAAAGCGTTCATTACTATTTAACCATGGAAACATTCATTTTCTCTGCTTGTTTTTGAATAAGACTTTTAAAAAGAGGGAGAAAATTACGAGCCAGACTAGGTATTTAAAATATGAAAATTCCTTGGAATTCAATAATTTATAATAATAATAATAATAATAATAATAATAATAATAATAATAATAATAATAATAATAATAATAATAATAATAATAATAATAATAATAATAATAATAATAATAATAATAATAATAATAATAATAATAATAATAATAATAATAATAATAATAATAATAATAATAATAATAATAATAATAATAATAATAATAATAATAATAATAATAATAATAATAATAATAATAATAATAATAATAATAATAATAATAATAATAATAATAATAATAATAATAATAATAATAATAATAATAATAATAATAATAATAATAATAATACGTAATAATAAGAAGACGAAGAAGAATAGCAATAATAAAGGTGAACCTTAAATTATTTTATAGAATCGTATACGTTGAACATTCATAGTTATTGGTTTTAACTCAAAAATGAAAATTTTGTGTAATCTAAGCATATTGCAACTTAATTACTCAATCTGTTAACTTTAATTAATTTCCTTTTTATTTAATTCCTTTCCTTACAGTATTACTGGCCTCTAAACTTATGAACTAGCCATTAAAAACTCGCTGATACTCTCTCTCTCTCTGCCTCCTTGGCAACGTGACGTCATCCAACGAGCATTCAACGTGGGATACTTCCACACAGAAGCTCGAAGCAATGTCACAATATACACATTTTATCCAAATTGGTTGAGAACTTTTGCATGTCAGACTTGTTATGCATTCTTTTGAAAAGAATAACCTATCACAGTTGTGGCATAATTTTCATTCGAATTCTGTTTATTATATTGCTTTACACTTCTGATTTCAAAATAGTTAGTCTTTCTTTTGAATTCGTAACATATTGAATTACAGCCTGGAAGGGTATCACACTTGTATAAGGCAATGGACCTGACATACACACATTTTTAAGTTTTTCTGCATTTAAAAATCTGATGTGTTGCACTCACACAATTTTTTCTCCTTACTCGTATACAAAATATTTTTACAAAAAGTTAAGCCTCTATCTACTAATTGATATTCAAGATAAACATTGATTACAAATTTACATATTTCTTTATAGTTATAAGGATAAAATAGGTTAAAATTATAGTCATATTTTTAAAAAGCGGGTTCCATGTCCTTCGTATGTCCAGAGAAAGAACGAATGGCGACTTACATTTCAAAAAAGTATAAGAATTTTAAAATTAAGAACAATAACTACAAATATCCTGCAAATGGTTAGTGCAAAGGAAAAAATTATTTTACATAAATTGCATGATTTAACGAGACTTAAATTTTTTAGTAACATATTCTCTATCTCTTTCAATTTTCTAACGTTACAAAAATCATTTTTGTAAAATTCATTATATATTTTATTCTTCAAATAAATATCTAAAATATATGGTGTTTTAAAAAAATCATTAGATCCATTTTTGAGAAGATGAAACATTTTGAAAAATGTTCCATTTAAAAGCTGGGGTCATTTTACTGAAAATGTTTGGAAGATACGGAACTTAAATAGCAAGTTGTGTGTTTATCCAGTTTTTAGTTTTTGAGTAACGCTGTTTACAGACACAGACACACGCTCGGTTTACTAAACATGCTCCTTTTGGGGCTTAAAGGGGAACTCAATACATGATTCCATGTGATATGGATTTTTTTTGGTTCGAATGAAATTCTTTATGTACCTGCTTCCCAAGCTTCTGAAAATATCAAATCACGCAACATTTAAACATTCAGTATGGCATTTAGAAATGGAGTCCAGAAACAAATTATGCATTTTTTCACATTCACGAATGTCTCAATTATATTTTATGACACCCTACCTCTTATCCTTCTTTGATTCTGTGAGTGAGATTTTTTTTCGAGTTTTATAAAATTTCAGTGAAACAACTGAAGAATCGAGAGGAGTTTTCTCTGGGGATATGTTCAACACTGTAAGGATATCACACTTTCATTAATAGTGATGACGTCGACAGATTTGTAGCCACTTACCACTATACATAACACAATCCTCGGGTCTGCCATGGTTAAGTATATCCAGAGCAGTAGACAACCTTTGCATCCCGTCGACTGCCAACACTTCCAGTTTTATACTCACGCCATCTGCACAGCTGCAGTACACCTGAAACAACAACCAGTCTACATACTGTTGCGTCATCTTTTCCTAAGTAACAGCAGACAATCGCGTTTTAAGTCTATAAAATAGTTTCCGTGTTATCGTGACAATTTTCGTGATATTGAATACATTTTATACAATCATTAATTAATACATGATAAGTCTCTCATTCTCTCATTGTAATCAATGGTCCAAATAGCACACGCCAGTTCATTTACAATAAACTTATATGAATATATTCATTTTCCAGTACGTACATGGTAGATAAAGAAGGCATTGCATACCTCTCAAAAATGCAATATACAGATTTCAATGGCAGTATGCGTTTTGAGGTTCCTGAACCCAAAGAAGACATTGTTAGAACAACTTAGAATATGTACTTGGATGTCTATCCGAGCGTCTGTGAGTAAAATAACTCAAAAATGAAAAGTCTGTTAAATACTAAATTTAGTTATTATTTATTTATGCCAACAAACTTACTGTTGGTGTTTTTAAACACACAAGCCGTGTGTGGGCAAAGTTTAAGAGGTAGAACTGGAACTTAAAAATTCAATGCCACAACTGGGATTTGAACACACAGCGGAAGGTCTGTGGTTCAAATCCCAGTTGTGGCATTGAATTTTTAAGTTCCAGTTCTACCTCTTAAACTAAATTTATTATTTAAATTCCACATCTTCTAAGGATGGGAAAAGCAGATTTTCAACAAAATCTCCCCAACCTAGCCTTTACATGAAAGAGGTTTCAAAAACTTTTACTGTCTTAAAAAATACCTAACAATTTGGATTCATACGTGTAAGATTTTTCATGACAAATTAAGTTATGTCAATTTCACTTCATTCTGAGTAAAATTTACATAACAGGTAAACCGCAATAAAAAGTAAATCTCGTTAAAACACAATTTATGTCAAAGTCTTCCTTATTGCTTTGAATTTTGCAACACTTACACTTTCACAAAATCGGAAGTGTAACTCGCTTTTTTATGTCCTGGGTATCCAAACAAATTGAATGTCAAAGCCATCCAATAGTGACCAGCTTTAAATAATTTGAGTGAAAGTTAGCTGTATTCCCATATTCCCCAAGAAAATTAGCAATAAGATAATTTCTGCAAATTTGAATCTCGATTATCGTGAAGTTCGTAGAGGAATAAGCGTTTGTAAGAGAAAGTCACGTGAGTGCAACATATCAGATTTCTTTAATTACTAAGACAAGCTATACCTTTATTTGAATTATATTTACATAGAGTTCATTTATTTTGTTTTCAGACTTTCAAAAGCGTCTCAAAGAATGGAGTGATGTGTCTGAGAACAGGTAGGTACGCATTCTACAAATTTTCCTTAAGGGTATTCATACTTTTTAAGTGCCACTAAGAGTTACTTTCAGTGTACTGAATATTTAACTAATGTTTAAAGCTTGATTCACAAGGCAATAGACTCCACTAAATCAAAAAAGTAACATGAAAAGTTCTAATATAAACTATCTCAAACTAGATGGCGTGGTGAACTTTGCATCAACTAAAATTGATTTGCCTGTAACTCTTCATAAGTGACTATCAACTCTAATGACCTTCCAACTCCAATTCATTAAGAGGAATAATATTAGAGGTATCGTGTACGGTTGAGTGTTGTTTGGTTATTAAATGAAACTCGTTTGTAATTCATATGAATTTAATGTCTTATTTACATGAAAGATAAATACATTTAACACTCAATGCTAAGCATTTTGGTAAAGTAAACCAGAAACGATAGGTTCGCCACAAACGTAATATTTCAGCTCGTCCTCTCCTTGGCATTGTAATGAACACTGTAAAATGACGCGGAATTGTTTTCACAGTCATTCAAGTTTGTTAAACTTACCTTGAGAACTTTACAAAATTCAAATCCTCAAACTAATTCCTAGAGTTTCGCTAGAATACATTTTGTGGTTATATTTAAGCCTGCCCTTTTTCCTCTAGTCTCAATAAAACAAAACTGAATTACTTCCATTGAGTCCTCCATTTCTGCCCACTATAGGCGTCATTGGTGGGGTGCAGTACTGGAGGGTGGGACGTGGTCAGCACCCCGAGCTCTCCCGCCCTTCCATATATTTACCGGGTGGAAGGGAAGTCATTACATTAATTTAAACCAGTGATAGATCTCGCTATTTGGAATACGTTTTTTCGTCTGTGACCATTTTCTATGGAGATATTTTAGTTATGTCGAAAACAAGCTGGTAATACTGCACATTATGTGTGTGATCACTTTCCCTAGCCCAGCACATAAACAAACAGCGTAACGGTGCGTTTTGAAAACAAACTCATACCCTGCCTTGTCCTTCCGTGTTTACTGTGTGAGTGTAGACCAATCACAAGCCTTAGCTCCCAAAACATTACCGAAATGAAAGCTGTTTACATCCACAAACCAGGTCAATTCCCTGACCAACCTCAAAGCAACGTTGTCGAGTTATATATAAAGTGCGTACTGAAAATTGCATTAAATGTTAGGGTATATAGGTAATGTGTACGTGTGTGTGTGTGTGTGTGTGTGTGTGTGTGTGTGTGTGTGTGTGTGTGTGTGTGTGTGTGTGTGTGTGTGTGTGTGTGTGTGTGTGTGTGTGTGTGTGTGTGTAACTTTGAGGGGAGTACTTGTAGCTTCTTTTAAATTAAATAATAAAGTCCATTTTAAAAATAAACCTCTTCCTATAGTGCAGTTGGTGTAGATTAAATCTAAGTGGTATGCATTCCATGTGTTTATCTGGTTATATCAGTATCAATAGCAACACGAAAATAGCTTCAAAGAGTTAATCTTACTGTGCCCATTATATTGAACTGTTTGTATTAATCTTGGCAGTAGGTTAATTCAGTACTGAGACACATGCTTTGTTCCATTATGTTATATACACAGGTGTGCTATACATGCAATTATGACCTTGACAAACAAATGCTAGAAACCATTCGCGTGGAGTGTAGGCACTAAAAGCTATATTTTCGTTTAATCTGCGAAATTTTGTGGATTTCAACTTTCGACATTCCATATTTTCAGTTTTGGGTAAACCGCAGTAGCGCTCACCATTTACAACAACTTAGTCTTACTCCATTGTTGCTTCTCACCAAAGCGGCACGGGTTCGATCACAGGCAACCGCATGTGGGATTCGTGGTGGACGAAGCGGCGCATCAGTGTCACCACCTGCGGTGCCGTAGTAGTAAAAGCGGGCGTTAAACACTACAAAACGAATTACTCCATTCTTGTCTCCTTCGAAGAAATAAGGGCAAATGATGAATTGAGAATTATATGTGTTAACTCCGTCATTAAGAGAAGCGTGCTTCGACTGTCCAACCAATCATTGTTAAGTTGAATCTCTCCTAGCACAAATAAAGCAAAATTATATCTGCCACACTTGTCACTTTGTGCTAACGTTGTTTATATGAATACAGGCTAATATGTTTTGTTATTCCCCAAACTGCACTATTATTCATCTGAAGTTGCCTTGATACGTATGTATTGCTACTTCTATAATTATTTATTATTTTATTTACATTACCAAAAATGACATCAACGATTACCTTCCAGGTTTTCTTTTTACCAGCAACAGTACCAGTTTCCTCAAACTTTCTGATTAAATATCCATAATTACAAATGGAACATGAAGCCTGCTCTCAAATTAAGAGTTGTTACGAATGTTCTCAGATCTTAAGAAAAACTCCTCTTGCTTTCACAATAACATTGAATCAGCTGCACTCTGTCCAGTATTATAGAGCCATGATTTGTAACTTACAAATTATTAAAGCAATATGAATAAAATTAGTAATGTTTTATTCAATAAAACTGTGCCCATAATAATATTAAACTGAGAAAAGAAAGAAAAGCAAACAAAAGAACACGAAGCTCCATTGTTTTTGCAGTATGTGAATTTTTTTGTTTATATCCTATTTCATTGAGTACAATATTTACAACGGTTAAACTTTGAAGTGACTTTTCAAAGACCTTATAATAGGGAATTTAATAGAATTATCATTTGTAATCTCTTGAGTTCCCAAATGGTGTTGTCGAAGACTACAACATGACTTTTCATTACTTTTATGCAATCGTACTTTAAATTATATCATAGAAGGCCGTGAGTTTCTGCTATTGTTTTTTCTAGGTTAGCCAACATTGAAGTGAAAGGCTAAACACATTTTACTGTTTACGGGAGTTTATGGTGTGGATGATTGATCCACTTCAGGTACTTAGTACTTGAAATTACTACTTATGTTGGTGAAACTCTGAGTCGTGGTATCAAATATCAATGCGATATTCACCTTGTGACTGAGGGTAACAAGGAAAAATTCCAATCAGATTGGTCAACCCACGGAATTTGAACCCGTGACTGCCGAATGCGGGCCACAGGCGTTACCGCTGAACCATCCCACTTGGTTATGGCATTTTAATTAAAATCATTGGAGCCACTTTTGATAAAATGCAAATAACGAAAATCTTTAATTGTAGAAATATTTTGGAGTGTAGGATTTTTTCGAATTCTTCTTTAAATTTCATCATCCACATCTTGTGACATTCTGTCAATATGTTCTTTCCAGGTGTTCCTATAATCCAACATAGATGCGCCTAGAAACTAGGAAATTATTTAACTGTTGGATAGGAAAATCCACGAGGAATCTTAATCAAATTGGTTGGAATAAGAATTTTAAGTGGAATCCTTCCGAATGCAATGCTCAACTTAACAATGAGCCACCTCGCTGGATTCTCTTTAACTTTTGTTTTCAGTAAGGTTTTGAATAGTGGTTATTTCATCGTCAGAATTAATTAGAAAACGTGACCGTCGGTATTTACTTCCTTACTTTCGTGCACTCCACAGGGTTACGAAATGAAGAACTTAAAATTAAGCAAAGTTCTTCCGCGCACCCAATTTAATTTTCTCTGTTGCATTTGTTTCTGTCCGGGCAATATAACGGGAGAGAACGGGACGGAGTGTATGTAATAGAGAGATGATATATGTGTGTGTGTGTAGTTTCGTATGCAGATTTAAATGGCATTGCCGTTATTTGCAAAGGGGAAATTTTTTCTTCTTTTCGGCAGAATAGTTATGAGACTATTCTGCTATCGAAAGGAACACAGTGTAAGTTACGTAAACAGAGGTTTTTAGAAAGAAAAGCAAGTAAGCTCGTTTAAAGATGTGGATAAGGCACGCTTTCTGCTTTATCGCTTTTCCCAAAAGTTTCGGGAAGCGTTTTCCTTTCCAGCTTTTTTTGGGGGGTGGGGGGGTGGGATGCTTTTTGTCTTTGATGAGGCAAGTACATAAGAAGGGGATGCAACGTTATGTAAATTATAAGTATCTTGCACGTTACCTAAAAACAAGCTTCACCTATTAAGATTACATCGCTGGTAATGATTATTTAAATGTAAAACTTTTCTAACCTAATGTGGTTAGACACGTGGTCTTTCGTAACACCGTTAGTATCTGGGAGACATATGCGAACTTTTTTGGCGTTTGACTATAATGGCTTATTAATTTTGGTTAATTTATTTATATGACTATTTAGCGTTTATACACCACTGCAGTGGACCTCATTATACCCACTTCTTCATAACGATACTGCTTCCACCAATCCAAAGTGCACCAGTTCATAACGACTCTACTAATCCACCAATCAAAGGTGCACCTGCTCATAATGACACCAATCAAAAGATCTGCGTATAACAAAAATTACTTTGTTGTCTCCACACATTGCCACGCAGTTGAAAGCGAAACAATCGATTCCCATATATGAAACAAAGCTGCTATATTTAATAATGTGTTAATATTGTAAGCAACATTCTAATAAATTAAAGTTGTCTTCCCGTTTTTGAAAGTCTACTGGCCAACATAATAAAATTTGAAGGCATGAAGCGTAGAATAATGTTAACGTTTTAAACTTAACTAATTCTTACGAATTTGTGCAGAAATCAGAGCAGATACAGTCAAAACAAATGTTAAGTACAAGGGAATTGAAAATATTAAGAACAAGTCATTGAAAAACTTTATTAGATAAAATACAGAGTGCAGAAGTCAGAGAAAATTGCTAAATTCAGGATATAACAATATTTATTAATAAGCGACGGGAATACTGGAAAGAACATATTAACCGGATGGGAAACAACTGAACAACTGTTTAGTAAAAGGAGCAGATATTTAGATGGGAAAAGGAGAAGAGGAAGACCGGCTAGGAGATGGATTGACAGCATTTATAGTTCATCCGAGGAATAAAAGGGGAAATGAACAGGATATCATCCTATACACAAAAAAGAAGACGAGCTAATTCTCATTCAATTAAACTAATAAGAGGACGTGATGGTTACAGTTTTTCTTTTCTGCTTATTTTACGCCATTTTATCTCATATACGCACCCCTCTACGTGTTACTTGGACTTGAGTCTGCTGTGCTTACAGAATTCTCCGCTCGGAGCGCTGCCGTCCGATTCCTTTGACTTGCACCTCAGTAGGGACTAATCAGTGCAGCGTTGTCTGTTAGACCCACTTGCTCGCTACTGTTGAGGTGGACGCAAAACAAGATGCCAAAAGAAAAGTTTAGAAATGTCGATCGGTATGAGAGACCGCACCTCACAAATCAAATGTTAATGCACTAACAGATAAGGAGTTTGTGTAAATATTGTACTATTTAAACACTCACGTGACATTTACTTCTCACTACATCTATGAAAGATTATTCTTCTGTCTCTTGTTAACACAGACAAACCTTCATTACACATTTTATTTGACATAAATTGTGTTTTTAATGAGACATGATTTATTTGTGTAGCAAGCTTTTGTGTATAGCTATTTACAAAAGCGATTCAGAACGTAGAAGACTTTAGGATTTATTTCCAGAAAGTTCTGCCCTCTTCATTCTGGACCACTTTTGCATAATAGGTAAACTGTAAGAGATAGACAAAATCGTATTGATCCTTTTTTGTTTTCAGATTTCATTTATAAGAGAATATGTGAAAAAGGGCGATCAAGGAAGTCAGCGCTCAAAAGGAATGTTAGGAAATAAGTGTTTCGAGGATTGTTTGATACTTAAGTGCGAGTGGTTTGGTTTTAAGGAATGCAAGAATGTGAAGAAGAAAAATTGATCAGTTATTACCACTGACTATTCCACTCAGACGCGACTTGGTTGAAACCAGCCAAACATGTGCATAACTTTTTAAAATTTCAACCAACGAGAGACTTCATTTGCGAAAAATTATATCGTATTTCATTAACACCTTCTCTAAACTTTAGTTATCACCTTCTCTATTTTTCTTATGTTATGATAGGTAGGAGAATCTAGCTGCACTGTTACAGATACCCAACAGCTGACATTTTTTGACGCAACACAGCCGTTATTCAAATGTCAAATATGGCTGACTGTCGCTTCGGTGAAATATATTTAATACTGAAATTGATGAAATAATTCGACGAGGGAAATCTCAGAGCACTGAGTACAATAGGAAATATGTTTGGAATCAATTTGCAAATTTTTTACTGAGCGAAATTATAAATTAACAGCAGATACTGCAACTTTTGACATTACCAAAATCTTGAAAAAACTGGAGTATCATATGAAAATCTTGTAGATCGTGCCAATGGATGCTGAGTATGTATCTTGTGTATATGATAGTTGACAACGTTATTATTTAAATTGCTTAATCGTTCTGCTATTATTATTTATGCCAAAACGTTTGTTATCCCTGCAGCAATCTGACGCATATAGATATTCTCAACACACAATAATGTGTGTATATATATATATATATATTGATTTCGTGGTTTCATAAATTCCTTTTGTAACCCATTCTCATTTTTAGATGTTATAATTTGTTATTACAGTTTTTGTGAACATAAATCTACAAATAGTTTATTTTTAATTTAGTTTGTGTCTATATGATGTTTTTATAGCTAATTAGTGTAATACATTTTGATAACTTTATGACAAGAATTATTGCTCCTAATCCTTTACTGTACAGTATTATTTGAGAGAGGTCCTTAACTGCTGATATAGTGATAAGCGTGAGTATTAATAACTTCCAAAGACACAACCCTTGGATGAAGGATCCGAAAAAGCACTTATCGTGAGAAAGAACGAGGTCCTTGCTGCTGCGGTAACAATAGTTGTAATCCTTAGGATCTGCAAGGACTCCTTCGCTAGCGCAATGGAACTCGCCGTTGCATGTTGTGGCGTAACATCCTGTAGTGCTTGTAAGTCGTATGTTGTGTCACTGTGACAGGTGAAGCAGTGACTTTTGGCCCTGTAGGAACTGTTACAGGCGGTGCATTAGTTGAGTCCGTTGTGTTTCCTTCCTGGACGAGGTCATAGACAATGCTGAGGATCATTTGTTTCTGTTTTATAGAGTTCATCACGGCGATGTCTGGTATGATCTAAAAATAAAATAAGAGATACAGAGGTTTTATATTTTAACGCAAATAAGCACTACCTCCTATTTTAGTATATTACTAGCTGACATACCCGACGTTGCCCGTAGTTTGACGATTTTATCTCTGCAAGCGAGTTATTCAGATAAGGCCCCTCCCCAAAAAAAAAAAAATCCATAACCAACAAAGCCCCAAAAAGTGAACACATATCATTCTCGTATTTCAATCGATACAAAAATGTTGATCGATTCTATATTTGCAATAGATAAGCAGTTGAAGCAGTGAAAAATACGATATTACAGAAAGATATTAAAATAGTGGAGTTTTCTGTCAGAAAGACAAGTGCAAATTAGGAAGAAACTAGAATACTTGTACTACTAAACTCACCGTAACTGCCAGCAGAATGATCGTCAATGATCGGAAGGCCATGATGGCGGATATTGTGTGTAGTAGCAATTTATACACACATCCACAGAGTTCGACGTCAGCCACCTGACTAAACAGTAATTGTAAACGTACAACTTATAAATTCATTTATAAGGAATATAGTGCATTACGTTTTAGTACTCTGAAAGAAAATACACTAGGTCACTTTATTTGATGTTGGGTACAGGTTTAGGACATTCAAGGGACTTTATTGAATTAAATTCCTGTAGATAAGCATGCTCAAAACATGTTATACGTGTTGTTCTTCTGTTTATTTAATAATGGCAATATTGAGTCTTGTTCATTACAGTTTTGCTATAGTTCTTCCTAAACAAACAATAACAGCTTAAGAGTTATTTGCATTTAATGATTATTTACATTATCCCATTACTTTGTGCACTGTAATATTGTTCCACTTTCATAAAATCATAATTCATTAAAATGTGCTCTTTCAGTGCATTGAAAAGCTAACAATAAAATAATTAGAATTAGACGAAACCTAAATATGTAATAAAACTATAATCAAATGTTGATGAATAGTGTGGGTAAGACCCCGAAATATGCCTCCCATTTTTATTATTGTTTATAATTCTCTCGCATAGCTCGTATGACAATGCATGCTTTGTTATACACTCATGTAAGGTTACAATTAGATATAACCTCACTATAATGAATAAACGTGTTCCAAATATCTGAAATATATGTGAGAGTAAGCTATGTAAATAGTTAAACATTCATAACTATGCAAATATGAGTTAACTTTGAAAAATAATTTAATAACGTTGCTTTTTAAAGAAGCAGATTTACATAGAATAGCAACACAACAGCACCATATTGGGGAAAGGGTTTGATTTTAAAATGGCGTTTGTTTGCCGAGGTTATGTTTGCTATGTAAGTTAGTAAATGTTCTGCAATAAAGTACAGAATCCTGAGCTGCTGCAGTGCAAAAGGCTGGTTTATTACAGTTATATTTCAAAGTAAAATATGTCTGTAACAAAACTGTGTCGAAAACTCACCTTTACACTCAAAATTAAGCACAAGATTTAGCACTGCCTACTTCTTGCTTTCACTTTTTGGACACTACCAGAGTCGTTCTAGTTCATACTTCATGCGTGACTTGCTACCGGGTTTACTCATAAGGTGGCCATAATCAGGAAGAGCAACAAATATGGCTTTTTACCTTATATATTTTAGATAAATAATTTTATGGTTTACCATGAACCACACTGTAAACACCACACTTTTCAATATACGTACGTATCAAGAACATTTTATGAATGTTTTCATTTGTTTAAGAATAGCTCAATGGATACTATGAAACCAGAAGTTGCCATTTCGAAGTCCGTTTTTAATGTAGACAGCTCGTATTGGGTTTGCTGACGACATGTGAGTGTACAGTTTCCGGACAGGGATTTCTCTTTGAAAACCAATCAATTTCCGATCCCATACAACATACCAAGGATTGCCGGTATTTCTTGGGACACTGTATATAAAATAGGTGTGTGTGTGCGTGTGTATGTGTGTGTGTGTGTTTGTGAACAGTTTTACCGGCTGCAAGAAATTCTAGCATCCATCGCTATACTTACCAACGGTGCCTACGAAGGATCAGTTATCGTTTGCAGCATGCCGTTTCACACTCGTATATTAGTCTGTTGAACATTCTAAGGAGTACCTGGCCACCATTTCATGAAAGACGATACGCAAACGTCAATTTACACACGTAATAAAAATAAGAACAATGCAAGTAGGTATAATGGACTGCCATATGGTCTCCCCTATTCTTGACTGTAACCTGAACTTACCCTGCTTCTCTAAGTGGAGCAGAAATTGTATGCAAGCATCGTAAGTGGACCTGCGACTCGAAGAATAAAATACTGTATGTGTAACACTCACGTGACATTTGCTTCCCACTATATGGACGCTTGTTCTTCTGTTTCTTGTTAACATACACATTTCACTGTAAAAGAACAGTACAATAAGCTAAAGCAACATTCAGTTATTTTCAAAGACGGTCACTATACGATGGCTTGGAATTTCCGCTTTTTACATGGCTCAGAAGTCACGAAGATAGCTACTTTCTATTAAGAAAAGTATAAGTATTTCAAAACGCACACTAATAGCAAAGAATATCTCGGAAACAGTTAACTTCAGAAAAAATATATATTTGACATAAATTGTGTTTTTAATGAGACATGCCTTGTTTGTGTAGTAAGCTTTTGCCTATCTCTAAAGTTATTCAGAACGAAGACTTCAGAAGTTATTTCTAGAAAATCCTGGGAATATTCTCAGAAGTCTTCTTAATTCTGGATCACTTTCGCATAACGGATAAACTGTACGAGATAGACAAAATCTTATTGCTCAACTTAAGCAAAAATTAAAATTTCTTATTTTGTTTCCAGATTCCATTGATAAGAGAATATGTGAAAAAACGACCAGGGAAGCTAGCGCTCAAAAGGGATGTTAGGGTAGAGGATGGAGGATTGTTTAATACTTAAGTACGATTGGTTTGGATTTAAGGAATCCAAGAATGTGAAAAAACTTATCAGATATTATGCACTGCATCTGATATAGTTCGTGTATGACATCACACATAGCTAGTTTGACTATAGAATTGTCTGGTTGTGTTTCGCTGAAAGTGATTACTACTGATTATTCCAGTCATAAGTGAGTGGCGGTCATAAAAGTAACCCCGAAGCCTCCCGGACCCTTAAAGGTCCCTAATTACATAGCCCCCAAGCCTCCAAGCACTTCAAGTTTGATGTTTATAATTTTCCATGAAAAAATACATACTTAAAGTGGAAGAAGTTAAACGTTTTTTGTATTTATAATTAATAAGAAAGAAACACGGCTCTAATACCAAAATAAAATGAACCTCTAATGCCTACATTTAAATTAGTAGTTCTTGTTTCAGTTCGTTTAGCGTTACCTAGGATACTCTGTGAGGAGACGAACTGGCTCGTACCCCAAAACATTCCTAATTTATTTGTTTCTTTCTTAATTTGCTGTAATTTACTCACAGTGAAGCCGCATTAGGTGTTTCGTTATTTTTGACATTTTAAACCTGTATCATATACTAATATGTATTTTATCTATAAAATAAACGAATTTTTCCTTTTACATTTTATCTCCATGTATTTACAGGTTTGTTTCTATAAGAAATCGACTTAACGTATTCCATTGTTGAAACTTTTCCAGCTTTGAAATTTTCTACTTGCTACTTTATGTATTGCAACTGTGGATAGACCTTTCCTTTTTGTTCTTTATTGAGAAACTGGTTGCAATTCTAGTATCCTATCATTGCTCTCCCTGCAGCAATATGAGACATATAGATATTCACAAAACACAACAATGTGTCTGCATATATATTGACTCCGTAGTTTCATAGATTGCTTTTGAAACCATTCTCATTTTTTAGATGTTATAATTTGCTATTACATTTTGTTGTGAGCGCAAATCTACAAATAGTTTAATTTTAAGTTAATTTGTGTCTGTGTGATGTTTTTATAGCTAATTAGAGTAATACATTTTTGATAACTTTATGACAAGAAGTATAGCTCCTTAAAAGGTGCGTACTCTAACACTTTACTGTACAGTATTATTTGAGAGAGGTCTTTAACTGCTGATGTAGTGATAAGCGTGACTATTAACAACTTCCAAAGACACAGCCCTGGGATGAAGGATCGAAATGTCCGAAAAAGCACTTATCGTGAGAAAAAACGAGGTCCTTGTTGCAGCGGTAGTATTTACTGCAATCCTTAGGATCTGCAAAGATTCCCTCGCTGGTGCAATGGAATTCGCCGTTGCTTGTTGTAGCGGAACCAGCTGTTGTGGTCCTCGAAGTCATTGTCTGTGTCACTGTGACAGGTGAAGCAGTGATTGTTGACCCTGCAGGAAGTGTTACAGGCGGTGCTTTTGTTGAGTCCGTTGCGTTTCCATCCTGGACGAAGTCATACACTATGTTGATGATCATTTGTTTTGGTTTTGCTATATAGTTTGTCATCACCACGATGTCTGGTATGATCTAAAAATAAAAAGGAAACACATAAGTTTTACATTTTAACGCAAATAAACACCACCTCTTATTTTTGTATATTGCTATTTGAAATAGCCGTAGTTTGACAATTTCTCCCTAAAATCTATAGACTTAGGTTGCCTTTACCTTGTGTTTCGTTGGAGATATTTAAAATATTATTTAATACGCTTAAGCAAAAGTAATTAAAACACTTTGGATACCATAAACAACACAAACTAAATAAATAAAAACACCAGGAATACACTACGCAAAAGCACTGTCGAATAATCCCAAACACTACAGGAAGAAAAACCAAGAAAAGAAGGCTGTGTGAATGTAACACATTGCATTTATACTTCAATCATATAGAAAGTTGTAAAATTCTTTGTAGGAGAGGGAGTAAAAAACAAATGTAGTTGTATTTCGTGAAAGAAAGGTGAGTGGAGATTACAGTGTGAATGTAACGCGTTGGATTTCAATTGTTAACACATAGACAATTGTATGACTTGTTTGTAGAAGAGGGAGTGGAGAAAGAAGTGTGATTTTGTGATTGAGGTTCGTCTCCGACTACGCGAGCACAAACTGTGCGTATGGTAGGACATGATGACTCGATTGAACCTAAAGGATGGTGACGTGCGGAAAATCCCAAGAGGCTCCCAAATCGAGGTGCACCACATACGTACTCCATCCTAGGCCCCAAGGCTTGGCCTATGAATCCCAAGCCAAAGTCGATGTGTTTGCTGACTACCTGGAGAGGACTATGAGGCGTCGTCGGGCTCCCCGCATGGCTCACGGGCACACCAGCAGCGAATGCTGAGCTCCCATAAGTCCTTCCAAGAGATGCTTGGATTTGTAAATTCCAAATTTAAACCATCCATTTTTGGTTACACTTCCCAGTGGTGCCCAACCTGAGTGGCAGCTGTTGAGGAGCACAATTACTACCTCCTATCTACCTTCAACCTCATTCTCACCTACCACCCTGCAAAACCCCACATCCCGTCATGAAAGTGGTTAAGCCCTAAAAGGCATGACACACCTCGGGCTGCTCTCAGCCTGCCAACAGATTGCCGTGCCGGGGGCCTCTAAACATATACGATTTCCGGTGAAATCTCGACATCGAATTTTTGGGTGGAATACAGTACTTACTCTACTTATAAAAATTACCATTTTCTGGTCCAATCTTTGCAATATAGTACTTAAATTCACAATTTATTTATTAAGTAGTCCAGATAAAATCATTCTACGGTCTGACCTTTCCAGATCAGATGTCTTATGATATTACCTGTGATCATTTGCTATTTAGAAGTCTACAGAGCCGGACATGTAACTTGCATGTTGAAAGTATGCGGCAGCTGTGCGCAAATTAATTCAATGTGAATGTCTAAGTGTCGATGAGAGAGATTGAGAACAGCTCGCACACGGTCGGGATACATAAATGATTGTGTGGTTGCAATCACAGCGCGGCAAGGTGCGTGTCTTTAAAGTTATTCATAAAGACCTTCTTAATTCCATACCGGAATAACACGCCCTGGGAAAAAGACACGTGCAGTTCCTGCTCTTATTTCTCTATCCTTTCCGCCATATCTTAAACAGAAAGGCAGTCCAAGGAGCCAACGCAAGCTAATGGCGACGGGAAATCTTATCTTAGTTGGGAGAATGAACACGTGTGTGGAGAATCGCTCTCTGATTGGCTACTTTCTTCTGTTTGATTTGTTTGTGAATGGCCTGGTACAGTATTTTGACCGTCATTTTTTGCATAATGTGTGTACTAAAGCTAAATGCATTTGTTATTATCCCGGATTACATACTATTGCATATACGCCTTGCACAACTATTCCAATAGAAAAGTTAGTTTTTTCAAAAACATCTATACCTGTATCAGTGGCGTAACTTGGTGTAGCGTGGACTTGGTTATGCACTTTGAATCATGTTAAGGGTACGCAAAGGTGAAATTACTAAATTCTGCAATTATTAGCGTTTTTTGTTCAAATTCATATCAGGCGTTTTACATGTAAGGAATAATTTACATACAATTTTTATTGCAATATCTTGAACACTTTTCAATTTATTTTCTTTAGATATTTTAAGCACCGCACCTGAAATGCTCCACACTATGGAGATTTCAAAATGTTGATAATTTTAAATATTATTCTATTATAGATAAGTACTCTCAAAAGAATGACGGGAACAGAAAATTGTGTAATGCCCTGGTTTATTAAATAAAAGTTATTAACTTTGCAAAAATATTTTTATTCACAATTTTTATAATTTTCATTAAAATTTATAATTCACATACTGCAAAATATTAAAATTACAGAAAAATCATCATGTCTGCATTCTCAATTTGTTGATAACAAACACTCGGATTCCATATTCGGAGCAGTAGGTTTATAAGAAATGCAGCGCGGTCTCTACAACACTGTTTTCCTCGTAATGAAATACGCGGAAGCACATGGACAATGTGCATACCCTACCTTCGGTTTCCTGGCGTATTTTTCTCTTACACGTTCACACACATTGCTGTTCATAATGCTGCTTGTTGTACTCTGATAGGTACAGAAAAACAAAACACTGAAAAGCTTAACTTTAAACGTAAATAACTTTAGCAAGCAAGATGCACTTCTCTGAGTCACATCCAGTGCGCGCGCACATCGTTTGATATGACTGGCGTAAGCCAAGTAGAATCAGCCACTCTGTTTCAATGCTTGGTGTGATACCCTAACAATACTTATTCATAGCAGATTGTTGTTCGAAACACACTCCTTAGTAAGACTGATGCCAATTGGATGTATATAATAGGAAAAGTTAGCTGGGAAAAACTAGCAGGATATGCAACATATCACCCATATCTAACCCCTCTAGCCTTTATACTGATTTTCACTATTGTGGAGCAAATGTCCTAGATATGGTTAATGAAGTTTATGTAGCATATTATTCCTATATGTTAATGGTTTGTTTTCGTGTTTACAGGTAGGTGGCATAACTGGAGTAATCTTGCCAATTGAGGTATTGATATTGTTTCCCATTACAATTATCATATAGGTATTATGGTCTTAGTGCAATTTGATAGTGTAAATAAATACGTATTTACAGCTTTCAAGGATATTACTTTGTTTAACTTAAGGTCCTAATACAAAAATCATTAACTCTTGAGCTAAAAATTAAGTTATGGTGCATTTTAGAAAAAAAATCAAGCTCAGGTATTAAGCAGTCCTGAAAATATTTATTACTGTGTTATTATTATTACGGTAACTAGAGAATTCACATGATAAATGTAACATGTCCAATACAATTGTTGTCAATAAAGAACCCTTTCGCAGAAAAATTAATTTGTATCAAATAGTTGGAGCCATCTAGTTTCTTGACGAATTGATATAAATTGTTTATTATTTCACTAAATCGTTAACGAGACGTTGCCAAATCTCTCTTAGAAATTAAACTTTGTCATTTGTCAAGAAGCTAGATGCCTCCAAATATTTGACACAAATTATTTTTCGGTGAAACGGTTCTTTATTAACAATAATTGTAGTGGACTATTTCTTAGTCGTCATATAAAGTTCCTGATTAACGTATGACCGGTGTGTTTTAAACATAAAAATCATAATATTTTCCAGAAACAAAGAAGCTTTTCATTTTGGGTAGAAGGACTCCTTGAATATCTTCGACCTATAAAAGGTGCCCGACTATAACCAACAAACCCCCAAAAAGTGAACACATATCAATCTCGTATGTTGATAGATCTTATACTTCCAATAGATAAGCAGTTGAAGAAGTGAAAAACACGATATTCCAGAAACATCTTAAAGTAGTGAACTTTTCTATGGGAAAGAGAAACACAAACTACGAAGACACTAGAATACTTATACTACTAAACTCACCGTAACTGCCAGCAGAATGATCGTCAATGATCGCAAGGCCATGATGACGGATATTGTGCGTAGTGGCAAGTTTAGTGCGCAATTTATACACACATCCACAGAGCACGATGTCAGCCACCTGACTAAACAGTAATTGTAAACGTTGAATTTGTCTATAAGGAATACAGTGCACTACGCTTTGGAACTCTTTGTAAAACATACGCTATGTCACGGATTTCAGCTTAGTTGATGTTGGGTACAAGGTTTATGCCATTCAAGCAACTTTATTGAATTAAATTCCAGGAGATAAGCATGCTCAAAACTTGTCATATGTGTTTATTGAGCCTTATTCATTACAGTTTTCCTACAGTTCTTCCTAAACAAACAACAACAGCTTAAGAGCTATTTAATTTACTGATTATTTACATTTTCCCATTACTTAATGCATTGTAATATTGTTTCACTTTCACAATTCATACGTCATTAAAATGTGTTCTTACAGTGTGTTGAAAAACTAACAAAATGCGTAATTACCTGAAATCTAAAAATATTATAAGGCTGTAATCGAATGTTGATGAATAGTATGGGCGAGGTTCCCAAATGTGCCCCCCTTTTTATTACTGTTTCAATTTATGACTCCGAAAACGTTATTCCATAAAAATTCTCCCATTCTGAGGTTATGTGCGAAATACAATAAACTTTCAACTAAAATGGCGCTGCATTTTAGCTTAACTTACAAGCAGCTTAAGATACACTTAAATATGGGAATTATTTGCATGTGATTTTCAGTTGTTTTACATTTAGTCAAGCTTAAAAAAAAATTACATATAGTTACTGTAATTGGAGCTTTGCTTTTTTGAGACGCAAATGAATATATAAATAAATGAATAACTCTCTCGTATAGCTTGTACGAAAAACAATGCATGCTTTGCTATACTAATGTAAGGTTACAATTAGATATAAGGTCAATGTAATAATAAGTTTATTTAGAGTTTAGCAAATAATGATGAAATAAAAAAGTAGCATTTCTTTATTCATGAAAAACGTGTTCCAAATATGGTCCCCATCTGAAATAGGGAAATAAATGCAGATTTACCTAGAATAGCAACACAAAAGGACCATATTAGGGAAAGGGTTTGATTTTAAAATGGCGCTTGTTTGCCGAGGTTAAACTGTTCTGAAATAAATCAAAGAGTCCTGAGCTTCTGTGGTGCAAAAACCTGGTTTATAATAGTTATATTTCAAAGTAGAATATGTCTTGTAACAAACCCGTGTCGAAAATACACCTTTACACTCAAACTAAAGCACAAGATTTAGGACTTCTACAAATAAACCTACTTCTTCCTTTCACTTTGTATACATTACTAGCGTTGTTGTAGGTCATGCTTCTTGGTTCACTTGCTGTTGGGTTTACTCATAAGGTGGCCATAATCAGGAACGAGCACCAAATATGGCTTTTTACCTTATATGTTTTAGATAAATAATTTTATGGTTTGCCATGAGCCACACTGCAAATACCACACTTTTCAATATATGTATACACCAGAATAAAGATTTAAACACTTTCCAGTTTCGTTAATCATCTATAAAACAGGTTAAGTTACATTATATTTCTTTATCTTATGTCTTCTATTGTCGTTGTCTGTCTATCATATGAAGGAGGAGGAGGAGGAGGGGGGGGGGGAGGAGGAGATGTAGGTTTAAGAGTGCTCGACCACTTGGTCCTCAGCCCCCTTAAAAATGGCAAAAGCCAGATAGAAACGTCAATATAAAATAAAGTTAGTAGCAAAACCGAAAATAAATATACAAAAGGAGGGGCAAAACTGGAATTAAAGATTGAAAGATTGCCAAAGATGTAGATCTTGCTAAAACACACAATCTATGTGTAAATAATTTTTTGTATACTGAACCATTTGGGAGATATGTCCTGTTATTTTTGAAGATCTTATACTTCTGTCAAATGGAACATCGTTATTCGTTTTTTAGGTTAACCGTGCAAAGAGAAAGGAATTTGAAAGCTTTAAAAGATTTGACTATCGCTCAAAGCCTACTGTATTCCCACACTCCTCTTGCTCCTACAAGAAAATTTCTGAAAATGTTTATCTCAACTAACACGAAGAAGGGTTATTACAAGAGTAGAGAAAGTCATGTGAGTGCAACACATCAGAATTTTATATTAAGTATATAGGTATAGAAGCTGCTCAGGCTTTCATGTGTATTTCTTTTTGACAATTTGGTACATTGACTCATAAATAATTGAAGGTATTTTACCTGTTCAGTTGTGTACCATTAAATTATTATGTTTTATATTCTCTAGTTAATGCACACAGAGTCACGGCCTTTGTTTTTTATTAAAATTCATTTTTTTCAAGCTGCATGGATTTCTGTATTACTATTCACAAATCATCTTCAGTGTCACAAGTTCATTTCATCATGTCCAACATAGCTCAATTTATCTTAAAATTACTTTACTGATTCCTTCTATGATTAGTACTAACCTTGAGGATACAAGGTACCATTACGAATTAATTAAACTAATATCAGCAAAACCTTGGCTGTTACTGTAAACGCTTTAATGTAATGTGCGATTTGCACATTAAGATCATTTTAAGATCATATACGTATATAACTCGTATTAAGGAGATAGCCACAAAGTATATGTAGCTATTTAATAGACAATATAGCAAACAAAAAGTATAGCTAACCCACTAAGTTCATACTCTCACTAGTAAAATGACAAGTTACACACTGTTTTAATGTAATTAATAAAGGCCGGAGGTGTGTGCGTTTTTCCATAGCACATGGACTTTACTGTTATCGCTCGCGCATGTAAACAACTGCCGGTAGGCTCACTGCCAGAAGAAACAAAACAATCGCGTTATACTACATCTTGACCTTGCGTCTGCATACACTTGCAAGGCAATGCTTCACTAGTTCGCAGATTACTACGTTACGTTGTTTTCACTCTTGCTTCTACTGGCAGTTGTTTGCACATTTCATGGCCGTGCTGTACTTGTGACGTCATTCATACTCTGCGGCCACCTAACTTGTATCGCATGCGAGCGCATATCTCTCCGGCCTTTAGTAATTAATATATTATTAAAGATCTGAGCATTTCTTGGCGAAAATTGCTTGTAAGATTGCTTCTCAGGATTTTAGACAAGTTAAATAAAAGCTGGTGCTCCATCCATCTCAGTAGTCTTCTTCAGGATTTTCATTTTATTTTCCCACAGTAATTTTTCATACTTTTTTGATGTTTAAATACATTATCATTCTATGCAGAAGCTTCGGCTGTATTGATTAGTTAGTACCAGAAATCGTTAAACAAACCGGTAATCCACAGTACTACACAACAGGTTTTTCCAAACATAATACTATAAGTAAATACTTAAGAAATAATCACTCTTTTATTCACGGAAGAGACATCATTTCTTAAGTATTTAATTATATCAGTTATCGATATGGAAGTTCAGGTTTTAGTTCCTAAACAGAAATAACTCGATTGTTTTATTCATTATTTCAACCTATGCAACTCGACTGTTTGTCACGGAATTTGCTTTCTTAAACACTCCTACGTGAAAGTATTGTAACTCTATCATATTCCCATGCAGATAAAATCTAAATAAAATATAGAATGCAATTTTGGTTAGTTTTAAAAGTCCTATTGGACATTTGAGAACTTATTAAAACTACAGAACGGCAGTTTCTCCTGTTGTTCAGCTAGGCAGGTGGTGGAATGTTATCTCAGTGAAGTTTGTTAAAAAAGTATTTAGATTACTGATCTCACTGATGCGTCACCACAGGATTATTCGCAAGGTTTAAGCTAGAAAATAAAATAATGCTGCAAAAATGCATAAATCATAATTAACATTTGTTCAAAATATGACGAGTTTGTGTAGAAAATTGTATAAATTATAAAATAAATGAGGGTTTAAGAATTGAATGTATGTACACAACTGAAGACAATTGTAATCTGCTAAATGAAATATTACTTTCTTAAAATGAAATTTTACACATATTGATTCACACATTCCACATCATACCACCTTACAGTACTTCTCTTACTTCTTAAAACAGATTTATCTGTTACTTCTTAAGCGCACACAGTATATATTTGACAAGAATGAGTGGATCTTGCAGAAAGATTCTGGCAAGAAAGCGACATATCGTTTGTTTCTGTGCCTGATTGTTGTCGCATTTTTGCGAATGCCGTTTTATAAAGCGCGTTCCACCCTTAGATGACAGTACACGTTAAATGGAGAGCAGTGTTGCAACGTGTACTAGTTGCGAATCTTTCTCCGCGCGCGATCCCGAGGTGGCCGAGTCCTGTACTTAGTCCTTCAATTGCTACTTGACGGACACTTAACTTTGGTGTCCCTGCATGTGTTTGTCACTGTATGACCTAAATTTACAAATGACTCGTCTGTATAAACAATTGATTTCCCCTGGTCCCTAAACCTTTTTACGTCTTTTAGATATTTATGTCGCCATCTGATGATATCGATATCGTCTCTTTCTATTAATATGCACTTGTTACCCCTTCTTTCCTATTCGGCCCCCAAATCAGAGTGGCCCTTGAGAAATTTGGTAGGGTCTCAGCCCTGTTGACCCGCGACAAAACTATATTCAGCGTGGGTTGAATATTTGCAAACAGTAAAGAATGAACAATTCGCCGCACTCCACATTGCACTATTCACTGTATACTTCTTGTTTCCCCACGCCCTTTTTGCTTTCTTTTTCAATGGCGTTCTTAGAGGTCCTTTCATTACTTCCTTTTTAATCCTATACATTGCTGCTTCTGAACACCCGATAGCCTTAGCTGTTTCTTTTACTGCCTTAAATACACGCATTTTACTTGAAAAATAATCTAACACCTTCATAATTATTTGGCGTTTCTTACTTCTTAATTTACCAATATATCGTCTCTTCCTAGCTTCCCCTTCCATAACTACAAATATTTACGGCAAATATTAAATAAATATACGCGATAACAGCTCACAGATTCCGCACAGTTACACACACGATTTCTTTCAAACTATTGTTAGTGCTGCTCCTTATACTATCTTCTGTGTCAGGCCTGGCGCGAGAATACGCTGAACAGATGAAAACCTTTTGTTTGCATTACTCGATGAAAGAAAGAAGTTACTGCCTTTTGGTTTATTTTAAAAACTTTCTCCAACCCTCGTCAACATTTGTTCTCGATGGTTCCCTGATGTAAACTCAATAACAAAAAAGTTTCACACTGGGTAACTTTTGCAGTGCACAGGTATAAAATTTTCCGAAAACATTTAATTTAAAAAATTGTAACACTTAACTGAGTAAACATAGAGAATTCAAAGTAGGCAGGTAGTAGCACTATAGGTTACTCTACCTAAGAACAAAATATAGACGCATTCTAGCAGTTAGTTTGTTAGTTAGTGCGTGATGAGTATAGAAACAGCACATATCGGACTTCTATTGAAAAAAAGTTTTTTGAAGAAATATGGGCCTATAGGAATGTATAATACTCTAAAAAGGATATAAACTAATAGAGAAAAAAATTCTGCGTAGGATAATGTGTTGAAACCTGAAATTTATAACAACTGAATATTTATACCATGCTATTAGGAACCTGGCAACAGCGCGAAGGTAGAAAAGGACGAGGCTAATGGCAACTTGTATGCGCTAGATAGAGACAGATATATCCCATACTGTCATCTAAGAGTGGAACAAGGTATAGTTCATCACATTCTTCTACCTCTAGTAGCAAAGACAAAAGCGACTATAATTTAAACTCGATTATTTGTGAATATCTCATGAAAGAAATCTACTCTTTTTGTTCTTTGGAAATCTTTTAGGTCTATGCAGAAAAAAAAGTACTTTTTAAAAAAGCTGCTCCATAGGATTTATTTGAAGAAATATACATTCACAGTGATGAATGACTGAAGGCATTTAAACAAGGTGCTATTTTATTTTAAATATATTTTGTGAATAATATAACCCCAATTTTATCAACAAAATGTAGCCGAGTGTAATCATAGCTTCATGCACGTTCAAAAGGATTCGGTTTAATAGCCGCTATCCGGTCTATCGCCTTTGTTATGTATAAATTTGGCCAGGTGGTAATGATTATTTAAGATATTTTGTTCCCCATCCCGGACATTTAGAAATTCTCTGGGAAAAATTTGCTATCAGTGGCGAACAAGGTCCACGCAAGACTCTCAGGTTGATATCGCAATAATAGTAATATCTGGAATCTAATGGATCTGCATAGTACCCTGGCTGGGGACAAATAAATGTGCTTTTAGAGGCACTATTTGCAGCAGGTGAGAAAAAAGAACTGCTAAAATGCATTTTTGATGATGAACTATCTGTAGTAGTTTTCGAAAAAGCACTGTGCTTTGGCATTTGCAAATAGGACTCATGGGAAATAGACTGACTGTAACGGGCGTACAAGGTTCCTGAAATGCAATTAGGCTATTGTCACAATAATAGTACTATGTAGAATCAAAAGAATCGGCAAAATAACCTGAATGCTGCAATATAAATATATTGTTTATTGTTCTTAAAGTCACTAATGTAGAACCTTGACTAGAAACTGATTCCATTTTGGTGAACCTTGAAGTTGCAGTCAATTCCGAGATGAAGGTTATATCTCGGCACCTGCAAATTGAACTCAGAGGGAAAAGATCCAATATGTCTGTATGCAAGGTTCATGGTGCGCGCTTAAGTTATCACAAATATAGTATTTGCTGCAGTCAAAAGGATCCATATAGTAACTTCTATTTTCACATATAAACACGTCACTAGTAATCTTCTTTGAAGTCATTTCTCTCAGGAATGTGGAACTGGGTGACGATTCCGTGATCAGAGAAGAGCCAGGTGGTCATTTCCCAACCGGAGCTTTTATCTTGACATCTACAAATTGATTTCTTGGGAAAGAGGTCCACAATGACCGATGTGCAGGGTTGATGGAATGCTCTCAGTCTGTTGTCGCAATAATAGTACTTAGTGCAGTCATTAGGATCTGAATAATAGCCTATTTCTTGGCATGTGAAGATACTGTTTACTGTATTCTTTGGCGTTACTTCCGTCACAGATGTAGGTTCCATATTGGAAGTTCCTTCTGTTATGGAAACATCGCTTGTAGTCCCCACCGAGGCGAATGTATTGGCTTGACATCTACAAATAGACCTCTTTGGAAAGAGGCGGAGTATGACTGGAGTACAAGGTTGTTGGAACGGACTCAGGCTCTCGTCACAGTAATAATACTTGGTGCAATCAGAGGGATCGGCGAAATATCCCGTACCATAACATGTAAATATACTGTTTGTTGTACCTTCGGAAGACATCTCTGTAATTGGTGTAAACTCACCAGTGGATGTTGATTCAGTTCTTGAAGAAGCAGTAGTTGTAGTCGCATCTGGGACTAGGGTTGTGTCCTGACATTTACAAATGGAGCTCTTAGGAAATAGATCGATTATGACTGAGGTACATGGTTCATGAAATGGTGTTAGGCTATTATCACAGTAATAATACTTGGTGCAATCAGATTGATCGGCGTAATATCCCGTTTCATAACATACAAAGATATTTGTTGTGCTTTGTGAAGTTATTTCTGTAACTGGTGTGGAGTCATTAGTTGATGTAGAGTCTGTTGTGGAAGAAGCAGTAGCTGTAGTGGCTTCAGGGACGGAGGTTGTGTCTTCACATCTACATATAGAGCTGTCTGGAAACAGATCGACGATAACTAAGGTACAAGGTTGGCGCATTGGTCTTAGGCTCTTGTCGCAGTAATAATACTTGGTACAATCAGAGGAGTCGGCGTAATATCCCTCTTTGTGGCATACAAAGGCATTGTTTGTTGTGCTTTTGGAAATTATTTCTGTAACTGTTGTAGAGCCATTAGTGGGTGTTACTTGTGTTGTAATAGAAGGGGCAGTTGTAGCCGTACTTGGCGTGAAGGTTGTGTCTTGACACATACAAATAGGGCCCTTTGGAAACATATCGATTATGACTGAAGTACAAGGTTCATGGAATGGAACTTGCCTATTGTCGCAGTAGTAATACATGGTGCAATCAGATGGATCGGCGTAGTATCCTATAGCATCGCACGCGAACATACCGTTTGTTGTGCTTTTGGAAATTATTTCTGTAACTGTTGTAGAGCCATTAGTGGATGTTACTTGTGTTGTCGTAGAAGGGGCAGTTGTAGTCGCTGTTGAGACGAGGGTTGTGTCTTGACACCTACAAATAGAGCTCTTTGGAAATAGATCGATTATGACTGAGGTACATGGTTCATGGAATGGATTTAGACTGTTATCGCAGTAATAATACTTGGTGCAGTCAGACGAATCGGCGTAATATCCTGTATTATGGCATACAAAGATAATATTTGTTGTCCCTTTGGAAATTATCTCTGTAACAGTTGTGGAGTCATTAGTAGATATAGGTTCTATTGTTGAAGAAGCAGTAGTTGTAGTAGCTTTAGGGACGAGAGTTGTGCCTTGACATCTACAAATAGAGCTCTTTGGAAACAGATCGACTATAACTAAGGTACAAGGTTGATGGATTGGTACTAGGCTATTGTCGCAGTAATAATACTTCGTACAGTCAGAGAGATCGGCGTAATATCCTGTAGCATTGCATGTGAAAGCTCTGTTTGTTGTGCTCTGGGAAGTTATTTCTGTAACTGTTGTAGACCCATTGGTGGATGTTAGTTCTATTGTTGAAGAAGCAGTAGTTGTAGTAGCTTTAGAGACGAGAGTTGTGCCTTGACATCTACAAATAGAGCTCTTTGGAAACAGATCGACTATAACTAAGGTACAAGGTTGATGGATTGGTACTAGGCTATTGTCGCAGTAATAATACTTCGTACAGTCAGAGAGATCGGCGTAATATCCTGTAGCATTGCATGTGAAAGCTCTGTTTGTTGTGCTCTGGGAAGTTATTTCTGTAACTGTTGTAGAGCCATTAGTGGATGTTACTTGTGTTGTCGTAGAAGTGGCAGTTGTAGTCGCTGTTGAGACGAGAGTTGTGCCTTGACATCTACAAATAGAGCTCTTAGGAAACAGATCGACTATGACTGAGGTACAAGGTTCATGAAACGGATTTAGACCGTTATCACAGTAATAATACTTGGTGCAGTCAGACGGATCGGCGTAATATCCCATAGCATGGCATATAAAGATATTGTTTATTGTGCTTTTGGAAGTTATTTCTGTAACTGATGTAGGTTTATTAGTGAATGTTGGTCCTATTGTTATAGAAGCAGCAGTTATAGTCGAGTCTGAAACGAGAGTTGTGTCTAGACATCTACAAATAGAGCTCTTTGGAAAGAGATCGACTATGATTGAAGTACAAGGTTCATGGAATGGATTGAGGCTGATGTCACAATAATAATACTTGGTGCAGTCATATATGTCGGCGTAATATCCTGTGGCTTCACATGTGAATACTGTATTTGTGGTGTACTCTGAAGTAACCGTTGAAAGAGAACTAGAAGTTGTGGTAATCGTGTTTGAAGCTGGTGTTTCTGATGTGGTTGTAGTATTTTGACAGTCACAGATTGAGCTGTTTGGGAACAGATTGGCAATAATTGCTGTGCAAGGCTGATGAAATGCGTGGAGGTTATTATCACAGTAATAGTACTGAGTACAGTCAAAAGGATCAGCAGAATATCCTGCAACTTGGCATTTAAATATGGTGTTCTCCGAAGTAACCTCCGTTGAAGATGTAGAGCTAGTACTGGTAGCTGATGCCACTGAAACTGAAGTAGAAGCTGTGGTTGGAGATTCCGACACCGATGAAGTTCCTTGGCACTTACAAATTGTGTTGTTTGGAAACAAGTTAGCTATAATTGACGTACATGGTTCAGAAAAAGCATTTAGGTTATTGTCACAGTAATAATAATGTGTACAATCGAAAGGATCAGCATAATACCCAGCATTCGGGCATATAAATTCCTTCTGCGAAGTACTTTCTGTTATTAATGTAAAATGGGAATTGGTAGTATGTCCCATAGAAGTAGTCCCCTCCTGGCATTTGCACAACATTTTGCCCCCATAGTTGAATCCAGTTTCTGTAGTACATTTATGATGCCAAGCGCTTAACTTACTATCGCAACTATAGTACCTGTGGCAGTCCAATGGGTCCGGATATATTCCCGGAATAATACATTTAAAAACTATAGAAGTCGTAGGAGTTTCAGAAGCTGTATCTGTGACCCATGAAGCGGTCCCTGATGAGCCACTCTGTGTTGCTGTGCTTCGTGTTTTTGCTGTTTTTTCTGTGACAGTTTGTCCAGTACCACTAGACGTAGAGCTCTGCGGAAAATTGGGTGTCCTATTTGACGACTCAGTAGTGCCACGAGACGAAGACTCACTTTGATTTGAGGTAGATGAAGGAAAATTCGAAAAAGGAGAGCTACTCTGGGAATTAGTACTGTGAGAGGATACCTCAGTGCTACTTTCAGTCACTGTGCTCCCTGAGGCAGTTTCTGTAACACTAGAATGCGTATCGGTATTCATTTGCGTAGTTGACGTGAACAATTTTGTAGAAACACTCAAAGATGAATGTCCAGAGGTGCTTACACTTGTTTGTTTACTGCTCCTTGTTGTAGAATCTGTATCAGTGTTGAGAGTTACTACAGACACAGCAGAGCTTGTGGCAGTGGGAGTTTGAGAGTGTGTGCTGCTTTCCGTTTGAGTGGAGCTATCACTTGCACTAGTGTGTTTACTGGTGCTCCCTGAGGAACTTGTATCTGTGTTGTCAGTTACTACAGACACAGAAGAGCTTGTAGCAGTGGGAGTTTGAGAGTGTGTGCTGCTTTCCGTTTGAGTGGAGCTATCACTTGCACTAGTGTGTTTACTGGTGCTCCCTGAGGAACTTGTATCTGTGTTGTCAGTTACTACAGATACAGTAGAGCTTGTAGCAGTGGGAGTTTGAGAGTGTCTGCTGCTTTCCGTTTGAGTGGAGCTATCACTTGCACTAGTGTGTTTACTGGTGCTCCTTGAGGAACTTGTATCAGTGTTGTCAGTTACTACAGACACAGTAGAGCTTGTGGCAGTGGGAGTTTGAGAGTGTCTGCTACTTTCGGTTTGAGTGGAGCTGTCACTTGCACTAGTGTGTTTACTGGTGCTCCTTGAGGAACTTGTATCAGTGTTGTCAGTTACTACAGACACAGTAGAGCTTGTGGCAGTGGGAGTTTGAGAGTGTCTGCTGCTTTCCGTTTCAGTGGAGCTGTCACTTGCACTAGTGTGTTTACTGGTGCTCCTTGAGGAACTTGTATCAGTGTTGCCAGGTACTACAGACACAGTAGAGCTTGTGGCCGTGGGAGTTTGAGAGTGTCTGCTGCTTTCCGTTTGAGTGGAGCTATCACTTGCACTAGTGTGTTTACTGGTACTCCTTGAGGAACTTGTATCTGTGTTGTCAGTTACTACAGACACAGTAGAGCTTGTGGCAGTGGCAGTTTGAGAGTGTCTGCTGCTTTCCGTTTGAGTGGAGCTGTCACTTACACTTGTTTGTTTACTGCTCCTTGAGGAACTTGTATCTGTGTTGTCAGTTACTACAGACACAGTAGAGCCTGTAGCAGTGGGAGTTTGAGAGTGTCTGCTGCTTTCCGTTTGAGTGGAGTTATCACTTGCACTAGTGTGTTTACTGGTGCTGCTTGAGGAACTTGTATCTGTGCTGTCAGTTACTACAGACACAGTAGAGCTTGTAGCAGTGGGAGTTTGAGAGTGTCTGCTGCTTTCCGTTTGAGTGGAGCTATCACTTGCACTAGTGTGTTTACTGGTGCTCCTTGAGGAACTTGTATCTGTGTTGTCAGTTACTACAGACACAGTAGAGCTTGTAGCAGTGGGAGTTTGAGAGTGTCTGACGGTTTCCGTTTGGGTGGAGCTGTCACTTGCACTAGTGTATTTACTGGTATTCCTTGAGGAACTTGTATCTGTGTTGTCAGTTACTACAGACACAGTAGAGCTTGTAGCAGTGGGAGTTTGAGAGTGTCTGCCGGTTTCCGTTTGAGTGGAGCTGTCACTTGCACTAGTGTGTTTACTGGTGCTGCTTGAGGAACTTGTATCTGTGCTGTCAGTTACTACAGACACAGTAGAGCTTGTAGCAGTGGGAGTTTGAGAGTGTCTGCTGCTTTCCGTTTGAGTGGAGCTATCACTTGCACTAGTGTGTTTACTGGTGCTCCTTGAGGAACTTGTATCTGTGTTGTCAGTTACTACAGACACAGTAGAGCTTGTAGCAGTGGGAGTTTGAGAGTGTCTGCCAGTTTCCGTTTGAGTGGAGCTGTCACTTGCACTAGTGTGTTTACTGGTGCTCCTTGAGGAACTTGTATCTGTGTTGTCAGTTACTACAGACACAGTAGAGCTTGTAGCAGTGGGAGTTTGAGAGTGTCTGCCGGTTTCCGTTTGAGTGGAGCTGTCACTTGCACTAGTGTGTTTACTGGTGCTCCTTGGGGAACTTGTATCTGTGTTGTCAGTTACTACAGACACAGTAGAGCTTGTAGCAGTGGGAGTTTGAGAGTGTCTGCCAGTTTCCGTTTGAGTGGAGCTGTCACTTGCACTAGTGTGTTTACTGATGCTCCTTGAGGAACTTGTATCTGTGTTGTCAGTTACTACAGACACAGTAGAGCTTGTAGCAGTGGGAGTTTGAGAGTGTATGCTACTTTCCGTTTGAGTGGAGCTGTCACTTGCACTAGTGTGTTTACTGGTACTCCTTGAGGAACTTGCATCTGTGTTGTAAGTTACTACAGACACAGAAGAGCTTGTAGCAGTGGGAGTTTGAGAGTGTCTGCTGCTTTCGGTTTGAGTGGAGCTGTCACTTGCACTAGTGTGTTTACTGGTGCTCCTTGAGGAACTTGTATCTGTGTTGTCAGTTACTACAGATACAGTAGAGCTTGTAGCAGTGGGAGTTTGAGAGTACCTGCTGCTTTCCGTTTGAGTGGAGCTATCACTTGCACTAGTGTGTTTATTGGTGCTCCTTGAGGAACTTGTATCTGTGTTGTCAGTTACTACAGACACAGAAGAGCTTGTAGCAGTGGGAGTTTGAGAGTGTCTGCTGCTTTCCGTTTGAGTGGAGCCTTCACTTGCACTAGTGTGTTTACTGCTCCTTGAGGAACTTGTATCAGTGTTGTCAGTTACTACAGACACAGAAGAGCTTGTAGCAGTGGGGGTTTGAGAGTGTGTGCTGCTTTCCGTTTGAGTGGAGCCTTCACTTGCACTAGTGTGTTTACTGCTCCTTGAGGAACTTGTATCAGTGTTGTCAGTTACTACAGACACAGAAGAGCTTGTAGCAGTGGGAGTTTGAGAGTGTCTGCTGCTTTCCGTTTGAGTGGAGCCTTCACTTGCACTAGCGTGTTTACTGCTCCTTGAGGAACTTGTATCAGTGTTGTCAGTTACTACAGACACAGAAGAGCTTGTAGCAGTGGGGGTTTGAGAGTGTGTGCTGCTTTCCGTTTGAGTGGAGCCTTCACTTGCACTAGTGTGTTTACTGCTCCTTGAGGAACTTGTATCAGTGTTGTCAGTTACTACAGACACAGAAGAGCTTGTAGCAGTGGGGGTTTGAGAGTGTGTGCTGTTTTCCGTTTGAGTGGAGCTGTCACTTGCACTAGTGTGTTTACTGCTCCTTGAGGAACTTGTATCAGTGTTGTCAGTTACTACAGACACAGAAGAGCTTGTAGCAGTGGGGGTTTGAGAGTGTGTGCTGCTTTCCGTTTGAGTGGAGCCTTCACTTGCACTAGTGTGTTTACTGGTGCTCCTTGAGGAACTTGTATCAGTGTTGTCAGTTACTACAGACACAGAAGAGCTTGTAGCAGTGGGGGTTTGAGAGTGTGTGCTGCTTTCCGTTTGAGTGGAGCTGTCACTTGCACTAGTGTGTTTACTGCTCCTTGAGGAACTTGTATCAGTGTTGTCAGTTACTACAGACACAGAAGAGCTTGTAGCAGTGGGGGTTTGAGAGTGTGTGCTGCTTTCCGTTTGAGTGGAGCCTTCACTTGCACTAGTGTGTTTACTGGTGCTCCTTGAGGAACTTGTATCAGTGTTGTCAGTTACTACAGACACAGTAGAGCTTGTAGCAGAGGGAGTTTGAGAGTGTCTGCCGCTTTCCGTTTGAGTGGAGCTGTCACTTGCACTAGTGTGTTTACTGGTGCTCCTTGAGGAACTTGTATCTGTGTTGTCAGTTACTGCAGACACAGAAGAGCTTGTAGCAGTGGGGGTTTGAGAGTCTGTGCTGCTTTCCGTTTGAGTGGAGCTTTCACTAGCACTTGTGTGTTTACTGGTGCTCCTTGAGGAACTTGTTTCTCTGTTGTCAGTTACTACAGACACAGAAGCGCTTGTAGCAGTGGGAGTTTGAGAGTGTCTGCTGCTTTCCGTTTGAGTGGAGCTGTCACTTGCACTAGTGTGTTTACTGGCGCTCCTTGAGGAACTTGTATCTGTGTTGTCAGTTACTACAGATACAGTAGAGCTTGTAGCAGTGGGAGTTTGAGAGTGTCTGCTGCTTTCCGTTTGAGTGGAGCTCTCATTCGCACTAGTGTGTTTACTGGTGCTCCTTGAGGAACTTGTATCTGTGTTGTCAGTTACTACAGACACAGTAGAGCTTGTGGGAGTGGGAGTTTGAGAGTGTTTGCTGCTTTCGGTTTGAGTGGAGCTGTCACTTGCACTAGTGTGTTTACTGGTGCTCCTTGAGGAACTTGTATCAGTGTTGTCAGTTACTACAGACACAGAAGAGCTTGTAGCAGTGGGGGTTTGAGAGTGTGTGCTGCGTTCCGTTTGAGTGGAGCCTTCACTTGCACTAGTGTGTTTACTGGTGCTCCTTGAGGAACTTGTATCAGTGTTGTCAGTTACTACAGACACAGAAGAGCTTGTAGCAGTGGGAGTTTGAGAGTGTTTGCTGCTTTCGGTTTGAGTGGAGCTGTCACTTGCAGTAGTGTGTTTACTGGTGCTCCTTGAGGAACTTGTATCTGTGTTGTCAGTTACTACAGACACAGAAGAGCTTGTAGCAGTGGGGGTTTGAGAGTCTGTGCTGCTTTCCGTTTGAGTGGAGCTTTCCCTTGCACTTGTGTGTTTACTGGTGCTCCTTGAGGAACTTGTTTCTCTGTTGTCAGTTACTACAGACACAGAAGCGCTTGTAGCAGTGGGAGTGTGAGAGTGTCTGCTGCTTTCCGTTTGAGTGGAGCTGTCACTTGCACTAGTGTGTTTACTGGTGCTCCTTGAGGAACTTTTATCTGTGTTGTCAGTTACTACAGATACAGAAGAGCTTGTAGCAGTGGGAGTTTGAGAGTGTCTGCTGCTTTCCGTTTGAGTGGAGCTCTCACTCGCACTAGTGTGTTTACTGGTGCTCCTCGAGGAACTTGTATCTGTGTTGTCAGTTACTACAGACACAGAAGAGCTTGTAGGAGTGGGAGTTCGAGAGTGTCTGCTGCTTTCCGTGTGAGTGGAGCTATCACTTGCACTAGTGTGTTTACTGGTGCTCCTTGAGGAAGTTGTATCTGTGTTGTCAGTTATAGCAGACACAGAAGAGCTTGTAGCAGTGGGAGTTTGAGAGTGTCCGCTGCTTTCCGTTTGAGTGGAGCTGTCACTTGCACTAGTGTGTTTACGGGTGCTCCTTGCGGAACTTGTATCTGTGTTGTCAGTTACTACAGACACAGAAGAGCTTGTAGCAGTGGGTATTTGAGAGTGCTCTGTACTTTCTGTTACTGCTGAAATACCACTTGAATGTGTTCCATCACTAGTACTCCATGTGGAATAGCTACTTGTCTTGTCAGATACAGATACAGAAGAACTTATAACACTAGGCCTCTGAGAGTGCGTTGTACTTTTGTCAGATGCAGAAGAACTTGTGCTACTAGGTGTTTGAGAGCCCTTTGAACTCTCTGTTATTATAGAAATACCACTTGAGTGTGTTCCCTCACTGGTACTCGATGTAGAATCCTTACTTGTTTTCTCAGATACAGAGGAACGTGGCACACTTGGTGTTTGAGAGTGCGTTGTACTCTCTGTTACTGTATAAATACCACTTGAGTGTGTTCCCTCACTGGTACTCGATGTAGAATCGTTACTTGTTTTGCCAGATACAGAAGAACTTGCCACACTAGGTCTTTGAGAGTGCGTTGTACTCTCTGTTACTGTATAAATACTACTTGAGTATGTTCCCTCACTGGTACTCGATGTAGAATCGTTACTTGTTTTGCCAGATACAGAGGAACTTGGCACACTTGGTGTTTGAGGGTATGTTGTGCTCTCTGTTACTGTATAAATACCACTTGAGTGTGTTCCCTCACTGGTACTCAATGTAGAATCGTTACTTGTTTTGCCAGATACAGAGGAACTTGCAGCACTTGGTGTTTGAGAGTGCGTTGAAGCTTCTGTTACTGTGTAAATACCACTTGAGTGTGTTCCCTCACTGGTACTCGATGTAGAATCGTTACTTGTTTTCTCAGATACAGAGGAACTTGGCACACTTGGTGTTTGAGACTGCGTTGTGCTCTCTGTTACTGTATAAATACCACTTGAGTGTGTTCCCTCACTGGTACTCGATGTAGAATCCTTACTTGTTTTGCCAGATTCAGAGGAACTTGGCACACTTGGTGTTTGAGAGTGCGTTGTGCTCTCTGTTACTGTATAAATACTACTTGAGTGTGTTCCCTTACTGGTACTCGATGTAGAATCCTTACTTGTTTTGCCAGATACAAAAGAACTTGCCACAGTAGGTGTTTGATCGTGCGTTCTACTCTCTGTTACTGTATAAATACCACTTGAGTGTGTTCCCTCACTGGTACTCGATGTAGAATCGTTACTTGTTTTGCCAGACACAGAAGAACTTGCCACAGTAGGTGTTTGAGAGTGCGTTGAAGCTTCTGTTACTGTGTAAATACCACTTGGGTGTGTTCCCTCACTGGTACTCGATGTAGAATCCTTACTTATTTTGTCAGATACAGAGGAACTTGGCACACTTGGTGTTTGAGAGTGCGTTGTGCTCTCTGTTACTGTATAAAAACCACTTGAGTGTGTTCCCTCACTGGTACTCGATGTAGAATCCTTACTTGTTTTGTCAGATACAGAGGAACTTGCGGCACTAGTTGTTTGAGAGTGCGTTGTGCTCTCTGTTACTGTGTAAATACCACTTGAGTGTGTTCCCTCACTGGTACTCGATGTAGAATCCTTACTTGTTTTGTTAGGTACAGAGGTACTTGCGGCACTAGTTGTTTGAGAGTGCGTTGTGCTCTCTGTTACTGTGTAAATACCACTTGGGTGTGTTCCCTCACTGGTACTCGATGTAGAATCCTTACTTATTTTGTCAGATACAGAGGAACTTGGCACACTTGGTGTTTGAGAGTGCGTTGTGCTCTCTGTTACTGTGTAAATACCACTTGGGTGTGTTCCCTCACTGGTACTCGATGTAGAATCCTTACTTATTTTGTCAGATACAGAGGAACTTGGCACACTTGGTGTTTGAGACTGCATTGTGCTCTCTGTTACTGTATAAATACCACTTGAGTGTGTTCCCTCACTGGTACTCGATGTAGAATCCTTACTTGTTTTGCCAGATACAGAGGAACTTGCGGCACTAGTTGTTTGAGAGTGCCTTGTACTCTCTGTTACTGTATAAATACCACTTGAGTGTGTTCCCTCACTGGTACTGGATGTGGAATCCTTATTTGTTTTGTCAGATACAGAGGAACTTGCGGCAGTAGTTGTTTGAGAGTGCGTTGTGCTCTCTGTTACTGTATAAATACCACTTGAGTGTGTTCCCTCACTGGTACTCGATGTAGAATCCTTACTTGTTTTGCCAGATACAGAGGAACTTGCGGCACTAGTTGTTTGAGAGTGCGTTGTGCTCTCTGTTACTGTGTAAATACCACTTGAGTGTGTTCCCTCACTGGTACTCGATGTAGAATCCTTACTTGTTTTGTCAGATACAGAGGAACTTGGCACACTTGGTGTTTGAGAGTGCGTTGTGCTCTCTGTTACTGTATAAATACCACTTGAGTGTGTTCCCTCACTGGTACTCGATGTAGAATCCTTACTTGTTTTGCCAGATACAGAGGAACTTGCGGCACTAGTTGTTTGAGAGTGCGTTGTACTCTCTGTTACTGTATAAATACCACTTGAGTGTGTTCCCTCACTGGTACTCGATGTAGAATCGTTACTTGTTTTGCCAGATACAGAGGAACTTGGCACACTTGGTGTTTGAGACTGCGTTGTGCTCTCTGTTACTGTATAAATACCACTTGAGTGTGTTCCCTCACTGGTACTCGATGTAGAATCCTTACTTGTTTTGCCAGATACAGAGGAACTTCCGGCACTAGTTGTTTGAGAGTGCGTTGTACTCTCTGTTACTGTATAAATACCACTTGAGTGTGTTCCCTCACTGGTACTCGATGTAGAATCCTTACTTGTTTTGTCAGATACAGAGGAACTTGCGGCACTAGATGTTTGAGAGTGCGTTGTACTCTCTGTTACTGTATAAATACCACTAGAGTGTGTTCCCTCACTGGTACTCGGTGTAGAATCCTTACTTGTTTTGCCAGATACAGAGGAACTTGGCACACTTGGTGTTTGAGACTGCGTTGTACTCTCTGTTACTGTATAAATACCACCTGAGTGTGTTCCCTCACTGGTACTCGATGTAGAATCCTTACTTGTTTTGTCAGATACAGAGGAACTTGCTGCACTAGTTGTTTGAGAGTGCGTTGTACTCTCTGTTACTGTATAAATACCACTTGAGTGTGTTCCCTCACTGGTACTCGATGTAGAATCCTTACTTGTTTTGTCAGATACAGAGGAACGTGCTGCACTACTTGTTTGAGAGTGCGTTGTACTCTCTGTTACTGTATAAATACCACTTGAGTGTGTTCCCTCACTGGTACTCGATGTAGAATCCTTACTTGTTTTGCCAGATACAGAGGAACTTGGCACACTTGTTGTTTGAGAGTGCGTTGTGCTCTCTGTTACTGTATAAATACCACTTGAGTGTGTTCCCTCACTGGTACTCGATGTAGAATCCTTACTTGTTTTGTCAGATACAGAGGAACTTGCTGCACTAGTTGTTTGAGAGTGCGTTGTACTCTCTGTTACTGTATAAATACCACTTGAGTGTGTTCCCTCCCTGGTACTCGATGTAGAATCGTTACTTGTTTTGTCAGATACAGAGGAACTTGCCACACTTGGTGTTTGAGACTGCGTTGTGCTCTCTGTTACTGTATAAATACCACTTGAGTGTGTTCCCTCACTGGTACTCGATGTAGAATTCCTACTTGTTTTGCCAGATACAGAGGAACTTGCGGCACTAGGTGTTTGAGACTGCGTTGAAGCTTCTGTTACTGTGTAAATACCACTTGAGTGTGTTCCCTCACTGGTACTCGATGTAGAATCCTTACTTGTTTTGTTAGATACAGAGGAACTTGCGGCACTAGTTGTTTGAGAGTGCGTTGTGCTCTCTGTTACTGTATAAATACCACTTGAGTGTGTTCCCTCACTGGTACTCGATGTAGAATCGTTACTTGTTTTGCCAGATACAGAGGAACTTGGCACACTTGGTGTTTGAGACTGCGTTGTGCTCTCTGTTACTGTATAAATACCACATGAGTGTGTTCCCTCAGTGGTACTCGATGTAGAATCCTTACTTGTTTTGTTAGATACAGAGGAACTTGGCACACTTGGTGTTTGAGAATGAGTTGTGTTCTCTGTTACTGTATAAAAACCACTTGAGTGTGTTCCCTCACTGGTACTCGATGTAGAATCCTTACTTGTTTTGTTAGATACAGAGGAACTTGCGGCACTAGTTGTTTGAGACTGCGTTGTACTCTCTGTTACTGTATAAATACCACTTGAGTGTGTTCCCTCACTGGTACTCGATGTAGAATCGTTACTTGTTTTCTCAGATACAGAGGAACTTGGCACACTTGGTGTTTGAGACTGCGTTGTGCTCTCTGTTACTGTATAAATACCACTTGAGTGTGTTCCCTCACTGGTACTCGATGTAGAATCCTTATTTGTTTTGCCAGATACAGAGGAACTTGGCACACTTGGTGTTTGAGACTGCGTTGTGCTCTCTGTTACTGTATAAATACCACTTGAGTGTGTTCCCTCACTGGTACTCGATGTAGAATCCTTACTTGTTTTGTCAGATACAGAGGAACTTGCGGCACTAGTTGTTTGAGAGTGCGCTGTACTCTCTGTTACTGTATAGAAACCACTAGAGTGTGTTCCCTCACTGGTACTCGATGTAGAATCCTTACTTGTTTTGTCAGATACAGAGGAACTTGCGGCAGTAGTTGTTTGAGAGTGCGTTGTACTCTCTGTTACTGTATAGAAACCACTTGAGTGTGTTCCCTCACTGGTACTCGATGTAGAATCCTTACTTGTTTTGTCAGATACAGAGGAACTTGGCACACTTGGTGTTTGAGAGTGCGTTGTACTCTCTGTTACTGTATAAATACCACTTGAGTGTGTTCCCTCACTGGTACTCGATGTAGAATCGTTACTTGTTTTGCCAGATACAGAAGAACTTGCCACACTAGGTGTTTGAGAGTGCGTTCTACTTTTTGTTACTGTATAAATACCACTTGAGTGTGTTCCCTCACTGGTATTCGATGTAGAATCGCTACTTGTTTTGCCAGATACAGAGGAACTTGCAGCACTTGGTGGTTGAGAGTGCGTTGAAGCTTCTGTTACTGTGTAAATACCACTTGGGTGTGTTCCCTCACTGGTACTCGATGTAGAATCCTTACTTATTTTGTCAGATACAGAGGAACTTGGCACACTTGGTGTTTGAGAGTGCGTTGTGCTCTCTGTTACTGTATAAAAACCACTTGAGTGTGTTCCCTCACTGGTACTCGATGTAGAATCCTTACTTGTTTTGTCAGATACAGAGGAACTTGCGGCACTAGTTGTTTGAGAGTGCGTTGTGCTCTCTGTTACTGTATAAATACCACTTGAGTGTGTTCCCTCACTGGTACTCGATGTAGAATCCTTACTTGTTTTGTCAGGTACAGAGGTACTTGCGGCACTTGGTGTTTGAGAGTGCGTTCTACTCTCTGTTACTGTATAGAAACCACTTGAGTGTGTTCCCTCACTGGTACTCGGTGTAGAATCCTTACTTGTTTTGTCAGATACAGAGGAACTTGCGGCACTAGTTGTTTGAGAGTGCGTTGTACTCTCTGTTACTGTATAGAAACCACTTGAGTGTGTTCCCTCACTGGTACTCGATGTAGAATCCTTACTTGTTTTGTCAGATACAGAGGAACTTGGCACACTTGGTGTTTGAGAGTGCGTTGTGCTCTCTGTTACTGTATAAATACCACTTGAGTGTGTTCCCTCACTGGTACTCGATGTAGAATCCATACTTGTTTTGTCAGATACAGAAGAACTCGCGGCACTAGGTGTTTGAGAGCCCGTTGAGGTTTCTGTTACTGTATAAATACCACTTGAGTGTGTTTCTTCAGTGGTACTCGATGTAGAATCCTTACTTGTTCTATGAGATGCAGATACAGAAGAGCTTGCAGTAGTAGGAGTATGAGGGGCCATGCTGCTTTCTGTTACTGTAGAGATATCACTTGAGAGTGTTTGCTCCCTGGTGCTCAATGTAGGATCGTGATTTGTTATGTCAGATACTGCAGATATAGTAGAGTTTAGAGTGTCAGTTACAGTGTCTGTTACTCTTGAGATGCCACTTTCTGTTTCTGTTTTAGCGGAGCTCTGTGATGAATCTGTTGTAGTGCTCATTGTTAGTGTAGATACTGTGGAACTTGCAGCACTGGACCCTGAAGCATCTGTTACAATCGGTGTTACTGTTGAAATGTCACTTTCTGTGTTTGTTGCAGTGGAGCTCAGCGATGAATCTGTTGCAGTGCTCTGCGTTACTGTCGATAATAACGAGCTTGTGACATTGGGGGTTTCAGTGTGCGTTACGATTTCCGTTACACTTGGAGTTTGTGTCTCAGTGGAACGGTGTGATGAATCTGTTCCAGTGCTCTCCGATACAGTAGGTAATGAAGCAGCTGTGACAGTTGGAGTTTGGGAATGTGTTTCAGTTGTTTTGGCAGTTCTGCTTTCACTAGTTTTGTCAGTGGTACTTAAGGATGGGTACTGTCCTGTGATCCCTGTTGTCATTCCCACAGTAGTACTGTTTGTGTTATAATACTGAGTATTAGTAGAGCTTTCGGTTGCTTTCGATGTAATACTTCCGGTATGTTCCTCAACAGTACTTTCGAGTGGACTGCCGGTGATTTCCGTACTTATAGAACTAGAACGACTAGTGCTTTCAGGTATACTTACAGTGCTTTGCCCAGCACTGCTTAGAGATGAGTCTTTATCAGTGCTTGCGGTTACGGTTACTAATGGAGAAGATTTATTACTAGTAGCTTGAGTATAAGTATTATTGTCTGTTACCTTGGAAGAAATACTTACAATTACTGGTCCCGTAGTGGTTTGTGATGAATCCTTGTCTGTGGACCCACTTTCCGTGATCGTGGAAGATACTTCAGTGCTAGAGCCATCGCTGTAGGTACTATTTTCAGTTCCTTCGGAAGTGGTGTTTACACTAGTGTGCTCTGTAGTACTCCGTGATGAAAAGTTGTCAGTGATCCCAGATTGTGTCATCAGTGGTGTCCTTTCTGACCATTTGTGTGAGTTACTGGAACTAAAAGACTCTGTAGAACTGGTGGTACCTTCTGTGGTACCTTCTGTTGACTTTGCAGTTTTACTTGGGGTTTCATTCCCAGTGATGCTTGCTGTCGTCTGGGATGATAGCTCTGGCGTGTTCCAGTCTGTTATTTTAGTGTTCTTTGTGTGACTGGAAGTAACGTCATCCGTTGATTTTCCAGTAATGTTATGAGACGCAACGTCAGTACTGCTTTGCGTGAATATGTGTGAACGTTCAGTAGAAGTTTCTGTATCTGTAATGCTTCCTGCAGAACTTGTGGTAGTCAGAAATGTAACGATTGGCGTGTGCCACTCTGTTGTTTTTGTATTTTTGGTGTAAATGGAGTCCGTTGGTCCTGCAGTGCTACTTTGGGATATGCCCTCCGTAGTACTTTCTGTGGATATGTGTGGATCCTCGGTGGAGGTATGCTCTGTCGTTGTAAAGATTTCTGTAGAACTCGGGTTAGCACTTTCTGTTGATCTTAATGTAAAATTGGTAGAAACATTGGTTGGAATTTGGGATGATCTCTCAGTAGTGGTTGATTCTGCCACGGTGCTAATTTCTATAGAGCTTTTAACGGACTCAGTAGTTACTCCTGCTGTAGAACGTGCGTTATGATTTTCTGTTGATCCTGGCGCAAAAGTGGTAGAGGTGTCTGAAATAACATCTGTTGAACTTTGGGACGAACTTTCGGGAGTGGTTGATTTTATAGAGCTTGTGACAGACTCGGTAATTACTTCTGCTGTAGAACTTGTGTTAGGATTTTCTGTTGATCGTGGCCTAAAAGTGGTAGATATATCTGAAGAAATATCTGTTGAAATTTGGGACGAACTTTCGGGAGTGCTTGATTTTATAGAGCTTGTGACAGACTCGGTAATTACTTCTGCTGTAGAACTTGTGTTAGGATTTTCTGTTGATCCTGGCGTAAAAGTGGTAGATATGTCTGAAGAAATATCTGTTGAAATTTGGGACGAACTTTCGGGAGTGGTTGATTTTATAGAGCTTGTGACAGACCCGGTAATTACTTCTGCTGTAGAACTTGTGTTAGGATTGTCTGTTGATCCTGGCGTAAAAGTGGTAGATATGTCTGAAGAATAATCTGTTGAAATTTGGGACGAACTTTCGGGAGTGGTTGATTTTATAGAGCTTGTGACAGACCCGGTAATTACTTCTGCTGTAGAACTTGTGTTAGGATTTTCTGTTGATCCTCGCGTAAAACTGGTAGATGTCTCTGAAGAAGTATCTGTTGAAACTTGGGATGAACTTTCGGGAGTGGTTGATTCTATCTTGGTGGTGAGTTCTATAGAGCTTGTGATAGATCCGGTAATTACTTCTGCTGTAGAACTTGTGTTAGAATTGTCTGTTGACCCTCCCGTAAAACTGGTAGATGTCTCTGAAGAAGTATCTGTCGAAATTTGGGATGAACTTCCGGGAGTGATTGTTTCCGCCTTGGTGGTACTTTCTATAATAGAGCTAGTGACAGATTCGGTAATTACTTCTGCTGTAGAACTTGTGTTAGAATTGTCTGTTGACCCTCCCGTAAAACTGGTAGATGTCTCTGAAGAAGTATCTGTCGAAATTTGTAATGAACTTCCGGGAGTGATTGTTTCCGCCTTGGTGGTACTTTCTATAATAGAGCTAGTGACAGATTCGGTAATTACTTCTGCTGTAGAACTTGTGTTAGAATTGTCTGTTGACCCTCCCGTAAAACTGGTAGATGTCTCTGAAGAAGTATCTGTCGAAATTTGGGATGAACTTCCGGGAGTGATTGTTTCCGCCTTGGTGGTACTTTCTATAATAGAGCTAGTGACAGATTCGGTAATTACTTCTGCTGTAGAACTTGTGTTAGAATTGTCTGTTGACCCTCCCGTAAAACTGGTAGATGTCTCTGAAGAAGTATCTGTCGAAATTTGGGATGAACTTCCGGGAGTGATTGTTTCCGCCTTGGTGGTACTTTCTATAATAGAGCTAGTGACAGATTCGGTAATTGCTTCTGCTGTAGAACTTGTGTTAGAATTGTCTGTTGATCCTGGCGTAAAACTGGTAGATGTCTCTGAAGAAGTATCTGTTGAAATTTGGGATGAACTTCCGGGAGTGATTGTTTCCGCCTTGGTGGTACTTTCTATAATAGAGCTAGTGACAGATTCGGTAATTGCTTCTGCTGTAGAACTTGTGTTAGAATTGTCTGTTGACCCTCCCGTAAAACTGGTAGATGTCTCTGAAGAAGTATCTGTTGAAATTTGGGATGAACTTCCGGGAGTGATTGTTTCCGCCTTGGTGGTACTTTCTATAATAGAGCTAGTGACAGATACGGTAATTACTTCTGCTGTAGAACTTGTGTTAGAATTCTCTGTTGATCCTGGCGTAAAACTGGTAGATGTCTCTGAAGAAGTATCTGTTGAACTTTGGGACGAACTTTCGGGAGTGGTTGATTCTATCTTGGTGGTGAGTTCTATAGCGCTTGAGACAGACCCGGTAATTACTTCTGCTGTAGAACTTGTGTTAGAATTGTCTGTTGATCCTGGCGTAAAAGTGGTAGATATGTCTGGAGAAATATCTGTTGAAATTTGGGATGAACTTTCGGGAGTGGTTGATTCTATCTTGGTGGTGAGTTCTGTAGAGCTTGTGACAGAACTGTTAGTTACGCCTGCTGTAGAACTGTCGATAGGTTGATTACTATTTGTTATCTGTGAATCTGTGGTCTTAACAGGAACTGAAGTTGTCATTGTTTTGCAGGTGTAATGTTCAGAGTCGTAAATTTCATTTGCAGGACATTTGTACAGTTTTGGCTGTAAACCATGGTGGACAGACTTAATGCAAATAAAGTAGATACTGGGATTACGTTCCAGAGGTGCAGTCTGAAGTAGTTGTTTACATGGTGGTACTGGTGGTTCCGAGCAAGTATTATTCTCTTCAGCGTGAACACAGCTTTCTTTCAAGGGATCGAACAATGTATCTTCCGGACACAGGTGTCGAGCTTTGTAGTCATATTCTGGAACTGGAACCTGACTCACAGGAGGGTCACCACAAAGGTAGTAAATGCTGCAGCTGTACGGATCAGGAAAAATTCCAGGATTATGGCATCGGAATTCGATTTCCTGGTTCCCTGCATTCAGCTTTGTCTGTGCACTGGCCTTGCATGGATATTGGATCTGAAATGGTTAAGCAATATATTTATTACACATTTAATGCATTCTAGTAACAAAATTTAGAGCTGTTGTTTGTATTCTTGACATAAATGTGAATTCTTACGCTGCATATGATAAAGTGCGTGTTGATATGTATGTTATAAATTGTAGCCAGAAGTTTACTAGAAAAGCAATGCTGCAACGAAATGATTTTGAATGTAGTTATTGATTTACATTATATAACTGGTTTCTTAGGAGTAATGAAATTATATTCAGTACGCAGTACAAAACTAAAGTTTATATTGCTTGAAAGGCGCTTCAAAAAATAACTTCTTAGCCATTGCATGAATTTTAAGTATCTCAACATTCTGATAATTTATGAAAACAAAAAAAGATGAAGGGTAAAAGGTCCGTGTGTGTCTGTGTGTCTGTGGACAGCATAAATCAAAAACGAAAAGTCAGTTGAAAATCGAAGTTGGTATTTAAGTGTAATGTATTTCAAGGATGCGACACAAAGATTTTGAAGAAAACAGCTCTACCCTAAACTACCCTTATATGGAAAATTTTTCGAAAATTTTTATTTTTTTGAAAATGGCTCTAACGATTTTGATTTAAATGTCGTATGTTTAAGACATTTCTATGACAAATGAAATGTATATTTTGAATTTTCTGGTTATAGCCTATGTAATACTGTTGATGACTTTAGAATAACTGGTAAACCGTAAGAGATAGACAAAATCATAATCTACAAAAAAATGTAGGTCACATTAAAACACACAGTTTATGTCGAAATAAATTTTTTTCTAGAGTGAACCATTTCAGAGATATTCCTTGTTATTTGTGTCAGTTTCGGAAAACTTAAAACTTTCGTGAAATGGAACATCGTTGTTCATTTTTTTATATGTTAAGCGTGCAAAGAGAACAGGATCTCAAAGCTTTAAAAGATCTGACTATCGCTCAAGGCCTACTGTATTCTAATATTCCTCTTATACCTACAAGGTAATACACAATTAGATAATTTGTACAAATGTTTATCTCAACTCACACAAAGAAGGTATAATAGTAAGAGTTTCTAAGAATGTTTAGTACAAGTGTAGAGAAAGTCATGTGAGTGCAACACATCAGATTATTTTCTTTGCATTAGCTGCAAAAGGTCATGTTAAGAAGTTTTAACTATACAGAAAGGACTGAGGTGGGATGGCCTGTGTTGTAAATCCATTATAGGGGTTCCTCAAACCTGACGGCCAAACGGCACACATGTTGATTAGACACAGTTCAGCAATGCTATGTCTTTTATGGAGTTATAATTAGATTAGCAAGGCTAGACGAATTTTAAGGCATTGTCCACATAAAAAAACCTAAAGATTCACAATATCCATCTGAGCTATCTGCTTTTTATCACAGTATCTTAATGTAATATAATAGTATGCTTCAAACTTTCCATCAGGAAAGTAAATTTTTTCCGAGATACTAAGCTTATAATCTAGATTAAATTAATTTAAAAGTGTTAACTAAAAATGTTTTTCTTTACATATAATATCTATTAAATTTACCGTTCTAACGGGCCGTATTTAAGAAGCCCACACTGAAGTTTTCTTTCTTTTTTTTTTTTTTTTTAATTAAAATGAACCTATACTAGAAACGAAGGAAAATGCCTTTGTATGCACTTTTTACTTTCTCTGCTTCGTATAGTAAGTAGAGGAAGTATTGTATTCCACCCAAAAATTCAATGTCAAGATTTCACCGGAAATGTCTGTTTTAAGAACCCCGGAATCCGAAAAAAACAAAGGGTTTTAGAAAAAGGGTTAATGTCTCTCTCTCTCTGTGTGTGTGTGTGTGTGTGTGTGTGTGTGTGTGTGTGTGTGTGTGTGTGTGTGAACAGCATAACTTAAAGGCGAAAAGTCGGTTAGAAGCCATAGTTGGTATTTAAGTTTAAAGTCTTTCAAGGGTGTGACACGAAGATTTTTAAGAAAATGGATGCACCCTAAGCTACCCTTTTCATGACAATATCTTAGCCTGCAAACAGAAAGGAATTTCAAAGCTTTAAAAGATTTGTCTATCGCTCAAAGTCTGCTGTATTCCCAAATTCCTCTTGCAACTACCAGGAAATAAGCAATAAGATAATTTCTGCAAATGTTTATCTTCTAACTCGAAGAAGATATAGGAATAAGAGTTTGTAAGAATGGTTAGTACAAAAGTAGAGAAAATCATGTGAGTGTAACACATCATATTTTTAAATTTTACGAATTTCAGATCATGGAAATGTTTAACAAAATGTAACGTAATTATAAAATTACAAAAATGACTACGTGAGTCTTATAAATAATTACACCTGAAGCATTGGTATTAAAGTTAATAGTCCAACATTTTGTCACTTGGAATGTGCATTACAATCCTGTGTTCAGGAGCGTTTCAAATGTTGCACAGAGTGATAAATATTGCCGATATTAATAAAAGGCACCAAATGAAAATATGGACTGTAAACACAGATTTCCATTTAATTTTACCCGTGAATTATCTTAAGGACGTTGTTGCTATAAGATTTTAAGTTGGCAAGTTACCAGAAAAGTGAAGTGTCATTATAGTATATGGATGCAGTATTTTTAAAGTTTGCTGCCATCTCTGGTATTAAAAGGGGAAGGCAACAAGTCGCCAGAACGTTGAAAACTGGTTTCTTAACCGATTTCTAGTAACTGGCGTCATGATTTCTAAGTGTGTCTTTCGGTCTCGAATGTTAGATTGGACTCACAACGCGTTTATTTGAAAATCATTGAAATAATGTTATTTTTCCACTATTTCCTTCAAAAATGTGTCTTTTTTAACTTATTTGAGTTACGTCACTTACGTCACAAATCCTTGTTTCTAAGCCTTATTGCTGATAAGAAAGGAGACAATAGAAAATAAGAAAACCGACATGAAAATATTCTGTGAAAAAGACAAGGCATAGAAAGAAGGTACAATCCCTCGTTGTCTGAGGCGGTCCCCGAAGTGTCAAACTTGGGAAACCTTTAGAACCTCTGCCGATATGTCATTTTGGATCTGGCCACCCGGTGTCTCTTCTCACCTCATCCTTCCTCCCGGGGGTACCCCCTTGGGGACATAGGTGCAACAAGCTTGACTTCAGTGTCGAACCCCCTCCGCATCACTCCTATTCCTAAGAAGACACAAACTACTTCAATTATCATCGCTTTGTGCAAAAAAGGAAAATAAAACACTTGAAAATGTTTACAGATGTTCACAACTGAGCTACTAAGCGTTCAAGGCCAAAAATGTTTAGCCCATTTCTGTACAATAATTCAGAATCAGAATTGTGTCTTATGGCCATAGCTGGATTATAGAGTGAGTGGTAATAAATCCGAAAGTCTTTATAACTCCCGAATATTCAAACTTTTGTTGCTTAAAGCTAATCGTCAATAAATTGAAAACTGGAAAACGTTAAGACAATTAATATGACGAACATCAAAATAAACCTCGACCGAAAAAATATATCATTGATGGCGAGATGTATGAGAGGACGTATCAGTGTTGTCACACAAGAAGTAATAACGAGATTTCGATGGGAGTAATCATCAAAGAATAAACAATCGTTAAAATCATAGACAATTGAAGAAACTGGAGACTGGCGTCTAAGTATTGCAAAAGTCTTTAAAGCATTTAATTTTATGGTCTGAATAGGACGAAAGGTTGACTGTCTCTATGGTCTGGTGGTTGGAGTGCTAACCTTCAAATTCAGAAGTCTCAGGTTCGATTCCCGGAGGGAGGGTGAACATCTTTCTTCAGCCGAATTATTTCCCATCCTTCCTATATTGGTTTCGTCGAAAGGATTGGTCCTTATGTAAACGATGCGTTAAAATGTCCGTTTTCTCGCTCTGATTGGAGCATTTGGTTCATGTTTGTACTCGTACCAGAGCTTACAAGAAATTGGGGAAAATCGTATCAAATTCAATTTTTACCTCTTAGTACGTTTAAAACGGTGCTCTTCAATTGCTTATCTCCTTCAATTGCAAGAGGAATGTGGAAATACAATAGGGTTTGAGCGATAGTAAAATATTTTAAAGCATTCAAATTCCGTTCTCTTTGCACTGCTGAGATATAAAAAAATGAATGACAATCTTCCATTTATGGAAAGTACAAATATTGCTAAACTCACACAAATAACAATATCTCCGAAATGGTTCGCTCCACAAAAACTGCATTTTTTATGTAGCAAGATTTGGTTTACTAGTTATGCAGAAGTTATTAACAGCAAACAGGATTACATGGGCTATACCCAGAAAATTCAAGGTATAGATTTTATTTGCCATAAAATGTCTCAAACACGTTGCATTTTAATTAAAATTGTTAGAGTCATTTTTGAGAAAATCAAGATGTAATTGTTTAGGGTGGAGGAATTTTCTTTATCATTTTTGTGTCAATCTTTGAAAGATATTAAACCTAAATACGAACTTTATTTTTTAACTGACTTTTCGTTTTTGTTTTATACTGTTCACAGGCACACAGGTGCACGCACACACACATACACACGGACCTTTTTCTAAAAATGCTCTTTTTGGATTCTAGGTGCCTTAAATCATAAATTTCCAGTGAAATCTCATAATTTTTGGGTGGAATTCAATACTTTCTCTCCTTACTATACGTAAAAAAGACCAATGGGCTTTCACTTGTCGATCAGTTATTGTAATAAATACAAGTTTATTGAAATATTATCAGGGCAATGAGAAAGTAATTCTGTTAAGTAGTTACATACCCATATGACAGCCAGAAGCACTGACAGTTGTGGTAATCCCAATCTTTCCATCCCTCATGACGTTCTGTTTCCTTTGATTTGTGTGTAACTAGATCTATATATAGAGTACAACAAACGCAGCTGGTTAAACACAATGTGCACTTAGCTCGCGCCTCATATGGATATCACTCCGTGACTGACTTTTATTCTTCCAACATTGCAACAGCGTGCACAATGCGTCACAAATAACCTTCCTGTCATTTGTCTTGTTTTATGTACCACGTCCATGGTCAGCTAGGACACTTTGACCGAGCTAGATGGCTCCACGGTAACGCATGAGGCTCCCATTCGGGAACGCGTGGATTCGACTCCCCTGGACGACCTACCTGTCCCATGGGTTTTTCAGGGGTTCCCCGGGTCGTTAAGACAGTGCTGGGAAGGATAACTGCCTCTACCGAATCTCCTTCCTCCATTTCACCTCAGTTCTCACTTCACTTCATCTTTCAGTTGTTTCAGGGTTTTAAGTATCGACGGAAGTTTCAGCGTGCAGAAAGGTGTAAATCCTCGTCCTCCGGATCGGAGGAGCTCTACGAGTCTTTCCTCCCGGGACCTTGCAGGGGGGACAACCGCACCGCCTAGTTCAAACCTGTCATTGCTATGGACCTTGCCCTTCTATCGTCTATCCTAAGGTCCAAGCACCCTACGTATCCTCTCGCTTCACCCCTCCTCCTGGAGAGCGCATAGGCACAAAAATATTCTAAAGGTCGAAGTGCTAAGCCTATCTAACAAGCTTTAGAGTCCTTTTGATGCGAGTTAGGCCTACGGTAATTGTAAATGTCGGTCTGGGTGGCTCAGTTGGTTAGACGCTGGGCTACCGATCCCAAGGTCACGGGTTCAAACCCGGCCCAGACCAATGATTTTAAGTATGCTTAAAAACGTCAGCTCCATATTAGTAGATTTACTGGCATGAAGAGAACTCCTTCGGGACGAAAATCCGGCACACCGGCGACGCTGGTATGATCCTGGCAATTGAAAACGTCATTAGACAACAAAATAATTTAATTTCCCAGCATTCTTCCTTGCAGTTATATCTATTACGTCAGCAGGGAAGGGTAACTTGTTTCCCCTCAATGATAACACTGATTTAGGGACTTTGCGCAACTCACTGGCCTACCTTTCTGCGGATTGCCTCCTGTAGCCGTCCTTCACTTCATCCCCTTCCCCTAAGGGGTGGTAGCCGCAATATACCTCACATTGGTCAGTGCACGAGCTATCCCCCTGTATGGGGATACCTGCACCCTATGAATATATTCAAATAGCCAACCTGTTCGACAAATGTTCGGATATTCTGACATAAAAATCGAACGAAAATAGAATACAATGATAAAATGACAAAACCAATTCAGTTACTTTTCTATCGCTTTATATTTCTTCTAAATTTTTGCACAAATACACAGTTTTTCTACTTATGCAGCCTACAGTGATATTACAACTCACAACTGTTTATCTCTCGTAACCTTGGTTCAGTCCTTTCACAGTCTTTCTTCACCTTCTCTGTCTCTCAAACTCTAATTTTGATGATACAATCACTCGACACTCGTTAAGACTTCTCCACTTCGACGCGACGTATCTTCCACGATAGCATCACACACACAGCTGTCTCCCACTCACTGACTCATGCGTGTAACTCTCTCCTCTTCAACTTCAACTTATTTTATTAAAGAAGCATTTGCCTGGTGCCGGTACAGAGGGGCCCGGCTTACAGGCCAAAATTAACATTAATTATAATTTTTACAGTATTTACAATGAATTCAAGTTTGCTTCATCCTTTAAAAAACCCATACAGTGGGCAGCCTTAGTCCACCGAGAACAGTTTTTTGGAGTATTCTCAGTTTTTTTTGTCAGTTTTTGATAGTTTTTTAAATTTATATACACGGATATATACACGCACTCACTCCTGGGCATACCACACATATGTCCCATCACACGCACACACGCACACACACACATACACTCGTATATACATATTTACACACACTGCACTATATACACTTCACTATGTACAGTTTTTTCCGCAGTTTTCCTGTGCGGACCAGGTTGCAGCTCCTGACTGGTTCCCTGGGATGCAGGCCTCTGAGGTAGCGTGTGTGCGGCCTAGGGCCCTTCTTTGTGTGGACGCACACCAGTCGGTGAGCCGAACGACGTCTAAAACATCTTAATTCTAGCGTGTTTCCGATGCTTCGGCTCACCTTTGCCAATATTGGCAATGACGTAATTGTCATGGTTTCTGATGCGCGCCCACGCGACAGTGGCTCTTTTCGCTATTGCCTCGGGAATGGATAGGATCTGGGTTTCCTGGTGAAGGGTTCGGTTAGTGGTTAGGATGGGAGCAGAGAGGATTTTCCGGAGGGAGAGGTTTTGGAGGGTTTGGATGGTTTTCAGGGCGGTTTTTGAGGCGTTTGCCCAGGCCACACACGCGTATAGAACCACCGAAAGGATAAAAGCTTTATACAGGACGAATTTGGACTTCAATTGCAGCTGTTTGCTGCGGAAGATGGGGGCGCATAACTTTAGCCGCTGTCTGCCTTTGTTGGCGCTATTTTTTATGTGGGTGGACCAGCACATTGTGCGGTCCAAGGTAACCCCTAGATATTTAACTTGCCGACGGCAATGCAGTACCTGACCACCGACCGTTAGGTCCATTGCCAAAGTGTGATGCCGCTTAGAGAAATGAATCAGCTGGCATTTGTTGGGATTAATTTTGATTTTCCAGTCATGTTGCCATGAAAGGAACTTGTTAACATAACGTTGCATTTCTGCAAGGCCGAAACGGGGATTTCTATGGTGGTTGTATATTGCTGTGTCGTCGGCGTACATGGCGACCTTACATCTGGCGTCCACTGGGAAATCGTTGGTGAATAATATGTAGAAAAAGGGGGACATGATTGCCCCTTGTGGGACGCCAGCCCGCATCACTCTCTCCCGTGAGGAGGAGCGGCCCACTTGGACGTAAAACTTCCGTTTTTCTAAAAAAATTGTGCAGCAAATATAGATAATTTTGAAGAGCCGGGAAGTTGTGGTGCAGTTTGTAAATAAGGTCATTGTGCCAGCACCGGTCGAATGCGGCTTCTACGTCCAGAAATAGCGCCAACGTTGAAGCCCCATTGTTAAATTGCTCTGTTACGTCATCAGTTAGTCTGAGAAGCTGTAAATCAGTAGAATGTCCTTTTCGAAAACCAAACTGTGAATTTGAAAGTTCATGAGATTCCGAAACTTGTTTTTGAAGTCGAAAAAGTATAAGTTTTTCAAGCAATTTACCAATAGTAGACAAAAGACTAATGAGGCGGTAGTTTTGTGGTTGCCTGGTGCTTTTCCCTTGCTTTGGGAGCATAATTACCTTGGCTCATTTCCAGGTAGAGGGGAAATAGCCTTGCTGCAGACAGGCGTTAAAAAGTTTAGTCAGTTGCACCAGGGCTTTTCTCGGGAGATGCTTAAGTTCCTCATTAGTCACTTTGTCTGGGCCGGCAGCTTTCCCATTAGGTAATTTCCTAATGAGCTTGTAGACTTCCTGCGGTGTTATGGTGGGTAGTTGTTGCTCTTGCTTCTGCGCCACCCAGGTTTGTACCCATGTCTGTACCTCCCGTTCTATATCTCGGTTGGTAACTGGGTTTTCGCTGAATCTATCTTCAAGACAGTCAGCGAAGACCTCGGCTTTCTCCTCTTCGGAGAAGTGCAGGCCGCCATGAGTGTGCAGCGCCTCAGTTGCGGAGTTGACGTTCGTGGAGACTTTAAATGCCTTTAATAATTTCCACAAGGAAGAGTCCGAATGGGTGGTACTCAGCATTTTGTTTTCCCACTGTTCAGTTTTGTTGATTTTAATTTGATGCCGAATGATGTTGCGTAGCCATTTTGCTAGCACTTTGTATTCAGGCTGACGGGTGTACTGCCAAAGTCTTGTCAAGCGTCGTCTCCGCGTAATGAGTTGCTCTACCTCGGGTTACGTGCAAAAACCGGGTGGTCTTGTGGTGTATGTGGTAGCGCTTCTCTTGGCCGTGTGTAGCGAGGCAGTGAAGTTTTCAATGGCGACATCTATGTCTGCCTCGCTGTAGTATGACAGCCTGGGTTCTTCAACTTAAACTTATTTTATTAAAGAAAGCATTTGCCTGGTGCCGGTAGAGAGGGGCCCGGCTTACAGGCCAAAATTAACATTAATTATAATTTTTACAATATTTACATGTGAATTCGGGTTTGCTTTATCTTTTAAAAAACCCATACAGTGGGCAGCCTTAGCCCACCGAGAACAGTTTTTGGGCGTATTCTCAGTTTTTTTTTGTCAGTTTTTGATAGTTCTTTTTTTAAATTTATATACACGGATATATACACACACTCACTCCTGGGCATACCACACATATGTCCCATCACACGCACACGCGCGCACACACACACACACACATACACACACACACACACACAAACACGCTCATATATACATATTTACACACACTGCACTATATACACTTCACTATGTATAGTTTTTCCGCAGTTTTCCTGTGCGGCCAGGTTGCAGCTCCTGAGGCGTTTCCGAGGCACAGACCTCTTCCGGAGTGCGTGGCCTAGGGCCTGGGTTGCATGGGTGCGCATCAGTCGGCGAGCCATGCAATGTTTAAAACATTTTAATTCTAGCATGCTTACGATGCTTTGGCTCGCCCTTGCCAATATTGGCAATCACGTCATTTTGGTGATTCCTGATGCGTGCCCACGCGACAGTGGCTCTTTTTGTTATTGCCTCGGGTATGGAAGGGATCTGGGTTTCCTGGTGAGGGGTTCTGCTCTTTCTTCGCCTCCTTATATAGCGGAGATGACGTCACGTGATCATTTCTGGTACTTTTGCAAACACCGGCCGCCAGATGCCTCTCGAAGGTCCCTGCAAGTCTTTGTTAAGCGCCGCGCTCATACACAAACAGTCGCGCTGCCGGTCCAGACAAAGTGACTAATGAGGAACTTAAGCATCTCCCGAGAAAAGCTCTGGTGCAACTAACAAAGATATTTAACGCCTGTTTGCAGCAAGGCTATTTCCCCTCTACTTGGAAACGAGCTAAGGTCATCGTGCTCCCAAAGCAAGGGAAAAGCACCAGACAACCGCAAAACTACCGCCCCATTAGTCTTTTGTCTACTATTGGTAAACTGCTCGAAAAATGTATCCTTTCTCGACTTCAAAAACAAGTCTCGGCAACACATGAACTCTCAAATTCACAGTTTGGCTTTAGAAAAGGACATTCCACTGACTACAGCTCCTCAGACTAACTGATGACGTAACAGAGCAATTTAACAATGGGGCTTCAATGTTGGCGCTATTTCTGGACGTAGAAGCTGCATTTGACCGGTGCTGGCACAATGGCCTTATTTATAAACTGCACCACAATTTCCCGGCTCTTCGAAATTATCTATACTTGCTGCACAATTTTCTAGAAAAACGGCAGTTTTACGCCCAAGTGGGCCGCTCCTCCTCACGGGAGCGAGTGATGCGGGCTGGCGTCCCACAAGGGGCAATAATGTCCCCTTTTCTGTATATATTATTCACCAATGAAACCCCAGTGGACGCCAGATGCAAGGTCGCCATGTATGCTGACGACACTGCAATATACAACCACCATAGAAATCCACGTTTCGGCCTTGCAGAAATGCAACGTTATGTGAACAACTTCCTCTCATGGCAACATGACTGGAAAATCAAAATTAATCCCGACAAATGCCAGCTGATTCATTTCTCTAAGCGGCGTCACACTTTGGCAACGGACCTAACGGTCGGTGGTCAAATATTGCACTGCCGTCAGCAAGTTAAATACTTAGGAGTCACCTTAGACCGCACAATGTGTTGGTCCACCCACATAAAAAATAGCGCCAATAAAGGCAGACAGCGGCTAAAGTTGTGCGCCCCCATCTTCCGTAGTAAACAGTTGCGACTAAAGTCAAAACTTATACTATATAGGTCATTTATTCTCTCGGTGGTCCTGTATGCATGTGTGGCCTGGGCTAATGCCTCCAAAACTGCCCTCAAACAACTCCAAACCCTCTCCCTCAGAAAAATCCTCTCTGCTCCACTCCTCACCACCACCCAAACTCTTCACCTCGAAACTCATATCCCGTTCATCCCGGAGGCAATAGACAAAAGAGCAATGGCGGCATGGACGCGCATTAGGAACCACGAAAATGACGTGATCGCTAACATCGGCAAAGGCGAGCCGAAGCACCGCAAGCATACTAGGATAAAAATGTTCTAGAAGCGGCTCGGCTCGCCGACTAATGCGCGTCCACGCAACCTCGTCCCTAAGCCACATACATGTTCCGGCAGAGGCCCTCGCCTCGGAAAATACTCAGGAGCTGCCACCGCGGGACAGTGTACATAGTGTAAATAGTGTAGTGCGCTGGGACGCATATTTCTGGTGTGCCCAGTGAAGATGTGTGTGTATGTGTGTACGAGTGTGTGTGTGGGTGAATGCGTGCGTGTATGTGTCTGTATATAATTTGTAAATATGTACATATGTATATATAACCCAAAGACGAAACAGACAAAAGAAAACTATTCTTCGTGACCTACAGATGGTCACCGTATGGGTTTTTGTATATAGCGAAAACTGTAAATATGAACAAAGTCAACTGTAAATCAATGTAAATATAGCCTGTAAGCCGGGCCCAATGTACCGGCACCAGGCCAATACTTTTACAATAAATAACTTGTAAACTTGTAAACAGTCGCGAGAGGTAGCCTGACCTTGAGCGTCTTTTGTTTGCTGGCCGACCTGGTATGTGGTGTGAAGTACCTTAGACCTGATCGCTCTTTGTTGCGCGCCGCGCCCAGCGTCACACTACTGTACTTCAGAACACGGTGCTCAACATTAACTTGCGGCTAAAAAATAAACAGGGAAACAGACAAAAGATTCCGCAGAAAGAGAGCAGTAAGGTACAATCCTTGACTCATAAAGCTTACAATTGAGAAGTGAAAAGTTTTCTTTGAGATCTACTAAAATATCATCTCTTTAAAGCAGGAATAAGGTGACTTAGAGAAGTAATGTTTTCTCGCATAAACACAGTGAACGCTAAGGTTATTTCACTATCGGGAATGCAGCCGTTGTTGAGAGGTTGTTTACGATAAAAGGAAATTAAACTTTTCATGCAACATGACATAAAAATACAGACTTATTCTACCGGGAGAATCATATATCATTTCCTGTGGGGCTTGGTCTAAACTATCTGTTAAATACGATTATAAGTTTTTTTGGAGCTGTTTTACGAAATAGCAAAATGAAATATTCTTGGATCTCTGGCTATATCAAGTGCCTACTATTCTGTTCAACGTATTCCAAAACGACTAGGCCACGTATTCGGGAGGTCCCGGGTTCAAATCCCGGGGTCGGCCAATCTGACGGATTTTTTTCGTGGTTTCCCTCAGTCGCCAAGGTAAATACCAGATTGGATGTTTAATATCATTATCCAAAGTTCTATGTTAAGTCTAAAATATTAGCGAAAATGAAAAATAGATGATAATAGTCAATGTTGTGCCATCTATCCACAGATGTGAAAGCAGATAGACTGGATGGCACCCTAATGCCATCTACCCGTCACAGAGGAGATACAGTTACCCTCCACTGCTCCCTCTGCGGACACGAGACGAAGCAGGATGATATTGTCAGGACCTCTAGAGAACCGACCTGACACTGGCATTGACGTTTAAAAAAGTGGTTCCGGTAGTTCGTGGTGATCTATATCATCTACATTGTTTTCTATGCCGTGATTTATTTGTTTTAGTAATTGCGATTTCGTGATTGTGCGTAATTACTCGTTCAATATTTCCATCGTAGGTGAGAACTTGATGTAGGATTTACGTCTTGTTAACACAAGCCCGCCGTTGTATTTCATCCTTCAGCTTCTTTTGGAAATTAAATTTATGGTTGTCTAACAGTCAAGTAGTTTGTTTTTTTGACCGTAAATCACTTCCATGGTACCTGACGTCGCTTGGCATGTGTGACTCGAACGATAACAGACGGTGTACTGAATCATCGTGCCTAGCTAATTAGCAGAGAACCTGTTTTCCACTCAGGTACCAGTGGCACGGAAGTCAGAGCATTAAAAGGGTCATCCAGGTAGTTTGCATGGACCTCACGAGAAGCCCTATCTTGCTTCCCGTTGCCTTTGTTGTTCTGGTTAGTGTTGCGTGGTTGTTATGAACTAAACAACGAAGGACTATTTATTTTCAGTTTAACTTCCGAATAATTAGAAACCACTTTAAGAATAGTTTTCATATGCCTTAGAATATTAGATACAGATGCAATCATTTACCTACGAGAGTTAGTCTAATGAAAAATCTGTAAACACATTTCTTCCTTGACAGATTTATGGGAAAACACTTTGAAATGCGGGAGACCGGACTGTTTCATAGCACAATATTTGACAAACTCTGCATTATGCAAATAATATTAACTTTTGTAGTGACATTTAATTGCTATGCTAATTCTTCCGTGTATTTGCAGTGAAATTTTTAATCTTTAATGCAAATAATTAAAACCAATGCAACTTCAACTGAAGGAAGGAAGGTAAATATATTTTTAACTTAGCATTTTCTTACACTTAATACTCAAAATAGATATGAACTCTGTTTGGCACTAATTAATAAGGGCTAAAAGGTGCAGCATAATATACTAAAAATATCTGGTTCGTGTGCTAGGTCATGGGCTACAAGTCTCCAACTTTTAATTGCAAATTTTAACCCATTATTGTTATTTATGCGAAATAAAAAATAATATGGAGAATTGCGGTGAAACTTGGCAATTGAAAGAGAGAGTGGGAATAAAAATAAATAGATCTTCTGTTTTTCTGTCATATACTGTCCTTCATATTTTTGTATTTATACCAGAAAAGTGCGCGAAGCTTATTTGGCTACTGAAATACGAGTAAGTGCTCAACTACTAAGACTGTATATAATTTTTAATTCATAAATCTGAACGCATGACAATTATGCTCCTTTAACGCAATACAATTTGATTTCGTGGAATACTCCCCCATTGGCTGCTGTACATTCGTCCCCTAGATCTGAGCAGTGAAAGCTAGGAAGCAAAAGGCTACACACGCAGGTGGCCCGTTAGCTCAGTTGGTTAGAGCGTCGTGCTAATAACGCGAAGGTCGTGGGTTCGATCCCCCCACGGGCCAGATTATTTTATTTACCAGCAAATGTGTTAGCAATTAATGTAGTGGCACCTGAGTTATTAATAACTGTGTGAGTGCACTGTTTTCCCATTTCCTTCTTATTCGTCGAAGTATTTACAGCAAATGTGTACGAGAATTTCTTAAAATAGCGAATGACTAATAATTTTCAACCAGATAAAATGAAAATTGATACAATAATTTCCGTTACAGTATATTCAACGGTTGGCAAAGAAACACGATGTGTGTAGTGTCAACAATAGAGTGGAAGAGAGAGAAGGAAGGAAACAAATGCCTACCTATCCTCAGGCTCTAGCTAGTCTATTATACTCTTTAAGTGCTATAGAGAAGTGGTGTTAAGGTTACGCCCAGTTCAGGGCACAACTAGGCAAGAAGTGGCCCGTACACAGAATGAAGTAAAATATATCAATGTTAAGTGCGTTATCAGCCGTCACCTGTCTGTATACCTGCAGGTTGCCTGCGTTCAGAGGTAAAGCCTTACCATATGAAATGCTTTCCTTCAGAATTGTCTTGCATTAGGACGATGCATAGCAGAGATACAGATTTACGTATGAACAAAGCAACGCTTCTGAATTGTCAGCCTCTGAATTTACGCATTTACATACCTCTTAAAAATGTATTTTATGACTTTAATCCGAGACGATAAAAGGTGTAAACTAATTTCAACATAAATTCATAAAAACATACAACATTAATAACAGTGGTTTTAATATGAACTTGTAACACATATTGGTAGAAAACGTAATACAACAGCTTTTAAATCCTGTTACAATCATCCTTAAAGTGGACATTCTCAGCTTTATGGATTTTAAGTAAAAAGGGAGAATATTTACTTGGATTATTTTAAAATTATATTATGCTGCCCGGTGTTTCAATTCATGATGTCTTTTTGCGAGGCGTGTTCAGAAATTAAGTACCGTTTCATTCTAGGCCGCCACAGCGCTGCGGTCGGCTTTTGCGCATGCGCACTAGTTTTCCTTGTTCACTGGTTCTCAACTGACGCCATTTTGGGTGCTCTACGTTGGGTTTTCCGTTTATTGTGCACTTTCAAAACGTTTAAGACAGTTACTGATCCCGCCGACTTTGAGATTCGTGCTGTTATTCGATTACTGAACGCAAGGAATGTGAACCCAGCCGAAATGTATCGCCAAGTTAAAGATGTTTATGGTGAAGACGCGATGAGCGATGGAATGGTGAGAAAGTGAGTTAAAATGTTTAATGAAGGTCGAACAAATGTCCACACTGAGGCTCGGAGTGGTCGACCTTCTGTTGTTAACGATGATTTGGTAAGGTAAGTTGATGGAAATAATCCATGAGAACAGATGTGTCACAATGACTGAACTTTCACACGAATTTCCGCAAATTTCACGAAATGTTTGACGATGTGGTAAAAAATGCTGTGGAGTGACTATCACCACTGGCGGGAAGTTTCTATGCAGAAGGTATATTCTTTGTACTGTTTTACTACATATGGCAACGCCGGCGGTGACAACTGATGGTAGCAGAAGGTATAGAAAAACTGATCACCCGCTACAAGTGTTGAACATTGGCGGAAATAATGTAGTAGGCATGCTCTTTCATGTGGAAATAAACATGGCTTGAAAAAAAACGTTTTTTACTATTTTATGTTTCAAAACGGTACTTACTTTTCGAACACGCCTCGTATGTTGCATTGGTTACATACTGGCACTGAATATTATTGTTGACAACTTCACATAAGAATTGTTTTTCCTATTTGGATTCAAAAGATCTACGCCGAATAGGCGAGTCCGAGCGATTGATGCCTCAGTCTTCGGCGAGCTATTGCCAAGTAAAATATGAAACGCTTATGAAATGTAAACGGCGAACGGTTGCTTGCAGAAGTGGCCCGTTAGCTCAGTTGGTTAGAGCGTCGTGCTAATAACGCGAAGGTCGTGGGTTCGATCCCCCCACGGGCCACTAATTTTATTGACCGAAAAGTGCACTGTCCGGAAGTATACAAGTCTGAAATCAAAGGAGAACGCTGTCGCCTAATATTCTACATCGCTAAATGGTAACATCAGATAAATCACTCTAGCTTGTCAATCTTTCCTTTGGGGAGAAGGCATTTGGAAATTCATGGAAGAATGACTTGCTCTGGAGAAACAGGCCCCTCTATTTGGGAATCAAATTGTACATATCCACATTTTACTGAAGCCAATTTTGAAGTTTAAGAACAAATTGCTATTAATTGGCATTTAATAAGTTTTGCAATAGGTTAAGACAATTTTTAAAGGTTTATTTGAGGTACATATTCTTATCACTCTGTTAGCATAAAAAGACATTATGATCATCAACTTACAATTGCATAAATATGAAATTACGTTAATATTTTCAGCAAGCCAGATGTGTTCACTGTAAATCAATATAAATCTAATGTACTAGAGACAATTTGTGGCTAAAAATAATGAAATGAAAAATTAAAATATCTCATAATCTCTCTCGATTTATTTTCAAAAGTGCTTAATTTGATAAGTAGTTGTTCTCTGATACGAACATATGTGCAGAAGGCTTGGCATAATAGAATCGGCCCAAAAAATCAATTTATGGTTCAAATCCCGATTATGGTATTTCATTTTTCAGTCTGATCCTACCCTTCCAGTTTTAATTTGGTTTTCATTTTGCTTCTGTTACTTGTAAGCTTGTTCCAGAGGTTTCCAGCACATGCAGCCCTTTCCCCCTTTCTGTTTTTCCTTCTTCGATTCTTGTGTTCCATGTTACAATGTCACCCCGTCTTTTATCAGCAATTTTCCCTCTACTGAGCTTACCCGATATATGAACTTCATCAGATATAAACTGAGGACAAATAAAACAGATCTCGGATACAGAATCCTAGGAGAAATAAAGTCATTTAATTGAATTGATTCACTGGCGCGATAGCCTTATCACAGAACTCTGTCACTTTTAAGCAGTGCTTCAAAACGTAGCAATCTTTTATCATAAACTGAACCATTCATGTGCAGCCGACTTGGCAAAAGTAGTTGTTATTATCACTCATATTGTTATCTATAATTGCTTTGCTGTTTCTTTCAAGATAGTGATTGCAAAATGGGCAGTCGATAAGTTTAGAAGACCACTATGAACCCTGATCATGTCCAAATATCCTAATGTCCCGTGGGCAGTTTTTAAACTACCGAAATATTCTCACAGATTGCAAGACAATAGCGTACAGAATGGTGGACATAGCCCAAATGTAAGATAGTTCACTCCAAATTTCATTTTAAGTCAGTTTATTACAGGTTATGGTAAATTTGGAAGTTATTTCATGAGATGTAATGTTAATTCAGACTACAGTTTTTATTGTAAATACCAAGAACGTATACAAACTATAAAACTTGTTCTATTTGACACTGCAATATTTGAAAGAAAAAGACTCCACTTCAGATTACAATAATAATGTTGTAATACATCCATATGCAAAACAATACTCCAGAACAAATGGTTATACATATTCCTAACCATTTGTCATATTTCAATTTTATAGTTTATTGTACTCCTTACATGCCCTTCTTGCGAAATAAGGGCTTAAGATTTGGAGATTCGATAAATAAAATGCTAAAGCATAAGAATTAGACAAAAACAAACAAAAAAACATACACTTTATTACATATATTTTTGTGTTAACCATTTTAGAAATATTTGTTGCTGCTAGCTTGAATTTTGTAATCCTTTTCATGCATTTTTGAAGCGTTAAAGCCATTCTTCTTGCGATATCATGCAAAGAGAGTGAAGCTTTCTAAACATTTTACTATCGCTTCAGCGTCCTATTTTGTATTTTGCATCTAGTTTACACGAAATGTGTGAAGAAGTGATTATCTACACGAAGTAAATTGAGGAATAAGCTTCCTTAAGTATAGTTTATAGAAGAAATGTATAAATAAATTATATGGATAAGAAAGCCAGGTTAAGAATATGTTTAACGTTTTTTAATGTTTGGCAGAAAGTTACAATCGTGTAGAACAGTGCTTTGTAAATTATATTTATTGATAGAATAAGGCTGAAACAATTTTAGTTTTCTCGTAATTTTAATTTTTAAATATAATACAAAGCTATATAATTATAGTTAAAGTCTCTTGGCCATTGTTTCATATTTCAAAAGAAAAATACACTGATTTAAAAAGGCTACAAAAGTATAATGAACGTTTTCTGAATAATTAGAGATGTTTACAATGAAAGATGTGTGGTAGCGTTGACTAACAGTCGCCCCAAGCGCATCCTTTAGTACCAGGATCATAGTGTCCAAAATAGCATGTATCATGTCGCGGCCTGCTATTGGCGCTGTCGCATCTGTAGAACTTGTGGCAATCTTTCAGATCGGTAAATGTACCTGCAGCGGTGCAGTGGAACTCTCCAATTGTTGTGCTAGCTAGGGTGGTTGTAGTGGGCTCCGCAGTAGTTGTAGTTGTAGTAGGTGTTGTAGTGGTCGTAGTTGGCTCAGTTGTGGTTGTAGTAGTCGTTGATTCAGTAGTGGTTTTAGTGGTGGTTGTTGGCACAGTAGTGGTGGTGGTTGTGGGTACAGTAGTGGTGGTTGTGGGTACAGTAGTGGTGGTTGTGGGTACAGTAGTGGTTGTCGTGGTTGTTGGCTGAGTGGTCGTGGTAGTTGTAGCCTCAGTAGTGGTTGTCGTGGTTGTTGGCTGAGTGGTCGTGGTAGTTGTAGCCTCAGTAGTGGTTGTCGTGGTTGTTGGCTGAGTGGTCGTGGTAGTTGTAGCCTCAGTAGTGGTTGTCGTGGTTGTTGGCTGAGTGGTCGTGGTAGTTGTAGCCTCAGTAGTGGTTGTCGTGGTTGTTGGCTGAGTGGTCGTGGTAGTTGTAGCCTCAGTAGTGGTTGTCGTGGTTGTTGGCTGAGTGGTCGTGGTAGTTGTGGGCTCAGTAGTTGTTGTTGAACTAATAGTAGTGTCTTTAGCACTGGTTGTTGTTGCCCCTGTTACAACTGTAGATGTTATGGTGGTGCTTGATTCTTCTTTGCTTCTACATACGAAGTTGTCAGCGTCAAAAGCTTCATCCGCTGCACATCTGAACAATTTTGGCTGCAGTCCTTTGTCAGTCACATTCACGCAGCTGTAATATATGTTAGGATTGGTTTCTAGAGATCCTGTTTGCAGCAACTCCTCGCAAGGTGGCACTGGTCTGCGCACACATACATCGTCATCATCTTCTAAGTCACACTCTTCCGTCTCGGCGTTGAAAGCGCTGCCCCGTGGACAGAAGAATTGTTTATCATAGTCATACTCGACGAGAGGATCCAAGCTCTTTGGAGGAGAGCCGCAGCTGTAATAAACGTTGCAGTCGTAGGGATCTGGGAATAAACCTTCGTTGTGACATCGGAACTTTATACCACGGTAACACTCTCCTACGCGCTGCATGCACCTTGCTGTCAAATGACTGCAGCCTTCGTCAGCTTCGCAGGTGTCTACCTGTAGTTGTTGGTATGATGATGTGCCATTCTCGTACTCATTTAGCACACATATCGACACCTGGTTGCAACTGGAACACATGGGGCCAGGCTGAGTGCACTCCCATGTCACGTTCTGGTACACTCCTGAGTACCATCGGCGAGTCAGTGATCGTCCGTTCACCACTACAGTCTGTAACCATAAACAGTTTCATTGTTTCTAAACCGATGTTGAATTTATTGTGCTTATCTATACAAATTCACATCCTTCTTACAAAATCTTTACATCTTATAAGATTTGAAGCTTTCACGGCGATAATTATTAATTTGAACTTCTCTGGTTACCAGCCTATACAATTTTTTGTCATTTCGGTCATACATGTCCATCATCAGGAAATGAATAATTAACAAATAAATAACCATTTCTACTCATGGTCTTCATTGGAGGCTGCAGAAGAAATAAAAGGCCATCTCAAAATCATGGCCTTCTTTTAAGTATTCCTGTCCAAGCTGTGCTCAGTCGTAGGCCGTTGTACCAATTAAAATGTTTGGCTCTTTTAGGAGTCTGTACTAGTGTCGCTTACTGCGGTGTAAAACAGCAACCCCATCAAACAAAATATTTTGATCATTGTTAATATTATGCTGTGCTATTGCTGATTTTTCTGGTTGTAGTGGTCGTAGATTACATTTGTGTTCATCGTTTCTCTCTTCAGTCGTACGACCTGTCTATCCTATATGTCTTTCCACATTGACAAGGCATTTTGTAAACACAAGGTGTTTTAAAAGCTTTTTTGGTGGCAGGAATATAGTTTTAAGGTTATGTTTTTTGAGTTTCCGCACAATTTTATTTGAGGCTGTACTGTAGAAGAGGATATTGCATCTTGTATTTGTACAACACGTGTTTTTCCTCTCCTGTTGTTTTTGGACCCTGTCCTTTAGCAATTTTGGTAGCCCATTCATTTCTCCTTGTGGTTTCCTAAATATTTTCCCATGTGTTTTACTCTCATGTCCTCTTTATTTATTAATATTTTCATTCCTATGATTTTTCTATTTATGTTGTGCCACTTCCTTTCCCATATCTCTTCCCTTCATTCCCTCACTTCCTTACATTCTATTAGACAATGTTCTAAACTCTCCCTTGCTCCACACATAGTAGGTAAATTCTCTAATTGCCATTTTGTTGCCCCTGTAAATGCTTCTCTCTCTTGTCTGTTATAAATGTCCACATAGTTTTCTTTTCCCATTCCTCTTTATTATGTTACATATTGTGACGTCGTCGTCCCGCCCGCCCATAAAACAGACCTCAAGCTACCTCACCCCACGATGTTGCTAGGCAACATGGGGCTGAACAAGGACAACAATAGGCGGTCCAGAACAAAGACTAATTATAGACTGTTCGAGAAGCTTTCGACTGCCGTCTTGTTTACAGGAAATTTAAAGAAAATGTGTGTTTTTCAGAGAAATCGCTGTAATTCGGCTGGATTAGTTAATAATTAGAGGATCTTAACATTTTTAATTATTATTTAACTTTTATATTAAAATGTTAAATTCAATTTAGAAGTTTTAGAAAATACGATTTAATTAGTAAAAGTTAATGTTTAGCAAGAGTTATAGAGTATTTTGTGTTTAAATAATGGAAGTTCTTGATCCCAATTATGTGCACTTAGCAATTTATCATTTATGCTTACTCAGCTGTGATAAAATTCAGCGATTAGGAAGGTTTGCCAACTATTTGCACATATCTCAAAGTACATATTATTTTTCCCTGACAATATTTTAAATATATATATAAACTATATATGAATATTTGTTTAAAAATATTCTAATATATATCAAAGTCATTAAGGCCATTTTGGATAAAAATAGCAAATGACATTATAAAACTTAATTATAAAAGTGGTTTTGGGAGGAAACACTTGATAATAATCTTTGCTTGTGTTTTTAAGAATGTCCCGAATTTTCGTTTTTGGGTTAGACATTCAAAAGTAACGACGAGATTTTGGGGAAATAAGTTTCAAAGCCATGGATTCCAAACATAAAAATAAGTAAAAAAATAAATGAATGTATGTTTACAATTTTCGAAATGTTGAACCCCGTGGAAGCCTTTATTTTTGTTTTACAAACATCATGACCAGAATATACAAGTTATAGTTTAATTATATTGTATTAATATATGTTATAAAAAGTAATACTTGTAGTTTTATTAAACTGTGAATGTTGTATAAACTATATCAAGGCATGTGTAATTGTAGCATTAAATACAGCTCACGTATAAAGGAATTTTTGTGGCAAATCAATAATTTAGCAATGACCACAAAGAATGTTAAGCTTATTGTAATTATATTGTAAAGAAAAATTTCAGAACCTTGTTTATTAGGCTTCTGTGTATTTATTAATATAATAGGAAAAGCTTGCATAATTTTCCACTTGCTCTTATAAAAGCTTATTCATCTAACCATTTCTTATTATGTAGAAAATGTTTAGCAGAAATGTTCTTATTATCAACTATTTTGTTATAGGTGCAAGGGAGATACAGAAGGATTAAAGCGACTGCCAAATATTTAAAATCCATACATGTTGACTTTGAAATTTCACTCTTTACATAACCACAAAAAAGAAAAGAAAACCGAATAACGGCTTAATAGCTGAAAACCAATAACAAAGAAATAATAAATATTACAAACATTTTATTTTGTGTAATTTGAGGTCTATATCTTTGTGACGTATTTTTGGTCACTTTACGATAAACAGTCACACACAATTATACAAAACCATTTCAGAAAGAACGTTATTAAATTTAAGATAGGTCGCGTCTGTGGCAATATAGCGACGGATCTGTTTGGAGTTACCTAGCAGATTGGTGTGAGGGGGACAGTAGCCTTTTAGGTGTCATTCCTATACTATATTCTCTTAGTTCGTCATTGGTACACAGAGGGATCAGCGCAGGGCAGCTGTACCTCTGTAGGTGACAGGCAGATGGCATTAGAGTGCCATCCAGTCTATCTGCTTTCATTATCTATGGATGGCATAGAATTCGCTATTACCATCTAGCTTCATGTTTACGTATGATGGATATTTGTGTCGTGTGTTAAGTATCCAATCCGGTATTTACCTTGGTGACTGTCGAAAAACACCTTATCCGATTGTTCAGCCCACGGGATTGGAACCCAGGACCTCCCGAATGTGGAACATAGCCGTTACCGCGTGAGCTAAAGTTGTCTAAAATATTTAGTATTTTAATCAAAACCATTGGGGACAGTTTTTAGTAAATAAAAAATAGAGGAATGATTTTGTCTGTAAAGGCTAGTTTGGAACAAGGAACTTCTCTTAAAAATCTTCATGTCGCATTCCTGATGGTGTTCAACTTAAATACCAAATTTGGCATTTATCCAAAACTTTATTTTTGAGTTATGGTGTTCAAGACAGAGAGGCAGAGAGATAGACATTGGGGAAATAATGGGCTAGTAGGTTCAAGGCTTACAGTTACCTTACAGTGTTAAAATTAGAATGTCAGAATTACAGTTAGTAAGGGAGCATGCATCATCATTAATATTATTATTATTATTATTATTATTATTATTATTATTATTATTATTATTATTATTATTATTATTATTATTATTATTATTATTATTATTATTATTATTATTATTATTATTATTATTATTATTATTATTATTATTATTATTATTATTATTATTATTATTATTATACCGTGCGTGTGAAGTTAAAAAAATATTCGTTTTGGAAATTAATATTTCCAAGATTTTCTTCCCGAGGTTGGAAAGGTAGAATTTTTATTAAAATGACATGTTTTAAGATATTCTTATGACAAATGAAATGTATATTTTGAATTTTCTAGCTTTAGCCTATGCTATGTTTACTCCGGAAGACTTTTGCATAACTCGTAAACCGTAAGAGATAGATCAAATTTTACTACACAAAAAATGTAGATTTTGCTAAAACAAAATTTATGTCTAAATAATTTTTTCTATAATGAACCATTTCGGAGATATTCCTTGTTATTTGTGTGAGTTTTGGAATACTTAAAACTTTCGTCCAACAGAACATCGTTATTCATTTTTTATATGTTACCTGTGCAAAGAGAACGCAATTTGAAAACTAAAATATTTGACTAACGCTCAAAGCGTACTGTATTCCCATATTCCCCTTGCACCTACAAGAAAATAAGAAGTAAGATAATTTTTGCAAATGTATATCTGAACTAACACGAAGAAGATATAGAAATAAGAGTTTGTAAGAATGGTTAGTACAAGAGCAGAGAAAGTCATGTGAATGTAACACATCAGATTGTTCCATTCCAGTAATGTCAATCCCATGGTTTGTGCCTAAAAGGGTCGACATATGGCACAGGTGCTAAAAGGCAATTGAAACTGGTTCAGAATATACACATAGACTCCCACCTGCAGTACTGAAAGTAATAAAAGCTATTTACAGAAAGCTTGCTGATAACACTATTTTAAAAAGATACATACCTTCATGGAAAGATACAAAACCAGAACAAATCGTTTAGTAGCTGTATATGGCACACGGTACCAAAGACAGTGTTTGTTGATTAAAAAATAACAAAATTATCAGTATGGACTCAAGTCATATGTTTTAATGAAGAGAAGAGGCAAGAAAAGAACAGAAAAACCCAGGATGATGGAAGTTATGCCTGAGGAAAGTAATAAGGGTGAACATTTCAGGTTAGAGCATGTGAACAATTTTGTTATTGTTTTCCTCATAACTTACGTTTTTCTGTCCATTGGTGCACCTATTTAAAACATCTGATGTGTTGCACTCATATGAATTTCTCTACTTTTGTACTAACCATTCTTACAAACTCTTATTCCTATATCTTCTTCGTGTTAGTTAAGATAAATATTTGTACAAATTATCTTACTGTTTGTTGCCTTGTAGGTGCAACGGGAACTTAGAATACAGAAGGCTTTTTGCGATAGTCAAATGTTTTAAAGGTTTGAGATTGAGTTGATATTGCACACTTAACATAAAAAAATGAACAACGATGATCCATTTCATTGAAGTTCTAGGTTTTCCGAAACTCACACACATAACAAGGAATATCACCGAAATGGTTCACCCTACAAGAACATTTATTTGGATATAAATTGTTTATTTTAGAAAGATCTACATTTTTGTATAGTACGATTTGGTCTATATCTAACGGTTTGCCAGTTATGCAAAAGTCGTCCAGAGTAAATACGACTACAGGGGCTATAGCCAGAAAATTCAAGATATACATTACATTCGTCATAAAAATATCTCAAACATATGACATTTTCATCAAAATCGTTAGAGCCATTTTCAAGAAAATCAAAATTTTCGAAAAATTTTCCATGTAAAGGATAGTTCAGTGTGGGACTATTTTCTTCAAAATCTTCGTGTCGCATCCTTGAAAGACATCAAACTTAAATGCCAACTTTGGTTTCTAAACGACTTTTCGTTTTTGAGTTATGCAGACAGACACACACACACACACACACACACACACACACACACACACACACACACACACACACACACACACACAGAGCTAAAGCGGATACACGTTAATTATAACAATGTATTTATGTAATCATGTAAATAAATGTTTTCACATTGTTTTTTTAACTTAAAAGAATAACACAAATTTGAAAGAAAATGTTAATTCAAGTTGACCTCGTACTAAAACTGAAGGTATTTCAAAGATATTGCACGAATAGCACTAAACGTTTATGGAAAATAAGTGGCTCAAATTTCATTATCATTAGTGAAATAAGAAACCAGTGAATTGTACCTGTGTAAATTGTTGAAACCAAATATGTTTTAAATTAATGGCAGATAAAAAATATTTACTATAAAATTATTGAGTGCGTGAAATATATTTTGTAATCATACTACATCAGGAGGTATCTATATACATTGACAAAAAATCGCGTGACTGTGATAATCAGAAATAAATGTATAAGCATTTGTTTTGATCAGTATTTTAGTTGACTTTTATGGTCATAATGTTTATCTTGCCTTGAAAACTCCCACTGACTCGCAGTTTTTCCAGTAAACCACAAGAAGATCTGAAATTCATATGAGATAATATACCCCAATATACAGCTATGGTTCAATATATGCTGAATATGGTCCAATCTTCAAACTGCAAGTAGACGCCAGAAGACATACCAGTTGCTTGGACTGTTACAGAACATTAGATTAAATACTAGGTCATGAATGTCATGAAAATCAAGTGGATGCAATATGGTATATAAAAAACCAGCCTGTCATAATATAGTCAGGATTTAAAGGCTAGTGCCCTTGCATTATGCCCACGTCTTGTGTACCAGAAAACAGTTATTCCTCAAACAGATGTCACTGCATTTAATTGCGGCCAAGGGAGGAACTATGCGTGCTCTGCATAACCGGTGCATAAAGTAGGTATGTAAACACGATAACAGCGCCACCTATCCCAGCGCAATGACAAATGTAGTACGTCGTATACTATCAGTTCACCAGTTCATGGTCTTAGGGGAATAAAGGGAAGAGGAGAGACATTCCACCATAGTTTAATCAGAGTTTTGTAAATACAGTAGGCTTTGAGTGATAGTCAAATCTTTTAAAGCTGGGAGCTATACAAAAGCTTTGAAATTCCGCTCTTTTTATACAGCCAAGAAATAAAAAGTTAATAACGACCTTTCATTTGAGAATAGTATAAGTATTGCAAAATTCACACAAATAACTTGCAATATCTTCAAAGTGGTTCACCTCACAAAAAAGAAAATTAACTTGGATATAAATAATTTATGTTTTAGCGAGATATACATTTTTTGTATGTTAAGATTTGGTCTATCTCTTACGATTTACGAGTTATTCAGAGTTAACAGGGCTACATGGGCTATAGCCAGAAAATTCAAAATATATATTTTATTTTTCATAACAATATCTTAAACATGTGTCATTTAAGTCTAAATAGTTAGAGCCATTTTCAAGAAAATCAAAACTTTCGAAAAATTTCCATTGAAAAGAGTAGTTTAGTGTGGAGCAAATTTCTTCAAAATCTTCGTGTCGCATCCTTGAAAGACATTAAACTTAAATACCAACTTTGGTTTTTAAGTGACTTTTTGTTTTTGAGTTATGCTGTCCACAGACTGACACACAGACACACACACACACACACACACACACACACACACACACACACACACACACACACACACCTTTTTCTAAAAATGCTTTTTTTGGATTCAGGGGGCCTCAAAACATATATTTCCGGTGAAATGTCGACATCGAATTTTTGAGTGAAATACAATACTTCCCCTACTTACCAGTAGAGAAAGTAATAATACCATAGACCGTGAATTATTGGATATTGCCTCAGAATCCCTGCACATACATTCTAGGGTTAAACGCAAATGCCTCACATAATCAACAACAAATTGAAAGAAGTTAAGGACTTACCAAAACGACAATGACCGTTAGCGATGTGTAAAGAAAGTTTGAACCACGACAAGGCATATTTGTGAACCTCAGTCCTTAGAAAGGAGACTCACACTAGGCAAGTTCAACGTCATGGTTCCCCAGCTGAAGAGATCTGCTGCACCTGACTAAACACGTAGATTGCCACAGCAACCTCATATCATTGCAACAAAGCAAATGCACAAAAAGGTGATTAAAAAATCCGTTCACCACAGTGTAGCGCTATATGTCCCATAAGTATGTAAGGTCAATGACTTAGGGGTTTGTTGCCCTATTTTTATTCACAGAACATTTTATATATACATTTTAATAATTTTTAGGGAAAAAAAATAATGAAAATCATTTTACACAAAACGTTGTTTGGGAATTTCGTGGAAATTTTCGCCTTTAAACCTTGAGATATACTGAACTTAAAAAAACAATGTCCTTGTTTAAATGATTGTTCATTCTCGATAAAATAATATATAGACACACATCCACACAGATAGACATGGGCATCTCTATAAAAGTATTTGCCGCAGAAAACATCAAGACACGAGCTTATAACAAAATTTTGACTATGATCTTTTGGGTCGGATGTGCCTTTGACAGAAAGTAAAATTAGGTCGAAACATATTGAGTTCGCCTTAGATAACAATCGAAAAAAGGGAGTAGGTAAACAACTATCCATAAGTTGTATGATAGTTAACGCAAGTTATTTAGCTTTGGTGATAATTGGAGCGAAAATCATATTACAACTAAAACATCAGTTTCGTGGTTGTTAAAAATGCATAAACTATCATTATGACACATAAGTATTAGATATTTAACGTTTGATGGGGGAAAAAAATAGTGGCCCGTGGGGGGATCGAACCCACGACCTTCGCGTTATTAGCACGACGCTCTAACCAACTGAGCTAACGGGCCAGTTGTGCTTTGTGGAGAAATCTTTGTGTCTTAGAGGCCGCTCCACGCCCGGTCGCACTGGGAAAAGAATGGTAGTTTCAATTATTGCTATTGTTCGTAGTTAAAGCGGACAGCTTACACAGTGTCCTGTTGATGCTCGGTACAATGTCTCTATATCTCCCGTAGTAAAACTACGTACAATCTTGAAAATTGAGAGATTAAGCCAATCTTAAGATCTTAACACGGCGTGAGAATTTATTTTGAATGATGAACACTCAGGCATTTTAATATCCTAAAGCATTGGCTCATGCCAATTTTAATTTGTTTACCGAGAATTGTCAACAGTAAGTAATTATAGTACATAAAAGTACCTTAAAACGGTGAATTATATTATATTTCCGCTTAGAGCTCCCTAAAACAACAGCTTCCATAAAGAAATTTGAAATTTGCACAACTCAGATAGACTGAGAAGAGGATGTTATTGCAAGAAACCTGACCCTTTTGGATAGGACTGACCGCCAAAATTCTAATCGTTTGAGCTCTCTTTTCAAAACAACAGACAAAACTATAATTCTTTCTAGAACTATAAGGGTTAGCTAACTTTGCGGACTTTATAATATATTGAGATTAATCGAATTAAGATGAAGTAGAGAAAGAGTAATAAAATTACCTAAAATATAGCCAGAAAATTCAAATATTGTACATTCCATGTTCTTTAAAACTATCTCAAACATTTAATTTTAATAAAAATATTTATAGACATTTTTGAGAAAATAAAAATTTTCAAGTAATTTTCCGTGTTGAGGTAGTTAAGGTGGAGGAATTTTCTTCAAAATCTTTGTCTTGCATTCTTGAAAGCTATTTAACTTAAAAACCAATTTGTTTTAAAACCGATTTTTCGCTTTTGAGCTATGCGATTCACATGTATAATAAAATGTATAATAAAATTTGTATGATTCACAATATATATCTCGTCCAATATGAAAGTAAATGCAAATAAAGAATATTGATGCTCCATTAGCATGGAGAGTTCCTAATAATCATCCATAATTTACCTCTGCATATGTAGCCATTTTAAATTTTCTAAAAAAAGTATTAAATTTTATTTGTGGAGCTTAAATCCCTGTGAAGGAAATTTGAATTAAATATTTAATAACTAATTAAAGGTCATTTTATTTGTTGTATCTTGTGTATTAGAGACACAGACAGACAGACACCAGACAGACACATATAGAGCTGTTTTTAAAAATGCCTTTTTGGTTTTAATGGGCCTCAAAACATCTCGATATTAAATTTTTGTGTCGAATACAATACTTCCCCTACTTACTATACGCAGTAGACAAAGTAAAAAGAAGGAAAATTAGCTTCTGATTTGAAAAATATTTAGAAAAGCTATGAGAATAAATTATTGTACTTAAAAATTTAATATTTTGGGAGTCTGTTGGTTTTATAGTACTTAAACGTTTAATAACACACCGGTTTAAATTTGTTCACAAAGGCAAGTTTGCGGTTGAAACTACAAATTCATGCTAGTTAATCGCACTGGATTATTCGTATACTCTCAAGCAGGTTATCAGCCGGACAGAAATCACTTCCGTTACTGGAAGAAAGAACCAGATTCTCTGTTAAAACAGCAGAGTTCCGTGAGCTGCTTGTATAAAAGGAAAACCTGTTGCATTTTGTGTGCGCAGATGTTCCCACTTGTAGATCATTCGTGTTTGTTAGTAAAGGAAAAAGAGGTTTGGCTTTATCGCCGCTTTTATTGCCATTTAGTTTTACCACATAAATGCCACTTATTTCTTCTTCCCTTGTATCTTTTCTTTCCTGCCTTGCACCCCTTCGTATGTAGAGTCAATTTCCGTGCTTTACCCATGCAATTCTGAAAGCAGTTTCAACCTGAAACGGGCACGTTCAGAATTTCATATTACTAACGTTTTTCAACTTTCTTTTAGACATAAATTCGCTTAAAAAGGATAAAAGATATGTCTGCGTTATTGTCTTTACTTTATCTGCTATTTACCTGTATTCTAATCAAAATCTTGATATCAAGGTTTCATCAGAAATACACGTTTTGAAGTTCCCTGAATCCAAAAGTGTGTGTGTGTGTGTGTGTGTGTGTGTGTGTGTGTGTGTGTGTGTGTGTGTGTGTGTGTGTGTGTGTGTGTGTGTGTGTGTGTGTGTGTGTGTGTGTGTGTGTGTCAATCTATGAAGAGTATAATTAGAAAATCAAAAGTCGGTCGATATTACAGGTGAGTATTCTTCGAGGATGTCACAAGAAGATTTTCAGGAAAGTCTTCCCACAGCAAAGACTCCTCCACAAGGAATAATGTTTTTTATATTCAATTAACATCATTCAGATTGAATTTTTTTTTTATAATTTGTAAACTGTAAGAGACAAATTAAAACTTAGATCCGTTAAAATGTATTGTATTCCAAATAGATGTTTATAGATTAACCATTTCAGAGATATTCTTTATTTCACTTTTGTACTGCTAAGGTGCTAACCATTTTTTTCCGCGATCATGCAAAGAGAAGAAAATTGTCAAAGTCATCACATAGCGATGGGCTTGATTATCAGTTATTATGTACTCCCTTTCTGCTTGTAACAAAACGTATAATAAAACCATTTCTGGATTGTTATCCCGATTAACTTAAAACAAAAGAATAAGCTTATTTAAGAATTGTTTGAAGAAGAACGAGTAAGGAAAGATATTTGAATGTAACACAGTACAGAATGAATGAGTTGATGTGTGTTATAATAACTAAAGTTTAGAAACAGATCAGTGACGTTTTATATGCCTGCATTTGCCAGTTATGAAGGTAAACTTGGAGAAACCCCCAAGCAGGGAAGACAGTCGTGGCGAGATTTGAACCGCAAACCTCTAGTTCACAATTCAGTGCCTCAAAGACCACGGCTACTTGTATCCATATTTGAAGATGGGTACATCCACGACCATCCAGAGGACTTCTACTCCAATAACTTCTTCACGACATTGAATCTGCACCACCAGACAAAACAAATGATGCAATATGACTAATTCTTTCATGAGATCCTTATGGTTTGAAGTGAACCATAGTGAAGTGCTACGTTAAAGCATTGGTTATATGAATGTCTATTGTGCAGTCTGTTATGAGTCACTTAAAGGATTCTCTGAAGACACTTAAGTTGCATTACTATGAATAGAGTGCTACTAAAAGTCTTCTTCGATCAGAATTTCGCTTAAGCCCGACTTCCAGGCGTAAATTCTTTTAATACTATTACCTAATAGGGTGTAATATGTTTAAGTGACTCTCTCGGACTATGTGATTTATCTATTTAAAAACAGAACATGACAAGCATTTCAGTAATAAGACAGCCTATCGAATTCTAAAAGGCTTATAAAATATTTTAAAGAAAGAATAAGGGAGCCAGGTATTTATTCTTCCTTAAACTTTGGCGATCTTCAGCAACGGGAAATAAGTTCTACTAAAACAGGAAACATATGACCAGAAAGGTTAAGGACAGCTTCCCATGCTCAAGCAAAAGTCCGCAAAGCCTGTTAAATAAGACAAACTGGAAGAACGTGGAAGATATTGGGCGGTAAGCTTTTCTATGGGTTCCTTCAATCTTCACTTTTTCCGTAAGGAAGACAAATACAGAGATTTCTCTTTGGAAAGGCTACGTTGAGTGATACCGTAATAAAAGAGGGAGGCCATTTTGTAATGTTGAATTGCATACAGTTCACTAAACTAAAACTGGTGTAATCAAATATACACCTGAAATTGCAACAAATCAATTCTCTGTTAATAACTGCACCTCGTCCTGTGAAACGGGCAATGTGACCTTCACAAACATGGCGATTTACACCGCAATTATAAATTAACAACAACTTTTAAAATCGAATGAAATGGCTGTGAATCTAAATTTTAGTCAAAGCACCGTGGGAACTTGCGTGTGGGTGTAGGTGGTGTGTGTCTGTAAACAGCATAATTTAAAAACGAAATTTCGAATAAATATCAAATTTTCATTTGAATTCAGCATTTTTTAAAGTGCGATACTAACATTTTCGAGATATTCCTCTACCCGAAACTATGTTTTACGTAGAAAATGTTTCGATTATTTTGCTTTGTTTTGTTTATTAACAAATACCTCTGTCAGTTTTTATTAAAATATTTATTTCAAATGTTTTCGTGAAAAATAAAATTTATATTTAGAAATTTCTGGATATCGCCTATAAAGTTCTTCGTTTGAAAGGAATTCCGTACAAATTTGTATAACTGTAAATAATAAGAGAGGAAAACACAAAGTTACTGTTTATTTCAAATAACTTTGTTGTAGAATCGTTATTACAGAGATTTTTTTCTATTGGTTTCAACTTTTCAATATTTTAGTAAATTTTTTATGTGTTTCTCGTAATGTATTTCAAAGAGGTAATTTCAAGGCCAGGGTATAGCAACTTCCTCTCAAATATTTTAATATTTTTTCGGTTTGCTATATTCCTCTTGCGTTTGTGTAAACGTTTATCTCAATTAGTATAAAGTTTAGTACTAGAATTTTATCTTATAATTATGTTGTATATATCTGTGATTAAAACTTGAATTTTTTTGTTAAATAGGTACTTGAAAATTTCTCTGTAATCTGTTAATATTACATTGATTGTTCTGGTATAAACAAAAATAAGAGTGCCAAAAAATAAATTCAGTCCAATAGCTATAACCATTAGCCATTGATCGAAATAGCCTCAGTTGTTACGTTCAGGGTATCAGATACCTTAAAACAATTGAACGTGACATATATTATGCTGTATGTAGCATATGCCGCAATCGCACATTTAAGCTTTCAAAGAAATGAGCTCTGTGCGGCGCAATTTTTTGGGGAACAGGATGAAAAGGGATTATGTTGTAGTAGCAGTGCGTTACTGCAACACATAACAGAGGACGTAAAAAACAGACTGCATCCCCTCTCCCCTTTTGTGGTTTTTGCGCTGTGCACAAACCCCCTAAACGTTATGACCGTGTTAAAAGCCGTTAAAAACATAGTCATTTCTAAAACTGCGAATTGCTTCACGTTGTCATAAGCTTTACAGTTTTTCCTCCTCACCTCTTTCTCCAACATACCCTTCTCTCATCTCGAAAAAGGGTGGGGGGTAGGAGAAGCGAATGTCTTCTGTTTATATGAGCAGTGTTAATAGCTTAGCATTAAAAAAAGTTTGTGCCTTTATTTTTTAGTCCAGTGGACAGTGATACAGGAGTAGTTGCGGGGGGTGGGGGGTGGTGGGGAGGGGGTGGGATGAGATATGCAAACTGCTTTTACAGCACGCACATGCCGGCCGCTATCGGCTAGCTCGCTTTTAACCTTTCTTTATGCTCGATGGAGCAGGGGTTTTTCTGCCCACTCCAGTTATGCCGATCGCAAATGAAATGGATAAATCGACCACTTTCAAAACAAAGATAAGCGGTTTTCCATACTTTTATCGGCCGTTGCACAGTGGTTCAAAATCCGAAACGACCTATTCCCGTTTAATTCCTTGCGTTTTCTTTTACCGCAAGCGTTTAGTAATTATCGTAATGTAAACAAACATTACTCATGGAGGTATAGAAGGCACTATGATTCATCATCATTGTTGTGGCATAAGCCTAATGGAAGTCTTCAAGAAAACTGCTTTAATCACTTCATTCGCACCCTGCGTACACTCCTGTCAATTTATTTATAGTTTATAGTTTAGTAATGTAGTACTCAATGTTCAATTAATCTTCAGTAATATTCAATTAAATGGTTTTGGGAACACAACTTCAGTAAAATTTTCTGAATCTTATATTTCTGGCCTTGCTCATTATTATTATTATTATTATTATTATTATTATTATTATTATTATTATTATTATTATTATTATTATTATTATTATTATTATTATTATTATTATTATTATTATTATTATTGTTATTGTTATTGTTATTGTTATTGTTATTGTTATTGTTATTGTTATTGTTATTATTATTATTATTATTATTATTATTATTATTATTATTATTATTATTATTATTATTATTATTATTATTATTATTGTTGTCACCATCTGTCTTATTTTCACCCTAATGACCTAATTGTCAAAGTGATATTTTAGCTTGTTCGATTAAAAAATCGATTTTTGGATTTCTATTGCAAATAATGCACCATACTTCAAAGAATATATCTGTGAAACTTTAATCCCCTAGGGAGGGGGAAACGTATGTTTTGGATACCATTTTTAAAGTAGTGCACCTCTCCTCTGCCTTTTAAATGGGCATGCCCACACCTTGCATTTCAACTATAAACTCATTTTTCTCGGAAACAACCTTTTGTGTCACTTTCTCATATTCAAAATCTATATTCTCCCACAAAAATCTAGCTAGAGATCTAAACTTTTTTTTTCAATATAGTTCAGAATATTAGTACTAAAATATCCGTTTGGAATTTTTATATTGCTTACAGTTTTAAAAAAAATGAATATAGTAATGCACTATTTTTATGAATGTTCACGCCTTGCAGTATTAAACATTTTGAAGAAAAACTATTCATTATATTAAATTTTCCATACTTTAATTATTTACAAAGGTAATAAGAGATATAGTTTTAAAAAATGAACGTTGGAGTTCAACAGCTGTTGGAGGAGATACGTTTTGATTATACTGAATAAAATTGATATAAATTAATCAATATATCAAAAATTTGATTAGATATTGGAATGAAATTTGGTACACCCATCTCTTTAGTTGTTGGAAATGTCTGTGCGAAAAGTTAAGCATCTAACTTCAATGCGAGTACTTAAGAAAATCATCTTTTTCATTTCGATGTACCCTTAAAGTAATAGATGGATGGGTTAGCTAATTGTATATTTTGAATTTTCTGCCTATAGCCCATATTTGCAGGCGTTGGCGATGTAAAAGCTATTCTTATGTTATATATGTTATATACAATGACAACACTGTATGTATATTATATATATTAAAATTTACCTTTCTCGTGCAGATTTTAGGTACACCACACCCTTTCAGCACTTTTTCGAAGTATTGCTATTTTTTCGTAAAATAAGATTATGCGCTTTCCAAAGTACTTATATTTTACCTTTTACTATGAGGTCTTAAAACTAAAAACTGTCTCATTTTTCTGTTGCGAGAACGGTCAGCACCGAAATCTCTCACAAGGTGATTACTTTATAAAGATTTAACATTGTTTCCTTTATTATATTTTTAAACGTGTTTTTATTGTACACATATTATTTGGAATGTACTTAATTTATTTTCCACCTCTGTGTTATTAATTTGTGATACAATATTATCCAAATCCCTTTCTTATTAGATAATTGTATTGTTTATACAGATCTTTGCTCTTATATGGTTTATTCCTCTAAATCCCACTATTTTTGTTTTCTCATATGAAATTTGGGGTTACATTCGCTTGAATATAACTTATGTGGGTAGCAGCCTGTAAATTATCTTTCGAAATGCCATTCAAAAGCTGTTCATCACTGTACAACAGTTATTTTACAATAAACTATATTATTATCTTTTATTGCCATTGTACGCCATTAATAGTTTTATTCATTTGTTTATTACACAAGGTATGTGAGAATTGGCATCCCTGTCTTAATCCTAGATTGGTTTCTACATACTTCTCATTTTCTGTTGATTTCTCCAATCTACTGCAATTTTATAAGCATGCTAATAACGTAATCAATGCTCAAAACAGGAATTAGACAGTCGACATAAGGCGGTTTATTTCATTACGCTCCACCTTTCTATTTAGGACATTCCCTTTTAATAGCGAAGCACCTTCCACCTGAAATTGTAGGCTAATTCTTAGAAATCCTTATCAGCTTCTATAGGGAAAGTAGCTGATCGACAGTTTCCAATAATTCAATATGGCCAACTTTACACTAAGCTGCAGTGGACATTATTTCTAACCTCAAATACCATAGGGTTAAAGTATCACGCTTTCAAAGGATAATAATGCTTGAACATCGTTACCACACAAGGAACGTACTCACCTTCGGCAAATCTTGTTCTGCAGTAACACTTTTGGATAAAATCACTTCCGAACGCTAAATATCGTAATATATATTTAATGCACTACTGCAATGCGAACACAAAAATAACAACACTAGCTATAACTGCATATAATGCTCTAAAACAATTCAAGGCAAACCAAACACACGAGCAATGTAATGAAGTCCACAGCTTGATTAATTAAAACGGCGTCTAAACAGAATCTTGTTTTAAAATCCATGTGTTGGCTTCTCAAAAATACGGACTTCTGTGTCAACATAACGGATGCATTAACACCAACCTAACAGATGGAATATCACTAGATATAACCACACCGCGCTATTATCGGGGCAAAATGTCACAGTTGGTTATGGGGTATTCCAAAGAAGCTCTTTCCTCTGTGGTAGAGCGCCTTTTGCCTGAAATGGCAGGTTAATCGTCAGAAATCTTTATCTGCTTCTACCAGAACATAACCTGGTAAGTTTCAAAAGCTTGCATGAAGTTTTGTATAAGAATTATTACACAATTTGCTGCAAGGATGTCATTAAATCAATCCTAGAGTAGGCACGCTTTAAATACTACAATTTATTGCTATAACTTTACCGTTTATTACACTTATATCATTCATAAATTACAAGTGTTGTAAAGTTGTATCTGTAGAGCTACTCTCTGCCCTTCCACAAATTCTACATCTATCTTTGTTACTTTTTTGATTACTCTTGTATGTGCATATCTTGAATTTGGTAAAGACGCAGACAATGTTAACATCAGCTGATAAACTTGCTGTATGAATCTCTTTTGGGGCCTTGAAATACCTTCATGATATGGCATGAAAATGTTTTTTATGCATAAAGTTTTATATTTTGTTTGTTTATCGCTAACAATAAAAAATTAAATTGAGTATCTAAGGAAAATATTTTTTTTCATTTCAATTTCAGAGTCATTGTCATGAACACTCGCTGATATTGCTTCATCCTCTCTATCAGAAAATAAATGATCAATATCACCATAATAGCCTTCAGAAAACACATTCCTCTGTCAAGTATTTTTGCCCTGAAATTATAAACAAAAAACATTGATGTTCTTGATTTTTTTTATACTATAATCATTCTAACACGACTAAACTGAAGATAAACAGAAGGTAGGACCATTTGCTGCATATAGAATTTGTAATTTTTCCATTAGAGGGCAAACAGCAAATCTGGTGTAGGTATAAAATAAAGTACGCTTGCTCTATTTTGTAATTAATATTATTGTTCTTCTTTATTTCTGATAAATCACGTGCATGAATATTTACTTTATTACAGAATATTAGTTAATACCAGAGTTCTATCTATACTGCCTCAGTGAATGTATGGATATTGACTTGTTTTTCTTCACAGTTACTCCCGATAACTCATTCTGTTCTCGTGAAACCTGTCGTCCAGATGAATATTCACGACAAACGCCGAATGTGTGCACATTTTTTGCGTTATCTGGTCAATCCACCGTGCTCTTGGTAACGCTTCAATCATATGATGTCAAAGCAACACGGTCGGTTTTAACCACCGATTATAGCAATGCAACGTAAGAGGGCCGTGATTGGAATTAAAAGCCAACATTTTGGATGGGGTGCAGCGGTTGGGTCACCCCCCCCCCCCCCCCCCCCGTTTGTGACAAGTGTCCGGAGCATATTGTCCATCAATCATAGTAGCAAGCCTCAATATCAGACAAGTGTGGAAAACCAGTGCTAGAGTGGCCCAAAAGTGTGTGTGTGTATGTGCGTCAACGCTTTACAAAATTACACTTCAATACAAATATTTATGTACCGGCTATTAAGGATGGAATGATATCTAAATAGGTTTCGAAATCGGTGATTAAAAACTCTTCTCCTGAATCGTTTCCAGCTCTGCATTAAAAAGCATTTAAATGGTCTGGTAAAAAAAATAGTAAAATTTTACAAATAAGTCTCTCAAAGCACGTCCCTATGTAAATGCAAAAAGTTTAGTTTCGAAAATATTAGATGAAATTTAAATAAACCAAGGTATTCGACAAGAGTGTACTTTATAACCCACGTTATTTAATTTGTATATTGACAACATAGGCATGAAGTGGAAAGAGGAAATACAGTTTTGATTTAAAATAGCATCTGACATACCATAAAGACTCTACTATATATTGATAGTTATACAGGAAACAGAAGATAATTTACAAAGCCCAATGTGTAGATTAAACCAAAATGATAAAAAATTAGAAAGTTTTAGAACAAGTATCCCAGTGCAATTATCTAGGCTGTGATATTAGTTTTAAGTACGACAAAGACGTCGAAAAGAAGGCAATCGATTTCAAGCTATTTGTAGAAAAATTGGAAGAGCTTTAGGAAGAAAAACAAAAAAGAAACACAAATGAAATTCTATAAAGTTATGGCTGTACGTATTCTTATATCTCATGAACGATAACAAAAAACGAAAAATCGCATACAAGCAGCACAGATGAAGTTTATGAGATATATAAAAGGGTGTGCTAAAATGGACAAAATAAGGAACGAAACAATAAGACTAGCGTTAAAAATGTTTTCAGAAAATAGAATGAAATGGATCATGTTAATAGAATGATTAGCAAAAAATAATGAGTTTTTGGCCGATTAGAGAAATCTGGGTAGACCTCGTAAAAGCTGGATGGATGACAAAAATGGGAACAGGTGATCGTAGCACCTAATACTTGAAAGGAAAAGAAGAAAAATACGAGTGGTATTAAACACAATGATAAGAAAAGGGAGAAAATTATCTTTGAATTATTATAAGAAACTGAAGTGGAGATAAATAATTGCAATAAATGTATTTGTACATCAAAATCAATGCATAAGAAGCGAGGCTGTAATTTGCCACGAAAATAAGGCATCATTAGTAAACTTCCATATTGACGGTTAAAGTAAACAAACAAATATTAGTGGCTAAATATCGCTTTGGCGGAGGGGGGGGGGGGGGTAATTGTGAGTGAAATTTCAAGTTCTAGACCAGTTCAGCGAGTCAATCACTCTTGTCTTCAGTAAAAATATTTTTATGATCATCATAGGTTATTCGATGCTTATTCTTTAAATTGAACCTTTTCACAGGCCATTAAATATATGGGGCCATTTAATTGTTTTAATAACAATTTAACCTGGCTTTATTTCATGATTAAATTACCAAAAATGATCTACCGCAGCTGTTTTATCAATATTTCTAAAATGTTATTTTATTCCGTTTCCTAATGATGTTTAGTTTTACCAATGTAAACCCTATCACGATACAAAAATGTAAATTAATAAACGTCATGTTTTATAATTTGAAAACTCATCATTTTATACTATATTTATTTTGCGGTTGGAAAGTGGATTTCCTGTATTCAGTACTAGTAACCTTGCCACTTGCGTCTTTTGTTTATTTTATTGCACATATCTGCATGAACGATACTAAACCATTTAAATTTTACTTAACTCTTATTTCCCTTTTCATTTTCTGTACCACTACATATTAGTAGAAAACCTGTTGCATATCCAAAAACCCTGGTAGCGATACTTCGTAGGGAAATACACGTTTTGACTTCCCCATATAAAATAACGATTTTAGAAAAAATTCCATCTGTCTGCATGACTCAAAAACGAAAAGTCAGTTACACACCAAACTTGGTATTTCAAGTCAAAGTTTTTTTTTTTTTTTTTTTACTTTCTCAGAAATGGCTAACGATTTTGGTGAAAATACCTAGTATTTAAGAATTTTCAAGATAGTTAAATGTATGTCTTGGATTTTCTGGAGCAGTATTCTGTAATTATCTTCATTCTGAATGACCTTTGCACAGTGCTGCCAGGTTTTGGTAGAGGAAAGGCCTTTAAAAATCTCTGAAAATCAAAATAATTCCCTTTCTTCTTATGAAACTTAACTTTAAAACACATCGTGGAATGAGCTGTTCCATAATTTTGAAATAAAGAAAATAAATATTAAATACTGTAATATTTTGTTAATGCTTGCCTAAAATAAGAGCTAAATGTAGTCATATAAATGCACATTTGACCATATTTTAGTGTTTGGTCATATTTTATCCAAATATATCAATAAGAACATGCTTTCAGTCATTAATTACTTTTTGTACTACCTTTACATTGATAATTGTTTGAAGATTTTGATTTTCTCGAAAATGTTCTAACGATCTTGATTAAAATGTCATATGTTTAAGATACTTGCAAATGAAATGTATATTTTTAACTTTCTGGCTATAGCCCACGTAGTCTCGTTTACTCTTTATGACTCTTGCATAACTGGTAAACCGTAAGAGATAGACCAAATTTTACTGCACAAAAATATACTTAAGAACTCGTTAACACACAATTTATGTCCAGGTGAATATGTTTGTGGAGTGAACCATTTCGGAGACATTCCTTATTTGTGTGGGTTTTGTAATACTTATACCTTCCACAAATGGAAGGTCGTTTTTCAGGTGTTTATAGCTTAGCTGTGCAAAGAGAACGCAATTTGAAAGCTTTAAAACATTTGAGTATCACTCAAAGACTCCAGTATTCTCATATTCTCCTTGCACTTACAAGAAAATTAGTAATAAGACAATTGCTACAAAATATTATCTCTACTAACATGAAGAAGATATAGAAATACGAGTTTGTCGGGAGTAGAGAAAGTCAAGTGAGTGCAAAACATCAGAGTTTTTGTATTATTTAACACCAATATTTTTGCAATCATGCGTTTATAACCTTTATCCCCTCCCCCTCTGCCAATTACAACCCACCTCGGTAGCGTGATGGTTAGCGTGTCTGCCTCACGTTCAAAAGGTCGCGAGTTCGAATCTCGCTTAGGGTAAGTTATCTGGGTAAGGTTTTTTCCGAGGTTTTCCCTTATCCTGAGAAGACGAATGTCGGGTAACTTAAAGCTCCATGTACCTCGGGCTCACCTCGGGCTCATTTGAGCATCATTTCACCCATTTCATTTCATTCATTCGTCCGATATGACACAATGTTGGAGGACGTTAATTAAAAAAAAAATGCCAATTGCAATATGCTGGGGGACTAGGCCTGATGCTGCAAACTATTCATAAACTACACTGAGATTGAGAAGATTTTCAGTAACTATGGCCTAAGTGATTTATCTTCAATCAAAAATGTACAACTGTTTTCACTGACTATGTCAGGTATTTTAAGAAACGATTGTTGCGTCAATGGTGTTTCATTGCGTATACTGCAGAAACCTGTAGTATTTTCATTTAATGCTGAAACGTGTAATGAAGAAAAATTCTTAGTTAAAAGCAGAAATGCATAAGTAAATAAATTTAACTTCCTAAACTTCAAAATTTTACTTCAAAACTCCCTTAATCTCCACAGAACTCCGCCACACCCTTTTGAATTGTTAAATATCTACGTCAAGGAAAAAATCCCTCAACATGGTAACACTGCTTTTGCATAACTGGTAAACTGTAAGAGATAGACCAAGTCTTACTACACAAAAAAATGCAGATCTTGTTAAAGCTTAAGTGAAATATATTTTTGTGGAGCTATCGTAATACAGATAGTGTTTAAGTGTTCGGCCACTGATAGTTTCTATAAACTATAACATAAGCTTACGCAGTGGTTTAGGAAGTTAAAACTTAGAGAAGGTACGTGTTTACTTAAAACATAGTTACTTTGTGCAATAAATGAAATTAAATGTTTTCCTCTCTATGCTTCCACCGTAAAATAGCACGACTTACTGCAGGACAGCCTTTACGAGACAGCAACTTCCAACCACTCAATTAAAGTTTTAATTACTCCATCCTTTCGCTTCTGGTCTAGAATTGTTCTTTTCTATTGGCTAATACCGTGCCTTATTATAGAAATTATTGAGGGATAAGACTAGTAATTATTTTCTAGAGAAATGTTAGGGAGGCAAATAATTGAACCTTCAGTTGTTAAAAAGAACTAAGCCAATTTTTTTTTTAAATTTAACTTATTTATCAGTTCGTAATGTAGGAAATAAGCTGCATATAATGGTGTTGAAACAAAACTGATTACACAATTCTTTTCTATTGTTTGATTTTTCTCATTTATTTCTTCTTTTTTTTATATTAACTGTCTTTTAGAGTGCTAACTGGCTGTGTGTGTTGTCACGTCTTTTAATTCGGTCACTCTAAGTTTAACTCAACAATCCGAATTTTTAACAACACTCTGAATGCACAACTGTAACCCACTTGGCAACAGCAGTGTTCATGTCATTAGCAGCGAAACAAGGGTGAGGGACAGGTTTATAACTTCTTGGAATGTGGTCTTTAAGGGATGGGCACTGCTATCATATGGCTTACTCCGAGTAGGTACACATTAAACAAATCGCAGGGTCACAATTCCAGAAGTTTTGCGCGCACTGTATAAACTTTATTGACTAGTATATAATTATTATATGTTTTGGGCGAGAATTTTCCCCTTCTGTTCAGTTTTCTAAAGCCAGGATTTCCTGAATCGCTTTGTAATCAATCACATAGAACTGTGGTTGAAAAAACCTGACAAGATGTGACAGTACAGTGAAAAAGAGGACTGCAAATTGAAAATGACAGCGTTTAGAGCACAAAACGGGACTTGTGACGTTGTTGCAATGAATGTTGGGAGTAACACAGCTGGTACTCCCGCTCTACTACACTTTACTTGGCCAGTAATTATTGCTGCGCGCGCACCACCACGAGTGGCGACATAATAAAAGTTGCCGACTCTTCTCCACGCATTTTCAGCCTTTTATTCCGAGTGAGGCCAGTGAAGTCCTTTCCATCATGCTTGGTGAATAATTTCCTGTCCGACATGATCCCCAGTTTACAAATTACGGGCGTATTTTCTCTTTCGATGCAAGGAACAATGGAGAAACAACCCTTCCTTTCGTGGCTTGCAGACGGTCAGGGTGGAAATTAGCGGTCTTGGTTTAACCATAGTATGTATTCGGTTCAACTACAGTTGTACCTCGGTACACTCAATGAACAAAAAATGTGCAAAATAGGGGCTATATGTTTCCTGTTCTCTATTGTTAGCTACCACATCGCCAAAAAAAAAAAAAAAAAAAAAAAAAAAAAAAGGTCGCGATTTCATCATAAATATTACAATTTAAGGTCCTATAAATAAATATCTGATGTGTTGCACTCACATGACGTTCTCTACTCTTGTACTAACCGTTCTTACAAACTCTTATTCCTGTATCTTCGTGTTAGTTAAGATAAACATTTGTACAAATTATTGCTTATTTCCTTGTAGGTGCAAGGGGAATATTGGAATACAGTAGGCTTTGTGTGACAGTCAAATGTTTTAAAGCTCTGAGATTCCGTTCTCTTTGCACACTTAATATATAAAAAAAAAATGAACAACGATGTTCCATTTCACGAAAAGTTTTCCAGAACTCACACACATAAAAAGGAATATCTCCGAAATGGTTCACTTTACAAGAAAATTTATTGAGACATAAATTGTGTATTTTAGCAAGATCTACATGTTTTGTATAGTATAATTTGGTCTATCTCTAACGGTTTACCATTTACGCAAAAGTTGTCCAGGGTAAATACGACTAAAGGGGCTATAGCCAAAAAATTCAAAATATACATTTCATTTGTCATAACAATATCTTAAATATACAGCATTTTAATCAAAATCGTAGGAACTATTTTCAAGAAAATCAAAGTTTTCGAAAAATTTTCCATGTAAAGGGTAGTTATAGGTGGAGGAATTTTCTTTAAAAAATTCTTCGTGTCGCACTCTTAAAAGACATTAAAGTTAAATAGGAAGTTTGGCTTTTAACCGACTTTTCGTTTTTGAGTTATGCTGTCCACAGAGTGACAGACACAGACAGGCAGACACACAGACATAAACACACACACACGGACCTTTTTCTAAAAATGCTTTTTTTTTTTTTTTGATATAGGAGACCTCAAAACATATACCTATTTCCAGTAAAATCTCGACATCGAATTTTTGGATGGAATAAAATACTTCTCCTTACTAGTAAAGTAAAAATCTGATGTGTTGCACTCACATGACTTTCTCTACTTATGTACAGGCCTTTCTTACAAACGTTTATTCCTCTATCTACTTCATGTTAATACAGATAAACTTTTGTATAAATTATCTCATTCCTAATTTTCTTGTAGGTATAAGGAGAGTACTGTAGGCTTTAAGCCAGATATTTTAAGAGTGGTCGTTATATGAAGGCTTTAAAATTCCGTTCTCTTTGCACGCCCAAGAGATAAAAAAGTGAATAGCGATCTTCCATTTGAGAAATGTTTAAGTATTACTAAGCTCACACAAATAACAAGCAATATCTCCGAAATGGTTCACTGCACAAAAAATGCATTTAGACATAACTTGTGTATTTTAATGAGATCTACATTTTTTGTGCAGTAAGATTTGGTCTATCTCTTACGGTTTGCTAGTTCTGCAAAAGTCATCAACAATAAACAGGATTACATAGGCTATAGCCAGAAAATATATGGCATTTTAATCAAAATCGTAGCCATTTTCGAAAAATTGTCGATGTAAAGGGTAGTTTAGGGTGGAGCAATTTTCTTTAAAATGTTCGTGTCGCATACTTGAAAGATATTAAACTTAAATACCAACTTTGGCTTTTAACCGACTTTTGGTTTTTGAGTTATGCTGTCCACAGACTGACACACACACACACACACACACACACACACACACACACACACACACATACACACACACACACACACAGAGAGAGAGAGAGAGTGAGAGAGAGAGAGAGACGGAAATGCTTTTTTGGGGGTGGTTCAGGGAGCCTCAAAACATATATTTCCAGTAAAATCTTGACATCGAAATTTTGAGTAGAATACAATACTTCTGCTACATACCTTATATAATAGAGAAAGTAAAAATTATAAGTTGCTTCTTAACTTTCCACATTTATTACCGGCATTTTCTTATTTTCGAAGTCACCTGGCTGTTTGTGTTTTCGACAGAATATGTGCGGCTTGTTCTTTTATTTCTTTCTCTGTCTTGGCAAGTATTCTCCTTTTCCCCTTGGGATGCAGGAAAACCTCAATACGAGGCAATGCAAGGCATAAAATTCATCCCCAACCCTCTCATATAACATCGGCAGCGACGCTGAGCCCTGGCGCGGTGCGCCGGGGAGAGAGAGAAGTATTTTTATTATAGTAGGCCATGACTTCAGTTATATACCTGCTGCGTTAGGATCATGGATCTACAAGGCCACATGTTGATGCCATAAAAACATCATCCGAAGAGCCTCTTCTCTATATCCCGTGCACCATGTTCTCCTGCACTCCAGAACACGCGTGACAGTTCAATATACTTGTTTGTGTGCCGCGAATCCAGCGGCCGTTCAAGGAAACACGACTCAACCTGCAAATAAGACCTCCCTTCTTGCCTGTATTTATATATGTACCTACATAGACTTGTATATCCTCAGAAACACAAAGCATTAAACCTTTAAAGCTACGACTACATAAGAGCAAAAATAAACATATAAAGCAGAATTTTAACACTGCAATGCGTAGTGTTGCCATTTGGCAACATAAATACTAAGTTTCATTATTATTACTATTCTTATTGCTGTTATTATTGCTTTTTTATTATTATTATTATTATTATTATTATTATTATTATTATTATTATTATTATTATTATTATTATTATTATTATTATTATTATTATTATTATTATTATTATTATTATTATTATTATTATTATTATTATTATTATTATTATTATTATTATTATTATTATTATTATTATTATTATTATTATTATTATTATTATTATTATTATTATTATTATTATTATTATTATTATTATTATTATTATTATTATTATTATTATTATTATTATTATTATCGTATTATATTGCCATTGAACAAAAAAAAATAAAGGTACTGTCAGCTATTAAGCACAGTTAAACACCACCGGACTGGGCCGGGTTTGAACCCGCGACCTTGGAATCAGTAGACCAGTGCATAAGGCAGACCTACTTTGGAGAAAGAAGTTCTTGAAGAAAGCTGGCTAACTGCCCATATTTAAAAGTTTGTAAACTTTGGACAGTTTGAAACTGTCTCCTTTCTGCGAATGAAAGGTTCAACAATGAAGGAATACTCCTGTTATGTACTGGTTTTGCACTTAGCAGTATCGTGGCCCGTTAGCTCAGTTGGTTAGAGCGTCGTGCTAATAACGCGAAGGTCGTGGGTTCGATCCCCCCACGGGCCAAGAATTTTATTCATTCTTATGGGAATGATAAATGTATTGTGAGTATTCTATGAAGCCACAGAGACTTAAATATCAGACAGTGAGTGTCCAATAATGTTCAAATTTAAATGAAGCTTGCAGTTCCAGGAGTAGATTTCCATACCCTAGCCTAGAATAACAAAAGACATCAGAGTGCCCATAACTTGACATAATGTGGGCTGATCGGGTTTCAGGTTACCCAAATGCCTGGGGTCTGTTATTCACAATTACTGCAAATTACATAAAGCACAAAACAGGAAACAGGAAAGCTTAACACATCCTAAAATGTATTACCTGTTAATATGTCTAATCTTTTTAACGCATGCAATTTAATTTCCATTGTCATGTTAACTTGTTTATTGTTGTCGTCGGACTTTTCACTGGCACAAACACACACTAACAGTAAGTCTGAAATCTGAGAAAGTACTTAGTTTCATTTTAACTTTATTTTTTAAACACAGAAAAGAATTAAACAAATTGCAGTTTCATTAAATAGATTCCTCTATCTTATTGTAAACATTAATATGCTAACAACACATCTTCGGAAATTATTTTAACTCCTTTGGCAGCCCTCCATTCTTTAAATAATGAAAATTCCTTGTCATATAAGCCATTCGACTTGCTTTCTTAACATAGTCTGATACTTCTTCGGAAATGACCATTTTCATTCATATATTGATTTATTTGGTGAGTTTAAACAACTAAGTAGAATTGAAACTGTTTATTCCGGTGGGGTTAGGTAGCGACGTATCAACAATATTGTATCCTCGTCACGACTAAAATTTAATTCCTGGTAATGACGATTCTATTATTAATACTAATAAAAATGCGATTTCATTTACTATTAGGATAACAATACTTTATTTATAATTTATATTATTCAATTTAGAACTTAGAATTGAATTATACAAGCAAAAATATATATTTAATTTTATATCAATAACAATTTTACTACATATGACTAATATTTTAATAAAACAACATCAATATATTAGCTATTTTTTAAATTAATTGGTTTATCTTAGAATTTCTATCTATTTAATACGATAAAAATATCGAATCATGTGTCCCGCAAAATAATTCACTTTAACGAAAGTGGCTCTTTTCCAAAAAAAGTTTGGAAACGCCTGGTTTAGCTTATCACTGGGTACGGTAATAAACCTTGGAAGCAAATGAGCCGCCTCTAAATATTCGCAGAAAATTATCAAGTGTAACTTATGCCATAAAGATTGCCTCACATCCATGTCATAAAATGCATATGTTTTTCCACTACAGAAAGCTTGCCTGGTGCAAACAAAACGACACAGAAGTCCGTTTCACATTAGTCATAAAATGCATAACTATGTTTTTCCACTACAGAAAGCTTGCCTGGTGCAAACAAAACGACACAGAAGTCCGTTTCACATTAGAATTCTCCAATACTTGAAAGAAATAGATTTAAAAATTTCTATGACCCAACCCAGCTATATTAATTGCTCCACACCCTACTGGCAGATACAAAGTCCACCAATTGATACCAGTCTTTCATCTCATTTGAAGCTTCAAACTCCTTCTTGTATACTTAAACAAACGTGGAGTTGTTTACTGGATGAATATAACTCTTAACACGAAAATTTTCACTGATGGATCAGCATCTAAAGAGGGAAGAGGATGTGCAATTGTGTATCCTGATCAAACAATGCTCTACAGTTTACCTCGCCTGTTTAGCATTTTCTCCTGTGAAGTATTCGCTATTAAGGAAGCGCTCTTATATATAACCAATTCATCCGTTAAAAGTCACTGTACCATATTCACTGATTCCTTAAGTGTACTACTTGCCATACTAAACTCCGAGCCAAACCATGCACTAATCCATGAAATTCGACTTTTGTGTCACAATATAAATAAGACCGATAAAAAGGTATCCTTTGTATGGACTCCCTCTCACGTTGGCATAACAGGCAATGAAACTGCAGATGAAGCTGCAAAAGAGGCAGCTAAACATCCTGTCAGTGATGCCTCGATCGCTTCTCCACACCAAGACGTCATCAACGGTACTAAACATATGTACATACAGACATGGTCATCAGTTAGCAGTAAACTCCATGAAGCTCGCTCAGGCTGTACAAAACCTTTTCTGCATCTCCAAAGACTGAAAAGAAGAGATCAAGTTAACATCACTCGGCTTAGAATTGGACACTCCAAACTAACACACAGTCATCTTCTCGCCAAGGACCAACCTCCAAATTGTGCCAACTGTGATATTCCTCTAACCATCCACCACATCCTTATAGATTGCCCACAATACAGCAGATATAGACAGCAAGCCGGCATTTCCAGTCTTCATCATGCAGTCAATACACCGAATATGATCAGCAAGACTCTACAGTTTATGAAGAACATAAAACTTTCAAATTTACTGTAAATGTCAACATAATGTAACATGTGTATGTAAGTTAATATCCACAATGTATTACTATGTATGGTCGTGATAAGACCGTGCTGTCAAAACGACCTTAAATAAAGATTTACAAAAAAAAAAAAAAAAATGTAATAAACCTTTCAAACTAATATTTATGCCATGTATTCACATTGTTATAGGCAAGCTTTTGACTTCGTGACAATGATCTGCCAGCTGCTTATGTTCTGACTAGATATCAATACGCGATCAGCCATTTTGTTTCTGTGAGGGACAATGTGGAAGGTTGTGCACCTACTATAAATAAAATTTACCTATACTGTTAATATCACATAGTGGATTATACAACATTAAAATAAAATGTCGTCCAATTTTACGGATTAATCTCAAAGAAAGTATGCTGGTTTTGAATAAATTTGCTTGACCACATATTTCGGAAGGGCTACTTAAGTATTTTGAAGCGAAGAAAAAATTCTGGCCCGTGGGGGGATCGAACCCACGACCTTCGCGTTATTAGCACGACGCTCTAACCAACTGAGCTAACGGGCCATATGTGTTGTGTTACAGCTGTTTGGTAAATATGTGCCCTACTCTTGTACTGAGCATTCTTACAAACTCTTATTCCTATATCTTCGTGTTAGTTAAAATAAACATTTGTACAAATTATCTTATTGCTTATTTCCTTGTAGGTGCAAAGGGAATATTAGAATACAATAGGCTTTGAGCAATAGTCAAATCTTATAAAGCTTTGAGATTCCGTTCTCTTTGCACACTTTAACATATAAAACATGAACGACGATGTTCCATTTCACCAATGATCAATTTTCTGTTAAGTATTTAAAGTCCGCTTCATTCACAAGAAATTTATATACCTGTTAAATGATACGGAAATATTTAAACATCTTTAAAGTACACAATTTATTTCCAGTAACATTTTATAACATGACAGCCACATCCGTTCTTCTTGATCAAATGTTAAATAAGTTGTCATTATTCTGAAGTGCTAAAACTATTTTATTCTCGCAATGGAATGCTAAGACTATGGAAGTTTAAGGCTATCATATAGTGAGAGGGTATGATTATTGTTTCGGCTTAATCTATCCCTTTTTTACCTGCAACAAATGTGCAATGCAGATATTTCTACAAAAGTCTATCTCAAGGAAATTGTTCGTCATTTTCACTGGCACAAACACAAATCAACACAACAGTAATAGTAAGTCTGAACTCTGAGAAACGATACTGTAAGTAGAAATATGTAACTGAAAGTTTAATTTACCATGTATGTACTGGCTAGAGTAATACACCTTCAAACTTTCCAAACAAGTGTTTGTGCTATGTGTCATTGTTAGCAGCAAGCTTTTTATTTCATGATAATGTTCTGCTACCTATATTAAGTAAAATGTATATATACCGTTAATATCCCATAGTGGACTATAGAAATTATTACGAGCAAATTTAGCCATAAAAAATTAAAATAAAATATGTTGCAGTTTTACAGAATGTGGACTTATCGGGGTTCTAGTGTAGCTACTAGTAAGCTTGCGTTAATTTCAGAGGAAGTATGCTGGTTTTGAATATTGTTCGCTTATCCCCATATTTCGGAAGTGCTATTCAAGTGTTTTGAAGCGAAGAAAAAATTGTGGCCCGTGGGGGGATCGAACCCACGACCTTCGCGTTATTAGCACGACGCTCTAACCAACTGAGCTAACGGGCCATCTGCCCCTTTGCAGTCAGAACCCTTTGGTAAAAACGTGTAAAACCTTAACTTAATACAACTCGGAAATGCATAACGCAATCTTTCAGAATATCTTAGTGTTTGTGTGTGTGTGTGTGTGTGTGTGTGTGTGTGTGTGTGTGTGTGTGTGTGTGTGTGTGTGTGTGTGTGTGTGTGTCCCAACGCAGTCTTGGGCAAAACGTCCATCGACAGGACCACAGCCCGAAATCTACAATCTATTGGATTAACACCGGCCGTGAAATCCTAAACATATATACATAAATCAAAGTAGGATTCTATTTTTATTTGACAACTATGTTTCTAACAATTGTTCTTTTAATACTTAATGCATTTTCCCAGAAGAAAGTTTATTTATTACTGTTAAAAACAAAACTGAGATTTATTTCAGATTATAAACCAGTTTTCTGTTAGAACAACAACAGAAGATCGAAATAAGTATAATTCTTGGGTTTCGTTTTCCTAAGTTGGCAGTACTGAGCTAGTCGAACTACACTAATCAAAATTAGTATATTTTAAGTTACTTTTTTATAGAATTTAACATTTTATGGTAAAACATTTGCGATAAAGTATTTAAATTCATATTTCAGTTATAAATAGTTCAATAGTCACGCTGTGCTCGAGAATTTAGGACAGCTGCATCCGGGGGTAAGGGGTTCGATCCCCGCAATCTCTTTCTGACCCATGGGTTTTTTTCGGAGGTTTTCCTGGGTCTCCAGGCGAATGCTGGGAAGGATTTATATATCCTCCAAATTTCCTGTCCCTACATTTCGTTGCATTAATAATTTCATTTCACCCTTCAACCCGTTAGGTTTCTTTCAGAGCTGGAAGCGACAACAGCATGACAGGGGAAAAAAGATCACTCTGGAAATCTCGTCCCTGGATTGGAAGGCAAACCTACTGGTTTCCGAACCCTCCATGGGTTGGTACAAGTCCGAGGAGGAAGGGAAGCCGGTTTCCGAGTTCCACGCCCCCTTGGGAGTACGAACTTGAAGAGGTGGGCGAGGAACCGAGCTGAACCAGCCTCCGCCGGGGTGCTTCTAACTGGGAAAATGTAGATATTCTGCCACCTGCTCTGTCGTGGCAACGTTCCGGACGCCCTTAGGATCCATTCGCCTCATCTACCCTCCCGGAGGTGCTCCGTTACGGGCATAAGCACAAAACATCGTCAATTGATCGAAGTGCTAAGTGCCCCTCCGCAAGTTCTCAGAGTCATCATAGGCCATACGTCTTATATTACTTCTAAAGATTTTTTTAAAGCTGGTTTTGGATTCCAGCGGCTTTAAACCGCATATTTGCGTTGAAATCTGGATAACGAATTTTAACGGGAATACAACGCTATTTCTGCTTCCATAATTGTGTAGAAGGGAAGCACAAATTCCCCTAGACAGAGTGTTTGTTTACATCATTGCCTGTAGTAGTAAATTTAAAGCTCACTATATTCATTACACGGAGATGTGAATAGAGTTATAGCGTTATAAACCCACTCCCTATTTGTTGGTTATATAGGTATTGGTTTCAGCAACAAACCCTCATTTCGAATCTTTTCACACACTGCTCCATGAGAGGCGGACAGTTGGAATCCCTGGTTATGGCAGGGCTGGATGAGGGCTTACTGGAAGACATTGCGAGCTTCCTCTTGGGATACCATTTTGGGACACAAAAGTCATAGCACCGAGATAAAGCGAGATTTCTCTTGCACATTTCGCATCCGTAGCCCCCGTATCATGGGATTTATAGAAAATGTATTGTTGCAATGTACCGTAAACTCGTGAAGGAAGTGAAAATAACTGAGGGAGTGAAGATGCGGGTTATCTGGATTCACTTCATGCCGCTTCTGACCATCAAACCACATATAAGGTCTGAATCCCTTTTAAATTGGATGATTCTCATCTGGTTACGTGATTCAATAACACTTTATGGGTGACTCCGGATGTAACATAATTTACTTATTCCACAGTACAGCAAGAATCCAATACCTACACGGTAAACTTGCTGACATACAATCACTGTCGAAGTTCTAACTGAAAATTCGATACCTCGCCGCGTTTCTTCTTTTTAATTCATGTCAACCATTTTAAAATGAAAAAAATGTGATGTTTTGCACTCACATGACTTTCTCCACTCTTGTACTATTATTACAAACTCTTATTCTTCTATCTTTCTCATGTTAGTTGAGATAAATATTTGAGGAAATTATCTTATTGTTAATTTTCTTATAGGGGCAAAGGATAATTGGGAATACAGTAGGTTTTGAGCGATAGTTAAAATCTTTTAAAGCTTTGAGAGCCAGTTCTCTTTGCTAAGATATAAAGAAAGAATAACGATCTTCCATTTGACGAAAGTTTAAGTATTCCAAAACTCACACAAATAACAAGAAATATCTCCAAAATGGTTCACTGCACAAATAAGTTTATTGAACATAAACTGTGTTTTTTAAGGAGATATACATTTCTTGTATAGTAAGATTTGTCTATCTCTAATGGTTTACCATCGATGCAACATCTGACATCCTTTACCTTATAATAGTTAAACACCACTTCATTTCTATTTTTCAACTGTGTTTTTAACAATTGTTCTTTTAGTAATTAATGTATTTTCCAGAAGAAAGATTATTTGTTAATATTAAAAATAAAGTGGGATTTCGTTGAGGCTATAAATTCCTTTTCAGTTATAACAACACCTGAAGATAGAAATACGCGTAATTATTGGGTTTCGTTTTCCTCAGTTGGTAGTGTTGAGTAAGTGGAACTACGCTAATTGAAATGAATTCATTTTAGGTTATTTTTTATATACTTTAACATTTTCTGCTCCGATCGTTGTGATATGGTATCTAAATTCATGTTTTATTATGAAATAGTCCGTACAAATATCATTCGACGGTCTAATCTGCCCAGATAAATACTCTCGCTCCGCTCGAGAGTTTATAGGTTAGGTTAGATTTCTTATGGTATTACTTGTGATAGGTACACTAAATGAAACTTTAAAGCTTTGTACCTTCTCAAATGTTCAAAAATATGTGTGAAGGGTGGTTTTGTGATGGTAGGAATTTCTTTATAACCATCATTTCCCATCATTTTAAAATGCTAAACATAAATGTCATAACTGAACTTGAATACCAAGTTTGGCATTTACCCCGCATTTCAGTTGTGAGTTACGCTGTTCACACATACACAATTGCCTACCTGTTGCTAAAAGTGGTTTTATTCAGGATTATCAAAACTAATTTATTCCTGGTGAAATCTCCATATCAAATTTTAGGTAGATACAATTTTTTTTAACTAACTGGTAGGGAAAGTAAAAGAAAATTTGCAAATATCCAGAAACCTAAAATAGGCTTAAATTAAACAGTTTTGAGATAAAGATAGCAGTGTATGGAACTCCGGAAACGATGAATATAAACAGCGCTTAAAAAAAGAAAAAAATATATGTCCTCCAGGTAGGCGAAACATTCACATGAACCACACCCGTCAGTATAGAATATCCGTTTTGTTTCCATATGTTCACACCTCAAGGTGTTACCTGGTGGCCTAGGCATTGTGGGGTCATTGACCTTGAAGAAAGCATTCGAAATTAATTTCTATTATCAGATAAAACAAATCATAAAACAGAAATTAAAGGGATAGAGGGAGCAGAGTAAGTCTAGTGAAAAGATAGGAAGAAAATGTTTTCACAAATTAATATTCGAGAAAGGGCAAGGATTGACATACACACAGTATATTTGGCTACCTAAATGGGACCTTAAGATAAATTCTACTTACTTCAAAGAAAGGAAAGTTGTAAGAGGTGAAAATGTTTATGTAAGCAAATTAAGTCAAATTCAATTCAATTACAGAGTGTTAGAGATATGAGTACGAGATTTCGCATGATGGTAGAATCAAATACGACGAATAAAAAATCCAATACCAAATTTACTTACCGTGAAAGGAGATAACTGAACATGAGTAAATACATCATATGCACAATCTGGCAATAGATTAGCACTGAACAGGCGAATGTTTTGTTTACTAATGCGATTTCCGTTGTTATGCATGTGTTCATACCTAAAAAATGAAAGTCTAAACTAGGACAGCCTCAAAAACTGGTTTTGCTCCGTGTGTGTATTTTTGTCAGCATCTACAAGTAACTATGGGAAGGACAGTTTACTTTCAAGCTTTCCCAGCAGTATCAAAGTATTGTTCACATTCTTGACCTTCCGCTCTACACAAACGCCAATCTTGCGAAGTGTACGTCCACAATTTTTTTAATACACACGCTGGAATCCAATTATTTAATACTATTTTATGGCTCATTTTAGCAAGAACAGGAAAATACATGAATAATTCATCTTTTGAAGCTCTAGCTCTCTAAGCTGATTACAGGAGTAAACGATAAAGAACTGGTAACACATTGGCAATCACACATTCGACCAATTCTATGTTTTATTTATGAAACCATGCAGTATAGAGGAAAATGGTAGATGAACTTATGTATGCCTGTGTATATGTAGACATATACTTATATATTGTCTGATGCTACTATTCTCCCATGTAAATGATGTATTTTTAAGGGCCCAAATTTTGAGGACTTGCTGGCCTGGTTTATATGAACCAATAATTTCTGGAAGAGTTATCTTAAATGCTATTAAGCAATCATATGCCTTCAACATCTGATTAATACGATATCTTTCTAAGTCACGTTGACCATTGCATAATGATGAATGTGCGATGCATGTTTAATTACCGATAGTAATAAAATACACAGTTCGGAAACTCCTGTTCCTTTCCCTGACCTACATCCTTTCCTGCAGTCTAAAGACAGAGTCGTTAGGGGAAGGTCAGGAGCCTGTTTTCTGTAATTTTCTTTGACAGCGGCAAGTGAGTGTCAGAAACCGGTTCAGTGGCACAGTAGACAAATGTGGGCGTCACTTGCTCTTTATATAACGTTCTAATAAGGGACATTGTTGCTGCATCCTCCGCATAGACATTGCGTGTGGACAAGAAACTGCAATCCAACAGATTCGATTCTCGTCGACCGTCCACTCTGACCTTGGGATTTATGAGATTTTCGATTGTCAGTAGGCGAATGCTGGAGTGGTTTTTCATTTACCGCGATTTCCTTTAATTCCGTTTCCTTCTCGTCTTTTACGCAAGCTCCTAGATTTTGTGGTGTATGGTGGTGTCAGCAGATGGTGGTGTCAGGCGTGGGACCGGTCTTTCTCTACCCCTGTAAAAGATATTTCAACAAACACCTATTCCTCTATCTTTTTCATGTTATTCAAGAAAAACTGCAGAAATTGTTATTCCTAATACAGTAGGTTTTAAATAATAGTCAATTTTTTACACCTGGTCGCTACGGGATGATTTTGAAAGTCCCTTCTCTTTGCATGGCCAAAAGACAACAAAATGAATAACGACCTCCACTTGACGAGGGTATAAGTATTGTTAAATTCAGGCAAATGAGAAGAAATATCTCCAAAATGGTTCAATGAAAAATGCATGAGACATAAATTTTTTAAGAGGTCTACATTTCGTGTGAAGTACGATTTTGTGTATCTCTTACGGTTCACCAGATATGCAAAAATCACCCGGACTACAGAAGGCTTCTGATGACGTTCCCAGAAAATTCAAGATATATATTTAATTGGTATCAAAATATTTTACAAATACAGTATTGTAATCAAAATTATTAGAGACTTGTATGAACAGATCAAAATTTTCAAAAAATATCCCATATAAAGCAAGACTTGGGTAGAGGGATTTTGTTCAGGATTTTCGTAACACAACCTTGGAATATACTCAACTTAAAAGTTTTGTATTTAATCAACTTTTCGTTTTTGAGCTATGGTGTTCAGACACACACACACACACACACACACACACACACACACACACACACACACACACATACATACACACAGAACATTTCCCAAGATGCTCTTTTTCTTCAGGGCGTCCCAAAACATGTATTTCCGGTGGAATCTCGATATCGAAATTTTGGGTGAAATGTAATACTTTACAATGCTCATGGAACATTCCGTGGCCGGGAACCAGTGCTGCCACGCCAGTGATGTGTAAGGGTATCTCGTAAATAAACTTCTAATTCCAATAAGTTTAAACCAATTTAGCTAATATTTTATAACAGATTTCAAGGAATTGCAGGATAAAGTTAACTTTCATGATCAAATACTTGTATACCTAAGTTGCTAACATAATTTTTAGAAAATAAAAATCAAGGTTAATGTGAAATTTCCGATGGAGAAAATTTGAAAAGTTTAGAATTATTATTTCTAAATTTCTTTGTAATAAACATTAAATGTTCTGAAACATAAAAACGTTTCCTTAAAGGAATATAGTGCTGTCTTCTAATAATAGTCACACATTAAACAAATAAAACCTTAAATTCAAAATTATAGCTGACTTATGGTATGAAATAATATTTTATTTAGTGCTGGAGTCTGAGGGAGATGGCAGCTTTTCCCATAGATCTCGAATAATTACAACTTATTTTTACAATTTTCTCTTCTTTATGCGCTATTTTGAACACCTCCGTTTTACTGTAATAAAATTATTATAGTAGTGTTTGTCAACAATTTCCATTTCATTTGAACATTCCAAAGAAATTCCCTTGTTTTAACTGTGAGCTATAATTTTATTGAAGAAAAGCATCCTTAGATCTTCAATGTAAATTAAAAAGTTGCATCATGGGAGAATAATTTAAACCGGCAAAAAAGATAACACGAGATTGTCAGAAGATTAGATATTATTTGTTTGTATAAGTCCAAATTTAAAACGTCCGTTCAGGCATTTAAATTGCTCCTAACGCATGAGCAGAATTGGACCGTGGCAATGTTTGAGGCATTTTTGTATGAAAATTAAAATAAATTGATTGTTATCGAAATGTGTTCGAAAATTCAGCAAAAGCGCGAGCAGTATTAAAATAAAATTTAAAAGTCCCAGTTTTAAAATGTTGCAAGCGCAAGACAGATTCTGTGTGTGAGTGTGTGAGTGAGTGAAGGAGTGAGTAACTGAGTGAGTCGTGTTTAAGGGCCCATAGACAACTGGGTCTTTGGCTCCGACAGATTCTGTGATGACAAACGCCAATATGAATACGGGCTCATTGTTAGAACATAATAATATATTAGCCAAGTTCACAATTATTATTGGCCTAGAATGAAGGAGTTTTTGTGGTGACAGTATTAATCGCTATAGGTAGCTGTAGGCAAAACTGGAATATCAGATCAGTGTGACATGGTCAGCTATAAATCTCCTAACACACTTAAGGAACACTAATTAAATGTAATGGAAGTGAGTTACTGAGCCAAACCGGTTCTGATTATTATTTTATTTATAATCCAGAACATGGCTTGCTTCATAAAGGATGAATTACACCCAACCTGCACTCTGTGTTTAACACATTCAGGCTTCGGATGAGTCAGCTACAAGATTAGTGTGTGTATATATCGGACAGCTACTACACGCCTGCGGTTTGGTGGCTGTTAACTACAGCTACAGAAAGAGAAGGTGCTAACATACATTTTGGCTTGTAGCAGTCACATGATTCTATCTTCCGTTTACTGCTTTGTAACCTACTCTATAAGCTATACGTATAAAGGATTTTTTTCCATTGAAATAAAGTGACTCAGGAAATGCGTATAATGCAAGTAATAGCCCACCCCCCCCCCCCCCGAAAAAAAAACAGTAGAATCCCGATAACTTCACCTAATGTGGACTCAGTGAGTGTCGAGTTATCGAAATATCTAGTTTCACGGAATAAGGGTCTGCAATTCATAACTCATAACATAATACTGCAGATTATATAAATGCATGTTCTAGCACAATATAGAAAAAAAAGTGCAACATATCCCAAAATGTATTAAGTTTTAATATATTCCCCCTTGGCCGATCTCTTTAACACACGTGAGTCCTCTGTATACAGAATATATAATATATGAAGCATTGGCAGCCTCCTGTAATAATTTACTGTATAGCTAGCCTATGTTGACTTTCTTTTGTCTTCTTGCAATTAATAGAGGAAAGAAGTGTTTGAAATGTACTTTTGTCTTTAAATACGAATAAGTATATTTAAAAGTGTGATTAACTGATTATCGACGAATTAAGTGATATTCGTGAAATTTGAACTGCACTATGAACGTTCTGCATAGTATTTGAACATTAATCGGTAAGATTGATCAGATGTAAATTGATTTGTATAATAACGACGAATCCACCATATTTAGCGGATTATTTAACGACGTGAAAAGTGCAAATTTCTAGAATTAAATGAATCGCAGTGCAATTTTTGACACCACTGAATGCGCTAGGCAGTTCGGAACACGCATCATATCCTGTGGCAAGAGAGGCAAGATATAAGGGTAAACTATGAAGTAAACTTGACTCCAGAAAACGCTGGCAGTGTGCCAGCCATTCCTGTCGGTCGAATAGAAGCAAGATGTGTGTGCAATGTTCATAACAAGTCACATTGCTTTACGATACGCCCTAATTTAGAATGAATGCATTAAGCATTGAATTATTCTGAAAGACAAAAGTAAATGTTTAGGTTGAAATTAGTGTATAAATGAAAAACCGCATCACCAACAAGAAGGAAGAATTACATACAGTCTTTGCATTGCGTTTAACATATTTAGATGAATCAGCTAACAGATTACGTCATAAATAGGTACGAGCAACGTCCATGTGGTATTGTAATGCTAAAATATAGCGAAAGAAAGAGAAAGGTGGTGACATAAAGCTTGGTTATACGATTAACACACCATTATCTGTTTCATTACGCTACCTTTAATGGCGAATAAATCAGCAATGTATTGTAAATAATGGGTCATTCCATAAGACAGATATTCATTGTGTGTTCATTCTCGCTCATGTACAACGCTAATTCCTTTATCTACTTCATGCTGAGAATATTTGTAAAAATACGTTTTATTATTTCCTTGCAGGTACAATGGGAACAGGGGAATACAGTAGACTTAAGCGATATCTTTTAGGACCTGGTTGCAATGTGATGGCTTTGAAATTCTGTTCTCTTCGTATGACTATGAAAAAGGCCGATATCAGTTTCGTATTTGCGAAAAGTAAAAGTATTTAAAATGTCAAGGAAATAACAATGAATCTCTCAAAAATGGTTAACTCCACAAAAAATAATTTCAAACAAATAGTGTTTTGTGACATCTAGATGTTTTAAGCAGTTTTTGCCTTTTTTGTAAATTCATGAATTATAGCATCCCTTCTGCGCTGGGCGTCAAAGACTCCTTCATTTTATTCAGAGACTTATTTATCATGCTTGAGGTTTTTGACCGTAAATCTACAACACGGGACCACCGGCTTTACTTTCCTTCCGAAGGAATCCATGCCAAGAATGTATGAGCCGCTCCAAAAAATCCATCACCTCCCGTCGGATTCGAACACAGTACTATGAACCACAATCTAGTATGCTACTCCTAAACCGCGGAGAACAGTGGTTTTGTTTATCTCTCAGGGTTTATCAGTTATGCAAAGGTCATTCAGAATGAAGAAAACTTCAAGATAATCCCCCAAGTTTGATACTTAAACGTCTTCTCCTTTATAGGTCAATGCTGCGCCCCCCCTCCTCTCTCTCATACACATATATCACATACACAGACACACATACCTACTTCTGGATTTTTTCTTAAAACGCTTAGTTTTGATTTAAGGGACCTCAAAACGTGTATTTGCAATGAAATCTGGATATCACATTTTTATGTGGTATGTATTACGTATGCGGTAGAGTTATGCAGAAGTCATCCAGAATGAAGATGACTTCAGAATCTTCTCCCAAAAGAGTCAAGTTACACATTTCATTTGTCATGAAAACATCTTAAACATATGACATTTTAATCAAAATCGATACTCTTTATTCATAAAAATCATTTTTTAATATGTTCATGTGAAGGGTGGTTCAAGGGAAATTTTCTTTAAACTTTTCGTGTCACATCCTTGAATACTAACTTTGGTGTTCACTAGATCTGTTGGAATTCTGCTGATCACAGGAATACAAAGATACACACGGACATATTATTCAGGACGGCTGTTAAGCTTTTTATAGAATAATATTGGAAACAGCGCAAATATACAGAACATTAAATAGGTTAGATTTTTCTTGCCGCGTAGTACCGAGGGTGGCCGCGAGAGGCAGCACACTCAACAAAAACAAAGATGGTACTTACTGTATTAATTTCTAATAAATAACTCAGCAAACATAAAAGTTATACATCAGTTTCAATACACCCTGTACACAAATAAACACGGAGGTTTATTCAGGAAATCTCAAAACTGTATTTGTACTGAAATCTGTATACAATTGTTGTATGAAATGCAATATTCTGTCTACTTACTACATATATACCTGAGAGAAAAAGATTTCCGCTAAGGTTATGTTTGAAAGCATGTTTACCAAGACTTCTGCGTTAAAAAAAAAAATTTGGTTCGTGAATGACGGTATACTGAGAAGAGAAATGAAGTCATCAGTGTTTGCTACAGAAGAAGAATCTTGAATAACAGGCTTTTGATTGGCCACTGTGAGACCTTGTGCTGCATATGCCACGCTAATACACAAATAATTATCCCGTGCAGCTATAAGTTGCATCGCTTGAGGGCTTCAGCTGTCAACCGTAGAAGCTTAGGGTCCCTGAAGTATGTCACAGTCGGTGAATAGTGATTTACAAGGTCCATACGACCCAAAGCTGCAGGCTACACTCCGGCACTAAATTAATTTTTTCAGGAATTAAATGAATATTCTCGCTGATTAGAACGTGAAAGGAAACCTTTCTTTCCCTTTGTGTCTTTGTGTGCGCTTGCTTGGTGTTATCTCTAAAATATCTGCTGACTACGTACTAGACATAGGCATTTTTTGCCTATTTGTAATACTTTTAACGTTTTTTCTGCTATATTCTTGTTATATTGTTCGTCACCTATTAATCATATGTATTTGAGATGTTCTGAATTGTAGAAAATTATTATTATTATTATTATTATTATTATTATTATTATTATTATTATTATTATTATTATTATTATTATTATTATTATTATTATTATTATTATTATTATTATTATTATTATTATTATTATTATTATTATTATTATTATTATTATTATTATTATTATTATTATTATTATTATTAGATATTATTATTAGATATTATTATTATTATTATTATTATTATTATTATTATTATTATTATTATTATTATTATTATTATTATTATTATTTTTAACAATTAACATTTCGGTGTTTTTTTTATAAGAAAAGAAGCAAAAGCCATGCAACAGCTAATCGGAGAATCCTCTTACAGCGACCGCCTAGTCAGTGAAACCCAAGCGCCATCTTCAAGCGCTGCAGACTGCCGATAATTAATCTTTGACAGTAAACACTTCTCAAAGATTGTAAAATACGAAAGAAAATACGCAAATTTTATAAATAAACACTATTTTATGAATGTAAGTTCCGCTACATCATGCCTCAGAGCCAGAGTTCCTATATATAAGTTGTAAAATCTTATTTCTTATTTGCACTGCTGTTGGTTTGTAACTTACTAAAATATAGGAACTTCGTTGTCTTTGTAATTTTCGGAAGTAGCCTATCTGGGCACTCTCCTGAGTCCCATGTACCTAACCTTTAAGCTATTAGATTTATTACAGAATGAGTTCCTGGAATCCTAATTGCCTTAGCTAGTCTTATACTAATTAAGGTTTCCTCAACACGGAATTATGACTTCTTTCTTTAAAAATCTGATGTGTTGCACTCACATGACTTTCTCTACTCTTGTACTAACCATTCTTACAAACTCTTTCAAAGCTTTGATATTCCGTTCTCTTTGCGCGGCTAACATAAAAATGAATAACGCTCTTCTGTTTGACGAAAGTATTCCAAAACTCACACAAGTGATAAGGAATATTTCCGAAATGGTTCACTCTAAAAAAAGCTTATTTGAAAATCAACTGTGTTTTAGCAAGATTTAGTAGTAAGATTTGGCCTATCTCTTACGGTTTACCAGTTATGCAAAAGTCATCCAGAGTAAGCAGGACTGCATGGGCTATAGTCAGAAAATTCAAAATATATATTTCAGTTTTCATAGACATATGGTTTTTAATCAAAGTTGTTAGAGCCATTTTCGAGAAAATCAAAATTTTCGAAAAATTTTCCATCTAAAGGGTAGTTAAGGGTGGAGGAATTTTCTTCAAAATTTTCGCACCCTTAAAAGATATTATACTTAAATACCAAATTTGGTTTTTAACCTTTTCGTCTTTGAGGTACGCTGTTCTCTCTCTCTCTCTCTCTCTCTCGCTCTCTCTCTCTCTCTCTCACACACACACACAAGCGCGCGCGGACCTTTTTCTAAAGATACATCTTAGGGGGATTCAGGAGCCTCAAAACACATACATATTTGAGGTGAAATATCGACATCAAATTTTTGAGTGGAATACAATACTTCCTCTACTTCGATGCATTCTTAAACTGCTTGACAGATCACCGGGAAATTCGACACCTATATGTATTTTTTTTCACGAAGATTTCTATGCTATCCATTTTACTGTGTAACTTGTTACATTCACATGGTTTTCTCTACCCGCTTTTCTTTTAAACAACACATTCACATGACTTTCTCTGCTCCCTATTCTATAAGCTGTTAATACAATTTTTTATATTTTTGAAATATAAATGTGTATTACATTCACATTGTTTTCTCTGCTTTCCTTTTATGAAACACAGTCACACTTTTTTCTCTACTCTCCCTTCCACAAAAAATTAATACAATTTTCTGTATGATTGATATAGAAACATAACGTATTACATTCACACAGCTTTCTCTTCTCGCTTTTCTTCCTAGAGTATTTGTGATTGTTTAACTGTGCGTTTGCATAGTGTCTTCACAGTGTTTTTATTTAGTTTAATTTTTCTCCTTTATAAGATCCTAGGGTTTAATTCTTTATTCAAAGGGATTAAGTAATAGTTTTACTTTCTCAACTACGTATAGTAAGTAAATATTGTATTCCACCCAAAAATTCGATGTCGAGATATCACCGGAAATATGTTTTGAGGCCCCCGGAATCCAAAGAAAGCATTTTTAGAAAAAGGTGTGTGTCTGTGTGTGAGTGAGTGTGTGTGTGTGTGTGTGTGTGTGTGTGTGTGTGTGTGTGTGTGTGTGTGTGTGTGTGTGTGTGTGTGAATGTCTGTAGACAACATAACTCAAAAACGACAAGTCGGTTAAAAACCAAAGTTGGTATTTAAGTTTAATATCTTTTAAGGATGCGACAAGAAGAGTTTGAAGAAAATTATTCCACCTTAAACTATCCTTTATATGGAAAATGTTTCGAAAATGTTTATTTTCTCGAAAATGGCTCTAACGATTTTGTTTAAAATGCCAAATGTTAGAGATATTTTTATGGCAAACAAAATGTATATTTTGAACTTTCTGGCTACAGCCCATGTAGTCCTGTTTACTCTGGATGACTTTTGCATAACTGGTAAACTGTAAGAGATAGACAAAATCTTACTATACAAAAAATGTAGATCTCGCTAAAACACATATATTTATGTCCAAATACATTTTTGGGGGGAGTGAAGATTTCGGAGATAGTCCTTTTATATGTATGATATTCGTCAAATGGAAGATTGTTATTCATTTTTTATATCTTAGCCATGCATAGAGAACGGAATCTCCAAGCTTTAAAAGATTTGACTATCGCACAAAGCCTACTGTATTCTATTATTCCCCTTGGACCTAAAAGGAAATGAGCAATAATTTGTGCAAATGTTTATCTCAAGTAACACGAAGATATAGGAATAAGGGTTTGTAAGAATGGTTAGTACAAGAGTAGAGAAACTCATGTGAGTGCAGCACATCAGGTTTCTTTAGATGTCTCCAAAGAAGCATAGAGATATTAGACAAGTGCAACCTAAGTCTACAAGTTGGAGATAGAAATCGTGAAACCACGGGCAACGCCGGGTATTTCATCTAGTAATTTATAACACTATGTAAAAAGTAATAATTAACATTGCATATCAAAAAGTGTGACAACAAAATCAATTGCATATAATAGGGCAAATGTGGGACAGCACAGTACTCATTAACGCCTTTACCATGCAGGGATTTGGAGCGTTTTTGCTGTTTTGAATGGAAATCGAGTGGTGTACGCAAGCAGTTAAGTCCTTGAACTGGATTATTACTCTTTTTTGCTCGGAGGTGGTGATGGTGAACGATGTTAACATGTGTGTACAGCGAGTGTGCCAAGACCTAAAAATTGGAGCTCAAAAGTGAACGTAGCGAGCGATATATAAGGAACTGACAGGGGAAGTATCCATACCAGTTTACTCTTGGATTACCAAAGAGCACTAGCAACATGCAGCTTCTGGTAAGTTACAATTGTGCGGTCAAGAAACTGCCATAGATATAAAATAGTCTACTTGGTGCGATGGTAGTGCTGCTGCTATCAAGCGGGAAACTGGGTTCGAATCCCGGTACCGGGAATGGGCTTCTCTCCCAATGAGAGATCTGGTCTGTGGTTTATTCAACCTCGTTAGGTCCCTGAGGGCCAATTGAGGTACTTCTAGACTGAGAAATAGCGGCCCTTGGTTGCGAACACCACATATACCGTCCGGGAGGGACCAGGGCACTGAACATATCCCATCCTTCAGTACTGCACCCCACTCGTGACGACAGTGTAAGGAGGTGGAGAAAGCAGCGGCCGGGCGAGCGATATTTGCTAATTATATTTCTTGCATATCTGTACATTGTTTTGTGTAGTTTATCTTATGGGTCTGCAGTTAAGATCTAATCGTGTGCAAAGTGTTATTATTTAGGGCACACAAAATAATAAGCATGAGAAGAATTATTAAAGAAACCCAATTTCACAATGAATTTGGAAAGAGTGGTTAAAACTATTAAAATGTAGAACTGTTATACATATGTACAAACCGATAAGAGTTTGCCTCCAAGATGTTAGTACCGAGTGGCCCATTAGCTCAGTTGGTTAGAGCGTCGTGCTAATAACGCGAAGGTCGTGGGTTCGATCCCCCCATGGGCCAGATTTTTGTTGTTCTTGAAAAGTATTCATCGGTTGCTCCGAAATATTTCCTGCATCCAATTCTTAGAAAGCCTTACTTCTGAAAAGCTTTAATATAAAACTTCTGAAGTTGTTTGAGATTGCCTGGCACTTAAAACTAAAACTGAAATCGAATGCCTCAGGAAAGATATTTCTTGACTAAATGTATAGAATCTGGTAAGTTACAAACACGCTACTTTCTCTGTTTACTGTAATCTATTTTCATAACTCTACAATACTGATCTTTTTTCTTAATCGTAATAGTATTGACCAAAATAGTTTCATTTGGTTATATATACAGAGGCAGAGCGGGATCAAATACGACAAAGGTTATTATTGCATAACCTATATATGCTCCAAGGAACAAAAGAATGGCTGTAACCCTAAAAAAGTGTTGCTAAGGACCAAGAACAGTGCATATCTGCAAACTTGAGTGTTTTAAAGTTTGTATTTATGCATACACTTTGGATTATTTTCACAAGATATCTGAATATCTTTATCGTATTTGACTTCCTCTGCGTACCTAATCAACTGAAACCACTTTGGCCTGTATTTATTATAATCAGCAGGACATGCAACATTGTGGTAATACGAGAATATAAATTATAGTAAACAGAGAAAGTAGTGTGGTTATAAAAACATCACATTTTACATGAAGAATAGCTGAGAAGTAACTTTGAAATTTCTTTCCTGAAGTAATCGACTTCTGCATTACCTCAAGTAATTTATAGATTAACTGGTTTTTAGAAGTGAGAAATTTTCAGAATTGCATTACGGAAGCATTTCGGAGCAACTGACGAATATTTTTCAAGAACAACAAAAATCTGGCCCATGGGGGGATCGAACCCACGACCTTCGCGTTATTAGAACGACGCTCTAACCAACTGAGCTAATGGGCCACTTGTGCAAATGTTGTGCGGTAGATGTGTATTAGGTTTGGAGTTTTAGAATCTTAACCTCACTTTGTTCAATATTTTCCTGGACGTTATTTTGTTTGCTTGAACGGTGATACTGTTGGGTCAATGATTTTTGTATTCCAAATTTAAAAGGACGTTGATTATGTCAGCACTTGAAATGTCTACTAGAAGTGTTTCAAACGAATTTACTTTTCGTTGTGAGAGAGATCTTTCGAAGTTAAGTTTTCTTTATCGTTATTTCTAGAATTTTCTTTAAAATTGGAGAAAAAAGTAATGGCCCGTGGGGGGATCGAACCCACGACCTTCGCGTTATTAGCACGACGCTCTAACCTACTGAGCTAACGGGCTACTTGGTTTTTTTTCAACTTATATTGTATACGAACAATTCAAACACAGAATGTTTCCAGTATTACTTCTCTGCAATACCTCCTACTTTAATGAGTCTACTATGCGTTCCCCGCCGACCTCACGCTGACATGTTTGCAAGGCCATGGTGTGAATTATCATTCAGCGTTTCTAGACTTTCTTACGTGCTTCTGCTCACCAAGGCATTCCTATACATGCACCATTATATGTTAGACGAGAAAATTTGCATTATAAAAGAGGCTGAAGCCCTTTTGGTAGGAGACCGTTGGTGCTAACGCCAATCTTTGTCTAGGGACAATGATTCAGTTGTAGAAACATCATTATGTTCAAAATGCTACAACTTTATGGAGTTTCCTTGTAAAGGCCTTACGTCTTATAAGTGGAAAGGAGAAATCGCATATAGATTCGTAATTGTGCAAAATTAATGCTCGGGAACCAGAGCAATGAAGCACTTGATATTTATCCTATAGATGAGGAAATAGTCTGTAAAAGGTTATCAGCAATTGGCTGCGGAAGTTTGGCATTTTTCTAATCAGGTTCAGTTGACCCCAATAGACAGTTAACGAAATAATTTCAAATGATTTAATGTTTTTCATATAACCAGTGTAAACAAAACGATATTGTTATTGGAACTACATAGATAAGGTCTTCCAAACGTATGCGTTTTATAAAGTATTATAATAGTGTTTTAGGTATATTTAATATCACCATAAAGGACAGGATAGGACATTTGCTTATTTAGGTAATGTTACTTCCTTCTGAAATATAAATGATTTAGATTAATTAGACTGAACAGAAGAAAAAATTAAAACTGAGGTGAAGAATTGTACACAAAATGATAGCTGAACCCATGGGTTGGGTTGGGTTGGGTTTTGACAGGGTGAGAAAAGGCTTCAACCTCAAGTGACATGAATTGTTATATTTGGTGTTGTTAGGTTTGTGTCCTGGCTCTGACGGCAGCTGCTGTCCTCGCCGCCCCCCAACATCACGACTTCGGTTCACACGGCCACGCCGAGAGCTATGCTTCGCTCAACTTCGGCAGCCCCAGCAAGCACGTGAAGACCGTGGTCATTACCAAGGAAGTCAAGGTGCCCTACGAGAAGCCATACCCTGTCTACGTTGAGAAGGAGGTTCCCTACCCTGTGGAGGTTCCCGTCGAGGTCAAGGTCGAGAAGCCATACCCTGTAGAGGTGCCAAAACCACACCCCGTGTACGTCGAGAAGAAGGTTCCATACACAGTGGAGAAGGAGGTTCCTTACCCAGTCCAGGTACCCTACAAGGTACCCGTGCCTGTCCCCCACCCCGTCCATGTCGAGAAACCCTACCCCGTCCACGTACATGTACCTCATCCCGTTCCTCACCCAGTAGTGGTCGAGAAGGAGGTGCCCGTCTTCATCAACAAACACGGCCATGGAGACAGCTTCCACTACTAAGTCACGTGACCCATCCACTGACAATCCATCAGCATCCAGTGACATTTAGGAAGATGTATTGAATGAGCAAGCATTTATGAAGAGTTCTTATTTATCATGTTGATAAATCAATGCTAATGTTAATTTGGAGGATCCAAATGAACATTTTTCCTATTTAAAGTACGATTGTCGTCTCCATTTAACAAATTTTGTTCCAGAATTATGTTCCTTTTGAAAGATTACTAGCTTCTTAATGCATTTTGCTGAAATGTCACAAGCTGTTATACCAAATTATGTTAGTGGTTTAAACATTCACAGTATTTATTGAACATCCACCTTCATCAGATGTGTAAATAAAGCATCCTTCCATACGACTTTTGCATTTTATTTTCGTGATCCTTGTGTGCATAAATCCTTAAAACTTATTCCACCATCCTGTTTCTTCATCGAAGGGGATCAAAAATTAACCGTAAAAGGGACGTTTGGTCACACGCTGCAGCACTCTGTTGCAATATGATTGTTGATACTTGTAATACAATGCTTTCCCACCTATGGTACGAGTATAATTAAAATAATAATAACATAAATTAACATAGAAGTTATTGGCTTGAAGAGAAGGTAAATTAAATCAGAACCTTAGAGCTAATAATCTCAGTTTTATATACCGCCTTTAACGTCGAAGGTCATATCGGCGGCTTTTTACCCCTTGGAGTAATTACTCACAGTAATGGTGTCGGTGGTTTTGAACCTTGGGGTTCCTTTACTTTGGATTAACGTATTACATTAAATTCATACTTCCAGGCTCAAGGGATGGTGGGAAATAATCCTAGTTAAAGAAACATTTCCATCCTTTCAGCCGGGAAGCGAACCCAGGGCCTCTGGCACAGTAGACAGGTGCTCTACCCGTTGAGCCTAGTACTTGTTTTGATAAGATAGTGTTTGTTAACAGAATACTTTTAAACTTCAAGCCCCGAGGCAGAAAAAAAGTTGACCATCTATTTACTACATGAAAGAATTCATGAATCTTTTGATGTGGAGACTATGGTCAATTGCATAAAATGGAAAAAGTATGTAACAGGTGGAAAATAAAGTATGGATTAAAGAATATTTAAATGCCGATCGGACTTGTGTATCAAATCGTACGGCAAGAAGCGAAGAAATTATTAGGGCTTTTGTATCAATTTCACGTTTATGTTTACGTTTTGAGCCGTTTTAAAGGTTTAAGAGAATTCAAAAGGGTGTTCACTGGTGAATTATTTCTATATTGAGGTTTTAGTTTCGTAAGATTATTTCGAATCTTCCTCTCATTTTGGCATAACCTTCATAGAGGTATGCTAATTGTAAATACTTCAAAAATATTATTGTGTATAGTTTTTAAGCACCTCCATCTTGTTTAACTACAAATTTTTACACAAATGACTCACTATCTATTAAACTAATTGGTATAAAGCGCTGAAAATTTTACCACGCGCTTAAAACTAAGCAAGCTTTATTTTAATGGAAAGATGTTCATGTATAAGGCATACTTAACACTTTAAATTTAAAAACAATTATTTTTCAATAACATTTAGGCATAAAAAAGTCGTTGGGCCCAAATGACCTAGTCTTCGACGGGTCCTTAAACTCCACTTACTGATTCACTCACTCCTCATTCACTCTCCCCCTTAAAAAGATTATAGCTCTGCTATGGACTTTTTTCATCAATAAACTAGAAACGCATTTTGAATGGTGCTTGAAAAATTCAGGTTATTATGTATTTTAAATAGTTTCCTAGGCAACGGATCGTCCTTCAAATTTTCAACACTACTTAAAATATTTAGCAGCTCAGATATGCAGTAGATAATGGATTGTTGAATCAAATTAGTAGAGTGATGTTCAAATGAAGTCAGAGGTCAGTGAACTGAGAACTACCTGACATTTATCTTCTGACAATAAGATAAGGCAGCTTGTTCCCACCTAGATTCGAACTTGTGCCCTCTGGATTAGGGTTAGAAGACAGAGATGCTCACGTGGGGAGTGAGGTAAAGAACAGAAGAAAAGAAGAGGACTTGGATGTTGAAGGAAGGTTCAGGGATGGTGCGACACCCTGTATGCAGTTTCGTCCAAAAAGAGATAAAGAAGAGAAGAAGGCGGGAATATGAAGTTTTGATGCTGCCCAAGGGAGGTGGCATCCCGCGGCAGGTATATACACAACCAGGTGAAGATGTATGCCCCACTCCATATGATTGCACCTGAGGTTACCGGTGGGGGTGGAATATTAATGGGCCACTTAGTGGATATGAGGCAATCCCCCCTCTCCCTCCCCCGCTTTCAGGTAGGAAAAGGTGGTTCAGCCTTGGCGTGATAAATTCTACTATCTTACTGTACGAGCCGGCAAAACTGGAAATGTAACATTTAGAAAATAGTTTAGTGGTTAGAAGCAGCTACGGCTTCCGGGGAAAAGGGAACTCCAGTACAGTACAGATACAATAATGCGGTGCCTTACTTTCGGTCTCTCTCTACACCATCTGGCAGGTTAATCGGCAACTATCTCGGTCACGTGACTTATTCCATCGACTAGCTCCAAGACGAAGTCATCAGTCACGATACATTTATCGTAAGAAAGATACGGACTTGATGAACCCCTAAAGAAGGCGCACATGGTACATTTGAAAGCTGAGTTTATAGCCTGCTCGAGTTGGACAGAGGACAGCTCCTTGCGGAACGCTGGAATTGCCAGAAGCCCTTCTGTTCCGCTTTACTGCCTTCTTTATCACCTAACTAGCAGAAATGTATCCTTTATACCCATTTTTCCGAAATAATTTTTGTTTTAAATAGGTTGAGTTTAAAATTATTTATTGAAATCCGAGATTTATGAATAATAATAATAATAATAATAATAATAATAATAATAATAATAATAATAATAATAATAATAATAATAATAATAATAATAATAATAATAATAATAATAATAATAATAATAATAATAATAATAATAAAATAATAATAATAATAATAATAATAATAATAATAATTCCCTTTGACGAAACCTTAAGTTCTCCAAAAGTCACACAGGTAACAATATCTCCGAAATGGTTAACTCTATATTTTTTGTACAGTAAGATTTGGTTTACCAGTTATGCGAAAGTCATCCAGAGTAAACATGACTACATGGGCTATAGTTAGAAAATTCAATATATACTTACATTTCATTTGCCATAAAAATATCTCAAACATATGGCATTTTTATCAAAATCGTTAGAGGCATTTTGAAGAAAATCAACATTTTCGAAACATTTTCCATGTAAAGGGTAGTTTAGGGTGTAGTAATTTTCTTCAGCATCTTCATCTGACACTCTTGATATACATTAAACTTAAATATCAGCTTTGATTTTTAACTGACACTTCCTTTTTGAGTTATGCTGTCCACAGACTGACAAACAGACACACTCAGAACTTTTTCTAAAAAGGCTTTTTTTTTTTTTTTTTTTATTTAAGGGACCTCAAACCATATTTCCGGTGAAATCTCGTCTCCGAATTTTTGGATGGAATACAATACTTCCTCTACCTCACTATACGTAGTAAAAAAAGTTTAAAAAAAATGTTAAAAACACGTCAAATTGAAATTAGTGCTATTTTGTTTGTTAGTCGATTGTAATATGTAATAAATTTCTGTTCAACGATTTATGGATACAGTTGGCGACACTGACAAAACAAAAGAATGACCATGTGATAATTCGTAAATATCCCACTCATACGTGACTTGGTTGAAATCAACCACTCATGTGCATAACTATTTAAAATTTCAAGCAATGACAGCGTTCATTCGCGAACAAATTATCACATTTCATTATCACACCCTCTGCTTTTCTTATGTTACGATCAGGTTAGAAAATATAGCGGCACTGTGCTAAAGATGACGTAATTTGACGCAACAAATATGGCTGACTCTTGCTTCGGTGATGAAATATATGAAATAATTCCAAAGGGGAAACCTCAGATCGCAAGATACAGTAGTAAATATGTTTGGAATCAGCTTGACAAGTTTTGTATTTAACGAAGTTATAAATTAACAGCAGATACTCCAACTTCTGACATTGCCAGCATCTTAAAAAATTGGAGCATCAATATGATAATCTAGTAGGCCGGACCAATGTCATCCTGCTTCTTCTTCTTGTTCTTCTTCCATATCAAGGATTGGATTCTCCCCATTCCAAAGACAAAGTATCAGTGAAACTGCTGTTCCATTTCTTTTTGGGCCGTCCTCTTGGCTTATACAAAAATGCTTGCAGCGGTAGACGCTCAGGGGACATTCTTTGCACATTATACTATCTCTCCTGATACGCTCTCACTTCTTCCACCATACTGTTTTGTATCTTCAATTCTTCTCTAATTTCTCGCCTTCTTTTTTGGTCTCTAAGGCTCATCCCAAACACTGGCCTTAAAAGTTTCATTTCAGGTACTTCAATACGTCTTTTATCAGTTGTTCTTAGCATCCATGTTTCACTTCCATACATCAAGGCTGGTTTTGAGGCGATGTTATTTTCTTTCGTGCTTTTTTTCTTCAATTATCTCCTTATATATCAATTTATATTATTAATATAATCCCAAATATCAGAAATTATTGTTCTATTATATTATTAGCTATAACTATTTTAGCTCTTATGTAATTTTTCCTCTCATTGCCATTTTGTTTTTGGGATAGATATTTTCATGTAATACTTTTCTAAGCTATTGTTTAATTTTCTTACATTAACTTAGGGATGATCTTCCGAATCCGTTTAGAGAACTTGGAGATCTGCAAAGATTACATTATTTGTTTAGTTCTATATCATCCCTTAATTGAAATGGTAATAAATGCAAATCGTGTAGTCAAATTCTTTATTTAACAATCACTCGTGGTATTACTTGTGCAACCTCTTCGTATGAAATAGTCCCCATATATCCAGTACGCAGTCGAAGATAAAACGTTGACTCTGTAGTTTTATTTTACTTATTCATATACGTTTATTGACTATAGGCAGCCATCTGGAAAATTCTACAAGCATTTATAACGCTATAGCTTCAATATATTGTAGACATAATCTCAGCGAATGTTGCTTTGAGTCCGATAATTTTAACATCTCTGTAGTATCGTCCCATCACTAGGCTCAACAGTGTTAAAGGAATGAGAATGGAGCAATCCTTATGAGGTTTTATCTACGAAGCTGATGACGTGCAATGTATGTATGTATGATGTTCGCAGGTAAATAATGAACGGGGAGGCGGCTACACCCAGCACACCATGTTTGTGAGAGTGAAAGTAGATGCAGTTTTGATGCAAGTTTCTGCACAGTTGGTCGGGGAAGAACAAGCAAAATGAAGGGACCGTGTGGCTGCTTAGAAATCGATGTCTGTGTGCATGCTTACTACAGTGCCTCCCCCACCCCTCTCTTCATGCCTCCCTCTTCTTGAAAACATCCCCAAAATATGGCTGAATCGTAATTATCCTCCCATTCAGACGTCTTCATGTGAAATCCAACCCCTTCTGTAGCAATCCAACCACCCTCGGGCAACTCTCCTTTTCTGCATTGCCCCAGGCTGAATCATAGTAATCGCCACTTTTTTCTGATTTCCTTTCTCTGTCTCTACCTCTCAAAAACAAAAAAAGAAGGTCTTTTGTTCGAAATGACGACCTTTCATTGTTCTACCGCAAGACTGCAATCAAACCCACAACAATGAGAAAAGGAGTGAGATAGACGACAAGGAAAGAGAGTGCGCGACAGAGAAAGGGCCTATCGAATGTAAAGAAGAAAAGGTAAGAGGGAGAATAAAATCTCAAACAAATCGAAGACGGAGCGGAATCAAAGTCTTATCAATTTTAGGTATTAATGCATCACTGCAAAGTGCCCTACAGAAGTCTAATATACTCTCTGGGGATGCTGCTGTCACTCAGGAGGAGCATTCAGTCCTTCTATCATCAGCATTCATCTTACTTTCTCTCTTACAACATCTCTCTCTATTTCATACATAGAGGCCTTATGCTATGAATACCAATTATTACCTGGTCATTCTTTTGTTTTATACAAATTTAGGCGATTCTTTTGCTTAATCAATGTCGCCAACTGTATTCCCATAAATCTCTGAAAAGCAATTTATCACTCGTAGCACAAATGGGACAAGCAGGAATCCAAGAAAAAGAATTAATCAAATTCACAGGACATATTAATGCTTCTGCATTTTGTAAGCCTTATGTGCAGATCAACAACATCAAATTGAACTGCTGTGATATTCTACTTTCAAATCTACATCTTCGAACCCGATGTCCATTCTTTCTAAAGAAATAGCATTCCATTTCAATTTGACTACTCGATTTTTAATAATTGTTCTTTTAATAATGAATATATTTTTTCCAGAAGAAAGATTATTTGTTAATGTTAAAAAAATCTTATATGTTGCACTCACATGACCTTCTCTACACTTGTACTAACCATTCTTACAAACTCTTATTCCTTTATCTTCTTCACTTGAGATCAATTTTTGTAGGAATTATCTTATTGTTTATATTATTGTAGGTACACAGAGAATATAGGAATACAGTATGCTATGTTTACGCTTAATCGTCAAAATATATTATGGTTTTACGGTTTATACCCTTTCATTGATTGCTGTATCCAGTTTTGAGATTGACGTAATGAGGTTAGAATTGTCCGTTTCGTAAGTCTGAATCTGTTTAAAAAGGCATGGTCATTCCACATCTGAAAGGGATAGATCTATATAAGAGAGTTTTATGTTTCAACTTCATTATAACAAATTCCTCAAATACCTCCCCGGTATGCACAGCAGGGGTCGCCATTTTGTAGATAGCTTTAAACTATAGTTTAAATTTAAACTGGAACTTATATTTCATTTATAATACCGGCCCTAAAAGGAACAAAAGAACGTTGTTCGAAGAGAATATTTATAAAAGAGAGCAGGAGAGCACTCGTTTTGAGTTAAAAATAAATAAAATAGGTAGGGAAGAAAGAACATTTATACGAATGACATTATTGAAAAGTTTTTATTAACGATTTCTTCAACTAATTCCAAATATGAATAGTGTTTTTTTAAATAATGTTTTATTTCACTGAAACAAATTTGAATTACATAGATAACTTGGGTAAGTAAAGCCAATTTCTGGATATAAAAATAATTAAAGTTGTAAGGCACGGGGCAATAATATTTAACTTGAATTGTGGATAACGAATTTCATACGTCTGCTGTATGTGATAAATTTAGCAGGCAATCCTATATACTACAAATTTCTTAGCATTACTAAATAAAAAAAAAAATACGATAGAATTGCAGGTAAGACAACTTTTAATACTAGATGAACAGCCGAAAGCTCTTACAACTTCTATTGTTTTGATTTGGCGAGAGGGTCTCTCATACGGTGGCCCGTTAGCTCAGTTGGTTAGAGCGTCGTGCTAATAACGCGAAGGTCGTGGGTTCGATCCCCCCACGGGCCAGTAGTTTTTTATCACTTCTAAAATGAAAGCCTGATTAATGTAGTACTCAACTAATGTTAGTATGTATGTTCTACAAAGCAATTGCCCTGTAGAATAATGGATTTAGTTTGCAGGCGATGGGTCTTGCGTAACCGGCAGTCTGCGTGGAGTATATGTAGGTCAATGTCGGCAGCAAGCGGTTCCTACTGCTACTTGGTGAACGACAACATTCAGATAATGAAGGGTTAGCCATAGAAAAATCCATATCACTAATTGGCACTACTTACTAAGGTAAAGAGCGCATCTCATTAGAAAACAGAACGTTACAACTGATAATTTTCATCCAGCTAAATGCAGAGATGGCAGCAATATAAAAATCACTCAGAACAGAGCTGTTCGGTTCATCTGTTGTGAATGACAACATAGCATACTGTCGTTTTTTTTTTTTTTTTTTTTTTTTTCTGCTTGTTTTCGAAGCACTAAGTAGAATGTTGTTTTCATATGACGTTCTCTAACTACTGTTCTTTAAGGGGAGATGTCAATAAATGCCTTAAGAAAGAATTATTTAAAGTTTACTCATTGCTTATTTAATTGTAGTAAAACATTCCATTGTAAGGATTTTGGTTTCTGATAGTTTAGCTTATGATTTTTTAAAAGTAATATTCCAAAATCGATACTTTTTTTCACAAAGTGTGCGCTGTTATCAAGTATGAAATTTAAGAATTCTCAAGAGTTGCTTGCATGGAAATGAAGTTTATATATAGCTATATAACTGCAAAGTTTCATTAAAATCTGTGCATAATTTGTGAGAAATCGGTACATACATTTTGAAAAATTAAACTTCTGGAAAACAAAGCACAATATGACAATAATAAGCCTTTCTTATTTCTTACTTTATAAACCTTCATATGACTACTGAAAGCATCATATGAAGTTCCCCTATTCTATTTCCTTTCGTTCTCACCTACTCTCACAAACAAACCTTTTTCTAAAAATCTGATATATTACACTCACATGACTTTCTCTACTCTTGCACTAACCATTGTTACAAACTCTTATTCCTATATCTTCTTCGTGTTAGTTGAGATAAACATTTGTACAAATTATCTTATTGATTATTTCCTAGTAAGTGCAAGGGGAATATTAGAATATAGTAGGCTTTGTGTGATAGTCAAATCTTTTAAAGCTTTGAGATTCCGTTCTCTTTGCACACTTAACATATAAAAAATGAACAATGATCCATTTCATGAAAGTTAAGTTTTCTGAAACTCACACATAAAAAGGAATATCTCCAAAATGGTTCACCTTACAAGAAAATTTATTGAGACATAAATTGTGTATTTTAGCAAGATCTACATTTTTTGTACATTATGATTTGATCTATCTGCAATGGTTTACCAGTTATGCAAAAGTCGTCCAGAGTAAATACGACTACAGGAGCTATAGCCTGAAAATTTAAAATATACATTTCATTTGTCATAAAAATATCTCAAATATATGACATTTTAATAAAAATCGTTAGAGCCATTTTCAAGAAAATCAAAATTTTCAAAAAATGTTCCATGTAAAGGGTAGTTTAGGGTTGGGTTATTTTCTTAAAAATCTTCGTGTCGCATCCTTGAAAGACATTAAACTTAAATACCAACTTTGGTTTTTAACCGACTTTTCGTTTTTGAGTTATGTTGTCCACAGACACACAGACCTTTTTCTAAAAATGCCTTTTTTTTTTTGCATTCAGGAGGTGTCAAATAATATATTTCCGGTGAAATCTCGACATAAATTTTTTGGGTGGAATACAATACTTCCCCTACTTAGCAGTAGAGAAACTAAAACTGTGCCATAAGGGAGGAAAAATGCCAATGGGAAATCTGAAGTGTGACTAGCAATTATAGAATCATTCAATTGAACTATACTTTCATATGCAAAAGTTTAACCTCCTTTAACCTGACAGATCCCATCGGACAGTGAATAAAATGGATGAAATTACATTCATATGACCTTTTGTACTCTTGGACAAGCTATTCCTTAGAAATGCGTACTCCCCGACATAAATAATGAGACTTCTCATTTAAGTAAGGTATAAGTATAGGAAAATTCGGACAAATAGGGAATAATAGTTCACTTCACAAAAATATATTTGCTATGAATTTGTCTGTTTTAAAGTGTGTTACATTTTTTGTATACCTAGTTACATTTTCTACTGAGGACTTTCCCATAAAATGTAAGAGGTATATTTCATTTATCGTAAAAATGTTTTAAACATATAGTACTTCTATTAAATTGCTGGAGCTATTTTTGGTAACATCAAATTTTTCGAAAAATGTTCCATGCAAAGGGTAGTCTTGGGTGGGGGAGTTTAATTTTTCTCCTCCTCCCCTTACTCCCTTTCCTCTTCCCCTTCTCCTCCATCTTTTCCTCCGTCTTTTATCTTCTTCTCCTTCTTCTTCCTTTCCCCTACTTCTTGGTATAGGGAAGTACCTCTGTCGTCTGCCAAGCTTAAATACCAAGTTTGCTATCACATATCAAACAAGTTATATTCAGACACAGTGGCACACGTAGTATCTTTCTCGAAAAATACTTTTTGGATTCAGGAGTTCTCAAAACATGTATTTTCGGTGAAATCTCGATTTGGAACTTTTTGGTCCAATTCTGTACTTCCCCTAATTACTATACGCAGCACAGAAAGTAAAAATCTGATGTATTACATAAATGTTAATTTCTTCACTCTCCAGCGTGTACTAGATATGAAAGTTTGTTCTTGTGTCTTTCATCTTAATCGGGATATGCCTTCTCAGTAGGTACACCATTTCGGTACATACCGTCGCATTCGAAAATTCAGCATCAAAGGTTCGACATCGATGTTTCGACATCGAGGGTCGACACCAAGTTTTTGGCAGCGTGGGTGCGCAACACAAGCCTCGATATCAATGTTTGGACATCGAGTTTTCGACATCGAAGTATCGACATCGAAGCTTCGACAACAAAGTTTTGACATCGATGTTCCGATGTCGAAATCTAGACGTCAAAGTTTCGTCATCGAGGGTGTGACATCGAGGGTCCGTCATCTAGGATCCGACATCAAAGGTTCGACATCGAAAATACAACATCAAATTTTCGACATAGAAGTTTCGATATCCATGTTTCAACATTCATCGGGGGTTCCACATCGAGAGTCCGACATCAAAGTTTCGACATCGAATTCGATTCGGGAGTTCGACATCGAGCGTTTGACACCGTGGGCTCGCAACAGAAGCCTCTACATCGAAGCCTCTACATCGAAGCCTCTACATCGAAGCTTCTACATCGAGGTTTCGACATCGAGGTTTTGACATCGCAGTTTCACATCGAAGTTTCGGCATCGAAGTTCCGTAATCGAAGTGTCGACATCGAAGTTCCGACATCGAAATTTCCTCATCGAGGGAACGATATTGAGAGTCCCTAATCGAGGGTCCGACATACAGGGTCCGACATACAGGATCCGACATCCAAGGTCCGACATCGATGTTTCGACGTCGAAGACTAGACGTCGAAGTTTCGTCATCGAGGGTGTGGCATCGGAGCTTCGATATCAAAATTTCGTTATCGAGGGTACGAAATCGAGGGTCCGTCATCGAGGATCCGACTTCAAAGATTCGACAACGAAATTACGACATGGAAGTTTAGACATCGATGATTCAACATTCGTCGAGTGTCCCAGATCGAGGTTTCGACATCGAGGTTTTGACATCGCAGTTTCACGTCGAAGTTTCGAAATCGAAGTTTCGACATCGAATTTTTGACAAAGAAGATTCGACATCGATGATTCAACATTCATCGAAGGTCCCAGATTGAGATCCAACTTTGAAATTTCGAAATCGAAGTTTTGACATCAAAGTTTCGATATCGAAATTTCTTCATCAGTGTACGACATTGAGAATCCCAAATCGAGGGTCCGTCATTAGGGTCCGACATCCAGGGTCCCACATCGAAGTTGCGACATCGAAGTTTGTACATCTAGGTTTCTACAAAGAGATTTCTACATCGTGGTTTCGAAATCTAAGTTTCATCATCGAAGTTCCGAAATCGACGTGTCGACCTCGAAGTTTCGACATCGAAGTCCGACTTCGAAGTATGGACATCGATGTTCCGACATCGGGGGTGCGACATCGAGGGTGTGACTACGAGGGTCCGACATTGATGTTTCGACATCGAAGTCTCGTTATCGAGGGTCCCACATTAGGGTTCAACATCGAAGTTTCGACATCGAAGTTTCGACATCGACGGTTCGACATTGAGCGTTCGACACCGAGGTTTTGACACAGTGGGTTCGCAACAGAAGCCTCGATATCGAGGCCTCTACATCGAGGTTTCGAAATTGAAGTTTCGACATCGCAGTTTTGACTACGAAGTTTCGACTTCGAAGTTTGGACATCGAGGGTCCGACATCGAGGGCTCGACACCGAGGTTTCGACACCATGTGTTCGCAACAGTAGGCTCGTAATCGAAGTTTCGCCATTGAGGTTCGACAACCGGATTTAGACATCGAGATTTTGACATTGAGGTTTCAACATCAAAGTTTAACATAAAAGTTTCGACATTGAAGTTTCCACATCGAAGTTACGATACTGAAGTTCAGATATAGAAGTTTCGACATAGAAGTATCGACATCGAAGCTTCGACAACAAAGTTTAGACGTCGAAGTTTCGTCATCGAGGGCCCGACATCGGCGTTCCGGCATCGAAGTTTCGACATCGAAATATCGTTATCGAGGGTCCGATATCGAGGATGCGACATTCAGGACGCGTCAGTAAGGATCCTACATCAAAATTTCTTAATCGAAATTACGACATGGTATTTTCGACATTGAAGTATCGACATCGATGATTCAACATTCATCGAGGGACACAGATCGAGAGTCCGACATCGAAGTTTCGACATTGAAGTTTCGACATCGAAGTTTCGATATCGATTATTCAATATTCATCGAGGGTCCCATTTCGAGAGTCCGACATTCAAGTTTCGAAATCGAATTTTTGACATTGAAGTTTCGACATCGAATTTCCAACATCGAAATTCCTTCATCCAGAGTCCGACATCCAGGGTCCGACATACATAGTCCGACATCCAGGGTACAACATCGAATTTCCGACATCGAAATTTCTTCATCCAGAGTCGGACATCCAGGGTCCGACATACATGTTCCGACATCCAGCATGCAACATCGAAGTTCTGAAATAGAAATTTCAACATCGAAATTTCGACATCGAAGTTTCGACATCGAATTTCCGACATCGATATTTCTTCATCCAGAGTCCAACATCCAGGGTCCGACATACATGGTCCAACATCCAGTGTGCAACATCGAAGTTTCGATATCGAAATTTCGACATCGAAGTTTCGACATCGAATTTTCGACATCGAAATTTCTTCATCCAGAGTCAGACATCCAGGGTCTGACATACATGGTCCGACATCCAGTGTGCAACATCGAAGTTTCGATATCGAAATTTCGACATCGAAGTTTCGACATCAAATTTACGACATCGAAATTTCTTCATCCAGTCAGACATCCAGAGTCCAACATCCAGTGTGCGACATCGAAATTTCGATATCGAAGTTTCGACATAGAATTTCCTACATCGAAATTTCTTCATCCAGAGTCCGACATCCAGGGTCCAACATACCTGGTCCGACATCCAGTGTCCAGCATCGAAATTTTGACATCGAAGTTTCGACAGCATAGTTTCGACATCGATGTTTCGACGTCGAAGTTTCGTCATCGAGGGTAGGAAATCGAGGGTCCGTCATCGAGGATCCGACATCGAGGGTCCGTCGTTGAGGATCCGACATTAAAGATTCGACATTGAAATTACGACATAAAATATTTCGACATCGATGTTTCAACTTTCATCGAGAGTCCGACAGGGAAGTTTCAAAATCGAAGTTTCAACATCGAAGTTTCGACATTGAAGTTTCGACATCGAAGTTTTGCCATCGAGGTTTCGACAACGAGATTTTAACGAGATTTCGACATGGAGGTTTTGACATCGTAGTTTTGACATGAAATTTCGACCTCGAAGTTTCGACATCGGGGTTTCGACATCGAAGTTTCGACATTGAAGTTTCGACATCCAAGTTTTTAAATCGAAGTTCCGAAATCGAGGGTGTCATCGAGGGTCCGACGTACTTGGTCCGACATCCAGGATCCGACATCTTGGGTCCGACATCGAAATTTCGGCAACAAAGTTTTGACATCGACGTTTTGACGTCGAATTCTAGACGTCCTAGTTTCGTCATCGAGGGTGTGACATCGAGGGTCCCACATCGAAGTATCGACAGCAAATTTTCGACATCGAAGTTTTGACATCGAAGTTTTCACATCGAAGTTCCGACATCGACGTTTCGGCATCAAAGTTTCGACATCGAAGTTTCGAAATTAAAGTTTTGGCATCGAATTTCGACATAGAATTTTCGACTTCGAAGTTCCGACATCGAAGTTTCAACGTTGGGTGTTCGACATTGAGAGTTTTACATCGAGAGTTCGACATCGAGTGTTCGACACCGAGTGTTCGACACCGTGGGTTCGCAACAGAATCCTCGACATCTAGGTTTCGACATCGATGATCCGACTTCGAAATTTCGTCATCGAGGGTACGAAATCGAGGTTCCGTCATCGAAGCTGCAACTGCGAAGGTGGCGGCTGCGAAGATCCCTACTCGTTGTCGAAGATTCGACTTCGCAAAAACGACACTGAAAACTCCACATCCAAAACGGTTTTGAAAATTCCACATCTGGTATTCGCCATTGATAATTCGACGTCGACAGATCGACATCGGAGGTTTGAGGTCGGGGGTTCGACATTCCACATCCGAAACCTGTCATTAAGATTCGATTGCATTGGATATTGAAAACTCGACATCGAAAAATCGACAGTGAATATTCAACATCGAAAATTCTAGGTCCAAATCTTGACATTTAAAACTCTACAATGAAAATTCTACATGGAATATGCCACTTCAAAATCATGACCTAGAAAACACATCAAAACTCAACATCGAAAACTGGACATCGGGTTGTTCTCTTTCGGGTATTCGCCATCGAAAATTCGACGTCGGAGGTTCGACCCCGAAAGCTTAGAAACCGGAAGCTGGAGGTCGAAAAAACAACGTGGATAATCAATATCGAATATTTGTATTCTAAAATCAATTTCGTAATCAGTATGATTAAATGGAATTGAGTATCTATATCCGAAAATTAATATAGAAAAATAACCATAATCTCATAAACAATATCTCCGCTTTAGATTAGCTGCACCTGTAAGTATGCATGTATATGTTGTATGTAAAGGAATATTTCAACGTAATTTTCACGTAGTGTCGTATGATTGACTGGACATTTACGCACATGTCAAGGACCGATGACATCATGGCAGTATAGTGACATTTGCCTGATGTCCTGATGAATATCAGTAGTATAAAAAACAGACCTAAGTTTGACAATGAAGGTAATTTTTCGATGCAATTCTCACCAATTTAGAGTCGTTTGATTCACTTGAACTTTTGCACACGTGTCAATGACAATATAAAAATCGGATGTGATGCACTCACATGACTTTCTCTACTCTTATTCCTATATCTTCTTCGTGTTAGTTAAGATAAACATTTGCACAAATTATCTTATTGCTTGTTTCCTTGCAGGTGGAAGGGGAATGTTAGAATACAGTAGGCTTTGTGCGATAGTCAAATGTTTGAGATTGTTGTCTTTGCACACTTAACATATAGAAAATGAACAACGATGATGCATTTCTCGAAAGTTCTAAGTTTTCCGAAACTCACACACATAACAAGGAATATCTCCGAAATGGTTCACCCTACAAGAAAATTTATTTAGACAAATTGTGTATTTTAGCAAGATCTACATTTTTTGTATAGTATAATTTGGTCTATCTCTAACGGTTTACCAGTTATGCAAAAGTCCTACGGAGTAAATACGACTACAGGGGCTATAGCCAGAAAATTCAACATATGCATTTCATTTGTCATCAAAATATCTCAAACATATGACATTTTATTTACAGTCGTTAGAGCTATTTTCAAGAAAATCAAAATTTTCGAAAAATTTTCCACGTAAAGAGTAGTTTAGGGTGGGGTTATTTTCTTCAAAATCTTCGTGTCGCATCCTTGACAGACATTAAACTTAAATACCAACTATGGTTTTTAACCGACTTTTCGTTTTTGAGTTATGCTGTCCACAGACTGACACACAGACGCACACTATTTTTGGATTCAGGTGGTCTCAAAACATATTTCCAGTGAAATCTTGACATCGAATTTTTGGGTGGAATACAATACTTCCCCTACTTACCAGTAGAGAAAGTAAAAAAAGAGCAGATTCTTCTAGGAAGAATCCACCAATAGGCGTTACAAAAGATTTCGTCTGTTGATCTTGTTAAGAGATGGTTTACTGGAAATTTCATCTTTGTTTTTCTTTTTATTTATGTAGTGCTAATAAATATACGGTACACATGGTATATAGGGTTGCCTACTAAATTTAGCACTTATTAAGTAGACATTCACTCCACAAATAAAATTTATTATCCATTATTTTTAGATCCAGAAAATCTGTTTTAGTTACTCGGGTGTAAGTTATTCATGTAATTCAATTTTGATCCAATAAAATAGAAGCTTTTTAAGCAAAAGGTGATTCAAATATATATTTTTTCACATTAGCTAAAGCTGTTTTGGATGTAGAAGGTTAATACTCACTCGTAGAGACAGTGTGTAGTTCTTGGCATATAAAACTTAACTGTAGTCGATGAAAAAATTCTTGGCCCGTGGGGGGATCGAACCCACGACCTTCGCGTTATTAGCACGACGCTCTAACCAACTGAGCTAACGGGCCGCTTTATATTTCTTCCAGAGTGGGACAATTATTGCTTTTCGCCATTCGGCAGGTACAGTGGTTTTCCAGGATAGATTGTAGAGTTTTAGTAGTTGTTGTTTTGCTGTTTTTCCACGTTTTTTTTATGAACTCTGGATGTATGTGATCTGGTCCAGGAGACTTTCTGTTTTTTTAGATTATTAATTCCAATGTTCATTTCTTGCATATTAAAATTTTGAAAAAAGACATTGTATTGAGTATTAGGATCACATTCTCCTTCTTGTTTAAAATCTTTCTTAAATTGTTTACGTTCCTTTTTATTATTTCTTGCTACTTTATGTGAATTAGCATAATATTTATTGAATGTTTAGGCGCTGGCTACATCATTTGTCAATATCTTATTGTTGTGTATGATAGGTATGCTGTTGTTTTCTTTCCTGTCCTTGACATTTTTTAGGAACTTATGGGCTTTGTTGCCATTTGCCCTATAATCCATTTTTTCTAAGAAATTATTAAAGTGATTATTTTTAGATGTATTAATTTCTTTTTTTAGTGAAGCACATTTCTTTCGCCATATTTGTGTATCTGTGTTTGTTCAGCTGTATCCCTTTGCTTTTTCAATTCTTCTAGCTGGGGATTCCAAAAGGGTTTGAAATTTTTTATTCTTCCACGAGGAGTATGTTTTTTGCAGTTTCTAGGATGACTTTACAGAAATTTTTGTTCATATGATCTGGTTGGAAATGCAACTGTGAGTTTGTTCTTTAAATTTATGTTCCAGTTCAGTTTTATATTTGTTCCAATCTTCTTTTTTGAAGTTGCAATACAGATTCGTGTGATGTTGACTGACTGACATTTGTATTATGTAGTTTTATGTTAGCAATTACTGCTCTGTTCACTGGAAGAGAAAGTGATTAGAGCTCGGCCCTTATCTTTTAGTAGTTCTAGCACATGTCTTAATTTTGGTCGGTGAAAAAATTTGTGGCCCGTGGGGGGATCGAACCCACGACCTTCGCGTTATTAGCACGACGCTCTAACCAACTGAGCTAACGGGCCGCTTGACCCTTACGCTTTCTAACTATATGCTACACAGCTACGCGAAATATTCATTCATTGAAATATGTTGCGGGTATCGTTAGTGAAATGAATCTCAGAGGAGGCCGTTTCCAGTTGATTTTCTCTTATGAATGTCCATAACTCACTGACCTACTAGCGCTGTTAATGCTTTCTTTTGTACTGACACTAGAGAAAATTGGGAATGCATAGCTACTCCATCAAAGAAAGTTCCATTGTTAGCAATAAATAAATCGAAAGCACTTTGTGGGAATGGAGTGCTGTAATGCTTTTGAAAATTTGAGAGATTAAAAAATTTAAGACTCTCAAAAGTATTGAATCTTGAAGTTAACTGTTCAAGAATATTGTCAATTATTGGACGACACAGTTTGTGGTAACATTTCCAAATTAGTGTTTTCATCAATGTGAATCATTTTAAATTGCGGTACGCTTAATGAAGCCCACATCACCAGGCTTTGGATACGAAGCTCAACATCGATGGCCAATGAGAGCAAAGGAACACCAGCCAGATGATTATGATGCAGTTTTCTGACAGCTTCTCCAAAGCATGTTGCATAGCTGTAACAAACCGATTTAATTTAATTTATTCTACTGAGGATCTGCATAAAAACTAATAATAATAATGTGTCAAACGCCTGTATACCAATAGCTGTACTAATGTTCTTCATAAAAATACACAAATAAATGTTAAACAAATTATTAACACACAAGACTACCACATGCACACGATCAATTAAACTCGCATGCTCATTCATTACCTTCTACGGAAGCTCGCTTCCACAACCAAGCTTCGGATAGTTTCGGAACACCGAGCGCACACGAAACGCGGTGGCGATGGTGAAAGCAAAGGGTTAATGGCAGTCAAGGTATAATAGAAGGCAAAGCTAAAGTTGAAACAAAATATAATATGAAATTGCAGACGGTGTGAATAATTTTAAAATGTGTAGCTCAATTTGTTGTCCATACTTCCATAGCTTATATAAATGAAACGCCCCTGATAAGGATGTTTTTATAAAGATTCCCTTAAAAGTCTTCGTTGTTTGTAGGGGACTTATATGTCCATTTATGTAAGCCATGTTAGCAAGGCCTCTATTTCTGTGATATGGAACCTCGAGGGGCAGGTGCGGAGGGAGAAATTTGAAGGTGTGACTTCATTAAGGCAAAGCTACATGGAGTGTATGCAACCAGTGTAAATGAGTTAAAAATAGTTCCACCCAAGGCAGTGCTGCCATCTACTCCAAGGCCGCCCAAACTGTTTAATGGTTCGAGCCAATAACATTGTGCGACTGACCGGAACTGACAGTACACTGACTAAAAGTAAAGTGACAATTTTGCTACAAAAATTAAAACATCTACCTAACGAGAAGAGTGGAAAAAGGATCAATTAGTTTCGAAACTCATAACTCGCTTCTGTAACACTTCTATGTCTTACATCACACTGAATTGATGATTACTGTTAAGCCGAACTCAAACCATACTCAGCCGAGCTCCTACTCCTGCCTGTCAATTATAGGAATTCAGCGGTTGCCATTAATACATGTAACGCCCAAGATTTCTAGTCACCGGCCGCCACTGCAAACTAGAGCTCCCAAAGAGAAGTGCTTTACCAAGCCAAGGCTAAGATAGGTTGGTTTTCCTCACTTGGCATTCGGCCCGGGACATGAGGTGACAACTGTTGGGACAGAGGAAGGACCTTGACCATGGCACCCTGTTTAGTGACCTTGCTGAGTTCTGCTTTTTTAAGGGTACCCATAGGTAAAAATTCCATATGAGCGACGTTAAACATTTGGAAAGAATTAATTGGATTTACTTCCTTCTATTTTATGTCGACTGTGCCACTCTGAATGATCTCAGACGTGCATTGTGCTGCAGTGGCGGTTTGTTTATCTGTAAGCTGCGTTTGATTTACGAAAGCACTTTCAAATCTTATGCCATAAACATCTGTTCATTAGTGAACCGTACCACTTAAGTTTAAGACGTCTATCAATATTTGGTGACAAGGTTGAAATGGATAGGCTTAGGATATACACCAAATAATCGTTATACGAATATCGACATTTAAATAGCCATGTAAGGTCATTTAAAATACTCTGATGGTAGAAAGCATAGTGTACAATTAAAGATAAAGGTTCGTGGTATTTTTAGCCTCAAAAGCAAACATTTGACATTTTTAAAAATTATGACGCAATTTCGGCAATTAAGCAATCATTAAAGGTCGTCATGACTACCTGGAACACAGTATAAACAAATTCTTCATGGGGTAGCACCATGCACTCCATGAAAGAATTAAGCTTATTTATACCATTATAATTAGGTTTCTATAATACATTTTCCGATAAACTTAAATGCTTATATCGGAAAAATGATTTCTCACTTTTCGTGCAGATGTTACCCTCCGGTGCACTTTCCAAATGCACACAAAATGCTGCTAACATAAGAATAAGAAACCCACTAACGATTGACAAATGAGAAACGTCATACCAAAGCACACCAAAGCAACAATTGATTACACTAAAACAGGCTCATTGCTTATGATTCACTATTTATATGTGTAAGCTTACATTTCTGACTCACGGAAGGTTAGGTTAGGTTTAACTTATTTTTGAAATATAAGCTTAGGCTAATTAGCAACCAATGGTTGTTTTAAAGAGGGCTCCCGTGCGAAGAACAACAAGAAAATCAAAGCATCGCCAATCCAGCGAATTTCGCATATTTAGGTTGGCAATTCCTATCGCGCATGTGCAGTAATGGGAAGATGGCCATGTTTGTTGTCCTTGTGCTATAAAATTATTAAGGCATGTGCAGAAATAATAATTACTGTGAAAAAACTTGGTATTTAAGTTACACGAATCAATCCATAAAAACGATAAATATAATTTTATTACGAGCATTACTAGGCAAAGTTGTAAAAACTCCTTAAAAATTCGTCGGGAAAAATCCTACGAATCCTTAAAAGAAGGTATGTAGCATCACAAATGTTTCAAACAAAGAATTTCAGTTTCTTCAAAACCACGGTCTTATGGCTCAATGACATGAAATATTCTAAGAAATTAAGCTTCAGTTTCCGAACTAAGCAATTTAATATTCAGTTGGGGAAAAAATATTACACGTCTTATTTTGTGCTGATGCTTTGCTGTACAATGCCTATTAGATGCAGTGTTTTCTACTTCATAATTAATGACTACAAAAACATATGGCCCATGGGGGGATCGAACCCACGACCTTCGCGTTATTAGCACGACGCTCTAACCAACTGAGCTAACGGGCCAGTTGTGAAGTGTTGTTAACGCTCTTGATTAAATGTATACAATCATTAGTGAGTTAGCTCATAAATATTACTTAGAAAATTAACATTAAAAGCGCGCTTCTATGACGTGAGATAGGTGTTCGAATCTCGGTTGGAGTGTTATTCAATTTTTTTTTTCCTTTTCTTTTCTTTTTTTTTTTTTTTTTTTTTTTGGGGGGGGGGGTTGGGGATGGTAAAGTTAAATACCAACTTTGGTTTATAGATTCAGGGATCTCAAAACAGCAAAACAAGAAAACAAAAATCTGATGTGCTGCACTCACATGAGTTTCTCTACTCTTGAACTAATCATCCTTACAAAGTTTTATTCCTATATCTTCGTGTTAGTTGAGATAAACATTTGTACAAATTATCTTATTGCTTATTTCCTTGTAGGTGCAAGGGGAATATTAGAATACAGTAGGCTTTGAGTGATAGTCAAATCTTTTAAAGCTTTGAGATCCCGTTCTCTTTGCACACTTAACATATAAAAAATGAACAACGATGTTCCATTGCACGAAATTTCTAAGTTTTCCGAAACAGACACACAAAACAAGGAATATCTTCGAAATGGTTCACTCTACAGAAAAATTTATTGAGACATAAATTGTGTATTTTAGCAAGATCTACATTTCTTGTAGAGTAAGATTCTGTCTATCTCTTACGGTTTATGAGTTATTCAAAAGTCATCCAGACTAAAAAGGGCTACATAGGCTATAACCAGAAAATTCAAAATAAACATTTCATTTGTCATAAAAATATCTCAAACATATGACATTTTAATCAAAATCATTATAGCCATTTTCAAGAAAATAAAAATTTTCGAAAAATTTTCCATGTAAAGGGTAGTTTAGGGTGGGGCTATTTTCTTCAAAATCTTCGTGTTGCATCCTTGAAAGACATTAAACTTAAATACCAACTTTGGTTTTTAACAGACTTTTCGTTTTTTAGTTATGCTGTCCACAGACTGACACACACATGGACCTTTTTCCAAAAAAATATTTTGTTTATTCAGGGGGCCTCAAAACATATATTTCCTGTGAAATTTCGACATCGAATTTTTGGGGTGGAATACAATCTTCCTCTATTTACCAGTAGAGAAAGTAAAAAACCAGTCATTTTGAGATTTTTGACAGCTTTTACCACAAGAGAACAACAGGGCAGTGTCAGCTGATATAAGGTTAACCCACCCCATTAGAATGTGCCATTTGCAAAGGCTGCACACGTGTTTTGATACTGTGTTTCTGACTTTAGCACGAAGTCAGCAGTTTTGTGCTGCGTTTCGAACGGGATAAGTCGCCTAGTGACCAGTTAAGGGTGTTACGCCTAAGGAAGAATAAAAGTGCTACTTCAACATCGAAAAAGGAAGGAGCACTGCTAGCATAAAGGTTTGTGGCATTAAGTATGTAGTTATTTTGTAAAGCAGGGCTTTTAAACACAATGCTCATACCGGTAACACGCATCTCCGGCTTAAAAAGGTGCAATTTGTGACGTTGTTTCAAGCCTGGCGTGGAATAAGCCACGTTTTAAGGAACTCTTTCAGCTGAAAAGTAACCTGGATAATTGCAGCTCTGAAGGCTAAAGAAACCATGAAAAGAAAGTATACGGTGTCACACCCGCACTATTTTCTCTATCGATTACCAATTTATGGTATTCTTTATACCTGTACGTAAAACAAATATGTTACATTCTGAATAACATAAATTCCCACAATTTTCTTTGATTGAAATTGAAATACAACGCGTTAAATTTACACATATATCTTCAGTCGCTCTTTTCCTGTAGTATTTGTGGTTATTCAACAATGTTTTTGCATAGTAACTTGCCGGTATTTTATATAGCTTATTTTTTGTTCTTTATAATATCCTAAGAGCTTTGGTAATATTATATACCAAATATAAATTATATAAACGTGTGCATTATCCCCTAAAATTATTTGTGTATATACAATGAAATCACTGCATAAACAATGTCTAAAGAAAAACTTTGGTTACGTGGATAGCGGAGAGCGCTGAAGCTCTTACAGTGCAAGAAGGTCATAAGTATATTCGGAGATTACCGTACGGTGTCGTGTTTTATATGCAGGTATAATTCTATAGCCTAATTTAGTTCACGTTAGGTTAGGTTAGGTTAGGTTAGGTTAGGTTAGGTTATGACGGGCAGGACAGGATCCTGTTATCGAAATTTAGCCCTTGTTTAGGCTATTCATTCTAAATACATTAATAAATCATTTCAACTCATATAATACGCGTTTATTAATATTTATTTGCTAAATGTCTGACGCATAAGCGAAAAAACACCGTTGCATCGTACAAAATTTGCTCGTAAATCAAAAACAAAGCTTAACCGCTAAATAAAAATATCAAAATCGTAATTATGAGTACAAAATCTATTGATTATATTATATTTCATTCATTTTCTGTTGTGGCCCATTTTCTGCGTAATGAAATAAGTTCTCGATTGGATAGAAAATTTAAATAATCACAAAATTTACGATTAATATTTAAACATACTGTTAACTGGATTTCTTATTATTTATTAAATATAGCTATATAATAACGACCCCAGTAGTATATGTTAATGGTCACGAAAAATCGTTAATGAATCTTCCAGAAAAAATTAAACGTTTTATTAAAATACTTATATTAAAAGTACCACGAGCCGTACATATGCAACAGTTGGCTATATGTTGCCTGCGCAGTCCGCCATGTTGTTACGTTACAGACGTATCAATTTACACAATTTACCAAAGTTTCACCGCATTTGGATAAATGGTGTAGGAATGTATATGGGACAAAGAAAGTTCATTTGTACATAGAAGATTATTAGATATATCATGCTTTAATCTTTGAATCGAGTTTCGAAAATGGTCATATTTAATGCATGCCGCTGATACGAGATGTTCACCTAGATATATTTTACATGTGCTTGTGTAAGGACTACTTCAAGAAGAGGGAGGAGAATAGGCAATTTCCATGGTCATCTTGTTGATTATTTAGCCGATGGGTCTGCGGAAAATAAAAGCGGCGTGGGGGGTTTGTGTTTGGTAAAACACGTGCATTATACATGGACATGGAACACGCAAGTTTCCAACATCGCTACGCCATAGGACGTGCCTGACTACTTACCGAAGAGCTTCTCGTTTAATTCACGTGTTATTTGAATTTAATGACCCAAATGGAGGCTATATTCTGTGTCAACCTTTGGGAAGGAATCAAATTAAGGTGCACAAAACTGGCATTACAGGATAGCAAAGATCTACAAGTACTATACAACGGATCTAGTGCTACCAACACTATTTGTTTCGGTAGATGAATCGAAATGACGTTTATTAGACACCGATCTACCAAAGTATCTTACTTTCTACCGACTTTTTGTAACACTTTCGTTATAATTATTACCTTCTCTGTTACGTTTTCTACCTTACCCGATTCTGTGGAAGCGCTCCTATATCATACAGTTGAGTTAGTTGACCTTCACGCAAAGGTTATCTAAGGTTGGAGAATTAAAAATCTTTGATCTCTATAAAATTTGTATGATTGCAAAGGTGTCAAAATTATTATGCTCAAATACATTTTCACGGTAAGATGAATGTAAGCTCTGAGTTTGAAAATAATTTATAAAGTCTTAATATTAAGTCAGAACCTTATTTGAAGCCTATTCTACTCGTAACTTTACTTGGTTAAAGACCAGCTTTCGAAATCATGGCTTCAAAAATCTAAATAGAAAAACGTAGCTGTCATAGAATAAATATCAACAATATAGCTTGCAGATGTCTCGAATTTTTACAGAGTAGAAGAACAACTAAAAACGGTCCAGTTTTGGCAAACTTATTTCATTGAAAAAAACATATTTCCTTCCGTCTATAGTAGGTACAGAATAAAAAGTTCTATATTTTCATACAGGCAGACATTTAATTTTGATTGGTGGAAAATTTATACGCATTTTATCACGCTAAGGCTTTATTCTGTTGTTTTCCATTCTTGAGACAAGGGTCCTTTCAGTTTTTCTTGTATTCCTTAATCTGCTCATTTAAGCTACCCATTCATCTCTAATGTCGACATTCCTTTTTTTTGTCAGATAGCTTCTCTTCTTAGGAATTGCATCTTCGACACTTGTGTTCTTTGCTATAGTCCGTGACTCACTTCCATGTCATGGTTGGCTTTGCGTTATAAAATTCAAGGAGAGTTTCCTTTCTAATTTTGGTGTTAAATGTTCTATAAATGGTTCCATTAAAGTAATTAAATCTTTCCACTTTTTTGTCTGTCCATTTCTGTTATAAATGATGTAGTTCTTAAGAAATTGAACAAGCTTACTCTTTCTATTTTCCGCTCCTTTGCTTAACTTCTAATAATTTTCACACTCACGTATTGGGATTGTCCCTTTACAAGATGGTGTGTAATTTTGTCTCTTGACTCACGTAAGGCAAGATAAAGATGCAAACCCAGGATGTGTCATTTATTGTCATGTTCACCAACTCTTGCTGAGGACAAGAAAGTAACCTTTAGGAATAAGAGTGCGACGCCCTTTGATTGGGCAGGTTGGGTAAGAAGCCCCACTTTTTCGCCGTTTTCATTGTGTGGAAGGGAGGGTGGCATTGAGCCAAATGACACTGCAACGGTCTGCCAAGTGGTGAAGTCGAGCTCGGGCTGCCAAAAAAAGGAACCTACTAACCTTCCTTCACTTCCCCCATTTGCTCCTTATTGCTACGAATCCAACCATTTCTTCGGGGAAAAATCTCTCCTTATTAGTTAACGATCCCTAGATTAAGTGGTCCTCCGAGGTTCTTGTTTCTATTACATTTTACGAAGCTTTTTCTTCTTTATGCTTTTTAAGGCGAGTAGCTATTTACCCCTCTTTTTTGCAGGCAACTTAATAATAGTGGTCTAAGAGTACAAGCAGTAATCACATTTAGAAAATGTTATAGCCCTTTGTTTCTTGTTTTAAAGTCTCCTTGGTTTTGCTGAAACATTCTAGAGTTAATCAACGCTGGGTTTACAAGTTTGTGTGTCAGTCTGTGGACAGCATAACTCAAAAGCGAAAAGTCAGTTAAAAACCAAAGTTTGATGTCTTCCAAGGATATTTCCTTTAAATTTGTTTTGAAAATATTATCAATCAAAATTTGAATTGCAAGAAAAATGTTATCTTAGGTTATAATAGAGTAAGCAAAATTGCAACAGCATGTCAATGCTGACTTTGTAAACGTTGCGTATAAATTTGATAAAACTCAGCCTCTGGTTTCCGAGTTCGCGCCGAAAGCCGCCGGCTTTACCAGCAAACGTCTGTCTTTTGTTTTTGTGGCCGAAAGCCTACCGCTCTGCTTGACTCTGTCAATAGAGATAAGAAAAATATACAGTTTATTTTTACGTATGCCGTATGTTCATTATAATTACGTAAAGTTCAGTTGTATTTCACTGAAATTTAGTACGCACAACAGGGAATTACTAATGCATAAATAAGGTTCTATTGACACTTTCTAAATTACATTTTTCTGGTACCTACAAAAAATGTAGTGGAAATACGAATTACTTAGAACTGGGTTATGTACAAAGCAGGTTCACGTGTATAAACATATTTAGCTATTATCATGAAGACTGCCCCTTTAAACGCTGTGGTGTGGGGACGATGTTGCTGGAGTACATTGAACCAAGCGCCCCACAAGGGAGTTGTCCGGAAGTGTTACTCTCCGAGGAGTGTGGTTTTCTGTACTCTTGAGAGAGCGAGAATGCTACGGTGGGATGCTGAGTAACCGAAAGAGTATTTATGAAAATTTCTTATAAACTACCTCACTAGGATGTTACAAACGCGATAACAATTTCGTTACGGTAGGTTTAATTATTTTGTAAAAATGTTCATTTTTTTCGGCAATGTAAATAGAACGCTGAGCTGATGGGATTAGTCCTCGACTTGCCAGCGGCCTTTGTTGTACCCGACCGGCGTGTGCTTCGAGATGTAAACAGAGCATTCGTTCAGTGTGTTTACCGTACCACTGACGCGGCCCCTATCTCGGGTAAATCCACACGAAGTGTGGACTAACTTCGATAGTTAAGGAAACAAAAAATTAAACAAAGAAACCATTAAAACAAGGCTGACATATGGGGATACAGGTTTTCCTAATAAGGCACATTATTAATATCCACTACGAGCTAAAGCAATACTAATTGGTTTTAACATACAAATAAATAAGCCTTCCTCTTCATTTTTCTAAAACAGTTGCGCTGTTTGTAGATTGCTGGGCTGAAATAAAACTATAGACTTCCTTGTCATAAATGACAGCTAAAGCTACCTAAGTAGCTGGGCTGGATTTTGTCACAGTGGTGTCAGGAGTGGGATTCGTCGATTTGTCGTCTTCGTCACAATACTTACACTTTTCTTAAATGGGAAGCGGTCAGAAGGCAGTTTCAAAGCCATCACATAGTGACCTGCTCCCAAATTAGTTGACTTGAGCGACCTCTTGAGGACTTGTTTCTTTATCGCAGCCAAATCTGAAGGTTTGCAATGTTGAGAGCAAGCACATAATGTGGTGAAGTTGAATGGAGAACCTCTGCAGCAGGGCGGATATAGGAAGTGATAGGGTTTATGTAGCGAGGCCAGGCGAGGCTATGAATTATAATATCGACTGACTGGGATGGGAGGACACGCGACGTGGCGAAGTACAGTCACCCTCGAAACTGACATCCTCTTCTCTGATGATGCTCTCGAAAATTAATATGTTACTTCCTAAGTTTTGGGCGGCTGAATTGAAAGAAGTATGAGGAAAATAGACATAGTCAACACAGTTGAGCTGAACTAAGTAACACACACACGCACGCACGCACGCACGCACACACACACACACACACACACACACACACACACACACACACACACACACACACACACACACATGCAGATTTTTCTATACGTTGTTCTTTTGGCTTTAGGGGGACTCAAAACGTGTATTTTCGGTGCAACCTCGAATTTTTGTGTAGAATATAATACTTTACCCGCTTATTAAGAATGTATAGAAATAAAATAATACTCAATACATATTGCATAACTTTTAAATGTTTGGATTGCGTATAACTAATCAAAAAGTAAAGGAAAAATCAGAGAATAACTCTGCTTTTCAATTGAGAGTTGAGAATATGTTACTAAACACTTAAAGAATAAGACAAAACATAGCAATGTTGAAGTATAATTTAATGGTCGAGCCAAAAATTTTCTATCGGAAAAAAATAGTTGAGCAAAAAAGAAAAACGAAGAAATTTCCAAACAGAGCTCTTGGTTTATCCAAGTACAAGAAAGGGCGAAGACAAGATCTTGAAAGATATGGTCAGATTAGTTTATATTAGATTGGTGCGTGCTATCAACCTAAGTTTATATTTATTTTAATATTAATATTTATAAACAATTTTGTTAAATCTGAAAAGTTAAATGCCAAAACTTGCGGAATGGTCTGAGAACAAATAAAATTAGGTGTTCGCCTTACAAAGCTAAGTGACGGCGGCCATACTTCAAAGACGCTCGAGGTTAGGTACCTCATACCACTATGTTGCTAGGCAATACGCGGCCGTGAATAAGGACAAAAATAGTTGTGCAAAGCAAAGACGATTCAAGAAGCTGTTGACTATATAGCAGGGATGTCCAACCTTCTCTCTTTTGAGAACCTTACACTCTTTCAAATAGGAATATGTTATTCGTTTTTTCATTCCTTGGCCTTTCAAAGAGAACAGAGTTTCAAAGGCATCGCGTAGTAAACAACTCTTAAAACATTTCACTATCGCTTAAAGCCAACTGTATTTCCATTTTCCCCTTGCACCTACAAGGAAATTGCAATAAAATAATTTCTGAAAATGCTTATGTCGATTCAAATGTAGTGGATAGAAAAATAAGCATTTGCAAGAATAGTGTGTATAAGAGTGAGTATTGCTCTACATATATTTGTGAACAGAGTTTTTCCAAATTTTCAGCGCCTTCCTATGAGACGACCTTAGTTGCGTAATGGTCGTCTTGTACTACTCGGAGATGTGATCCTAGCTGCTTTGTTACCTCCTGCTATAGATTTTATATCTGACCTGTTGCTGTTGGCTTTTTTCTTTGTTTTGTTTTGTTTTTTTGTTTTAGTTTGTTTTTTTTTTTGTTTTTTTGTTTTTTTTTTCTTTCCCTTTAACAAAATAATCTCCATTCGGATTGCCCTGTACAGTCGCGAGCTGTAATATCCGGTGGTGCTAGTGTCAAGGTATCCACGGTGGAGGGTCCATTGTTGTTGAGTATGGTGATTTTCCGACGCTTGCTTTAACTGCAACAGGCAAACCAAAATTTGGATTCCAAACAAATTATCATTTCTTTCGTAATATTTGGGTTCTCCAATAATTTAATACTGGCCACCATTTAAATAATGCACATACTGTGTCTGTTATGCCGAACTTTTAGAAGCTTCCATTTAGTTTCTTCCCCTTTTGTAGGTCCAAAATATTTATCTCTTTTTCTGAATTTCATAGCTCTTCTCTGTATTTGTTCAAATGAATCAATTTGACTAACTGTATATGAAAGTAAAATTACTTCGCAAGAACGGAAGGTCTAGGTAATTTCCCTAAGTTTTCGACTATCAGAGAGAAAGTGCATAGTTTTGGAGTCATCTGCATTAATTTGAAATTTGTTTTTATGTGATAACATTGTGACACCATTTTTATACATATCACCGTTCTTTTTCTCTATTTATGTTACGTCGCTTTAACTATGTAGTCGTATTTCTTAAGATATACCTCCTTGTTGGGTGTGTGGTGGACAGTTAGTCTTCAAGGTCTCATCCCTATATCATACCACCTTGTGTCGTCACAAGTCCAAAGAGAGGTCAGTGCAGGGCAACTGTACCTCCTCCTCTGTTATGCAGATGGCATTACGGTACCATTCAGTCTATCTGTTCTCATTGTCTACGGACAGATGGCACAGCATTCACTATTAACATCTATTTTTCATTTATATTATTGTTTTAGGCTTAAGGTGGAATTTTAGGTTATGATATTAAATACTCAGTCCACTATTTACCTTGCTGACTGAAGGAAACCACGAAAAACTCAATCAAATATGGTGGCCTACGGGATTTGAACCCGGAACCAACCGAATGCATGCCACAGACGTTATAGCCGGAAGCATACCACTCCACAAATCCTCAAACAACACCTTGACCTCAATATTCGTTGGAAGTTCCGACATTCTGACACATATGTCCATACAGAAAGTCAAGTTTCATCTCCATTCCTACAGATCTGCAATGTATGTAAGGGGAAGTCTTGTATTCGACCTAAAATTTCGATGTCGAGACTTCACCGGAAATGTTTTCAGACACCCTGAATTCAGAAAAGGTATTTTTAGAAAAGGGTCTACATGTCTATCTCTCTTTCTCTCTCTCTCTCTATCTCTCTCTCTCTCTCTGTGTGTGTATCTATGTGTAGAAGTTTTTGAGGAAAATTCCTTCACCCTAAACTACCCTATACCTGGAAAACTTTGGAAATTTTGATTTTCTCAAAAATAGCTCTTAACGATTTTGGCTAAAAAAAGCATATGTTTAAGATATTTTCATGGCAAACGAAATGTATATTTTGAATTTTCTGGCTATAGCCCATATCGTCCTGTTTACTCTTTATAACTTTTGCATAACAGATAAACCGTAAAAGATGGACCAAATCTTAGTATACAAAAATGTGGTAATCCTTAAAACATAAAATGTATGTCCAAATGTATTTTTTTTGTGTGAACCATTTTGGAGATATTTCTTGTTTTTGTGTTAGTTTTGCAATACTTATACTTTTCTCAAATGAAAGGTCGCTATTCACTTTATTTCTTGGCCGTGCAAAGAGACAGAACGTCAAAGCCTTCATATACCTACCAGGTTTAAAAAAAATTGACTTTCGCTCATTACCCTTGCACCTACAAGAGAATTAGTATAAGATAATTTCTGTAAATGTTTATCTCTACTAACATTAAGGAGATAGAGGAATAAGAGTTAATAAGAATAGTAGAGGAAGTCATGTGAGTGCAAGACGTCAGATTTTTAAAGACTGGAACACGTCAAAAATAAATAAAATAAATAATGAAGTGTAACTTTGTGAGAGGAATTCTCAAACACTGCTATTCTCGACGAAGTTAAATGAAAGCGAGGAAGTCTATTTCCCTACATTGTGTGTAGTTGTTTGTGAATCTTGTACAGCTGTGAGGAGAGTGGATAAAAAGGGGTACGGAAGCGTGGGTATGATTAAAGATAATGCTGTTAGATGTGTTAACTTGCCCGCAAGCGAGTGTGTCTGTCTGTTGGACCAGTCTGTCCCTGCCGTCACCGTCACCGTCTTGCGTTTCGCTAAGCGATAAGATCCTTCATTTCCGAAGGGAGCGAGACGATGAAGTTGGTACCTTCCATTGTTGGCCCTCTCAGCTTCCTGCCGCACCGTAGCGACAATGCGAAACCTGTCTTTATCTGAAGGCCACTCCCTCCCGCACAATCCTTCGGACATGCACGTTGTTCTTGAGATCTTGTTTATTATATGTACCTACTCAAAACGGCGAATACCAGATCCCCGCAAAAATAATGTAATGCTGGCTGTCTGAAGTTACCAACATTTTTAGGGAAGGTAAAGGTAGAATTGCGTTCCACCTAAAAACTCGATATCGAAATTTCACAATAAATACATGTGTATGATTCCCTGAATAAAAAAAATCTGTGTTATACTCACATGACTTTCTCTACGCTTGTACTATTCCTACAAACTCTTATTCATATATCTTCTTATGTTAGTCGAGATAAACATTTGCAGAAGTTATCTTATTGGTTATTTCCTTGTAGGTGCAAGGGGTATATGAGAATACAGTAGGCTTTAAGCGATAGTCAAATCTTCTGAAGTTGGTCTCCATTTGAGAAAAGTGTAAGTGTTGTAAATGGTTCACTCCACAAAAAGATGCCTTTGGACATAAATTGTGTGTTTCAACGATATCTAAATTTTATGTATACTAAGATTTGGTCTATCGCTTACAGTTTATCAGACATGCAAAAATCATCAAGATTAAACAGGACTACGTGGGCTATAGCCAGAAAATTCAAAATATACATTTAATTTGTCACAAAAATATCCTAAACATATGGCATTTTAATCAAAATCGTTAGGGCCATTTTCGAGAAAATCAAAATTTTCCTAAAATTTTGGATGTGAAGGGTACTTTAGGGTGGAGGAATTTTCTTCAATATGTTCGTGTCGCAATCTTGAAAGATATCAAACTTAAATATCAACTTTTAGTTTTTAACCGTCTTTTTATTTGTGAATCGTGCTATTCACAGTCTACACACACACTCGCCTTTTTCTAAAGATGCTTTTTTTGGATTCAGGGGCCTCAAAGCATATGTTGCCCATAAAATCTCGACATGAATTTTTGGGTGGAATACAATACCTCGCCTATTTACTATACGTAGTGGAGAAAGTGAAAAAAAAAAAAAAAAAAAAAAAAGACAAAACAAAACAAAAACCATCCAACGCCTTTTACGGATGAGACGAGATTTTCAAGAAAGTCCCTCTAGGCTAGCCTAACCTAACCTTTACATAGAACATTTTTCGAGCATTTTGATTTCATCAGCAATAGCACTAACGACTTTGATTAAAGCACATGCTAAATATATTTCATGACAATTAAAATCTCTATCTTGAATTTTCTGGAAATACCCTCTTAAGATTTCTTCATTCTTGGTGACCTTTGCATAACTGGTAATCCAATGTATACCTCGTTGAAGCACATAATTTATCAAAAATATTTCTTTGTGAAGGTAGCCATGTTCCAGATATTCTTTATTGGTGGGTAAAATTTTCCAGTACTTACTGCTTTCTCAACCAAGCAGGCATTATTCGTTTCTTTATGTCCTGCAAAGAGAATAGAATACAAGAATAGAGAAAGTCATGTGGGTAACAAATACGATTTTTATAACGTCGTGTTGGCATAGAATAGCTTTGCAACGCTCAACGCCGTTTGACGGGAAGAACCGGAACTAGAGAGCAACTCTAAGAGCATAGTCTCAGCAAACTGGACACATTCTTTACTTTTGTTATTCTATGGCGGTTGTCGCGCTGTAAAGAAGTTTGAATAAGTTTTAAGAAGTACTTTGGATTGTGTGAAAATAGTAGAATTGAATATTTTGTGTTACTTGTTATTTGAGGCCAGTTTTGGCGCACATAAGTAAAGGAAATAAGGAAAGAGTGACAACAGGAAACGAACTGTGAGCTATTTCTTACAGTAGTTACGGTTGTTAAAGCTGGTCAACATTTACTTGGCTTCTGCTGTTAGACATTTGACCGTCACTTCTATAGCTTGTGAACTCCTTTTCTAACCCACCCTTCAGCGGTTGGTGATGGCTAATACTAAACAAAACACTGCAGGGGGGCGAAAACTGAAACAACGAGGTAACGTAAGAGAAAGAGACTATCAGGTAGATTTCGGGTAGCAAATCCTAGACATGCAAGGGGAGAGAGGAGTAAGTGGGATTAGTTAACAACGGCATTGTTCGGTATTAAGTTAACCCTATTCCCCCACTATACATCCTTTGGCGATGGAGCTGCGAACGCATTTATGCAACAGCGAAATATGGTGTCAAAACGGTGAAATTAAATACTACACCAATACTTCTGTGCATCAAACAATCCATGTTTCCTAATCTGGTTACAGCTTCAAGAGTTTGAAAATGTAAACTGAACGAGAGGGCTACAGCTAACTGTGATGCTCGCGTTTGAAGGATGGCGGGTTCGATTCTCGCTGCTGATGTTCCTGATCCAGGTTTTCTTTTCCTTGAGTTTTCCCGAGTCACCAGAAAAGGATAATTATTTCCCTCAAATTTCCCACCCTTCCATTTCAATTCAATCTTTCAGGGTTGGAAGTTTTGGCGATGGGTCAGTTTGGCGCTGCTGTGTGGGGACTTTGCGAACTGTAACTGCTGTTTTGGATGGATGGGTGGCGTTGCAATCGCCTCACCTGCTGCTTTGGACCACTCAAAGTCCATGTGGCGAAACCTGGTGTCGAGATGAAGAATTTCCTGCACTCGTGGGACCCTAGCGCACTCCCACTTCCTGCCGGGCTCTTGACATACAATAGCCTCAACAGTTGCCTCAGTGTGGAATCCCCTAGTCTACCTCTCACAAATGTATCTAATATTTGATATCGTCCCCGCCTCGAGCAACACTTTTGATCCGTCTCCAATATATTGGCCTTCGATGAATTTGCTGCTAAGTGTTACAGTTGTGAATGTGGGATCTTTCTTTCAGGGTATGCGCAGGTAGATGTGAGGAAGGACTACCAATTAAGTTGCCTAATACTGTCAGTGGAGTCGCTGAAGCGAAAAGTACCCTTGCGTCGATTGCCAAGTATGTAGCTATAACCTCTTTACACGGGGAAACCGCCGAACAGCTTATGCGTTAGGAAGTTAAGCCAAGGGAATCGAACCCTCGACCTCCCAAATGCGAGCCTCACCACCAGAAACTCTCTTTTTCTGTCACCGGGGCAACTACTCCAAGGATTTTAAAGCTCCAGCTTTCAATAGTTTACTTTTTCGGGGATCTTAATCTGTGTCATGGGTTTTATTTACTCCATTTTTGTTCTCTTGTAATTCAGGAACAGAAAATTTGAACTCGTATCCTACGTACAACCTTTCTCGTAAATTCTCCTCGTCTACTTACTTCCGCTGTTACGAGTATGCTTTAGAATTCAGTTCCGTAAAAGGCGGTTTGTTTACGGAATGTAATGGATTAAGTAATTATTACCTGGAAGGAACGCATTCCAGCACAACCACCTGACATTTTGAGAACCTCTGGGATGTAACAACGGAGCATGTAGACTCGCACTCATGAGGTGAATTCGACAGTTTCAAAAACAGGTAAACGCAACGTGTACCGTAGTTTTTAGGGAATATGAATATGTAGAAGTGTTAACAGAAGCAAATAACTTAACGTAAGTTTGTAGAGTATTAATTGCAGCCTTTACGACTATTTTAGTAGACAATAATGAGTAAATTTATACTTAACATCTATTGCATGAAGGTTTTTGCTACATATGCTACTGTTCTTCTAATTCCTGAACCAGTTTAGGTGTCCCTGTCACAGGTACTTATAAGGAAGTAATTAGAATAGACATGATAATTAAAGTCCAGACGAGATAGGCTGACCATCCATTCAAAGCAGAACATCGTGAGTTTAATACCAGCGACTGCAATCAAATGTGTCTGTGGTAAAGGATGGGGAGGGCCCACGTGAAATAATTAAGGTGGTACATGTGGATAATGACGTAGTTACAGTAGACTGCAATGGAATGGATTTTTATTTTCAAAACAGAAAAATAAAGTAAAAGATACTGCAATAATTCTGAAATAAAGTGTTGTATTTGTAATATTAATACCTACCAATACATTTGTTTTATTGTATTATGACAGTAGAATATGACAATAACAAAAACCTGTTAGGATATTGTAAAACTTTGATTAAACATCTTTGTTGCCAAATGGCAACGTATGCATTAAAGGTTTTAAAGCTAAAATTGACAAATATTGCTACTTTACGTTGTCTCCGAAGACTTAAATTTCGCTACGTGTAGCGAAATTTCGCCCACTGTTGGCAACACTGATTTCATTGTGGGAGAGAGAAAAATACAACACAATCTCCGATTCTGAAATCTGTTGAGTAAAGTTTTCTTGCCCCTTGAGTATCTCTGAAGCAATAAAGACATACTGTAATAATGTTCAAAATTGTTCACTTTCCCTATTCGATTCTGGTGACGTGATTAAACACAACGGATATACGTAGCATATTTATGACGACATAGTGCTGTAATACCAGAGTTGCTGAGGCGGCTGCGATAATGTGCTGCCATCTGATGTGTCACGGGCGTACTTAAGTGGTTTTATGGCTAAGAGTTAAAAGGTGGGAAGGGTGAGGGGTTTCACGATGGAGCGAGGCAAGAGAGGTGGAAACAATCAGTACGAACCATTATCACCCTGTTACGTCACTTACATTGCTGGTGACGTCATCCGGAGGTCGATTTGTTACGAAGGCCTCTTCTTTTTTCCTCTTTGTGCAGTCGAAACTGTCACTCAAAAATGTCCCTAATACTGCAGTATATCTATCAACATTCAACACATACTCAGCGTTTTGTCAAAGTTAAGTGAAAAGCAGCCAGGTAATACGAGAGCGACGTTGAACATTTTCAGAATGCCATATTTCTAAAAACAAATTGAGTTACTTTTTAAAATTTTGCGAGTTGATTGCTGTGTAGTTAAATATTTTCTTTTTATTGTTGGCCGAATTCTCCAGAACGCCTAATTACTTTAGCTAACTCATAACGAATTGATTAAATGACTTCACTGATTATTTCTTATTCTCTGACAAAATTTCAAGTTTTGCTTCTTACACTATGGATTGATCTTAATCCATACAAATTATTTATTGCAATTATTTATCTATCTCCCTATCATTTCTGTCTAAAATTATAAATTTTATATGTCAATAATTCCGGTATAAAACATGTGTATCATATCCTCGGGAGGTACTGAACTTAAAAGGTAAAGGTGTACAATATTTCCTCTACTTACGTCGTAGGGAAAGTAAACATTATTTGAAACCTAGACCTTGACGATTACTACAGGTAAACCATTGAAAAACTAAGAAGAAATGTACTTATGTTGCAATATGACATGGAATATGTACATAACCTAAAATACAAGAGGTTAGATTTCACATTTTTGTGGATATTGTGAATATAATAGAGTCTGGTTGCTTGCATAAGCTAGCCATAAACCCCTTCCCACATTTCCTGGTTTTGTTAAGCTCAGAGCTCGTCTGCAAAGACGCCCTTTCCATTGCAGAGATGATGTTCAGTTATCTGATGTGACGTCACATGCAGCTGATCGCTCCCCTCCTACCTCTGATAAGAACCGATCGCTACGGACAGTCCCACATACACGGACTTCTGGTCTTAAGAGTAGCGGACATAGAGATACAGTTTCAATTAAGGCTCCTACAAACGACACGCAGCAGAAATATCGACCACTTTATTCATCCCCCACCAGGCGCATCGACGACCAAAACCAGTTAAATGTATGCATGTAGACGGTAGTCAAATTCAGTGCTTGCTACAACAAAGATTGGCTACCCATTTTCTCTGTTTATATTTAAAGTAGAGGAAGTGTTGTATTTCACATGAAAATTCAATAGCAACATTTCACCCCAATTACGTGTTTTGAGTCTCCCTGAATCTTCCTCCCAAATATTTTTATAAAACATACGTGTGAATGTCGAAAGTATATTTTTAATCAACATGCTCCATTAAATTATAATAATGTTTCGAATTATAAAAGAAAACAGAAACACACATGCTCTTAATCGACTATGAAAAAGCATTTGATAAAGTGATACGATGTAAATTCTGGCCAATTCTAAAAGAAAAAGGGTATCCGGCACACATAAAGGAAATCAAAAGTTAATACCAGAATACGAATAGATAAAGGAAAGGGTATTGGAGAAATATTTATGGATATTAATAATTGTGTTGCACAAGGTTGCCCACTGTCACCATTACATTTTAATATATATTTGGACGATGCCATGAAAAATGACAATGTTTTAGACAAAGCTTTTATGATAGACGAAGTGAAAATGAATTGTATATTATTTGCAGATGACAAAGTTATAATAACTTCTTCGGAAAACCAATTGCAAATAGTGATATAGCGTAGTACAATTATTGCTAGTTATTTATTATTTTGTTCTGCTTTAATCACAAAGTATATTACGGCTCAGTATGTTTTCTACCGCGCAGTGTGTAGATTCATTTCGTCGAGTGAAAATACGATTTGAAGGAACATTTCCTTGTGTAAATTTTGCAGGCCATACAACTGCACATATGCACGCTTTATAAAAAATTCAGACCACAGGAAGTTTCAGTCTAAGATACCAAAAAGACAGTGTAGGGTTTTTATCACATTAAACGATATCAGCCATCGTTTGGAAACCACCTAAAAATCACTTAAGCGTCTTTCACAACAAGCAGGCATTTCTTATGGCTCTGTGCGAAGAGCTATTACATCGATATAGTTAAAACTATAAATTTGGCAAGTAAAGGCTTTAATAGTATATTGTGTACCAAGAACTGTAACTGTAAGTAATTTATAGTTCGTGGTTAGACAATTACTTTTTGAAATGCTTGAAAAACCCGTAAAACCAATAATAAATCAAAATTGCTTTTTCATATTTTATTTAACAATAAGAAAAAATGAATTTTCTATGTGAGCAAATGAAAAGTTACATCTAAATTATATGGGCAAAGCCTTCTTATTCACTTTTTTGTTAATGAATTTTGCAAATTCACTCTAAATTAGCTTACACTGCCAAATATGTGTTCGCAATGGTTAACTTACGCATCAAGTATGATTGTATCCATACCATTCTAACATATTGATTTTACCATATAGACATTATTTACTGCAATTATTTATCGCTCTCTATATCATTCTTTGTAAGTTGTTAATCTTACCGGTCAATAATTAGGTATAGGTTAAGAATGAGAAAAGATCTGCGTAGTTAATCTGCCTAACCTTATTTAAACTAAAACAAGAGATTTACTGCCACATATTCAAGGGTTTTTCTGTTTGAAAAATACCTACAATTTTATCATGAACAGCAATGTGGGTCATCAGACCATTATACGGGGTTAGCAGTGTAACAAGTGTTTCTAAAATGTTCCAGCTGATTGTGCTTCTACTACCCCGGACATAACGTGCAGTTACCACCCCTCTAACACTCATCTTAATTGGGGTGGGGTAGGCAAGCAGGGGTAACAATATTACCTCATTAAATCCAATTTCCTCATCAGGATTTCCATTTCCTCTAACTCCCACCCATAAATTTCAATAAGTTCCCATAATTTTGTAGACCGTAATGGGGATTTTCAATTCGTCAAGAAAATATTTGTTTTTATTTCCAAAAATTATTCGTTACTCTTTCTCTCTATTGTACTCCTTTAACTATATGGCTATATCGGTTGGGAAATACCTCATGGATGGTTTGTGGTGGACAGTTAACCTTCTCGTACCTTCTCTGTATCATACAATCTTGCTTGGTCACGTGTCCACAGAGACCTTAGTGCAAGGCAACTGTATCTGTACTTCTACACGTGTCAGTGAGGTTTGGATGCCGTATTTGTTATGATTTTAATATTGTTGGTATCTAAACAATGTGGCAGTGTTCCTCTTTGACAAAAAGGACAATAAAATACAAATCTGTATAGTAACCCTGACCTGTAATTTCTTAATCCAGATTTTTAAAATGACTAACAATTTACAAACAATTGCAGTAGGACATTTATAATTTAGAGTATGCAATAAAAATCAAGTAAGACTCTACATAAAATAAAAATGTACAATATATGAACACGTTAAACAAAACCACAAATAGGTCCAATATAATAAGGGTACAGTTTTGAGAATAAAACATTAGTAATTATATTCATAGTGTTGTAAGCTACAAATGTGGTTCTATCACATCGAACAAGCTGATTCAGTGCTATAATTAAACCAAAATAATTTTATTTCAAGTTTTGAGAACATTTAGAAGTATTAACGATTTAGAGCTGGCCCATGTTCTATTGTAATTATAGAGATTTAATCAGGAAGTTTGAGGATAAGCTATTAAGAAGAAATCTGAAAGCCCAAATCATAACCGAACTACCTCCAAATCTGTCATGTTCAACAATAGAGTTGGAGCAAGAAATGACTATCTTCAATTCACGTAACTGCTTTTGCGATGTTTCATTCAGATATCCCATTCCTGTGTATCAGCTTCAGAAAAATAATAGTTTTCTACCACAGATTGCTTTTAATACATAAATTAAAGTGCGCTCACTTTGATTTTCATATATTTTTCAACTTCAATGATTTATTCAGACAAAAGTAACGCAGTTTTGGAAGAACTCCATTGTAGTATTAAAATACTTTGAAACAACGTCTGACTCAAAACTGACATTGCCATATTTTATTTTTGTCTTTGGTTTAAACATGTATTCTAATTTTTCGAGCAGTGTATTTAATGCTTGAAGTGACGTACACGAGTACATTACTTCATTATTAGGAAACAGCACTCCTCCCAAGTAATCTACCAAATATTTGGAAATTTGACGCAAGCTTTGGTCATCAAAGTCCCGAGGGAACGAACTCCAAGGGACGACATTAAAAAGGGGAGCCATCCGTTGATAATTTTTGTGAGTAGTGTCTTCCCTCAGCATAAACACAAAGATCGCGCACATCCCAATTTGAAAATTCAGTGAAAACGGCCATATTTCCCATGCTTTCAACTTGATTAGAGCTGAGAGATGTACGGCGACTGTACTGTACCCGCATTTCATTTCCTCATTTCGCGGTGTCGACAACACATCGCACGTCATTTCCGGTTCGGACCGCTTCAACTGTTTCAGGCACATGGCGTCGTCCTTCAATGATCGCTCTGCTGTTAAGAGACCAACTTCTCTCTACAATCGATTGCCAGCCTCGAAGCGAGTTCATTACCCTGCGATGATGCTCATTTTTTATCCATCCGTTTTCCGTAGAATTATCAGTTTCTGGTTTAAGCCTTCTTCAGTAATAAAATAACGATTTATAAGTACTACTGGAGGATCAGCAGAATTAGAATAACAAAACTGGTGTTTTTACTTAGGTAAAACTTCACTGAACAATCTAATCTAATTTAATGCTCTAACCATTAAGCTACTGTGGCAACTTGCCAGAATGACATTGAATTCTCCAACCGATTCGTAGCATTGAATTTTTCAGTTCCTATTCTACCTCTCAAAACTTCATGATTTTTACATTTCACTATTTCAGTACTGTATGCCCCCAAAATCTTCTAAGTGTAAACTTAGTCATTTTCGGAGGCTAAACTGCACCTCTGCCTTAGATACAGCCACGAATACCGAATATGAGGAAATTTGTGATGACTTTGCGCGTTTTTCAGACGGTGGATAAAATCTCTTGAAAGAAGCAACAGCAGGAGCTTCTGTATCTACCAGAAGTCAGCCGCCGCGTTCAAAATAAGCCAAATACGTCTTACGGCACGCACACTCCTGAACTAACGGAAGTTTTGGATACTTTGTCGTAGCTTTCTGATACCACACTAAGTATTGACCGATGAGCTTCTCACAATATATACAGTGTCAAATCCGATTTTAATATTCCTCTTGGAACATAGGAGGCTTAGCAAAAGTAGTACCCTAAACCATTTGTTCACAGGTATCACTGATATTATTGTATTTCAAAAGGAAATGTTAGGTAATCCTCGCGTGCGCAAAGAAAAGAAAAAGACCTTAAGCTAATATCTTGCCATTTTTAAATATTGTAACAAAATAACAATTCGATGAATCCCACTTCTGACACCATGCGACGCAATGACAAAATCAGTCCAGTTACTTTTCTATAGCTTTATTTTTCTTTGAAATTTTAGCATAAAAACATGGTTCTTTTCTGCTGACGTATACACAGTCTACAGTCTTTCGTGATGTTACAACTCCCAATAGTTTTCCTTTCGTAACCTTGACTCACTCCTTTCACTGTCTTTCTCCTCCTCTGTCTCTCATACACCAACTTCGATGATATAATCACTCGACGCTCGTTAAGCCACTTCGACGCGGCTTCACGACGAGATTACCACTCTCACACGCACGCGCGCACACACACAGCTGTTTCGCACTCACTGATACACTAACCAACTTATCTGTAACTCCCCCCTTCGCTGTTTCCCCGTCTCCTTATATAGCGACTTTGAGAGGCTTCGACTTCCAGAAACACGACGGTCGCCGGATGCTTCGAATGTTCTGCAAAACCCTTTGTATTGCCGCTTGATTTTAGTCACGTGTTTGTTCGCGTGAGTGGTGTGGGGAAGCTTGGCTTTGAGCGCCTTGTTTGCTCGCCAGCCTGGTATGTGGTATGAAGTAGACGAGGCCCGACGTCCTTTGTTGTGTACCGCGCCCGTCACAATACCCTTGTGCCTCAATGTCCTTTTTATTTTCTCTACCACCTACCTATAATAAGTACCTAAGCAAAGTGCTGTATACCATCAAGATTCTATATCAATATTTCACCGAAAATAAATGTTTTTTAGCTCTCTATATCAAAAAATAAATCGCTTACATAATATATACATGCGCTTTCTTGTAACAAGTCAAAATTAATGTAGTCATATAATTCCTGAAATAAACGAAACACCTGCATTCATTTTTACTTTCTCTACTGGTAAGTAGGGAAAGTATTGTATTCCACCCAAAAATTCGATGTCGAGATTTCACCGGAAATATGTATTGAGCCCCCTGAATCCAAAAAAGCACTTTTAGAAAAAGGTTCGTGTGTCTGTGTGTCAGTCTGTGGACAGCATAACTCAAAAACGAAAACTCGGTTGAAAACCAAACTTGGTATTTAAGTTTAATGTCTTTCAAGGCTGCGACACAAACATTTTGAAGAAAATAGCCCCACCCTAAGCTACACTTTACATAAAAAATTTTTCGAAAATTTTTAGTTTCTTGAAAATTGCTCTAACGATTTTGATTAAAATGACATCTCTTTAAGATATTTTTATGAAAAATGAAAATATATCTTGAATTTTCTGGCTATAGCCTATGTAGTCGTATTTACTCTGGACGACTTTTGCATAACTGGTAAACCGTTAGAGATAGACAAAATCTACTCTTACAAGAAACGTAGATCTTGCTAAAATACACAATTTATGTTTGAATAAATTTTCCTGTAGGGTGGACCATTTCGGAGATATTCCTTGTTATGTGTGTGAGTTTCGGAAAACTTAAAACTTTTGTGAAATGGAACATCGTTGTTCATTTTTATTTGTTAAGTGTGCAAAGAGAACGGGATCTGAAAGCTTTAAAAGATTTGACTATCGCTCAAAGCCTACTGTATTCTAATATTTCTCTTACACCTACAAGGAAATAACCAATAAGATAATTTATACAACCATTTATTTTAACTAACACGAAGAAGATACAGGAATAAGAGTTTGTAAGAATGGTTAGTACAAGAGTAGAGAAAGTCATGTGAGTGCAACATATCAGATTTTTTGTTAAAGGATATTTAAAAATAAGGATTAAGAGAATTAAACTTGTGAGACAGGAACCTTTTGAGAAAAAGGAGTGGTACAAGAACAATTATTTTAGGAACTTAAAATTGTCAGAATAGTAGTGGATTAAAACAGTGACGAACATGTGTTAAGATTTAAAGTTCTAGAAAAATAGTGTCATCTAGTAATATCATAACTTGAAAACAAAACGTAATTTTGCTATCCCTAATTTCTTAATATTCTATTTCCTTTTGTTCAGGGTCGAAAGATCAGGCGCGTGGACGACGAGTTTCCTTTCAGGAACTGTCTACCCTTGCATTCAGTTACTCTGAATTCACCTTTTTGAAAATGATCTTCAGTCAAGCTGAACCTAGTTCAATTTTCACTGACACTTCACTCAGCTCACACTGTCACTTTACTAAAGTGAACTAGTTCCATTGTTGTCTGTCACTTCATTACGGTTTCACATTCACCATTACGCCTGACGTAGCTTCTTCCAGACAGTTCACTCGCTGATAAGCCGAACACAAGACGTCTCTAATCTCTAATCATTCACTGCACGCCACAGTGGTCACAAACTTGCTAGAAAAGCGCACTTTTTTCTCAGCAGAAACGTTCACTGACTGGTTCACCCATACTCACACTCTCCGCCAGTGTCATTTGCTTCGCGACATAGCCGTTGGAAATTTCCACACAGTTCTATAGCGGTCGAGATGGAGAAACGTCCAGAAAAGCTTAGTATCTGGCGATATAAGCGAGTAATCTATAAATGGTAGTGACCCTGCCCTCTAGTGTATCGTAACTCCTTTGGGTCAGCCGCTATCGTCTCCTCTCATCTAATCCTTCCGCACTGGGATGTTCCGCAAGGGGCATAGGTAAAAAGATCTTCAAGGTTGAGCGCCAAATCCCCTCCGCGACGTCGTATTGTAGCCTATCCTATATGACAATAGCGCCTATTGTGTTTACGCTGGGCAAACGCGCGGCTTATCTCTTTACCTTACCGACTGGTGGCGGCGACCTCCAGATTACTTTGCGCCACAGCTGCGCACTTCTCACTTCACTTCACTATCAAATGTCACTTGAGCGAGAAAAGATAACACTACTCTGTTAAGAGGTCATTGTGTGGTCAGGGGATGTTCTGTGATACTGGGACAGCATGGATCCTTGTTCACTTGCTTGCACACACACACACATATTGGTGCACTACCCTTTTCTTTACATAGGATTGTATTTGTTCTGCTTGTCTTGCCTTTCCTATGCTGAAAAATAAGATTTCTTTTGTTATTCGCTTCCCGCTCCTTTTTCTCTCTCACCACCTCTTTTTTGTTACTCCCCTTCCTCTCTTTGTCTTCCTTTTCTATACATTCGGAATTTTTGTGACGCACTGAAGCATGAATGCAAAGATTTGGTTCTTTCTCCTGCAGTTGTATGTATACCTCCCCTACACTTGAAGCCAGGAGGGGCCAGAGATTGCTGTTTTCAATAGAGGCACGTCTACCAACATATGTAGACTCCTGTGAAAACAAGTTACAAAACAATAAATGTAGACTTTAAAATATCTTGCCTATTTGACAACCTAACGGACACCTTCTCGCTTCCGTTGTCCAAACTATAGACAGCCTATGGGTAGAAGTTATCAACTTTCGTTTGTTTAGCACCAAATCTAAGTTTCAAGTACCATTTTGCGCTAAAACGAAGATGTCAGATCAATGCTCTGTGACACACAGACAGTTTCTTTGTCCAAATATTGGCATACCTGCCTGGACAAATGTGATAAGAGGTCTAACACTCAAAATTAAAACGATATTGTGAGTTATAAAATTTGATTTTGAATACTTTGTAGTAAAAAAAATATAAGCCTATAGTAAAATTGCTCCTTGGACATATGTTTTTAACAAAGACGTTCAAAGTTTTACAGTAAATTCATGGTATATAAGGATGCAAAGGTTAACAGTTTCGTTTCTGTATGTTGTGCCATTTGCAAGGAAAAATTATGGTAATTTATCCTAATTTCTGAAATTTTCACTATATTTGCAAATTCTGGTTGAAATAAAAACTTTTTGAATTAAGATACAGTAAACTAGTTAAGTAAGTTTTAATTAAAGTGATTTATAAAATATGTGCAACAAGAGTATATACAAGAGCATTTTGAACATTTTTAAGTGTCAGAAAATTATAAATGGCACTGTTGAATAAACAAGTACTTGGGAATCAAAGTGAAAGGTTTAAACTTAATTATGTTTAATTTAGTAACATAATTAATATTTTATCTTATGCATTTCTTTTAATCTTACATGCGTTATTTTAATTTTAAGACTTCATTAAATGCCATTCGAAGTTTTGATTTGCTCCAGATAAACAGGAAGTTCTAGTGAGATTATTCTTAACATATTCGAAGAAAATTGCCAATTTCACATTTTAAGGCCTTATGAATAAAATATATCTGAAGTGAACGTAAGTTATAAAACACATCGTTATAATACCCGTGAAAATACTGTCTTGGAAATGTTACTTGTCAGGTGAACGAAAACGCAAGGTCATTATGGTCGTATAGGATTAAAATTACGCAATAAATTACCTAAACATATTCAGAATTTACCTTGCATACAATTGAATTTAAAATTGAGCAAAGACTGAAGGTACTTGCCCCAAACAACGTAAACAAATATGAGGAATATATATGTTCAGACTAGTGTTAGGATCTGTTTATAATTTGATTGTATGATTACATTGTAAATTTAATAATAATATACGAGAGCTGCCAAGTCTGACGATAGGTAAAACGCGGTCTACACACGCCAACAGACTGAAGGCAGGGTAGGAGTGGTTTGTTATCTACGACGTCACAGCATAAAGACCGGTAACAGTTGATAAACATTCTGATGACGTCACCAACGTCTCCCTCTTCTATGAATCTGAACCTATTTGCTACTGCCTAAACTGTATTTATGCAATTTAAGATTTTCTTCCATAAATTTTCTCGCTCCACCCAAGAATTTATCTGTTAGGTCAGATATCTAAGGGTATTCCTTGTGGTTATTTATGTATCTCTCTAGCACTTGTTCGTAAATCGAAAATATCAGTTACTCTGGAGCAAAACAAATGAAGGCAGCTTTTGTACTCGTTTGGAAGTTGTCAATAAGTTGGAAAATTTCCATTATAGCTTGCAAAACAAGGCCCTTGAGATATAAAAGAGAGAATTTTTATAATGGCAGTGAGAAGCTGTAAACATTCCTAGAAAACACTTAGGCATTTGAGTCTGAAAAATTATAAAAGTTTCTTTTGAGAGCATTGCACTTTGTCAATGTGTTGTTATGAATATTGATAATAGCCTTTTGTAAGTAGTTCTAGTCTTTTAAGTACATGTGACTGTGTGTCACCAATTTTACACATTGCAATTTATTGTTGCTGACAATTACCAAAATATACCGTATTAATAAAATGAACATTTAGTAGATTTTATGTAAGTCCTACGTAAGGGGAAGGTAATCAGATAAAGAAAAAGTTTAATGAGTGGACAACTGGGTAATTTGGGCCCCAGAAGAAGTTTAGAAAGGCCTTTATTTCAAGGAGCATTCGCCGTAAAGCTATGCAACTTCTTATACACATTTGTAATGCGGAGAAACATATTTTTCAGGCGAAATATGAAATTCTACGTAATGTTGAAATCAGTTTGATGTACTATTCCTTTATTAAGGGCATAACTGCACTGTATTATGGCTAGATATATTGATAACCTATTGTTTATTAATTATGGCGTCATAAATTGGGCTCAGTTTGTGTGTTTAAGTTGCTTCTCAACTGTTGAACACCTGTCTCTAGTTAGACGTGGACTGGTAAGGAGTCCAGTATTATTAAATAAATACAAATAACAGTGCTTGTAACTCAATATTATATTAGCACGAAAACCAGTTCGTTGACCTGATTATCATGAATAAATACCTACGCTGGTAATGCAGGGAACGTTCGTAATTGTATTATTTTAGTCTACATTTCAAAGAGGTTCTCAAAATAAATCTTAAAATTATGTATTGATAGGAATAAAGTAAATCATAAAGAATAAAGCTTTAAGTTATCAGTTCAAAAGGGTTTTGAAGAAATAGTATTTTAATTAAAAAGGTTTAAGTTTGATGCCGTCTCTCGTCCGTTTGCGATGCTGCCAACATTATCTCGACTTCGTTGAATCTGCTACAGTGGTAAGCTATGGATCCCTTTTTCGGTGTGTAAGAATGGATAACACCGTTTAAGTTGGCTAATTAATTTAATGGAAGCTAATAAATGAGCTATTTGAAAGGAGCTGCCAACTTAGAATTAAGCTGTTTTTAATCTTGGCACGAGAAATTGTAACTATTCAACTATTAAGTCTGCTAACCCTGAAGTATCAATCACTTTACAGTTTTATATGTTTCCGTATTAATAATAAGATGTGTAAATTGAATGAAAGACCGAAATGTTAAGTGTAAGGTTCCTTTGCAGCAACTGTCAAGTACGTATAACCCGAGTGCGGTCTTTATGCGCAATGTATTGCCGATAATCGGTAAGAGTAAATCACTTCTGTAAGACCGAAAGAAAGACACATATTTTAGAAATACACGCTCCTTTGTCAACATATGTAAGTCTCACCCAACTCATGATGGCTTACCGAAGTTCTTACTCACAGGTTGTCAAATCTTAAGCTTCTAATTTGTAAGTTACACTGTTACTTATTAAATTCTAAGATTTTTTCTTAATATTCAGAATTGGCCTATGTGTGTATTTGGAGGCAACTCTGTCATTTGAAAGTAATGCTTTCTAATTATCTAAACCTTGATTATGCCTTCTTGTTGCCTGATGTCGCCAGAACGCCCAATTGCCTTAGCTACTCTGGCTTATAATTATTTGTATGTATTTCCTCAGCTCGTAATTTTCATAGTTAATAACGTCTTATATACTGATAGTATTGTATCTCCTACCTTTTACGTTATGCATTGATTTTAACATACGGGAAGTGTTTCGTGCAATTGAGGGAGTCAGTAAAACAGTGGTCTAACCCATCTTTTCTAAATATGGAGAAAAACTGAATTAAAGTTTAACACACCTGGTTCTTTTTAGGTTAAGGAAAAGCTCATTTGAGTCTTATTGATTGTTCAGTGATACTTTCTCAACTTATTAAACCACAATGCACTGATCAGTGCATAAACATTTTTGATACATAACAGATTTTGTGGTGTGCTGCTAATCTTTTTGCTCTGAGGGAAAATATTAGGAGCTGCAATTTAATATTAAGGAAGGGTTTGGGTTAAACCATATAGTGCGAAGATAGTTCACATGAAAGCCTAACAGATGGCCTCAGTATTGCAAATTGAGTCTCGGGGAGGGTTAGACCACTATTGTGCTGACCCCCTGAATTATTTATCCGTCTTCCTATAATTTATTTATAACATTATTAATCCTATCAGTCAACAATTTGGGTATCAACTCTTGAAACAAAACAAACTTAAAAAGCCAGGCAACAAAATGCATGTTAGGTACGACTATAGATAAGTGCAATTATTTTAATAAATGGTATTTTAATGCATACAGGTTGTTGCTGCAAACAATGTATTTGACTATAATGTTAAATGTCCTAGTAAGGCTGAATGCATAGGTGCGTTCGTTCGCGAACTATAATGTTTAAATAAACCTACGGGTCTCTCAGGCCTATAGCAACCAATCTATGCCCAAAATATTTGCGTTCTCTTTAATATGTCTCAGCACTTTGACAGGCACACACATACTAAAGAGATTAAAACATTGTCTAAATATAAGAGTTCGCTGGTTTGCGTCACTTCTGACGGCGTTTTTAGTATCTCGATCTTCGATTAATTTGCTACCAACTGCTCCAGTGGAGAACTATGCGATTTCTCTATGCATGGGTTAATGTGAGGACATACAAAACTAATTAAATTAGCTAATAAATTTAATGGAGGTAAATAATGATCTATTTGAAGTGAGTTGTCAATCATTTGAGTAAACTCTTTCTGAATCTTACCACTCGAAATGGTCACTATTCAATTATGTCAGCTAACTTCTGAGTATCCAGGACTTTATAACTTTTCCGTAAGAAAAATGCAAAGTATGCAGCTAGTCGCATAAATTTCAAGCTAAACATGCAGCTAAATCTGCACAACTCAAGCGCGGTCTTTAAGCGCTGAAGCGGCAGATAATTGATCGAAGTCGCCATGACCTCCATCGACCATATTCCCTAGCTAATAAATGGAACCTATGCTCCTTACATTATGAACTGATTCTACCATGCAAAATTATTTATTGCAATTATTAATTTATCCCTATCATTTTTGTATAATAATACGTAGTAATAATAATAGTAATAATTCCGGACCAGTTCTGAACGTATGCCTACTATTCCACACCTAGAGAGGTTAAATTATGATATAGAAAATATCACCTATTCTATCTTTTGTTCTCTAAAAGTTATCACTTGGTCATTCTTTTCTTTAGTCAGACTTTCCGACTGTGTCTCACAAATAGCTGAAAAAAGAATTTATTACACATTACAATCGATTAACAATCAAAATAGTATTCTGACAACCGTGTTTTCAACAATCCTTTTAATAATGTGTTTTCTTTTCATATTTGTTAGTGTTAAAAATAGAGTAGGATTTATTTAATATCATAAACTGGTTTTCTGTTATAACAAGATAAGATCAAAATACATGCAATTCTTGGGTTTTATTTTCGTCAGTTGGCAGTGCTGAGTAAGTCGAACAGTAGGGAAAGTATTGTACTCGACCCAAAATTTGGGTGTCGAGATTTCTCCGGAAATGTGCTTTGAGCCCCCTGAAACCAAAAAAGTTTTATAACTGTGTCTGTCTGTGAACAGCGTAACTCAAAAAATAAAAGTAAGTTAAAAACCAAAGCTTATACCTATTTAAGTTTAATCTCTTTCAAGGATGCGACACGAAAATTTCAAGAAAATTGCACCACCTTAAATTATCCTTTACATGAAATATTTTGATTTTCTCAAAAATGGCTCCAACGATTTTGATTAAAATGCCAAATATTAGATATATTTTTATGGTAAATGAAATGTATATTTTTAATTTTCTAGCCAGAGCTTATTAGAATCCTGTTTACTCTTGATGACTTTTGCATAGCTGCTAAACTGTAAGTCATAGACCAAGTTTTACTATACAAAAAACTCTCTGTTGCACTCACATGACTTTCTCTACTTTTGTGCCAACCATTCTTACAAACTCTTATTCCTCTATCTTCTTCGTGTTAGTTGAGATAAACATTTTTACAAATTATCTTATTGCTTGTTTCCTTGTAGGTGCAAGCGAAATATTAGAATACAGTAGGCTTTGTGCGATAGTCAAATTTTTTAAAGCTTTCAAATTCAGTTTTCTTAGCACGGTTAACATAAAAAATGAATAGCTATGTTCCATTTGACAGAAGTATGTCTTCTCCAAAACTTTCACAGATATTGAGGAATATCTCCGAAATGGTTCACTCTACAAAAAAATTTATCTGGACATAAGTTGTGTGTTTTAGCAAGATTACATTTTTTGAACAGAAGACTTGATCTATTTCTTACGGTTTACCGGTTATGCAAAAGTCATCTAGAGTAAATAGGACTTCATGAGCTATAGCTAGAAAATTCAAGATATACATTTCATTTGTCATAAAAATATCTCAAAATATGGCATTTTGATCAAGAAATTTAGAGCCGTCTTCAAGAAAATCAAAGTTATCGAAACATTTTCCATATAAAGGTAGTTTAGAGTGGAGCAATTTTCTTCAAAATCTTCGTTCAGATCCGGTATCTTCAAATACACACAAATACTTGAGTGATATGCACGTTTTGAAATTATATTTCTGGTCGGAATTTAAGGATACTGCAGCCACTGTGCGGTCTAGAAGCAGCGTAAGAAGCGAGTTTATTCTCATGTAAGGCATACGCTGCCCATTTCCAGAATAATATGTTTTTTACTCGCAAATAGTGAAGGTAGGTAATAGCATTGCAGGTATGCTCTATTGGAACTGGGTTTATTACTGCAGGGGTAAGTGTGACGCCTGAGGAGAGCGTCTTGATGCCGTAGGTGTGGCGACGCACCTGTAAGAGGGGAGCAAATCACCTGGCATGGTGGGAGGCTCAAGTCCACCCCATTGGCCACCGAACCGTGGTCGAGGGCGGGTCCGGTGCGCCTTCTCCACCTATACAAAAACATCCGCCTCTGGACATCATCCCCCTGTTCCGTCTTTATGTGTTGCGGGCTTTTCCTACTCCAAAATAAACTTCCCAATTTATGGCACGTAAAAGTCGAAACCCCTGCATTAGAAAATAATTATTATTTTGTTACAAAAATACAAATAAACCCCTCCGGTGAAAGATTGAACATTTCATCTACTTTGTCACGTAATTAATATGCTATAGTTAACTTGGCAGACGCAACAGAAAACAATGAAAAAGCAGTAATAAAGTGATTATCAATAAAGAAATATAACAGGGGTGTCCATGTTGCCTAAAACTGCGTATCTACTAATTAACCTGTTTTTATTTGATTAATAAAGCTGATTATTTTATGAATCAATTGAATAATCATTCCAAACCCAGCCCCACATTTGTTCCATATAACCTTGCCCTATCGCTCTCTCTTAATTGTCACGTGACTAGTTACCCCTCATTGGCTGCTGTAGTGAAATAGGTGGCTCTGCAATGCAAAATAGTACCTTATTTAAGGCTACTTATGAGTAAAAATTGAACGAAATCATTCAAAAAGTGTATTTATGCAATCCTATCATTAGAATGACTTATTATGACGACAAAAATCGTGCTCTTCGTGGACAAGACAGCAATGACGTCATCACCACCGTAACATTATTTTCTCCAATGTACGGGTAAGAATACCTGAAATCGTCACTCGGAAGTGCTGCAACACTAAAACACGAAAGCAATTTTCGTTTCTCTATCCACAGAAATTTTCATGTTCTTTTTACTTTTTCTACTACGTAGTAACTAGAGGAAGCGAGTATTTCGCCCAAAAATTTGATGTCAAGATTTCACCATAAATATGCTTTGAGGTCCCCTAAATAAAAAAAAGCATTTTTAACCCTTTCTGACCTGAATTATTTTGTGCCAATGAAAAAAATATTTCTGTAGCTCTATCTTGTCTTTATGACTCACAAAAGGAGAAAATACAAGAATTTTTATAAAATTCAATTTCAATATATCAAATTTGAAATGATTCCATTTGGCATCATTGGGACATCAACAAGGGTCAAAGAAAACCATACTAAACACATTAACATGTTTTATCAAACTATGATTCTAGCTCTTAGTTATACAGATGAAAAAAAACTACTTAATGAACATACAAAATATGTTTTAAACTGTTCTAGTTCTGTCTTTTGCAGTAACAATTCCCACAATAACATACACAATATTCATTTGATGTGGAATGCTCTAAAGCAATTCCTGTCCTTATTGAGATACAGGGCAACATTGCACTTGCCACATTTTGTTCTTGAATAGCTCTTGATGCACATTTTGCACCTGGACTTCAAATATATTCTGGCCAGTGACCCACACCATCATATTGCACATCAGGAACTGGATGTGCAGATTTGAACCTTCTTTTTGGTGGTGTTGTTTGTGGAGAGTCTGAAGATGGGCGTCCTCTTTTTCTTGTATGAGTAGTTTCTTTCTTCAGAAGTGCAGCAGCAATGTCACACACAAAATCAATCAGCGGCTGATACTTCACTTGTTTTTTTTTTTTTTTTTTTTTTTTTTTTTTTTTTTTTTTTTTTTTTTTTTTTTTTTCCCCAAGATGTTGCTTCTAAGCGAGTCCACAAACGGCCTAATTTTGAAAGGTTTATCATATTTCTTATGCTCCCTTGGAACCATGTCGTCATTGTTATTTAGATGAAAATAATTTCTTAATTTGCAGAACCTATCACGTGACATTGTATCTGTAATTGGAGCATATCTAGTAGAAAATCAGCCCAGTACATCCTATAACTGGGCATCTGTATAACTCCAGTTAGGATGTGCATTCCAATAAATTGGCGCACTTCTGTCAAGCATATATCGCATGACTTTCCTGTTTTTTGTGTAGAATATAAATTGGTCTGATAAACCAAATTTTCAAAGATGTCATTATCAATGAAGTTTTCAAAGTAGCTTAAAGGAGTCATATTTTCTGTGGGGTCAGAAAATGCAGTATTGCAAGGTACATCAATTTCTTCCATATTTTTGTGGCGCCAAAGCAAAGTCTTGACTTGTTTTGTTGATGTTTCACCTGTATTTTTCCGCTGAAGGCGTACACTGAGTGGTATGTCATCATCATCTGTATAAATACCTGAATTTCGGTGAATTTCCACAGGCATGCTGAAACAATCTAGTGTCAAGACTTCTCCTGAACTTGTTTTGGTGTCTAAGACAGTTTGAACCAAGGTATCAGCATTTGTAGTACTCTCAAGGCCAGTTTTGGTGGCAATATCCTCATCCTCTGAATCCATTGGAAATTCATCCTCCACATCGGAAAAGTCACCCTCTAACAGCAATAGAATTTCTTCAGTTGTCAGTCCCTTCTGCATTGCCTATGTAAAAAAAAACTGACATTTAGTACCTTGAAATTAATTGGGCTATATTATTATTTATTCATACAATTATTGCCTAAACCAGTTAACAGTTAAGATCTTACTATAAGATAAATAACTATAGTTATTGGAATAGCAAAATTTATCACTACAAAGAACTTCAGTGAAACTGATGCCACTAAACATTTCATTGTAAGCTACCATGCGCACGTCCCAATGATGCCAAATGGACTCATTGTAAGTTTGCGCCAAATTTTTAGGTTAGGAGTTTATTTATGATTAACCAGAACATCTAATGTTACTACTGAATAATTAAAGAACTTATATGAATGCTCAACAACAGTAAAAACACATCTTACTTACCTATAATTATTATATGAAGTTATATGTCTAGGCGTCCTTGCACACCATGCATATACTCATAGACAATGGGAGATTCTCACACACAGCTGTATATAAGATGGCTTTGGAAGCTGCTGCAATCTGACGGCAGAGTATCAAACTATAACACTCGATGTCATTTGGAGTCGTCAGGCATAAAGGATGCATTTCACAAGCTAGGGAAGTTTATGATTCCAAATGGAATCACCAGGGCAGAAAGGGTTAACGAAGATGTGTGTCTTTCACGTGTCAATTTGTGGGCAGCATAGCTCAAAAACGAAATGTTAGTTAAAAAGCAAAGTTGGTATTTAAGTTTAATATGTTTTAAGGATGCGACATGCAGATTTTGAAGAAGGTTCCCCCACCCTAAACTACTCTTTACATGGAACATTTTTCGAAAATTTTGATTTCCTCGAAAATGGCTCTAACGATTTTGATTAAAATGTCATATGAATTTATCTATTTTTATGACAAATGAAATGTATATTTTGAAATTTCCGGCTATAGCCTCTGTAATCGTATGTACTCTGGACAACTTTTGCGTAACTGTTAAACCGTTAGAGATAGACCAAATCGTACTGTACAAAAAATGTAGATCTTGCTAAAATACGCAGTTTAAGTCTCAATAAATTTTCTTGTAGGGTGAACCATTTCGGAGATATTACTTGTTATGTATGTGAGTTTCGGAAAACTTAAAAGTTTCGTGAAATGGAACATCGTTGTTCATTTTTTATATGTTAAGTGAGCAAAGAGAACGGAATCTCAAAGCTTTAAAAAATTTGACTATCGCACAAAGCCTACTGTATTCTAGTATTCCCCTTGTATCTACAAGGAAATATGCAATAAGATAATTTGTACAAATGTTTATTTTGACACGAAGATGATACAGGAATAAGAGTTTGTAGGAATGGTTAGTACAAGAGTAGAGAACATCAGGTGAGGGAAACACGTCAGATTTTCTTTTTAATTATTTTGGCATTGATCTGTAAGTATTATCTTGGTCATCTAGTCGACATTATAAGCAGTAGCAGCAAGGTCTGCTGCCATCTGGTGTAGTCTATTAGAACTGGCATTTCATTCTTCTGCAGTATCTAGGTTTGATAGTACTACTCTCTGTAGTAAATATGTGAAATTGTTTTGTCCATTCTCTCATTTCCCCTGAGCTGATTGAATGCATTGTCAAAGAAACAACATCCAACTTACAATTAAGTTAAATGAATTGCCTCTTACTGCGAAGCAGTTAGCAACGTTTAAATATGCCCCTGTATCATCCTATGATGCAGAGAGGAGTTTATCTAGATATAAACGCATATATAATGGATAATAAGCATAACGCATATTTCAAGTGCATATTTTCAAGTTTCTTCAGAACATAAACTGCATTTTTAAGTTTTTAGAGCGTATTTACATGAATACTTCATAGCTTTTAGGGCCCTATTAAAACATAGAGAAATGGCTTGTGTCTACTCATTAGTAATAACTGCAGTATTTTAATTCAAGCTATAACAAAATGGTGCGTTGATCCGCCACACAGAGATACTCCATTTGGCGCTGAAGCTGGTGGCCGCGTCCCGGGGTGACAACAATGAACGCTGTTCTTCCTGGACGGCGAGAGATACCGGATATTTTATTATCTGCCCCCACAAACTGCCACATGCTCTCATAACAGGATGGATGGGCGTACTCGTAATGCGTTTGACGTTTCCAAACACATTATCATCGCATCGGGATACCAAAAAGCGTAAATCCCAAAAGGGCTGATTCCAAAATTCACGTTTTCTGCACGCAAGTATTAATTCTGAGAGATCAAATTGTAGATAATCTAAAAAGGGCTTCATAATAACTCGGAGAACATACTAAAACATTTTAAAGAAAATCTGTTTCTTCTTAGGACGAGGGATCCGCGAAAATCACGAAAAAATGCATTTTTAGATTTTTATGTGCTCCAAAACTGTTTTCACTGGCTTCAAATGCCTATTTAAATGTCTAGCTGCGCCTGCTGTGAGATGGAATCCCCTACTGAACACTCTGAGGTAACAAATCATGCCAGACGCAAAATTTAATGGCGTTCTATTCTCTTTCCTGTTGTGCAAATAAATTTTATAGGCGCAAATGATATTTATATCACCTGCTTTATTTATTTCCTATACAATACCGCAAGGCGTGAGAAGCATATGATTTGATTTTGTATTGAGCTACCCGCCATAAAATTTTGTGACAGTCATAGTATTATAAGCACGCTGACTTTCAGTGGCATTTTTCTCAATCTGTTTTTCGCTGCTTTGCTAACTTAAAAAGTTTATTCTGACCTATGTTATCATTAATTAGACTTGAAATTTTTGGCACACACAGAGCAAAGTAGGTATATAAAAGTGATATATGTTTTTTTCTGAATACGTCATGGCTTTAATTGTAAAATTTACCAAAATTCTTAAATAATCATTAATGAAAATATTTTTCTCTGAGAGATGAATATAACTTAAAAAGCATATGTCACTCATAATGGGCATCTTGAGGAGCAACAGTATTTATAGCTTTGAGATTCACTGTACATTTTGTTCAGAATAAGAATGATTGAAGTCGCTTATAATAACAATAATAATTAATAACTCACAAAAATTGAACTAGGTAATGGGGACCATGATTGAAGTCTCCCATAGTTCATTCCAGGAAGATCTGTGGGGGGTGGGGGGGGGGGGGAGATAGGTTTAAGGGCGCTCAACCACATGGTCATCAGCGCCCTTAAGAGACAATTCACGGCAAACGCCAGATACACTTCAATATGAAATAGAATTACTAGTAAAAAGTAAAATAAATATACCTAAATATATAAAACAGGGATGCAAAAGCGAGAATCAATACAAATTGACAAAGATGTCAAGAGTTTAAATATTAGATATACAAGGTTTCAAATTTTGAAGCACATATTAACCTCCACTAAAAACTTAAACCTTTCGACCGCCAGCTTATCGTCCGCTAGGACCTCTGCAAGGCTCACAACACCGCGCGAACTATTCGGAGGTTTCTTGCTCTTTCGGTATATAACATAAGAGTCCACTCTGGTGTAATATAGTCGCTCCCATAATCTGGTTGAGGAGTTTGGCTAAGTGGAGTAAGCATTTTAAATCCGTATAGCACAAATTAATGGAATAGTTTTAATGAATTTTTCCGGAAGAACAGACATCAGTACGATGCATGAAATCTATAACACATAGCAACACATAGCTAGTCCATCTCAGTAACATTCCACACGACGGCCGTGCCGCTCCACACAGAATTCTCAGGTATGTCCAGAGAAATGCCTTTCCTAGCGCTGCAAGTGTGATGCTCAGCACTGCATGCCGGTAGATGAACTTGGAGATGATCTTAATCCTGTATAAACAATAGGTACCTATCCCATGCACAAAAATCCTTCTTCTTCATTCAATAAATGGACATCGTAATTCCAGAGTGAAATAAACAATTATAAACCAGAGTAAAGAGGATAAAAGTCAACTGACATAGGTATAAGGATTTAGTCCTGTCATTCCATATAATGTAACAAAAACTTTTCCGTCGCCAATGTCTGCCGAAAGAAAGATCACACGAGAATCAACTGAGTTAATACCGGGAACATCGAGTTATGAGAAGTTAAACAGAATCAAGATGTTACTTGGAAACACTGTTAAAAATAAACATCTTAACACAAAAACCCACAAAAAATCCCTTCAAAACGAACTAATCCAAAGAAAAATTACAAGAATGATACTTGCAACTTACAGGCCTACCTGTCCCAAATATTTATAGTATTTTGATCAAACTAAAAGAAAACGTAGGGAAACAAGAATGTAACCTCTCTCTGCCCACTCTCTCCCCCTCTCTCTCATACACTTCACGCCCGATATACGCTGAGAACCATAGCAGCTACAGGGCATCCATAAATAAAAACCCAATTTACCTACACACACCAACACAGATACACACACAAATCGAAATGCACGGTGATCTCAATAAGATTGAAATATATTCCTACAAACAAGAATTTGCACAGTAGGAAGAGGAAAGAATTGGAAATTGCTTAAAATATATCCCAAATTATTTCTTCTGGTTAGAGTAGCCGTCAGGAACGATCGCGGTGACAGATAACGCGCCTGTAGGGGAAAGAGGGGAAGTGCTGCGTTGCAACTGTTTCCTATCTTTCTCAGGAAGCAGTTGTACACATTATACACTATTTCCCTGCCTTGTATTTTTTTTTTTTTTTCTTTCTTTGCTTGTGTCGTCTCCAGAACTGTTAATGAACTTACCATCACACCACAGGGTGGATGTAATGCTCGGAATTACTTAATTTCACTGTAAAACTATACAAGTATGCACGCGCTCTGAAGCAGACTACGTCTGGCTGGCTAGAAAACACGTGACTGTGACGTCATTAGATATTTGCTTACTGCGCAACCGCCTTCGTTCCTGACGGCGACTCCAGCGAGAATGAGATTACAGGGTGTGTCTGATGCTGGAAATATACACACGAGAGTAGTAGCCTAAAACAGAAAAGCTCCTTTAGTTTATAAGGTTTTATCTTGTAAGTATTCAGTTTCGCGCAACTAGCGAAAATGATTCACAAGTTATTGTTATTATGGTTACTGTTGTTATTATTTATTGTTATTATTATTACTACTATTAATGTAGTAGTTATATAAAATGTTGCATGCTCAAATTACTTTATTTTGCTTTACAATAAAATTTTACTAACATTAGCAAAAACATTTTCGTCTAAAACAATATTAAAAGTTGGAAATGGATGGTAATAGCGAATGCTCTGCCATCCATCCACAAATAATGAAAGCAAGTAGAACTGGACAGCACCCTAATGCCATCTACCCGGCGGATAAGAGATTCTGTTGCCTAGTATTTAAAATGGAAGTCTCGTATAAGGGATTTGATAAGTAGGGGAATTTAAACTCGTTTGCAGCAACTTGATAATAATTAATTGGTAACACTGCTTGGAACGTGTGTACAATGAGTACTTATGGATTGGCTTTTATATCAATTGTCCTGTGTGTACTTTTCTGACATGTAGAAAGACGGAGTGCTTGCAGTTGAAAATCGGTTTTAGAGCTTGAGTCTTACGGATGATTACTCATTAGATTATACCTACTGGTGAAGACTACACATTCCTCGGTTCAGTTCCCCGGGAGACCATAGACCAATAACCAGAACATCGATACAGCAAGCAACCCTTGGTACAGCCGGCAGCTTGCTCCATTGCCGTAATGAATTGCAGAGTAAATCGGTATTTACAGCCACCCACCCTGAATGCAACAATGGAACAAGTAGCACTTGGGACTTGACAGCCTATTGAGGTGAGGCTTCATTTAAGCTAGATTGGGTAAAAAATATAAATGTTGTTTTTTCCTGATTTTCCAAGTTGAAACCCTATTCATTATAATTCAGTTTCTTATCCCCTGAAAACATGTCAGAAGTATGTACCTTTAAAACAATACAACAATTTGACAATTCGACGAATTCCACCTGCGACACCAGTGTGGTAAAAATAAGTTTTTTTTTACTTTCTTTTTCTCCAAAACTTTTGCACAAATACACAGTCCTCTTTTTCAGACGAAAACAGTATTTAGTCTTTCGTGATATTACGATTCTACGACTCACAACTGTTTTCTTCTCGTAACCTTGACTAACTTCTTTCACAGTCTTTCTTCACTTTCTTTGTCCCTCAAACATTAACTCTGACGATCTTCGCTGTCTTCCTTCATGATACGACACACCGAGCTGACACACACACACACACACACACACACACACACACACACACACACACACACACACACACACACACACACGGACACACAGACACACACACTTCTGTCTGTAACTGATTTGCTTGTTACTTCGCCTCTTTATATAGCGGAGGTTACGTAACACGGACCCTTTTCAAACTTCTAAAAATACGCCGGCTGCCGGGCACTTATCGAATAATCTGGAAAACCTCTTTTGGTTTTGTCGCTCTGATTGTCACGTGTTTGCTCGCGTGAGGCAGCTTGATCTTGAGCGCCTTTGATACATGCAGCGCCAGTGGGGTGCGGTAGCCTGGCCCTCGCGTCCTTTGTTGTGCGCCGCGTCCGGCGTCACAATAAATCAACATGTCCATGAAGTATATGAGCGAAAAAATAATATTCGTTATACCTAAATTTTTAAAAAAATACAGAAATCATATCTAAAAGTCTGTACTATGAGAAAGCATTGATTTATCTGTGTACCAAATTTCACACTTCTAAGCAAATAGCTTCCCTGAAAAGTGCAGTTACACTTCTTTAAAATAAAATTCAGAGCATAGAGCTTGCAACCTCTTAATTTTGATTGAGGTTTTCTCAAAATTATTTTTTTGCATACATTTATACCATTTTCTCAAGAATCTCAGTGCAATTCAACTTGTGCAAGGAGACATATACATATGCAAATTGAAAAATATAAATCTTTCATGTTTGTTTCAAATTAAAAAGGTTTATTTGTTGCTATAAAGAATTGAAAACTACTAAATTTTAGCTTTTTGGCTCTAATACTTGCTGCAGAATTATTTTTATACCTTAATTTTAAGCTATTTTTACACCACATACATCGCAATTTAGACATCAATGCACTCAATCTTTAACAATTGGTATTTTGCTGATTTTTAAAAATAAGAATCAAAATATTATTTTTAGTTCAAATAACAAAAATACAATAAATGTAAATAGGTGCACTTAGAAGTTCGGTTCCTTTTAAAACCATGTTAAAAAATCTAGTATGTTGCACTCACATGAGCTTCTCTCTTCTTGCACCAACTATTCTTACAAACTCTTTTTCTTCTGTCTTCTTCATGCTAGTCGAGGTAAACATAAACAGAACATAATTAGAACCGTTGGAGCCATTTTCAAGAAAATCAAAGTTTTCGAAATTTTTTCCATCTAAAGGATAGTTTAGGGCAGAGGGATTTTCTTAAAAATCTTCGTGTCGCATCCTTGAAAGTTAAATAATAAGTTTGGTTTTTAACCGACTTTTCGCTTTTGAGTTATGCTGTTTACACACACAAACACACACAGATACGCGCGCGCGCGGATGTTTTTATAAAAATGCTTCTTCAGGGGTCTAAAATTTATATTTCCGTTGAAATCTCAACATCGAATTTTTGGGGGGAATACAATATGTCCCCTACTTATATACACAGTAGAGAAAGTAAATATTAATGTATTAGGCATCAGTTATGTACTCATTTTAATGTATTAATAACTTTACCCATGTGAACTCCATGTCTTCCTCATATTAATTATTATTATTATTATTATTATTATTATTATTATTATTATTATTATTATTATTATTATTATTATTATTATTATTATTATTATTATTATTATTATTATTATTATTATTATTATTATTATTATTATTATTATTATTATTATTATTATTATTATTATTATTATTATTATTATTATTATTATTATTATTATTGTTGTTGTTGTTGTTGTTGTTGTTATCGTTATAATTTTATCAGTGGTATTTTTCTAATTTTTTGAAATAAGAATCATATTATTTTCAGTTCAAGTAAAAATACACCAAATGTAAATAAGTACACTTAAATATGCAATTTCTTTTAAAAGCATGTTAAACATTCCAGGCTGATTGATAGAAAACTTCATCATGGGAAACATTTTACAGTTGGGAAAACTACGGTTAAAATATTTTGTCAGCTTTCTGGCCTGTTCTTGTACCCAGATCTGTAGGAATGGAGTTGAAACTTTCTGTATGGAAATGTGTGTTGGAACTTTTCTTTTCTATCTCTTATGGCCGAATGCATCAACCTCGGTAAACATGAGCTGTTACGATACCGCGGTTAAACTATTACCGTGGTAAAATCATCAAAGCTGTGCACCATTGCAAATCCTCGGTTTGATTACCGCGGTTTCGTAGCGCCTGGTTTTCTGGCTATTTTTCTCCTTCGAAGCAATTCCGGTAGTATTCAGAAGGCAGTGATTACTTTCGACATTCACTTGTTTGTTGTGTTTCATACTGAGTGGTGTCCATAACCTAAGTTTTACCGGCATTTCATTTGCGCGATGGACCAAAATAAGAAATTAGACGATAAGCACTAAAAACGCTCTAGAGTGCCGTATTTTAGCGCCCATGAGAATTCAGTTTTATTGAATTTAGTGGATAAATACAAGTCCATAATAGAAAATAAAAAGACGGATGGAGCTACCATTAAAGACAAAGAGAATGGTTGGCAAAAAATCCGTCACGAGTTTAGCTGTGTGCCTGGTAAATTAATGCATACAATATTTGTAATTTGTATAGGTTTTATTATCATTCTACTGTATGCATTCTGTTATTATTTGTTTAATGCGCAGGTACTACATAAAGGACACACACAAACTTAAAAACTGTATACGAAAATTTGAAAAGAAAGGCGAGGAGAGCTTCAGCCAACGAGAAGATAGCAACATACAAGACTAGGGGTGGATCTAAAGCATGGCCAAAACTGGAAGGATTTGGATAAAAGGGTGCTTGCGATGATAATGCTGCTAGCCCTCACGACTCAGATGTGGGCTATGCAGTTTTATGTACTGAGGTGACAACGAGGCAATAGCATCTGAAACCCTGTGTATTATGCGACATGCCGTGGTTCTGTCTATGTCACTCACGTCACTAATTACCCCTTTAAATGTTCCTAAACCAAACTAAAACTAAACCCCGGCGCAACAGCCCATGAAGGGCCAAAGCCTACCTCCCAGCCGCTGCGTCCCCCACCTCTGCCCACTACAGGCGTTATTGGTGGAGTGCAGTACTGGAGAGTGGGACGAGGTCAGTATCCCGAGCCCTCCCGGCCAGTTATGCGGTCTTCTCAACCTGGGGCCGATACTTCTACATGAAGTAGTTCCTCAATTGGTCCTCTCGGGACCTAACGAGGCTGAGTTCACTCCGTGCCAGACCTCCCAGAGGGGGAAAAATCCCCTGATACCGGGCATCGAACCCGGGTCCTCCGCGCCAGAGGCAAGTGCGCTACCAACTGCGCTACGGAGGTGGTCCTTGAAATGTTCCAATCGCATAAAATCGCAGTGCTACAAGAAGGCGATTTCTAGGCGATATTGGATAGTTCCTTGATGTAGGAAACTCGAGTTGTTGCCCAATTTCATCTTAAATTGCAAGTTACCATTTCTGTTTTCAAACGGAATCTTGTTCGAAACGAAACGTCATTCAGTTCTTCAAACAGATCCCTCCTGTCTTCTAATATTCTCTCTTCGTTGCGTTCAAATCGATAGAAATATTGAAGGTGTCACATATAATTGTGTCCATGTTGGATTCTTTACCGAGGTTTTCGTTGAAAACCGGTCCCCAGCGAGTGGTAAACATTTTACCACGGTTAAGCGCCTATAAACTTTATCGCGCTATTCTCTTACCCGGGATTGATGCACTCGGCCATTAGTTTATGCAGAAAATCGCGGTGGCATTTCACTTGTATGTTAATACATAGAATGGACAAAACTGAAAGAAGATATGTTGAGATAAAACACAGTGGACGTGGGGAGATTATGTTACAAGAATTCAAAGTTTCTTGCAGCTAGTGCAAATCATTTGTAATTTATTAATTATTATTAATGTTAATATAGTAGTTATGTAACATATGCCGTCAAATCATTTTATTTTGTTTTGCAGTAAAATTTAACTGACATTAACAAAAACATTTTATCTAAAACAATAGTAAATCTGAAAATAGATGGTAATAGGGAATGCTCTGCCATCTATCCACGAATAGCGAAACCAAGGAGACTAGGTGACATTCTGTTATCTGCAGAAAAGACTATTTATTAAAGAAGCTTCCAGGATCATATCAGCGCCGCCGGTGTGCCGGAATTTCGTCCAGCAGGAGTTCTTTTACATGCCAGTAAATATACTGACATGAAGCTGTCGTTTTTAAGCACACCGGCCGGATTTGAACCCGCGACCTTGGGATCAGTAGGCCAGCGTTTAACCAACTGAGCCACCCAGACCGACACTCTGCTGGTGCAGTTCAGTTGGTACCTACAAACCAACAATTTGGGAAAAGATTAACACCACAATCTCTTATTTGATATAAATGATGTATCTTACAGTTGTTTTCTAAACCATTTCTTATGACTTGTATGTTAAAGAGTCTCAAACGCTATTCACAGAAATTACCTATGTAATTGTTCCCATTTTCTTATATGTGACAAATATGGTATTTTAATAAATAGAATTTAATTGATGCAAATAAGTCATTATATTGCACCACCAAAATAATGGAGAGGGTAAAACATGAATTGGATGTAATACCGTAACTATTGGTGGACATAAATAAATTATTCGTTAACAAATGATACAAGATAAACAAATAAAATAATGTATATAAGTGGAGCCAATGTAAAATAGAATCTAGTTAGGGAACTGTATAGAAAATCAGGTCATTAGCAATTAATGTTGAGAGAAACCATTAGTAAACGCAGCCAGGTGGTGAATACATTAACCGGTAGGGTTCTGGGTTATGATAGTTAACTATCTTTATAGAGTCATGTAGGTAGAAATTCATAGAATTAGAAAGGTGAAGTTGTGGAGTTTTGAAGCCCTAGTGTAGCGCGGACATGATTGAGATGCGATATTGGTGATTTGCGACTAGTCCACGTATGCATGAACATTTTTATTTAGGCGATGCTAAAGTTGAGGTTCTTTGGTTCAAACTGGATCTCACACTTGCTCGTGAATTCAAACAGAACGCAGAAGCGTTTCGCTGTCGTTCGAAGATTATTTTACGCGTGCTGAAGAACTAGCGCACATTGACACGCCTTAGCCATACGGTTTAGCGGCTAACGCTAGGGAATTTGCAGAGTATTCTATCTACAATTTACCGCAAGCTTTGTATTCGATTTAGGAAGCAACATTTGGCAGCTATTTTTCAATAAAGACAGAAATTTCAAGAGTTATTAAGACTAAATTTACAAACTGAACTTTTGTTGTCTTTAAAATAACAACCACGCATACCTAGGTATTCAAAGTGCTTTTAACCTGCGTGGAAGCCTGGGAACTGTCTCTCATCGGTCTCTTTGCTGAGAAGCAAGAGGATCAAACCGAAGTTCGCTCAGGCTACTGCCATGTGTTTAATTGGAATTGTGCTGTTGCGTTCTGCAACTGTTTTAACGCGTGGAGGGATATCTGCTTATGTTAATGACGGAGCTGTTTCTACTTTGTTGAGTAGCAAGATTTCATCTGTCTTGCACCTCACCAAAATGAAACCCAGCAATAGAAAAGGGGTTGGAGACGCTCTGTGGAGCAAGAAGCTATAACAAGTACGGAAACCTTAAATAGCATATTGGCCAGCCTAAAACAACATTTTCAGAACGTGATAAAGGTTAAAACAGCCGTGCGTTAAGCACTTGATGCAACCCAAGAGCGAGTCTTCGTTATGATTTATCGTTGGGTCCAAGTCTCGTCAAATATTGACGTCATCTGTCTCCCTCACCTCTGTGCGGTTGATGATGAGTTAATTTCCCTTCCTCTCAACTTGTTACACTTTGTCCTGCTGATTACTTTGGAAACTTGGTTAATCTGGGGTGCGCGGAGACGTCCTTTCAGTATATGGCAACTTGTTAACTTAGCTAGACGAAATGGTTTCAAACGAAACTTGCTACAACAACGCAGTCTTGGGATTATTCTCCGTGCCACTTCTCCTTCATTTTAAACGAGCAGGTCCGCATTATGTTGAATTGTTAAAACTCGAATTATGCTTTCCTTGGTGGTCCCAGGTTCATACAAAATTTAAATGCGATTATCAGCAGCTTATACCCAGTGCCACTTTCGGCGCGAACATTGCATTAACACCTTACCCTAGCGCCCTTAAAAACTAATGCGTTAAGTAGCCTCACCCCTTTCAAGCTAAAAGTTTCAAAGGTGTCTAAATTATTTTTAATTTTTCTAGCACCTGCTTAAATTTACAGCGAGTACTGAATTCACCTTCAGAAGTTCGCTTTGAAAACTATTTGAGAGCTTGAATAAAGAATAAGCATTTTAAAGAAAAAAAATATAATGTGTTGCACTTGTATGACTTTCTCTACTCTTGTACTAACCATTCTTACAAACTATTATTCGTTTATCTTCATGTTAATCGACATAAACCTATCTCACTGCTGATTTTTTTATAGATGCTAAGGGTAATATGGGAATACAGTAGACTTTGAGCGATAGTCAATTCTTTTGAAGCTTTCAAATTCCGCTCTCTTTTCACGGTCAAACAGATAAAAAGGTGAATAGCCACTTTCATTTGAGAAAAGTTCAAGTATTGCAAGGAATATCTCCGAAATGGTTCACTACACAAAAAATGCACTTCGGCATAACTTTTTTAACGAAATCTGCATTTTCAATAGTAAGATTTGGTATACTTCTTAGGATTTACCAGTTGCATTTCATTTGTTATGAAAAATCTTGAAAAATGTGACACTTTAATCAAAATCGTTAAGAGTGATTTTCGAGAAAACAAAAATATTCAAAAATTTTCTATGTAAAGGATAGTTTAGGATGGAGGAATTTTCTTCAGAATCTTAAGATGTTAAACTTAAGTACCTATTTCGGTTATTAATCGACTTTTGGTCTTTAAGTTATGTTGTTCAGGTACATACAGTGACACACACACATACACACACACACACACACACACACACACACACACACACGGACCTTTTTCTAAAAGTGATATAATTCAGTTGATACCAGTGGTCGATGGAGACTCTTTTGACTTTATCAGTCTAACGCGACTAGGCGAACGGTTTCTTGTGGCAAATGCAAGAATATTTTGTGTTAATTAACGGTCGGCATACCTCTATTTATAATCATTGAGTTTCTTTTAAGTATTAGAAATTTTAAAAAATCTGTTTCTGTTGTCATTTTCCAACAAACCCACGCAAACCCTGGGGATAAAGCTTATTAGCTCTACTTTAGCAGCCGTGGCAAGAATACTGGTACAATTAGAATAGTCAACCAACATTGGAAGCTAGATCAGATTTTCCTTTTCCAGAATTAACGGAGAAAATAATCTGCATCAATATATATCTGTTACAGATATTTTTGATTAATTGAAATTTCCATTTCTTTACATTTTCTGGTACAATATTATTATATCCGTAATTATGAATAAAATAGAGTCTTAGTCGAAAAATAAGTAGTGAAAATATTTCCTTAACAAATATGAGTTAAAATTGCAAGGTTAAAAGTGTAAGAAATATGTTAGCTTGTGAATAAATGTGCTGTATTTTTGTTGCAACTTTTAGGTATGTAAATCTCGTATTGTAATTTTGGTTCAAATTTTAATGTGCTCTGTCAGCAGTTAACTGTTGACCGTTCAAGTTTTTGTACAATTGTTTTTCATTGTAAGCATTTAAAAAAACAAATTAAAAGGCTTCTCTGGGAAAATAAATGATTGTGGGCCGTGTACCCATGTCACATGTAGAGAAATTTGATTAACTGTAGTTAATTCATAATGGCTAAGAGCTGCTTTGAAAGCACGAACTCTAAAAAACAGTAAATAAAAATTGTCAGGAAATCTTTTATATCCGTTTAAGGATAAGATTTTTTTAAAAGCCATGGCAGCTATTTTGTCGGCTTTTGTTTTCACGTTATCCAATATCTTTTGTGTTAAAACGCTGTGAAGACTTGATTTATGAAGCATTTTATCCAGATTTCCTCTTCCATTAGCCTCGGAGGCGGAATAGCTTAAGGTATCATTACACTCATTGCTTCCTTTTTGTTAAAAATTATATCCAACGTCCGACATTTTAACCCCTTTTAGGTGGCGATGCGCGAGGACACTTTTTTCTTCTTTCCTCTGTGCCCGTATGCGGAGAGGAAAAAGGGGTGCCACACACACACACACACACACGTGCATGTAAGGGACGGCCCCACTGCAAATAACGGAACCATGCACTCGCTCCATTACCCCTGGAGACAGGCAACCTGCCGTGTTTCGGTCCATCACCAAGGGAACTGCGACAAGTGACGTAACACTTGCCACACCTAATTCAGCACTGATTCTCATTTTAAATTGCACTGTCTACATTGAAATGAAACATCTGCTTTGATCAGGTTTTGCTTTTTATGTATTTCATTATGCAGGGCAATAAAACATGCAGTTTTATTTGTTCTATCTCATTAAAAATTGTGTAGAAGGGGTAACTAGATATTTATTTTCTCTGCTACATATAGGGTGTTAGGGATATGAGTGTGCAGATTTTGCATGATGGTACTCAATTTTTTATCTCTGCGCAACAGGCCTAAGCGGACCAAGGCTTAATTACTGCAAGTAAGAGGTGGCTTTCTTTCAAACTTTCCGAGCAGGTGGTTTCTGTCAACATTCCTGACCTTCCACTCTACACACACGACAAAGTTGTGCATTTGTTGCCAAAAATACGTTCACAAATTTATTTCAGTAGACATCCTGGAATTCGATTGTTTAATATTAATTTTGTTGCTACAACGAGTATACGAATAACTCGTCTATTAAAACTCTACCTCCCTATGCTAATCGTAGAAAGCGATGATAATTGGCAATCAAACATTGAATTTATTTTATTTTTATTTATGCAGCCATGTGGGTATTATAGAGAAAAACGCTAGAGCAGGCACCAGTGGGTAGATACCCCACTTTAGAGTGGTGGGCAGCAGACGGCGCCAAGAACTTGCTTGCCAAGCAACGACCAGTCACGTCACAGCAGTGGATAACAGTGGGAGTTCAACGTTTGGCACACCAATACATGTTTATGCGTTCTTATGAATATCTGAATTAAGTCGCTTTACATATAGGTATAAAATAATTAGAACTATGTGTGATAAATTGTCTGGCTAATTGGGATTAATATGTCTGTAATTACATACATGCACTTTACAGTGCTGTAAATGTAGAAAATGGTTCACTATTAATAGACTTTTATGTTAATTTGAGCTGCTGTGTCATCAATAAAGCACGCCGCTGACGTAACCACGTAACGTGTTGGCCATAGAACTGATCCTCCTCTACCAATCCACGATTTGGATATGCGACGTGGAGGTGATTCCACACATTTACATAAACTGTGCTGGAGTTCATGTCGGCCATTTCCGCAACTTTGTCTTGGCATATGTCGCAATGCTGTTAACGACATTATTGCACTGGAAACTACACAAGTAACGCAGTGGGATGCACACCAAGAATTCTATGGAGGAATTAGCGCACGCGCAGGAATGTTATTAGGCTCACGTAGTTCATCCGTTATACACAGATGGCTAAAGGATTGCAGAAGTTCCGTATTAAGACACCACTTCGTCGCACTTCAGCGCCCAAACCGTACATTTCCGGACAGGTGTTCCTTCTTTAAAACCGATCAGTTTGCCGTCCCACGCAACATACGCAACGTTGTCGGTTTTCTTTATTTATTTCTTTTTTTTTTTCGCACCTTTTCCTATTCATTTTGTGCCTCTTTCCCAGTTACACAGTAAAGGAACTGTAGATAAATGCACCATATAGCGATTGTCAGTTTTTCTGACACACGGAAGTACATCCTTAATATTATATCGCTAACATCGTGTGAACAAGAGGAGTAACCGCTGCAGGGACCCACTTTCCTGTTAGGGGTTAAGGAGGGAAGTATCGCTCTTGAAACAGCGAATTAATAGGTGGTTGTGTGGTGACATCTCGCGAGGTCTACCGAAACTTTCAACGTCCTTTACCGCCCTCAACTATGCTGCGGAGAGGGGTGGATAACACTCGCTCTAAAATTATCCCACCTTACACTAACGACAAGTTTGTCTTGGCAGGCATTAGGGGATGCAAGACTGAGCATTACGAGGGGTGTATTCCCCGCCTCCTCTCTCTCTCTCTCAGACACGAGGGGAACATGTTATGCATGATGCATAGATGAATGTTGTATAGGGGCGGCTTGGAGTGGGTAAAGTCTTTGTCGGTTGGTTGACTGGAAGGTGTTGCTCTAAGCCCAGCACAAACACCAGCTTCAAGTACAGGATTGTCATAACTGCAGTCCAAGATAACACAACCTTTATGACTACAGTTTTTAACACAAACGTAAACTGCTCTGTATCAAAAATAATATTTTCGAATAAATGCATGTTCGCGAATAGATTTTTTGGCACTGTGTAATCCGTTTTTTTACTTTCTCTACTGTGTGTGTGTGTGTGAGAGAGAGAGAGAATACCATAATTCAAAAACAAAAAGTCGGATAACTTTCGCTAACCGCGGCTCTCGTCAAGTTTTCCCTTAGACTTTAAACCCCTTCAAAGGCTTGTCCTACACTAGGCTATAGCATGTGGCTATCAGGCATGACAAGAAGTCTGCATGACAAACTGAATGCACTCACTGTCTCTTTCTCTTTTAGCCAACACGGTCAAATCACATATTTCGTTTCTACGCCATTTTGTATCCTTTGTTTTGGTTATTGGTTAAGGCTCTTTAGCAAAAGGAGTGGCACATCCTTGCCTAAAGCAACCAATGAAATTCTGAAGGCTTCGTGTAACAATAAATAATATGACGTAGACGGAGGTGTAGAAAGAGTTTCTTGGTTGTTTTGTGTACAAGAGTAGAGAAAGTCATACGAGTGTAACACATGAGGTTGTTTGCTTTCCTAAGTTTCCTAACCTTTTACTAATGAATTCTTCCACTACAATGATTCACTTGCCTGTTAATTCTATGTTATTCATTTCTACTTCATTTCCTCACTTAACACCCAAAAATTCGATGTCAATATTTCACCGGAAATATATGTTTTGAGACCCCTGAATAAGAAAAAAAGCAGTTTTAGAAAAAGGTCCGTATGTGTGTGTCTGTGTGTCTGTCAGTCTGCGGACAGCATAACTCAAAAACGAACAGTCGGTTAAAATCCAAATTTGGTGCTTAAGTTTAATGTTTTTCAAGGATGCGACACGAAGATTTTGAAGAAAATAGCCCCACTCTAAACTACCCTTTACATGGAAAATTTTTTGAAACCTTTGATTTTCTTGAAAATGGCTCTAACGATTTTGATTAAAATGTCATATGTTTGAAATATTTTGATGGCAAATGAAATGTATATCTTGAATTTTCTGGCTATAGCTCCTGTAGTCTTATTTACTCTGGACGAGTTTTACATAACTGGTAAACCGTTAGAGATAGACCAAATCATACTATACAAAAAATGTGGATCTTGCTAAAATGCACAATTTATGTCTGAATAAATTTTCTTGTAGTGTGAACCATTTCGGAGATATTCCTCGGAAAACTTACAGCTTTCATGAAATAGAACATCGTTGTTTATTTTTTTATATTTTGAGTGTGCGAAGAGGATGGAATCTCAAAGCTTTAAAAAATTTGACTATCGCACAAAGCCTACTGTTTTCTAACATTCCCCTTGTACCTACAAGGAAGTAAGATAATTTGTACAAATGTTTATCTTAACTAACACGAAGAAGATATAGCAATAAGAGTTTGTAAGAATGTTTAGTACAAGAGTAGAGAAAGTCATGTGAGTGCAACACATCAGATTTTTATGCTTTAAATGGAGTGTAAAGGCTATTTGTGTATCAGCTGCAAGGAAACAGTAAACGCAGAACACACTTGCTATAATTTTGGCAGTGGGAAAAGCCCTTTGTTTTTGCATCGAAGACAATATATTAAGAGATAGAAATTCTCTCAGTTACTCCGGTCAGCAAGTATTTGTTTACAAACTAATGTTGAATGCGAGGGAATCGCATTCCCGGAATGCATGCAGCATTACTCAACTCGAGGGTAATTCAGTTAATTCCCAGTAAACATTTGCTCAACTGAACAAACAGCTAACGCCATAAACACACCTGGCTCCACCGCGCAATGAAATTAACACAAAAACTTTGTATTTAATGAGGCTTTATATTGTTTTATTCTTCTGAATGATTATGGTTGTAGTTACATTATAATTAAATAATTCCCATCAGCGTGGATATACTGATTAAAAGCTTATTATCCTACGAGTTTGGTGGTTGTGTAACTTTTATTCGGGTTCTGTTCAAATGTGAACACATGCAACTGAGAGACACAGGTATTGTCCCAGTCGGACAATGCTATATTGTTCATGAGCCTTGTTTTACACGTTGACAACAGATTCACTTCGTCTGTTGCGTAAACACTTCATTGTTGCTGTATTTATGCCCTAAAGACTGTCACTCTGATTTCGTTCCCTTCGCATTTTGACAATGGAACCGTGTCAGATGTTTCTATCGAGGAAAAGCTCGGAATAACATGCGCGATAGCATCTAGCGAAAGGCAGTTAGGATGATGTATCAGAAGAGAGAGCCAAATGAAGTAGTGGACTTCAAAGAAGTACCAAATCGATTTATGACACAACATGGGATAGCGACTACGCAGCTAAGGCCATCTGTCGGGTATGCAATTCCACTTATTGCTGGGTGGCGACTACCAGCAGCGTTTTCTTGCACGAAGTTTATTTTTGGATGGCTGTTTAAGGAAGGCGTTTCCGGAAAATCCTCTGGAAAATACACCTTTTATCGAAACTTCTTGAACAGCTTCTAGAACGACATGGAATGCCTTTTTTCTGCCTCGGTCATAGTCGTCTTTGTTCTGACCACTCCATTGTCATCGGGCCACCGTTGCCTAACAACGAGGTGGTTAGAGGTAGCTTCAACTCGAGCGCCTCTTTGATGTGCGACCATATGTATTTACTCCACTATTCAATATACCAGATGAAAGGGATGTTTCGTGGAAACCGATTTGGAAAACATAAATGGTTTTTGTTCCGAATTGGAGGCGTAATTCCACGACAATCTACAAAGCGTAGAGTAACTTATTTCGGTAGTAATTATGAGGCATCACACAAGGATCTCAATTAAAGGAATATTCCGCACAGCTTGAGTTTCTCGGCAGCGTGTCATTGAGGTTGGTCAGGGAATTGATCCGGTAACCCACGTGGTAGGGCCGAGGTGTTTGCAAAGCAAACCAAAGTCGATGTGTGTAATTCTTCTGTAGAAAGGATGAACATGACTTAACATGCCACTGGATATTATTAAGGGGACACTGAGATTTATGGCAGTCAAAAAATTTAATTGCGGCTGTTACCTGACTATTTTTTCCTGTTGTGCAAAAAAGTTTGTGGGTGCAAATGATATTTATGTCAACAGCTATACAATTTTACAGCATGTTTAACTATACAACACCGTAGGACCTTGCCCCTCCCCCCAGCGCAACATCTCATAAATGGCCAAGGCCTACTAAAGGTGTTCAGGAGTGGGATGTAATACTGGAGGGTGGGACGTGGTCAGCGCCCCGAGCTCTCCCGGCCAGCTATGCGGCCTTCACGACATACTATCAGAGAATATGCAAATATGTAATTTATATGTATATAATGTATTTTAATGTAAATCTGTGGCTATTTAGCTGCAATTTGTAAACCTGTTTTTGCCTGTGAAATTTAAAAAACATATGCCTAAATACGTATGACAATAAATCTTATGACAATTTTTGTTATTCGCTGTGAACATGTGTGCAAATTTCATTAGTACAATACAAAAACTGCTCCACAAGGAACATTTTACAGAAAAATTCTGAAAATGTTAATAGTGAAAAAACGGCGAGAAAAGATTTGAATGCATGGGTCACACTAAACTCTACGTGACATTGAAATATACTTTAAGGTATTTAAAATGGCATTCAGTTTCAGTTTTTCTTTATTCAGGGAAGGTTTGGCCTGGTGCCGGTACAAAGGACTCGGCTTACAGACTACAATTAACATTCATTTATAATTATATATATTTACAATTTTTACAATGGTCACCGTGAACAGTTGTTGGTTGTAGGTTTGTCCTTTTTCAGTGTCTATTTCATACACACACACTTCACTTTGTACACTATTTACAATTGTCCGCTGTTTTCCTGCGCGGCCAGGTTGCAGCTCCTATTCGGGCCTCTGCCGTAGTGTCTGTGTGGCCTAGGGTGGAGGTTGCATGGACGCGCATTAGTCGGCGAGCCGTGCCGCGTCTAGCACATTTTAATTCTAGCATGTTTGCGGTGTTTCGGCTCGCCTTTGCCAATGTTGGCGATCACGTAGTTTTCGTTGTTTCTAATGCGCATCCATGTTGCCTTGACTCTTTTTGCTATTGCCTCTGGGATAGATAGGATCTGGGTTTCAAGTTGAAGAGTTTGGTTAGTGGTACGGAGTGGAGCAGAAGGAATTTTTCGAAGGGAGAGGTTTTGAACGGTTTGCACATGCCATATTGTAGCGCTTATACCCTCTAATGGATCTCATATCCACTTCTTTACAACGATACAGCTATCCACGAATCAAAGGTATACCTATTCATAACGACATTGCTATCCACCAATCGATGCTGTATGTTTATAAATGTGTTAAACTTAAATATATGTTCTAGTATAGATGAATATTATGAATATTATGAAACTCGCTACCGCTGGTTTCATAAAATATACTCACATTTTGTTACCATTATGCTGTCATCGCACAATATACTATTTTCGCATTCACGAATGTCTTAATTATTTTATAGAATTAAAATAAAAAACCAATAAGTAAGGAGTATAATTTAAAAATATCAAAAGGAAAAACTAAAATAATGGCACACAACTGAAAAAATATCCTGTCCGTTCTAAGATCAATATAGAAGGAACATCTTTGAAACATGTTCTTTGAGGGATAGGATGCCAAGTAAAATAAACTTCTCAAACTTACTCCCATGTATCCTCAATCTGACAAGGACTAATCCGCTACATTGCACATATGTTCCAGGACAAACAGCGCAAGCTGTGCCAAGACAAGGCAGCTCCCTCTCCGGCTGCAGCCCCAATTCAGGTAACGTACACCTCAATTTAAGCATGACACCTCACCTCAATTCCTGCCTTATGCATGATAACCCACCACTAACACTTAGGTTCCAGGCCTGTATGCAGGTGCCTTTTTTAGAGTTACCCACTAACATTAGGTTTGCTTCGGCGGTACCTGACATAACACCACCCGACTTTCCCTTCCATCCTCGTAGAGTAGACGTAGTGCATGGTAGGGGAGGCGATGTATATCCCTTTCGGATGATCGTCACCTGGGCTGGCGGAGGAGGGGCCAGTCCAAATTTAAAAAAAAAAAAAAAAAAAAAAAAAAAAAAAAAAAACCTTGAAATTATATAGGACAATGGCAGTACTAGTTTTGTTATGTGGAAGTGAATCATGGATTTTAAAACGATGAGATATAGAGTGCAGAAATGAGATTTCTGTGCAGTGTTAAAGGCTACAACAATAAGAAATGTAGATATACGTGACGAACTTACACTTTTTTATTTAAATGCCAAAATTGAAGAAAATAAAACAGTTGGAAGGACATATAGAAATAATACGTAGGATCGTGTGTGGTTATGATGCAATATTTTGGTGTAAGCCCTCTGACATTATTCCAATTGTACAAAATAGAGGCAGCAGAAAGCCCCCTGAAATGATTCTGTGGGAATAGAGGCAGCTAGACTAATTCTTTTGCTTTAAGATTCAACGACCAAGAGAAAGAATGGACCTTGATCGATAGTTTAATCACGGAAGATGTTAAACGTCCATTGTGTTGTGAAAGGGATTCTTATTTATATATGATATCTATAAATGAAAGTTTTTTTTTTAATATGATTGATGATAACTTTTAGTGCTTTACAGTTATGCTCGTAAACATAATAGTAAAATGAAGGACCTTATCCAATGATAGGCCTTATATAATTGTTGCATTGTCAGGTTTGAATGTGTGTTTTACAGATGATGTTAATTTAATTCAAGTATTTGCAGTGAATTAAACCAAGTGAAACAGATATTACACAATCATTAGCTGTACTTAGCCATAGCTTATCTACGACGAAATCTGTCATTGTTTTGCGAGAAATTTTGTAAAAGAAATCATATATAGACTGGCAATTTCTGAGCGTAAATAAACTGTTTTAGACATTCTCGGAAGTGGTAACTACCCAGTTACATCCGTACTACCTCTGAGATTAGCATTTGAGAAGTCTCAAGCTTTCCGACTGATGCTAAGCCGCGAGGGGTTAAAATACGCTAAAACGTTCATATCCAAACACCCCGTTCGATCTGGCACACTGAAGATATAAAAATACCGCTCTAGTTATAAACCTCAAGATAAAAGAGATGTTGGACGCCCAAGGAAGAGGCGGGAATAATTGAGTGAGGACGGAACAGGCTGTCAGTCTAATCCCTGGAGGAAGATGAAGATGAAAATGAAAAAACTTTTTTTTTTCTATTTTCATGAAATTTCGGTCATACACATGCTTGATCTCTCAAAAATTATTCGCTTTAGCAATGCTGGGTGTAAGAAGTAGTACTGAAGAAGATTTGCCAGTCCTCCACGTGGCTCTGTGGACATCGATTCGGTTCGTACAGTGAGAGGGCGACCCTTGTGATAGACATGTAGCATAACTGTCGACAGGATTTACTTTACCGACGGAAACAACAGTTGCACACGTGTGTATGTATGTATGTGTGGGAGAGAGAAAGCCGGCCAATAAAGTAGGTCTGACCCGGGCACCTGGCCAATAAATCTGCAGACTCTCTTCCCTCGCACTGCCGGGCGGGCGAGTCTCCCCAGTCATCTGTTCCGAGCCAGCTCGCCACGTTTGTTTCAATTGCTCCGCCACTAGATGTCATGTGCGACTGTTATTCATCCCTCATTGCACACCACAAATTGGCTTCACCCACCCCTGCGTCCACACAATCGGCCTTGGCTGCTTGCTTGCTTGCTTGCTTACAGTGGTGTACAAAGTTTTTACCCAACTGAAAAGGTGCAATCAGGCTGAAGAATTCAGTGACGCAGCCGGGAGTTGAACCCTGGATCTTCGACTTTCTGTGCTGTTGCTCAAACCAACTTAGCTACCGTGACAAAATTCTGGCACGACATTGAATTTCCCAATTGCTTTACACATTTCCCTGTAAACCATAAGGTGTTCTCAAGCTTGTGATTTTAATATACTATTAAAACATTTTTTTCTCTATTCCTTTTGTCGCTTTAAGTACAGTCATATCCGTAGTGATACTCCTAGATCGATGTGTGGCGAGCAGTTAGTGTTCAAGGTGTCATCGCTATATCATACCGTCCTGCTTCGTCACGAGTACACAGAGGGATCAGTGCAGGGCAACTGTACCTCCACCTCTACGGGCAGATGGCATTAGCATGACATCCAGTCTATCTGTTTTCATTATTTGTGGATAGATGGCACAGTAGTCACTATTACCTTTAATTTTTCTCTTACACTATGTTTTAGACTTGAAAAGGAACTTTGGGTTGTGGTATTATATATCTATGGTGGCAGAGAAACCATGCAAAAGCCCAAGTTAGATAGTCTGAGCCACTTAAAAAAAAAAAAAAAAAAAAAGTTGACCCACACACGGCGTCCTTTGTTGAAGTTAGTTAATCCCGGATACCACAGATGCCGAAAGGTTTGCCTAAGCAGAGCACTAAAGGGGACTCCACACCAGCAGACTTAGACGTAACACCAGCGCTTAAAAACAAAACACTTTACAGCTGTACTGGTTCATTGTCAGGAAAACTTACCTCTGTAGAAGGGCTTCCGGGTTCGACTCCTGGGCTTGAGAAACGTTTCTGTGTAGAATGACTGTCGCAAAACAATACCCACAAGGGCCAAAACATATTTATCTGTATTATCATAATCTTGACACAAACTGCTCACAACTCTACTACCCACTCTGTCTCTCAAACTGCTGGCTTTGAGTGTCAGTGAGTGTGAGACAGCTATGCGCGTGTATCGTCGTAAGAAGATTCAACGAGTGTCGCGGGCGACTGTAACGTCGTTATGCGAGAAAGAGGAAGTAAAGAATGACACCGAAAGGACCAAGCAAGGTTATGGGAGCGGTTGTGAGTTGTGGTAGCCCGAAAGACTGTAGATCGTGTTAACGAACAAAAAAGCGACAGAAAGGTAACTGGACTGTCTGATTTTGTCGTCTTTGCTACCCTGGTGTCAGGAGTGGGATTCATCAAATTGTTGTTTTGTTACAATAATTTTACACATTCAAATCTATAAATGCATTTTTTCGTAATTTTCATCATTCTGTCACGAGTGTTCACATTTTAACTACTGTCCTTCATCGTCTTTACACAAACATTCACGAAAGCAAACAGAGACATTAAGTAAGGCATTCAAAGTGCAAACACGGCTGTCTCTCTCTATCTCCTGGTGGCTCCATCTTCCATTAATGGTGACATTTTGCTGCACATGTCCAGAGCTGTTAAGCCAACACAAGTTTGGAGTAGAACAGTGGACATTTTAAGCACCTAACTTCAAACGTGAGTAATCCGTAGATACGCTATATTCATTTATTCTACACCCACACAGATTAGAAAAACACACATTATCTCGTTAAGAGGGTTCAACTGGAACTTCTGCAATAACAGCATCCGAAACAATAACAATCTCACTGAGAATGTCCTAACCATCATGTAATCCAGCCAACTGCGCCACGCCAAATGTCCACGTGAATTCACGTAGAGGTCTCAGAAACACAACTAACCACCGAACTTTGGTCATTCTTTTTAACTTTTCTTTCACACAAATATTTTATTTTAATTTTATATTTTGAATTATTCTTATATTAATGGCGAACTCTTTTACAATATATCTTTCAGTAATTATAATAAAAGTAAACATATGACATTTTAATCAAAATCGTCAGAGCCATTTTCAAGGAAATCAAAAGTTTTGAAAAATTTTCCATGTAAAGGGTAGTTTAGGGTGGGGCTATTTTCTTCAAAATCTTCGCGTCGCATCCTTGAAGGACATTAAACTTAAATACGAAATTTGGTTTTTAACCGACTTTTCGTTTTTGAGTTATGCTGTCAGACTGACAGACACACCCACCGCGCGCGCGCGGACATTTTTTTTGGATTCAGTTAATTTTGGTTTAGAGATTGGATGTAACCTAAAATAGAATCCTCAATATTTCCAGCATGTTTAGGAATGTATGACAACTTCAGGTGCAGTAACTCTTGCACTTAGGTTCATAAGATGTTTCTGGGAGAACAAACTCATTATCTGGTGTTTCTGGGAAGAATAGGGTTGATCTTGGAGCACTTACAACAGATCGTTGTAACTGTTTTTATATTCCATGAATCATGGATGCTCAATGGAGATCACAACTTTCCTTATAGCCCTTGTTTTAAAAGGGAGTCGAAAACTTGGTCCATTGACAAATTATTTGTTGATCAACTTCGATTACTTGGAAAGGGAAGGGCTTATTTTTGGCACTCCTCAGTATTTTGGCGTTTCAGCTGCAAATTTCTGATTAATTAGTGCCATTCTTCTATCTCACACTAAGTACAAGCACCCACAGATTGGAAACACTATTTTTGCAGAATCTAAACATTTGACATGATGTACAACAAAGTGAAGAAATCTGAAAAACGTCCAAGTTTGTTTATTACCTCAATCATTCGACAAAAAGTGTCTCTTGTTTATTGATGGCATACTTGCGGTGCCGTTCTCTTCCTCGGACATTGTAATTATATGCAGAATAAGCAATAAATCAGTCATGAACAACTGAAACACGGTAAGATAAAACAACTGAGTATCAACGCAGCGTCGTGTAAAATAGTGCTGCCACATACCAAGCTGACATTTCCCTTTCTTTTATTGTTTTGTGGTGGCATTCCCCTTTCATCAGTTGTACAAGACTTCTGAAAAGTTTCAGCGAAATTTCGCTTTATTTTGTTGGACATTGTCTTATAGTTCATGGGCGGGAGAATGGTTTATTTGTTTGTTTTTCATTAATACTTCCCCTTTTTTCGGTGTACGCATCACATATAGGTTTGATAAATTTCAAGTAAGGGATGACTAAGCATTCTATTTCTATTTTTTTATTTCTTATTCGGTTTCCATTTGTGCTGCCCTTTTATGCACTTCTGAGAGTCGTTGCTTGTTAATGATTATCCCCTTTACACATTGTCACATCATTTTTTAGACTTAACTGTGTAGTTTATACATATATAATATATTTATCATTTTAAAGAAGAATATTTCTACTTTTCTGCCATGCAAAACACAACAAAAAATCAATTTTTTAGCCCAAGTCACTACCTGGTTTCCTTAAATACAGGGAAAAGCATACGCAGAGTTCTTTATTGACTGAACCTGAATCTTTGAATAGCATGATATTTATGTTCACCTTATTTGTACACCTCTGCTTGCTTCCCTTCGAGCCGTAAAGCAAGGGTAAAGCACAATTTGTTTTAACTCTTAAACTTTCTCTTCACGAAGTGATTTTCTGTTATGCGAGTACGTCTGAAGAGGGAGCAAAGGCAGGGAAGGATGGGAGGATATTTGGGAGGAGAACGACAATAAGGACCTGAGAAAGTGGACAGCAAGATACTTCCGGGAGAAACAATCATTTGTCACGTTCGACTATACTGTTTCCGATACTGACTTTACTGCTTGTGTATCACCATTTTAACATCGTTATATATGACGTAAAATCATTCGTAAGTTGCTTTTAATAGATGCTCTCTGATGCCAAAATTATGGGTGCAGTAAATAACTCATTTAAATCACTTTAAATACAGCGTTATTGCAAAAAAATAGGAAACTTCAACTAGTAGTTATAGCAATATAACATTTTCGGTTAAAGTCTGGGTTTCGATTGATGCTGTTGGTAATGCTTAAGTCTTTTGTTTGTTGCCATAGTAAAATTCAAGACTTCCTCTACAAACTAGTGAAAACCGCGTGTTTGTTTTACAGGAAACTGAAGTTGTCAATTTGCTTTGTAGTAACCTCGTATTATAACGTTGTAATGTATAAAGTTCATCAGACAGGTGTATGGGTACCAGAAAGTTAAACAGGTCGTTAGCGAAAGATTGGATTCATTAGGCCACTTCGCCAAGTAATTAACGGGGTAGAACCAGGCTACCACATGCATTATGAGCGTAGACCCGAAAATCTCGCGGATTTCCGAGAATAGACGAAATCAGGGTGAAAATCAAGAAACCTATCACAGTATATTGAGTAATATGGTAGGTATCATCAGCTAGATGCGCAGTAAACTTCTGCGCTGATGACGTCAGCTGGTATAGGTAATACTTTTAAACAGTTCGTCATCTTGACAGAATAATGCGATATCAAAAATATTAACTAAACTAGTCATAGCAGTGAAATGCAACTGTCACTGTTTATTTACTGAACGGAAGGGACCGAACAAGATATTCATTTCCACAATACACGCCAAAGGTAATTCGCTTCTCACAATTAATATCCTCTGCGAAACATATGTCTGAGGCGTTGGTGCAGAGGTTGGCAGCGAATGGCAGCTATCCAGGTTACCTGTACTGCTATTCCAGCGCAACTTCGACAGGTTCCGTCAGCGTTCGTTTAAACCTGTCCGGTGTTGGACTTAGTAGAAAGTAAGACATGAAGTAAAGAATAACCAAAATCAGTTTGATAACCATTTTTACTTTCTCTACTATAGATAGTAAGTAGCGGGAGTGTTGTGTTTGACTAAAAATTTCGATGTGGAGATTTCACTGTAAACATGTTTTGAGGCCCCCTGAGTTCAAAAAAGCAATTTTAGAAACAGGTTAGTGTGTGTGTGTGTGTGTGTGTGTGTGTGTGTGTGTGTGTGTGTGTGTGTGTGTGTGTGTGTGTGTGTGTGTGTGTGTCTGCGAAAACGAAAATCCTGTTAAAAACCAAAGTTGATATTAAGATTAATATATTACAAGAATGTGACACGAGGACTTTGAAGAAAATTCCTCCACCCTAAACTGCCCTACATGGAATATTTTTTGAAATTTTTTATTTTCTCTTAAAATGCCATATATTTAAGAGACTTTATCGCAAATGAAATGCATATTTCCAATTTTCTGACTGACCTATGTAGTGCTGATGAAGTCTTGATGACTTTTGCATAACTGGTAAACTGTAAGAAATAGACCAAATCTTACTATACAAAATGGAGATCCCGTTAAAACACACAAGTTATGTTCAAATGCAATTTTTTTGTAGTGAACCATTTTTGAGATATTCCTTATTATTTTTCGAGTTTTATAATACTTATACTTTTCTAAAATGGAAGGTCATCATTCACTTTTTGATCTTTTGGCCGTTCAAAGAGAACGGAATGTCAAAGTTTTAAAAGATTTGACTGTGACTCAAAGCCTACTGTATTCCCATATCCGTCTTTCACCTACACCAGATTTTTTCAAAAACATGGCATCCAAATTGCACAGAGGAAAGGGCCGTATCTAATGGAGTGAGAGAGAGTGCAAAACGAGTGAGAAATCAGTGAGGGGAAACACGGAGAGTGACACGTGTAGGGAGCGAGGGAGAAAAGGGTGTAATAATGGATAAATAAAGAGGAATATTTTAGTAATTTATTCACAAATGTTCAGTTGTACATATGATCGTGCACATCAGATGAATTTCACTCTAAGATTTAAGACATTTATCATAATTGTTAGCAGCCTGTTTAGGAAGGTTGGTAGCAGTGACGACATTGCATTACCGCGTCTCTTTGGCAGACACAGCCGTGTTGTCTGTCTATCCTCACAGACAATGCCAGGGATATCATCCCAACTGAGGCGCTTGATAATATGATCCCAGTGGACGCGCAGAAGGCGTCTTTTCTATGGAAGCAGGGCAAGTTAATCTCATCCACAGAGAGACCAAATAACTAAGGTCCATGGCGAACTAAAGCACCCTGGTCTTTGTTGGCGCTCTAGCTGATAATCTAGGCGCATCCAGCGTAAATATCGACGTTTGTCACTCCAACACATTCAAATTGACGTTAGTACACCCTTTGCGTGCAGTAGGGAATTTTCATTAAACATTTTAAGCTTTAAAAGTCTTAATTCTGCACAACATTTTTGTATTTATTCCACCAAGACCCAAACCGGGCATATATTTGCTTATAATATAACACGCTGTCACTTTTCATCCAACTTAAGGTCCTTATGCCTTATTTACCATCAGCACAATAGAAGAAAATAACTAAAAAGTGTGGTAGCCGAGGAATGAGGAGAAAAAATTGTAAGAAAAAAAAGGAAACTTTCCATTCATGTGCATGGTACATTTTAAAAGATGTTATACAATTTGTATAAAATACCCTATAAAATGGAAAATTATGAATAACATAGCATCAAATTGTGTAGTTAATTTAGCCTAAAAGAATTAGTCTACCATATTTTATGCAAATTGAGTAAACATTTTTTGCCAACAACCACTTCAGGTAATTTGTCTCACTTACAAGAACCAAAGTAATCGTTTTTTAGCTTTAACGTCCTTTTAACCGATGATTAAAATGGATCAAATGATGCTCAAATCAGTCCCCGCCTCATAAGCATTCATCTTTCAAGATAAGGAAACCCTGGGAAAAACTCCAAGTAACTCACTTGTTTGTTAACATCATTGTCCAAAAAACATGAAGACTGCTAACGCAGACTACTTTAAAATCATTAATAAAATTCATGTGCATTTCGAGAGAGTTAGATTCCCTTTGTTTATTGGTGCATTCAACTTTAACAGGGCGGAGTTTAATGTCATATCTGCAACAAAAATTACGCGGGGTTTAAATAAAACTAGCGCATTATTTTGTTTGATAATTTGAAATCAATGTACCAAATGCAGTACTCAAAACCAATGTAAATTTGATTCAACAGTTTAATCGAGTGATTAATGATGGTGCGCTTATATGAACAAACACACCGTGATATTTAGAAAGCACATGTTTATCAGATAGCAAAACATTAATAGAGAACAGATTTCTGTATTTCTTCCCATCGGTTGTTTTTGTCACATACTTATTAGATAGTGTGCCAACTTCTTCTTCAAATTGCAAGATTCATTTATTTTTTCTGTCACTTTATTTCCCTTAAAATTGAATCACTTAAGCACAATCTTTTATTTTACTAACACAATCTACAATTCGTCGTGATTTTGCTACTCACAGCTCCTCTCGTAACCTTGACACTTCACTGTCTTTCAGTTCTACATCTCTGTCAAACAAGCAACTGTGTTAAACGATACAAATACTAAAATCTGCTTCACACTACAAGCTACTCCGACGCGACAATTAAATGTCCACAGCAGTCTCTGAGGATCCCTCGACCTTAACTGTACACTAGAATTTAAAACTAACTGCTAACAGCTGCCTCGTTGAACATTAATGACGTGGTTCTCTAAATATCGTATTCGCTTGCATAGCCGAGAATGACATAGCACGGATTTTTCTCGAAATTCATGTTTTCATGAACAAGCCTGGCACGAGAAATTTCTCGAACAGTCTGGAAATGCTTTGTTCTTCCGTGGTCACTGTTGACTGGTTTACTTGCCACCGAGCTTCCCTTTGAGGCGTTCGGCCGCCCAGTGGTGTGAGGTAGCTTGACCTTAAGTATCTCTTTGAAGGGTGGCCTGAGGTACAATGTATTTCCTGTAGAATAAAACCGGTTTGATGCGGGGCACACAATCGACATGCGTAAATATATATGTAGAGAAATAAATAGATGGCATATACAGTGTTAATTATAGCAGATTAGTTACGGAGGAGCATTTTGACACAAAAGAAGTTAGAAGACTCGCTGAACCCTGGGGGAACAAATACACAAGAGGGCCGGACGGAGGCAGGTTCCCTAACATCTTCAGGTGCGAGATTGCGAGGCCTGATGGGATAACCCCACACACAAAGTGTTCTTAGATGCATTTTCTCCAAAACTATTGTTTTCAAAATTTGGCTTGATAGGAAAGGACCTACTGCATAATTCTGTGGAACAAAATTCCAATAAACATTCTATTCAAACTTTGCTGAGACTTTACTGAATGCATTTTTAAGAATTATGTCAAAGTAACAATATATTATTTTTATTTCAAAAATGGTAAAAAAATATAAAAATTCTGTTCCACAGGTTTATGTGCTCTATATTCAAGATTGGTCAGAAAATTTTTCGATTAAATATCATAAGTACTTTTTGAAAAAATGTACCTTATTGTTTTTTAGATAGTAAAAAGCATAATGCAACTCAAAGAGACCTAAAAAAAAGTAGGAGTTATAAATATTTTATCGAGGTGTTACTTCTTTGCCTACGTCCCCCAATGCTCTTCCTTGTCCTAAGTAAATCAGAAACTTAAATGTGCTGATAAATACCAAATGCTGGAGGAGTTGACCTCTCCAGGAGGTCATGAGCCCGTCACCTGAAGCCTTCACACAACAGGTTTGCATACAGTTGATGTTTTAGCTGGCCACGAGGCTAAAACCCTTAAATCAATAACAGCAGGAGAGGCTTGTCCCCGTTTTGCACTCGGACAATGCCCCCAGCGTCGCAGTGGCCGTAACGTCCACAGTTATGACAAATGTTCCAATTCCCTCCCCGACTCTCACCACTAAATACCACCCCGCTGCTGCCGCCGCACCGAGTTACAACTCTATGCCCGCCCGCCCGCCCGCCCCTAATAACATTTCTCGGTACAACCCTGATGTCCAGCCTTCAGGGCTCCCTCTTTGTTGCACAGGGACTGGGTATCCTGTTCACTAACAATGCAAATCAATTGGAGTGCTCCTGCAAATTGCTCAGCCGCTAACGAATTAATGCCCAACCTCATTACCACTCTTCGGTTAACATGCAACAGATCTGGGTGTGCTCAAATCGCAGATTTGCTACGAGATCTTCGTTTGAAAACAACCCTTCTTCCTCTACATTATCGATATTATACCAGGAGGAACAAACCAGAGCTCACAGTAACTCGAGGGCAATAATATACTGTGACAAATGACAATCACTTTATTTGTCACTTTATTTTCCTTAAAATAAATAACAAAAACAGTCCGGCTGGCCCCGTAGCACCTGCTTACGGTGCAGGGGCTTCCGGGTTCGATTCCCTGCAGGGGAGTGGGCATTTTTCATTAGCCAAGATTATTCCCAATCTTCCCCAGAGTCTGGAAGAATGATACCACCTTTGTATTAAAGGCGGGATATAAATGGAACAATAAAAAAAAAAACAACAACAAAAAAAAACTTTTTTTGCTTTCTATACCATGTATAGTAAATACAGGAAGTAATGTATTCCACCCAAAAATTCGAAGTCGACATTTCACCGGAAGTATATCTTTTCAGGCACCCTGAATCAAAAATCCATGTCTTTGTCTGCCTGTGAACAGAATAACTCAAACGAAAATTCGGTTAAAAACCATACTTGGCATTTAAGCTTAATGGCTCCAAATATTTGACACAAATTATTTTTTTTTTCGGCAAAACGGTTCCTTATTGACAATAATTGTATTTGACAAATTTGTTACCAACCCATCTTATTTCTCTTTCTGTCCCTATTTCTTATTTCTGTCACCCTATTTCTCTTAAAATAGAATTACAGAAACACATTCCTGCTTTTTTTAATCGTTAACACAATCTAAAATTCGACGTGACCTTGAACTCATAGATATTGTGTCAGATCTTGACACACTTCATTAATATTCTCTTTCTCCGTCTCACAAACTGCTTCCGACGATACCTCACTCGCGTAAACAAACTTAACTAAAAACTGCTAACAACTGCAACACTTAAAGACTATCTGACGAACTTCAACAAAAACTGGGTTTTCTTGCCTTCCCGACACGCTTATATAGGCTAGGCGAATTCTCTGGAAAATACACATTTTTGTAAACAAGCCCGGCAGGTGAACACTGACCCATTGTCGGGCCGCATATTTAGAAGCAGTAGTGTAGGTTAGCTTCTACTTGAGGGTCTTTGAGGCGCATGGCCGCCGTTACAATACTTACAAATGTAATTGCTATGCCACATACAAAATTAAACTCTTAAGGCAAACATTTCCAAAATAGCTTATGTTTTACGCTACCATGACTTTCTCTAATTAATGCCCCCGTTACTTTGCTGTTTCCAAGCTCATTCTCCGGTGTATCTGCTGCCAGTGCTGCTGTGAAAAAGTATGAGATCTTTATCTTCAAGTATGCGTCGGCGGGTGTGAACATGACTTAAGTAGAGGATAAATTTAAAGGAAGATAAGAATCTATTTGAAGTGCCGTTAAGAATTAAGTTGTTTTTATTCTTATCACTGAAAAATGTACTATTGAACTACATCTGCTAACTTCTGAGGTATCCACATTTGATGTCAGATTTTTTATGTACCTATTAGGAAAATATATTTCGTATTTTTAAAGCTTCCTTCACGTTGAGTTTCGGAGTATCGATGTATGTCGATATATCTCTGTCGATATAACGCTGACTATCGATATAGCGCTGACAATCGATATATCGCCCGCTATCGATATACCATCGACTACCGACATACCACCGAAAATCGCTGACTAAGCTACTTTGTAATATCTACGAAAACAATTGAATAACAATCGCTAGTGTGATGATAGAAACATAATGCTCTATTTATGATCAAAATAGAGCTCCTTAGAGGGAAATTCCAAGAATCTTAATATCTACGTTACTTTAAGACATAGATTTTATTTTTTAAACTTGATTAGTGTATTTGACTCTTTCATACACATACTAACAAATCTATCACAACAGGATGACACTAATTTCTTGATAATATACTGGCATTAAGGTCATTTGTAAATCGAAACTAGTGGCATATTTTGCGGAATAATAAGGAGAAAATTACCAGAGCAAGTGTTGCGCCATTGTTTTTACATCTGCCATGACAGAAATCTCCTTTTTGCACAAATCGAGAACGATGGTAGTGCACCGGTGCCCGTAGGAAAGATAAATAAAACAAATGTCTTTATCTCTCTCCCCCAAAAAATATTATCGATTAAATGTATTAATTGCACACTTTTATGGAATATATCTGTATTTATATTAACCCTTAATTTGTGATTAATTTTTCCTATATGTATCTAGATCCTTATTAGAGCAGTACATAATTTTTGCTTCAAACCATTCTCACAAAAATTTTAAGGTCTTTTACGTATTTTTATAAGGCCCCAATCACAATGAACGTTAACAGTAAGAATTAACAGCTAGATCATCACGTGACTATTTTGCTGTTTCACATCAGGTCTTTTGTCACTATTGTTGACTCATCAACTGGCTTTCTGTGTAAGATCACTGGCCAGGAATCACATAGGTATATAAATAAGGTAGATGATGCTTTGTGGGAGTTTTCCTTACTGGATATAAGGTATAAAAATTGATCATTCTGATGTACTTTGGAGTTCTATTTGCGTACTACGAAAGGAATTAACACCTCGGTGAGCCAGCAAGCATGTCGGCTTGCGTCGTAACCAAGTTGAAAACAAACTTTAACGTAACGTTTCAATCATCATTTCTGGCTAAACTCCTAGACTTGTGACAAAAATAAATTAGGTGAAATTTGTTCTCAAAATGACCACTTTTGTTTTTGTAGCAATAAGCACTTCATTTTTAGCCATTTACACGCTAGACCGTTATAAAACTGTACTAGATAAATTATTTATTTCCTAACCCACTCCTTAGCGAGTAAAAATACATTACAATTATTTGTTATATTTACCTTGTAGAATATTCTCTTAATGTACGGCGCATCAAGTGCCGTCCACCCTGTATACCATCAGACCATCGCCAAACCGTGACGTTGCACCATTGTTAAGCATCCTGCTGTTGGTACGGAACTGTTACAGCATTGTATTAGAGATAATTTCCTTTCCATAATTGCCACTGCGCATATACATATCCCAGACCTACACAAGGTGTCCATAAAATAAATAGACATTGTCTATTATAACTTAATAAAAAATATTGCATTTATTCGATTCCTGTTAATACATTTTCTAGCTCTTCTTATTCAGAAATTATACGCAAGAATTGTCAGTAAATATAAATGCACAGCATGACAAAAGAAATACACCCTCCGTTGACCCCTAGATTCATTTAGACGTTATAGTTTTCGAACACGAACACATAGTTGCTGACTAGGACATCTAATGTTACACTTTACTCGATTGTTTGTTGCAACAATAACCTTATCTGTTTATTTGTTTAGTTCTTTGTATACCTACAAGAAGTTAAATATGAGAAAAATCTACGCTTGATGGGTTCCACACAATCTTGAAGAATAGCAAGATTGCACTTAGAACGCTATGCATGAGAAATTGCTATTGGTTGGCCTACTTAAAAACTTCAACAAATTCATGGAAGTGAAAAAATCGGGACCATCTTCCATACTCCCCAGATTTGAGCCGTCTAACTTTGACCTTTTCCCGAAAATGAAATTACCATTCGCTTTAGAACCAGACAGACAACTATAGCACCAGTACGAATATTAATAAGTCGCTGGGGATGTCATCCGTTGTCTCTTTGAAGTGCAAAGATGGGTTACTGATTGATGGGAGATTCTTCTGAGCACAGTAACAATATGACTGTTCCGAAAATGTTATCTTTATTTTTAATTCAAATGTTTCCACTAATTATTGAATGACAATCTTAGCCAAATAATAAAAGGGAAAGGGGTCAATCACATATATGGTCACCGTGAACCCAAACAATATAATACTTCATCCACATTTAACTGTCGATACATTAAAACTGCTGCTTTTTGGGTTTTCCCACCATTCATTCTAGAAACTTCTCTCTAATCACCTATCTTTTCATCCATTTCACGGTAATTAAACATGAATCCCTTCTTCCTCACGCCAGGTATCGGACCACTATGATATTCTCGGAACTCCCTAAATATTCCTAGATATTCTAGGATGCCGTGTTCCCAAGCGCTGTTTTGTAAGTCCTGGAGAGTATAAGCTCTCAATATGAGGAAGATAATGAACAGGCTATACTAGTGTTTGCTTTATTTTACAAGCTTGCATTGTATAACGAAAAAATCTGATGTATTGCATTCCCATGACTTCGTGCTAGTCAAGATTAACATTTGTAGAAGTTATCTTATTGGTAATCTTCCTGTAGGTGCAAGGGATCATGGGAATATAGTAGACTTTGAGCGATAGTCAGATCACTATATGAAGACTCTGAAACTCATTTCTCTTTACACGGTAAGACCTTACATTTGTGAAAAGTATTGCAAAACTCACACAAATAACAAGGAATATCTACGAAATGGTCACTCCCAAAAAAAAAAAAAAAAAAAAATTAATTTGGACAAAAATGATGTGTTCTTAAAAGATCTACATTCTTTGTATAGTAAGATTTGGTTTGTCTTACGGTTCACCAGCTTTACAAAAGTCATCAATAGCAAACAGAAATAAATTCAAAATATACATTTCATTTGCCATAAAAAATATCTCAAACCTATGGGATTTTAATCAAAATCCTTAATAGCCATTTTCGAGAAAATCAAAGTTTTCCATGGTGGTTTAGGCTAGAGGAATTTTCTTCAGTCTTCGTGTCCCACCCTTAAATATCAAATTTGGTATTAAAATGACTTTATGCTTCTAACATGCTGTTCAGACACACACACACACACACACACACACACACACACACACACACACACACACACACTCTCTCTCTCTCTTCTTTGGATTCATGGGCCTCAAAGCATATTGTATTTCCAGTGAAATCTCGACATCAAATTTTTGGGTCGACTAGAATACTTATACGGAGTAGGGAAAGTAATAGAACATTAATGGTCATAAAGAACAACATGGTAAATGCATTCTTTGGGTACAACCTATACAAGCAGTGCAGACACGCGCCCGTTGTTTACATCTGAACTCACCCTCTCTCCTTCAACATAAAGCCTGTATTACAAGGTAACGCAACATCACAAAAACTAGTCACACTGATCCGCCCCTTAATGATGATATTGCTACTATAATAGTGGAGTTGAAAATGCTGCCGGTAGTGCGGAGCAGTGCCTTCAGAACGTGCGGTAGGTAACCACGGAGGACCCAGTTGTAATGTCCCCCGAGATAGATCAGTGTACAACAGCACTCGACCAAGGGCTCAATTGCCACTTCACAATCTTGGCAAAACGAAGTCACATCCTTGCTACGTACGTCATAGTGTAAATCATGTCCATGTCTCTTCACGCTGCTGTCGTGTTCCAGTTCATGTCGACTAATCGATTAATCACTCCCCGCTCACGCACAGTGGGGACTTCCACGTGACACTAATCATCACCCGCACTAGCGCTTAAATCACTCGATACTGACACTAACAGCCGGACCCATAACACTTGTGCAACACTTGCCACGCTAACAAAATCCCTCTATATGTGGGACAATGGTGTCTGTCGGTTCCAATTCGATTTCCGTACTATAGGTATTACAGTGGCACAATGGTGCGGGACTTAAAGGACGCTCGTAAACGGTTTTCTGCTTCATTATGCACTCAAATTTGTTTCGGACTTGCCTCAAGAGCGAGTCGCCAATGGAACAGTTAAATGTTACGTACAAATAGAGCATTAATTTACATTCATGCCTCTCTCCCAGCTCAAGGAGCAAACACAATCGGAATTAGAAGCATTCGAGTGCAAGCGATTACATGTAAGAACGGTTTCCTGTATCGCCACCACCATCATCATGGCCGTCGTCCAGATAATAATTTAATAGGACTGTAAACTCAGAAGAATACCGTGAATGTATCTCCAAAGACATAAATAACGTTGTGTCAATTATTTGCTCTTGGAATCATTAAAATGACTGTGACAAAATCAGATCGTTACTTTTTTCGTCACTATATTTTCCCACCAAATGTTATGTCAAATACACACTTCTTTTTTACACGGTTCTTTAGTTCTTTCAATACCTTTCTCCACTTTATCTGTCTCTCATACATAACTCTGACGATACTACCACTCAACACTCCTTAAAACATCTTCACTTCTACATGACGTATCTTTCAGTACCACACACAGCTGCCTCGCACTCACAGAGACACTGACTGACTCATGACTTTAACCGAAACTCTTCTAAATCATTGCTTCGTCTCCTTATATAGCGAGGCTGACGTAACACAGACCTTTCTCGAACTTCTACGAAGACGCCGGCTACTGGACACTTCTCGAATGCTCTGTAGAATCCTTTATGTTGCCGCTACATTCATGTTACAACCTACTTTTCTCAAGTTTTTCAACATCTGTTCACAATAATTTCGTAGTCTGCATTCCTTTTGTTTCTTAGTACTTTTATTTACATATCTTGGTAGCTATTCCAGATTTGCTTCTTTTTGACTCATTGTCTTTGTCTAAGGCACGCATAAAGTGACTCATGATTCCGAATTTTATGAAACACAAATTCTTGATCCTCTCAGAAAACTGACGTCATAGGAAAAATATCTACTGCGTTACACACTACTCTTTTACCAACTGTACTTACAAACTCTTTTTCCTCTATCTTCTTCATGTCAGTCAAGATAAACATTTGCAGAAATTATCTTATTGCTTATTTTCTTGAAGGGAAAAGAGGAATATGGCAATACAGTACGCTTGAGCGATCTTTTAAAGCTTTGGAATTCCGTTATATTTGCACCGCCAAGGTATTAAAAATGAATAACGATCTTCCATTTGAGAAAACTTAAGTATTTCAAAACTCATACAAATAAGGAATATCACCGAAATGGTTCTCTCCACCCCCCCCCCCCAAAAAAAAACGCATTTAGACATAACGTATGTTTTAACGATATCTACATTGTTGTATAGTAAGATTTGGTCTATCTTTCACGATTAACCAATTGTGCAAAATTCATCAGGAGTAAGGAGGACTACATAGGCTATAGCCAGAAAATTCAAAATATACATTTTATTTGCCATGAAAATATCCTAAACATCTGGCAGTTTAATCAAAATCGTGTCATTTTTGAGAAATCAAAATTTTCTAAAAAAGTTTCCATAGCTTACGCTGGAGGCATTTTCTTCAAAATCTTCTAAACTTAAACACCAATTTTGATTTTAACCGACTTTTCGTTTTTGAGTTATGCTGTTCACAGAGACAAACACACACACACACACACACACACACACACACATACACGTGCGCGTACCTTTTTCTAAAAACGCTTTTTTGGATTCAAGGAGCCTCAAAACATATAGAGTCTTGACATCGAAATTTTGGGTGGAATACAGTACCTCCCCTACTTATACGTAGCAGAGAAAGTTAAAAAAAGGAACAACAACCAAAAAAAAAACGGATTACACCATGCAAGTTTGGGAACATGCATTAATTCGAAAACATAATTTTTCTTTCAGAGAAGTGTTGTTGATTAACGAAATACGAAGGGAGTTTCAATTTCAGCCGGGTTTAGGAAATGGATATTTTTGGCTAAAACACAACCCTCTCAATGAGAAGATGTAGCTGTAGATAGATTCTTCCCTCGGTTTGTTTTCCATCGCAGGAAGGTGATGTTGTGTTGGATTAGATGGGATCCGCCGCGCATCAAGAATTGACCAGTCGCAGGTAAATGTGGAGTATCGCATTTTTTGGCCCCTCCAAGCAAAAGAAACGAACGATCTTGTGCGGGGCGTCTTGAAACATTTAGCAGCAATTCCCGCTGTTAGTGTCCCAAAGGGCTCCGTGCCCACATAAACCACCCCTCCAGACTGGACGTTGTAAACTACTTCCACCGTTTCTTACTTTACGGCGTGGCGGGAGCGTTTGATGGGAGACAAATAGTTTCAATTTCTATTCAGTGCTCATTCTCTAGAAATATTGCCTGGCCAGAAAACTGCAAGATTCCCGAGAGAAACTTTGCCCTTTTCAGAATTCAAAGTATGCTTTCGTTAACATCTGCTGGGAATTAATTTAGTTTCTAACACAGCGATGTCCAACGTTTGCGAAAGAGGGGAGGTTGAATTAACCTCCTGCCACTATAACTGCTTTTGAGCTCTTTAACACAGATATGTATTGTGTTGCAGTGGCGGCTTTATTATATGTATGTTGCGTTTAATTTTCGAAAGTACCTTCAAATCTTACGCGATAAACATTTGCTTATTAGTGACTTCTTTTGTACTGCCTACTTTAAAAAGTTTATCAGTGCATATCTAGCAACAAAGTAAAAGTGCATAGCCTTAGAAGATACACCAAGTGATCGTCGCGTAATCTATTGTGATACAGACTTTTAATATAGTTATAAAAATTGAAACAGAATGCTTGGGATCCAAAGTGGGACAAAATAAGCAATGAAATGGCTGCTATATGAATATAACAGTTAAAGAAAGAACCGGAATTAAAGATATGTGTAGTTTTCAAGGAAAATTAATAAAAACGGCTAAGGAAAGTGAAAAAGAAGGGAAAGTATAGGAAAGCCAAGAGAAAGGATAGTAATAAGAAAGTAGCTATAAGAAGGGGAAGGAGGGGGAGGAAGAAGAAGAGCTAACTGAAAGACGGAGGGCCAGGATGTGAGGCGCAAAGTAGCCCTGAGAAAAAGAAAGGAAATCACACTCAATTTGGACTAGAATCCAAGAACACAGTTGTTAGGACTTGGCACAAATGTTACAAAAACTTGTATCTTTGTGAATGTTAGCTAAAAATAAATATTGTATTGTATTCTGTAGTAAAATAACTATTAGTTGTCCTACATAGAATTAATGTGAAAGGGCAATTAATTACCAATTTTAAGTACACTTTGTGCCAGACTTGGAAAATAAATAGCCTTAAAATTCTATAAAATACTAGTCATATCATCATTAACTAATGGTTCGGATGTTTGGACTTTAACGAAAACCACAAAAAGCATAGAAGCTGCAGAAATGATGTTCCAGAGGGAGGTATAGTCTATTGTATTACAAAGAAATGGGACTTCCGTGAAGCACGCAATACAACACATAACTGTAATACAGGAATATGCCACGACCATGTTCTTCAACAGAAATAAGGGTATTATTCGAATTAAGGGAGACTTAGGCCGCGGAGCGGTTCGCTCGGTCAGGCAACTCACCGTATAAACAAATGAAAGCCAGAGTTATTAAAATTTAATTCAATGTAAAACAGTTTGTACTCTCTGAGACAGAGTGGTGTCAGGAGTGGGATTTGTCAATCGTTACAAGGGGAAGAGGGAGGTAGGTTGAGTGGAAGGGAGAGAGGGGCGAGAGAGAGGGAGAGAGGGGTAGAGGGAGCGAAGGATTGAGGAAGGCTATGAGAGAGGGAGGAGGCAGAGACGGACGAGAGAGGAAAGGTGGTTGAGAGAGATGGAGAAAGAGAGGAGGGACAGAGTGAGGGAAGGGAGGATGAGAGGGAGAGAGTGAGGGGGAGGGATGGAAGGCAGAGAGAAGAAATGAGCGTTTTGAGCCTGACTTTTCAGTTTAAATCTTAAAAATTATAGTAATTTCTAACAGACCGCAAACTTTGTTGTTTATGATGGTATATTTTAATAATACATATATGGTTTATTTTAATTAACTTGACCTTTCTGGGAATATTCTTAGAAGACCTCTTCATGATTGATGCTGCTTTTAACATGGAAGGTCTTATCGGCAGCTCTTAACCTCTTGGAACAATTGCTTAATAGCAATGGTGTTCACTCGCCTTAACGGGGGTTTTGAACTTGGAGTTGTTTTTTTCTTTTTGATCTATTACATTAAATTCACACAAAACTTCACAAGCTAGGGAGGATGGGGAATAATCCTAGTGGAAGACTAGGTGGTCTACCAACTGACCTGTGGGATCAGCCTAATAGCTATTTGTTCATTAGCTACACTCAACATCTTGTTGAAACCATTAAAAAAATGTTTCGCCTGGCTTCAATACCTTCTATTATAGTATTTTACAGGCTTATGTAATAACTTTCTAGTTTTCAGGAATATAATTTTACTACAAAGTTCTCCAGTAATCTTAAATATGATTTCGCTGAACATAACATTAGCCTAGAGTGCGAATATCTGTCAAACCAGGCAGCCAACTATTATAGCAATCCATCAAGTCTAGGTGTCGTGCGGTTCACCAAATGAACACTTGTTGCAAGTCCAGTGGTCGCTTCTGTGAACCAAGCTGGTGTCACCCAGATGCATCTGTCAAATGCTCAGCTGATCTTTGTCACCGGCCATCTAATGAGGGTAATTATCCATGCCTAAGGAATTATAGTGTTATTATAAGCAAGAATAATAGAATATTTTAATGAATATATCTACTTGGGTCAAACTATCAGCTTAAAGGGGACAGGAGAAACTGAAATATTAAAAAGGACATTGAGGACATTTTTGGAGCCTAGCATTCATTCTTCTAGACACAAAAATTTGAATGAAACTAAGATTTGAAATGCTGCAGTTGTGCGTCATTCCGGTTACGAGAGATCAAGCAAAGATGGAGGTGTTGAGGAAAACCAAATGCAGCTGGGGCGGGGGGACACGTAGACAGAATGAACTAGTCAAGATGGGCATACAAGACGACAATGTGGGTTCCGAGAAAGGGGAAGAGAAACGGAGAAAAACCAAGTTGGAGATGGACACAAGATTTCAGATCACTAATAGGACCTCAGTGGACAAGAGAAGCGTGTAATAAAGTGTGTATTTTTTAATATAATTGAAGGCAGTGCAATAAACAAGATTATATCAATATTTTCTTCATTTGAAAACTTATAATTGTGGAAACTTAAGTCCCCAGGTTGGTTAGTACCGGTAAACAGGCGCGGTGCAGAAGGCATGAGACCCAATGGGCAATCTGTGATAACGATTGGTGTAACGGAAGGAGTTCCAATGTTTTCTGCAACGTCAATGACCCCATAGTGTCTAGTCTAGTAGGCTACCCATAGAGGTGTAAAGTAAAATGGTCAGGCATGGGCAAAATTGGCTCAACTGTGTTCCGACACGCCTAATTCAGTGACGAGTATGGTTGTTTCATGAAGAGTGGCAGATAGAATTGGTTATAAGTTACAAGAACAGGAAAGTTTGCTGTTTAATATATGGAATTCAATTTGCAAATATAAAGTTTACAATATAAAACGCCACTTTGATCAGAAGCATAAATTCAGAAAGCTACTTTCTGAATACTCCTATTTCTAAACATATAAAACGGACTAGGTATATGATTCCACTTTTTAGGGCTTTAGTTTCTGATTAGTTTGTTTAGTATAAACTATTATATTTCGTGTATCAAAATTTTGAACACAATATTAAGTTTAAAACCCAGAAATTTATGTTGATCAAACAGTTTTAAAATATTTTAAGACTAAACAAAAATGGAACTTCACCGCTTTATTTATTGTGAAGCGATAATTAAATGTGTTAATCATAAGGCAGTGTAAGAGTATTACGTGCATAAGATAAAGGAAGGTTATAAACTTGAAGATTATTTAATTTGCCTAACCGGAGCAGTTGGTCGAATAACTATTATGTATTACTACTACGCAGGTGGAACGAAGCCACCACTGCTGGTAGTATCAAACGACCTTCGTCAATCGGCAGGAGAATGCGGGGCGAGTGAAGCTAGTTCAATCACTCTCTCCCCTCTCGTGCCCATGCTGTTAATTTCGCAATCATCCAAAAAGCATCACGTATTAAATTTTGTGACTGAGTTGTGGCAAAACTGTTAGACGAAGAGAAAAATTACTAACACGTCGAAGTGGATGCATTATACGGTAGATCTATACCTCTTACAGCCCTGAGTGGGACCCTGAGAACCTTAGCAGATAAAGAACATCCTTAAATAAAAACTTTGTTCCTTCCTAATGTTGATGTAGCTTGTGGTGACGGGGAATTTTAATTCCAGCGGTTGTGCGACACAATCCCAGACTACTGGATGTGTAAGAAGGGTGCTCGTGTTATAACTGAGATCCCGGAAATGAAGATCGATCCCCGTGCAGCCCACTTGAGAGACAGCTGGCACGTTGCGGCCACATCAGAGGAGTAAGAGAAAGAGATAGAGAACGGTGTTTAGTTTGCTGGATGGATGGCACAAGACATTGTCTGTCTGCGTAGCGGAGTGGCAGGGAAAGCCCAACAGCCCTTTGAAATGCTCAAGGAAGGGTCGAGCTAATTACTGGCGCACTCGCAGCGTGTTGCGGGCAGCCGCGCTCCCAGGCGCTGCTAGCGAGTGAGTGGAAGGGGTGCAACTAATGGCGCGCTGGGGGCTAGATTATGTGGCTGCCTGGAAGCACTGCTGCCATACCACACACACTTTTATTGTCTCATCATTAAATTGATGCAATCCGCACCTCATGATCTTGTCAAGCATCTACACAACTGGGCCGGAAAGGGTTCTCCTAGGGTTAACGTTTCACCTTTATAATTACTACGTTTCCATGCAGAATTCAATTCAATCCCATTTCCGCGCTTCTGTCTTGAATTCAGTCCCTAAACGAGATCAAACAACACTCATATAAAAATACCTCGACCCGATCTTACCAAGTAACTGGTATTCAATCCGGAAATAGAAATCAAATTGACTTGAATTCGCCATGGAAACACAGTAAATATTAGCTCTGCAATAAGACAATGATTATGCAATATTACCAAAACTGCATTGTCGACCATTCAGCTCGAAGAGCCAGAGAACATCTGGAAAAAAGTCTTCTTCAACGGAGTCCTCTTTAAATGACTCTCAAGGACTTGTACGAGGCTGGACTGAATTTTCACCCACATTTTTTCTTCTGCCTGTTGTTTATCGGATTACCCTCTCCATATGGAGGACTGACAGCCCATAGGGTCAGAGGTCTGTTGGGGAGCAGATGAATCTATGGACTGGACAGAGTGAACATCTGGAAGCGGTGGTCAGCCCAGCACTAAGTATGAGAGTAAGAAAGAGAATATCAAATGCAGGCAAAATGTGATGCTGCAGCAGTCGGTGGAATGAGTGGTTGGAGAAATCGGAGAACCTGAAGAACACCCGCCCAAACGCCGCCACTTCGTCCACCACAAATGCCACATGCGGGTTCCTGGGATCGAGCCCGGGCCGCCTCACTGCTAGGCAAAGAGGTCTATCCACTGAAACAAAAGAACTGGCAACTTTTAATTACTTTTCTATATAATCGTCAACTTTGTCAACACATTTCTCCAATCATAATAGCAGTTTCATTATGCCCTGTTCATAGAATCGGCTCGGTTGGAGCACAATTATCTGCGGACTGCTAACTGCATTTCTGTCGCAGTCAGGAATTTCTTCATGGGACTAAACAAATGAAACTCCGGCGGTGCAAGGTCTGGACTGTATGGCGTGTGCGCCTGTAGTTAACTTTCAAAATTGCCGCTATGCCATTTCGTGGGGTTTCAGCCGCACACCACTAGTCGTTCCCATACGTGACACGCGTGTCATTGTGAATTTCACTTGGGTTATACCCTTTAGCCCATAAAAGTTGCATCATACTTGACTGCCCTTCAGAAGATGACGACGGTAACACGAACGCCATCTTTGTTGCGTAGTTCATACTTCTCTTTACACAAATAGCTTCTCAAGTGAAAGCGCTGAACTATATCTTGGTAAAATTTCAATATCCCAGCCGTAATACCAAGGCAGAAAAAAGGGTTTGTGGTTAGGTACTTTCTGATCCACCCTCGTAGCAAAAGTGCAGTAATGTATAGAAAACAAAAGAAAAGAGGAAACTACTACCCCGCTTCATATGACAAGGAGGGACAAGTGATTTTATTTACTAGTCAGGAATACAGGCGAGAATTTAAGGTTAAACCTGAGTAGGAATTGAAAAAGAAAAAGCGAAGACAAAGCGTGGAAAGGAAGGGTAAGTGAATAAAAAGGGGTAAGAAGAGAATGAAACATTTTGATGGGGTATTTTATAAATTGCTCACACCACCTCAAAGGGAAACTCCGTGTTAGCTGCCTCACACCACTGCTTGTAAACACATGGCCCGACGACAATGGAGTGATCAGAACAAAGACAATTTTAGAAGCTGTTCGCCTGGCCGAGTATGTTTACAAGAAAAGGTGTATTTGCCAGAGAATTCGCCGACGCTTCCCCTGCAATTTAGAAGCGCGTCGGGACGACTGCCAGTTTTTGGTGCGAGTCTTTAACTGTTAAGCAAGACAGTTGTTGAGAGAGTTTTAAGTGATTCCAGTTTTTAATATTTGAAGCACTTTCCGAGTTAAGCGTTGAGAAAGTGTTTAGTGAGTGTGTCGTAGAAGCTAGTTCTTTGTTAGACAGAGAGTGTAGAAAGACAAGGTGTGTCAAAGTTACGAGAGGGCAGAACTGCTCTGTCTTGCAAGGTCGTGTAGAACTGTAAACTGTCATAATAATACAGAGCCCTGTGTTTTTGTGAATCAGTTTTAGAAGAGAAATAAAGTGACAGAAAAGGTAACTGGGAAGTATCATTTGTCATAGTATGTGAAATGCTTTTTTTAAACTGATACTTAGCACATTGAATTATTAATAAATAGCCAATAACGCTTTAAGAAAAACAATCACATCCGTAATAGTTTTAATTCACGTCAGCTAGTTCTTGCAAGGGCAACAAAGATGATGTAACGGTGATATTGTATCACGTTAAAACCTGATGTATAATCTGTGCTACACGCCACGCTCAATGGCCTGCATCTGCTTGGTCCGGTCCACGCCTTTTACTGGTGACGTAATTGAATACACCCGCGGATTTCCACCTTGTTTCTGTGCGACTGAGTGTGACGTCAACGTGCTTGTTAAAGGTCGCTCAATGAGATGGGGTATCGATCCTCTCAAATACTTTAATACGTTGCAATTATTACGCCGCTATCGATACCATTAAATCGATTCGTTGCACTCTAATCGAATATCCACTGAACTAGCCTCATGTATTAGTTTGTTCCACCCGTTTATGTGCGGGGTTTGTTACATTTGTATACGTGCTAATAAAACCATTATTTCAGTGTAGAATTCTGATTTGATACACACACTAGCTCTCTTATAACACACGGAATACATATTGTGACAAAATCCAGTCCGGTTACTTTTCTATCACTTTCTTGTCGTCTAAACATTTGACCTCAAATACGCAATTCTGTTCTCGTCGTTAACACGGTATACAATCTTTAGGGCTTCTTTCATCACTTCACCTGTCTCTCATACCCTAATTTCCACGTCACAGCCACCCGCGACGCTCATTGAGTCTTCTCGCGATACACACGCACAGCTGTCGCACACCCCTGACACACTGACCGACTCATGTCCATAGTTAAATTCTAAAACTCACTTCCCTGCTCTTATTTACCATTCTTATATACTGGGGATGACGTCACAGAACCTTTTTTCGATTTGTACACACACGCGCGCGCGTACGTACAGAAAATGACTCGGCTAGAAGTCTCGCTAACGTGCTCAACATCCCTTTTTTATTCTGTCACCTCGAATTGTTGACAGTCACGTACACATAACAGTCACGCGAGGCAGCCCGGCTTTGAACATCTTTGCCCGCTCGCCGCCACAGCATGTGATGTAAAGTAGCTTGGCCTCGTCCATCCATTGTTGAGTGCCGAAGCCGATGTCACAATATTGTAACAAATACCTCACACGATTCGTTATCTTAATCTATATTCTCTGTTCTTTTTCTTACAAGTGATAATTTTGGCCTCAAATGCAAATAGTAACACGTATAAAGCAATTGTAATCAATTCTACATAAAAATGCTTCCAAAACTTTACACAAAACTGTACCTATAATTTTGCCAACGAAACTGTTTGACAACAACCATAGAACAACAAAACTAATGAATACCATCAGTGTGCCGAGACAATGCTACCAGGGTTACCCTGTAGTTCTGGATATTCCCGACACACGGCGTTGAGCGACAATATTCTTGTCTCAAAGTATTTGCATTGCATAGTGTTTTTAATGAACATTCAATTTATTTTTAAATTCCAAGAAACCTTACAGAAATTGCTGAGGAACAAATTATGGAAACTCCGGAATGTATGTTTATAAAGGTCATTACGTTATTTATTTGAATCACCGCAGATCGATTACCTGTTGACATCAACGTTTGACCTTTGCTAGTCCACTGATGTTTAATGTCCCATGATTCTTATAATAGTTGTATTACAACAAATAATTTAATTCCATACCAGCTTAATCTGTAATTGACATGGACGGGGTTATTGAAAGAATGGTCTAAGTTGAGAGTACAGATATAGCTCTACTATCTTTTTACAATGAGTGGGGGAATATTTTCTTCCACCTAAAACTCACTGAATAAAACAAATCTGATGTGTTGCACTCACATGACTTTCTCTACTCTTGTACTCACTATTCTCACAAACTCTTATTCCTATATCTTCTTCATGTTAGTTGAGACAAACATTTGCATAAATTACCTTATTGCTTGTTTCCTTGTAGGTGCAAGGGGAATACAACAGGCTTTGACCGATAGTCAAATCTTTTAAGAATGGCCGCTATATGAAGGGTTTGAAATTCCTTTCTCTTTGCATGGCCAAGATGTAAAAAAGTGAAAACGATCTTCCATTTGAGAAACTTATAAGTATGCAACAGTTAACAAGGGATATCTTATAAATGGTTTACCAGTTATGCAAAAGCCATAAAAAATAAACAGAACTACATGGGCTATAGCAAGAAAATTCAAAACATACATTTTGTTTGCTATAATACATATTAAACATGTGACATTTTAATCAAAATCGTTAGACATTTTTGAGAAAAATATCATTTTTGAAAAATGTTTCATGTAAAGGGTAATTTAGATGGAGGAGTTTTCTTCAAAATCTTTGTGTCGAATCCTTTAAGTGCCAACTTTGGTTTTTAACCAACTTTTTGCTTTTGAGTTATGCTGTTCACACAGAGACACAACACACACGGGCCTTTTTCTAAAACTGTTCCCTTTTTTTATTTTTATTTTTTATTTTTTTATTTATTTTTTTTTTTTTTATTCATATATTGGTACAGATATTTCGGTGAAATCTCGACATCCAATTTTTGGGTGGAATACAATAACTTACTGTAGTTGTGTGTATGCGTATTGTATTTCAATATTCCCTTTGTACCTACAAGAAAAAGTTAGCAAAAAGATTATTTCTGTGAATGTCAGCTAACTCATCAGATTCTTGTGGTCATGCTAAAAGCATGATTCCAAAGCCATCACTTAGCCCATTAAAAATCTGACCATAGCTTTAGGGTTTTGCATTCTTCTTATTCCTACAAGGAAATTTGTAAATGTGTATCTTCATATTCTTGAAAGTAGTAGTATGCCTTTTGCGAAAGTTCTTTAATATCAAAAGAAAGCTTGAAAGAACAGAAGAGGAAAAGTATACTTTTTCCAAGGCAGACCTTCAGACAAAAGCGTAGGTGTATTTTGAATGGTAAGATCTGGTAGTTTGTTGTTCCTCACCTCTGCTTGGGCTTTAAAAGCGGGAAGTAATGCCATTTGGTGAAAACACAAAAGCGTTTCTTTTTGTCCTCCAGACAAGTGACATCTTAAACAAGCGTTGCACAGTTGTTTCGCCAGCATTGCTCCCACTTGTTGACAGTTGCAAAGTGAACACAGAACCAACTAACACCGGGCCAAAGGAACACTATGACAACAAACTATTCCTCTTGCTAGAATTTACTATACTAATTAATGATAAACAACAAAATAAATTACGCGACTGTTCTGTGACAAACGGTTATTTTGTGTGACCGTTATAAATATTGCAGTCATAGATTAAATTATTTGTTTACATAGTTGCCACGTTCGCAGTTACGTTATACAGGTGATTAAAACATACTCCGACAAGTGAAAATCACAGTCACCATTTGTCACTTTATTTCTCTTCCAAAATGAATCGCAAAAACACAGTTTTATAGTTCACACAGTTTGTTGTGTCCTTGCAACTTACAGCTGTTCTGTCCTTTTGTAACCTTAACACGTACTTCTGTGTCTTTCTACTCTCTCTGTCTTACAAACAGCTTCGACAATACACTCACTAAACAGCTGAAGAGACAGTTACACACTTGAATTGGTCAGTGTGTCCGTGAGTGTGAGACAGCTGTGTTGGCGCTAATATATTATGAAGAATTGTAAACTGTAACTAATTTGTCATTTTATTACACTAAATATAGTGAACAATTGAGTGCTACGTAGTATTCCAAATAAACAGCCGATGATACACATATATACCATGAAAATACGCAAAACAGACATACACAGACACATGCCTCTTTCTAAAAAAATTATATTTTTAATTATTGGAGCCCCGACTTTTGTATTTCAGGTGAATTCACGATATTGAATACAATACCTGCTCTATTTATAGTAGTTAGATATGTTATAGAAACATGAACACGGACGTTATAAGCCGTTTCCCTCAAAATTAAACAGCCTGCTCTCTCTACCGACTATTCACTGTACTAAGCCTTAGTGATTGTCATCGTATGGAATAAGGGATATTAATTTTAGGATGAGGGATAGAATTAAATGTATTACAAGAACGAACACTGCTGTTTATTACATTGAGCTGGATTATTGCGTATAAGAATTTCACAGCTATGAACTGTATCATAAAGTGGTGTTTGGTGTCAGAGTATTTATTTATACTCACTGACTTATGAAACACAGCGCTTCCAAAATATAGTGACAAGTCACAAGTTCAATTACTTTTTTGTCACTTTCTCTTCTAAAACTGAGTCACAAAAACAGTCATGTTTTATCGTTAACACAATCTACAATTTGTAGTGACAGCTGTTCTGTCCTCGGGTAATCTTGTCACTCACTTCACTGTGTTTCTAATCTCTCTCTGTCTAGCAAACAGCTGGCTCCGACGATACACTCAGTAAACACTTTTTCAACACTCAACTGGGAAAGTGCTTCAACACTTCACCAAAACTAACTCTCTGTCCGTGCTCTCTCGCATTTCATAATCCAGGCAAAGTTTATTTTCTCTGTAAAATACAGCTTTTCTTGAAACTTCTCGTAAACAAGCCGGCATTGGAAAGCTTCTCGAACAGTTTGGAGTTACTTCCCACATTCTACCAGACAAATTAATGGATAGAACTTCAATTTTTAATATGCAGAAAGATTAAATATTACAGTTTACATTTTGGGGAAATTTTACAACTCTTTCGGTTTAGTAGTTTTATTTTTTTAATATTCCATTGGTTGTCCAGTTTTATTTGCGGCGTTCATAAGAATTCATTAGGGCAACCTTTTAACTTTCTCTACCACGTAACCCGTAGGTACATAATTATCGTCTGGTACATGAGTTGTAAGGACCTCTAAACTGAATAAAAGCACTTTTAGGAATGGATCTGTGAGAGAGACAAATACTATACTTGATATTAAGTACCGTCTCTTAAAACAGATGGCAACACAAAGATTTTCAACAACTTCCTTCGCCTCAAAAGCCCTTTGCTTCAAAACATTTTATGTTCTCAAAAATAGGTCTGAAGGTATGTTATTAAAATGCTACAATTTTAGGCTATGTATATCACAAATAAAATGGGTATCCTAAATTATGTGAGAGTAGGTTGTTAAGTTCACCCACCTGGCGCTAAGGACCAGCAAGTTTTCCTTTATTCAACACGATGGCTACAGGAAGCTCCTGCAGCGCGGCAACTGTCATCCACCGCCTTCGTTCCGTATACGATGCTACAATAAAAATAGATTCTTAAGCGTTTATGTAGGAAGCATTTTCCATAATTCGATGTAATTAAATACCTGCACTAATCATAAATATTTACTGATAGGGAGGTTTTGGAGCATACATAGAAGCTGAATCCTTTTAAAACATTTTGAAACTTCAACTGTTTAAGGTGCACGCTGTATATAACAATTTTCAACCAGCATCGTGGTAGTTTTTGCGTTTAAAATAGTTAACTGTAAAGGAAACAATTACTAATAGCAGGGCTGTATTAACAAAGCCCGTTTTGTAACGAATACCTTGCTTGTTTAGGAAGTCTAAAAGGAGAAAGGAGAAGAGCGCCGAGGATAGTTCTCCAGTTTGCTTAATTTCCTGGTGGACATTTCACGAGGTGCAACACTTTAATCTGAAAACGTCCGGTAAGGAAATAACATTCCAGTTCCGAAAGTTTTGGCATCAACACGTGTTACAACAGTTTCTATATAAGTTGCTCTCTGTATCCTGGAAGGCAGGAAGCGCAACGTGGCGATTTGGAAAGGCATAAAGGTTCCTGTGTTCACGCATTTACTAAGCATGTGTAGAAATAGGATTGTGAAATGAAAAATGAAATGTATTTTAACTTTCGGAGCTATGATATGGTAATTATTGTTTGTAATTTAGCATGAGTTACATCTAATTAACGGTTATTTGTCGTCCTCCGCGTTGCCTCTGGTTCCCGAGGTTACAGGAGGGCGATGGATTTTTTTCGGTCGTAAAAATCCTTATCATGGCTTCCTTCGTAAGGTGGTGTCTAGTCGTAAAAGAGCCTCAAGCCTAATAAAGGGGCTTCTGAGCAAAATTTAACGCGCAATATAGAATGGGGCCCTGTGAACCATAGTAGTTAAAGAGTAAACAATATTTTGAACAGTTATCTTCAGATAACGTTTATAACTATCACAGTTACAGTGCGTTAATGTTGCGTGTAACAGTTACCAGCAACGATTAAGTTATTTGTTTTCATGGTTATTACGTTCGCAGTTAGTTTTGTCTTGCCTGTCTGGTGGCGATTCCTTATTCTTTGTCAGACTCCATGAGGAAGGATGATAAGAAGGTACCCTACAGGTGGCCAGAACGCGTCATACGTGGTACTAGGGTGGGTTCCTAACAGGTGCATGTAGTTCTTCAGCTCGATGGAGTTCCAGGTCACCACAGAGAGCACGCCACCAGCCAGATGCGGATGATCACTTAGTCCCCCTGCCGACCACAGCGTCTACCCTCAACCGAATACCGTATTTCCCAGCACATCCTACTTGCGACCCCGCTGACTCTTACAACCTCCATAGAGAGAGAAAGAAATGAAAAAATAAACGGGATTTATTTTGGGCATGCAAGGTAACTATCGCACCCAATTACCGTAACAATTAGCTACAATCACGTTTAAATATTAGATTTTATTTTATGCAATCTAAATAGCAGTTCTTCTACTTGCATAAACGCGCTCATTACCACGTGGTTTGTAATCGCAAAATACATTCACAATGGGATCTTAAATGTATCAATATAACTGAAATCAGGAATATAAGTGAATTTCTCACAGGAAGGTGATGTTGCTAAAGGAGGCGGTCGTTCTCCCATAAATAGGCCACATAATTTACTACTTGATGTTTTCTGTAATTGCACCACGAAATGAGCAAAACTTTTCAGCATAGGTTATCTACTTTGCTTGCACGTGTTCACATTTCATTGTACATCGCATACTGACTGAAAATTTGGACATGGCAAAATTGTGTGCAAGATGGGTGTCCAGTTTGCTCACAACGGAACAAAAACAGTGTCATGAGGATGTTTCGACGATATAAAGCTGAGTTTTTGCGTCGATTCATAACCTGCTTGAAACATAGGTCAACCACTTCACGCCTGAGACGAAGGAGCAGTCAAAACAGTCGGTAGAATCGGCCACGAAGAAGATGAAGACAGTTCCATCTGCAGGCAAGGTTATGGTATCAGTATTTTTGGGGATGAACATACGATAATTTTTATTATCTTCAAAAAGGAAACGGCAATCAGTGGTGAATAATATACGAACTTTTTGCAACATTTGAGTGATAAAATCAAGCAAAAACGGCTGAAGACAATGCACCAGTTAACACATCGATTATCGTCATAGCCAAAATCAATTTCGAATTGCTTCTTCATGCATCCTATTCACTAGATTTAGCCCGCTCAAACTATTTTCTCTTGCCAAATGTAGACTTTTTCCCCCAGATATTTTGTGTTTACTTTGTTAGCTCGGGTACTGTTGGGACAGCCCTCATATCAGCCGCCATTGAATTTTGTGTCAACCATGGTCTAAGTAATAATGCGTATGATATGGTAGTTGGAAATTCCATTTGTTTAAAAAGTAATATACTCACATTACATAATAATTTTTCTGTAAAAAATACTGTATGGACTTGATATGCAATGAATTAAGGAACTATTTTTTGTCATGCTAGTAAGTTGCCACGCAATACGAGCAGCGGGTGTAACAAGGGGATTTAGAATGTGTTTCACGTTTTCCTAGCATTAAAGCTAAAGGATATCGTACATATGTAAAGCAAATCCATGTTCCCCTTAAAAATGCGTTACTGAATTTATGCATCTTAATATATTTCTTTTTGCTCCAAGTTGAATATTTTACTATAACCGAAGTTCCGTGAATTTTTGGCACGGGACACAAAACCGCCAGCCAATGTCCCAGAAAGTGCCAATATTAAAATATCAACGCTTTAACGTTCTCGGCCGAGGTAGTACTGAGAGGGAGGGTGTGTATATAAAATACACGTTGAAACGATAGTGGGGAGGAGGGGGGAGGGGTGAGAAATGGCTGCATGGTGGTGGGGAGTGTTCGATATTTCAGCTTTCACAAGACGAACAGCGGCCCAAGTCATCGAGTTGAGCCCTAAATCCTAGCGCAGGTGGTTACAATTTACATTTCAGCCCAAATGTCTGTCTCCTGGGCTCTATTTTACCAACTGGGAAATTATTGCTTATAATTACTATCCCTGTTACATTAACTCAGTAAAACAAACACTTCAAGTAATTAATAGGTCAAGGAAGATAGAGTATACGAGCTAGCTTCCAGAGAAAACCGCTTTGCAGATTTTTATTTTCTCTTCTACGCATACAGGGGAAGTATTGCATTTGATCCAAAATTCGATCTCAAGATTTCACCGAAAATGTATGTTTTGAGATCCCTGAATCCAAAAAAAAAGCCATTTTTGAAAAAGTATATATGTGTGTGTCTGTATCTGTGAACAGCATAACTCAAATACGAAAAGTCGATTGCAAACCGAAGTTGGTATTTAAGTTTAATATCTTTTACGGATGCGACACGAAGAATTTGAGGAAAATTCCTCTACTCTACACTACTCTTTACATGGAACACTTTTTCAAAATGGCTCTAAGGTCTTTGATTAAAACACCATATGTTTCAGATATTTTTATGGCAAATAAAATCTGTATTTTGAATTGCCTGTGTGGTCCTGTTTACTCTTGATGACTTTTGAATAATTCATAAACCGTAAGAGATAGACAAACTCTTACTATACAAAAAATGTAGATCTCACTAAAACTCACAATTTATGTCCAAATAATTTTTTTGTAGAGTGAACCACTGGAGGTAGGTATAGGAATGTCTAAGCACTAAGGGCAAGAGGAAGGGAATAAGTTGAACATTTACCGAAGTACGAGTATAGGCAAGAATGTCGTCATCCATGGACAGTCTTTTGGTGCTTGTAGATGCCGCTTGGACCGTTTTTTACCTGCCTTTATGGCACTTGCCCTCCTCTGTTTTGCATTCTTTGTAAATTAAATTTGGTTTTATTTATGGAAGCGGAACTTCTATTATTCTCAGTGTTCCATTACATATTGGGCTTGAAAGAGCTTTACAGATGTGCCTCTTTACTGGCCTTGAGGATATTTCACAGCCGTAAATATACTTCTCTTCCGAAGGAAGTCTTGCAAACAACTTTTAAGCCATTGTATCACGGTCCGAACTTTTTTTGCCCAAAAGAAACAATATCTGTCACACTATGATTCATTTTGCTCCAAACAAATGACAGTTCACGTAGCAAGCGTGAGAAATAAACATGGCGGACGCAAATATTAATTTAGCGATTGCTATATTTAAATATAGGTTTGTGATATATTCCCACGAATCTCAGCAGAAAGAAAGAATTTATTAGCAGTAAAAGACGATGTCATGGTTACAGAGAAGAGAACACGGCCGAGCAGTATTGGGTCTACTACAAAACGAATTGAGGTTAAAAGACCCGGAAAACTAGGACGATTTTCAACGAAGATTTATTTCTCAACCTTTTACATCGTGTCGAAAGCGACATTATACACCAGCACACACATGAGACAAACGTGAAACAGATGAGGAACAATTGTAATGGTTTTAATCTTAGTATAGATGGACAGGAGATTTTACCTCATTTCATAACCTAAAATTTAAACATACTGTCATCTGAATGTCCTATTATTTATGAAACATAGCTCTGTAGTAACCACCTTAGTTGTGTATGATAATGGTCACGAAAAATCGTTAATGAATCGTTTTATTAAAATACCCATTACATAAAGTCCTGCATACACAACAGCTGACTACGTGTTGCAAGCGCAGTCCGCCATATTGTTACGTTACAGACGCTGATTGGCTACTTTCATGTTGTTGTATGAAAACACTAGATACAAACGGGTTGGATACAAAAAATAGGATAGAAATTGTATGGAACAGAATTGTATTCAACTCTTGATGTCTCACGATGAACTTTTGTTGTATACAATGCTTTGGACCAAAAAGTTGGACCGTGTGACATCGGCATTACGCCCAAAAAAGTCTAGAACTAGAGTAGAGAAAGTGATGTGAAAGCAACACATCAGATTTTTACTTTCTCTACTGGTAAGTAGGGGAAGTATTGTATTTCACCCAAAAATTCGATGTCGAGATTTCACTTGAAATATATGTTTTGAGACCCCCTGAATCCAAAAAAAAAATGGACCGTGTGTGTGTCTGTCTGTGTGTCAGTCTGTGGACAGCATAACTCAAATACGAAGAGTCGGTTAAAAACCAAAGTTGGTATTTAAATTTAATGTCTTTCAAGGATGTGACGCGAAGATTTTGAAGAAAATAGCCCCACCCTAAACTACCCTTTACATGGAACATTTTTCGAAAATTTTGATTTTGATTAAAATGTCATATGTTTGATATATTTTTATGACAAATGAAATGTATATCTTGAATTTTCTGGCTATGGCCGCTGTAGTCGTATTTACTCTGGACGACTTTTGCATAACTGGTAAACCGTTAGACATAGACCAAAATCATACTAATCTTGCTAAAATACACAATTTGTCTAAATAAATTTTCTTGTAGGGTGAACCATTTCGGAGATATTCCTTGTTATGTGTGTGAGTTTCGGAAAACTTAGAACTTTCGTGAAATGGATCATCGTTGTTCATTTTTTTATGTGTTAAATGTGCAAAGACAACAGAATCTCAAAGCTTTAAAAGATTTGAATATCGCACAAAGTCTGCTGTATTCTAATATTCCCCTTGCACCTACAAGGAAATAAGTAATACGATAATTTCTACAAATGTTTATCTTAACTAACACAAAGAAGATATAGAAATAAGAGTTTGTAAGAATGGTTAGTACAAGAGCAGAGAAAGTCATGTGAGTGCAACACATCAGATTTTTAAGTTGAAGTTTTTGCTATGTGTGTACTTTTAAAAATTAGGCATTTTTAATTTGTTCTCTGTTGCTTCATTGTTTTGTTTACCTCTAATGTGTTTTGTTAAGATTTAATTCTTAGTGTTTTTTGTCTACTGGCAACTTCTGTGCAGGAATTAAGTGCTTCAAAACAATGTGAAGCGAGAACTGAGCATTAGGAGCTGCGATTGCTGCACTGAGGGTCTAAGGTACAGATTAGTAGAGGAGGCGAGGTCCTGCGGCTTCCAACTTGGAGCAATACGGACATTGAACGGTGCTGAGCCCTAGCGAGCACGCCGTGCAGCTGTCTGTCGACGGCATGCACTTTGTAAAGTGGCATACATCATGGGACCTTGGTCAGTAAGGGTGTAAATGCTAATGTAATGGCTCGTTAGCCCCTCCTTGCTAACACCACCTCGCCCTGCCCACGTCACTACCAGAGTGCGCTGTCAAGCAACCATTTTATCAACACACACTCTTTTTCAAACCATTCATTTCATATTATTATTTTCTCAACTGAATATCTGAATTTGAATGTCTAGAAACAACGGAAAAGGAAATAACTGCGTTGAGAATGAAGCTGATGAAAGAATAATATACAAAGGAAAAAGAAAAGAAGAGAATATAGATGCAGTAGGTCCGTAGATGGCCTGACAAAATTATAAAAAAAGTAAAATAAATGTATTGGTAGCTATGTATATCATAAATATGTTAATTTATTTAATATTATTGCTTTGCTTTTCTTTCTTTGTCTTTTTCAAAAATCAAAATCCATGCAATTGTGCTCTAATGTAACCCCGTCATCATCCACGCTTATTTTACGTGGGCCCTCCCCATCCTTTACTACACCCACATTTGATTGCACTCGCTGGAACTAAGCTCACGACGTTCGGCCTTGAATGAACGGTCAGTATATTCCCTCTGGCCTTTAACAATCATGCGTATTCGAATTACTTCCTTTAAGGTACATGTGAGAGGGCTATCTAACCCGGTTTAAGAATTAAAAGAAGAGTGGTATATGTAGCAAAATAATTCATGCAATCGAGGGTTAAGTTAAACTTGATCAACACGGAGAGTTACTGCAGTTTCCTTGGCCGACATGAACCCGTGTATGCCAGAAAGATGGCCTTAATTATTGAATTCGTCTTCCACTCACTCGGAGAACAGAACTTTTCGTAGCATCGAAACGCACTGCCTAACACTGACAGACTCAAATTGCGAGAGCTTTCTTTATATAGCCACCGCAAACTTCCACATAATTCCAGAATGTTCGAGAGGGCAAAAATTCTAGAAGATTCTGGTTATCTTGCAATAACGTTTTTTGTGTTTAAACCTAGCATTACCAAGGCTTATTCCTGAACAAACGCGGTATTAAATACCTTACACCATGCTTCTAAATACGCGGCCTGACGACAATGGAGTGGTCAGAACAAAGATGACTATGAGCGCGCAAGAACAAAGCGATTCCAGACTGTTCGAGAGTCTTACGACTGTCAACTTGTTTACGGTAAGTTTCTCCAGAAAAGATGTAGTTTCCGGCTATAAAAGCGAGCCGACAAGTGTTGAGAGGGCAGTATACGAACAGTTTTTAGCGAGTGAATCGTCGGAGTTGTTTGTGTGAAGAGCCGAGGAGTATTAGAAGGTGTGTCAAGCTTACGATAAGAAAAGAGCTGTAACAGAACTGTACTGTGCTTCAGTTTTACAAGGTAAATAAAGTGACAGAATAGGTAATTTCTAGTCAATTTGTCACTAATATACATATAATATTTTGTGTGTGTACACGGGCGCGCGGTTACTAGCAGCTATCAAGGAACCATCGACTTTGTCCTAGTAAACATAACACAAAAGGTATAAAACGACTGATAAATGTTAAATGGCTAAGCTAGAGTTGTAAACAACACAAGCATTGTGCTTCATAAAGATTGATTGGTTAGACGGGGACTTCATGGACGTTTATTTGTGAGTTTAGTTAAAACCATTAGTGCACTACACTCAAGTGACAAATGTTGATGAACTGTGAACATACACTGCCAATAGTTCAGGCTGTTTGTGCTCCCACGACCTGAATTTGCAGCCAGTAATCAATCGGCAACAGATGAACCCCGACTAGCTAACTAGGGCGGTTCAAACAACGTTTTTGTAGGTGATATTCTACCTAGTTCTATTATTATTCTTGTTCTTTATCTTCTTATCTCTTCTTTTTCTTCTCTTAAAGCAAGTATGTGTGTAAATACTCAACACACTATTACGATCCGTTACACTGTATTTCCAAGCTTCCGTTACCCTTTTCAACTACTTCATTACAATTATTGCATTCCACCCAAAAATTCAATGATGTGATTTTACTAGCTCCGTGAATAAAAATAGCATTTATAGAAGAAAGTCTGTGATGTATCTTTAAGTGCCTTGTCTTCCATATTTTAAATGTTCTGTGTCTGACGTCACGTTTCCAAGGAGACAGTTTAATTTTGAGTGAAGGAAAATCTAGTTGAGAATTTCGTGTACAAAAAGAGTTTAATAAGTATATTGGAGTAAATTCCTGCGTGTGAGGCCATACCTGTTGTAAAGAGTAAGTAAAAGATAAGTGAAAAGTAACCCTCCGATTTTTATTTAAGGAAACATCGTAGTTAACACACTCATCTACACATGAAAAATATGTCAGTATTGTAATGTAAACATCATCTAAACCATTACAACTATAATCATTAGGGCTCGGATTTTTAGGTAAGTACATATTTTGTTTGCGTCCTAAGCTGAGTTTAATCTTTTGGATATTGACACCAGAGCAAATATTTTAAGTTTTATTGCATATTTTCTGATTGCTTTATGGAAATGTTTTCGGATACTAACCTCAATTACACAAAAATGGGAGATATAAAACATCTTTTTAAAATAATTTTCACATGTTTATATAAAATCACACAAAAGCAGCAGCAGAATTATTTTTAATAAGTCATGATCCACTTCCTTGAGGACGAAATAGTGAAAAAGGTGATTTTCTAAAGTATTCAAGTCGGAAGCTTAATTTTTGCTCAGGCATCTCCAGCAACTAAAGAAATGGGTGTAACAAATTTCATTCCAATGCCTAATCTCATATTTCCTCCAATTATTGAACTACAAAGTTTATTTTTGAAAATTGTGCCTTTTATTAGCCTTATAACAAATTAAAGGATGGAAATTTTCATATACCTAATTAATATTTTTCTTAAAAAGGTTAATGCTGCAAAATATAAAAATTTTATTATTATATTATTTTTTAAAAACAATTATAACTAAAATCAAAATTTCAATCAGATATTTTAGTACCCATTTTAGTATTCTGAACTGTATTGGAAAAAATTGTTATATGTCTAGCTAGATTTTTGTGAAAGTGACAAAGAAGTGCTTCCGAGAAAAATGAATTTAAAGTTGACATGGAATGTATGGGCATGTCCGCTTCAAAGACAGAGATGCAACACTTTAAAAATGGCATCCAAAATATGTGTTCCCCCCTCCCTAGGGAATTAAAACTTCCCAGATATATTCTTTAAGATGTGTTGCAGTTTTTGCAGTAAAAATCCAAAATTCCTCAAGATAAGAACGGGGAATTCCTCCAACGCCCTGTGCTTGTTTAAGTATCTTTGTCCCTTCACCGCCCGCTGGTCTATATACTGATACTTGTGGCCAATAGACTGTATAGTCAATTAGTCAGTGCAATTTACCGTGTGCAACAGTATTCTGCGGAATTATACACTTCAAGAACTTTAAGTGACACTGTGTTGCGAAATGATTTAGCAAACATTTGCGCAAATCTGTGTTAAGTTTGTGATCCCGTAAAGAAACTGGAATCCGGAATGCCTTTGACGGGAGCAGTTCAAGGCGAGGAAAGAAAAAGAAAATAAAAAAAAGTTCTTTCTGGTCGTTTTAACACCTAAAACTCCGAGCCCTAATAATCATAATTTTTTCCCTAATGTTTGTATGCTGATGTTCACTAGGATGCACTTATTTAAAGAAGGCTCTCTTCTAATGAGTTTAAAATTACGGAGTATCCAGAAAACAATATTTGTGACAAAATGAGTACAATAGTTTCTCGAAATTCTAATTTTATTGTGAAAAATGCAATTTATATTTAATTTTAAAAAATTAACCAAAGTTTTGCAAAGTTTTGTGTGTTACATATAGAAAATTATAAGTTACACGAAAATAAAAAACTTAAAAAAGCAGAAAAAGGCGTGCTAAGTGCAGCATGTTATTTAAATGCGACTATAAAATGTATAAAAATCCACGAATTATATATCAATACATGCCAAAAAGTTTTTAAAGGATCCATGATGTTTTTCTAGTTTAAGAAAAATCGATAAAAATCTCATTTTTAAATATTTGTGGAGATGTGACAATGAAAATATACGGGATATCAATTTTACTTTTCACTGAAGAGAAAGGCACATATTTGAGGAATATTTATAAATATGATATACTGTTTATCAAAAACTGACATGTTTATAGCTTTAAAAAAAATTGGAGAAAAAGAGTTCAAATTAGTACTATTTGACATGGATTCACTCCCATAATGAATGAGGCAGTGAAGCCACTGTTATGATGGCGTGATAAACACATGGCAATGGCTAACATTTTATTCCATTATGAGAAGAGATTCTGAAGTAAAAATGGGTAAAAGAATAAGCATAACAATTGATTGTTATGTATAAGTAAAAGCTATACAGAGATACTGTAATTCAGTTGGGGATAAGTAAAACGTGTGTGGCACAAACAATAAAAAATATAGGAAAAGCTGCAAATTTTCAGATCTGGAGCGAAGCGCTAGTCCAAGGGTTGCGTCGTCCCTCAATGATAGAACTATGGCAGTTATGTCCATATGAGATCGGAAAGTAGAGAAAGTAGAGAATTTTAGAATAATTTTACCCTACAAGAGTGTAGAAATCTTGTGAACAGTATGCCCGAAAGAGTAAAGCTAAAGAATGCCCAATAAAGTATAAAACCATCTGCAATGTCTTGATGATAAATAAAACTTCATCATTATAACATAAATGCAACTATTGCATGTGTAGTGCGTGTATTTCAACTGATATCCTGTTCCTCGATGTAAAAAGAACGTAAACATTATAGTAGTTCCGGTAGTTTCTGATACGCCTTGGTCGCTTCGCCATGTTCGTTGGCATCTCTGGAGCTTGTCTCTTGCTACTCTGTGGAATAAGAACAGAGGCCTCTCTTTGTCAGTGTGAATGTAAGTATGTATGTATATTTAGATTTAAGCCGTTGTTACAAACAGTGGGTCTCGAAGGCGGGACTCATGAATCCATCTACCACCTCGATCCTCCCCTATCACGCGCAGTGTGATTCTCGCTGGAAGTGGCAGATGTAACGGCAGGATTTATAATGTGTAGGGTCGACTGATGACCTCGATGATCCCTATCTCTCGCGATGATGTGGCAACTAGGCTACTAGGGGCCGTGATTGAATAGCTAGGAAGGAAGAAATAAGCACTACAGCGTGCTCAATTAGTCCCGCCGTGAAAATTCAACCCTTTAGGCCTTTATGCGACTTAATGTAACAAATCATAACTCTTTACCAGCTTATTCCCTGTCTCACTAACACTCCCTGTATCTGTGTAAAGCAACCCATCGGTGAAAAATAAACGAAAATGGAAAAAAATTACTTGCCAAGTACTTGCTTATGGAACAGTGCCCTTTAAATGGCGTAATGAAGACTGCTCTTTCAGCCGTGAAGTAAGTCGACAACGTTCCGTTGAGGTTGGCCAGGGAATTGACCTGGTTTATGGATATAAACAGGTCAAGCGCTTTCGCTTTCGTGTAATATTTTGGGAGCTAACGCTTGTGATTGGCCTACACTCGCACAGTAAACACGGAAGGATAAGGCAGGGTATGAGTTTATTTTCAAACCGCACCGTTACGGTGTTTATGTACTGAACTAGGGAAAGTGACCACCCACACAATCTCGCAGTGTTGCCAGGTTGTTTTCGACTAAACTGAAATATCCCCGTAGGAAATGGTCAGAGACAAAAGCGTAAGATAGAAAATGTGCACCAAATACCCAGATCCACCACTGGAGTGTAGGTTCAAAATGTTCCTTGGAGCATAATTTTCTAGATATATACTTGAAGCTAGATACACAAATCGCCTAAAGCATTGTAATTAAAACTTGCCTAACCACCTTACTGTATCTTAACTCAAGAAGTTTGTTTCAACCAGGATTTGCAAATATAGCGACATTTTCTTAAATTAGAATATATGCCTGTAAAATGTTCATGGCCTTTATTTGATAGATATGTTTCAAAAAGTATGTTTACTACAAGCTTATAAAATGTTGAACTCTTTATTTAAAAGTGTTAAAGGTAAAATTTTCTGACTCACAATATCATATTAATTCTAAGCGATAAATCTATTAAAATGTTTTGAAGAAAAAATAGACAAATGAAGAAAACTGCTAAAAATGACACTAAACCTACTCTATCTACAATTATGTGTCCATACTGCGATTGCAGTGCCCCAGAATATGATAAAATAGTGCATAATAAAGTTTTGACAGAAGACTCAAATAACTGAGCAATTACTAGGTCTTAGGTTTAGTCTGTGAACTGTAGCTTGATGCAGATGAATAGTCTTAAGAGGTCATGTAACTGTAAATACTGTTATATAACAGAGAAGTAAATAATTTTGCGTCATGTATTGTATTTTGTTTGATCTTGTGTTTGTAATGAATTGCAATTTAGCGTAAAAACATGTTTACGCCATTGATCATCCCATATGTGTATATCTGAAGCACTTAGGCAGAGGAAGAACAGGTGACTAATGAAAATCGCTCAACCATAACCATATTTCTCACCCCCGTAATCGGGGTAAAATAAAATTCCTTTTCCCAGTTGGGAATCTATCACACTCACACACACACACACACACACACACACACACACACACCCACACACACCCACACCCACACACACACCCACACACACCCACACATACACACACTCACACACGAATCTTGTTCTAAAAATGCTTTTTTTATTCAGGTTGCCTCAAAACAGACATTTCCAGTGAAATCTCGACATCGATTTTTTTAATGGAATACAATACTTCCTCTACTATATTACCCATAGTAGAAAAAGTAAAAAAGGGCCGTAAAAATAATAGAATAAAATGTAGGTGTGCCTTCCGTGCATGACCTTGTGAATACTTCCTAAAAGCGGCAACGCAGCATTACAGGGCACGCAGGTTGACATTTTGCTTTTACTCTGGTATCGAGAAAACAAAGCCAGCTGTAAATGACACTAGACGAAGTCAATGCTTGCTTTATGCTTTTAGTTTTCTTTGGTACGAAATAGGTAAAAGCTTTTTTGTTTTGGGAGCGAAAGTCAGGTTTCTGACCGCACAAGTAGGGTTAAGGAACGGAAAGTTAGAGGGTTGGAGGTTTTTATATTTGCCTGTTTTTATGAAAATGACTTGTGGAGCTATTTGTACCCCGTGCTTCACCCCTTCCCGCGCCAGCTCCCTTAACAATAGCTACTAAAAAGAAATATACTCATCGAACGTCGATCGTACTTAGACCGCGGTTTTAATGGCATCTCAACATCCAAGTGGTCGTGGAGGACTAATATATGAATCGGAGCTAATAATGCGCCGTCTTTTGTTTCTGCCTGCCTCTGTTTAATGGCTGGAGAACTGACTCGACGTCATTTCTAATGTCGTTTTGTGCGACTCATAATTTTACAACCAACAGAGGGCAGAGAAAAAGCTTTACCAAGGCTATGTTTTATTACATAGTGTTTTCTTTTAAGAACCAACTTAGTATCTTTCGATAAATAAGAAGGGAGAAAAAAGTTTAAGAATGATTATTCGTCGTCGCCCACTTTAGGGTTTGAACACTTTTTCCCTTTCCAGTCCTTTCATTCCTTTTCTCTTTATCTTATTCTTGCTTGTCCTTCTAATCTTGATTCTTTTAAATGTATTGTGGAGTGCCTTTTTTGTGGCGGTGCCGTGTCCGAGTGGTTAGACCGCTCGCCTATCATCAATGCGCTCCGGCATGTGGGTTTTCACCGGGTTCTCCGGTTTCTGCCGTCACTCATTCCACCAACTGCTCCACCATCACATTTCCATTCATGTATTTCTCCTGCACTTCATAGCATTCTCTTCCTCACTCTCATACCTGGTGCTGGGCTGACCACCTGCTTCCAGGTCTTCGCTCTGTCCAATCCGTAGGTTCGTCTGCACCTCGACAGGCATCTGAACCTAAGCTTGTAAGTTCTAGGGGGTGTTAGTCCTTCATACGGAGGGAAACCTCAGTTTTTTTATTCTTCTGTTACCAACCAATAGCATATAAGTAGAGGGAGTCTAGCATAACTAAGTTAACTGAGCCGGGTTCCGCATGAGCACCCCGGTTAGTAACAGTACAAGCGTGCCAATGTGGCGGCCGACACCCATGACACGTGGCGGCCAGTGATTAATAACATACAGTTGTAATGAGATGGACGGTCTTTGTGGCTTTTTTTACGATGTTCACTGCTTTATAACAGGCTGTGTAGGTGGTGCGGCGGCAGCTCCTTCACTGGTAATGACATTGATGGGCTGGATGACAAGTGTGGTAGAATAAGAAATGTTTGAAATTGTTCAAAAGGAAAACCTGTAAAAATGCATTGCTATGAAAAAATAAACTACTGAAACTATCACTCTACCTTATAACGATCTTGAAGTAAGTAGCTGAAATACTGTATTCCTGCCAAAAGTTCGATGAAGACAAAAACGAGGTCTCAAAAATACAGATAAAGAATAAATTGTTATTTAAATTCTGCATCTTCAAAGATTTTCAAGAAATTTCTACCACAATAAACTATTTGTTTCATAGAAGATATTTCCAAATATTTCAATTTTTTAAAAAAGGGTTCTTAATGACTGAGTAAAATTCGATATGCTTAATGAATTTTCATAGCCAATCGAATGTGTCCTTCAAATGTTTTAGAACAGCCTGTGAAATCCTCTTCATTCGGAAGGGATTTTGTATAACAGGTAAAGTCGGTTAAAGTTAAAAGTTGGTATTTAAGTTTAATGTCTTTTAAGGGTGCAACATGAACATTTTGAAGAAAATTGCTCCACCCTAAACTATCCTTGACATGTAAAATTTTTCGAAAACTGATTTTCTTGCAGATAACTAACGATTTTGATTAGAATGCCATATAATACATATCTGTGACAAATGAAATGTGTATTTTGAATTTTGAACCTATAAACCATGTAGTCCTGTTTAGTCAGGATGCATAATTGGTAAACCGTAAGAGACAGACAAAATCTTACTATACAAAATATGCAGAAATGCTAAAAAACACAATTTATGGCCAAATAACTTTTTACTTTCTCTACTGGCAAGTAGAGGAAGTATTGTATTCCACCCAAAAATTCGATGTCGGGATTTCACCGGAAATATATGTTTTGAGGCCCCCTGAATCCAAAAAAAAAAAAAAACATTTTTAGAAAAAGGTCCTGTGTGTGTCTGTGTGTCAGTCTGTCAGTCTGTGGACAGCATAGATCAAAAACGAAAAGTCGGTTAAAAACCAAAATTGGTATTTAAGTTTAATGTCTTTCAAGGATGCGACACCAAGATTTTCAAGAAACTAGCCCCAACCTAAGCTACCCTTTACATGGAAACTTTTTCGAAAATTTTGATTTTCTTGAAAATGGCTCTAACGAGAGTGATTAAAACGTCATATGTTTGAGATATTTTGATGCCAAATGAAATTTATATCTTGAATTTTCTGGCTATAGCCCCTGTAGTCGTATTTACTTTGGACGACTTTTGCATAACTAGTAAAGCGTTAGAAATAGACCAAATCATACTATACAAAAAATGTAGATCTTGCTAAAATACACAATTTATGTCTCAATAAATTTTCTTGTAGGGTGAACCATTTCGGAGATATTCTTTGTTATGTGTGAGTTTCGGAAAACTTGGAACTTTAGCGAAATGCAACAAAGTTGTTAATCTTTTTATACGTTAATCGTGCAAAGAGAACGGAATCTCAAAGGTCAAAAAGATTTGACTGTCGCACAAAGCCTGCTGTATTCTAATATTCCCCTTGCACCTACAAGGACATAAGCAATAAGATAATTTGTACGAATGCTTATCTCAACTAACACGAAGAAGATATAGGAATAAGAGTTTGTAAGAATGGCTAGTACAAGTGTAGAGAAAGTTATGTGAGTGTAACACATCAGTCTTTTATCTTTGTGGTGTAATATGGATAGGAAAGTAGTAATCTCGATCTACTTCAGAGAGAGAGAGAGAGGTATTTACGTGTATAATATCATCAGCAGCTGTACCTTCGAAGCACAGAGATGGAAATTGTTAAAATGACGGTCTGATTGTAATTAGGCGCACTACGGATTCATTGCAGTAGCATTGCTTGGAGCCACATTGTTTTTCCGTCACCGAATAACAAAAAACAAATTGTTTCCACTGGAATAAAATTGACAGTAAATGTGTATATAATTCTCTGCAATTAGAGCTTCCCTTCTCCTTCCACCTCCACTTAAAACCACGCCTATAATGTTGCAGGGATTAATTACATCATAAAATTACCCTCCGTTGCAGTAAGTAAACTGAACAGACAAAAAATGTCGGAACAATGGTAATGAAAGGTTTTGTAGAAGTAAATGCGACAGGAAACAAAATACTCGTTCCCAGTTGGGAAAATTAAATTCACATAATGGTCAGTATTTAAAAAAGGGGCGATGAACTAAGCTGAAAGACGCGCACGGGATTGCGTTCATAAAAAACAAATTTGACATTAGCGACTTCCCTTCAAAATAATGTGGCAAGAGGATGAGGCTTTGCAAACCGAATAAGGGAACATACCCTGCATATTAAATAGAAATCAATTTATTGGATTTCGGTATAAATGATTTTAAATACTTTGGAATGACCGGAAGCTCAGTTAGAAACTTTTTTCCTCCATATAAGGTATTTTTATTTTCCTGACCTCAATTTCAGTATTAGGTAGGAAAATCTGATGTGTTGCACTCACATGACTTTATCTACTCTTGTACTAACCTTTCTTACAAACTCTTATTCCTATATCTTCTTCGTGTTAGTTGAGATAAACATTTTACAAATCATCTTATTGCTTATTTCCTTGTTAGAATGTTATAATACACTAGGCTAGATAGTCAAATCTTTTAAAACTTTGACATTCTGTTCTCTTTGCGCACTTGATATATAAAAAATGAACAACGATGTTGCATTTCACGAAAGTTTTAAGTTTTCCGAAACTCTCACAGATAGCAAGGAATATCCCCGAAATGCTTCACCCTACAAGAAAATTTATTGAGACATAAATTGTGTAATTTAGCAAGATCTACATTTTTTGTATAGTATGATTTGGTCTATCTCTAACGGTTGACCAGTTATGCAAAAGTCGTCCAGAGTAAATAGGACTACATGGGCAATAGCCAAAAATTTTAAGATATACATTTAATTTTCCATAAAAATATCTCATACATATGACATTTTAATCAAAATCGTTAGAGCCATTTTCAAGAAAATCAAAATTTTCGAAAAATGTTCCATGTAAAGGGTAGTTTAGGGTGAGGCTATTTTCTTCAAAATCTTCGTGTCGCATCCTTGAAGGACATTAAACTTAAATACTAACTTTGATTTTTAAACTACTTTTCGTTTTTGAGTTATGCTGTCCACAGACACACAAACAGACACACGCACATAAACGTTTTTTCTAAAAATGCTTTTTTTTTTATTATTATTATTAAGGGGTTCTGAAAACATGTATTTTCGGTGAAATCTCGCCATCGAATTTTTGGGTGGGAAACAATACTTCCTTCTGCTTATCAGTAGAGAAAGTAAAAAAGCAAAACATTGCAAGTGTTTCATCTTTTTGCTTATTCATCGTAAGCTGATATACATAACTAAATAATTGAGGTTCAGAGTATACATGGTTATACTAAAAAGAAGCACGCAAAAGTTTTACTCTGTATTCCAAGAACTTTGAGTGAAAAACATATATGAATTCGTGTTTTAAGAGTAAATATTATTTTTCTGCTGAATGAAATCATTTTATATACTCAACCATATAAGTTGGCAATGTAAACAAGGACTTGGAATAATTTTTGTGCTTTATAACATAATTTATAAAAATTTGAGGAAAAGCCATTGAGAACTTTAAGAGCAGCGATAATTTAATTTAATTCTAAGGTGCAATTTCTGTATGTTCAGACTACTTGTTATTTTTGCAATCTCAGTTGCAATATTAGATAGGAAAAACAGTGAATTTCAAACCACTGTATCCATAGAATTCCGTATGCTTCTCGCGACACTTATATAAATGCCAGTTTAATGTTACATGTTTGTTTGTACGGCATTGGCCCTACCCATTCACTAGATGGTACACAAATCTATAACAATTTCGTTTAAATTTTTAAATATATGTAGCAAGAAAACCTCATACCTTTTATCTCTGTTTATTTCATTCGGTCTTCACCAGTAGCTCCATGTTATTCTCGGTGATTTCTGTTTTAATGTTCCATTTCGGAATTCATTTGTCTTTACTTCTTCCGTCTTCATTTCATTTTCCATTATGTCCATCTTGGCTAAGAATTGTGTTAACTCCTTCATGAAGGCCTTGAAATCTCTTTATTTCCTTTGATTACAATGATTAAAATCTGGCCTCAATAAATCCTGACTTTATCGTTACTACTGTGTTTACAATCATTTACCAAAACTAACCAAGAAATTCATCAACTATCAAATTACGACTATTTTACTACGCAATCGCATACATAATGTCACTCGTGCCGGTTCGCTTAGCTTCGACAATTCTCGGCACCTTTTCTCGAAGCTTCTATAACAAACTGCGTCGTACGGCGTTTCCAAAGCCGCCTATATCCGTGTTTCATAGTGGATCCTCTTTATTAATAGAAACTAGAGAAACATTTTACTAAGTCAATCTTAAACGTACCTTCTCAACAACTGATAGATACAAATTGATGTGATCTTCTGTTGTTGCCAAAAGCTTTCCTCTCATATTGATTCTTCAGCAATTGCTCACCCACTTGCTACAGGAAAAATTTCAGACGGATATGTTCATATTATCACCCCTACTCATGTTAACCTGACCTCTCCTATATTTAGATACAAATTATAAGAGGCATTTTTGAGCAAACAAAAGATTTCAAAAAGACATTCCATGTAAAGTGCAGTTGGTTGGAAGAGATAGGGCCAGTACTATAAAGTGGCATAATTAAGATGACGAGGGTTCAGGGGGGAAAGAATGCAGAGTGGCAATAAAGAGTAACCACTGAAAAGTGGAAAACCCCTCAAAAGCTAAAGCAAATATTAGAAGCTAGGGACTTCTTGATCAAGAAGCCATGATCTTCATTTCATTCAAACAATGATGTCCCTAACAAATCTGTTGATACTAACAGCGGACTAAAAATGTGTTATATATCCATCATCCAACTCAGTGATTGGGAAAATGATTTATATATCACAAACAAACTTGCCGATTCGTTGAATTAGTTTTTATTCAGTTAGCGCCAGACACCGGAATGATTTACCATCGCTCTTATCACAATTAAAATGTAATTACAATATGTGTGTTTTTGTTAATGATTATACGGCTATGATGTAAACAGTGAAGTAGGTGCGCCTGCTTCAATTGGGTTCATAATAATTTGTTATTTGACTGCATTACTACCCATTATTGACCTACTTTAGTTTTCTTTCCACTTTACCAGGCGGAGAATTGAAAAGTTTTAATTCTGCTTTCCAGAGCACGTATTTTTTCATGGCTCCAGTTACGCACCCTTTCTGGGCTGCGATTCGCCAAATAACTGTAAAAATCTCTTGATCCACCTCACAAGGTGCATTCTTGCCACCTCTATTATGTAACATTAACCCTCTACCCTTGTAAAGCGCTGTCAGTGACGTTATAGAAGGGAGTGGGGTAAAGATCACGATCTTGCTGATGCTCAGCCGTTTTTTAGTATTATCCAGTGAACCAAGTAAGTGTGTTGTAGTGAGGGATGGCTGCCGTAAGCAAAGACGATGGCTTGGGACCGGATTCATATGCAAATAATCATTTATGAGATGGTTTTGATGTCAGAAAGTAGCTTGAGGGGGGAAGGATTTGGTTACATTATCTTCCGCTGTGATGCAGCACGATCGTGTCGAAGAAAGGACTGACGATTCAGCTTATTTTCCGTTGAAGAATTCTACCCTCTTACTTTGTAAGATTTGTACACTTACCTCCCACAATAATGGTGAATAAGAAGATCGACTTCTACAAGGTTTACAGCAGCTGAGCGATTCTCACATTCTTACGGAATTCACATAGGTTTTCACGAGGTTAGAAACTGAATTGACAGTTGAAAGGGGAAAAAAAAAAAAAAAAAAAAAAAAAAAATCTGATGCGTTCCACTCGCAGAAGTTTCTCTAATCTTATACTAACTATTCTTAGACGTATTCCTCTATCTTCATGTGAGTCGAGATAAACATTTGCAGGAATTACTGCTAGTATTCCTGCAGGTGCTAGGGGAATATGAGATAAATCCAGTACTTGGATAGCTGTCTACTTTAGGGTTGTTATAAAGACACGCCTACTACTAGATCTGTAGAAAAAGGCAATTTTAAATATGAAGATAAAGTATAAAAAATCGTATAGGGTAAACATATTTGATAAAGTGTAATAACGTACAAAATTCTTACAAAACTTGGAAATAGAACAGTTAAGCATTTTAGAATTTTAAATATTTAATTATATATTTATTTATTAGTTTAGTGTAGTACCAATATCTTCTAAAACACTTAATTGCAATCCAAAACGTCGAAACAAATTAACAGTAAATTTAATAATCACTCCACGAGCTCCAAAAAGTAGACCAATCACTTCTCAATTTTAAATTTTCTATTTGTCTCTTAAATAAAAAATTTCCCTAACCAATCTCCTTAAACTGGTATAGATTTTTTCAAATCGGATTGCAGGTGCAACAATTACTCCCCTGTTTTGTTTCCTCTCAATGACAAATACCTCTGCTCTTTCATAAAAATAAGGTTAGAAAATGTGTCCACACAAATATCTAACTGTCGAAACCATTGCAATATAAATGTTTCAATAAATCGTAACTAATTATTCCTGAATATAAAAACCTTACTAAGATTTCCACAAACTGGTATGTATTTTCTAAACTTAAGCGAACAAGTACTTAGTATAATTACTATGTTCCTTAGCAGTATCGAGAACATTAACTGCATTTTCGTGGCCTACAGGGGGATTTGAGTAATAGTCAAATCTAACCTAGTAGCTATAGGAGCGCTTTGAAATTCTGTTCTTTTTGCACAGCTAACATATAAAAAAGTGTATTTTAACAAGTTCTACATTTCTGTACAGTAAGATTTGGTCTATCTCATACTATTTACGAGTTATTTAAAAGTCATCAAGGATAAACAGGACTACATAGGCTATAGCCACAAAATTCAAAATATACATTTTATTTGTCATAAAAGTATTTTGAACATATGGCATTTTAATCAAAACCTTTAAAGCAATTTTCAAGAAAATAAAATTTTTCTAAACATTTTCCATGTAAAGGTAGTTAAGGGTGTAGGAGGTTTCTTGAAAATCTTCGTGTCGCATCCTTGAAAGATGTTAAACTTAAATAGCAACTTTGGTTTTTAACCGACTTTTCGTTTTTGAGTTATACTGTCCACACACACACACACACACACACACACACACACACACACACACACACACACACACACACAAACACACAAACACCCACACACGCACACACCACACTTCACTCACTCACTCACTTAGTCTCACTCACTCTCTGGCTCTCGCTCTCTCTCTCTCTCTCTTGTCGGTCCTCAGTCTCATACTTTACCAACACCCTGTACTGCTAATTATACGTTTGTGCCTTTCTCACTCTTCTAGTTTTACCAACTCCCTGTGCAGCTACTTACATGCGTGGACTTCCTGTATGTCTATGTCACTTTTATTCACTGGTCCTCTCTCTCATACAAGCTGTTAATTTTACCAACTACCTGTTCTGCTAATGATATGTCTGCAAATCTTATTCTATCTCATTCTCTCGTTGGTGCTCTCTCTTAGTCTTCCAGTTTTACCGACTCTCTGTGCTGCTGATCATTCCTCTATATCATGGATGGGGAGAACTGACTCAATGTGTCATTTCCCCTATATCGTAACCCTGTACATTGCCTCACACACATCTGCTATTTCCCCTACTAGAGAAATGACAAATCCTACAGTCACCTAATAATCCTTAACTTTCACGTCTTCCTTAGCTTCAGTTTAGTGGTATTAGAGCGAGTTTAGTATCCAAATGTCAAGAGCATTAATAAGTTTCTCTTGGGATTGTATCAGAGAAGTGTGGTCCTGGGCAGTTGTGTAAGACTTATTGGAATTGTCAGCTTATTTCTTGTGCTCTTGCAGAAAGTGATGTGGTACAAAAAATATTTTACAGAAGTCTGTTACTGTTTATTACTAGCTACTAGTTGCCAATAATAATAATAATAATAATAATAATAATAATAATAATAATAATAATAATAATAATAATAATAATAATAATAATAATAATAATAATAATAATAATAATAATAATAATAATAATAATAATAATAATAATAATAATAATAATAATAATAATAATAATAATAATAATAATAATAATAATAATAATAATAATAATAATAATAATAATAATAATAATAATAATAATAATAATAATAATAATAATAATAATAATAATAATAATAATAATAATAATAATTAATAATAACAATATCTTGGGAAAACTTAAAAGGAAATTTCAAGAAAAAATATTTATAGATTGCCAAGCAAAGGAAATTGACTTCAGCCTGTTTGCAAGTTTTTTCACAGCAATTATTTTGAAAGTTATTTCAAAATTCCAACAGAAGTTGCAGAAGTGCAAACGTTTCTGAAGAGCAAGTGCCAAAGTCTAATTAGTATAGACATCTTTGAAATCCAGCAATTTCAGGGTATACAGACTCAGATCATTTGATATGTGTATGTATATGAACAGTTCGTTTCCCAAACTAAAACAGTGAAATCAAATGTAAGATCTCACATTTCTGATAAACATCGTTCTTCGCAATTAAAAATAGTTACCTGTGGTATTTCCAAAGATCTTGCTAGTTTGATAAGTTAATTTCAGCTACTCATTTCACTTTAGATATTTACAGTGCTTCACTGCATAACAAAGCATCTCCATTTACTTACCTCTCCCTCTGAACCCACCTGCTGTTGTGCGGCACAATATTCCCAATGACATCATAGAGTTCTTATTCTGCGGGCCTCTGTCTATAGCCATTCACGTGATCCTATGTCCATTCTCGGTAATCTCGAGCTTGAGGTTGCACGTCAGAACACTTAGATTTGCAACATAATATCGCTTCCACCTGGAAGGGTGGCCGACCACAGTGCCTCCACTCATCCGAGCACCGTATTTCCACAGCGCAAGCCACCAATAAACCCATTGACTCTTACAATGTGGAAAGAGCGAATAGGAAGAATGAAATGAATGGGAATGAAACGAGGATATAAGTTAAATATCCTTCCTGGCATTCGCCTGAGTGACCCGGGAAAACTACCGATCATTGATCATTTCCTACGGAGATATTTTAGTTTTGTAGAAAATAAACTGGCAACAAATAAACTGGATAAACTGGATTGTGTGGGTATCACTTTCACTAGGTCAGCAAATATACAAACATCGCAGCAGCGCGTCTCGTGAAGCTAAACAAATACTATGCCGTACCCTTCCATGTTTACTGTGCGAGTGTACGCCAATCAGAATCATCTCCCAAAACATTACGCTACTCTGCAAGCGACCGACCTGTTTACATCCATAAACCGCAACGTTGTCGAGTTACTTCACGTCTGAAAAGCTGCTTGGAGCATTCCTTCAATTCCTTTAAGTGATTAGTTATTGCGAAACCATGTGTGATGTCCCATAATTACTGCCGAAGCTATGTCACAAATAAGTTACAATTAACAAACTATTATCTTCGTACATTCTTGTAGAATTACGCATCTAATTTGGAAGAAAAACCGTTTATTTTTTCGAAATCCGGTACATTAGTCTATGGCTATATGCATATGCTATATTTGAAGTGAATTCTGCTTTAATTCTGTTTACCCACGTCTATATAATTTCGTATTTATAACTCTTCTGAAATAGTGCTGCCACACATAACAACAATGATTTCACTTTATTCATTTCCTGATGATAGCCTTGGAGTTTGAAATGACCGAAAACTCGAATAATTTTATAGATATAACCCGAGAAGCTTTACCTAATCTCGCAAAAAATTTGAAATAAACCTTCTGTTGTCATCTGAACCTGAGGAACTTTTCGTAAAACAATGACGTTATGAATTTAAGAAATCTCTCAATAATAATATTAGTAGTATATTTACCAATTTAAAGATTGAAATCTACTGACAAATAGAAATGTCTTCACTATTATAATGTAGCACTTCAGTTTCGAATATGCAAAAGTTTGTGAACCTGTTTAACATGTACAGGCGCTAACAGGCTCTTTGCACTGGCAAACGCATCTACGTTAACATTCGAAATTGCTAAATAGCGATGTTCATTTTGACGGAAGATGGAATCAATCTACTCCCGCCATGCTGAAAGAGCACACGCGCTAATTATTCTGTGGCATTCTCTTCGGCACATTTCAGAAATAGGTAGAACACAGAGAAAATATGCAAAAAAGAAAGTGCATATTCCCGTATGAATTATCACGCTGCTAAATGCCATGGTAAACGAGGAATTTGATGTTGAAACTTGGGCTTGGTTTTAGTGGCGTCATTGATGAAATATTCAGACAGGAGCGCTCTAACCCCCACCACCAGCAGCAGCAGGCGGCCTGCCTGATCGATGGGGCGTGCAAAATACCGCCACGCAGTTCCTCCAGCCCTCCAACAGATGGCTCTGCGCTCATTGTTACTTCTTCCATTACATCTCGGTTTAATTTCGTAATTCATCTACCCTGCTGCAAGGAATGTTTGTAAAAAGAGCGCAAGACATGTTTATGATTGCTAGACATGAGATGCAATTATAAAACGGGCTCTAAGGAAAGTATAATCACAGAGAGAGTAAATAAATACGTTACGATGACTGGATTAAAGCGCAATACTGCGCTAAAATGTTATCGAAATGGATGATACAGTGGATTCCCGATAACTCGACTCTCGATAACTCGACATTCCGTATAAATCGACCTTGTTTCGAAAGATTGAAGGTGTATTGCTTTGCGCAGCACAAATGTATTTTTTGACTTAACAATTGCGCATTGGTTTATGATCGAATTCGAGTTTGTGCTTGTAGAAAACCATAGGGTTATCAGGTTATCTTTCCGACTTACGCGAACCGTGCATGATTAAGTGCAGTGCCCGCTCGCTTTATCAGCAGTCTGTGGTTTATTTCAAGGAAGTAAACAGAACGTTATCCACATGTATGTCTGGTTAAAGTGCAGCTTTCAAGATTTCAAGCTCATTGTTAGTGTTGTATTGAGTTGTGTTTGTGTCAGTGAAAATCTTGAACGAGAAGAAAAGACAGATGACAATGGAAATTATATTGTATGTGTTAAAGAGACCAGACAACGGAGAACGTATTAATAGATCGTTTCCTATATTGTGCTAGAATATGTATTTATGTAATTTGCAATATTATGTTATAGGTTATGAATAACACACCCGTTATTCTGGAAAACTCGACATTTCGGTAACTCGACAGCCTCTCCAAGATTCTACCGAGTCTCCAAAGGCATTCTTGATCCTTACTGACTCAAAAAGTTCTCTGCTTCCAATCCATAATGTGTCACCATCCAGCAATCTCGTACAGAAAGTGTATCATAAAGCTAACAACTTCACATTGTAACGATTTTAATAAGTTGTTGATGTTACAGTGAGACGAACGTAAAAGTGCTATTTAGCTCTTATTAGTCTTTGTTGGAATGAAAGTCTTTACGAAGTTTTATTACTCGCGGCCTAGCATTATTCTGAGAGCTATAGGATTCTATTACTGCTGTCATAGTCAGTAGTACGAATCTATTTTAAAGATGAAACAATCAATATTGTTTTAATGAATGTTTTGAACAATTTTTTAACACTTAAAAATCATTATTCTTCTCATGAAACACTTTTATAATTTTCTCGCCAATTATGGCGGACTTCTACGTAACAAACAAAATGGCTAAATACAGTCAATGATTGTGAAAAGTCAATGTTCTTTTCTAATCTTGCCGTAGTCGATTGATATCAATCTATCCGTCCGTCCGTCCGTCCGTCCGTCTGTCTGTCTGTCTATCTGTCTTTCTGTATTTCTGTGTGACTGGCTGTCTCTCTGTCTGTCCGTCCGTCTATATATTTTATCTCTTAGTCATCCAAAAAATGTAATTTAAGTCACCATATTAGGCTTAAAGCCTAGTGTATGTCCCTTGCAGTTACATGAAAATTAGCAATAAGATAATTTTTACAAATGCTTATCCCGATTAACATGAGACAGATAGAGGAATAAACGTTTGTAAGAATAGTTTGTGCAACAGAAAAGAAAATCATGTGAGTGCACTACATCAGTTTTTACTCCTTTCTTTTGAATAAATTAATATTTTTAAAAATACTGAAATATCTCTCTCAGGTTACAACAACCTCTAGCAATCTCCGTTCACATCAAAATTAAAAAACGTAAATGATAAAATATTCCTCATAACAACGTGCCCCTGGGAATCTGTTTTCATTTACGAAACAAGTCACATTCCCTAATTATTGTGATCTAGTATAGGAAAAGTTGACACAAAATGTATTAAAATGCATGTAATCAGAGACCTCTATGGGAGAGTGAAACATTTCGCCCCTATTCGTTACAGCTGTAGAGATTTAATTCTGTTTCGTGGCGACCTGAATTACATGCGTACGGCATTAACCCGCATTAAACCACTTTGACTCAACCCCTTCTTTTCACCCATCCCTTTTTATCATCCCTTTTCAGTTGAAAAATAAAACTTAGGCCCGCATAATTCTGGCAATCGAATCGTGACTGGGGTAAACAGTCCTCGATTCTTTGTTTTGTTTCACAGCGCTACTACCCTTGATGACGTAATTTGCATGCCATCTTACACATCACCTAAGCCCCATAGTGTGTAATATCATACCACGACTGAATTAATTATTTGCTAGATTAACCGCAGAGTTTGTCTTCTGCCATATGCATGGTTACACACGTCTTTACTTATACACTAGTGGCTGTGTTTGGACTTCTGGGGTGTATACACACTCTGCTTGTTACCAAAATACACCCCAGTTTTACTGTGCACCAAGCGGCATCACTTCAGGATATAGACATAAAGATATTTCATATATCGTGATAAATGCCCCTCCGAATCCAAAGTCTTAGAGTACAACGATTGGAAACTTTATAAAAACAAATGTGTTGCACTCACATGACTTTCTCTACTCTTGTACTAACCATTCTTACACATTCTTATTTCTTTATCTTCTCCATGTTAGCCGAGAAAAGCATTTGTAGAAATGATCTTATTGTTAATTTTCTTGTAGATACAAGCATATATAGGAATACAGTCGGCTTTGAGAGATAGATCTTTTAAAGCTTTGAGATCCCGTTCTCTTTCCACGCTTAACATATAAAAAAATGAACAACGATGTTCCATTTCCCGAAAGTTTTAAGTTAAGGAATATCTCCAAAACTGTCACACCAAAAAAAAAAAAAAAAAAAAAAAAAAAAAAAAAAATATATATATATATATATATATATATATATATATATATATATATATATAAACTGTGTTTTAACGAGATCTGCTTTTTTGTATAGTAAGATTTGGTCTATCTCTTACAGTTTACCAGTTATAGAAGTCATTCAAGAGTAAACTGGACTACATAGGCTATAGCGAGAAAATTCAAGATATACATTTCATTTGCCATAAAATATCTTAAACATATACCATTTCAATGAAAATCCTTAGAACCACTTTTGAGCAAATCATTATTTTCGAAACAATTTAGTTTAGGGTGGAGTAATTTTATTCAAAGTCGTGTCGCATCCTTGTTGTTATTGTTGTTGTTGTTGTAGTGTTTAACGCCCGCTTTTACTACTACGGCACCACAGGCGGTGACACTGATGATACATGAAGATGGAGCACCGGTGGAATGAGATGGCGGGGGAAACCGGAGTACCCGGAGAAAACCCGCCCTGACGCCGCTTCGTCCACCACGAATACCACATGCGGGTCCCTAGGATCGAACCCGGGCCGCCTAGGTGGTAGGCGAGCGCGCTAACCGCTCGGCCACGGCGCCGCCTTGTGTCGCATCCTTGAAAGATATTAAGCTTAAATACCAAATTTGGTTTTTAAACAACTTTTCATTTTTGAGTTATGCTATTTACACACACACACACACACACACACACACACACACACACACACACACACACACACACACATTCACGGACCTTTTTCTAAAAATGCTTTCTTTTGTATTCATCCCGTTCTAAGGCTGGATATGTTTTAGACTTATTTTGGGTACCACCTCGCCCAAGGGATCAAGTAAAGGTACCACGGGAGGCCGCAGGCAGACCACAGAGACGCGCGGAAGTCTACAGTTGCAGGCTCGAAGACCCATCCTTTTGTTGAGCTGCCTAGAGCAGGCAAATGAACGAGCTGCCGAGCAAGCGGACCTCTAATGCCCAAGGGGGTACTCGTTCCTTTGAGCAAGCATCCGCGCCATCTGTGCGGCACCGCCACACGCCTAGTGGTACACCTTAAAGATGACAAGGAAAGACAATAAAAGGAACATGCTGGAAAGGAGATCAGAAACAATCCCAGTGTACGTCTAACACCAGGGAAAACCACCAAAACACAACATTATGGGGGTCGCCGAGCTTTGAACCTGGAACCCCATGAATCCGAGCCTCACACTTTACCGCGGATGCATGTCATTTGTTTTCATGTATCTAACTAAGTTTCTAAGTCGCATAAATGCATAACAAGTGTAAAAGCTTTTGTAAATTTGCTGTATTATTTTGTATTTTACTCCTCTGGCAGATGACTTCGTATTTTGACTGAGTCTGTAAATCAAATAGTGTGTTCGTGTAGGTTTCATTACAGTGAGCCATATGGCGCTCTGTTCGTTCCGGAGATCACGCAAAACATGGCATGAGTGGATCATTTTAACTCTGGAAGTTGCATGGGCTACATTCTGTCATACGTTAGTTATATGTTCTTTGGCGGGGGAAGGGAAACTTCCAGAAGATTTTGGTTATCTGCCGATAATGCTATTGGGATTTGCGCTTGGCAAGAGCACTGCCGTGACTAATTATCTCCCGTACATAAGTTTGGCCAGCGTATTATGTAATTCGTGAAGGCCATCGGAATCTGTGAAGTCTTAACTCCGGTATTTTGGAATATTACGAAACAAAACAGCATTAACATATCTATGCTCTTACATTTAACATACTGTCCCTTTAAATAGGTTAACGTGGTTTGCTCTTACATTCTCTGTAGAGTTGTCTCTGTAGAGTATTTAAAACAGGAGCTAAATACTTAAGCAAATGGCTATGTAAATGTGCTTGCATAATTCTTGGCTGACGTTGCAAATGCATTGAGTTTTCTTGTGCAGTGCGCAACATAGATAAATTACATCTCCCCTTTCCCTACACCTCAAAGGTGGATATAAGTATATATATACACATAGGGTTTTAAGGGTTTGAGCACTCAGATTTCGCATGATGGTAGCTTCAAATACGAGGAATAAACAGTTTGAATAATAAAGTCATATGTCAGGAAGGTCAAGTAGATAATTGAACATTATTGAATACATTATCTGTACAGTCTGGTAACAGAGTAGGACTAAACAGACGAATGTTTTGTTTACTAATACGCCTTCCGCTACCAAGCATGCGTTCACACCTATGATAAAGTCAAAGTAAGCCATGACTGTAAAACAGGTTTCGCCACGCGTCTGTGTTTATCAGCTACTACAAGTAACTAGGAAGTCCTCACGAGGCCTGAGCATGAGTTCTTACTGTCAACATTCCTGACCTTCTGCTCTACACACACCAAAGTTGCGCGGTTGCCAAGTGCATGTTCTGAATTTATTCCAATGGACACGCTGGAATACAATTATTTAATATCATTTTGTGGCTAAACGACTTAATTACTTAATTACTTAATTACTTTTGTAATATTTGAGTGAAGTAAAAATAAATGAGTGTATGATTGAAACTGATGTTATTACTCTCAGAAAACTAAATTTGTTTTTATGGGATTGTCTGTGTTAAAATGTATCTTTTTTTATTCATAAAATACATATTTGAATCTTTAGAAGCACACTTGAACATTAAGTAGACAAATTTACATACAAATTAGAGGAAAACTGAAATACAAGGAATTAATTTCATACCAAAAATACAAAACTGGAAAAAAAAATACAAGAGGAAGTGTGCCGGCTCAGTATAGTTAAAAGGTAGCTCACGGGTGACAAAAGCATATCGCTGGGCTTTTAAAAATGGTGGATCGAGAAGAATCTTTGTGCGCATGCGTCTGGAGAGTATATCATGTAATGCAAAAACCGAAAGGTTTGTCACTTACACCTAAAACAGTGTCTCTAAGGCCATTGTTTGTTCGAAAAGTATACGTGTTAAAGAAACGATGAATGTCTAAAAACCGTGGTTTACTAATCTACTAAGATGGTCCAGGTATTCAAAAGAAAAACACTGGACAACAACGATAGACATCCTACTTCGGAAGATGGGAGGATATAGACAAAAGGCACATCGCTTTATATGGCAGTGGGGAACTGACGTCACCAGAATGAATAAAGATAGATGGACATATCCCGGAACAGTTTGGGACCAAGAAGCAGAGAATCTCCGATACCGAGCTCTTCAACGGAAATTTAATCCAACAGTGGTGAAAACTGGATCAAATCTGCTACGTATAGAGAGAGATGGAAATAAATAAATAAGTGAAAATGTTGTAAGAAGTAGTTAAGGGAACACGAGTGGATCTAACCGTAATATAAAAGGAAAAATTCTGATGTGTTGCGCTCACATGTCTTTCTCTACTCTTGAACCAATCATTCCTACAAACTCTTATTCCTGTATCATCGTGTTACTTAAGATAAACAATTTTATAAATTATTTTATTGCTTATTTTCTTGTAGATGTGTATGTTATTTTATCAAAATCGTTAGTCATTTTCGAGAACATCAAAATTTTCGAAAAATTTTCCATGTAAAGCATATGCAGGAATTTTCTTTAAAATCTTCGTGTCGCACCCTTAAAAGACATTAAAATTAAATACCAACTTTGGTTTTTAACCGACTTTTCATTTTTGAGTTATGCTGCCTACAGACGCACTAACACACTGGTTGACACGCACACACAGACACACATCAGACGGACCTTTTTCTAAAAATGCTTTTTTTTTTTAATTCAGGGGGCTTCAAAATATTTATTTCCGACGCCGAATTTTTGAGTAGAATACAATACTTCCTCTACTTACTATACGTAAAAATGGGTGTGTTATAATCATATGAATTTATTTATCCACTCCTCAAAAAAGTATGCTCAATGTCGCTTTGGCCTAGAAGATCTATTCAACTGCCAAAGCCGTGTGACGAGAAGGTGCGGAACTACAGGATAACTCTGAGAGCATTCTCAGTAAACTGAAAGCATTCATTAGTTTTGTTATTCTATGGTCGCTGACAAGTAGTTTTGTTAGTAAAATGAAGTAGTTTTGTGTTATGTTTTGGGAAGCATTATTCTGCATTCTGAGTCGTGTCAGTTTCGCTTGTAATTCATAATATTGTCATTTAAGTTGTATATGTTTAGCTGTTATTGTTTTGAGGGAATACCCAGCAACATATCTAAGAAATTTCATTTCTACTCTTTTATTTCATTCTTCTGTCTTTTCTGGTCTTGACCCAGTTCTCTGAGCCATAAGTCAAAATGGATACTGCCGTTGTTGAATCGTCACTGAAATATCAATTTCGTCATTTAAATATCTAAAATAGGAAAACCACAATTTCTATCTGATTTTACGTATAACATTTGAGGGATTTCTGTATGAAATGCTTAGAGAAGTAGCTAATATTCTTCTGAAAACTTTGTAGAAAATTGGATATCGAGTGCCTTAAAGGTACTTTAGGTTAAATTTATAAATAATGCAGTGTTTATCTGTTTTCAAAATTTTGTAACATACTGCTCCACTATAATTATAAGCATGTTTTTAGTTTCAAGAAGATATTTTTCACATTTGTTGGAAATAATTATGTTTATTATGCTTATTAATCAAGTGTTTCACAGGACACAAAAAGCTTAACATCGTAGTGTTTTTATTTTTTAAAATTATTTAAATACTTATAGACAAAAGTGGCAATCGTTTTAGAGAAAACTGTTAAATCTGAAAATATAATTTTTGCAATTCTTTGTTATGTGGCAATAATTAAATGCCCCACTCCCAAAATGTAATAATTTTGCCTTATTTTATTTTTTAATTTTTTAATATTAAATTTTCATGCATTTTTGCATGCAAATTGTTATTGCATTATGTATTCATTTGTGTATATTTCTGTTTACAATTTATCATTATAGAAGCGTTACATTTGTGTGAGTGGAACAGCTGTTTCTCTCTCTCTGAAGTTGTGTCTGAGACACCATGAATGTCGCATTGCATGTATATGACTTCCAAATCTAAAACAATGCATAAGCGCATATCGCTTGTCGCTTGTCTTGGCGTTGCTTAGTTACGAAGACTAGCAATTATGGAATTTTCCTGAGTACAAGAACCGTTTGGAATTTTGACTTGCTGAAGAAATTAAACTAAACAGGGCATTAAATATACAAAGATAGTTTTATTACTGTATCACTGGGATATCAGAGATGTCTGTTTCGTAAAACTGTACAAGAGGTGCACGATATTTTATTATTCGACATTCTGTGAGTATATAGGTTAAGTAAGAAAGTGCAGAAAGTATATCATTGTATAGTAAGATGCAACATACTGTGTTTTCATTTAAGTATTCGTAAATTAATTCCTCTGCACCTAGACTCCTTGAGATACGCTAGGTTAAAAATAAGGTCGAATTCATTATGCTTGAGGAATTTGAGTACCAAAAGACCATCTGCCAGTTTCTTAAGCTCATAACCTCACAAATAACAGTGTACTTAGCATTTTAATGCACAAAAATATACGAAAAATCGAAGAAATGCATTGGAATTATAAGTAAGATCTTGGGCATTTAATTGTTCACGTACTGAAGCTAAATTTTTAAAGTAAAAATTGTGTCCAAATTTCAGAAACGAGTATCCTTAAAGAGTGTTACAACAAATACAAGAAAAGTGTTTAGGAGGTCGTAACAAGCTCAATATAATACGCCCTAGCAATATGGCAGTGAGGAGAGATCAGACAGAATGGTGTGAATGTGTGTATATATGGAACAGTCGATAAACAGAATATGCACATCTACATATAGATGGTTGTTTTGTGATAGCACAGAATGGTTGCAGTTAATACCGTAAATATGTAGCGGTTATTTTAGTTGCTATGTTTGACGTCATTCAGGCTTTGAATCCTTTATTGACAATATCACAAAGCAGAATAAAACAGCAGTGCCCCATAAGCAAGGAAGCATCTCGCCAGACAAAAATTTATATACAGGGTGCGGTAATGCAATTTGCACAAAATTGTAGAGCATAATGACAGTTCCAAACTAGGCATTTTGAGGTTAGGAAAATGTAGACATGCATTTATTTCTTTATTCCTGCACGCATGCGTCATTATCATGTTTGTCACCCTTTCCTCTTTTGTCTAGTAGACTCGCTTCTCAGATTCATAGCCACTACTTTCTGCAGAATTCTGTTGCTTTTGGGCCATACTTTGTCCAAATACTGCCAAAAGTTTAAGCGGGACGTTTAAATCTAGCGCATATGGCATTTAAGGCCTGCGGTAGACCTTTAAAATAGCGGAATCTAAAAATCTACTTAAGTTTTCGGCAAAACATGTGCGAAAGATGGGTTAAAAGGTCTCCATCTCAAACATCTCACAACATAAATTTCATACATTTTGCCACAATTTTTTGTTCAAAAGCTGAACAAATCCTCACAACAAAATATCTTAAATTTTAACCCCAGGTTCAAAGTAGATTCAACGTTTAAAATTGCCCTAAGTTTCTCCGGGAATCCAAAAGTTTAGGTTCCAAAATATTTTAAACTTAGCAAATTTGCTTTTTTGCTAAAACATTGTCATTTTTGTGAAAATTAGAAAATATGCTTAGATAAATTTGAGAATAAAACAAGCTAATTTTATTTGTTCTATCTTTGTGGATAAGTGTAGTAAATTTCATTAGTACAATACAAAAACTTCTTCGTAAGGAACATTTTACAGCAAGAAAAATGCAAAAAGGCAAACAGAAATTAAATATATCATGGCGTTTGGATCCATTTTTTGCATGCAGGAAAATCTATCTCAATTATTTTACAGAAGTTAAATAAAAAAAGGATGTTCTTTTTTCCTCGATTTTCATGAAATGTAAGTAATGCATATCTTGGTGTGTGTGCGTGCATGTGCGTGCGTGTGTGTCAACTATAACCTTCCAAACTTATGACACAAAGATTTTTCAGAACATTTTCCGCAAAACTACCCTATACATGACACATTTTTTCAAAATTCTCGATTTTTAAAACTATACCCAACATTTTGATTAAGATACAATACCTATATTACAAATATTCACATATAAATGCACTTATATATTGAATTTGTGGGAATTTTACCTACTATTCATTCTGTATAATCTTGTACTTATAACAGGCAAATGTTAAGCAACAGACAAAGCTTACGACACAAAAATTTAGATGCATTAAAGAAACACAGCTTATTTCATTTTTTGTGGCACAAGCCATTTCCTAGATATATTTTAGTAATGGTTCAAACCGCTCAATGCGCTGTCGTTATTAAGTTTTGTCCATTAATTTTTTCTTGTGATTGCATGAAAAGAGGAGAATTTCTAGAGCAGCATATGGTTTAAACATTAATTGAATATTGCTATTTCCTTGTCTCTGTAACGAAATGGTTAATGTAGCTATATCTGCAAAAGTTAAAATGAAGTAGATAAAAAATGAACGTTGGTAAGAATAGTTTGTATATGCACTAACAAACGAACGCCACACATCGGACTTTCAACTGTGGAAGGAAAAGAAAACTTCGTCAGAAGACAGCAATTTGAAACTTCTTGCCCCCTTTGGGTATTTTACTGAAGCTGGGTATCTTGTTATAACGGTCTCCTACTTTAACGTCCCTCTCATCTCTGCAAGTGGGAGAGATGGCTCACATTTTTTTAGGGTTGGTCAGCGATATTTTCATTGACCTTTATATATGCTTCGAACAGTAAAACGCGTATGTTATAACCCATTTCGTTGCCTTTTTACTTTCTCTACTGGTAAGTAGGGGAAGTATTGTATTCCAATCAAAAATTCGATTTCGAGATTCCACCGGAAATATAAGCTTTGAGGACCCCTGAATCAAAAAAAAGAAAAAAAAAAAAAGCATTTTTAGAAAAAGGTCCGTGTATGTGTCTGGGGACAGCTTAACTCAAAAACGAAAAGTCGGTTAAAAACCAAATTTGGTATTTAAGTTTAATGTCTTTCAAGGATGCGACACAAAGATTTTGAAGAAAATAGCCCCACCCTAAACTACCCTTTACACGGAAGATTTTCAGAAAATTTTGATTTTCTTGAAAATGGCTCTAACGATTTTGATTAAAATACCATATGTTTGAGATATTTTTGTGACAAATGAAATGTATATCTTAAATTTCCTGCCTATAGCCCGTGTAGTCGTATTTACTCTGGACGACTTTTGCATAACTGGTAAACCGTTAGAGATAGACCAAATTACACTATACAAAAAATGTAGATCTTGCTAAAATACATAATTTATGTCTCAATAAAGTTTCTTGTAGAGTGAACCATTTCGGAGATATTGCTTCTTATGTGTGTGAGTTTCGGAAAACTTAAAGCTTTCGTGAAATGGAACATCGTTGTTCATTTTTATATGTTAAGTGTGCAAAGAGAACGGAATCTCAAAGCTTTAAAACAGTTGACTATCGCACAGAGCCTACTGTATTCTAATATTCCCCTTGCACCTACAAGGAAATAAGCAATAAGATAATTTGTACAAATGTTTATTTTAACTAACACGAAGAAGATATTACACTGATCTCAGTTCGTGTTCTGACCTTAGATTAAATCTGATCTCCAGTCAGCAATATTTATGCAATCGGGCCTAAAATGTTTAATATTAGGAAAAACCTTTTGAGTTATTTTCATGATTGTAATATTAATATAACACGTATGTGGCAGATTTACTTTCTGCTAGTTATGCAAATGTTGTTTGTGATTTATAAACCCCCTGTATGTTAGCTATTCGTACTAAAACCAATATGGAAATATTTTTATCGAAGCTAAAAGCGTTTATGTTTCAATTGGGGTGGCGTTATCAACGTGATAGTAAAAACACCGTGGCTGTGTTCTAGTGAGAGATGTAAAAAGAAACTAACTGTGCTTTTATAGGTGAGCAACGGAGCCCTTTGACCACCGGCACCAATTTACGCGCTCCCATTTTCATTAGCGCATATGAGGAATGTTAGATAGCATTCTGGATCATGTTTGTCACGCACATTATTCGCTACGGTTTTTTGTCACCACTCTGATTGAATTAAAAAGCAATTTGTTGTTGACAGGTATAACGTAAACACGTCGCCAGAAGCGAAGGACAAAGTAGCACAAAGCGACTAAAATAATTTGTATTTAACATCGCCCCAAGTGTTCCATATTGCTCCTTTTGGATCATTTATTGGAATGCTTTGCTCTGTTGAGCATTTTAGTCTGTCATGTTTGTCTTTTGTCCCTCATAGCTGGTGACAAAATCCTCGTGTAGCCTTAAATGAATTTTATGTGAACAGCAACAAAGCATTTTTATTTTCTCTACTACATATAGTAAGTAGAGGAAGTATTGTATTCCAGCCATAATTTCGATGTCGAGATCTAACCAGAAATATATGTTTTGAGGTCCGTGTGTGTCTGTCAACAGCAGCACTCAAAACAGAAAAGTCGGTTAAAAACTAAATTGGGACGTATTTAAGTTTCTATCCTTTGCATGAACATTTTTTCGAAAATTTGATGTTCTCAAAAATGGCTCTTACGATTTTGACTAAAATGCCATATGCTTACGATATTTGTATAGCAAATAAAATGTATATTTTGAATTGTATATCTATAGCCTGTGTAGTCCTATTTAATCTTGATGACTAGGGCTTGGAAGTTCATGCCCTAAAAACACTGAAGTATGCATGCCTCTTAAAAACTTGAAAATATGCCAAGAAATGTGCACTATTTAATTAAAACAATTAATGTCCCTTTGCAGTAGACAAAACGAGTTAGTATAAATAATAAATAAAGTTACCTTATTAATTAGCCTTAGAGGTTGAAGCAGAAATAGTCCCGCTGCTAGTATTAACTGCTAAGTTGCAGTTCACAACCAACATTTTGCACAAATTTTCAAGTGTAAAACATTGTCTGTTGTCTGGCAAAACACTTTTATAACGTGAAAAACTTGTCTCCACGTCACAAGATGTTATCGGGGCATATTTAAATGATGTTAACTGCTTCACAGAGAGAGTCAAGTCTCTTGGTGTGACAAATGGTTTCCTTTTGAGGATGTCTCGAATATCTCACATCTGTTTGTGACCAGAATTTTTTGAAATTAAATAATTCACTCTCTCTTTCACTTTTTGTCCTATGCTACCAGAAACCGATCTTTTTCAAAGACAGTAAGTGATTAATGTAAAGGAGATCCTACAGCTTCCAATGCCTTTATGGCTGCTGGTAAGAAAGAAAAATGGGCAGATATGAAACTAAGATCCTCTTTTAATCCAGTGCCTGACAGAATATTTTGCACAGTTTCTATTGAAGTATCATTCGAATCCAATGAATTAACAACCTCTTCGACTATTTCTATGTGCTCAGCAAAATATAAAACCACATCGACCCATGTTCCTCATCGAGTTAACACTGGTGCAGGAGGAAGTTGGATACTAGGTGCTGTTGATCTAAACAACTACTGGTGGGCAGGCAAGTGTTGCTATAATCGTGCTGCTCAAAACGTTGACCTGCACTTTATCTTTGTTAATATAAACCTCTCAGATAACGCACTGATTATTCTCTACGCACATACATACAAGGAAAGGATGAAACAGGGGATTCACTTCGTGACAACAAGACTCAGCATTAGTTCTCACCACCTCGCGAGCTGTATCATCATGTGCAATACCACCAATATGAAAAATATTATACAAATGGAAAAAATAATAAAACACCATAAAAATCATTAAAATATGCTAGATGGGGGCTATAATATTGAAACTTTGTGAGTTGCATCATCATGTGCAATACTACCAATATGAAAAATATTATCCAGATGGAAAAAAATAACAAAAAACCATAAAAACCATTAAAAAATGCAGTATAGGGGCTATAATATTGAAATATGCATTTATCAAAAATCAAGAAAATATGCAGTTGTATGCACCATAAAATCACGTCCAAATAACTGAAAATTCCATAATTCGTGCATATAATGTAAAAGTATACATTTTAACCCCTATGAAGAAAACATGCAAATGCATGAACTTCCTAGCCCTATTGATGACTTTTGCATAACTGGTAAACCGTTGGAGTTAGACCAAATCTTATTATTCAAAAGATGTAGATCTGGCTAAAACACTCGTTACATTTTTTCTGGAGTGAACCATTTCGGAGATATTTGCGTGTGTGTTTTGCAACGCGACGTGGCGTTGCCACATTTCTCTTAGAAATTAAACTTTGGATATTTTAATATTAAATTGTGACTAAATCCATTCAAACTAACGTATAAAATCATTGTGCCATTGTTCACACTATGTTTGTGCGATAGTGAAATAATAAATCATTTATATTTATTCTCAAGAAACTATATGGCTCCAAATATTTGACACAAATTATTTTTTTCGGCAAAAGAACTCTTTGTTGACAATGAATGTATTGGAATATTACACCCTATATGGTATACCATGACATAACAGCTGACCAATATTGATTTGATTTTAAACAACACAAGAAAGTAAATAAACTCGGTAAGTATTACATGTTATTTCTGGAGGTTTACGTAGAACGAACAAATTTTTCGCTATTTCTATTTTAGTATGTCATTTATTTTTACGCTGGTTTGATGCCAGATAATAATTATTACGTGATTTGTTTCATGCTACTATAATAATTATATGGAGTTGTTTTAAAATTGTTATTAAAACTATTAATCTACCTCAAATAATCCTATGTGAACTGCAGTATAGTATCCATTTAGAATTAAATTATTGTTATTATTGGCTGTGAAAGAGTTTTCCCGGCAGCACCGCTGGAGGGATCGTAACCAATTTGCTTTCGGCGCAGGAAACACTCACATGAATCCTGTAACTGGCATTTCCCAAAGCTGTTGGACAAATAGATACATGGAAATCGTTTTTTCACCCAGTGCTAAGCTAGAATGTACACTTAGTGCAAAAATTATATTGATTCACACAGAGCAACATCAGCCCCTCTCTGTAATTTCACAATAATGCCTAATATTTGATCCTCGTGAATATCCACGTATCTGGTATAAGCTAAATGCTCACTATGACAATACGAGGACAGCTTTCCTAATGCTTAGTAGTCTATGAAACTATTTCTGTAGCTGGCACTCTCGAGCGATTGTCAGTAGTATGATAAAAAATCAAATCTGGAGTTTTACAGCAGAGTTTAAACAACATTCCTTACCACGATTTGCTTACGCACTGACGCATTGAAGTAATGGCAGTCCAAAAGCCAATTCATAACAACACACAGATTATGAATATTTATATGACAACTTTTGATGCTCTTTAACAAATGCGTGTTTGGTTTATCTCCTCATAACCTCTTAAACCAGAGGAAGTGACGTATCGGAAGCCTATCGTTCGTGTGACGTGGGGCGAGGGCCGTGTAATATAATGTTGCCCAGATAAAAGACACTCTGAGTACAGAACTGGAGGGTATAGTGCTCTCGATTACAATAAGATAGTGCAGTGTTTTTTTTCTCTCTGGTTCTATTATGAAATTAGCAAATTCCAAGTCAGTTAAAAACCAAAGTGGGTATTTTCTTGAAATTGGCTCTAACGATTTTGATTAAAATGCCATATGTTTGAAATATTTGTATGAAAAATTAAATGTATATCTTGAATTTTCTGGCTATAGCCTATGTAGTTGTGTTTACTCTGGATTACTTTTGAATAGCTCGTAAGCCGTAAGAAATAGACAAAATTTTACTACGTAGACCTCGCTAAAACACACAATTTATGTCTAAATTTCGGAAATATTTCTTATTATTTGTGACAATTTTGAAAAACTTAAAACTTTCGTGAAATGGAACAAGGTTATTCATTTTTTATGTGCTAAGCGTGCAAAGAGAACGCAATCTCAAAGCTTTAAAAGATTTGACTATCGCTCAAAGCCTACTGTATTCTAATATCCCACTTGAAACTATAAGGAAATTAGCAATAAGATAATTTGTACAAATATTTATCTCAACAAACACGAAGAAGGTAGAGGATTAAGAGTTTGTAAGAATGGTTAGTACAAGGTCATGTGAGTGCAACACTTCACATTTTTTTTCTTCAAGTGTAGAATTCATATTATTTTATTTAAAAACTTATTAATTATTCATAACTTCTGATCAAATCTTATAGGTGTATTAACATAACCCAATAATTATTTTATAGTTTGGTTTGCTTAGAATGCAGACTTACATGTTGGAAATAATGTCCAATACTGTAGGTTTGTTGTCAGCGGTGAAGACTTGGGGAGACAACGTGTGCGAAACGGATAGTAGAGTGGTGGCTAAGCTGGTGTACATAAATTGATGTTGTCAAATCAGTGAGGCGGGGTGGGCTTGTTCATATCTCTATCGCGAACAGCCACCTGCTCCCCAAGCTCTGCTAAAAACAAACTTCCCCGCATTAGACCACGGCATCTCCGTTTTAAACTACTTTCTACTCTATTTTTTTTCTGTTCGCGAGAGATGTCGGTTTTGTCGGCGATCGTAACGCAACAACTGCTACCGCATTTTATTCTGCCATATTACAAGTAGACAATAAAAAGGTGGAGATAAAAACAAAATCTACCCAATCACAACCCGCATGACTCGGTATAACTCTTGTGAACTAAATCAAATAATAGGTATATTACCTTCTGAAGCTTTATAGAGCTTTAATTTAACATCTTAGTGTCAAACATTAAGTACTGCAACTGATCAAAAAATTGAAGCCAAGATTTTGCCGAAAATGCTCTTTTTAAATCGCCTGCACACCATTCGGGTTAAGATTTGTAGTGAAATTCCCACCTGAAAAACAGGTCGACTTATAATTTCCCTCTGGAAAGAGAGAAAAATTAAATTAAATTGAATTTTATTATTTCAGCACGTCCTAGATAAAAATCTGATGTATTGCACTCACACGACTTTCTCTACTCTTGTACCAACCATTCTTACAAACTCTTATTCCTATATCATCTTCGTGTTAGTTAAGATAAACATTTGTACAAAGCTTATTTCCGTTTAGGTGCAAGGGGAATACTAGAAACAAGAAGGCTTTGAGTGATATTCAAATCTTTTAAAGCTTTGAGATTCCGTTCTCTTTGCACACTTAACATATAAAAAGATGAACAACGATGTTGCATTTCGCGAAACTGACACACATAAGAAGGAATATCTCCGAATTGCCTCACGCTACAAGAAAATTTATTGAGACATAAATTGTGTATTTTGGCAAGATCTATATTTTTTGTATAGTATGATTTTGTCTGTCTCTTACGGTTTACCAGTTATGCATAAGTCGTCCAGAGTAAATACGACTACACGGGCTATAGCCAGAAAATTCAAATTATACATTTCATTTGTCATAAAAATATCTCAAACATGTGACATTGTAATCAAAATCGTTAGAGCCATTTTCAAGAAAATCAAAATTTTCGAAAAATGTTCCATGTAAAGGGGAGCTTAGGCTGGGAATATTTTCTTCAAAATCTTCGTGTCGCATCCTTGAAAGACATTAAACTTAAATACCAACTTTGGTTTTTAACCGATTTTTCGTTTTTGAGTTATGCTGTCCACAGACACACACACATACACACACACACACACACACACACACACACACACACACACACGGACCTTTTTCTAAAAATGCTCTTTTTGGATTCAGGGGTCCCCAAAACATACATTTCCAGTGAAATCTCGACATCGAATTTTTGGATGGAATACAATACTTCCCCTACTGGCATACAGGGCAAACGTGTGTGTGTGTATGTGTGTGTGTGTGTGTGCGCGCGCGCTTGCGTGTGTGCGTGTGTGTGTGTGTGTTGAATATGACTATTTGTTAACAGGGCAGTTTTACTAACAAGAACGTATTAAATAAATGTGCTACATTTCCTCTTGTTAAGCAGTGCATTAAACTCTTTAGGTTTTCTATAAACTTTTTGGTTACATACTCTAACTTCCGGTGTAATGTCGAAGATAAAACTGGAAAACATTAAATTTTGCAAGAGATTCAGCCCTTGCTAGAACTGTTTTCGTGCACGCATTAAATAACAGCTTGGAAACTTTTCAGACCGCAATTATTTTAATTGCTTCTAAATATCAACACACTCGTGCAACTTTTGTCAACTTTATACGGATTATGTTCCATTTGTGAAAGAGCTCAGTTAAAGCTGCTACTCCTCCACAAATCCCTTTCCGTAATGCTATTTAAAACGTCGCGTCCGTGTTCACTTGTTTCACTGAACAGTCAGTCGTACCACGTTTACAAGAATGAAACTTACCTAGATTCTAAGCTGTCCTGAAATGTAGCTCAGAGACGCGATAAAGTTCATCTTGCAATTAATTGATTTTAAACAACGTAATTATTCCTTACACTCGTTAGCGTAGGGATATTTTAAGCGAAATATTAATTTTTGAAAAATGATTCCTGATGAATTGTGTGTATTATTGGGTTTTTATTGGTTCTCTATGAGCTTTACGTCCATTTGCTATTTTAAGCAAAGAAAAAAATGAAAGGAAAGAAAAACGTATCCCCTTAGACAGTGCGTGGAATGAAAACGAGAAGATATGAAGAAGCTGGAAGGCTTCAAATCGGAATGAGAGAAGAAAAATAAGAACCAACGAAAGAAAAAAGTAAGATAAACGCATTTGCCCGTCCTTCTTAATTTGTTCTCGTTCTTTCCTTTCTTCTTCATCTTTAAAAGTCGCTTTTCCCCATGAGGAAGATGGAGTATGCGTTCCTTGGCGTTCTTTGTTTCCTTTTTCATTTCCTTCAAGGTTATTATCACTTTCACACATCCACTCTATTTCGTCCCTCTTTTCTCCTACGGGTCTGATAACGTGTATGTTAGGATTGGATCGCTTTGTTTGAAGTATAGAACATGAGAGGATGCATGTTTACTTTAGATACTACATTCTCAGTACTTACAGACAACGCACTTTATCAGAGGTTTACAAGAAAATTGTCAAATGCTAAAAAAATAAATATTATTTAGAGCGGTAACATAAAAGTGAACCCGAGTTTAATCACCTAAAAATACTCTTCAGACAAGCTGAACTTAGCATTTTGGTTGTAGAATCTTGATCTATATTTACAGAATCTTGATCTAAGATCAAATCTGACTGGTGAATTTTCTCCAGTTAAGTTGATTGAACTTAGACCAGAAGAACTACGAAGGGAAAACTAAATGGTACACCATTAAATAAAATAACAAAATGGTAAGTAATGCATTTGCGCAGTTATTTGGTTAGTAAGAGCATAGTTTTAAATTTTATTATACCCAAAAAGTTACAGAAGTAGTAAAAATTAATTACTTCTAACCTAAAATATTTTTCGCAAAAGGTAAAGTGTGAACTTATTGGTTTAAGGCTTACTTTTAGAAACATTTGCAGTTGTGTTAGTCAAAGTTAAGAAAAATGTGTTCAAATTAGATATTCTTTGATCCAACAATTGGTAAACTGTACCAGTAAGAAAGGATTAATGAGCTAACTATATAATTAACATCGAATTATAATACCCAGCGACTTCTTTACATGCAGTTTATTTCTGTTTATACTTTTCATTTGAAATATCCACCAACACGTTTTCTCGCTTGTAAAATTTAACGATTTCTCTTATTTCTTATTTTGCGCCATTTTCCTATCCTACTGCGCCAGAAGTGATTACTGCTGCTGTCAAACACTATACTACGAACTAAGATCAAAGTTAATCTGAGACTACTTTTTATATAACGCGATCTTACTGTGATCTCGGTTAATTCTGACCTTAGATTATATCTGATCTTCAGTCAGCGATATTTATGCAACCAGGCCTAGGTGTTATTAAATAGATACAGGAATTTAATGTTATAGCTCATTTTAGCATATATATCCGCTATTTTCCAGCAAGATTCTGCCACAGCACATACACGTTTTACAGCTTAAGCCATCATACGCATTATTTGGTCACATCTGCAAGGCATTACATACAACAACATTTGACAGGAACTATAAAAGATATAAAACCGTAACTTTGCGGACACGTTAAACATGTATTCAGAGAAAATCTTCCCAGATGCCACCTTGTCCACTAAAAATCCTGCGTGTGGTCTCTGCCTTAGCTTGTTATTGCTAAATTAAGCTAAGTTTATTACACCACTTTGCTGTTGACTTGTTAAATATTATGTATAAATTTGATGAAGCTGCATTGTATACATTTATTAAAAATTGGTGCTAAGTAAATATCGCATTTACTTATAATTCTAATTTATAAAATAGCTATATAGAGAGTTAGGGTTATGAGTGCTCAGATTTTGCATAATAGTAGATCCAAATATGACGAATAATAGGTTCGACTAACAAATTCCTCTATCGTAAAAAGCAAAAGAGATATTTGAACATTATTGAATACATTGTCTTCAGAGTCTGGGAGTAGGACTAAAGAAGCGAATGTTTTGTTTACTAATGAGTCTTCCGTTTCCATGCATCCATTCACCCCTACGACGAGTGGAAGTCTAGTGTAGGCCAGGGCTTATTTCACCACACGTGTGTGAGTTTATTAGCTCTGCAAATAATGAGGGAAGAGTGGTTTTCTTTTTAGCTTTCCGAACAAGTAGTTTTTATTGTCAACATTCCTGACCTTCCGCTCTACACACATCCCAAAGTTATTCCAATAGAACTATAGAGGAACATGGTAGAGGAAATTATATTTCATATTGACATCAAGAAGTCGCTGCCACTTGTATAAACTCTTCTGTGTGTACTTAAAACACTGGTGTCAGAGATGGGATTCCTCGAATTGTCATTTTGTCACAGTAGACACTTTATTTTTACTTATTCTACCCCAAGTACCGTACAATGTGTGTTGCAAAAATCATTATTATATCTGTAATGGTTTAGGTAATGTAAATTACAATAGAGAGATATTTTTCATGTGTAGATCAGTGTGTTTAACAGCTTAAAAGAGCTCCAGAGGAATTTACCGCAGCAGTTATCGATTAATTGAATGTAATCCACGTGAAATGATAAGGGGAAGTCAGCACACTGTCGCTGTAGCTCATTGTGAGTTGTTCCCTTTCAATATCGCTTGCATCGCTCTCAGAAGAGTTCCAGGAACGTTGCTCTGGGTGTAGAATTTGCTGTGTTTTGAATGACAAATCCAAATATTAATAGGTGTCCCCGAGTGGCGTATTTCTTTCCTGGGATCTTTTGTAAAATCAGCCAGGCGTTCTTGTACCAACCCCCCACGGAAGGGTTAATGCTCCCATTTAAACTGATGAGGTTCCTCAGGCGTGGGCGATGTGGATGTCTCGAGCGAATTCAACATAACTTCGCGCGTCCTACGCTGCAAGCAATTTTCATTCAATTTTTAGTTTTAGCTGCGGTGTGTCAGTAAAACCAGTGCAGGGCGTTTTATACTTCGTATTTGGCAATCTGCTTTCCATTATTTTATATTCAAGAATAGGCAATGAGCTTGTTTTAACATTAGAGAAATTATCTTACAATGTAGTCAATAGATTGATGGTTAATGCATGTCTTTTAATTTGATCCTCTATTTCTATTTCTAGAGTTACTCTTATGTTTTTGGATGTATTATTTACAAGTTTCAGAATGTAAAAAATGATTCAATATATCGCCCCTTACAGAGCGGGATGGCTCAGGTGGTAGCGTTCTGTGACTCGCATTCCGAAAGTCGTGGGTTCGGTTCCGGATTTCGACCTTACTGAGGGAATGTTTTCCCTGCAGATCCCCATATTCCACATTGGACTCTGGCCCTCCAGGAGATGGGTAAGCTTGCAGGGGGAGAGGAGCAACTTGCACGAGCCGCCTCCGGGGAGTTTCCATCTGTGCCCTGTGCTCGTCCGATCAGCCTTAGCATCTTCTCGTTTCACTCCACCCCTTTTTTCACCTCAGAAGTGATCCATTGGCTCCCTGATTGTATATTATTGGATGATAGTATACCTGTAATATTAAAAAAACAACCCCTTTAAAATGTCACTATCCTACATCTTCTTGCTATTGACATCTGATGGCGACTCTGATAATCAGGAAGCGAAACCAGGACGCGTGAAATAGCTTAGGTGTAACTATACCTTGGACTGTCATGGTCAGCAGTGCAGAGGGGGGCGTGCCGCAGATCAAAACAAACCGATAAGAATGGATGCAACACCGAAGTACTACCTCACTGTTTACCCTTTGAAATACTTCGAAAATAAAGTCCATAATTTTCACTTAGGTGTATAAGTAATTAAATAAGAATATATAAAATGATATATGCATGTATATTTTCAAATCAAAATACTTCAATTTTATGTGACAGATTTCCAAAACATGTATATTGGCAATTTCATCGCTTCCTTTAGGCCACCCTGGTAAATAGTTGCGCCAATAATCACAACAAAGGTTGCAATACGGACAGGAATGAAATATATGCTCTCGATCGTATTGGCTAAAAGAGAAAGGCGTAGACGAATGCATTCAGTTTGTCATATAGAACTTTTATCATGATTGCTAGCCATACCTTATCGGCTAGTACAGAGCACGCCTTTTAAGAGAGCTCAGGTTAGCGCTGAAGCTCACGCCTCAAAAGGCGGCGCCGTGGCCGAGCGGTTAGGGCGCTCGCCTACCACCTAGGCGGCCCGGGTTCGATCCGAGGGACCCGCATGTGGTATTCGTGGTGGACGAAGCGACGTCAGGGCGGGTTTTCTCCGGGTGCTCCGGTTTCCCCCTCCATCTTATTCCACCGGTGTTCCATCTTCATTCCACGTATCATCACTGTCACCGCCTGCGGTGCCGTAGCAGTAAAAGCGGGCGTTAAACACAACAACACAACGCCTCAAAAGGCCCCAGAAAACGAAACAAAATCCGCCTAAAATTTTCTTTGGCGTCCTTTGTACACACTTCAGAAGATACTTCATAATATTGCTTATATAAGATTAAAACACGGTGATTAAATTTATATCAACAGATACAAGAGGTTTTATTTATTTATTTCCTTATTTTCCTTTTTACTGTAACAGCGATATAATGGGAGAAACGTTAGGAGTCCAAAAATAAACCACTTTCTTGTTTGCATGATTTAATTCTGTTTGTATTTTTTTTAACTTGATACTTGCTGTAAGAATACGTTGACCAAAGCTCACACGAGTGTTCGGTCCGGGTTACATCTTTGGGGTCCAGCCTGATGCATGAGATTTCTCATTGAAAGAAGGTCAGCAGGAATGGGAGAACGGAAGTTACAATTTCCATCAGTAAGGGACTCGAACATATTCTTCAATGCCATGTGATTTATCAACACTTCCTTCAAATTTCCTCCAGGACTGGACTTCCACTACCAGAAGCATTTACCATTTGTAATTCATCTTTAAACGATGTCCCTTCCCCTACTTCTGGTCGGCTAAATTTGCTCCATACGGCGTTAATTCCAGTGAACTCGCGCCTCCTCTCCGAGAAAATTGAGGGTTGCAATGGCACCAGAATGTAAAAGATTTTCTTTCGTTTTCCGCCAATAGTTAAATGAAAATTGGTTAACATAAATGGTTTTATAAGGATTTAAGATTAACACAGCCGGCAGCGTTATATTTATTCTTCTCTGTCTCTTTTCCTCCTCTTAATTTCTCATCTCTCTCTCTCTTTCTCCCTTGTTTTCCTATTATTTTATTCTCGCCCCTTCATCATCTCACTTCCTCTATTTTTGCCGCTTACACGCCAAGTAGCAATAATATTTTTTTCTGAAGCGTTAATACACGTTATAACAGTAGAAGAATTTAACACCAGGTAAATTTGAGCGTGACGCGGTTCTCACGTCTACCTGTTGCACGTGGAGTGAGAATTACAGTTCTTATCGGCTCTACTTCCGTGAACATGCCACAAGAAAGAGGAGGAGAAAGGGTCACAAAAAACAATCTAGCAAAGAAGAGTGTAAATCATTCCAAAAATATCGTAATACATCTCTGTGCCTGAACAAATACTTCAATTGTTGAATAATTTAAAATATACAGATGTTAGTTTGCAACACAGAGATAATTCCAATGTATAAAAGTGCCATAGACAAAAAATTCTGGAGAGATTCATACCCATTGAGGTATGAAACAAAGCGGATAGTATATACGCCAGACGTTGTTCATTTCCCACCGCAGTTATGACCATGCAAAGAATATCAGGTAGTAAACTTTCTGATTGATTTGTGGAAAAACTGTTAGATAAAGAGAAAAAACAACTGACTCACCAAGTGCAAACATATTAAGGTACTAATTATAAAATTCTTTACAGTATAAATATTTGTTTACTTTAACAGAATTCCCCCAGAGTCTGAGAACATACCTCGTTACTGAGCAGAGCATAATTTGTCATTTTCTTGATAGCAGAAATGCTGATATTAATTTCGTTATAATATCCTCTGCGTGAATGTTTGAGTTTAAAGGATACCAACATTATAAGCATCTTCTTCTGGTTCGTTTTCTTCTTCTCTGCTTCTTCGAAATTCCAGGACTGGTCTGTGACTCGCTCCGACATGAAAAGATTTTAATGAAATTGCTGTATCCATATTTTCTTAGTCGTCCCACATCCTGTGTTCCCTTAGGAGAATGAACTAATGTTTGGACGGGTAGACGGTTCCAACATGCCTGTACCATTTCTTCTTGTATATTTTAATATCTTCAACGATAATCTCATTAAGTTGTAATTCTTATTCTGTCCCTCAAATTCAATCAAACGGTGTATCTTAAAAACGGCATTTCCAACCTACAATTTCCGTTTGTGTAACCTCAATTTTTCATCACAGTATGGTAATGTAATATATTATCACATACAAAGGTTTAATCATATATCTGCGACTGTGAAACGTTTTAACGCATGGAGTATTTTAAGTAACAAAAAATGTGGAAAAAATACTTTTGAAAAAAAAGGGGGGGATATTTAAAATTGAAATCTGCATCACAGTTATGCGTTCAGAAGTGTTTGAAAAACAGCACATAGTGATAAATATTGTCAATATTAGTAAATCAAAGTCTTCAAATGAAAGAATATAAAAGAGTAAAATAAAAAAATCAGTATTTAAACTTTTTCCAGATTTTCATTTAATGTTGTAGATTCATAACCTTAAAAACCAACTCTATGATCGGGAAGAAAACAGTCATTTAAATAGCAATACTTTCTTCAAATGCAAGGAGTGTTTTAAAGGAATTTTGGAAATATCCGTATTTTTATCCAAGTTGCACCGTATTTTCAGAACGTATTACAGATCAAAATTAAGCTGCTTACCGAATTTTAAGTCATAATACAAATTTGCAATTATTTTTATAATTTGGTAAAATGAAGTCGGTCATATTTAAAAATTCTATCGCATCTGAATATTTAAATGATTTTCCTAAGTCTTTTATACCCATTAAGGATGTAAAAAGAAATTTTCTATGGGCAATATTTTGTACGTAGCTTTGAATTTTTAAAAATTCATTATTTTTCAGTATTTCAGAGTTTGACACATTTTTGTTTAAGCGATGTACAGATTTTTATGTTCATAGCAAGTTTTATGCCCTACATATGTACATGTTAACATACATACAAAGCTTGCAGGAGATGGCAATTAAATTGCAACGTTTGAAGAACTTTTAATGGTAATGAATGTTATTTTGAGAGCAATTTTTCTATAAAAACTAAGATTTACTAAATTTTACCTGCGTTAGAATATGCCAGTAGCATATATAATGAAGAGGAATCCCTGGTCTGTCTATTTTCATTTACTGACCACATTAGTAGTGAAATGCAAATTTCAGTGGATGGATGTGACCTATTGCCAGTAGCTGTACAGCAGGACCTTTAAAAATGACCACGTATTAAAAATAATGATGTCACTGTGTGGGGCAAGGATTGGGGCATAATACTATGACAGAATACAAATTTAGAATTTTTTACTATTTTTGGTTAAAAGCTCAATAGGTACCCTTCAAATTTTATAGGGTTTAGATCTCTATTCCCAATAGGGTCTTGCCTCCCCAATTCGCATATGAGCTGCAAGTTTAACAGAAACTGCAAAGCAGTTGATGAAATTGCCTCTAATTTGCAAATGGACAAGTATTTGCGTATGTTTTACTCAATACGTTTAGCGTATACTTGCCAGATGTCCTGATTCACTTAAAAGAAAGTATTTACTTGTAAAAATGTAAGTAAAATATAATACTTATTTTATTCACTTCGCCCCTTATCACAGAGAATTTTCTCTCATATGTGGGGTCACAAATTGTATGTTTCTTCTGTAAGGTTTTAAATGTTTACCGCCGGTAACTCGCGTTCAAGTGTTTGGTGAAAACCATGGTATACAGCAAAATTGCATGTGAGACATCGAGAATTGGATACAATTAGTTTTCATACGATTTCTATTCTAGTTTTTCTATCCAACATGTTTCTGTCCAGCACAATTCAGTTGCATCTAATTTTGTCATCATCTCTTTCAATGAAAAGAGCCAATAAGCGTCAGTACGGGAACAATATGGTGGACTGTGCAAACAACACGTAGTCAGCTGTTGTATTTGTACGAATTTGTTTGTATTTGTGTTGCAGCAGTCAGTTGTTTTTGATTCTGTAGTCTTTTGCATGTAATTTTGCCTTTAACACGATGTAATAGAAACAAATAAATATTTGAGAGGTAGAACTGGAACTTAAAAATTCAATGCCACGAATTTGTGAATTCGTAGAAAATTGTGATAGTCTTCCGGGTCCTCTAACCTCAATTCGTTTTGTAGTAGACCCAATATACCTCAACCCTATTCCTGTTCTCTTCTTTTTGACCATAATAATGTCTTTTACACCTACTGAATTTTTTCTTCCTACCGAGAGTTATGTAAATACATATCAAACCTATACTTAATATAGCATTGTTGTAGAAAATGGTTCATTAGAAATAAGGGTTAACAGTGAGAAAAAAGTTCAAAGACCAGTATGAACTAAGAAGTGTTGGAAAATGTTTGTGGAATGTAAGAAACAACTTGAAGTGGACAGTCAATAGAACAATTCAAAATTTAGTAATTTTAGTATATATACTGTGTTATAGTGTTTTAATTTTGTATACTTAGATATACATTTTTTTGTTGTAGATGTTTTGAGTAAGCCGATATTTGGAATAAATTACTCTTATTATTATTATTATTATTATTATTATTATTATTATTATTATTATTATTATTATTATTATTATTATTATTATTATTATTATTATTATTATTATTATTATTATTATTATTATTATTATTATTATTATTATTATTATTATTATTATTATTATTATTATTATTATTATTATTGTTATTGTTATTGTTATTGTTATTGTTATTGTTATTGTTATTGTTATTGTTATTGTTATTGTTATTGTTATTGTTATTGTTATTGTTATTGTTATTGTTATTGTTATTGTTATTGTTATTGTTATTGTTATTGTTATTGTTATTGTTATTGTTATTGTTATTGTTATTGTTATTGTTATTGTTATTGTTATTGTTATTGTTATTATTATTATTATTATTATTATTATTATTATTATTATTATTATTATTATTATTATTATTATTATTATTATTATTATTATTATTATTATTATTATTATTATTATTATTATTATTATTATTATTATTATTATTATTATTATTATTATTATTATTATTATTATTATTATTATATCATCAATAGCAGTCACTGTATTAATATTTGCATCCGTCATGTCAATTTCTCACCTGAAATATCATTTATTTTTGGACTAAAATGCAGCAAAGTGTGACAGACACCGGATACAGTAGAGTTGGTCAAAAATGTTGGCTTGATTAAGTGAGAAAGAGTTGTACTGAATTTTAATACGCACCCCGATTTGAAAGCCGGCACTCCTCTAACGGTTGCAAACGATCTTCTGCGATAACGCGCTTTTTCCCTGGAACATCCATCACAGAGGTGCCACTTTTGTGATTACATAATGCTGGAGAAATATCACTCCTCGCTCGGCGAAAGAACAAACCCCTGATGGATTTTAGTTCCTGCACATTAACCAACATGGCGCCAAGAAGCTCATCCGGATCCGTCTTTTGTTTCTGCACGGGTTAACGTTGGCTTCATAATTAGCTGGTTAAATTCACCTCCCCTTCCCTTGTCTAACCACCACTAGCCGCCCCTTTCCCTTCACCTCTCCATTTTCAGTGGCCAGAACGGGGCCCCCTTGGAACTCGCCTCTGGCCCCGTTGATTAAATATTTGTGTCAGCGTAGGCCGTTGGAGGGGGGTCAGGTGTCCGGGGAGGGGCACCACGTTCCACCCCACCCTCGGTATGCACCGCCTGGAATTCCTAGCCGGATAATATAATGTTCGTATGTATCGATTAGGGAAGCAACTATCCTCCTACCCCCCCCCCCCCACCCTCCTCACCTGGCAGCAGACGATAGATACTGCATGAGGAGATGTCACGATAACATTGAATTTTTGTTTTAATCTGCTTCCAACTTGTTAATTAAGCAAAAAATATTTTGGTGTGCTAGTGAAGAAAGATGTGTATACGACATGCTGGTTCCATTCTTGTAAAGAGCACCCTTCTCTTGGGAATATGAGGGGAAAAATAAAAACAGATATGTTTCTCCAGTAATTGCAGAGGCAGAATTAAAGTTCTTCCAAAATTAACACTGCTACAGATACACGTACCTACAGCTGTGGTAACGTTTCGTGCAACAAGGACATTACTCCCCTCTTCAAAATCTTCCAGATGGTAATAAGGCAGTATAGAACCTTTGTTAGACGCAAGATTAAGGAAACATTCACTTCGTTTCCATAGGGAATTCACATCGATTTGAGTTCTCATTCCGGATTGAATACAACATGGAAACGCGGATTCAGATCGAACTAAATCCTTGGATCCAATCCTGTTAAAAGTATGATCGGATCGAAATTTTGTTGCATGGAAACACCTATCGGATTGAAATCCATTTGTCATTTTGTTTTCTTAGCGAAAGTGATGAAATAAAACACAACAATAAAGCCATTTTTATTGTTTCTATAATCTCGCAATATATTAGTCTAAAAACATTCACTAGCCTCAAAACTTACTTAAAATATACAGAAAACATATTTACAGGTTCACCAACATAAACCTGTGACGAAGATAAAAGCCTGAGCCTTGTGTATCCAAATAGATTTCATTGAGGACCAAATTCAGCATGGAAACGCGGATCGTATTGAGAATGGAATTGGACTCGAATCGATTTCAATTCCCCATGTAAATGCAGTGGATGTTTAAGATACAAATTTTTTAAATTATGTATCCATTAAGTCCAGCCTCTATAAGATATACTAGACCTTTTGGACTTCATTATTTATTTTCCATACATCAGCATTACAATTTACAAAGGTACAGGAATATGTAACGATTTCTTTAACAAAATTAACTTTAACAAATTTAACAATGTGTATTACAATTTATTAAAATAACCGCAGTTTCTTTAACAAAATTGATTTGATAAATTTAACAATATAATTTCATGTATAAAATGTAAACTATCTATTTACAAATTCCAAGTATATTGATGTGGAAATTCTATCTGCTAATTTATTAATGAGCTCACACGAGTACCTGTGTCTTACTAGATTATACATTTGCTGGTCTGTTAGTAACCAGTGTATTTCTGCATTATAGACCCATCGGATCGGACATTCCCATAAGGAATGCTCCGGTGAGTCTAACGCCCCACATTTACATGTCAAATTAAGTGTGGAGGGTTAGACTCACCGGAGGATATAAGTAACCATACATATTTATAGACAGTTAAAGGTAGAACTAGCGCTTTTTAACGGTAGAACAAATTAGTTATAAGGGTAAAATTATGCCACGGAGGATCGGTATTAAAAGAAGCTTTAAACTCCCTGTTAGCTTTAAACTATAAACTTATATACGTTAATATTATTGTTAATCTTCGTTTAAACCCGCCTTCAATTAAGTACATTTTAATGCTATGTTGTAAGATGGCGATTCCAGATGTACATTTGGATATCGGGGAAGTATTTGAGGAATTGATATTACAAAGAATTATTCTAATAATTTAAAAACCACAAGGACCCAAAAATTTCTTAAATAGACCTGATCATTTATTACGTTAAATTCGGAACCGGATACAATAATCAACGAAAAGGTATAAACTGTAAAACCATATATTTTAGTATTGAATTTCTATTAAAATAACAATAATGCTTGAAAATTAATTATAAAATAAAAGCTAAAACCATGCAATACTATCAATCGATCCATCTGATGCAATTTATGTGACCTTTGAGGCAGAATCAGACAATCGTAGATGCAACGACTTTGGTGTCGAATTACACAGTATTTTGTCGGTCACACGTTGATAGGAAACAATGCTTCACACCGCCTAACAATGCCCCAATGTCCCTTTGAGACAGTCCTTTGCCGCCGATAAAGCTATTAGATCTCTATCCTTGGGTATGCGTGAGTTGTTTAAAAAAGAATGACACCCATTCTGATGATAACGTCTTAATCAAGGTTCAATATTTTCACTGAGACGTTACCGACCAATGTACGTCTATTACAATATAATTCACCAGCCAAATAAAACTGTGCTGACAATTACTCACATAAAATTTGCTTTACTATAACTCTTGCGTATCCCTTGGTTTCCACGCGCTTATATGATGCAACATATGTAGGTCTGTTCACTTCGACAGACAAGCTATACTCAAGTGGCGCTACAAAAACGGTTGAAACTATTCCGCTTCTTAAATCCGCGAAGCTACCCCCTTTTTTCTATTCATTTTGTATCTATAATTTCGGTATCACATCACATAAACATACTTACATGCTTTTATCAACATACATAAATTGATTATCACCTAGCCTTCTACATATCTACGAGAATATACACTATTTCTACCATGATTAAATTGAAGTAGATAGAAAAAGGAATTTTGATGAAGAATTTGCAAAAATATATACGAAAGGAAAGCGTAATAGGTTGTGTCAAATAAGTTTACACTATACTTTGTGTGGAACAAACAAAATGCCAAGAAAAATGTACTTAAATTGCTACTCGCACAAGCTAGGTAACTGCAAATCTAATTTTTGTTATGAATAGTAACCTGCCGCGCTGGACTGTTAGGTTATGTTTCACCGTAAACGGCCATGTTCAAACATTAGCCTTTTTTTCTAAGCTGGCAGGTTTACCAATAGCATTTATTAGCATGTCATCTACAGTATTTTATTATATCAGTGTTTCGATGTGTATTAATTGAGGTTATAGTTGACAAAAGTAACGCAATGGATTTAGAAGGTAATTCATCTCCAAAGAACAGAAGGAAGAAAGTTGCAAACCAAAGCAAACGAAGAAGCACATGTAAGCAGACGAGGAAAATTGGTTCCACGAAAACAAATACAAGCAACCAAGGGTTGCCAACAGCATTGTAAGCTTAAGTGCAAAAGCTAGCAGAAATATAGAAATGTCCAAGAATGATTTAAAAGACGAGTTTTATGTTTGAACATGATAGTATAATTCTACTCCGCTCCAAATGTAACTGAAAGATTATAAATAATATAATACACATGTCTTAGCTCTCCTTTTTACCTTCTCTATTACGTATAGTAAAGTAGAAGAAGTATTGTATTCCATCCAAAAATTCGATGTCGAGATTTGCACCGGAAATAAGTTTTGGGGCCCGCTGAATCAAAAAAAAAAAAAAAAAAAGCATTTTTAGAAAAAGTTTCGCCGCGCGCGTGAGTGTGAGCCAGTCAGTTTGTGGACAGCATAACCCAAAAACGAAAAGTCGGTTAAAAACCAAAGTTGATATTTAAGTATAATGTCTTTCAAGGATGGACACGATGATTTTGAAGAAAATTCCTCCACCCTCAACTACCCTTTACATGGCAAATTTTTCAAAAATAAATATTTTCTTGAAAATGGCTCTAAGATTTTGATTAAAATGTCATGTTTTTTTAGATATTTTAATGACAAATTAAATGTACATCTTGAATTTTCTGGCTATAGCCCCTGTAATCGTATTTACTCTAGACGACTTTTGCATAACTGGTAAACCGTAAGAGATAGACCAAATATTACTATACAAAAATGTAGATCTTGCTGAAATACACAGTTTATGTGTCAATAAATTTTCTTGTAGGTTGAACCATTTCGGAGATATTCCTTGTTAAGTGTGTGAGTTTCGGAAAACTTAAAGCTTTCGTGAAATGGGACATCGTTATTCATTTTTTTTATTTGTTACGTGTGCAAAGAGAACGGAATTTGAAAGCTTCAAAAGATTTGACTATCATCCAAAGTCTACTGCATTCCTATATTCTCCTTGTACCTACAAGGAAATAAACAATAAGATAATTTCTGCGAATGTTTATCTCAACTAACACGAAGAAGGTAGAGGAATAAGAGTTTGTAAGAATGGTTGGTATAACAGTAAAGAAAGTCATGTGAGTGCAACACACCAGATTTTTGCTTTCACATTTATTTATTGCAGGCATCCTGTACAAAAAAATAATGTTCTTAGTTAAACCCAGAAATTTCTGTATGAAAGCATATTAATATACAATCACATATTATTTAATGTTACAAATAATCTAATATAATTGCACCAACTACCCATAATTTTAAGTGTTTAAATTAGCTGGACACTGATGATAAAATGCTGAACTTGATACGAATTGTATCATAAATGCTCAATTTGTGCACGGTATATAACGGTTAAACTTATTGGACTGTATAACTTCTAGGCTTGATTTTTCAGAACAAGAAAGTAGTTAAAACTATGACAAAGCAAAGAGTTATTTTCATGTCTTATGCTCCTTTAATATAGTCTCTTTGGTTATGTTTTAAATCTTTTCCAAGAATTCAGTTAAAATGCAACATGGCCTTCTATATGCTCAGCTGCCGTCACCTGTCCTGGTGAAGTGACTCTTTTTACTTTGTTTAAAGCCGGTTCTCCGACTCCAACGCACTGTTGTTTCGGCATATATTGGAGCATCCACGTTTCGTTGACTGTCACATAACGTTGCCAACATTCGTCGAAACAGCTTCCAATTTTGCGCGGAACTGATGACGCGTTCTCTTTCTAGCCGGTCGTTTTCAAACCCTTCAGCCACCTCGCTGATAGGGTTTTCATTTCTAAATATGGTGTAACAACGGTGCGAATGCCGTAGTTAGCGTTACATTCCAACGCTTTAGTATCTGCTACCGGTCGCAAAACTATTATGTCCTAACTGTTACATTGTCTGTTAGTTGACAGCACAAATACACCATAATAAATAAAATGAAAAACATAATTTCAAAACATTTATTCATACAAATTTATATTATGGTAAGTATTTTCTTTCAATGGGATACCAAATATTTAATTTTGAAAGAACAGAGAGCCCCGTAGAGAACCTGCCTACTGTCCAAGGGGTCCCGGGTTCGATTCCCGGCAGGGGGGTAGGAATTTTTCTCCAGCCAAGATTATTACTCATCCTTCCCTGACTCTGGAAGTATAATGGCGGCGTCGTGGCTGAGTGGTTAGACCGCACGCCTATCACCTATGCGGGACCCGCATGTGGTATTCATGGTGGAGGAAGCGGCATCTGGGCGGGTTTTCTCCGGGTTCTCCTGTTTCCCCCTGCATTCATTCCACCAATTGCTCCATTATCACAATTCCAATCATCTATTTCGCCTGCATTTCATATCATCCTCTCCCGCGTTATCATACCTGGTGCTTGACTGACCACCTGCTTCCAGGTCTTCACTCTGTCCGATCCAGAGGTTCCTTTGCTCCCCGACAGGTGTCTCACTATCCATTTCTCTGGTTTAAAAGTTTTTCGGTGTAATTTTGAACAGTAAAGCTGTGACTAACCGTAAACAATGATTTGTTTGTGTTTTGTTTATACGTTTCTTGGATTAAGATTGGGTGCCTTACTAAAATAAATGCAATACTAATTTGCATTGTTGATTTTGCCATAAATACTTATACTTTTGTATACAATGCTTCTTAATTTAAATACGCCTTAAAGTTATGCGTTTTGATACGTCATAACAATTTTTTTTTTTTGTTTTTTTTTGTTAGGTTTTTCTCAGAAACAATTTTGTTCGTAATCTCATATAAATGACTATGTTTCTCAGCAACCATTAGAGCTAGAGATTTGAAATTCTGCACACTTATTTTTTATATAAAATTAGGCATATTGACCCAGAATTATGATGCTATAATTCATCCTTTGAGTATGGCATCAGTATTTTGTTGAAAAACTATGCAAATTTTACATTTTCATTTTTTTATACTGAAAACTTCATTTTAGCAAAATCACCACAGATACTTACATAACTCTAGATCAATATTATAACACACATGAACTCTAAGTATAAAAAATGCAGTGTTGTGCTATTTATAGTTATCTTAATTTTGTGGCAGCAATATAGCTTCTTTTTCTCAAAATATTTTCTTCTATTTACTTTCTAAAGTTCGGTAGCACAAACAGTGATTGAGAATATTAAGTGCGTGCATTTCATAAAAAAATTAAAAGTCATAGTTCAAACAATTGTAGAATGTTGGTATAAAGTACCTCTTGGTTATGCTAGGGTTAAAATATATTGTGATTTAAAAGCAACAGTTGCCTTTTAAAACACGTTATTTGTCTAGTGTTCACTGATACGAGCAAACAACATATTTCACAAGTCACACTGGCATTGTTTGCTCTAGAGGTAGTTATTTAAAAAGACCATTCGGTTTTTCTGCTATTTGTGTTAGTCGTTGTTCAGTCATCCGGCAGTCGACTTTGAGAGAATTACACAAAACGAATTTACTAAAATACACTGTTTGGGTGCATCTCTGTTTGTTTTCATCTTATGGGGGTTTTAAATGGCGTGAAGCATAACCAATGTGACCAATGAACTATTCAATAGTTGCAATGCCGGGCTAGAGGCGTAGCGCTGTAATTAAGACAAAGAAAGGTGGGGGGGGGGGGGGGACAGGCAGATACACCTGACCTGGTGTGAAAAGCATAAATATAGTATTTTCTTTAGTTTTATCTGCATATTCTAAATGCCTATTATAGAAAATAGATAAAACGTCCTTAGAGTCACAAAAACAGTTAACATTAATGTATATATTGTATAAAATAATTATAATCTGAACACGTGTAGCTTCTGGTATATACGACATACTAATGAGTAACGATTTAGTGAGCCACCAGAAATAATCAATACTTCCCTTTCAGGCCGATGTGTCATTGGTTATAACCAAAGGCAAGATTTTCTGGTGATAATTATATGAAAAATTTACATTAATTTCACACAAATTTTCGGGTAAAATTAATGTACATAGACGTTATTGAAATTAAAATTAGCAGGTAAGTAGTGTTACTGTAACATTATTGTTCAAATTTCTCCAAATTAAAGCATTTTATTATTATCATGACATGAATCACATCAGACATCAGGGCCAATTCCCACCAATCAGCGTCACCTTATTGCAATATACAACAAGTTGTGGCACTTTCATTTTCCATAGTTGTCTTTATGTTTTTACAACCAAGTTACGCATATGTGAAGAAAATCTCTCGCTGTCACCATTTGGTACTGGGCTCCAAAGAAATTCACCTTTTGCTTTGAATGGCAATATATCAAATTTGTGCCTAACTTTTCAACAATGGAACAAAGTTCTTTGTGCTTAACGTTTATTGCGGTAGCTTTGATAGCACAGAAATTTGACCTTGTGAGATAACCTTTAATTGTAGCCTCACCGATTGCATTGTCCGGCAGCTTTCTTTTTCTCTGGCAATAATGTTTATTTTGTAGTATTGTTGCAAGTTGATCTCAAAAGAAACCGGGGTGTTGCATTCGTAAGAATTAGATGTGAATTATGTTGTTATTAAAACCAAAACTTAAACACGAGCGAAATGATTTAAAAAAAACTTATTTTTCTAAGCAAAATTTTTTTAAAAAATAGGTATTTCTTATTTATCTCTAAAATATAAAAAATTCGCGAAAATAATAATTCCTTATGACTTCTAAACTATGTTAAATGTATGCAAGCCAATTTGTTCTGTAATTCAACAATTATCGTTAAAAACAAAAGCTTTTGCCTCCAGCTAGTAGCATGAATAGTGCTGTCATTGGAGAGGGGTAAAGAGAGGGAAAGAAGGGGAAGCTACGAAGTCCTAGTTAAGTAACCATGACACCGTTGTAGTTTATTAAATTCGTTTTCTGTACGTTTGAGCAGTATATGGACAAGGAACAGTAGTTTTCTCAGCACTGGATTTTGTTTCCTCTCTAGTCTATGTGGTATTAACTGTGCCTGCCACAGAAGTGAAACTGTTTGAAGGCAGAACATACGTTTGATGACGCGTGAGATTTGTCCTCTTTTTCCCTCCTCCCTCGCAACCACCCTTTTCATCTGCCGCACAAAATGACCAAGTCACATCCGCCGTGGCTCGCTTGTCACGAGTTCCCAAAGTGCACCACAGAGGTCACTGAGGAAACATTAATTTGCGTATAAATCTGATAGCTTACCACTATTGAACATTGTTTAGCCCGTCACTGCCTTTCCTCTTCGGAAATAAATAAAAATACACGCACACATACACAAAGAAATTCTCGCGGGGGACAAAAACATGTCGCAGGAAGGCGAAGAGCAACCGTACTTAATTAAAATCGACATATTTCATTAGTGACACTGGCGTTTTTCTGTGTTTACTTTTTTGCGCTTTTCTGTGCTCCAAAGCGCTTGAGCCACCATCAACGGATGCAGATAAAGAGTATGTTTGCAGCGTTACATGACTCCAGTGTCCCATTTTTACTTTGTCAGCCACTCACCTGGGCAGGAGGAAATACATAAATGGACATATGGAAAAGAAGAAATACAAAATGTTAAACTTTTCCATTATTTAGAAGTAAAGTTTGACCTGGAACGACGCACACATTTAAGACGGTGTTCCTTTGTAATTCCTCATAGGAAAATGTAAAAGGATATTATGTGCTGTACTCATATGACTTTCTCTACTCTTGTACTACAACACTTATTCCTACAAACAATTAGTCCTTTATTTTCTTCGTGTTAGTCGAAATAAACATTTGCAGAAATTTTATTATTGCTCATTTTCTTGTAAGTCAAAGGGAATACACTAGATGGTCAAATCTTTTAGAGCTTTGAAGTTCCCATTGTATTGCTAAGATATAAAAGAAGTGAATAACGATCTTTCATTTGTATAAAGTATTTTAAAACTAACAGGGTGGCTCGGTTGGTTAGACGCTGGCCTACTGATCTCAAGGTCGTGGGTTCAAATCCGGCCCAGACCGATGGTTTCTATGTGTCCTTAAAAAGGACAGCCCCATGTCAATAGATTTACTGGCATGCAAAAGAACTTCTGTGGGACAAAATTCCAGCACACTTTCGACGCTGATGTAATCCTGGCAATTGACAGCGTCGTTAAACAAGATTATATATATATTGTAAAAGTAACACAAATGACTCCGAAATGGTTCATTCCATAAAAAATGTATTGGGACATCAATTGTGTATTTTAGCAACATATACATTTAGATAAGATTTGCTCTATCTCTTACGGTTTACAAGTTATGCAAAAGTAATTCAGAGTAAGCAGGACTACAAAGGCTATAGACAAAAAAAATTCAAAATATACATTTGATTTGCATAAAAATATCTCAAACACATGAAATTTTAGTCAAAATCGTTAGTCATTTTCAAGAAAATAAACATTTTCGAAAATTATTCCATGTAAGGAGTAGTTTAGGGTGGAGAAATGTTCTTTAAAATCTTCGAGTTCCATCCGTAAAAGATCTTTATCGTAAATACCAACTTTGATTTTTAACCGACTTTTTCTTTTTGAGCTATTTGGTTCACACACAGACACACACACGCGCGCGCGCGCGGACCTTTTTCTAAAAATACTTCTTTATTACGTCACAGTTTCAAAGAGATTCCACAACCTTCTGAAGTACTGAGGGTATTGACGGAGTACCAGATATGCCAGTTAAAACATTAAAAACCATGTATAAGGTAATGATTGTAATGAAGTGAGGTTAGGGATGGGAGAAAATATAACGTAAATAATATACAATAGTTCTGGGAGGGTATACTGAGTTTGGGAATGGGTATGGGTATTGTGACTTTGTTTGGGTGTGAAGTAAAGTAGACAGATGTAGTCGAGATAAAGAAACACTTTTATTTCCGTAAACAGTAACTTTGTACACTCGTTGCAACAGCAAGAAAGTCTTTTCCGATTCTCCAACAGCACGACTCCGAATTCGTAACACAAAGAACTGTCCCTTCTCCGTCGGCACAACTCTTCACATCGTCTGTCCGTCTCCGTCGGCACTACTCAACCTTCACATACGTCTGACTCTTCTTCTCACACTTTACCGCTATTTATATCTCCCAGGCACTATTCTGGAAGCTTCAGGAACGTTCACTTATTGCGGCGAGATACAAAGTAGAAGACTCCAGAAGAATCTATCCTTTTCTCTCTTTCGGCAAGCGCCCCAACAATGCGGCCATTCTCTGTCTCTTTCCTTCGGCTCCTTTGCGGTAGTGCCGACAATAATGCGATGGGTGACACTGCGGTTGTCGACAATTAGATCCGGCGGGCGCGGTGACAATATTTTTTGTTATTGGTTTGTACATTTTTCAACAGTAATTAGCATTTTGTATGAATAGTTTGTAGGAGATAGAGTAGAGAAGGTCATGTGAGTGCAGCAAATCACATTTTTTGTTAATCAACTTTGTATATACCAAAAGTCAACACTGGTGAACATTGCAGCAGTGTGTTAGGCATTTGTTTCGTACCTTTTGATCTTCAGCGTTGTATTAGCGGGTTTGTCTTTAGGGTTCGAAACAAAATAACCTATTTTATGACCATACCTTGCATTTACGAGCAGTAATATGCTTTCATTGTAGGACAGGCTTGTGTAGTGGTAGAGAATAACAGTTCGGTACAAAATAGGTGCTTGTAAAATCCATGTTAACTCCGGGGTGGGTATACTGCGAACTGCAATCCCACAAAACATTTATGTCGGACATTCATCTGTGGAGAAGGAACAACAAGGAGGTGGGGGAGAAAGGTTTGTTCGTCTATGGAAACAAAACTAACTCTTGCTCACTCCCTCGCTCCGTTTGTCAGTCCGTACGCGAGTATTTTGTCTGTATACATAAGGGCGGACACCTAAGCCTTGCCCGATACAAGCAGCGCCCATCCGACGGCAGGCTTGGGAACTAAAGCAGCTGTTTCTCTTAGCGAGAGCGGCTGTTGCAGAGCAGCATCCCTCATCCTAAAACCAACCTCCCTCACACCCCCAACACGCATACAAAAGGGAATCAAGGCTTTGGCGTGCAGGAAACCGTCCTAAGAAAGGTTTGCTTATGGAAAAGGAGCGAAAACTAGAGCCTACAAGACAGGAAATGATCCAAGAGAGGGATTTTTCATTATTGTATGTGTGTAAGAGGAGCGAGTCTATTTTTTATTTCCGCTTTCATTTCTTTTCACTTCGAGGTGATGGTCAGACAGAAACAAGAAAATTGCATACGCTTAGAAATGGGCAGTGGACCCAGAATCTTCTTGTTAAAACTTCGACATAAGAGTAAGGAATGTGGGAAAAGCTATTTTCTTCTCTTCATCTTCTTCTTCTGCAGATACAATCTGATCAATACATTTACCATGACTTTAATTTTCCCGGACTGTACTTAATCCTACGCCTTCTACCGACACCACCAAGAAATTTGAAATGTGTAAACAAATTCTCTTCTAATTCCTGTATAGGGAATCTCGACTCGATATCTGTTGCAGTTATTCAACTTATTCAACACGTATGGTCGGACAGAAGACAAATGGACCCTGGAAGATGCTCTGCGCTAGAGATCGCACATTAATAATTATTTAACTAATATATAAACTGATTGTTATGCGAGTATATTTTTACGAGTGTCAAAATAAAACTATTATACGCGTGTTATATACAATATGTTATACATTAAAATACGTAAAAATAACTAATACATTTGTGAAATGAAAAATTATATCAGAGATCACAGATGTATTACGTAATATGGTTGCTAACCAGATGTTTCTTTTCTTTCAACACACAGAGGAAAATGGAAGGCTTTGATAAAACTATTGAAAATATGTATTGTATTCCGCTTGGCATTTTGTACGAAGCCAAGAGTGCTGAGAGTTTATTTATTCCAGAAAAATCAAAAGGTATTTACGATAAAGAATACGGAAAGTTTTGTGGATGGAGAAACGAAAATTTAATTTGACTAATGAAACCACATTACTGCACTTTTCAAAGCTGGTAATTATGTAATTATGATGCTTGTGTTTGAATGTTGCTGCATCTGTGAGAATGAGATTTCAGGTTTTCTTACAGGCACATTGGAGAAAATTATGTTGTCATTACTGCCTTTTCGCCATGGCTGTTGTATTATGGTTCATTTTTGACACTGTTGCCATAAATAGGATAATTTAACTCGATTTATGCCGTCATAATAAGCCGTTTTAATGCGGGATTGCATGGACAAACTTTTCTCCACGTATCTCTCGATATCATACAGGGTTTATAGGTTTGCTCAGCCTTTATCGCTAGTTAGTTTAAATTAATGACGTCATTACTAGTTCAGCGAGCCCCTTGTCTCATAGGAGAGGTGCGGAATTGAACCTCGGACTGCAAGCGTTTCCGACTTCATAAAAAGATTGATCTTCTGCGGCGCTGCAGAATTATTTTTCACTGGGACATTTTGAGGGTTCTTGGTATACGAGACGGAAGTGACCATCGATCACAGAACTTGCATGATTGAATGCTACTTCCAACTGGAAGGATACAACAAGGAGTTTATCGTTAAGATATTGCTTGTTGCGTGAGTGATTTTCTGTCGTTCTTGGCCAGAATTTCAATAAGTCCAGAGACAAAGCATAATAAAGAAGGATTAAACGATTAGACACATCTAAGAGTACTAATTCCATATTCAATTGTTTAACCTTATATTGAATTAGTGTAATAGCTTCTTCAATAATCTTCTGTTTCTAATTTGAGGAAAGCATCATCTGCGTTGCATTGTGTCTCCCATCTTGTAGCCCCACTCTTTTGGCAAATCTTTAATTAATTTATCCATTATGAGATTAAAAAGCAATGGACTTAGGAATCGCCTTAGACAGGCCACACACCATCGAATTATATTTATCTTCACTATTTCATAAATAAAATACGAATTTAAGTAGTATGTCACAAATATTTGCAAAAAAACTTTACATTCTGTGAAATAACCTAAAATATGTTAATTTCGATTAGTGCCATTCTACTGCCAACTGAGGAAATCGAAATCCGGGAATTATATGTATTTCGATTTTCGCATGTTGTTATTACAAAATAACCAAATAAGTCTCACTTTATTTCAAAAATTGAGAAATTGTCTTTCTTGATTGTTAATCGATTCTGTAATAAATTGTTTATCGGTGATTTACGGGAATACAGTTGGCAACACTGGGTAAATAGAAGAACGACTAGTGATGAATGGCACAAAATAAAAGAACGATTGGTTACTAAGTCATATATGATGAATTAACGCTTCTATGTTTGAAGCAATCCCAGTGAACTAATACGTAAATTCTTGCCCAGCCTGTATATATTGTTCTCGAGTTATTTTGTTTCCCCCGATCGCTTTTTGGTTGGAATTGGCCAAATATAAAGAGAGAGTTTTTGTTCATTTATTTGTATGTATTATTGTTGTTGACTAGTCAGCGTTATCTCTTTATTTATTTTGCTATACAAATATTACCATAGACATTATAGCTGTAAATGTAACAGCCAACAAACACGCACATTACCCCAGTGGAGACAACTTGTAGCGCCATATGGAGAATGATGGCAAGAGAAAAAATTGTGACCGTAGATATGACATTATACTTCGTGTGGATATTCCTGTATTTATATCAGAATTACAGCAAATCGGTGTTACAAAGCAAATAATTAACTATTCTATAACTCAAATCCAAGTCAGAAATCATTTCGGAGCTAGATTCTCCAATTCGATGTAATTCATTTGCTTTGCTATAGAAACACTTCTAATCAGATGCGATTTTGCTTTTATTTTAGAATAACAAACAACCACGTGTGGCACCAAACAGATATGAACAAGCTACCTGGGTGTGTGCGAACAGCGTAACTCAAAAACGAAAAGTCAGTAAAAATCATAATTTAGTATTTCAGTGTAATATACTTAATTTTGAAGAAAATTTCTCCTCCCCAAACTACCCTTGACATGGAAAATGTACAAAAGCTTTTGATTTTCTCGAAAATGGCTCGAATGATTTTGATTAAAGTGTTTAAGATATTTTTATGTGACATAAAATCTATATTTTGAATTTTCTGGCTATAGCCCACATAGCCCTGTTTACTCTGGATAACTTTTGCACAACTGCTAAGCCGTAAGACTAAAGACTAAATCTTACTCTACAAAACTGTAGATCTTGCCAAAGCACACAATTGCTGTTGTTTCTGCAATGAGTAATTGTCAATTTCTCCGAGCGTTGTACTCCGTGCCATCCGCCTCTGACTACTAAGGCTAACTGCCGTTGCCTTGGTCACTGGTGTGGGGAAATTAACATGTGTAGGGGAAACAGCGTGCGCTGCAGGGTTGAGCAACCCTGTTATAGACTGAAGTAGTGAATATTACGTCACTTAATAATAATTTGCATAGGATAATGTACTTTATGAATACTCGTATTTGTAAACATATAAACGGGATGATATGATTTCACGTTTTAGGTGTTTAGTTTCTTATTAGTTTATTTAATATAAACTATTGTACTGCATGTTTCAAAGTTTTAACATTATATTAAGTTTAAAACCAAAGAGTTTATTATGTTGATCAAATAGTTTTAAAATATTTTTCATACTAAGTGGCATTATACATTTGCTACATTATTTATTTTGAAAGAGAAACAATTTAGTATGTTAATCATAAGACAGCGTAATGATATTACGTGCATAAGATAAAGGAAGGTTATAAACGTCAAGATTATGTAATTTTTCTAACCACAGTAACAATTATTGTATGCAAAAGACGTTTAATATAAACCAAAGCGGTAATATAACAGTGTAGAAATTATTATTGCCACGCAGATGGAACGAATCCACAACTACACGTCTTTTATCCAAAAAACCTCCGCCGAAACCAAAGCACGCCATAGAATATAGTACCGTAAATATTGGCGATTAACCGTGAGTTTTCAAAATTTATGATAACCCTGATATTTCGCGTATCCTGGAAACGGCTCTAACGACTTGGTCTTTCCTAAAAAAGCGTTATTTTACAAAAAACCAAAAACATTTTTAACTTCCTCTTCTGTTAATAATTCATACAATTTTCTGTAGGTTTAAAACAGAAAAGCTACGTATTACATTTACACTGTTTTTTTCAACTCATTTTTAGGTAATACATTCACATCCTTTTCTCTACTCACTCACCTATAAAGTGTTCCTGAAAAAAACGCAATTTAACGAATTTATTCACTCTTCTAATAATGTCATACAATTTTCTGTGTGTTTTAAATAGAAATGCTACACATTATATTCACATCTCTTTCTCTACTCAATCTTCTACTAATAATTCCTATCATCTGTAGGGGGACGTTAATCTCGAAAAGCACTTAACTAATCATCGCAAAATTCAGCAAGTATATGTAGTTTTTTTATATTCATCTTACTTTATAATGTATTACTTTCACATGGTTAACTCATGTCCTTCTTTACTCCCCTTTCAGCATACAATTTATACAATTTTCAATGATTGAAATATAAATGCAGCGTATTTTAATAAAACGACGAAATGCGCGAGTCCATTTACTTTTCTAACCCCTTATTTCCTCTCTAAATCTTACTACAAATGCACAATTCCTTCTCGTTGCTAACACAGTTTATAATCTTGTCTACTGTTACAATTCACAGTTGTTCTTCCGATAACCTTTCTGAGTCTTTCAATATCTTTCTCCAGTTTCACTGTCTCATATATATTTAGTATTACGATACAACCACTCGACGACACACACACTTGCTGAAAGGCTGACCAACTTGAAGAACTACTCTGACACCAAAAGCTAAACTCTAACTCTAAAAACACACTCTAACACTGTCCTATTTATACCGGAGCCGGCGTGACGTAACCTCCTTCGAGTTATTTCCACACGCTGATGTACATGACTCAGCAAAGAAGATTCTAGTGATTGTTGGACACTACGGTGGTATCACACTGATCACATACATACAGCTGCTAGGTGTCCTGTAGCCCCGGACCTCCTTTATGTTTTGCCGGCAGCATAGTTCATTGTCACGTTCACACAGCCGATTAGAAGCACAACTGCTGGCTTAGTTATCGCTGTTTAAATGGAATTGTTTACTGACGTACTGGCTGACTGTATTCCCGTCAGGGACCATAATAATCAGGGGCCCTAATGAACAAGTTGTCGACGGGCCCTTAAACACTACACAAACTGTATATAATATTAATCTGATTTACCACTATATGTTTGGAATATAAATAATACGCGGCATTTTTGCAGTTTTTGGTTGAAGTTAAATGATGAAGGAGGGTTGTGAGAAAGTAAATGATGACTATGCCGAGTCTGGCTCCATTTCCCGTATGAAAACAATATCACATTGAGAAAAAAGCCCCGAAGCAGCCACGGAAACCTTGGAGCTGCAGCCAGCCGCCTTCTCATTAACACTGCGAGTGCCAACATCGTCGTTATCCTCAAACAAAACGACTTGTGTATTTTTCCCTCCCATTGCTTTCCGTTTTTTGAGCCTTAATTCTTGCCATCTCTCTCTCTTCTTATACCAATTCCAATCCCTCTTCCTGTTCTTTTTCCATTGCACTTTTAGTAGTTTTACATTTCTTATTCTTGTAGTGCTCCGTCGGTCTTCTAATCCTCCACTTTCCTTCATTTCTCTTCCTTGTGTCCTAGCTTCTTAATCCTCCTACTTTGCTTTTAGGGTTTTCTTCATTTTATTTCCAGCTCGCACCCCCCCCCCCCTTCTATTCTGAGAAGATTAAAAGCCCGCTGAAGCAGTACTAAAAGGAAATAATAATCTCTTCATCGTTCCATGTTGGGATGGATTATCTAGGATCGCATTTCAAATTTCGCCCGGAGAATACATTCCTATAACTGTGCACATGGTAAGCCTATCATCTTATTGAACAAAGCTGCCAATTGGAAATCGATGTCGCGCAGATTTCCAAGTCGGATGTGGTGTGAAAGAAGGTTTATATCATAGCTACACTGTATGGGAAGAATGTAAATCAATTTACACATCTCCGACAAGAGGTATTCTCTCTTATCGATCTCAACGTCAAGTGAATCTTTATAGATGTTCTCTAAATTCTAAGAGCTACAGCCAGCCCCCTTTTAGCCCAATTGGAAAACATGAATGAATGGCCGTATCTGAAAGAATTTATGAAACAAAATCTGATGTGTGCACATGCATAACCTTCCCTACTCAATCTTGTACAAATAGTCTTTAAAACAGTAGAAGAAAGTATATTATTACTAATGTACTTGATGTTAGAAGGAGAATATAGGAATACAGGAGGCTTTGAACGATAATCAAAGCTGGTCGCTAAATGAAGGCTTTGGAATTCCATTCTCTTTTTAACGGCAAAGAGATAAAGTGAATAACGACCTTGGTTTTGGGAAGAGTGTAAGTATTGTAGAGTACGAAAACAGCGAGAATATCTCCGAAATGGTTTACTCCAGAAAAAAATTCATTTTGACATAATTTGTGTGTTTTAACAAGACCTAAGATTTGGTCTATCTCTTACGGTTTACCAGTTATGCAACAGTCATCCAGTAAACAGGACTGCATGGGCTGTAGCAAGAAATTTGAAAATATATATTTAATTTGCCATAAAAATATATTAAGCATGGCACTTTAATTAAAATCGTTAGAGCTAGTTTGTGAAAATCAAAGCTTTCAAAAAAGTTTCCATCTAAGGGTTAGGAAAGGGTATAGTGAGACTGAAAAATTCAATGACCGGGATTTGAAGCACGGATCAATCGGTCACCGTCCGGCTGTTCTAACCACTAAGCTATCATGACCAAAATGCCATGTAAAAGTTTTTTAAAAGGAATTCAAGTGGCGAAGAAAGGTGCAAGTGTCAAGAGTTAAATGCAGCGTGTGGAATAAATCAATCCCTTTGTATTCCATTTATTAAGTTTAATTGATTAGCTAAATTTTTCTTAAATTTTGATATGCAGTTCCACTTAAATGCTGTCTGATAAACGCCCAGAGAGAAGGTTGGATACCCGTATTATACGGTAACGTAAGTACAGTTACAATTTTTTAAAGTTTAAGAGCGCTCGACGAGGGGTTGCTGCGATGTCTGACAATGGATGACGTGATTTCTAATATTATCGCAAGGAAATATAAGAAAATTAGGCTTTATACTTTGAATTATATTGATTGCTTAGGTTGTCTTGCCTAACTTTAGAAGAGCCGTTTCAGCGCAGTAAACAATAACATACTTGTCGTTTATCTCACTTTTGCGTATCACTTGCCTTTTCCTCACTTTGCTCGTCAGATGCCGCACCACTCCAGACTTAAACAAGTTTACATTAAAATGGTGAAATGAGTACACAGTTGGTATCTCTGGGCGAGAACTGCCTGTACATAACGTTCCTTTTATTTTTAAAATGTCTCTCCAGCAACGAAAATCATCCCTCACAGGAAATTAAACATCAGTGCATCACTCTTTTCCAAACAGAATTCAATCAATCTTTCCCCCTTCCCTTTTCTTATTTTTCTGATTCACATTAACAGGAGCATTTAACTTTTTCCTTTCATTTTTCAACACTGCGAGCTGATGTTGTTAATATAGAAGTGTGTAACGATAAGAAGCAGAAACAATATTTACTCTTTTTAGGTTATGAACAAACTTGATTAAAGTTTGTAACGGCTTTTACCTGCAATTTCGCACACGTGCGTTTGTTTACAGAATATTCATTTTTTGCAGTTATTCCCAGTGTAATATACTAAGGCTTACTAATTTTTAAAATACGCACAGCATAAGGTAAAAATGTATCTATTTATTCTTCCAAAATGTATACGTAATATCATTGATGCCTGACCTAAGTTCTTCTTCATCGTCTACCTTACAGGAATTAGGCCAATCGGCCTAATGTGTAGTGTTTAACGCCACTTTTACTACATGGGGCACCGCAGGCGGTGACACTGGTGATAAACAGAATGAAGTTGGTGCACCTGTGGAATGAGATGGTGAGGGAAACCGGAAAACCCGAAGAAAACCCGTCCCTGCACCGCTTTATCCACTACAAATCCCACATGTGGTTATTTGGGATCAAACCCGGGCCGCTTTAGGGAGAGACGAATGGTATAACCACTTGGCCCCAGTAGAAAAGGTATTTATAAATAGTAGGCAGTTGGCAGCAGCGGTGAGAATGCGAGGAGCGGTCATGGATTAGGGATCCCTAGAGTGGGATGAGGTACCCGCAACTTATGATCCCTGAATGTCTCCAACTTCCACTGCTAATGGAAAAGTTTCCTTCCCTCCAACTCCGTTACTATCGTCAAAGAAAACATGGCTACTTCACAGGATTTAGGAAATGCAGTGGCAAACCGTGAGCAGAGAATAGAGACGAAAGCGCTTAACTCAACTAAATGTCTCTCTCTCTCTCTTGTCTTACAGTCACGGTCAAATTTATTGCCCACAAGAGTTACATGCCAAAGTATACACTATTAATATACTGCGAAACCAACAAAAACTCCAATCTAATTACTTTTTCTCACTTTATCCTTCTTTTAATCTTTTGCACAAAAGCACAGTTCTCTTCTAGTGACGTTAACCTAGTTCATGATATCCTAACTCTCAACTGTTTTCTTCTCATAGCCTGAACTCAGTCCTCTCATTATTTCTCTTTACTTCACGCCCCTGATACTGTGGAAGTTATTAAAAATATTGATATATAGATATGCCTTTATGAATTTTTATGCCCTTTAAATAAATAACTATGTTTGAAACAATGATATCCTTATAATAAACGAAGAATTATTGATCTACGATACTTTTCTATTCCTAAATTTCTTTTATGCAGAAGTTGTCCTTATTGGGTGGTAAAAAAGCTACTTTTATATTTGAAGTAGTCAATCGAAAGGTTATGCTGAGAAACAAATGCTGGAAGATTTAGGAAAAAATCTGATGTGTTGCACTCACATGACTTTCCCTACTCTTGTACTAACCATTCTTACAAACTCTTATTCCTCTATATTCTTCGTGTTAGTTAACATAAACATTTGCACAACTTATTGCTTATTTCCTTGTAGGTGCAAGGGGAATGTTATAATACAGTAGGCTTTGTTCGATAGTCAAATATTTTAAAGCTTTGAGATTCTGTTGTCTTTGAACACTTAACATATAAAACAATGAACAACGATGATCCATTTCACGAAAGTTCTAAGTTTTCCAAAACTCACACACATAACAAGGAATATCTCCGAAATGGTTCACCCTACAAGAAAATTTATTGAGACATAAATTGTGTATTTTAGCAAGATATACATTTTTTGTATAGTATGATTTGGTCTATCTCTAACGGTTTACCAGTTATGCAAAAGTCGTCCAGAGTAAACACGACTACAGGGGCTATAGCCAGAAAATTCAAGATATACATTTCATTTCTCATAAAAATATCTCAAACATATGATATTTTAATCAAAATCGTTAGAGCCATTTTCAAGAAAATCAAAATTTTCGAAAAATTTTCCATATAAAGGTTAGTTTAGGGCGGGACTATTTTTTTCAAAATCTTCGTGTCGCATTCTTGAAAGATATTAAACTTAAATACCAACTTTGGCTTTTAACCGACTTTTCGTTTTTGAGTTGTTGTCCACAGACTGACAGACACACACACGGACCTTTTTCTAAAAATGCTTTTTTTGGATTCAGGGGCCTCAAAACATGTATTTCCGGTGAAATCTCGACATCGAATTTTTGGGTGGAATACAAAACTTCCCCTGCTTAACAGTAGAGAAAGTAAACAAGAGGTCATTGTGCGTGATGCAGAAAGTGAGGAAGAGGCTCCTGATATTATGGACTGAAAGCAACTGCGATGATATTAAAATTTGAAATAGTTTCACGTTTACTATTTTTAATGTATCATTTGCACTTTTGTATACGAAAAGTAAGTAGGGGTCTTTTAATAACCCCATAGAGATTACATGTGATTCTGGAAGCGTTTATTTTTTTCCAATCATATTCACTGTTTCACTGTTCATTTTCTGCTTCTCCTTGAGTCAGATTGCACCTGTGTACCACGTGGCTTTATTAAGATGTGCGCTTTTCATGTCCAGTTGCTATTGCTGCCATAAAGCTTAATGCTCAGCCTTAATCTTTCCTGTACCGGAGGGAAAAGCTTTTTAATTACTGGTCCCTTGGTTGGATTTATCCATCCTTATTGCCATTTTTTATTACCTCTATTTCTCTCTGCTTTTTGGGATTTTACTGTAGATTATGTCTGGTTTACTTCTTCACTTGCTTCCTGGGCGTGTTTATCAGTCGGTGGATTTGCAATTTCAACCACATGTGCTTTGATCTACTTCAAATTAATAGTTACATACAGGATGTTTCAAAAAACAGTTTTACAAAGTTTGAGGATGGGTTTCTTACAATAAAACAATTAAAACTGTCCCAAAATGCTTCTTTTTCACGTTATTAATTTGTTAATATTGTCACAAAATCAATCTATCGCTTTATTTTTCTTCTAAACCTTTGCACAAAAACGAAGTTCTCTTTTACTGACGTTAACACAGACATGAGAGTTTGTTTTGCGACCCACTTCATGTAAATCTCATGAAAAACTCCGTGAGTTGTACAATCAGAGCTAAAAGTATATAATTTAGAGATTTTTTTTATCAAAAATATTCTGCACAAACACTGACAGAAAAGAAGTAGAAAGTTTATGACGCAAATTCCAGGGCTAAGTTTAAAAAATACAAAAGTATACCTCTTAGAGTTAAACAATGGAAATAGCAGAGCAGCAAGAACAGAAAACAGAAACGAAATAAAGACGGGAAGCGAGGCGTTTTATTTCATTATGTTCTATTTTTAGCAGGCTTTCTGTTTTTACCAGACTTCATAAATCGCTCCTACCCTTTTTGAGACAGTGTTTATGAACAAAGTTTTTCCCTTTTTATCTTTCGCTCATAATAAAAGGCCTTTGGAAACGAACCACGTCGTAATTGCGGCTATTAAAAGCTTCTCTAACTGTCCCACCGACTTACTTCACTTAACGTTCGTTCGTTCTCCGTCCCAAATTTTCAGGGTGGGAGAACGGTCCGGTCCGGTCCGGTCCGGTCCGTTACGGTAAAGCTCCTACTCTGGATGCACGGGCTTCAGTGGCAAAGTGCTATAACACTCGTCATACCGCCAGTATTTCATCTTTACAGCTTAACAAAGTGGGGAAAATTAAAAAAATCTGGTGCGGCACAGTCACATGCCTTTTTCTACTCACTGACACCAAAGCTTTTCTTTTTACTTTCTTCTACTAGGTAAGTAGAGCAAGTGCTGTATTTCATTAAAAATTTGATATCGAGATTTCATCGAAAATGCACGTTTTAAAATTCCCTGAATTAAAAGAAAATGTTAGCAAAGAGTCCATACGTCTGTGTTACCGATATTATAGGTTCAGTAAATAAGTCATTTAAAATGAAAAATAATAATTAATTATTGATACAGAATTGGTTGGAAAAACAATCAAACAGATTCACTTTAGATATTAATATTTGAGAAATATGCTATATAACGTTAGCGTGCGTAAAGTTTGTCAGACAAGAGAAGTAGTTCGTGGTAATCAGACGATTTGGAGATGATCAGCATCGGGCTCGATTCCGTGGGCCAATTCGTAGAATTCGCCGAGCAGTTAGACGCGATTGATTAAATCCATGCTGCAAGAAGCTGGCATATAAAACCTTGAAGAGTGTAGAAGTTATCTTGCAGCCTTGGATTGGCAGCTATGAGTGGAAGGGGGTTTGAGAGCAGTTATGGAAAAAGGGGAAGATTATTACTAGTATCGGCAGTTTTTGGCTTGGATAGACCTCACTTCTTCTGGGCCCATCGGAGGGTCTGGGTGCATCTTTCGTCTGAAAGAGATTTTAGTTGTTTCTGCCTAAGGAGCAGAATGGCGTTGCATTATTTACTACAACTGCCGTGAATAACAATACATGAATTATGAATTATTATGTCTTGATATACGATGCAAGTAACTCGTATTTAACTAGTGAATTAGTTTTTCGTTGATCGACATCTCACTATTAATTACTTGAAACATTCATTAAAAGGCTGCTTACCAACAAAGCGTATCATCCTTCCTGAAGACCACATCCACGCATACCCTGGGATAGGAATCTCATTGCTTGAGCTACAGTCAGAGAAAGGGACCAGCTGAGGACATAGTGAAGGTACGCATCAACGTGAACCATTTTCATACTTTATACTAGCGGATCAACGAGTAGCTACCAAAAAGGTGATCTACTTTTGGGCTACTCCAAGTTTATGTGAATTTCTGTTATTTAAAACCAAAATTTCAGTGACACACACACACACGCGCGCGCGTATTTTTCTAACTTTTTTAATCAGAGGACCTCAAAACAATACTTACTATACCTAGTGGAGAAAGTAATACACATTTAAGCGTTGAGAAGTTTTATATTACAATTCTGTATCTGTGTTTTATATGAAAATTCCAAAGAAATTGCCAGGTTGAATTTAAAGTGACGTATAATTATTTAAAATACGCATGCTCCTTAGGATTTTTGTGCAGTAGTGTACTTTAGCCCTATAGGGATGGTTTAAAGAATCATAACCTGGCATTTCTTGCTTTCCAGTCCATTCGCTCAAATAATACAGTTCTAGCCAATCGAATGGCAGAGTGAGTGAGTGAGTGAGTAACTCGAGATATTGGTCATGGATAATCCGACCTCTGAAAGCCCTTCTGAGCCATTGTCCGTGAGAATGCTGTGTGTATGTTTGTTTGATAAGAGGAGAAACGCAATGTAATGTGCAACAGCAGATAGACAGGCCCCTCCTCCTCCTTTCTCCTATTGTTGCACTGGCCTCTCCCAGCCAGTTTCAATTTCGTACATTTCCACAAGAAATATTACGTTTTAAAGATGCAGGACATTGACTCCCCTTGCCTATCCAACCATTTTTCTCTCCTCGTTTCTGCTCGCTGTTTTTCTCACTTATTTATGTTCCATGGAGTGAGTAGGTACAGTCCCTGCTCCAAGTCAAAAACAACCCTTCTCTATTTACTCACATTTTCTGTTCTTGTCCATCGTATACAGCACTTGTAACTTCCATAATATACAGGATGTTATAAATCCTCTAATTTATTCAACTTTTTCTTTTACGTGCAGTAAATAGGGGAAATATTCGATTCAAAAATTCGATGTCAAGATTTCATCGGAAATGTACGTAACGAATTGTTTGTTTTTTTATGAAAATATCTTAAACATTTGGTGTTGAAACAAAAATTCTTAAAGCCACATTTCAGATGAAAATTTTTTTTTGAAAATATTCGTGCCACATCTATCTAAGATACTAAACTTAAATATCAATTTTGATATTTATCGTACTATTCGTTTAGAAGTTAGGTTGTTTACACACACACACACACAAACACACACACACACACACACACACACACACACACACATAGACGTTTTTCTAAAAATGCTTTGTTTGGATGTCTCCAAACGAGCATTTCCGGTTAAAGGATATCGAATTTTTGGGTAAAATGGAACCTTCTCTACCACAGAACTCCAAAGAAAATCTTCCGGGATTTTGAACCTTTTCTGGGATCTTCAACCGAACGCTACACCGCTAACCTACATGATCATCACGTTTGTCCCTTAGGTTTTAACCCCTTCAAATGCGTGTCCTGTACTCGTCGACAACGTATGTCTATGAATCAAGAAAGAGATCTGTATGACAAACTAAATGCACTCACTCTGCCTCTTTTTCTTTTAGCCAATGTGATCTTCAACACGGCTTTGGCCATTTATCCTGTTCCGGCTCCAAAGTCTTGTTCCTCAGTGGTGCTACGTTTCCTTCACCTTGTGCTTGATAGTTACTTACTATTTTGTGAATTCTATTTTCTTCTATTATATTTAAGTGCTATTTCTAATTGGTTCTGTATACTATTTTGGTTTTGTTTAATTCTTCTATCTTTAATTGTTATCGTGCTTGATCGTTTGTTTTTTGTCTAAGTTTTGCATATCCAGATTGGCTTTAATGAATTTAATTCCTGCTGTTTGTATATTTCTTGGATGTTTTGCCATCAGAATCCATGTTTCTGAGCCGTGCGTTAAAATTGCAACAGCCATTGTTTTATATAATTTTATTGCGGAATCATTGCTTGCTTTATTCATTAAGGTTTTTTTATTGTGTCAGTTATGAATTTATTTAATTTTTTCAATATATTTTTCTGTTCTGTATGTTATTTCACACCCAAGGAGATTAAATTTTGTGACTTGTTCAATTATTATTTTCTAAAAATATTTTTGACCGAGTTGGATGGATACCACTGTGTTTATTGGCGTAGCTGATTACCAAGAGTGGCCATGACTTCGTAGGCGATAAATGATGTGGCATTGATGACGTGAGGTGCAGTAAGACTTTCTTTGATAGAAAAAGTAAACAGAACTGCAAGATGAGGAAGCCTCTAATGTAAGATTTAGACCACAAGTGAACGCAAAGGCAGCGAGTGAGCATAATCCAGTTTGAAACTATATTGCTTGCCCTGGTTACATGATACTGCTGCCGTAGATTCAAGCAATTACACCTGGTCTATATCGATTAGTTGAGAGGAAACACAGATGCCTAAACTCTGCCCTAGGAATTCCCCCTGGACATATTCTGATTCTCAAACGCAATTTCTAGCAAATACAAATCTCTCCAGAAGTGTATTCTCGAGATAAGCTGGTGCGTAACAGAGCTTTGGATAAACACATCATTACTCTGGTCCACTGAGGTCATTTAATGCTCTTTTACGTTCCCTGAACGCAAAAAATATATTTTTAGAAACAGATTTATGGCTGTTTCCTTCTGAACATCAAAACTCAAAAACGAATCGGAGAATTCAGTGACGTAGCTGCATGTTTCCATTGTAACCCAGTTGTGCCACGATAAGACAAAGACGCATAGCTATGCATTGAATTTCTAGGTTTGATATTACCTTTTTAGATTTATCCTACAGACCAAGAACAATTTAATTATACGCTGTTTCCCTATTTCTTATTTGGTTATAACAGATTCAACAACAACTGTTGGAGCTCATTTCTGATCTGGTCTGCATGGTTCACTCTTTTTCTCAAATATATTCTGTGTATTGTGTGTGCTTCTTAAGAAATGGTAGGTATATTTGTTTTAAGGAATAAAAGGTCACGAATTCCTATTCGCTAAACTAAAAATTGACATACACAAGAGACAAAACGTGATTGGAAAGTTGTGCAAGGTGCAGTATTCTGGATAAATTCCATTACTTGTGTGTAATTCGGGAACTCGAAAAATAAGAATAGTTTGGCGTCATCGCCTGGTAAACATAGCATTAACAACTCACAACAGATGTAAGCACATAACCCTAAAACACTATTTTAGTATAGACAGCAAGGCAACTAATCATTAAAAAATCGTTATTTATATCTAAGCCTGATGAATAGTATAATTTAGAGAATTTTCTGCTAGCAGAATTTTGTATATTTTATTTGTCCATTTGTGTTTTACTTTCTCTTCTACATATAGTAAATAGGCGATGTATATATGCTTTGAGGCCCCCTGAATCCAAAAAAGGAGTTTTAGAAAAAGGTCCGCGCGCGTGCGTGTGTGTGTGTCTGTTGGAAAAGTTGTTTAAAAACCAAAGTTGGTACCTATTTAAGCTTAATATCTTTCAAGGATGTGACAGGAATGATTTCAAGAAAGTTCCTCCACCCTAAACTACCCTTTACATGTGACATTTTATTTTTCACAAAAATAGCTGTAATGACTTTGGTTAAAATGCTATATGTTTAATATATTTTTATGGCAAATGCAAATGCTATAGCCTATATAGTCTTGTTTACTATATACAACTGGTAAACCGTAAGATATAGATCAAATCTTACTATACAAAAAATTAGATCCTATTAAAACACATAACTTATGTTAAAATTGCAATTATTATTTTGTGAAGTGAACCATTTCAGAGATATTCTTTGTTATGTGTATGAGTTTCGTAATACCTTAAGTTTTCTTAAATGGAATGTCGTTTTTCACTTTTGTATCTCAAAACTTTAAAAGATTGACTATCGCTCAAAGTCTACTGTATTCCCATATTCCCTTTGTACCTACATAAAAATCAGAAATAATACAGTTTCTGAAAATGTTTATCTTGACTGACATTAAGAAGATATAGGAATAAGAGTTTTTAAACATAGTACAAGAGTAGAGAAAGTCATGTGAGTGCAACACATCAGGTTTTCTTTATAGCTTAAGCTATAATTCAAACCCATTAAAATTTGGCTACATCCAGGTTGAAATGCAAACTGCCCCTGTTCTATTACCTAAGTTGTAGGAAGTTCAAGAATGTTCTTATATCTGTTTTTCATTTTTCTTAGCTTGCATCCACTTTATGAAATCAGCAGCCCTTTATAACGTCGCTCTCAAATAAGTTGTTTGTCCATTTGACCCAGTGACACTATTTCTCCGCTGCCTATATTCTCCACCCTCGTAAGGTTGTCTATTTAAAGGCCTGGAAGGAAATGTAGCGAAGGATAGTCATTTTGGGACCACAAGTCCCGTATTTGAAACCACTCTGAGAGTGGTTTACTGTTTTATACCAAGGATGACATTTAAAACGACCATGCTTTTGTCGCTTCCCCCAGCTTCCCCGCTACCAGCACGTAGGAGAGCGTTAGAGAAAATGTTTCACGCATTAAATCAACCCCTTTTATTTTCGGAAGAACAACCCGTGCTGGTTAAAGTTGCAAAGAAAGCTTTACCCCTGTGTAACGAATTATTCTAGTTCGTTAACAATTAAGTTAGTTTTATCTAGGTATTTATGTATTTCTTTATTTTTAATTCGAAGACTAAGCAAATATTCGGTGGCAACCTGCTGTGTCACTTACGAGAGCCTGAAGTTTCTGTTGCGTTGCACAACAGAGCGTGAGGAGAAGTTGCCTATACAGAAAGGCGCCCGTGAAGCAAATGCGGGACTGCGGCTGAACTGTCTAACGGCGTGTGTCAACTTATCACCTCCTGCATTACAATTTAGTTAATATAACATAATATAACAATTGAAATTCATTTGGAATTAGCCTCACCGCTTTGGCTCTAAATCTGCCATAAGCCAATCCAGGCTAATTAGTAAAAAATATTACTATTTGAAACTTAAAGTTTTAAGGTTAACTAATTTTAGAATCCCTTCAGCCAGAAATCTATTTTGCAGCTTTCTCCAGGATTAAATACCGGCTTTCAGTAGGCTAAATTGATCAACGGCATAATTTACTAGAGTTGTCCGATTGGAGAACGGATGGTATTATAGTGGGTTAATTATAGCAACTTCCAACACTATCTTCTTTTGCTAAAAAGTTGAAATTTTGCTAAACATTTCATCCTTAAACTCCACTAAAATAATTACTATTACTACGCATTGAAATTATAAATTATGCAGCTTTTGATATTTTAAAAATTTAAAAAAGTGTTGCCTCTTTCTTAAAACCCAGCTTTTAAGACAAATCTTTTGTATTTTCATAATTCCGTATAAGAAAATTGATTATCAAAGAGATAAGAATCTAAAATCTCTTAATTGTCGGCATCATAATTATGCTACAGACTTGCAATACATAGTAGAAATATTGTCGAAAATTTATATTTTGAGAATCCCTAAATTCAAAAATAGCATTTTTAGAAAACGGCCTGTATCTATCTGGGTATTAATAACGTATCTCAAAAACCAAAATTCTATTAAACAGCAAAGTTATTACTTAATTTCATGGTTTCAAAACAAAACAAGCACTTCAAACTACCTTTCACATGAAAAAAAAGTTCGAAATTGTTTAATTTCTCAAAAGTGAGTAACGATTTTTATTAAAATGACACGTGATTAATATAATTTGGTAAGAGGAAATGCACATTTCGAATTTTCTGTAGCGCACGAGATAGGCAAAACCATACGGGAAAAATTTTCATGCTATTATAAACATAAGCTTGAGATTTCATATTTTTTTTATCTTTTTATAAATTTGTTTTAATTCTGACTTTTTCCTCGTTAATTCGTCATGTTTATTTATACTCGTGCTTTTACTAGATTTGTTTATATTGAAGTTTATCTCTGGCTGATAGCCCTTTAATTCATATCATCATTCTTAGTTTCTTATATTGTTAAAAAATCATTCGTTTGATTTTATTACAGCAGCGTAATAACAAATGTCATACGCAGTATTCCAACTTTGAACAAAGAAAATAAAAGAGGGAAGTTCTGCAGGGTCTGAACTTGGAATCTGGTGTCACTACGTTGGGAACACTGCCTTATTACTGAGCTACATACACATGTGTAACTTTAAACTTAAATAGTTGCTTATACCATTGAGATGGTATCAGTGTCGTACTGGTTCACATTTATTGTGGTTTTTTGTAGAAAATCATGTGAACTTGGATTGTAAGTGCTCTAGTTCAAGTTGTACCCACAACACTCCTCTAAGCAAAAATGTAATACACCGAGCGGCATGGCTTAGGCGGTAATTTCTGTGGGCCACATTCGGCAGGTCTCGGGTTCAACATCGACTGGGACTCTTGCTTATTTTCCCTCAGTCGGTAAGGCAAGTACCGTATTGGATATTTAATAGCACGACCCAACTTTCCATCAAGCTTAAAATAATAGTATAAATGAAAAATAGGTGATAATATCGAATGCTATGCCATCTATTCCCAGATAGTGGAAGTAAATAGACTGGATGACGCACTAATGTCATCTGGCGTCTCAGAGGTGAAGGTGCAGTTACCCTGCACTGCTCCCTCTGTGTACTTGTGACGAAGCAGGCTGATATGGTGTAGGGATGGGACTAAACGTCCGCCTCAGACCGATGTGTTGCGGTGTGAATACGCAAACGTAAAATAAGTAGGGAAGAAATATCTCAGAATGCAATTTAACAAGCAGCTTAGAAGTAAAGAAGGCAGTGAAATTCTTGGGTATAACGTAAATTACTTGAAGCACTGTAGCAGAAATCTTGGCAAAATATTTCAAACTATAGCATATTCAAGTAGGAATTGTTCCGTTAGGTTCATTACTTTTGGCAGTTTTTATAATTTAATGTTTTCAACTAAAGTCATTTTTTTCAGGAACTATTTTGTCTCTTTGTTTTTGTACAAAGCATATAATAAATAAAACCGCAGAATCTGCAACTATGCTCACATAATTAATTTAATGTAGAGATATTTTCTCTTTTCCTCTTGCTTCAGTCTCTCTTTTACTCTCCGTGCTCCTGTTCTATAATCATCTACCACTTTATCCACCCTCACCCTCCTCCCTCTCTCTGAATCCTATATGCCATATGATATTTTTTGAAAACTGCTAATAATTATTTATTTTCTGGGATGTTAATAAAAATTAAAGTAGAAGTAAAAAGGAATAATAGTTCACAAACTGCGTCTCTTATACTATGCTATTTTCCATGCCTACAGGCGTACGCGCACGAATAATAAATTGTTAAAACATTTCATATGATTTCATTTTTAAAATATCTCCAGTAAGCTAGACGTTCAGTTTTCTTCTTCAGGCCCTGCAACTTATACGAGGGAAGTAATTAAGAGGTTATAGAATCTATTCTCTAAGAAAGAACTTAAGGTTCAGCAAAATTCAGAATAATTTCGGCAATTATAGTTTTGCATTTTGATGTTTTAGTTTTAATTGCCAATTGCATCTAATTTTGCCGTGTTGAATACAAATATTAGGCAGCCCAATGTTCATCTGTGGTTCTAATCCCTGTTATAACCTATTTTACAAATGCTGTTTCTTTTCCAAAATAGGTGTAGACGCTGTCTAAGGTGAGCAAGCCCTTGTATGGGGATGGAATTACACATTTTCAAATTTCAACTGTTTTTCAATGTTTTAAGTGAGCTCAACACGAATTTGTTTAAAATCTCTTCAAAGAAAAATTATATGCATATAATTCATATCGCTATTTTCTTCGGGTTACCTATTTTCATTCTTTACTGAAATTATCCAAATTATATCCATCAGGGTTTTCCAGAATCTGCCATGCATCCATCAAACTATATATATTCCAAGCAGATCTTTTGAAAAATGTTTACCTGGAAAACCCTAAAATGCAAACGAACCATTTAATAATGTCCTGTGGTAATGTAGGTGTCAGTAGTGTCACTCTACAAAACAAATTATTCAGACATAAACTGTGTTTTAGCAATATCTGCATTTTTATACAGTAAGATTTTGTTTATCTCTTACGATTTACAAATTATTTAAAAGGTATCTAGATTAAACAGGACTACATAGGCTATAGCCATAAAATTTAAAACATGCATTTCATTTGTCATAAAAATATCTTAAACATATGTCAGTTTAATCAAAATCTTTAGAGCCATTTTCGAGAAAATCAAAATTTCGATAAATTATGCATGTAAAGGATAGCTTAGGGTGGAGGAGGGGGCCTCAAAACATGTATTTACGATGAAATCTCGACACCGTTTTTTGGGTAGAACACAGTACTTCCTCTACTGAGTAGTGAAGGTAATAAACACAAAGTTGAGGGTGTGGAGGTAGCTTTTTATCCATAAGCGACTGATGCCGCTACTTTGAAGCCCGTAACTTTATAAGTTGGGTGGTTTCTGTGCCAGGACATTATCGTAAATCCAATCGCGGCGCTAATGCATAAAGGTCATTGTTCCCCAGTCCCGGGGTGCAACAAATTTGCAATTTAATGCGTAAAGATATTGTGTACGTCTTTGCGGAGCAATAAGTAGAATGGAGGAAAAGAGAAGAAACGCTAACCGTCCGGCATTTGTTTCCCGTTTTAGCTGTGCCTGCCTGCTTGGCTGGCTGCTGGGCCGAATGGGGTTTCCATGGTAACTGGGGGCCCTCCCCCGCTGCACATCGATCCCATCAACTACGTGCAGCTAAACTCGCTCCTCTCCTCAACCATTTTCACTTTCCATCTATTTGGTTCTCCACTTTCCACCTCCCTACCTCCGAAAACCATTGCTTCTCCTCCTCCTCCTCCTTCTCTCTTATGTCTATCTAGTTAATGTTCACGTTTAAGAATGTTTGCCCCCTCCTCTTTTGATGTATACCTTTCTCTGTTTCTCTCCTTGCAGAGATCGCCCGCCATAACACATTCTGACGCACAAAAGAGATTTAATCATCGTTGCATTTTGAGCAGCGCCAGGGGCAACGCAGAAGAGCACCTATATACCGGGTGTCCCCTCGTGTTCAAGAATCTCGGCCTTCCTCCACCAGCTTACCTCCTAACCTAGAAAACGCGTGTTTCAGTCGCCGTAAAAAAAGGTTTCCTCAGGGGTGCTTTCTTCTCATGATAAAATTCGTATGGAATGTTCTCAGCTCTAGCAAATTTCGAATGCTTCCAGCATTCACTTCACCCATTTAACTGTCTCTTATGAGTTACCAACATACAACTTTCTCTACCCATCAATAATTCACACCCACCCCTTATGTACACCATATACGAGCAGATTAATCACTAACCAGGTTTATTTAAAATAGAAATTCGACTATACAGAGATAATAATGTACAACATTCGGAATCAGCATTCAACTGTTCATATTAAAATTATATGCTGTCTTTAACATCTAAGGCAATATCGACTGAATCCAAAAAGAAAAAGCATTTTTAGAAAAAGATTTATGTGTGTGAACAGCGTAGTTAAAAAACGAAAAATCGGTTAAAAACCAAAATTGGTATTTAAATTTAATATATTTCAAAGATGCGACAAGAAGGTTTTGAAGAAAATTCCTCCACCCTAAACTGCCCTTTATATTTTCACATTTTCCGAAAATTTTGATTTTCTCGAAAATGACTAAAACTGGCAGTGTTTGAGAAATTTTTATGGCAAATATATTCGTTGTTATTTGTGTCAGTTTTGGAATATTTAAAAATTCCATCAAATGTAATGTCGTTATTCTTTTTTTTTTTTTTTTTTTTTTTTTTTTTCTATCTTAGCCGTGCAAAGGGAACGGAATCTCAAAGCTTTAAAATTTTTACTATCGCTCAAAGCCTACTGTATTCCCATATTCTCCTTGCACCTACAAGAAAATTTACAGTAACGCAATTTCTCAAAATGCTTATGTCTACCCTACAGCCAGCTTTTATAATTTTAATAATATATATGTTTTTATCAATATTTTACGTTTGCAATCCTAGGTATTCTCTCAAATTAATGATATTCAGAATGCCACAGAATATTTGAGAACTGTGCTTTAAAGCTATGCACTTGCGAAGTTGGATAAAAGTCTGGAAAAAAAAAAAATTGTTTTGTTTTTTACTGTGTGTATGATCTTTACTTTTGTTTGGCCCCTTCGATTTACTAATATCAGAAATATGTGCGGCCTTCAAGATACATCTAAACACAGTACTGAGATCTAAATTACAATTTTAAGCGTCGTTTTTCAAAAATATTTTTGTCAGTATTTTTCAATACTTCTGATTCTCAGCAAAACTTCATGAATGATGGCAGTGTAAGGCAGTTTCCGTTTAATAAAGAAAATTTTAACATGTTCTTCAACCCTAAATTCATGGGACCATGAAGTATTTCCGTTTAAGACAGATTTTCACTTAAGAAGGGCTTTACTTTAGTATGCTGTGGTGTGTCTGCTACCAAGGGTCAGTTGTAAATCATGATGCCATGTCTTAATGATGTCTTTTAGAATGAAAATGAGGTTTACTTCCAACAAGATGGGGCTCCACCTCATTTCTATGTCGTGAGACATTTTTCTGATGCAGAGGAAAAGGAAGTGCTAAGGAGTTCCCACTTCAATCTCCCGATTTAACCCCTCTAGGGTATTTATCCTAGCTTTAGTAAATACATAAGAATCGTAGTACAAAACAGATGAATTAAACTAAATTAATAATGCTTAATTAGAAACTTTCTCTTCTCATATGCATCAACAAGGAAGGGGAACCGTCGATCTTGGGTCCTAATCACCAATTCCGAAATCTTGGTCGTCTGCCACACGAGAACTCAAGCATTCCGCTTTCAGATCTAAGTCAACCTGTTGCATGTTGAACATAATCTGCGTATTCCAGATAGGGGTAGCTGATTCATCTGGTGTAAACGTGTTTATGAGTGTCAGTACATATAAAGCAGTCTTGCGTAAGTAATCTGAAATGGGGAACATAAAATTACAAAAGTTATGGGCTACTGCAGTAATTTCAACTTGATGCTAAAAACCTGAAACAGAATAGATTGCTACCTTCCAAGCAACTAAAATTATCCTGAGTCCCGAGACTAAATTAGAATAATTTTTTATGTTGTGACAAATGACACTTTCAGTTACATTTTCTGTTGTTAACACGATCGGCTTTGCAACTCAGATTTTCCGGCCTGTCGTAACCTTGACACGCACTTCATGTGTTTCAGTTTTACTCTTTGTCACAAACTGCTTCTGACAATGCACTAACATTCATTCACTTAACTAAAAGCTGCCTCACACAACAAATATAACAAACAATTCCGACGTGACAATTAAATTTCTGCAATTGTCTCTGACGATACACACTCTCTAAACAGAAATAGAAATTGCAAGGGGACCAAAATGGCCACAAATCTCATAATAATTCTGTCGTGAAACACACTTTCAATTGTTCTCATAGAAAAATTGGCCGTATGAGCCCTCACGCATGTATGCGCGTCAACTGTTGATAAGAAAAAAATTGGCCCTATAACTCAGAACGTAATGTTGTTTTTGAAGTACCCTTCATGACGAAAAAATTGGTGTATGGTGCGCTATTAGCGGAGAAAGGTTTCACAAACCTCAACAGGCGAAGGATAGCTTCCTACAGTGGTCCCAAAATGTATGAACAACGACGCTGGCCAGTTTCAGTATCCGCTTTCATGAAGTTGGTAAGTAAGCCTTTAAAATTATGGCTTTATCCGTTCCTTTCTATGATAGCGGCAGAAGGCAACGCGTGCCACGTAGCCCGTTCTCAAATTTTTTGCTCTCCCGGTATATAACGCTCCTGAAATTCAGATACATCAGCTAAAGTACAATTTAGTTTTATCTTGTGGATTAGATACATTACGTGATTTTCTCACTTCTTCGAAGCGTTGTTACTTTTCCGAAGTATAAGACGATTGTATTCCTAAAGCCTCTATATTTTACATTTTTTATGAAGATTTGCAAAGGAAAACTCTCACACATATGTGATAAATACCTCAAAGTTCGGATTTTGTTTCTCACTCTGATACCTATGGACTGAGGAAGTTAACCAGGGTTAAGGATAATAATTGAGAAGCGTAATAACATTCCAGTACTGTGGCCAAGGACTGGGCCTATTGCCCGACATTCCCTCCGGGATGAAGGATGACGAGAGAGAGCGGAAATATCGGCCAGGCCCGGTGACGGTAAGCGCAGAGAAGATTTTGTCCAGATTCCCAGTCGCCTCTTCGATGCTCCCTCACATTTACCATATAAGCCGTACATCACGTCTAACGCCCCTAACGCCCAGGAAGACGAAAGGAAATCAGAAGGAATGAGGTTCACAAAAATTCGTTATGGTGCACTGTATACCTCACATTCGATTACAGATCCGGAAAACCCAGCAGAATAGCTGAGGTCAGAGTGGAGGTCTCAGAGATTCCCTCCCTGAGAAGTCTCTTTCGGTTACCGTTTTGTTGTTAATAACAAATAAAAAGAATTTCCACAATGTAGCATAAATAGTCTGTCATGTGTTAGATTATAAAGCATAACAGCACGCCACTGCATAGATGACATAGATAGTGAAAGAATAGGATATCAGATTTGCGTCCATATTTGCAATGCAATAAAACGTCTTTTATGGCGCTCATATCTGCAAAGATTTGACTTTTCTCAATGGAATTTTTGTATTAGGGACAATAACAGAGACTGATTCATCCAGTGTTTACACTAGTTAAATTATGAACTGAAGAGTCATAGGGACCTCTATATCTGTAGAGCGATTGATATGGTTTTACAGAAATCTTCAAAAATTGACTCACTAATCGTTCTAAAATGAGAGATTTATAACAGTTACTGCATTACATTCTTCTGAATGTATTTATTAATTTTACGACTTATAGAGCTGCAATACGATGACGTCAATGACCTCTGCTACGCCACAAGTACTACCCTACTCAACGAATCAGGTTATCGACTCAACCCTGAGCGTTCGCAGTTCATCTTGCTGCCAAAACCCAGACCTGGCTCTATGTCCTTGTAACAACGTTAGGAGATAGTTTGAAGATCCCTGCTTCAAATTGCAACTATGAGATTGAATTTTTTAGTCTGATTGTACGTTTCCAATTTCAGCTTGGGAAAGAATATTTAACCATCAAGGATATATTTGTATAAATATCGAAACGTATTAAATTTGAATGTTTTGCACTTGTTGCTTCTGCAACCCCCCAAACCAGGCTAATTGAAATGTATAACTCTAACAAAGTTTCATTGAAGAGGAGCATAATGATAACCAACCTGATCCCAACACACCACAAACAGATGCCGATACAGGATTGAACCCAAAAGCTCCAGGGTGATACACTAACCGCTACATTGAAGCGGTTGATCCCTTGGAGAAAGTTGCCAGCTCTTTGTTCAACAAGTAGTTGATGTTACCACCCTCTCTCGACCACGGCCTACCCCTTTCCACCCCCGCAGGAGAATCAATACAACCACCACTAGCCGTTCTGAAGAGATTTTTAAAAGCTGGAGACTTGGCTCTTCTTCCCTTCTGGATTATGTTCCTTCCATCCTGACATATTCTCGATTTTTCCCTTTCAGTAGGGTGGTTCTGCTGCGTCACAGTACGTTACTCCTTCCCGGAGATTACCTCCCTTCCGCTTCAGGACGATATAGCCTCTAACTCTGATGCAAATCAAGTGCCAATCATATTCAAATACCTCAAACTTGGAGTCTTCCATTTCAAAAGGACTTGTACGTTCGGCGCGAGACGCTGCCTCAAGTCTTGGAGTCATTAACAACTCCACGATACAATTTCCGAACTAATATGGAATGAGTGCATGAGCTCAGCAAATATTTCAGTTGCGTATGGTACAGACAGCATACTTCCACGCGGCCAAGGTCACTTAAGGCACAAGAATGTCTGCGTCAGGCTTTAACACAGAAAAGAATATCGCAAGAATACACAACAGAAAATTAACATATTTTGTGCAAAATTCAGCTGGCATAAAGCTTTATAAATCATTCTATTGATTAAGGATTTTAAATGTAAAATTTCTAACCTTCTAAATGCAATTTTATTGTTTTTTTACATTCGAGAATGTTAATTTTTTCCAAAATGCCCTATATTTAAACTATTTTATGGCTCGCTATAGCCCATGTGTCCTGTATACTCTGGATCACTTTTACATAACTGTTAAGCCGTAAGAGATAGACAAATCTTACTATACAAAAATATAGATGTCATTAAAACACACCATTTATGTCCAAATGTATTTTTTGTGGAGTTAACCATTTCAAAGATATTCTTGTTACTAGTGTGGTTTCTAGTTATTTGTGTGAGTTTTGCAGCACTTATATTTTTCTTAAATGGAAGGTCGTTATTCACTTTAGGGACACTGGGAGTGAAATTTTGGTCGAAATTGTCAAAAAGTCGAAAATTGTTTTTTTACCTTAAAATGTTCCTGGAACACCGGTGCATTTGGATCAGCTAACATTTTTCATATCCCTCACTCCATGTGGTCATTACGGCCCTTTCAAATAGCGCTCTTCCCTTAACGTACACAGGATGCTCCTATATAAAAGCCTGGTTTTCTCAAAACTACATTTCTGCACATTCCAAAAGAAGGTCGCGCCTGAGTTTTGCTTCAAATTCAATGAAAATTTCCAAAAGTATTCATAAATAGCAGCTAAACAAAACTATGATTCAATATCGATGCTATCATTAACATGAATTTCAAAAACATTTTTTTTTGTATGAAAATATCAATAATTTTTAAGATTAAATTTTCTTTGTTATTAAAAAAATATGTACAGCATAATCAGGAAACGTATTTGAAATATCTCTTCATACAATTGTTACCCATGTTTTAGAGTATCAGTTCTGACAATATAAATGAATTTTGAAAAGTCAATAGACGCGAGCTCTATTTTGAAAATGTACCAATTAAATTTATAACATAATTTATATATCCTAAACGAATTATCCAATTTTAATGAAATTCGGTGTACCTCCTATTCTTATATAAATACAAACAGTAAAAATTTCAGAAAAATCTATCAAAAATGTGAAACTTTCAAATTTCACTCCCAGTGTCCCTTTATCTTAATTTTCTATGCTATGGTATTTTAAAAGCTTACCCTTAGCAATAAATAAATTATTTTTTTATATTTCTTTATTTTCTTAAATTTTGTACAAATAATTTTTGCAGGTTTCGTTTCGATGTCCTAAAGAACATTAAAATATTACCTTGAAATTACAGCCTAACAATTGATTAAAAATTACCTGAATGAACAAAGAATGAACCTTCATTTATTTATCTTCTCGCATATTTCACTTATACTTTATCAGTAAATACTGAATTACAATAAGTTACTAACACCTTTTAATATTTTTTTTTTCAAAATTGGACTGTCTATTGTCAATTAATACTGATTTACAGATGGTGAAGCTCCGTTAGACATCCAGGGAAGACACAAGGGCGTGTTCAGAAATATTGCAGGATTCTTCATCGAGGAAATACTTCTTACCTGACAGTACATCAGAATTTTTGCAGTTTTATAATATCCACTGTTATTGTTCAACATATTTTACATTGTAGAAACGACAAGTTGCCCGCTTCACCTTTCACATGGCTAGACTACTTGGAACGGATTTTACCAGTTCTATTTGATGCTGAATTTTGTGATAATGCTTATTTTTACTTTCGGTATAATGAAATAAAAATATCACCCAAACCCTAGCTTATGGTCTGTGAAGACTTTATTGAACAGTAGAGAAGGTGCGGCCCTCAAAAGTAGCAGGTGGATTTAAGCCACATTCCTTTAGAGGACAAATCTGTCTGATAACATAAGTTGGACGTATTAATCTGTGGTTGAGTCCAACTATTTAACAAAGTATGAGTACGGGAACTACATTCTAATAGACTTCCAAGAAATGGTAGGTTTTGAGGTTCTTGAAGTTGATTAAACTAATACGGACCATAGTGATCATATGTTTGCCGAAATCAGCGTCTTTGAGCGTAGCGTAAGGATATTTTGCTGTAGCAGCATCAATTGAACACCAGTTCTGGTGACAATTTTTCGGTTTAAGCCTTCCACAGTTTGCGGCTGCACGTTCACGGAGCATATTCCATGGGCATGTTACTGGAATATGTGGGAGGCCGCACATTGCCCCACATTTGGGGGCCATGATCACAATCCCTGCACTCAGAAAAGCATCTAGTAGGTCAGTTGTGTTCCTCTCCATCACACATCAAGAGGAAGCGGACAAGCTGTCCAATTTTGTGCCCGCTATTCCCACAAGATGATCATACTATGGCTAATTTTGTTTATGATACAGGAATAATGACAGTAGGAGACATAATATAGGAATCTGCAAAGAATCCCCAATAAGATGTGAATGAAGTAAACAAGTGAACAAAGAAACTTATTCGAGTCTTTCTGTAATAATTAAAGAAATGAGAGCTATACGAGCCAAATGCTATAAGCTTACCTAAAGAAATATGTATACAAATTAAAGAAATCAAAGCCGGAGAAGTTACAAAAATGTGAGTGACAAACTTCAGAATTCGTATACCCCACAGTGATAAGGTGTGTCACTCGCATGCATATCTAATGTTTTGTGACGACGTAAAACATTAGCAGACTAGTATATACATTCTTTTGATACAAACTGTACAAACGCCCGTTGTTTATATCTGAACTCACCCTCTCTCCTTCTACATAAATAGTCTATAGTATAAAATAAGCTAACCTCGCGCTCAACCGCCCCTTACTGATTTGTAACTCAGTCCTAATGTACTCTGCAAAGCTAATAACACCAGACTAACTCGGCCAGGTGGCGAAGTTTGAACATGTAGAAGCAAAACTGGTGGGCTATTCACACAGGTGTTCTTCAACGCATGTAAAAAATATCAGCTATTGTATTATGTCATTTGTTTGTGGAAGAACTTACACGAACAGAAGAAAAAAAATCTTATGTGTTGCACTCACATGACGTTCTCTACTCTTATACTAACCATTCTTAAAAACTTTTATTCCTATATCTTCTTCGTGTTAGTTGAGATCAACATTTGTACAAATTATCTTATTGCTCATTTCCTTATAGGTGCAAGGGGAATATTAGAATACTGTAGGTAGTGAGCGACTGTCAAACTATTTAAAGCTTTTGAGATCCCGTTCTCTTTGCACGCTTAACATATAAAAAATGAACAACGATGTTCCATTTCGCGAAAGTATTAAGTTTTCCGAAACTGACACAAATAACAAAGGAATTTGTCTCGAGTTATGCAAAAGTCTTCCAGAGTAAACAGGACTACATAGGCTATAGCCAGAAAATTCAAGATATACATTTCATTTGTCATACAAATATCTTAAACATGTGACATTTTAATCAAAATCGTTAGAGCTATTTTCAAGAAAATCAAAATTTTCGAAAAATTTTCTATGTAAAGGGTAGTTTAGGGTGGGGCTATTTTCTTCAAAATCTTCATGTCGCATCCTTGAAAGATGTTAAACTTAAATACCAACTTTGGTTTTTAATTGATTTTTCGTTTTTTAGTTATGCTGTCCACAGACTGACACACACACACACACACACACACACACACACACACACACACACACACACACACACACACACACACACACACACATTGGATCCAGGGGATCTCAAAACATTTCCGGTGAAATCTGGACATAATTATTTAATGTTTAATTATTTCCTTAATTTACTACTTCGTGCAAATGAGCAAGGACATGCAGTAGATATACCCAGAAAAATATACAACACATAAATCGTGTTTTATACCACGAGACTGACAAAACCAAATATGCCCAATACCAATAAAAATTTATGACAGAAGTTGAAGGAAGCTGCGTAGTCTAGGAACAGGCAGAATCAATTTTCTCCTCGTATTTCTTTCCCCATTTCTTGCCACCTATAATCTGTACGTCCTCCTCCATTTTTCTCTCTTTCTGGTGAAAATGAGGTAGAGCGTCTCCATCGACTTTGTGATTATTGATTCCTGGAGCGTGAGTGTGTATACGTGTGCAACATACACACTTCAGCATTACGCATCATCTCCTATCTCTTATTGTACGACTGTCTCCTGTTATTACTTCACTTCACCTACCCTGCTGTCTGCAATATACCAACGCCCGCCCGCCTGCCTATTCTTGATTGGGACATACACATCAATACTTTGTACGGCAAGCTTCCAATTTTATTTATATCTTATGCTATCATTTATGAGTAATAAAAAGTATACCCGAATTCACAATAAAATAATGTGACAAATGACTTTGTTTCCCCTAAAGTTGAATCACACGATTCACTCACAAAATATAGCTCCAACACTGCAACAACTCCGACGCGACGATTAAATGTCTAAACTTGTCTCTGATAACACACACTCCAATTTCTCTCAACTAGAGCTATACACTTAAAACTAACTGCTAACGGCTGTGTTGTTCAACACTTAAGTCCAAGGAACTCACCTATCTCTCTCTGTCTCTCTCGCCGCCGCATTCGCTTATATAGGTAAGAATGACGTAGCACAGATTTTTCTGGAAATTTACCCTTTCTCGAACTTCTGGCAGTCGAAAGTTTCTGGAACAGCCTAGAAATACTTTGTTCTGCCGCACTCGTATTTGTTTTTGTTCCGACCATTCCGTTGTAATCTGATCACGTATTTACAAGCAGTGGTGTCAGGTGCTTCACCTTGAGCGTCTGATGGTGGCTGCCGGCCTGGGTCACAATGAAATAGACCTAACCACAAATCTTCGGTTCTGTACCGATACTTTTTACCACTTAATGTTATAGTTAACGCCGGAATTAATTGGTAAGATTAATAATTTTATTAGGAAATTATTAATAAAAATATGTGGAATCAGGACTGAAAAATTCAATGTCATAACTGGGAGCGTCATTAGTATGTACGAAAATCTGACATCGTCAGGTTTGTAATCTTGGGTATGTCCAATGTTTTAACCCTTTTATTGCCTTTTGTCGTATATATGTTTACAAAGTTGGAAATGTATGCAGATCGGGGTTTAATTCTGCACCTCCCCTTTGAGCGAAGGAGGTCGCTGAACCAATAGTGACGTCATTGATTTAAACTGACTCGCGCTAAAAGCAAAATAAATCTAAAAACGTGTTATCTTATTCAACTTTACACTCCAGTGTATTGGTTAATGTGAAAAAAACAATAAAACATAAAATACGATAGTTCTTATTCTATAAGCTAATGAGTTACATTTACAAGAGTTTCTCTAAGCACAGAAATACGATTTATGTCTACTCTAGAAGTAGTCATAAAAATAGTTTTATTATCTGAACTGCTCTCCTCTTACAGCCACAGGAAGTTATTGCATTTCCTACAGGAATTCGATATTGGGATTTCACCGGAAATTTCATAAAAAGGGCATTTTAGGAAATCACGTGTGTGTGTGTGTGTGTGTGTGTGTGTGTGTGTGTGTGTGAGTGTGTGTGTGTGTGTGTGTGTTTTCTGCCTGTGAACCTATAACTCGGATTTAGATATGCAGCATGCAGATTTCCAAGAATTTCCCCTACCTCTAAATAGCCTTACATTGAAGTAATTTCATTATTTTCTCAGAAAATAGCTAACACGTGCTCGAATTGTAAAATAATAATACTAAATTGATTCGTGAAACACAAGAAATGACGTTAAAACCGAGATAATGCGCAGCGAGAAGTCAACTGTTTTCAGTGTTTCGCTTTACAGCAGGCAATGAAGTTATTAAATGTTATTTCATATTGTTTTCTGGATTTGTCGGTGGTAGTGTTATTTCTGACTGCAGTGAGCCCTAAAGAATGAGAATTGTCTTGAAATTGTTTTTTCTACCACAAGCAGAGATTTAATTCTACTTTCACTCAGCCCATAAAATTTAAGTAAATATAACATTAAGAGAAATCTATTAAATAATGTTTACAACTAAAAAACACCATGAAGGAATGCTAAATAAATCACACTTTTAGACTGAAATACTTCACCCTTGCATCAGATCGTTTTCTAAATGGTTAAAGCACATGAATTCCAGTAAATGAATGTTCATTATAATCTGTAATGCATATCAGCATTTTTTTTAAATTGTCTGTGTAAATTATGTGCTGAATTATTCACACGCTTAGTTGTGCGTTCACTCAGTTGGTACACACTGCCTGCCCTGTGTTCGATAAACTGCGCTCCGGTGAGCTGCATTCCGCAAATTTGCTTGCTCTGATAAATCGATCAACAGTTCCACTGTCCGGCATTGTGATGGCAAAGGCACCGATTTGCCCGTAGAATTAGTGTAATGTATCTAAATGTTTATTATCACATAAACAATCAAAGTGAATTAATGAATACACGCTGGCAGTAAAAAAACGAATTTTACTTTCTCTGCTGCTTAACTATAGCAAGTAGTGGAATTAGTGCATTCCATCCCAAAATTAATACTAAGATTTCAATGAAAATGCATGACTTGAGGTCCCACTTTGAGGTGCACTCATATGCCTTTCTCTGCTTTTGCGCAAATTATTCATACTGTGACGTAACCATAGCCCGCGTGTCAACAGAGCCCAGGTGAACTACTTCACTCCAATGTCGACGAGTAAACAAGGTAACAATGGAGCAGGCCGGAACAAAGGCAGATTCAAGACGGTTCAAGAAGCTTCCGACTGCCGACCTGTTTACGAGTATACTTTCCAGAGAATTCGCCGGTACTTCGCTTGGACTAAATGTTCAAACCAATAACAAAGAATACGTCGGAAATGGTTCACTCCACAAAAGTGCTTGGCATCTAGAACAGGCATGGGAGAAATCGGCCTAACTCTATGGCACCCACTGCAGCGTTCATGAGTCTTGTTCCAATATTACTTCATTTTACTGTCTCTTATCTTCCTTGAATACTCTCAGCTCTTTACTTTGTTTCATTTATTTATCTCCCTCTTCATTTCTACTACTTCATAGTTTCCTGCCAAAATGACCGCTCAGGGGTTCCAGTGTTAAATAACCTATTGTTTGTTATACAATGATTAAACGTGAATATTAGTGCGAAATGTTTCCCCCCTCTACGTATCTATTTTTTATTATAATGCAAACAATTAAACTGTAAGTTATAAAATTTAACACTACCGCACATTAAACATTATTGCTTGGAACATTTTATTGCACTGAATTACTATGAATACGATGGCAATAAACAAACACTGAAATATTCAATACAAATTTTAAATAAAACGATATTCATTCCACATAGTAACATAAAAACCAGAGTTGCAGAAGAGTTGGTGGTGGTTTTTGTAGAAAGAAAAATATACGTTTTATTTATTTTGAAATAATGTTGCTTCAATGGTACAATGATACCACCTTCTTAAAGTTAATAATAATAATAATAATAATAATAATAATAATAATAATAATAATAATAATAATAATAATAATAATAATAATAATAATAAACTTCTTGTTTGCTCCCCGCTGAGGAACACACAAAAGTAAATAACTCTGGTGAAGCCTTCGCTGGCCCGAGCGGACAAGGCACAAGTTGTAGTTCGTAAGAAAAATTTTCCGTCTCTTTCCGCTACACCCTCTCGTCCAACGGAAAATATTTGGAGCCGGCTGTACATAACTAGGAATTAAATTAATGTACATCAATTTGTATTTTTAGGTTATGTAGATGATTTAGTTATTATTCCAAAGGGTGAAAATAATATGCCGAGAGCAATTTATATGCTCCTACAGCCTTGTAGAGAATATAACTTCAAGATTTCTGCTCCTAAATGGAAAGTCGTGGCATTCCAAGGGTAAGAGCTAAAATTATCTAGGATATGAAGTTTCTTTTGATTATGACAGATATACAAAGTAAAATAAATAAGTAAATATCCGTTCATGTGCGACACTATAAGAAGAATATTAAAAACAACAGGGGTCGATAAACAATTAAACTGTATGTATGGCAGTGAGTCCTGGATAATAAGAGAAAACGATTTTAATCATATTCAAGGTGCTAACATAAATGTTTAAGATCATTGTCAGAACATACAAGAAAAAATAAAATAAAAAACCAAGACATAACAGAAAAGTTAAGAAAGTTAAATAGAAAAATTAAAATCTAAGAACATAGATGAAATTGGGAAGAGCGTGTACAAAAGATAAACCCCTCAAGAATGTTAAGATAGATTTTAAATCATGAACCTATTGACCGAAGAGATGCGGGAAACAGGATGTTAGGCAGAAGAAGTTAGTGTACTCCAGAGCAGAAACATGAGACTAGCGTACACAACATCTGCCTGCCTATTGGACCCGGGAAGACTAAGGTGAAGATGGATTGAGGTCGGAACAGTCCGAATGACCTAATTCCTGTTAGAAGAAGGCTTGTTAATATCGACACCAAGAGATGTTCACGCCGGCTGCTCCTCGCTGTTAGCAGAGCCATTATCTCCCTGGAGCAGATGGTGAAAGAGTGTGCGATCCATTTTCTGTGAGGGTGACTGTACCACAGAATGTATATCATACCGCATGAAGGTATTTATATGGAGCCAGGGGCGGGGGTGGATAATAGCGGAAGATCCTCCCCTCCACTGCGCCCGGTTTTTAATTACCCGTTGAAGCCTGTCCTACTAGCCCCCACCCCCTCCTCAGCTGTGGTGCAGTTTTCGATAAGCTTCCTGCTCCGCAACCACTTGCATACAACAAGGACACATCTAACTAGTATTACAATTTGTGTTGTTCTGGCAGCCAGCTCGATTCCTGAACGTGCGTCAAGAAGGTGCGTTTATTACCTCTCAAAACACGTTCCTCAGTAACGCCATTTGGGCCCGCTCTTATAAACGTACATTAACTGCAAGTTTACTTAAACTTACGTTAATCCTCCAATAAACAGCGTTGCCAGTTTTAGAAAATTACAACACTGATTTCGTTATTTTCATATTACTGTAACAAAACAACAAAATCCAAGTCTGGTATCACTTTATTGTCCCCTAAAATATTACTACAAATAAACTTTTCCTCTCTAATTAACTAACTCAGTCTTCCCTGCTATTACAACCCACAACTGTTCTTCTCATAACCTTGCTCTGTCCTTTCAGAGTCTTTCTTAAATTTTACTGTCTCTCATACACTTATTATGACGTACTCGACGCTCATTTATCTTCTTTTCGACGCACCATACGACGACGACACACACACACACACACACACACACACACACACACACACACACACACACACACACACTTATTCCCATAGCTCTGCTCCACACATGGGCAAAATCACCTCAACTAGACCACCCTCCTGAAACACGGTTCATTCAGTGGCGAGTATGGCTGTTTCATGAAGAGCGGTAGATTTGCACATTTCAATTAGCAAATATAAAATGTTACAATATCAAACCCAACTTTGATCAGAAGTATAAATCAAACTTTAGAGGTATTTATTTACAATTTCAGAAACCATTTTTTGAATACTCGTATTTGTAAACACATAAATGGGACAATGTCATTCCACTGTTTAGTGATTTAGTTTATTTGTTTATTTAATATAAACTATTGTATTTCGTTTTCAAAGTTTGAGCATAATATTAAGTTGAACAAAAAGTTTTAAAATACTTTTAACGCTACGTAGGAATGGAACATTACTCCATTTTTATTGTGAAAGTGAAACAATTTACTATGTTAATCACGATTATGTAATTTGCCTAACCAAAATAGGTGACTGTAATAGTTATTGTGTGCAAAATATGTTTAATATAAACAAAGCCGTTAATAACAGCGTAGAAATTATTACTAACCCGCAAGTGGAACCCACCACTGCAAGTGATGCAACCAAAACTTCGTCACTCAACAAGGGAATGTGGATTAAGCAAGGCAAGTGCAATCGTTGACTCTCCTCTCGTGCCCATGCCTCTTCTACTCTAACAACTAAAACTTGCTCGCTAAAAACTGACTAACTGCTGCTTTCGCGGGTCCTTTTATGCTGTGGATGACGTCATACGATCTTTCGAGAAACTCTCCATGCTCACGTGCCGTGATGACTCAGCCAGAAGTCTTGTGAATGTTCTCGATTCCTTTTTGTTTTACCACCCATTGTTTGCGGTCACACACAGTTGCGCGAGACAATCTGGCGTTTATGGCCTCTACCCGCTCGCAGGACCGGCATGTGGTGTGAAGCAGCCCAGCACCCTCCGTTCATTGTTGTTCGAGGAACAACGTAAAATTATATTAGTATTAAACAATGAAATAAAGGTATGCATAGCTATTTACATCATAAACTAGCTCAAATACCCGGCGTTGTCCGTGGTTTGACGACTTATCCCTACACCCTTTAGACTTAGGCTACACTTGCACAATAACCTTGTGTTTCTTTGGAGACATGTAAAAATATATAATTTAGAACACTTAAACAAAGAGTTAATTAAAATTCTTAGTGCATGAAGAAGTTATGCAAAAGCACTGTTGAACAACCTCGAATAGTGCAGAGAGAAAAGCGAGTGGAGAAAGCCCTGTGAGTGTAATACATTGCATTTCTATTCCGGAAATATAAAAAATTGTACGAATTATATGTAGAAGAGGAACAGAGAAAGAATTGTGATTGTATTTCTTAAAAGAAAAGCGAGTAGAGAAAACTGTATGAATTACGTTGCATTACGTTGCATTTCTATTTTAATCGTAGAAAATTGTATGAATTGTATGATGATGGGCTAGCAGAGAATAACATGTGAATGTGTTACGTAATGGGAAAGTGAGTAGAGAAACCGGTATGAATGTTATCAGTTGCGAAGCAAAATGGGTAATATAAAAGTCACCTACGTTAAAAATTACATATTGCGGTAATCGGTCAAAAGGTTTGGGAACATTTAGAGTACAAACATACAAATATATATACCAATTTATTTCACAATTATCGTAATTTCTTTTACTTATTTTTATTTTAAAAAGTCAAAATCCATGCAGCTAGTCTAATGTAAGCCCGCCATCATCCACGGGTATTACCTCACCGGTTATTTTACGTGGACCCTCCCCATCCTTTACTACAGCTACATTTGAATGCAGTCGCTGGGTTAAACACAGGATGTTCGGCTTTGAATGGATTGCTAGTCCATTTCGTCTGGCCTTTAACAACCATGTCTACTCGAATTACTTTCTTTAAGGTGCCTGTGACAGATATATGTATCTAAACTGGCTCAGAAGTTAGAAGAGTGACATATTTTAAAAAATGTATGCAATAGAGCGCTGAACTAGAGCCAATTTTCAAAAACCAGTGATAGATTGAACACCACCAAAATACTTCATATTCGTTGCAACTTTAATGGCACCTAAAAAAATGGTTTGTTGGCTTGCATACTCTTAAATTATGTAATTTCACTTGTTAGTAAGGGAAAAATGATGTTGGGATGGAAGGGTTGCTAAGTTGTCTGTCGAAGCTAAGGACACACCTGAATAATTTGTGCGCCAGTGTTGATGGTGTTGCCAAACTTGGCGACGTCATTATTTCCATCCTGCCTTGAGAGACCCTCTTCGCACAGGATAAACTTGCCGGTTTCGCGACATAATTTCATTACGTCAGGAGCAAACCTTGTAGCGTCTCACTGGGACTCTCCTGCTGCACGCACACACACATATGTAATTTGCTTACTTTGCAGTGTTGTCCAGATTACTAAGGTGAAACTTTCATTTAAACTATCACAAAAATTTTGTTACATTACCATCGTTTTCCCTGCGAATTCTTCTACAAACTGTTCCAACAAAACCTTATATTTCTAGACTATTCCACTCATACGTGAGTTGGTTGAAATAAACCAATCATGTGCATATCAGTTTCAAATTTCAACCAATGACAGCCTTTGTTGGCGAAAATTTCCTCTGGTTTTCTTATGCTATGATCAGGTTGGAAAACCTAGCTGCACTGTCCTATAGATGCGCAACAGCTGACTTAATAGAACCACTATTGAAATATCAAATATGGATGACTCTCGTTTCGGCGAAGTAGCTAATGCAGAAATAGATGAAATAATTCGAACATGAAAACCTCAGAACACTGAATACTACAGGAAATATGCTTGAAATCCGTTTGACAAATTTTGTATTGAATGAAATTATAAATTAACCGCAGGCTAACATGACATTCCTAACATTTAAAAAAAAAAGTAGTATCAATATGATAATATTGTAGGCCATACCAATGGGTTCTGATGTGTGTATGTCTGCTACAGGTTTATTTTAAGAAGTTACTAACTACAATACAACATTTAAATAATAGTTCACAGGCTACACGTATCATTCTTTAATTCGTGAAATAGTCTTAATAAATGGAACTCGTGATTGTCAAATTCTGTAGATAAATTGACAAGAACTTGTAGCATTACTTACACTAATTTATGTTACTCGATATAAACCTATTGTAACAATTTTACAATTTGACGAATCCCACTCCTGACACCAATTAATTCCTCTCTTCTCCTTCTATCTTAGTATAGAGCCTCTTCCAGTCTTACATCTTTCCACCTCTTTCTGGGTCTTCCTGTGGATTGATATTTCCTTGGTCTGTAATTCACAAAATTATTTATATTTGGAGCTTCCAGTTTTTTCTGTCTTGTAGTATTCTCTATCGGTTCTACTTTCAATTACTTTATTTTTCACTTAATTTTATTCTAAGACTTTTGCACAACACAGTTCTCTTTTACTGACGTTAACACGGTCTAGTCTTTCGTGATATTACAACTCACAACTGTTTTCTTCTCGTAAGCTTGACTCAGTCTTTCCACTGTCTTTATTCACTTTGTCTGTCATACACTAACTTTGACGGTACGGTCACTCAGCGCTCAGGAAAACTTCTTCACTTCGGTGGGACGTATATTTCAAGACTACACACACACACACACACACACACACACACACACACACACACACACACGAACACACGGACCTTTTTCTAAAAATGTTTATATATATGTATGTATGTAGTGGAGAAAGTTACTAGCAAATGCTTGTGAGCTGAGCAACAGGTGTGGTTTGGTACAAATAAAAATTACGCCCTTCGTTGGGCTATTCATATCAGAAATAAGCTTTTGTTCGGTGACTATTAGCATGTTACGTCACGTGAGTAAACAAACATGTCTATCTTTTTATGGGGAGGCGATTTAAATATCTTCTGCTGTTAAATATGCATATTCTTATACTTGTTAACTGCATCTTTATTTAATAATGCTTTTGTTTTTTACAATTAACCATTTCTGAGATATTTCTTGTAAGCGGTTTGAGGTTTCAAATACTTATAGTACTTTTATCAAATGGGAGGTCGTGATTCCCCTGTTTCCTTCTTTCTTTCTTATTCTCTTGTTTTTTCTGGGCTCGTGCAGAAAGTTTGGAAGTTCAAAACCATCGCATCGTGCTTTTATTTATAAGATTTCGCGAGCAATTGCTCAGAGTTAAAGCTTTTGTTCGCAAGGAGGTTAAGGAGAAAATTGTTATTTATACTAAACGAAGCGATTGCTTGGAATTAGTGAGAAAAGAGCTAATGTTTGCTTTTATTTATATCACCATCTGTGGTGCTAGTTACCCTAGCAGTAATTTTCTGTTCTTTGCTAGGTCGTCTTGATTTTCTGCAGGTCACCAGCTTGGTGCTCCCTTCAACTAAGTCTCGAGGAACGGATATTGAATTAAAATCCAAAAGGTTACAGATACGCTGGAAGATAGCTTAAAGAAGAGCTCGATGAGTAGAACCGGAATAGGTCTCATATCTAAGCTTAAATGGAGATAATGACAAAGGAATCTTAAACAAGTAATTTGAGAAGGGTCACAGGTGGAAACTGTTCAAATTATGGGCTATTAATGTAATGTTATTGCAGTTTTGTATCCAGAAACTCGTATTAAAGCTAAATGGGCTGGAAACGTGTTTTAGAATGACTTCAAACCACCTTAATTATCTATTTAAACGTGGTTATTAATAATCATTTTAAAGTACTTCACAGCAATTTAGAGTAAAATAATCGTTAAAGTTATAGGCTTAACTTTTGATTGCAGACGGTGTTCTAGTAGGAAATACATCACTAGAAACTGATACCGGAATGATTGACTGGTAAAATCACCAAAGACTCCATGGAGGAATTAGCGCATGCGCAGGAATATTATTATGCTCATCGTTCATCCGCAGTACACAGATGGCTATACCTTCCCTATTAGGAAAACAAAACGCATCTTAACAAATTGTCACAACAGTTCATTTTCAGATTTAGACGCTCTCTGGCGTTTTTTGGGACACACACAAACACACACATAAGTATAATATATAATATAACCTGTAAACCACAAGACATAAACAAAAAGTTGATTTAGGAGACGTGGATTTTTCTTAAAACACAAAGTTTATCTCAAATAAAATATTTTGCGGCGTTTACTATTTCCTAGATATTTATTGCTGTTTGTGAGTCTATGTGTATGTATATGTCTCCCTAATTGTGAACAGTATAACTAAAAACGAACTGTTAAGATGACTATCATAGCTTCTGTCGAGACAGAACAGGCCATATAGTTACTGTATATGATAATATGATGCTCCAAGGATAGTGAATTCTTGTGAGTAATTAAAATCCAATGTTTCATAATGCTAAATAAGTAGGTATAAAAAGTGTTTTGAAACTTTAAAAAGCATCACACTGGTGCTTCTATCTGGCCCGACGTCACTCACTTGGGCAGAGCGACACATACCGAAATGAGCTCGAGAACACCTTAATGTAAATGTGCGGAATCACCTCAACGTCACATATTGAAGTGAATGCATTAGTTGAATTGGCTGAACTTCCTCTAAAGTCTTATTACAAACTTACATGCTGGAGACATGAAGTTTATATCCTGGAGGCAAGTTCATATATTTTAAATTAATCCCAATGTTTCTGTATACTGTAATAAATGCTAGTGATTAAAATTATGGTCATTTTTTGTTTCTAAAGCTAGCAGTAAATAATGCTTAGTCCGTGACTGTGAGCAGTAAGCCAGCGTTTAAGCAAAAAAACCACCCAGAAGTACCATTTTTTTAAGGGCTGACTTAAGTTTTTTTTTGTGTTCATATACTTATTTTTATTAAACCATATTGTAGTAATTGGGCCGCATAACCAGTTGGGAAGGCTGGGGGGGGGGGGGGGTGCTGACCGTATCCCACTCTCCGGTACTGCATCCTATTCATGACTCCTATAGTGGGCAGAAGTGACAAAACGGGCTTTCTCCGGAGCCTTCGAGAAAAATCCAGCTGTGTCACAGGCGGCACGTTTCGGGAATTCGTGAAACGTCCTTGTGACGTCATCTCCTGTATACAAGAAAGCCAGAAACAGTAATGAGTGAGTTCACAGTTACAAACATGAGTCGGTCAATGTGTCAGCTGTGCGTGTGTGTGTCGTCACGAAAGATGCGTCGGCCATCGTGAGAAATACCCCAATGGGCGTCGATTGATTGCATTGCCGTGGTGACTGTATGAGAGACAGATAAGTGAAGAAAGACACTGAAAGGTTTGAGCAAGGCTAGGGAAGCCGAAGTTGTGAGTTTTGACACCACGAAAGACCGTGGACCGTGCTAATGGTGACAAGAAAAATGTGTATAATATGTCATAAAACTTTAGGAGACAATAAAGTGATAGGAAATAACGGGATTGATTTAGTCGTTTTGACACACTGGTAGGAAATTAACCGAACTGATTTTCTCATTTTGTCACTGTACTGTATGAACAGTACAAGCACGTGCCTGTTGTTTACGCCTGGGCTCACCCTCTCTCCTTTAAAGTAGTCGATACAACTGACAAGTAGTCAACTCACAAAACCCATCACCCAGATGTGTCCCTTACTTATAAGTAGTGCTTTTGGATTTACGTACCTACGTAGAAATACCTATCCTCGAGTGTTGGAACTGAGAGTGTGTACCTTCCAGAGAGTTCTTGTTAATTCGGTAGAACGCTTTCACTGACATGCAGCACTGATTAGAGACCGAAGTTGTGGAGAAAATGGGCTGCTGGTGGAATGAAGCTTGGCAAGTTCACGGCAGTAGTAGTAGCTCCCCTGGTTGTTCTCAAATTCATAGCGTTCTGACGGAGGAACGGGCGTGATTTGATGCTCTCCCCCTTCCCCATTACATAAATACCGAAACACTCCCCCATTCCCGGAGCGCTAGCCTGGATCGAAATCCAGTACAAACGCAGCAGTTACTTTGATTGTATCGGCTAATATGCCAGGAGTGCAACCACCAACTTGCTCCTAAGCGTTTCTCCCACCCTAATGGTTAGTTCTACTCCCTTAAATACCTCTTACTCTCTTACATTTGTACTGAACGAATGTCTTGAAAATTAAAAATTATACATCCGAAACATTGGTAGATATATTTAAAACTATAGAACACTTAGTTAATATTTAAAGCAGATATACCGGGTCTGTCATAAGTACCTGGGCATTCGAAAAATTAAAATAAATAAACCCAGTAAATTCCTTTAGGGCAAGGCTCTCCTATCATTGTCGTATTAGCTCAAAGTCACTCTCAGAAAGCTCACTTTTCATGTCCAGTTTGTTCGTATTTCTACCAGTTAGTTGTTCTGCTTCCCCTTTACTCTATTGCAGACTTCTCTTGTTCATTGAGATCCTATTACTGTTCTGAAATCTTGTGCCCATCTTCACCTTGGTCTTCCTACGTTTCTCTTCCGCTGTCTCCGATCCCACACTGTCGTCTTGTATGTCCATCTTGACTGGTTCATCCCGACTACGTGTCCCCCCAGCTCTATCTGGTTTTCCTGATTTTTCTATGCCGACCAGAAAACTTTGCTTCGTAGTTCTGGATCCAATATTACAATTTCTCCTAGAACCATAAAACTATAAATATCTGTTGTTCGCATGAGGACCCTGAAGAATTTCTATCCAATATGACAGGAAGTTTAGCGTTTTCCATAATATACCAATACAGAAGTAGGAGAAATACTCAATTCCTGAGCAGCTTTGGAGATTAATATTTCTGTGCACTGTGGACATTCACTGTTTTCTTCACATGTTGCAGAAAGATTATCTTTCCTTTCACGCATTCTTTTTCCTTTTCACCAACTGAAACGATGGTCTTCCTGTTAGGCATCTAGCATAGAACACGAAACTGTTGTGGGAATAAAGGCTGAATTTCAGTCACAGATTTCCAGATCACAAACCCGGCAGCGATTTCTCTTCGGTGTATTAAATTTAATCGAGTACGGGCAATCTTGTTTCTTCAATCCATGCCTTTAAACAAAAAAAAACAAAAAAAAAACCGCCAACAAAATAACAAGGCTTGTAAGGAGGGATTTTCATTGCAAAAAGCGCTCTCTAGTGACCTTTGGTGGGCACACCAGGAAGTATACGCACAATGTTATTACGAGAAATATGCCCAAAATATCCAAAAATAATTAAAATCGGTTGATTTTTCGAATGTGCAGTTACTTACAAAAGACTTAGTTCACATCCTAACCTCACATATTGAATAAAATTAATGCTCAATCCGAGCATTAAAGATTAGGTATGAAATTAATAATTTGCACAGTTATAAACTGCCACTAACGTTCCAGTACAATCTGGTTTATAGCTCTGAGGGAATTAATTATTCCATTTAGACACAATGTGAAAACACCTTAATATTCAAAATACTCTATGCGCATCAAAAACCAAAATATCACAACAGATTTATTGTTATAAACACTAATTGCCCAAAAACACCATCAATATCTGGAATGAAGAAAAAATAATTGTTTTTGAAGTAATTTCTTTGCTTTGATAGACATTGAAAATACTTTTTTAACACTTCAGTGTATTAAGTTTTTCTAAAGTTGCAAATTACACTTACATGGAAAAGTTTTCGAAAATTTTGATTTTCTTGAATATGGCTCAACGATTTTGATTAAAATGCAATATTTTTAAGATATTTGTATGACAAATGAAATGAATATTTTGAATTTTCTGGCTATAGCCTATGTAGTTCTTTTACTCTGGATGACTTAAAAACTCGTAAACCGTAAGAGATAACAAAATCTTAATATACAAAAAATGTAGGTCTTGCTAAAACACACACTTTATGTCTGAATAAACTTTTTTTAGAGTGAACCATTTCGGAGATCTTCCTTGTTATGTGTGTGAGTTTCGGAAAACTTAAAACTTTGGTGAAATGGAACATTGTTGTTCATTTTTTATATCTCAAAGCTAAAACGATTAGTTATATCGCTCAAAGCCTTCTGTATTCTAATATTCCCCTTGTACCTACAAGGAAGTAACCAATAAGATAATTTCTATAAGTGCTTGTCTCAACTAACACGAAGAAGATATAGGAATAAGAGTTTCTAAGAATGGTTTGTATAAGAGTAGAGAAAGCCATGTGAGTGCAACACAGCAGATTTTTTCACCTATATTTTGTTCAAATACTCCTGAAAATTTAAGCTGAAAAAGAGCGTTTAAATGTAGTGTACATGGCATTTATAAAGCTTGGGCTAGACCTTTAAAAATGGCGGAATCTTAAAATTTCAGTGCCAACGATGACAGAAGGTTTGAGGAGAATTTATATGCAGAAACCTAGAAGTTGTCAGTTTGATAATTTTCGGTCACTTTTCAGTCATAGGGTCACTTAACATTGTAAGGGTACCACACTTTGTTAGCTGTTGAAATGTGCAACTTACTCGAGTTATAACTGATTAGTAGCAATTCCAAAACTCAGATAACCTTGCGTAACAATTTTTTTGTAGAAGTGCCATAAGGAGTGGATCTTTTGATTGCCTGCAGAAAATAAATAAGCAGAAACAAGAAAAAATACTTTTCTATGACTTTGTATTTAACATTAATTTGTTATAGCTTTAAACAAGGAAATACATTCTGTGAATGTTTGCAATTTTATAACGAATATAATGTTTGCAATCCCTCACCTGTGTGTGTTTGTGTGTGTGTGTGTGTGTGTCTGTGTCTGTGTGTAAATTAAGGATAACCCCAAGATAAACACCAGCTATAAACGCGTAAACATTAATGCCATAAGCAATTCCAGAGCATTCGAGAATGTCCGGGGCCGGCTTGGTTATTGACGTTCGAGAAATATCTGACTAGGTCATCATCAGTATAAAAGCTTACGTAGGGTATTTTTTTAGTCCGTTAGTGTGTTAGTGATGTGAGACAGGTGTGAAATATATGTCGCGTTGAAGTGAAGAAGTTTTAACGAGTGTTGAGGGGGTTGACAAGGAAAGTGAAGAGATAGTGAAAGGAGTGCGTCAAGGTTACGAGAAGAAAACAGTTATGAATTGTAATATCAGGAAACAAATATAACGTCAGTAAAAGAGTTTGCATTGTATTGTTGTGCCAAAGTTCAGAAGAAAAACGAACTGATAGAAAAGTAACTGGACTATTTTGTCAGTGATACAGTTGTAGGGTATACAAACGTCTTGTTGGGGACAGCAGCGTAAGAAGCTGCAACCCCCCCCCCTACCCTATTGCACAACAAACCCCCAGCTATTCTCAGTATACCACAGAGCATTTAGTTGCAACATACTAAACCGAAAGTGGAGGGTAGAAGAATGGCTTTTCGCGGTGTTATCGCGCTCATCGGAACAAGGCTTTGGAGCTGTTTAGGACCCTTCTATAGGTCCACGACAAAGTCAATTAAAAAGGGCGCATGTGAGAGAAAAGGGAATAGCTACAGATAAAGCTGGGAGGAAACAATATACGTTTAGGAAAGAGCTCACCTGTGTATGTGTGTGTGTGTGTGTGTGTGTGTGTGTGTCTGTGTGTGTGTGATACGAGAGAGAGAGAGTAAAATTGAATTCAAACGCTTAACCGTGCATGGAGCATGCTTGCCTGCTGTTTTCCCTTTGATCGCCCTACCCCGTAAACGTTTTTCCCTTTTTTTAATGTTTTCCTTCTTTTCCGTTTACATGCATAACGTTGTTAAATTGTTAGTGAAGGGAAAATGATGAAAATGATGGGAGAAAGATGAGAGAGAGAGAGAGAAAAAGCGTTAATAACGAAGTGTAGCAATCGAACGCTAGCTTGACGGTGTTGTTCTTCTCTCTTATTTTTTTAATATTTTTAATATAAAAAGGGCTCTTCTGTTTTCTGTGATTTTAACCCACTTTTGAAGCGAGCGGTGCGAAACCACGGCGACTGTGTTGAACAAACTTTGTAGGGCGCTGGCTGCCACGCTACACAAATTACGCTTGTTCATTAATTTAGCGCAAAAGTTATGTGGCCACTTCTTAGCGCTGCTTGACACTATAGAACGGATTTTATCACTACACAGAGACGTTTGGAGATATAATTTAAGGCCTTAGTTTGTATTTGGTTCTAGAGTTGGATAAATTGTTGTCAGAGCAAAACATTTATAAATTTAGTTGATGTTTGAAGTTTGTACGCAATGTTTTATATGGGAGTATGTTACGGCCTCCTCAGAAATATGAATTAAGGCATTCGGGGCCTGCTGAAGTGAAAATTTCATCAGTAAGGGTCTGCATTAAATGTTGAGTTAATATTTCAACTTAATTAAAACCTCTTATTTATTTCCTTTAATATGAAAAGAGGGAATTAGAAATACATAACCTCACAAAAATATTTAAACTGGTCATTCCAGCTCCTTCCAACATTCCTCTTCACTCTTGGTTTATATGGACTCTTAAGGGTAGATACAGGGTGGAAGGCAAGTCATTATATTCCTTCTAACATGTGCTTCACAGAAGCATTACAAATAAAAAAGTCTAATGGCATTTTGTTCTTTGATCAGCCAATTTCGAAAAAATAAAGTTTTTTATCCCAATTGGATGCGTAATACCACAAAAATGTACAAAGATAACAGTTTGTTTTGAAATAACTCATTACTTAAAAGACGTGAAGGAATACTCCAACCTGCTCTCTCACGCGTTAGGTAAGTCAACAACGTTGCGTTGAGGTTGGTCGGGGAATTGACCTAGTGAATGTAAACAGGCCGGGCACTTTCGCTTTCGTTGGGAGCTAACGTTTGTGATTGGCCCCTTTAGTCCACAGTAAACACGGAAGTACAAGACAGGGCATGAGTTTGTTTTTAAGACGAACCGTTACGCTGCATGTTTATGTACTGAACTAGGGAAAGTGACCACAATCTGCAGTGTTTCCAGGTTGTTTTCGATAAAACTAAAATGGTCAGAGATCTACCGAGATCTACTACTAGTTTAAATTAATTCCCTTCCATCCTGTATAGTTATATTGGTAAATGTTACTTTAGCTCTGGTAACATTCGGTCAATATGACCCGAAAAGAAATTTATCTTTGTGGTACTAATTTAAATTTAATAACTGATACTTGTAACTTTATATATTTGTTTCTCTTCATATGTACTACTCATAAAACTTTGAATTTTAAAAAATACATATTCACTAATTATATACCTAAAATTTTTATACTTGTGTTCTTTGGATCATAATAATCCTTTTGCTTTTAAAACTAATTACAACACATTTTCCATTAAATTACAGGTTCCACTATGTCCAAATCCATGTGTATGTCAATGCACACAACAATATAGCCGCAGTTTGCTTTTGCAACAATGAAAATATATATCTTCTTCTTGTTCTTCAGCACAGGTCTGCCGTAATATTTTACAATTTTTAGCTTTTTAAGATATTTTTGTGCAATTTAATGTACTTATATTTCGGATGTCAGATGTGTTTTTCTGTGGTTTTTAGATTTTTGAATTTCATTATATTGTATTTTAACCATTTTATCCTTTACATTGTACTGTTTTAATTCTTTAATATTTTAACCTTCACTTTTAATCCCATTTTAACTCTTTGAGTGTGTTTTAGATTTTATTGTTTGACTATGGGCCCAAATGACCTCGTCGACGGACCGTTAAATCCCATACACTCAGTCACTCACTCACTCACTGTTCATCTTTCCTAGTCATCCTCATCTTCATCGTATGATTATTATTATTATTATTATTATTATTATTATTATTATTATTATTATTATTATTATTATTATTATTATTATTATTATTATTATTATTATTATTATTAAATCCACCTTCTCATATACAAGTCTGGCGCTGAGGAGTTTTCCTGAGCAATCTACAAAAACTTGTCTTTATTCCAGCGCGGTCCGTTGTTATGTTGTTTACTCCCGCGGAGTGGTATGAGGTAACTTGACTTTTAGCGCTCTTTAACGAACTGGCGGCCGTCGTCACAATACTATTTAAAGAGCTATGAAACGTAAAAAATATACCATTTTAGCTATCACACCAAGCACAACTTAATACTGAGAAACAGGCTTGGAAGAAACACCCGATAACATATTTAATATTGGCAACATATACAATTATGTAATCGACAGAAAATGTGGATGGAAAGAAATAAAATCTCGATGAAGAGAAAGCATTGTGGTAGAAATAAAAAGAGTGAAATGTAAATATTTTTAGAGCAATCGTGCTTTTTTCTGTTACTATCCGGCGTTTTTTTTTTTTTTTTTTTTTTTTTTTAATATGTGGAAAATTGACTTCAACCTTGGCTGCAATGTAAACAAATGAACAATAGGTAGTGTATTAGAGCGGCAAATAACCCCACAGCAATTTTTATCATGGTTATTCCTATAAATACGGTATTGTGAACTGTGGTAATTATAAAGCAATGAAATGTGTATACAGAGATTAGAGAAACGATACAGGATAATTATTTTTAAGAATTATGATTATCAATTTCTCTGTCCTGGCTATATTATGTAGAGGAAGTAATGTATTGTGCCCAAAAAGCAACAAAAATGCTCAAGGAGTAACCACCTCTTGTCAAGTAGACAGGATAGGATGGTAGAATAGGCTAGGTTAGGACAGGGTAGAAAAACTTTTAATGTACAAACTGGTATAGATCTATCTTTAGACGTTGTGAATTCCCTTACTAGAATCTGCGCCAGTGAGTTATACAAATTGGTAAGGCTAAGCTCTCTGTTTCCTACTTGAAGTAAACAAAACACTGCTGATAATGCGAGCGGCCATTACGTTGAATCAAGTACTGCTCCGCGATGTTTACTACACAGAAGTCGGAGAGATACTAAACCTAACACCCCTGTGGTCTAATAAATACAAAAGTGCAGTAAGATGCTGTTTCGTCGATATGTCCCCTAAAATGCATTGAATGTTGTCATTCAGTTTGTGATGTCGCTTTGTTTTCCAATTTATCTGAAGTCTTGGTACAGGGGAGGAACTTTCACCTTCAGGCTTCACTGTAGATCTCGCTTATTTGTCCTTAATCCGTCGCTGCAATAATAATTTGTTATCAGTTACGAAATAGCAGTCTGCATTCCATTTTGGCAACCGACATGTGAATTAACAAATGAAGACCACAAGGGAAAAGGGAGGTTAGTCGCTAAATGGGCTAACAACATATTTATGCAGATAGTGTAGGCAAAAAGGCTAAAATATCATTTCGGTGTTCCCTTAAGAATTAATATAAAACAACAGAATTTAAATATCTTTAAATATAGTCAATATATTAGGGATAAACCTGGTTCCATCAAGAAAGGTGAAGCCATTTTGAGTATTAAATTAGGCATGTGAATTAATTTTGTGAAATTGAAATTAGGTTCATCTGGCATGAAAAAATCTTATGTTTGAAGAATGTCATGGTTGATCCATACAGAGGGATTAATTATTAAACATAACTAATTTCTGCATTCCTCAAGAGTGCATTCTAGTTTCTGAGATAAAAAATAGTACTTTTTTTTTTCTTTTGACTATTGAAATGTTCATTCTTTTCCATATTCAATTATATATAATATATAGGTTATTCTGAATTTCATATTTACCAAAATCGTATTGAAAAAGGGAGGAAGGCGAGAAGGAGGGAAGGAAAGCGGGATGCAGGGAAGGAAGAAGGGGAGGAAGGAAGCAAGGAAGGAAGCAAGAAAGAAGGAAAGAAGGAAGGAACAAAAGAAGGAAAGAAGGCAGGAAAGAAAGTAAGAAAGAAACAAAGAAAGAAGGAAGGTTGAAACGGAGGGACGGTGGAAGGGAGGAGGGAAAAACAGAGGAGGGAAATATGGAGGAGGGATAAAAGGGAGGAAGGAAAAACGGGAGGAGAGAATATCGGGAGGAAGGAAAAACTGGAGGAGGGAGGGAAAAACGGGAGCAGGGAAAAAGGAGAGGAGAGGAAAACGGGAACAGCGAAAAAGGAGAGGGGAAAAGAGGAAAGTGGGGAATAGAGGAATGAGCAAAAAGGGAAAAGAGTGTAAACAGCAAAGAGGGAAAAAATGAGGAAGGAAAGAAAGAGTATAAAATATATGGGCTTAAGGGTATTTGAACCTACGTTTTTAATACATGCGTACCTTCGTGTTGTGACACCATATGCATTACCTTAAACAGAAAGGCTATGGAATTTGCCTGCTTGTTCTCTCATCACGCGTTACAGCTGCAGTGAGCATGATCAGTGGCGTGCATACCCTCAAAAAATTGTAAGGCACAGTTCTGTAATTTGTAATCCTAGACCATAGGTCTCAAATTGATTGCCTATGAACCGTCTATCACCAGTAAAAGTCGTGCGGTGTTATTCATTTATAGCCTGTATATTCTATCCCAAGTACTGTACAACGTGTGGTGTAAAAAGTATGATTATAACAGTAACGGTTTAGGTAATTTTCACATTACAATACTGACATATTTTTATTTTTTCTACTACGTATGCCAAGAAGGGGAAGTATTGTATTCTACCCAAAAATTGGATGTCGAGATTTTACCATAAATCTATGCTTAGGGGCTCCCTGAATCCAAAACAATATTTTTAGAAAAAAAGTGTGTGTGTGTGTGTGTGCGCGCGCGTGTGTGTGTGTGTGTGTGTGTGTGTGTGTGTGTGTGTGTGTGTGTGTGTGGACATTTCGGAGACATTCCTTGTTATTTGTGCGAGTTTTGGAAAACATACTTTCGTCAAATGGAAGATTGTTATTCAAAGCTTTAAAATATTTGACCTCGCTGAAAGCCTACTGTATTCCCATATTCCCCTTGTACCTACAAGAAAATGAACAGTAAGGTAATTTTTATGCAAATGTTTACCTCAACTAACACGAAGGTAAACGAATAAGACTTTGTAAGAATGGTTGGGAAAAGAGCAGAGAAAGTCATGTGAGTGCAACACATTATGTGTTCTTAATCTATACCTACTCTGTTAAGGGTAGTCATCAAAAGATTTTACGTTTCGAATTTTACACAAATATTGATATTTTTATGGTGCAAGACTTTGTGCAACGCCCAATTTTATCTTCTACTATTCCTTATGAAGAATATTGGATAACGCTTAATTATCACACTAAATGCTTGCAGTTTGTACAGCAAGTTCAGGTAATGCCTTGATTTTTTCCTCGGCACGGCTCACGATATCAGATACTGCACTGGAAGTTTTCCAATACTCTTAATAACGGTCTTTTTGTTGGCGCGAAAGATAACATTTTATGACTGTTCGCTGATTATACGCTAGCTTTAGAGGAAGGTTTCAAAATTGGGCACTTTGTTTATATAGCGTAGAATTATTCAAGTTCAGAATTAACATTTAAATTATATTTTTCTATGGAATTGTAGGATGGGGTTTCAAACTCGTGTGTTCTAGAACATTACGGTCTTTAGGCTTATAATGTAAGAATAGTCTTATATCCATTGTTGCACCACCGCTTCAGATGTTTCGTCTTTCGCTATTTCTTCACTATGACAAGGTTTGGAAGGGGTCCTTAGCACCTCGGCCAATGAAATATTTATACTTGTGCCCCTGTCGGAAGGGACGTGTGAGGGGGTCGTGCGGGCGGGCGGGTAGGTAACGGAATCTTTCGGTGTAATTTTCACCAATTTACAATCGTCTGATTGGCTTGAAAATCTGCACACGCATGAAGGACCGATGGCAATATAATAATATTATAACTCTTGTACTTACCATTCTTACAAACTCTTATTCCTAAATCTTCGTGTTACTTGAGATAAACATTTACAGAAATTATCTTATTGCCTAGGAAGGAGAATATTACAATACAATAGGCTGTGAGCGATAGTCAAATGTTTTAAAGATTTCAGATCCAGTTCTCTTTGCACGCTTAGCATATAAAAAATGAACGAAGTTTTCCGAAACTGACACAAATAAAAAGGAATATCTCCAAAATTGTTCACTCTACAAAAAATTATTCAGAAATAAATTGTGCGTTTTAGCAAGATCTACATTTTTTATACAGTAAGATTTGGTCTATCCCTAAGGGTTTACCAGTTATGCAAAATTCATCCACAGTAAATAGGACTTCATGGGCTATAACCAGAAAATGCAAGATGTACATTTCATTTGTCATAAGAATACCTCAAACATATGGCAGTTTAATCAAAATCGTTAGAGCCATTTTCAAGAAATTCAAAAGCAATTTTCTTCAATATCTTCGTGTCGCATCGTTGAAAGGCATTAAACTTAAATACCAAAGTTCGTTTTTAACCGACTTTTCCTTTTAGATTTATGCTGTCCACAGACTGACACACACACACACACACACACACACACACACACACACACACACACACACACACACACACACACACACGCGGGCCTTTTTCTAAAAATGCTTTTTCTGGATTCAGGGGTCCTCAAAACATATATTTGCCGTGAAATCCGGATGTCGAATCTTTGGGTGGAATACAATACTTCATCTACTAAACGTAGTAGAGAAAGAAAAAATATCTAAATTTGTTAATATAACGGACTCTTTCTACGTAATTTTCAACAACTTATAGTCGTCTGATTCATATGAAAATTTGCGCACCTGTCAAGGAGCGATGACAATAAAATATCATAACTTTGTTCTAAGGTCCTGACCAGGATCATAAGGATAAAAAAGAAAGTTAATTAGCTAAACTTAATTTTTGAACAACTTATTTCAGCCACTTTTGATTGGCCACATGTTAACCATAGTACAACGCAAATGTTTACGGTTTGAGATAGAAAATGTCAAACGTGTGTTTCTGAGAACTAAGGCACAATACACAACAATTGTGTAAAATCACGCGTGGGACGTTAAGCTGTGTACCAAGGAAGCTTATTAATGAATGAACAGTTCCAAGAAGACGAAATCCCTGAGTATACCTTAACTTCTGCACGGAGGTGTCAATTCTGGGTAATGACAGGAAAAACAGAAAATAACAGTTCAGTGAATTGTCCACCGATGTTATAAACAAAACAAAATCTGATGTGTACACCCACATGACTTTCTCTACTCACTCTCGTGTAAAATATTCTTAAAAATACTTATCCTTCTATCTGCTTCAAGTTTTTTTCCCCTCCCCTAAATTTCAAAAAAATCCCAGAAAATCAAAATTTTTGAAACATTTTCCATGTAAAGGGTAGTTTAGGGTGGAGAAATTTTCTTCAGAATCTTCGTGTTGCTTCCTTGAAACATAAACTCAAATATCAACTTTGGTTATTAACCGACTTTTCATTTTTGAGTTATGCTGCCCAGTGGCGCGCGCACACACACACACACACACACACACACACACACACACACACACACACACGCCCTTTTTCTAAAAATATTACTATAGTTAGTAGAAAAAGTAAACATGGCACCAGAGAACAAATTTGGTGTAAAAGATCTTTAAAAACATCATAAACAAAGAAGCAGACAGAACTGCAGTGGCGTACCATTTTTGGAAGGAGAACCAGATATGCAACAACAAATTCAGTTATTAAAAAGTGTTTAGTGTTCAGCAGCGTGGGAAAAGTTCTTCATCAAAATTAAGAAGGAAAAATCGATTCCGACACCACTTTTGGTGAGAACATGAACTTTAAGTTCATGAGATTACCGAAAGAGGCCCTTCTGCCGTCACCAGAGTGTTTTCTAAATCAAAATCCAATAGCAGACATAAGCTAATGATGTCACTAATGTCCTAACGAAAGTGTTCTAGGTAAATGTTAACAATAAATGGAGCAGGAAGTGTTAGTTCGATTCAGATTATATTATTGCAAATGAACCTTTCAGTTACTTTTTCTGTCACTTTAATTGACCTCTAAAACGTGTCGATAGCAGTCGACACTACATATTTAAACCTACTCCAGCTCCCTCTTCTCTCTCCTTTTTGTTTCTGTCTTTTTGAGTGCGTCATTTATGAAATATTCTTGTTATTTGTCTGAATTTTCAAATACTTATAGTTTTCTCAAATGGAAAGTCGCTATTTGTCTTTTTTGTGCCTGGAGATTTAAAGAGAATGAAATTTTAAAGCTATCATATAGCGACCAACTGGCCTCCTCCAGTAGCTGCCTCCTTTGCTCTCTTTCTCCAGCTCTCCTTCTCCTATTCCCGGTATCTGTTGGGGTCAGGAAGGTCGGTCACGGGAGCCCAACCTACGACCTCCTGCATGCGAAGCGCGGAGCGATTTCACTCGCCTCAAAGTCTCTAAGCCTTTGTGACATCTTGAAAGTCTAGCCCTGTCGTCCTTTGTAAGATGCTAGCCTCTGGTTACGGGGGTCGCCGGTTCATATCCGACTGAGGGTGAGGGATTTTTTGTCTTAAGAAGGCTTCCTGTATCCCGTTCGTAGATTTACGGCACGTAAGTGAGACCTCTCAGAACTAGGCAGTCTTTCATGGCCAAAATGGAACGGGACCCTGAGAATCGAGGCAGTTAAAGAACGCCCATCAATTAAAAGAACTAAGTCTAGCCGTAATCTTTCTCAGATAACGTTCTGTACAGCTGCATTCTTATGAGAGGAATACATTAGCTATAAAGTGAAAAATTAAACACAATTTGGAATTAAAGTAAACTTAACACTATTGCATGAATTATTTTATTACATATACCATTATTCTTCTAATTTCTAAACCGGTTTAGGTGTTCCTGTTAAAGGCACCTTAAGCAACCAACTGTGCGTGATTATTAAACGCCAGACAAAATGGACTGATAATCCATTCAAATATCGCGAGCTTAATCCCAGCGACTGCGATCAAATGTGACTGTGGTAAAGGACGGGGAGGGCCCACATAAAGTAATGAGTGATATGATACGTGTGTATTTCGAGTTTTCAGAAGAAATAGTCATGTAATAGAGAGTTAAATCTATCTCCAAATGTTTTACCATACGCTAATGATGAAATTGTTGATCAAAATCGAAATGTATCAGTACATATCGGTTAGGGTTGTATAATTGGTTGTATATAGGTACAGGTCGGATGCGAATGATGACTTAATGTGTAGGCCGGTCAAGAGACATGATGGCAGGCAGTGGGTGCATTATCCTGCGCGTGTCACTGCTCCAGGAATTATTGCCTTCCTCACATGGTAGGGGGTGGAACATATCAAGTATCGATTACTTGGGCCCATAAACCGTCCCAGCATCCCGCCACGCGTGCTGATATGTAAGTTTGGCGAACACGAGCATAAGGAAGAGAAGAATTTGCCCCGCGGCGTTGCCAAACCAATTGTATGCTGGACTACTGTTTAGCCTATGCCCAGTGTAGTACGTGTATAGATATGATTATGATCGCAGGTTGCCATGACTACGGGAGGAGAGAAGGGGTATCTCCATCTCCGTTTCCTACTTGCGCCATGGAGCCCGAAAAGCTCCCCTCCTCGTGCGAACATCCCCCTAGTCTGCTCTATATAAGGCCCACACAATGGGGAGGGGTGCCGCATTCGACTCTTGTATCCCGCTACGAAGACTTCTACGTCACAAACACACATACACAAACACACACACCCCAACTGGTGCCAATCCCAAACTACAACGTGGAACCAACAGCTATGGACTTGAACGTTTTTGCTGTGTGGGCTATGGTGAAAGATACGAACATTTTTGCCATAGTTTTTCGTATTCATTTCTATTTTTGAGTGGGAGTAGCGGAGGAATTCGGCGGTACCCATGAAAAGGACTAGGCACAGCGTGGGAGGTGTGTTCGTTGTTCCAGAACATCGACTGAGGTAAGAACACCTTTTATCTAACACCATACGTCATACTGCATGTTGAGAAATACTAAATGTATTTTAGTTTACTTTTGCTTCAACAGTGTACCTATATCAAGCTTCTTTAGTATTTAATTTCATATTATTGACCATCGCGTACTAAAGACGGTATAAGTATTTAAAATCAGTATCGCAGCAGAGAGGTTTCCAAAATCGTACAACAGTTGAAAAATTGAAATTGCTGAAATATTTCTTTAGTTGTTACAATCCAAAGAAAGAAGGGAATAGTATTTTCTATGTCGAAATAAAACAATAACTACAGAAAAATGCAATAGGTTAAGTAGTATATCATATTTGAAATAATTTATGTGTAAAATTGTTGTGCCCGGCATCTAGCGGATGAACCTCTAGTTAGTTGCATATGTACGTATTAAAATATTAAAACAGGAATAATTGTTGCATTGAAGTTGCGAATCGCCTATAGATACAATATAAAAGTGGAACGATTAACGCTGAATTTAATCATTTGGTTAATGAGTTTATAATGCTAAGAATTAATGCTACTTCATTCCCAATTCTGTAATTTTATTTAAAATTATAGATTTTCTGTTATAAACAATTTGGTTGATATTTGACCCCATTTGAACTGCAAGTTAGATGTGCCACGAGAAATGTCAGAAAAGAATCCCCTTTTTCTGCGTGCCTTACTTGTGCCAAAGTTAACCATCTGTTGCTGTAAGTTTGACTTCGGCAAATAGAATTTGGCGAAGGGGTTGGGGGATGTTTTCACGTTAGGTGCGGGATTGAACACTTCCACCCCTTACCCGCTGCCGGCTAATGTGCAGCGGAAGACGATGTTAGGAAGAGTACTAAGTTGTTTTATTTGAGCAGGAGCAGCCTCGAGCATCTTGGCTCAGACTTTATAAAGACGCAGTATCTACAATCTCGTTAGCATAATCAGAGGAGCAAAACGTGGAGGGGAAAATGTGTCGGAGTAATTAACATGATTTGGTTTCAGGAACCTCGTGCTCATTATTTATGCTAGGCGGAGATTCACGTCGTTACCGCAACGGTAAGGGGTGCATCTCACTTCGATGCTGTTTTTTTTTTTTTTTTTAATAATTTTTGTTCAGACGAATGAAGCTGGTAACTGCTAAGGGCGTTGGTCTGAGTTGCTTGTAACTTTCGAACTCTGCTACTTCGAGTCGCATGTATGTATCAATTTCAACTTGTCACACATCTTGAAATCATATGTTTAAAACAATATCAATGAAAAAATGCACGATTTCTTCAGAAGAAAATGCATGGCGAAGACTGCCAAAACTACCATTTCTGATTTCTAATTTCTAATGTAATTTTATGCATAGTTTATTATTCTTGGCGTAATAATTATATTTTAAAAATACCACAGCATTTCCCATATTATATTGTGAATTCTGCACCACTCTACAGAAAAAAGGCCGTAACTCCTAGGAAGGTAAACTTTATCGTATCTTTTAGGGGAAGTTTAATTCTAAATATGGTAGGTTCTGTGTGCTCAATCTAGTTTCCGTTTGTACTCTAATCAGGCTTCTCTATGAAATACATATTTGGCATAAATTATCAGTTTTCTAGCAAACTACTGGAGAGTGCTGAATTAAACTTTAGCATGATAGAAACTAAAAGTGGTCTAGTTTGGCGTTACTATGATGTTGATAAACTGTATTCAAAACGACAAAGCAAGTGTTGATCTTAAACCAAAAATTTGAATTATTTACTCTAAAATATTAGACTTTTTGAATGGTATGATTGAGAAACAATTTTCTTTTTTAATTAATAAGCTTACTGGATAAAAGTACATCAATGAATCCAGAAGGGTACACCTGTGTCCCTTAAAAATTAATTCTCATATATTAAATAGTTTATAAGGTAATGGGGCATGGGTTCAGAAAATTTTACTTTGGCGGAGAAGGGGTTTTAATTTTCCCTTGAGGGGTTTGGAAGTTTACATTGACAGAATTTGGCACTTTTGTTAGTTTTTTATGAAATCGTTACAGTACCTTTTGGTTCAGAATATTATACCCCCCCTATATGTTTTATTGATCATTTAAAAAAACACCTATTTAAAACTTCAAATTTTGTAGCGCCACGCCCCTTTTACTAGAACGTTTAATATCTCAACACGTTATCTGCTGCAAGGACATCACAGACTTAATCTAAAAAATGTGGAAAGAACAGGCGGCAAAACAAAATGCATCCCCCTGAAATGCGCAGGGGGATGCATTTGTGAAATATAAATTTCAACCGTGATTGTCGTACAACTAAACTTTTTAAAAATATGTCTCACTTTTTCTAGAAACCTGTAAACGCTCGAAGGCTGAATACCTTACATTTTTCCAAAATCACCTCGCTGTCCAAGGGCCCTTAAACTCCACTCCACCCCATACATTTGCACGAGATAATATAGTGCATTCACTGAACTGCGGTTATAATTTTGAATGTAATACATCTTGTAAACTAACGATATTTTTTAAAAAATGTAGATGTAAAGTTTGGGAAAAATTAGAAATGGAACTGGCAGCTGCATTTACTGAGTTCAGTGGTATTAGTTAGAATGCCTTCATACGAACTAGAAATCTCAGCTGTCTGCTTCAATTGTTTCTGAGAAAAGGGAACCTAAATATCTGAAAACTCTTCTTTTGTCTAGGCAATACAAGCCTCCAGGCAGCATAAAAAACATAATTTTAAAAATTCAAAGACAGATATAGGCATATATACTCACAATACAGCAGTTTCTAATTAAACTGTGAATTCTAATCGTAAATATCTGTTTCTTGCGTTAGCTATAACTATATACTGTTTATACTTCCCACTCCATAACACATTTTAGAGCGACGATTAAGATATGTCAATATGTAATATAAAAATGGAAGTCTCCATTCTCTTTTGTAATTCGTGCTCTTTAACTGCTATGGTTCTCAGAGTCCATTCTATATTGGGCGTGAAAGACCACTTAATTTTCCTCAGAGCCCTGTGTATCAGGCACGTGACCACCAGCTTTACTTCCCTTCCGAAGGAAGTCATGCTACGGTTTCTATTTATGTTAATTCACATACACAACTCATGTGTTACGTTTAAAATCTTCATGCATAAGTAAGTCTTAAAATAGGAAACTATTCACGCATTTTATAATTTGTAGTTTAGAATACTTAATGGTCAGGGAATTGAGAAGAATAATCTCGGTCTATATATTATTGTGAAAACAAATTTCAGTAAAGAAAAAGAATTCCTAATAAGGTAGCTTTGAGTGCATGTGTTTAAACTAAACCCGCAAGTTGTGTCTATGCTACCCCTTGGTCACGATGTTGACAATTAAACTAGAGGGTAAACCAGTTAAAATAATGAACTCTTAGGCAAATTTGCTTTTTCAGGAAACAGATGCAAGTGAAGATACGCACATTGGTAACTAGGTGGGGCTAGTGAACAAACTTTCTTTAATATTTACTGAATTGTAGATAATAATTTGAGTTTATAGGAGCAGTATGATTAGTAGTACCAAATACGCATAGCACACACAAGCCATACGTGTTTGTTTTCCCCGAGAGGAGGAAAGCAACGCGAGCTTTCTGCAAAGCTAATGACCCCAGACTTTCTTGGCAACAGGTCAGATGTTGAAGGTGTGAACTTGTGGAAGCAAATCGCATAGCCTATACTGACGGTGTTGTTGGTTTTGTGACACATTTACGAACGTGCAGAAATAAGGTACTACAGTTATCAAATTACCTGCACTAATTACATATGATATATATTTCATTAAGACATTACAGATTATACAGTGAAGTTTACTACTGACACCAACATTTCTGAATAACTCCTATTCTAGTATTATAGATGATATGTAGTGGTCTATGTTCCGTAGCCTCTCAGTAACATCTACATAAGTAAATCTACATATAGTGCAATAAGTTCGGTCAAAGATTGAGTAGCCTATATTAAATATGATCAGAAGCTAGTCTATAAATGTTTATAATTCATAGGGCGGATGCATAACCTCATACTTTCTTAAACATGAAAATAAGTGGATTAATGTTGCATATCAGAATGAACATCTGGTATTTGAATTTTGGATAGTATAGATATACCTACATGTGCTGTAAATTTGTCACATAAAAAAAAAAGAATTTTGATTTGAAAACATAAAGATATAATGTTTAGGGTAAAATGTGTATACTTCATCAATTAATTATACGTATAAATTATTTCTCTGTATAAACCGAAATAACTGTGCCATGAAAATTACTTTATTTTTTAAACATTTCGCAGCGAGAATCGTAAGATTGAGTGTTGCGTTGCATTCACTTCGGTTTGTTTTGATATGCTGCTCGCTCCTTCTGCACTGCTCACCCTGACAACCTGTGGTATACTTACCTCACCCTTCTAGAGATAAATAAAAACCTACCATTCACCTTGCTGTTTCCATGAATAGTAATAGTAGAGCTTGTTTGATCTGCTTTATATTTCGTCTCACGATATTACAGTTTTAGGCCATACTAGAACAGTTTTAAGCATTTAAAATATTTCAGACAATTGTATACATAATATTCCATGTCTAAAGAATGAAGTAAAGAAGTAAAGTTACCAGAAGTTGTAAACATATTATTTAATGTCATTGTGGTGTATTACAATGCGGGTGTGTTTAGTGCGCTATAACAGGTTGAGAAATTTGTAATGCGTTTAACACACCTGTGTAGTGTAGAAATCTGGACATTTGCGCCATATATGCCGTCGCTGTAGTTTCAAGTGGCATTTTACCGGCCTTCTCAGCGGGCGCGTTCATAACAGAGAAAGGTGAGTGGAGCGTTCTACTTTGGTTGCCCGACCAAACAGTAGTGTGTGTTTAGAGACCATGAAACTTGAGTTTTCAGGTGAAAATGACTACATTTTCGGTTTTTTAATTATACCATATAAATATTCTATAGAGATCTGTGACTCATTTTGGCCAAAAAATCTTCTCCAACCGCCATTTTTAGCTCCACTGGGACACGCCCACTTTCCTTACATTTTAGTTTTCCTCTGATCGGTATGTAAATTTGCATGTTTAACCTCGAACATACTATCTATATATTCAAATATGCCGTTTTTGATTGCTTTATTCATTGTGTCATAAAAATTTATTTTATACTGAAATAGAAAGGAATTTTAACAGCAACTTCATAAAAAGAAACATTTATTTATATGCAAGTAATAACCAAGTACTGACGTTTTATTTTCCATTTAATTTAGTAGTAAATCGACATATATACCTTCTTAAGAAAGTATTAAGCAATTCTAGCAGAAATTAACGGATAGAAAATTATAATGTTTAGTTTAACAAAAGGCAACGTTTTCAAGAGTTTAATTTTAGTAGTTTTATAATTTCTTTCAAAATACTACCAATTTTTGTTATATTTACAAAATTATTTTTCACGCGTTTAGTATAGAATATGTTTTGGCGTAACACTTGGATTTGTGGTGAATGTGCGCTTTGATCCGCTGCAGAAAAAAGTGTCACGCAAAATTACATTTCTCCGTCATCTAAAATTTATTTCTGTGACATTTTAAGTTACCCACTGTAAAAGGCACATGGAGATTTTGCAAGCACCATTCATGACAAAGTTAAAAAGTGGGTGTACATTCCCAAAAAATTATAAACTAAAAAAATGAACGGCGAAGTATTTAAAGATTCATATTTAAAATTAGAATTTTCTCATCAATAATATTTTTGCTAAAAATTGTTACAATTGTGACGGATAATTTCCGATAATTTGATAAATAGAATTAATTGTTGCAGAAAAAACCAAACCATTATGAGATGATAAGTATTTAAGGTCAAAATTTTAATTTAGTTTATTTTGCACTTTAATTATTGCACAGCATTATCTGAAAAAATCATGTACTGTTTTCAAAATTACTACGAATTTGCATTTAGCTATTACATCCATATTAAAATGACTAGTGGCTCTGTGTGACACAGTTGGTCCAACTATTATTAAGTTATTGCAATAATGTACAGATTGTCCGCGTTACGCCCAAGAGTGCCAGTCCCTTGGTCTGGGTGTTACGGTGCGTTCCGTTTAGAGTGACAACCCAGTTGCTGTAGATAAGGCACTGCGGTTCGTCGCAGAGATTGGGTTCACTCAGCATGTTTGTCCTGTGTTTTATATGTTTTAGACTATTAGATGATATGCTTTAATATTATCTTGCTTTACTATTTTAGCATTTTCCATTTTTATGTTTTAAATTCCACTTTTTGATGTTTTACACTTTTAACTTACATCTTTTTAACCTTTTAACTTTTTTACACTTTAATTTTAACATTTCAATCTTTCACATTTTAGCTTTGGACATTTGTGTTTGTCACTTTTCAATTTTTTCATGCCCAAAATAACCTAGTGGTTGACGGGCCCTTAAACATCACTTACTCACTCAAAATGGATATTCCAAGTTCACATACAGATCGATGGAAAAATTAATATCAGTGTGGATCCTTGACCACGCCCCTCCATGAACATCTAGCTCTCTAATGGAGAGAGTAGGTAACTATTTTCACGTAAAAACAGTCGGTTTTCGTGTTACTATGTTAACAGCCTTTTTAGAAAGTAAATGTATTGTTTCGAAGTAGCGAAGAATTTAAGTAGATAATTGAAGCTTGCCTCTTTATCACAAGTCATTGTTCTTGGAACATTTTGCATGTCGGTTGAGCTATTCAGTTGTTTCACAATTAGATTAGTTGGAGTATCTCTTCACATACAAAGTAGGTATTTGAATGAAGGCCGGAGGGTAGTGCGCAGATATTATAGCAGATTAACTTAGTAACCTTTTGCAGTAGTACTAGTCCGTTATTAACGAAGCTTTCAGTGAACTGTTAACAATAATTTAGGAACAATTCGCAATATTGCTGCAAATAAGCAACATCAATAGCAGCCTCCTTCTGAGCAGAAGCTAAGCTTTGGAGCAAATGGGGATGAAGTTAGGAAATGCTATAATATAGCAATGCAACTTAAATTAAGACCTAGAGCTATTCCTTTGCATAAATAATCATGATAACCTTGTATTTTACTAAATTCGTTTTCTGTACATGTTTTCTTACTGGCTGTCTTGTGACGGTGGACACTATTTGTAACCTGTGGGTGCCTTTGTGTCGTTGGCCTGAATGCTCTGGGATCGGGGCAACACAGTGATTTTGAAATAATGACACTTTTATTGTCATTTACCGCTACATTTTTATTTTGTGGACGTTATCTAATATTGCTTATTAGATCTAATTGTATGATTACCTTTTCTTTTATTAATATCATTATTCTGTGTTGTTATTCCTTAGGAATCAATTGCATACATATTTGCTTTATTTATTTATTGCTGTATATAAATTATTATTACTTTCTCCCAGCACTCAATTATTCAGCTTCCAGGTTTTTTTAAACAAAATAAATAGAACATTCAAGTGCGTTGGACAGCACAGTAATAAACCGTATACTATATGCTCATCTCGGTGGATAGATCCGAGAGGGCCTGTTCTGTGGCCGCCGCGCTCGCTTGAATCCATTTCAATCGGTCCTTCTATGCGTTCATATGTAGTCTTTAGACAAACTCCTGTGCTTTTGGATACCTGTTTGGAAGACTGACTAGTATGCGTCTTTGCATGGAAGTCATTGTACTTGCTGTTGTACTAATCCGAATAAAAGCATAGGTTTCTACTACAAATATACCACAGAAGTAAGTAGTCTTGCATTTTCTTGCTTGTGTGTGCATTTGTGCCTTTTAATCAAATATCTGGAACTTTTATTATTTGCACATTATGTAATTTTCATATGCGAGTGACAATCACATTAAATTATTTAATAATGTGAACTGAGAATACTTTGGAACGTAACTTTGCAGCTCAAAGATTCCTCAATAAATGTGTTTTATTGACTGTTAAGTACTAATTTGTAGAATTTAAATGTGCACCACAATAGTTGTAAGTACCGCTTATATAACTCAATTAAAAACACTGAAACACAGAACATTATCCAAGGACATTTATTGTATTTTTGAAATCCTCTAACGTTGCTGGAATACACTAGCATATGCTTTCCACAGTTTATTAATTATTTGTGCTTTATGGCGCAGTGACATTGCTTGTCAAATATTTGTATACCAGACTTCTCCTAGACATGCTGGTTTACTTGGAAATAAAAAATAATTGTATATCCTCTCATTCTGTTTTGTTTTCAAACACCTGTTGGAAGCAGTTCGACTATTTAAGACAGATGGCCTTAGTGTTGCATTTTATACCACTGTGTGACGTTAACCAGCCTTAGAGTTTCCTAATGTATGTTTCTTAGAATTACTTCTTTACAGCCATGTGGAATTTGTTTTGTGAAAAATATTATCAGTGTACCATCTCGCTCCTGTAGGTAATGTAACTCATAACTCTAACAATAAAATGCATTAATCAGTAATAATACATTATTAAATATAATCAAGGTAGAAAATATTAATGGAAAAGCCTATAAAACATAATAAACTCGTAGCCAAGTTAGTCAGGCTGATCTGTATTTGCTGTCTATCGTACTGTCGCATTGGCATAGAAAAGCTATGCAACGCTCAACACCGTGTGACGGTGAGACACGGAACTACAGGATAACTCTGAGAGAATAGTCTTAGCAAACTGGAGGATTAATTAGTTTTGTTATTCTATGGTCGTTGTCGATCAGGTTTCTTAGTAAAGTGAAATAGTTTTGTGTTAAGTTTTGTTATGTATGTTACTATTCGTTATTTATGCCAATCATCTTCCGTGCACGGCTACGTCACTTAGAGTGAGTGGAGGGGAAAAGAGGGGAATGACACAAAATAGACAAATAACGAAATTCCAAGCTCTAGTAATGACTTCATCTTCCGAAGATAATGCAATATTCACACTCCTTTCGAAACAACTAAAATTTGCTGCTAGACTATTCCTCAGTTTCGTTGTGGAGGATCCTAAATGAACATCAATATCGAAGACAATGGATAGAAATTCGTATCTCCTGAGCGATTTCAATTCTTGTTTCCTTATTTTGCGCTGACTTTGCACTGTATATTTAACAGTGTGCATTATTTCTTAAAAGCTTTCAGGGCTTTTAAGCTTATAGAGCTTTTGGAACTTGCGAGGATTACTCTTCAGGGAATGGCTGGTTGGTATGGGAGGTTTGGACGGATTCTGGATGAAGAATGAAGTTTTTTACTTCTGAGAAATGTAGAAGAGGCACGTTACGTGACGTAGCCACAGCGCCGAGATTTTCCTTTCCTCTGTCCTGTTGCCCTTTTTTCCATTTCGTATAATATGGAGTATAAAACACAGCTGTTGCACCTATACGAGGTAGAATTTTAACCATAGCGGAAGTCTCCCGAACCGTGTAGCAGCAAAGAACACTTATTTTAACAGTAAGGAAGCGTTCTAACATTATTGTATTGGCTATTTTAACTGTAATTTACTCAAATCATCATAACGTTTTTGTATGGAAACATTTGTAGAATTTTTATTCCTTTACACTGTAGCAGGTTTTTAGTGTTTAACAAAATGTCACAATTTTTTGCCTTTTAACTCTCTTTGTCTACTTTCTTTACAAAGACAGAAATGGCCTCAAATAACGCGTAAAACAAACACAATTTCACTTAACTCTTTACACAAAAACCTACTTAAAATGCTTGATAAGGTAAACAGCCACAGAATCTCAAACGTAATGAACTGTCTCTCCAAGCTTCCAATATTCCCCGTCGCACGGCGCTTTTCACCACTGCCTCCACCTACGTTGCATAGCTCTTCTATGCCAACGCGACAGTGCGTTTTAACGAAACGTAAGTAATAGTTTTTCAGTTTATTTACTTTATTTTTACTTCTGCTTAAGCATTATTCTTCACAATGCTTGTGTTGTAACCCATTTTCATCCCATTACTATTTTACTATTTTATCTACAATTACATACATAGATTCCATTTGGTTATTTCTGCTAAAATATTGAAAACCAGATTAACATAATTCATAGTCATTTATTATACAATCCAAGAGAGAGAGAGAGAGAGAGAATCATGATGATAGCCGCCCTAGCTAGGGTTTCCCAAAAGGATCGGCCTACTAAAATGTAATTAAACATTTGAATGTATTAACAGAATGGAAAGCATAATATTAAGTGAATTTAAAATGAATATAGAAAACAATTTTAGGAGATTAATGATATAATTACATCCTCACTATAGCTTATATACCTTAATTATTAAAACTTGGAATGATACTTTTATTAATAAAAATAAGTTATGTACTTAATAAATAGCATTGGGATTATTGGAAGCAGTCTGTTATTATAGATGAATTTGTTCATTGATATCTAAAATTAATGGGATTCACCTTAAATTCAAACTGGGATAGTAGTTTATAATATTCGTAGGGACTAATTTATAATTATTTCCCCTTATTTGCTCAAAATATTGCAATGTTGGATCTAGTACGAAAAAAATTAAAAATACATAAATATATTCAAAATCCTTAAGGTATATCGAGGCAGATATTAAAAAAATAAACTGAAATTGAAGGCACGTTTGACATTCTTTGTAGTGAAGGAAACTGCTTTTATTGTTACTATTAACCTAAAACCAGAAAACATAGAAATAATTATGTTTGTGATACTTAGAACGTGTGTGTTTAATTCTGTTCACGAGATAGGGATAACTCAACGATTGCAATATAAACTGCAATAAGTAAATATTTTATACGTAAGTTCATGTATGGCATAGGACTATTTAGAACTATGGTGGTAGATCTGTAGTTAAGATCAAAGTTTAGAAGGAACATTGGCTGCATACGCTGCATAGTTTCCAGCCGCAAACTCGGAATTTGAGTTGCCGCTGGAAGGAGCCGAGATACAAAAAGATTGCGTGGAGAGCGGGTTACTCTCATTGCTAACGGAAAATTCGTATACGGTCGCTGTTCACTTCTTTGTAAATAATTGTGATCTGCAATTCTCTCATAAAGCGTAATCCTCTCCTTCAAATGCCTCTTGAATCTCCAGAGCATTACAAGAAAAGTATATCTATATTGAACAAACATTTGGTTTGATATGTTCATTTTTGCTTTCATTTTGAGACTATAAATGTCACTAATGATTTTAGCTACTGCTTCCTCTCTCTTAGGACATGCTCTAGAATGGAATGTGGCGGATAATCAAAGATTGATCACTATACCATACCGTCCTGGTTCATCACGAATCCACAGAGGGCTCAGTGTGGACAATTGTATCTCCTTTGTAACGGGCAGATGGCATTAGGGTGCCATCCAGTCTGTCTGTAAATGCATTTATAATTAGCCTTGAAGATGTCGCCCATATACCGTAGCACCTTGCTTCGTCAAGAGTCCAGGCGGCAGCAGTGTAGAGCAAGTGTATTTCGCGTCTGTAACTAGCAAATGGCACTAGTGTGCCAATCCAATCTATCTGCTTTCATTATCTGTGGATAGGTGTCACAGTATGCGCTAGTACCATTTATTTTTTATTTATACAATTGTTTTAGACTGAAGCTACAATTTTCGGTCTAGTATTAAATATTCAATCCGATATTTACCTTGACTGAGGGAAACCACGAAAAAACTCCTAGACAGAGTGGTAGTGGAATTGGACCCACGACCCCCCGAATGGGAGACTCGCACGTTACCACGAGGCCATCTCTCGGCAAGTTGGTTTCCTACATATCACGTATATCGTCGTTCACTTTAAAGAAGTGAGACTTTCCCTTTTGATAGATTATTATATAATTACCACCACCAAAGTGCTGCAGAAAATATAGCGGAGATAAATGTCAGCTTTGTCCAATATCCAGCGCTCTTTCAAAAACTGAAAGTAGTCTAATTAAGAGAATTTCTGTTACTTGTTTTATGCCGGAACGTCTCTGCTAATCGCTTCGACTTCATGCCAATTAATATAGCATTTTCTCTGGATATAAAAAGAAGAACGATGTTTCGCAGGAGAAGCTTATTTATAAAAAGATACCATCTCTTCTCTAAACTTCTTCACCCTTTAGATGACGATAAGGCTTTTACGTTTTTTCGTTATAATGCGGAGATCGTCTTTTTTCCCCTCTTCGCTTGATTCCTGTCCTTAATTGCTTGTTATGTTGATAAGTAAATTTAGACTTTCAGTAAACCGTACTTGTTTTGTCACTGTTCGCTTCATGTCAACTGAACATCTTAGGGAAATGAAAGCAACATGAAAGAAAATATCCTTCTAAAGGATTTTTATATTTAACAAACACTTCCAGGAACTGTAGCTTGTATAAATATCCAAGTAAACACGTGTGTGTTTAGCGATTCATAACCCCAAAATTAGATTTTCATGTTCTGCTCCTAAAATTGTTATGAGGGGCTGTTCTTTATTTACTTTCTGCTCTGTATACAGTGCGTTTCAAAAGTCTCACAAAGTTTCTGAACAGCAAATGCAAAACTTTTTCAAAAAACGCTTGGATATGTCAAACACTATATTTCAAAAACATGTTTTCACATCAATAAAGAATTGCACTTGTGTTTCCGCCGGAAATATTTTTAAATGATATCCTTTATTTGTTGTGTGTTATCCAAAATATTTCTAGTTTCTCTACTACGTATAGTAGATAAAGATTTTACCGTAAATGTATATTTTGAGGCCCCCTGAATCCCCCCCGCAAAGCATGTTTAGAAAAAGCTCCCCGTGTGTAAGTAGAAGTAGACCGTAAGAAGTAGACCAAATCTTACTATACACATATGTAGATTTCGCTAAAACACAATGTTTATGTGCAACTGAATTTTGTTGTGGAGTGAACCATTACGGAGATATCCCTTGTTATTTCTGTGAGTTTTGGAATGTTAAAACTTTCGTCAAATTTATTTTTTATATCTTAGCCGTGCAAAGAGAACGGAACCTCAAAGTCTATGTTTTCCCATATTCCCCTTGTACCTGCAAGAAAATAAGCAATAAGATAAGTTGTACAAATGTTTATCTCGACTAACACGAAGAAGATCTAGGAATAAGAGTTTGTAGGAATGGCTAGTGCAAGAGTAGAGAAAGTCATGTGAGTGCAACACATGATAAGGAGATAACATTACGATGTCCTCCAGTCTATCTGCTTTCATTATCTGTGGATAGATGGCACAACATTAATTTACTACCATATATTTTTCATTTTTACTATAGATTTAAAGTTAGGGTGGAACCCGGGTAGTGGTGTTAAATATCTAATCCGGCATTTACCTTGAGACTGAGGTGAAATCACGGAATTTGAGCCCGGGATCTCCCAAATACTAACCACAGACGTAAGTGTCTCGGCCACCTCGCTCGGTGTTTCGTTGTTATTCTTTATATTGTTGTAAAACCAATGTCAAATTTAAGTAGAATGTAAACTAAAATACAAGATCTAAGCCTTATGTAGCGGCACCATGCCAATACTCGAATAAAATACCTTGAACTTGTTTCTTATGTAATTTCATGAGTAATGGCCCTAAGCTTGATCCTTGAGAAACAGCCCAATTTGAAATGTAGTAAGTCAAGCTTCACGACGCGTTCTATGCATATTACCTGATCTATCTTAAAATACTGTCATAAAGTGAAAATTCCTAGTTCCTAGTGCTATGTGTGTTCTTTGATTTATGTCTTTATTTTCTAGTACAATATACAACAGCCATAGAATAAGAACCTAATGAATGCTCTATGCTTCCGTTCAACTCCATCGCACGGTGTTTAGCGTTGCATAGATGTTTTATGGCAACACGACAACATACATACACATACAGAACAATTTTTGTAAAATTTCAGTTCGATACGTTTCATAAATCTTATAAAATATGTAACATTGTGCAAAACAGATCAAATAGTGTTTGTGTGACGTATGTATTCCCTCAAATGACAAAAGCGCCGACCAGGAAACAATGGGCGGCTCAAAATAAACGCTGTTCACGTATTTCTAGAAGCTTCGGACTTGTTCACGATGGAAGCCGAAAAACGTTGAACAACTGTAAGATATAAGGCCATGAATTGTGAATTGTGATCCGATTTTAGAAGAAATAAAGTGAAATAAAAACTACCAGAGTTGTTACTCTATAATATACTTTTATTCCCTTACTCTCAGCGTCTATAACAACTACTGTCCATATTTCTGTATAGAGATATAAGAGTTCGTGATCAGTGGACGTAATAATGGTGATGTTAACTCAAACTCTACGAGCTACGTGAAGGAAAAAACGAGCTTAGGAACCAAAGGCACGGAACAGGTAAATCCCCTGGGTCAGACAAAAGAGGAGGAGAAGAAGAAAAGAAAGGGCGGTTGTAACATAAATTCAGCAGGTCAAGTGCCCGGACCGCTACCTTAATACCCCTCCTCGACAAGCTTGTGGTCCAGCACAGCCTCCATCGTTATTCCACTATTATTCGTTAAGCACCACAAGTTTGTTTAATGGTCTGCGGTGGTGGTGCAGCATCGACTTCCCCTTCCGGTTCGCAGCTGACCTGAGATGACTACACAAACACAAGAACGTGGTCCGTTGCCCAAATCTATTCTTTGCCTAACTTTGTGAAAAGAGAAGTTTCTGTAAATAAAATTAGAGAGAACATCGTTGGAGGATCCTCTGGTTCTGTTATTTAATCTGAAATAAACTTCAAATTTAGATTATTTTTGCTTTCTCTACGTTTGGTAGACCCAAAATTTCGATGTCGAAATTTAACCGAAAATATATGTTTTGAGACCCCCTGAATAAAAATAAAAAGTTGGTTTAGAAAACTTACCATGTACCTGTATCTCTGTCTGCGAAAAGCATAACTCAAAAACGAAAATATGGTTAAAAACCAGTTATGTTTCACAAAGATTTAGAAGAAAATTCCTCTACCCTAAACTAGCCTTAACATGGAAAATTGTTCGAAAATTTTTATTTTCTCGAAAACATTATACTCGTACTTTGCGAACGAACGCACCAACGTAGTTGCCTGACTAGGATATCTAACACTATAGTTTACTCGATTTTTTGATGTAGCAAAAATATAGCATGGGCCTACTAGGCCCCACGCTAACAACCAGGGCGTGCGCCTAACAGAAGGTTAAGTGCGTTCTGTGGATCATGTATTACCGATTTCTAGTCAGTCTGTTAGCATAAAATAAATCACGGAATAAGGTTATAAAACGTTACAACTTTACCTCCAAGTATCTATAGTAGGCACAATGAATCTGTTCCGTTAAATAACAATTATTTTAAATACCTGGTCTTGTAGTACTAAGATATGGATGGGGCCCACGTAAAATAACCAGTAACATGGTACGTGTTGATGACAGGGTGACAGACTACAATTGCATGGATTTTGAATTTTGATAAACAAATAAAAGAAACTACAATAGTGCTGAAATAAATTGATATATTTATAATATAAATAGCTAACTATAGCTTTAGTTTACTGTTAAACACCGGTATGGTATAAACATAACGTAGGTATTCCAAAAGCTCGATAAATTTTGTTGTTGCCAAACGGCAACACAATGCACACAATCGAGTTCTTTAATATTTTGTGTAAAATAAATTTTATTTAATATATTGGCACGAGAAGTAAAAGGTCTTGTCTTTAAACTTCTCGGAATAACCAATAAAGTCCTCTTTTCTTTTCGTATTCACGTTTGTTATATGAAACACTGATTTTTAAATAAACTTAGAGAATGCTGGCGTAATAGAGCTGATTGTTGAGGTGTTTTCCCTACCAGGAATACGAGTTTCCGAGAATTGACGTAAAATACCTCGTATGAACTCTTTTCTGGTACAAAAAGAGAGAATCGATTGTGTCGTATGGGAAAGCGTTACACACATTTCGACTGCAGTGTAAGAGGCTTTTACTAACTGACTCAGTCACCTTCCACCGGGGGTTGCTATGACAACGCAGCCAGACTGAAAAGGGGAGATCGCTCGTCCTGCCCAAGTTTTAGCATCACTTGCCCTTTCTTCTGTTTAACCCAGGGAAAAGTTCAGCCTTCGTCAACCGGTTAATTGCGAATCTCATCCGGAAGGCAAAGATTTCTCAGAAATTTCCGGGTCGTGGCATTTGGAAGGCTGTGAAGGATCTCCATTATCTTATTAGTGCTGGGTTAACGGTTATGACTGCCCCATCAGCATTCATTGCTCTCAAGTTTACAACGTACAGCTGCTATAAAGATGGCAGCAAAAGTCTTCACCTTTGGCACTTTAACTGCAAGGTGGAATGGAATATGTCCTTTTTGTGCGATCAATTCAGGAAGGAAAAGTTTATGACAAACTTGATCTGACAACTCAGCTATGTAATATATTATTGTTACTCTTTCTGTCATATGCCCATTCCTGACGAATGAAATTTCCAAATAAAGGTTAGATGCGAATTATTTACTCACTTTTATGCAAGCCCAAACCTCACGAACTCTGTATACTCGCGAAACATAACGTGTGGAAACAAAGCTGTTTTTTATCGTAACATAAACTATTTACCGACTTGTTTACCAAGACTATGACGTATTCTACAAAACAATTCATGTCGAGATTTCACACAAATTTGTCCTAGAAAAATAATTTTTGAAAAAGATATATATAAACGTTTACATACGAAGAAACGTTTAGAATGCTGGATATTTTATCAGAGAAAAAGAAACCAAGCGAAACCGACAGAATGCAATACAATGAGGAATACAATTATATGCACCTCTAATAGAACTGTAAAACTGTAATCAAAAATTATTTTTTAATGTTTATAATGTATAAGACGGGCAATGTCTCCCGGAATCCAAAACTAGCGTTTTCAAAATTTGTTTATATAGATTTTCTGTGGAGTGAAGAAGAAATGTTCACGCAAGAATGATCAAATGATGTCATAATTTACGTTACAGCATATATACAGTGCCTAAGACATGTGACGTCTTGATTACTTGCAAAATAGGCCAAGAAATGGGGCGCAAAGCTCTTATTAAGGTACTAATAGTCGCAAAATTAAAAATTAATAACAATATATAAAATCCGTTGCACTTACATGGTTTGCCCTGCTTTTTCCTCTATCTTCTTCGTGTTAGTGGAGGTAAGCATTTGTATAAATTATCTTACTGTTTATTTTCTTGTAGGTATGTCTTTGAGTGATAGTCAAATATTTTAAAGCTTTGTGTTTCTACTTCTCTTTGTACGACCAACATGTATAAACGCGCACGTTTTTCTAAAAATGTTTTTTTTTATTACGAGGGCCTCAAAACATACATTTCCAGTGTATGGTCTTGCTTTTAAAGCAAGTTATTATATACTATTGTCGATTAACAGTAACTTGCTTTTATTACTAATACACAAATACGTTTGTACCTATAGAATGGGCAGTTAAGAAGGTAGACGTATCAGTAGTGATAAAGAATCTGCTTTTTATTTTTATTGAAATCCCAGAAAATATTTTAAATGGTTTTAAACATTACATGTGAGTTACACAGAGAGGAGAAAATAAACCAGAGTAATTAAAATACTCTATTATTGCAATTTCTATTGAGATAAGGTAAACGGAGAGGGAGGGAGTGAGAGAAAGAGGAGGTAATAGTGAGGGAAGAGGTGTATGGATATGCAGGGAGAGTGAGAGAGAGAGAAGCTGGGGAAACAGTGAGAAAACAGAGAACTACCGAAAGCACTAATCTGCATGTAATACAATGACGTAAGCAGAGCTGTGGATTCAACTGTTTATTTTCCACATCCTGCTAGCTCAACCCATCCTGCGGATTTGTTAAATAGGCAAAAGAGCTGTTTTACAAGATGCTGATTTCAGATAGACACTCCCATCGTATCATCAGGACGTCGACTACACTAAGAACCGCTCCAGTTCCAGAGAAAATCCTAGGAAGCTTCTGGTTGGAATCCCTGCTTCTGCTCAGGGATATTTTTAATTATAACTGGATTATTTTGCCATGTTTTAGTTTAAAAATTCCGATGTATTACGCTCACATGACTTTCTCTACTCTTGTACTAACCATTCTTACAAACTCTTATTCCTCTATCTTCTTCATGTTAGTTGAGATAAACATTTGTACAACTTATCTTATTGCTTATTTTCTTGTAGGTGCAAGTGGAATATTAGAATACAGTAGGCTTTGTGCGACAGGCAAATCTTTTAAAGCTTTGAGATTCCGTTCTCTTTGCACACGAACAACGATGTTCCATTTCACGAAAATTTTAAGTTTTCTGAAACTCACACACATAACAAGGAATATCTCCGAAATGGTTCACCCCACAAGAAAATTTACTGGGACATAAATTGTGTATTTTAGCAAGATCTACATTTTTTGTACAATAAGATTTGGTCTATCTCTAACGGTTTACCAGTTATGCAAAAGTAGTCCAGAGTAAATACGACTACAGGGGCTGTAGCCAGAAAATTCAAGATACACATTTCATTTGTCATACAAATATCTCAAACATATGACATTTTAATCAAAATCGGTAGAGCCATTTTAGAGAAAATCAAAATTTTCGAAAAATTTTCCATGTAAAGAATTGTTTAGGATGGGGCTGTTTTCTTAAAAATCTTCGTGTCGCATCCTTGAAAGATATTAAACTTAAATATCAACTTTGGTTTTTAGTGTACTTTTCGTTTTTGAGTTATGCTGTCCACAGACAGACAGACAGACACACACACACACACACACACACACACACACACACACACACACACACACACACACACACACACACGGAACTTTTTTCTAAAAATGCTTTTTTTGGGTTCAGGGGGTCTCAAAACATATATTTTCCGTGAAATCTCGACATCGAATTTTTGGGTGGAATACAATACTTCCCCTACTTACCAGTAGACAAAGTAAAAAGGCCTACAAAAGCGCGATATTACTTAACCTCGCTCCCCACCATCCCACCAAACCACCAACCATTAATGTCCAGTAGCCCTCTTTCATTTTCTCTATTTGTTCCTTAGTTGTACTCTTGGCATATGCTTGTAAATTATTTTTGCCTGTCCACAATTAGGTATTCTCAAAAAGCAATTTCTACTCTTGTACATCCAATGTAGATTGAGACGCTAAAAACGACTGTCGTCTTTCATCTTTTATAAAATGTCAACATTGTTTCCATTCGGGTCTTATCTTTCAAAACTGTATTTATTGTTCCAAAAATGTGTTGTAATTTAGTAATGTTACACCCTAATATTACAGCCAGTTTAATCCCAGAGCTGCAATCAGATATGACTGTAGAAAAGGATGGGGAGGACCCACGTAAATAACCAGTGAGATAATACGCGCCGTTAATGGGTTTACGTTTGGCTACAATTGCAATACTTTCTTACTTATCACTTTCCCCTACACCCTCTCGTCCATTGGAAAGCATATTTTGGAATCGGCTGTACTTTCGAATTTGTGTTTTTTACTTCTTTAGCATAATACTGCCACTTGCCAAACACGTGCCTTTTCGGCGCTGTCTGTTCTCCTTTTAAACACATATTTCCGAGATAAATGTCCTAAGTTTTACGACATGAGTGCCATTTAGAGCCAAGTTTAAACCTATCTGACATAAAAGGCCCATTCCCCCGATTTTTAACTTGGACATATAAAACTTTGCTTGCACCAAATCCTCTTCCCTAACAGTTGGAAAAGTATCTGAAAGATTTAGCCAGGAATTCACAGAACGCTCGCAGAAGTTGCGAACATCTCTTCACTTATAGGAATTCATATCGATATTGGCTGGGTGAAGTTGTGCCAATAATTTAGAACTTCGCTTCCTTTTATAGAAACTCCCTTTTGCAGACTGCTTTTAACACAGGTAGGCACCAAAAATAGTATACTGTTGGCATTTAAAACTCTGTGACTTAATTTTCCTGGTCGTTAGGAGTTTTCTATAGTGCAAAGCAGCTCCTTTTCTAAGCCCTCAAAATTAGATGTAACAAACAGAGGCATTGAGAAGTTGTTCTTCATTTTTTTTTATAAATATAAACAGAGGGATCAGTGCAGGGTAACTGTACCTCCACCTCTGAGACGGGCAGATTGCATTAGGGTGCCATCCAGTCCATCTGCTTACATTATGTCTAGACAGATGGCACAGCATTCACTATTTCCAGCTATTTCTCATTTTTGCTCTTGTTTTACACTTACAGTGGAACTTTCGGTCGTGGTATTAAGTACCCAAGCCGATATTTACCTCAGTGACTAAGGGAAATAAGCAAAAATACCTCAGCTAGACTTGTCGACTCACGGAATTTACACCCAGGACCTTCCAAGTCCATCCCTCTCGGTCAATGTACGTACAAAGGGAAGTCAAGTATTTAAAATATTTATAAGCATTTTAGCTATATACTGACTTTGCATTACCGTCTCTTTCCCTCGTAACACCATCAACAACGGTATAGCGACAATTTTTTCAGAATTTACAAAATTATTAAAGCCTATTCCTGTAGAGAATTAGCATTTCCACCTCATGTGTTGCACTCACATGACTTTCTCTACTCTTGTACTAACCATTCTTACAAACTCTTATTCCTATATCTGCTTCGTGTTAATTGAGATAAATATTGCAGAAATCACCTTATTGTTTATCTTCTTGTATGCACAAGGAGAATATAGGAATACAGTAGACTTTGAACGACAGTCAGAATTTTTAAAGGTTTCAAATTCCGCTCTCTTTGCATGGTTAACATACAAAAAGTGAAAGTTCTCACAAACTCACACAAATTACAAGGAATATCTTCTAAATGGTTCACTCTACAGGGGAACAAAACATTTGAACATTAATTTGAACGTTTTTGTTTAGTAAGATTTGGTCTCCATCTTACGGTTTACCAGTTATGCAAAAGTCTTCCACAGTGAACAGGACTACATAGGCTATAGTCAGAAAACTCAATATATACATTTTATTTGCCATAGAAATATTTCAATCATATGGCATTTTAAACAAAATTGTTTTCAAGAAAATCAAAATTTTCCAAAGTTTTTCCATGTAAGGGTAGTTTACGGTGGAGGAATTTTCTTCTAAATCTTCGTGTCGCATCCTTGAAAGATATTAAGCTTAAATACCAAGTTTGGTTTTAACCGACGTTTCGTTTTTAAGTTATACTGTCCACAGACTGACACACACACACACACACACACACACACACACACACACACACACACACGCGCGCGCGCGCGCGCGCGCGCGCGGACCTTTTCCTAAAAAGCCTTTTTTGGATTCAGGGGGCGTCAAAACATATGTTTAAATATATATATTATAAATTTTTCAAAATACATGTTATGGAACGCAATATACAGTCAAGAGTATTAGGCAAAAATAATTATTGTTGTACATAGTTAAAAAGACACCTAAAATTTTATATCAAAGTTTCAAAGCTTATTTCTCAGGTACATTTTGACAACTCAAAGTACTGAATCGATTTAGATGAAACCTTTTGTGCTTGTTACTGTATACACAGAATTACGTTAGTGTGTTTGTTTCCTTCTTTTTCTTTTTTTGAACAAATGACATGATTAAATTTTCCAAAAAAATTGCTATGCTAATTTTAAAATAAATCTATAATATTCTTTATGCAGATAAGATCCTGGTTCTGGCTATTTTCCTTAAACATAACTCAAGGTTTAAAGTAAAAACTACAGAATTGTAACATCTTTAAAAAAAATAGTTATCTTAGGGATAATGCAGGTGCCAGCATACTACGTTGCTATTATTTTGAATAATTAAATTAAGGGGGAAAAAAACAGCACAACGCCCATGAAGGGCCACCCGACCGCTGCGTCCCCATCTCTACCCACTAGACGCCTCATGAATGGGGTGCAGTACTGAAGGATGGGACGTGGTGAATTATTGTGCTACATATGCCACTTTTCTTCTAATTCCTGAACCGATTTAGGTATCTCTGTCACAGGACCTTAAAGGACGTACATATTACTCACCATAAGGGCGTGAGTTTAATCCCAGTTACTACAATAAACTGACGGTAGCAAAGGATGGGGAGGGCCCACTTAAAATATCCGGCGAACTGTTACGTGTGGATGATGGCGGGGTTATATTAGACTAATATTGTATGGATTTTGAGTTCTGAGAAAGAAAAAGATATTAAAATAATAATGAAATAAATAGATATATTTATAATATAAATAGCTACGAATAGCTTTGTTATTATTGTCAATATAATTTTAAAATAATAAAAAAACACGGTTACTGTGTTGTAAAACTGTGGCTAAACTTGTTTGTTGCCAAAGCACGTAGTAGAAAAGATAAAGGGATGTAAGACGCTGCGGTACTTGGGGGTGATCATAAAGAGAGACTTGGAAAGATTCCATATAATTTGCACTAGACCCTCTCGGACAAGCTGTTAGAAGATACATACCAGGCTCCCAACGACATAAGTTCCGGATTCCATAATGCCACTCTAAGGAAGTTCATCTTTTCTCAGATAGACTTCTACCAGTTTTATTTTCTATCAATTCGTCGTGAGGGTGCGGCAGGGTAGAATATGGCAGCAGACGAGCTAGTGTTGCCATCTGGCGGGTGGAAGACTGCAACTTCACGAGTGTCAATACGATTACTGTAAAATGCCATTCGAATGCAGGACCAGCAGCAAAATCCAGTCAGCGAACATATTCTCCGGATCTCGCCCGTCATTTGTTATTTTTTTTTTCTTCCTCCCCTTTCCTTCCATCTCCCTCATCCCTACCGACATTCTCTGCAACTTGTTGCTATTATAAGATTGCATTCTATCTCTGTCGTGTCAGGGAGACTGAAACCCCAAAACAGCTAAATGCAAGAAAAATTACATTAAATGTTAACTTTCAGAATTCCTGCTTTTCATTTGCAATAACTCCGCGTGGAAAAATTAAGTTTCCATTCGTACCTAGGTTACCAGTTCTCAGAAAACAGCACTGAAGTTATATTTGCTGTCAGATTTCTGAACTATTTTCTTAAAAAATATAAAATATTACCACTTAATTTCGGCCCGAATTGTGCACATTCCTCACGTGGATTTAGTGAAAACTTTGGGCTTGAAACTCGAACCTTCCAACCTCCAGCCTTTTTTAATGCTTCACTATTATATTTTTAAAATGGATATAATGAAATAAGGAACAAAACAATAAGACCATATTTAAAAATCTGATGTGTTGCACTCACATGACTTTCTCTACTCTTGTACTAACCATTCTTACAAACTCTTATTCGTATGTGTTCTTCGTGTTAGTTGAGATAAAAATTTTCAGAAATTATCTTATTGCTTATTTCCTTGTAGGTGCAAGGGGAATATGGGAATACAGTAGGCTTTGAGCGATAGTCAAATCTTTTAAAGCTTTCAAATTTCGTTCTCCTTGAGCAGTTAACATATAAAAAACAAATAGCGATCTTCCATTTGACGTGCTCCAAAACTTACACAAATAACAAGGAATACCTCCGAAATGGATCACTCTACAAAAAACATTTATTTCTATATAAATTGTGTGTTTTGGCAAGGTCTACATTTTTGGTATAGTAAGATTTGGTCTATCTCTTAGGGATTACCAATTATGCAAAAGCCTTCTAGAGAAAATAGGGCTCCATGGGTTATAGTCAGAAAATTCAAGGCATACATTTCATTTATCATAAAAATAACTCAAATATATGGCATTTTAATCAAAATCGTTAGTCATTTTCAAGAAAATCAAAATTTTCGAAAAAAATGTATATGTGAAGGGTAGTTTAGGGTGGGGCTATTTTCTTCAAAATCTTCGTGTCGCATCCTTAAATGACAATAAACTTAAATACCAACTTTGGTTTTTAACCTACTTTTCGTTTTTGACTTATGCTGTCCACAGACTGACAGACTGACACACACACACACACACACACACACACACACACACACACACGCGCGCGCGCACACGCACACGCACACACACAGACTGGCTCACAGACTGACACACAGACTGTAGGCGTCGTTAAACACAGAATTTATGTCCAAATGAATTTTTTGTGCTTGTTATTTCTGTGAGTTTTGCAATACTTAGACTTGCATTAAGTGGCACGTGGTTATTCATTTTTATATCTTAGGCGTACAATGATAATGGAATCTCTAAGTTAGACTAGCGCTCAAAAGCTACTGTATTCTCACATTCCTCTTGCACCAAAAGGAAATAACCAAGATAATTTTTGCAAATGTTTATCTCAACTAACACGAAGAAGATACACGAATAATACTTTGTAAGAATTATTAGTACAAGAGTAGAGAAACTCATGTGAGTGCAACACATCAGATTGTTTTAGATTGATTTTCTCTTCCATTTCATACGATTACGAACACCAGTGTTCTTTGTTTTCCTTTAGAAACACACTTGAAGTAACTTTCGTTGCTTCACAAATGCAGTAGATTAACTTAGCATTACAAAGCACGGCAGTGTTGGTAAATACAAAGAAGAATTTATACGTTGGCTTGGGATGTATCGTTCCCATTCACAGGAGAGAGTTCTGAAGGTGAAAATTTTTCTTTGGAACAATGTTGCGGGCGGCTAAGGTATACTTCTTATCGGGGATGACAAGCTTCCCTGGAGGATAGGAGGTGAAGGGTGAAAGGGGAGAGCTGCACAACATCCCCTCTTCACCCCTTCTCCATTTTTTATGTTTCCACTTCAGCACAAAACAAAGCCCCGAAGAAATATCGTTACACAGCTCTGGAAGTGAAATGCGGAACATAAATGACTGAGAAAATCATTTTTCTTCTTCTTCTCTTACTTCTAAACTTATTTCGTAAGCAACCTTTTGCTGTTCGAGCCGTATCCCATTCTCTGTCTGCCTTTAATGCCAGTATTTCATTACAGAATTAGACGCTACACGAGCAGTTCATTTATGTCGGTACACGTCTGTCGAAGGGAACAGGCGTAAAACTTGTTGGAGAGTCGAAGTACATGAAAATCAACGGACACAAAGTGATAATGTATTTGGTAGGTGAATTATATAATAATATACGTATATTGGTCGGCAACATCTCAAATGAAAAAAAGTGAAAGGTTGATGCTTTAATAATCAGAATTTGTGCCCTTTCAAAATCACTCACGCATACCCAGATTGTGAGAAGTCTCATAGCTTCTATCGGCGGCAAAGGGCAGATTCAAAGGAGACATTATTAGGCCACATAAAATATTGTTACTTTAAACAATTAGAAATGTTTGACTGACAACACTATGTAATCCTCTATCAAAGTTCACATCAACGTGAAGAAAAGTAAAATATTGCTTCACTAGAGAAAAATTCCCATCCTCCAGCCGTAAATTGAACCTGGATCTATAAGCTAGTATGTCAACAACTACACTACAGAGGCAGTCGAAAAAAAACTTGTGTTGCACTCACATGACTTTCTCTATTCTTGTACTAACCATTCTTACAAACTCTTATTCCTGTATCTTCTTCGTGTTAGTCGAGATAAACATTTACAAAAATTAACTTACTGCAAGGGGACTATTAGAATACAGTAGGCTTGAGTGAAGTCAAATCTTTTAAAGCTTTGAGATTCCGTTCTCTTTGCATGGCTAAGATATAAAAAAATTAATAGCAATCTTTCATCTGACGAAAGTTTTAGGTATTCCAAAATTCGCACAAATAACAAGAAATGTCTCCGAAATGGTTCACTCTACAAAAAAAAAAATTATTTGGACATAAGTGGTTTAGCAAGAACTGCATTTTTTACAGTAAGATTTGGTCTATCTCTTGCGGTTTACCAGTTCTGCAAGTCATCCAGCGTAAACAGAACTACATGAGCTATACCCAGAAAATTCAAGATATACATTTATAAAAATATCTTAAACATGTAGCATTTTAATCCAAATCGTTGAGCTAATTTCTATAAAATCAAAATTTTCGAAACATTTTCCATGTAAAGGATAGTTTAGGGTTGAGGAATTTTATTAAAAACCTTCGTGTCGCATCCTGAATAAATATTAAATTTTAATACCAACTTTTATTTTGAACCGACTTTTTCTAAAAATTCTTTTTTGGATTCAGGGGCCTCAAAATATATATTTCCGGTGAAATCTCGACATCGAAGTTTTGGGTGGAATACAATACTTCCTATAAATGTTGATTTTAGATTTAAAGGTCTTCCATTTCTACTTCATAAACTATTCTTCTACATAGTTTCTAATACGAAACTGAATAGTTCTGTTCCCTGTGTTAATGAGAAACTTTGTTCCCGCTCGTATATCTTTCTGCATTGTTGAACTGATATGTATAACTGATATTGCGTTCCATTTGTGGAAGCTTCTGCTACATTTAGTTCTTGGTATGTCTGCAAATTTGGTTAGTTTTTAATGCTTGTATTGGAGATGTGGACTATTGGATGTTCTTGTTCTTTATCCACAAGTTCAACAAATAATTACTTCCCCTACTAAATAACGGCGGTGCGAGAAAACGCCGCTATCAATGGCACTGCCTGCCTTCCTGCCTGCCTGGCGGAATTCCAGAAATGGACGGACCCCTTTTCAGAATCGCTTGAAGTATGACTCCTGGCGGTAAAAAGGAGGTCTTCTGCGGTAGCCCCATTCCTTTCTCACAATGATTTAAAAAGCCATCTGCGAAAGTTCGCTTCCCTTTTGTTGAGTTAGAGTTGGGGGAGCTTAGATTTTCTCTACCAATCTTTTCACCTTGTTCCTATTTCACTTTTCCTCTGAGAGTGAAGCAGAAAGTAGTTACTACGGCGGACTAAAGTAAATTTTGGAATTATTATTGTTCTTACTTGTTACATTTTTAACTCCTGCGGGGTTTGTTTGTAGCGGCACACACACACACACACACTGACTTCTAATATAGATTTAATTTCGCAGCGGTTCCCTGTTTGCTCCAGGATCAAGCTTGTTCATTTATTCCACTTTCTGCTTCTCCGTTCCCGTTAGGTAAAAGTAGATTTTCTAACCAAGAGCACCAGTTGTTTGTTTTAGACCACTATAAGAGTTGAAAGAACTGGAGTCAAAGATATAAGGCTCAGATTCTGCACCTTAAATGCAGTGTATTTGAGGCGACTAAAGACATACACCACCTTCCTTATAGGGTTGTCTTACACTAAGACCGGGTTATATAAAACCTCACCCAAATTCAACCTCTTGAAGATGTGCTTCAGTCAAGCTGAACTTAGACATTTTTTGTCCAAACCTTGATCTAAGTTCATGGCATCTTGATCTAAGATCAAATCTAACTGGTGAAGTTGACTTGATTGAACTTAAATCAGCAGTACCGTAGAACAAAGAAGTAAGTAGTATAGCTTTAAATAAAATAATAAAATGGTAAGTAATGCATTTTTGTAGTTATTTTGATAATAACAGCATTGTGCCAGCTTCTATTATAACCCAAAAAAGCTAAAACTGTTTAACTTGATGAAATGTTTCAGAAATAACATTTATGTTACTGTGTTTGATGCTTACTTCTAGAAATACAAAAGAGTGAAATAAATTTGCAATTGTGTTTTGATATTTAAGAAAAATGTGTTGGACTAAAATATAACTTCCTCCAATAATTGTGAAATACACAAATAAATACTAATTAAGATTGAATTTTTAGAAAAAGGTTCGTGTGTGTGTGTGTGTGTGTGTGTGTGTGTGTGTGTGTGTGTGTGTGTGTGTGTGTGTGTGTGTCTGTGGACAGAATAACTCAAAAACGAAAAGTCGGTTAAAAACCAAAGTTGGTACTTAAGTTTAATGTCTTTCAAGGATGCGACACGAAGATTTTGAAGAAAATAGTCCCACCCTAAACTACCCTTTATATGCAAAATTTTTCGACAATTTTGATTTTCTTAAACATGGCTCTAACAATTTTTATTAAAATATCATATGTTTAAGATATTTGTATGACAAGTAAAATGTATATTTTCAATTTTCTGGCTATAGCCTCTGTAGTGCTATTTACTCTAGATGACTTCTGAATAACTCGTAAACCGTAAAAGAGAGGCAAATTCTTAATATACAAAAAACTATAGATACCACTAAAACACACAATTTATGTCAGAGTAAAATTTTTTGTAGAGTGAACATTTCGGATATATTCCTTGTTATATGTGTCAGTTTCGGAAAACTTAAAACTTTCGTAAAATGGAACATCGTTGTTCATTTTTTTTTATATGTGAAGCTTGCAAAGAGAACGGGATTCCAAAGCTTTAAAAGATTTGACACTCGCTCAAAGCCTATTGTATTCTAATATTCCCCTTGTACCTACAAGGAAATAAGCTGTAAGATAATTTGTACAAATGTTTATCTTAGCTAACACGAAGGAGATACAGGAACAAGACTTTGTAAGAATGGTTAGTACAAGAGTAGAGAAAGTCATGTGAGTGCAACACATCAGATTTTTTCATGGAGCTTTTATGCTATATGTTTCACTGTATAACATAATAGATTTACATGGTTTTCTCTATTCCCTTTTATTTTACGTAACACATTTACATGTTCTTCCCTATTCGCTCTTCAACATGCCTATACAGTTCATGCAATTTTCTATTTGAAATAGAAGTGCAGCGTATTACATTCACACAGTTTTCTCCACTCCCTTTTCTTCATGTGCTATTTGTTGTTGTGATTTTGCATGGTATCTCCCTGTTGTTTTTATTATTTATTTATTATTTTTGTTTTTTTTATACCTCCTAAGCGTTTTAATTAAACCTTTGTTTAAGTATATTAAGTAATATTTTTTAAATGTCTCCATAGAAACACAAGGCCACTGGGCAAGTGCAATGTAAGTGTGAAGGTTATAAGCATAAATCTAAATAAATAAAAATAAAAGAAATATAAACGTGCAGCGCCGAGTATTTTTAATTAGTATTAAATAAGCATATGATTAATACTGTCAATTAATGTTGTAATATTAGCAATTGCTAATTACTACTAGTAATTTACGAAACATATTTGGACAGAGAAAATAAATCCATCTGAATATCGTGTTTGTATCTGTACAGAGTTCCTTTTTTCCTGTTAACGCCTGCATGCCTTGTTTCCCTCTGCTATTGTTCTTTTTATGCATCGGAGTGGAATAGGAATTTGTTGTATCCGAGAAGGTAGATGAGCTTGTGGAAGTAGGTGGGGTGGTGAGTATCCACAGAGAAGCTAAACAAAAGAAGAGAAAACTGACGCAATCTCATCGCCATCTCTCCGTGCATTATTGGTAGCGTCCCTCCTCCACCCTTCTGTTTTATTTTCACAACGCAGCTCTCTTGATGAAAGTGTTTACTACAGGCGCCTTGTACAGTCATATATACACCTCCATTATTTACTCATTATATTTAATTACATGCAATTACACAAACGCCAATATTTGTTTCTTTCCCTTGACATCTTCTCTCTTTAGTTTAGTAACAAACTTATTACTTCCTCGTGGTTTTATTGCTTCTCCAAAATGGCTTCGTCACATGGAATATATTGTCACAATTGACAATGTGACCAATCCCACTTCTGACACCAGTGTTAGAAATTAGTAGGTCCAGTTCCCTTTCAGTCACTTTATTTCTCTCCTTATTTCTCACTTTTTATTGTTAACACAATTTGCAATTCGTCGTGACCTTGAAATTCAGAGCTGTTCTGTCCAATCATAACCTTGACGCACACTTCACTGTCTCTAATATATTTGAGCTCCACACGCCCAATCAAAACTGCGCCACACAGCAAACAATTCCGACGTGACGATTAATGCTTAAAACTGTCTCTGAAGGTGCTCAAACACTCTCAACATTAACTGTACACAACAAACACTTAAAACCTAACTCTTTGTCCGTACTCTCTCGTGTCTTATATTCCAGGCAAAGTGTCGGCGAATTTTCTAGAAAATACACCTTTTCTCGAAACCTATAGTAAACAAGCCCGAAACCAGAACTGTCTGAAATCGCTTTATTCTGCCTCGCTCATTGCGTCTTTATTCTAACTACTGCATTGTCATCGGGCCACGTATTTAAAAGCAGTGCTGTGAGATAGTCAACATCGAGTTTCCTTTTTATATTTCTCAAAATATTTGTATATATACTCATAACACCCTGTGTTTGTATAACGTAATTCTATTAAAATACCGGTCTTACGTGATATTTAACCCTCGAATATTTCACGCTTTTTGGATGTGAAATGGATTTTTATAAAAAAAGATATATTTGCCATGTTTTAAAAGTTCCCTTGCATTAAAAAATTAACAGCAACTTCTGGTAAAGGAATGTAATGCATGAGAAATGCAGAAAATAAAAGCAAGTTATTATAGTTTGTCAAATGTGTATTCTGAGAGCTTTATAAATAAATATAAAAAGAATATAGAAGATAAAAAGGTCAAAGGTCTATGGGGATTAAATCTTGTCACTTGTAAGGTAACTGTAGCTTTTCCATTGTCAACGTCTGCAAGCGAGAGTAGCAATAATGACTCAGCTATAACCGTACAAGGAATTGAATTCCTACCTCAGAAATATAAAAAGCATCTTATAATATCTAAACCTGCTAAATTATTACGCCATACAAAAGAAACAGATACTTGCTTCAAAATCTAAAGAATGTGGTGCTATTATAGCCTATTTATAGAAATCTGTTCTATAACCTAACCTGAGCAAATTTCATTCTGTATGAGACAGTTTAAGGTTCATATGCTCCATTGCAGTGCTCTCCAATTTTATTATGTGCTCGGGCACATTAAGAAGGCGCGGGCGCCATCACAACTACTATTTGACTTTCCACCCCGCTTATATAGCCGAGGCGAATTAGTGGCGAATTTTCTGGAGTATACACGTTTCTCGAAGCTTCTCGTAAAGTGACTTTATCCCAAATTCTCGAGAAGTTCAAGTCTGAGAAAAGTGAAAATTACGCTTTTCTGTCTTATCTAGGGCAGAAAGTTTTATGAAAGGTTTTAGAAGCGCCAATTGCCCTTCTTTTGAGTGGAAAAGTGGAAAGCATTGGTTAGGGAGGTAATGAATGCAGCTTTTGGTGTACAAAAACATACTTCATGGGTATGTACTGCGACAATATTCGGAAGGAAATAGTTTTGTCTTTAAATTTGAACTAATATCAGAAATCGTCGGAGCAAAACATTGGTACTGCAGGGCGCCAGAAAAATTCATCATGGACGCGTGTTGGACAGCGCTGCTGTGTTGCATATGCAGTGCAAAAAGTATAATAAACTGCAGTATTTTACCAGTCTAACACATGCATAAATATTTAAAAAAGATAAAAAGAACCGCGTGTGGAATTTTTAACTAAAATATCGTGTGCATTCAAACCCTGTAAAGATTGTAAAGGGAATTTGTTGCGGAGACCTTGTGCGAGATAAAATGAGGAGATCTTTGAGAGGGAGCTTCGCCCCCAATTGCTTCTCCTTTTACACCCATTAGCCAATAACATTACGTTCTTGTTGGAGCACTTAGATCCGGCGCTTGCCCATAGAGTACATTAATAGCAAGTAAAAGTGGGAAGCCTTGGCACACTCTGCTGCACACAAAAGTGCCTCGGCTTATCTCCTAAGCTTGTGTTTAATTAAAGTGCTTAAGATATTGTTTGATCACTTCACGACATCCATGTTTATATAGCAAGTACTTTGTGCTGCCGCTAGGTGTAGCCCATCTCTGTTTAATGCACTGTAAGGAGCATTACTTCAGTTTTATACGTAAATCCTAGTTCCTGAGAGAAAAATTGTCACATTCCAAAATGCTTAATCTTTTGGAATCAATTTACTCAGTGGCGGAATGAAGAACGGTTACTTTGGTATCAGTTACCTCCTTACAAAGTTTAGATCCTAGACTCAAAGAGCATCGAGGTTATCAACGTTACTATACAGGGAGTAATTATGACTGTTAAGTGATTTCACAACTGACAAAACAGTTGATTTGTTGCACTCACTATGATAATTCTCTATTATTATACCATTCTTACATACTCTTATTTATCCATTTTCATGTTAATCGGGCTAAACATTCGCAGAAATTATCTTATTGGTACTTATTTTCAGTGATGCCAATTTAGTTGTTTTTAAACTAAATCTGATCTTTCTGGGAAGATCTTTAGTTGTCAAAATTTATAAATTTAACATTGCTAGTATAGGGATTTAGTTGTTTGATAAACTGCATTTGGTTGGACAGAAATGTTTTTAACATTGACAACACAAAAATTTAGTGGATTTCTTATTTTTGTCTGGTTATTTTTCTTGATCCTCTATTGGCAACACTGCTTATTTTGTAGGTGCAAGGGGAATATGGGAATACAGTAGACTTTTTACAACATTCATGCATTTTAAAACTGATCGCTATATGAAGCTTTGAAATTCCCTTCTCTTTACACGGCCAAGAGATAAGAAACTGAATAGATTTGGGCTATCTCTTAGGCTTTACCAGTTATGTAAGTCATCAAAAGTAAACAGGATTAACCAGGCTATAGCCAGAAAATTCAAAATATACATTTCATTTGTAACAAAAATATCTCAAACATATGCTGATTTTAATCAAAATCGTTATTTCCATTTTTTAGAAAATCAATATTTTTGAAACATTTTCAATGCAAAGGAAAGTTTAGGGTGGCGGAATTTTCTTCACAATCTTCGTGTTGCATCCTTGAAAATATTAAATCTAAATACCAATTTTGATTTTTAACCGACGTTTCGTTTTTTGACATGCTGTTCATATATACACACATAGACACAAACACACATACACACATACACACACGGACCTTTTCTTAAAAATGCTTTTTTTTTATTTTTTATTTATTTAAGGTGCCCCAAGACACATTTCCGTTGAAATAACATCGATTTTTTTTTCGTAGAGCAGATGTAGCAGAGAAAATAAAAATATTGTGTGCACTCTTACAACTTTCTCTACCCATTCTTCTATATACTACATTTATAAACGCTTATTCTACTACCCAAGTCTTGTTAATTGAGATAAATCTTTGTATAAATTATTTAATTACATGTCTCCTTGTATGGTAATAGAGGAATACATAAGCTTAAGAGCTGGTCACTATGTGATGGCGTTGACATTCCATTCTCTTTACATGGCCAGCAGATAGCAAACGAAAAGCTACTTCTCATTTGAGACAAGCATAAGAATTTGAAAATTCAAGCAAGTAACGAAGAATATCTCGGAAATTGTTGCGGTTTACCACCTGTGCAAAAGTCAATCAGAATGAAGCTGACTTCTGAAGACGTCGCATCCTTGGAAGCTGCTGAACTTAACTACCAAATTTGGCAATGAACAGACTTTTCGTTTTTCAATTATACTGTTCACAAACACGCGCGCGCCCTTAGATCTTCTTGTAAAATGCTTTTATAGATTAAAAAGGCTCAAAGCATGCATTCTGGGTGAAATTTTGGTATAGAACTTTGTTTTCGTTTTTCTTTTTGACTATCGTGTTGTAGGTGAATTTTTTGACGCCCTGTGTATAACGGATACCAGTGAATTGGTTTAGTGGTCAGAATTGTTGCCTCTCATTTTCCCCTTTTTAAAGCTTTTTAGCTCTATACATGTTTTCCTCTTCTAGGAAATGATTCACTATTTACACTTTCGGCCTTGTGATCACAAACACCCATAGACCACAATAATAAAACCGACATTTAATTTAGACGAAGAACGTGTCAGTTTTGCGAAATGCAGCATTGAGCGTAGCTTAGTGAGTAAACAAGAGAAATACGAGTAAAACAAAAGTTTCGTCTCCCTCGGCTTTGGTTTGCAAGTTGGGTTCTTTGCTACCTCGGGCTATTCCGGGCAAATACACACGGCTGCTCACGTCGATTGTTGCTGCACTGGGAAGAGATGTGCCCCTTCAATATTCATGACACAACAAATGCAAACACTACTGCACAGGGTGGAAACAGTATCCTCTGTAGTGTAACTGCAATAATTAGTACTGGCCACATGTAAAGCAATAAATATGTTACCTACCTCGGGGCAGGTATAGTAGTGACTAATTTGCAAAATACCAGAAGCACTGTTAGCCCTGATGTCTAGCTCATTGCAGATTTCTTGGGCCTAGTTGCATAAAAGTAAATCTGAAAATGATATTCAGTGAAGCTTTTGGTTGTATAAAACATGATCTAAGTTCATGCCACCTTGATCTAAGATTAAATCTGACTGGAGAATTTTCTCCGGTCAACTTGATTCAACTTAAACCAGCAGAAGGGAAAAATTAATTGTACAACTTTAAATAAAATAGTAATTATTCTTTTTATTTGGTTATTTCCAAAAGAAAATAACAAGTAATGTAGAAAATGTTTCACAAATAAAACCGGCTGATAAGGTAAATGCATAATTAAGTTCGAATTAAAATCTTTTCCATGCAGTTTCCTTCTGAGAAGCTGAAACTACGTTAGCTATTTTGATTCCACTATATATTTACATTTTTCACTTACAATCTCCACGAAATTGTTTTTTTCTTCTCGAGTGAAATTTCAGGATCTCTCTTCCTTCTTGTTTTTATATCGTACTGCAGCCCGGAAGCTGTAACTCATTTGTAATGTTGTTAAACGTTATACTACGAACTGGGATCAACGTTGAATTGGGACTCGATGATCTTAGATCAGTTTTATACAATGTTATTCTACTCAGACCCCAGCTAATGTTCTAATTTTAGATATCCAGTAGAGAAGGTCCAGCACTATGGACTCCGCGTTCCCCAGACCTCAGTCCATTTGATTTCTGGTTATGGGAACATTTAACGACATTGGTGTATGCCAAAGCCATCAAAATTGTTCATACATTGGACATTTTTGTAAAATGCCTCATATCTCAACACGTATTTGCTTACGGACATATTCTAGTTTTAACCAATTCCAACTCCTGTTGTAATTTCGGACACTTTTTTTAAACACCTGTATGTTTTGAGACCCCCTGAAGAAACAACATTTTTGGAACAATATCCCTATGTGTGTGTGTGTGTGTGTGTGTGTGTGTGTGTGTGTGTGTGTGTGTTTGCGTATTCTCCGCAATATGAATAAGAAAATGAGAAATTCGCGGACCTATGTTCAAAGACTAGATTTTAATCTCCTACAGAGGAGAATTGCACCCCTTTGAGAGACCTGCGTAAGACATTGCCGATTTATTCACTATGCCACCTGCATGAAGGAATGTTCCTGGAATTACAAATATGTCTGACAGTTTTGCTACCTGTTTTGCTTACCATCTCTGAGATGCAAATCATGCAGTGTAAAAACAACTCCAGACAAGGGGAGCAACACAGAAATGATTAACTATCTCAGTGATACAAAGAAGGCGGGGCTTGCTTACAGTCATACATCATAACTGTTGGATGTGTTTCATTTCCCAACCATTTATTTTGTCTGTGCACTGCAGGATATAGGTACCTGTTGAATCGCTAACACATAATATTATGTTTCAGCGCATTTCCCTTGAAGCTCACTTTACTTCTGTTAGCTTGCTTTGAACTCAGAATTAACTAACTGCGCCAAAGCGGGGGCCTTAAGGAGTGCCTCATCATCCCATCGAATTATTCGTAAACACTCAGAAAGAGCTACAAAACATAACAGAACTAAAAGCTAGAGTGAAACTAAGATTTGAAATGCTGCAGATGTGCGTCATCCCAGTTCTCTTATATGGATACCAGACCTGGACATTTACGAAAGATCAAGTAAAGAATATATACTATGTCAACGAAAAATAGAGAGAAAATAAGCAGAGACAGGGTACAGAATGAGGTATTGGGGAAAAGAAGATTCAGCCACAACAGCTAGGAAAACCAAATAGAGCTGGGGGGACACGTAGTCAGGATGAACCAGTCAAGAGGGACACACAAGACGACAGTGTGGGATTCAAGACAAGGGAAAAGAGACGGAGAAAGACCAAGCGGAAGATGAGATTTGGTCAGCCTATAGTCTACTATTGGACCTTTTGATATTACCCAAATCTTGCAGGGATTAAGAAAGAATTAGAGCCACATCAAAAAAATTATAAGATGAACATAACGAAGTTATTATTTTACTTGATGCCAAATATAGTCACTATTAATCTATAAAGCGAATTTTACAGACACTCCAAGCTAATAAAAAGTGTTACAATTTTTACATGGCAACAATTCTGTCCAAATCTTTAAGCCTAGATGAAGGAAGTCACCGAAACATAATCAGTAGGGAACGAAACTTCATACACAGAACGAAAAGTTGCAGATTTTGGACTATAGGAAGTGGGAGGGGTCATCTTCCACGTGATCACTGCACAGAGGAGGCCATTGGATGCACGATCGTTGTGGATAAAGTTGTTGCATAACTTACATTCAATGTTGTCACCATTTGCAGTAAAATATTCACTCATAAATTTTTGTAAAATTTCAGCAATACGTGAATATTTCGATTTTCGTGCTGTGTGGAACTATGTAATGAAAATATTCGAGAGACCATATGAACGTGCTTTGTGCTGTCACTGTACTGTGGCAATGACGTCACACTTTACCCGTGTGGCAGGTAACCGCCTCGTTTCGCGATAGCTGTATAAGAATTCGATGATATAATGATCACATAACGTAAACAGCGCGATCGATATGAGGTGCAACACTGCTTCGCTTCCGCAACACTCCGATTCGTACTTAAGGATTTACAATTACGCTCATTTTTCGCTTCATTTAGTGACGTTAATGAACTGATAGCTGCTCTTTCTCCTACCAGAAAGTCATTCCATACTGCTCTATTTGAAGGATTTGTGTGTTTATGAGTAATCATTCCTTCCTATCTTTAATTGCTAGAAGTTGGATCTCTGTGGTTTGACCTCAAACTGTAAATATTATGTAAGACGACATAAGGTTAGTGGACACTTGTCTCTTGGGATGCAACTAGGAAGTTGAAGTTTTCTGCAACATTTGGAGGCAAACAGGTGTGGTGCTGTCGATTACTGTGGAGTAGCCCGTACTCGGGAGCAAGGTTCAATCAATCCTAGTGTGGGTCTGTTGCGACTCTCTCTCTCTCTCTCACTCCAGTGTGAGGTCGTGAAATCAATACTCTACCTAGTCCCTGCTACTGGTCCAGCTGCGAGAGGCTGGCTATCCATTCCCTTGAAAACAATTACCGCTCTCTCACCGGAAGGTTGTTAGAAATGAAAAACATGTCGAGCGGAAACCTACGGGACCGTGCAACAAATGAAATGCATTTCCGTCCCGCTGCATCCAAACCCTCAAGAGTTCTAGCATACGATTCATTTAGTTAATTACGGCCAAAGTGGGATTCTCCTGTAATCAAAATGTCTTCATGAAAATTTCAGCAACAGCTCATCGCCATTTTGCACAAAGCTATGATGAAATGGTTTTATTTCTACTCTTGCATAATGAGAAAGCCACTTCCTTGTACTGGTATAGTTCAACAACCTTCAACTGAGTTGATGAAAGTTCTCTCGTGCATCAGGCGAATGTTGCTCAGGAAATCAATGGCACGTGTGGATGTATACTAGTTTGATATGCTGGTCTTCAGATTCTGCTTCCAAAGCGTTAGAGATAGACCAAATCATACTATACAAAAAAAATGTAGATCTTGCTAAAATACACAATTTATGTCCCAGTAAATTTTCTTGTTGGATGAACCACTTCGGAGATATTCCTTGTTATGTGTGTGAGTTTTGGAGAACTTAAAACTTTCGCGAAATGGATCATCGTTGTTCATTTTTTTATATGTTAAGCGTGCAAAGAGAACGGAATCTCAAAGCTGTAAAAGATTTGACTATCGCACAAAAGCCTACGGTATTCTAATATTTCCCTTGTACCTACAAGGAAATAAGCAATAAGATAATTTGTACAAATGTTTATCTCAACTAACACGAAGAAGATATAGGAATAAGAGAATGTAAGAATGGTTAGTGCAAGAGTAGAGAAAGCCATGTGAGTGCAACATATCAGATTTTTAACTTTAGGACGACTGTATTACCAAAAGGTTGGCTGTAATATTGTGATATACTATTGTTTGATAGTAGGAAATTTAGGGCAGAAGATACTATCACTGAAGAATGGGAAGGAATGTAACCTTAAAAATCTTATGAGACATTTACACATTCAACCCAACAGCATTGTTCAAAATCAGCAATGGTATAGAATAAACAAACCGCCTTGCATTTCACGCTCAGGCCAGTTTTGAATCTTGTTGGATAAAGCTACAGTGCTGAGAATTCTTTAATCCCCAGACTGAATACGAGTTTGCTTTAGGGCTTCTAGAAAATGTGTTCTGTGTTTTTCATTTCAACTAGAGTTATAAATAAAAATATGGCTTTGGTAAATGTATACAATTATTTTGTCCTTAGGTAGATAAAGTGGCATTTTCCTCTAGTTTCAATATTTCTAGTTAGTAGCCCTTAAATCGTATTATTAGATTTACCGAATTATGATCGTCATACGGTTTCTGAGAATAATTATAAGCTTCCTCTGTTCATATTCGACTACGGTTGATCTCTTTTAATAATTTGTATTTTACCAAGAAAGCTCCTTAAATGTTGTTAGCTGGGAGAATTCTGCGAAATCACGTTCTGTTTTTCGTGTATAACATTCCGGTAGGATTCGAGGAAAGGTGATCATTGGAACCTCTGGTTTATTGTGTAACCCTAATAAGTACTCGGAAGTGCTTCTCCCGATACCCTTCAACCCAACACTGTCCCTTGTTACTGTGTATTGCATTCCACTAAAAAATTCGTTATCGAGTTTTCACCGGAAATGCGTGGTTTGGGATCAGCACTTTCAGAAACAGGCCCGTATGTATGTGTTCGTGTTTGTCCCTCAAGAAAATCCATCCACCTGAAATTACCCTTTACATGGAACATTTTTCAAATGTTTATTTTCTAAAAAATAGCTAACAACGTTGATTAAAATACCAAAAGTTTGAGATACATTTATGACAAAGTGTATGTCTTAAATTTTCCTGAAATTTCCTCAGTAGCCCTTTGCATCGTAAACCGTGAGAGATAGATACAATTTTACTAGTCAAAAAATGTAGACATTATTAAAAAATACAATATGTGTTCAATAAATGTTTTGTGGAGTGGACCATTTCACATATATTCCTTGTTAGCTGAATTTTGGAGTATTTGCACTTTCTCAAATGGGAGGTTGTTATTGTTGAGGAGTAAGTGTTTATAAGAATAGCTCGTGCAACAATAGAGAAAGTCTTGTGAGTGCAACACATCAGATTTTCTCGTACTCGGCAACTATCCTTGGAGGAGGTTCAAAATATCTTTCCAATGGGAGTAAATAAACAAATGCTCGTGTTAACTGCAACAATACCAGTGTCTTCGGGACTTGGCGTGCAGGCTCGGGGGAATGACAGTGGTACCCTATAACGGTTTTACAGCTCGATTATGACATCGACACCACGAGAGTTGCGTTTTTTAGCAAAACGCTTTTCATACAGTAATTAATCTATTACCGTCAGTTTTAGGTCCCGCTTTAATTAATCGCTAACGATGTTGGAGTACCTCAGCTGTTAAGTGCATTTTACAGTTTTTATCGAATATTCCATCCGAAAATTGGAATGAAGGAAATTACATGCATGAGGTGAGACGGGCTACAAATTGCTCAATGAAAGATTATATCCAATAGTTATTTTGGAGCAATTTTATTTTATTTTTCAACATAAAATCAAGAGGGGGCGTTTGTAACTTGTGAAAGAGGTTTTATAAGCAGTTAAAAGTTTAAACTTTTCAACTTATTCTCATTGTTAATTTTTCTTCTGCTTACCTGTAACAAGAAGAGGAAATATTGAACTCTATCTGAATATTCGATATCGAGATTTCACGGCATTGAATATAACTAGATTCCTTGAATACAAACATAAAGCATATCCTACTTCCTGACACCAGTGTAACAAAAATTTTTCATGTTATTTTTCTATCACTTTATTGTCCTTTAAAATGTTATCACTAACACGGTTTTTTTTTCCCCTGGTGTTAACACAGTCTGCAGTCCTTCGGTCTGTCACAACTCACAGTCTTTACCTCTTGCTCAGTCCTTTTAATGTCTTTCCTCACTTCCTCTGTTTCTCACCCTAATTACGTTACAATCACTTGCGACGATCGGCGAATCTTCTTACGACGCACAAGACGCACACGACACACAAACACACACAACTGTCTTATTGATACACTAACCGACTCAGGTGCGTAACTGAACACTAAACCTCACTCGTTCTTCTCTGGCCTCCTTGTATAATTAGGATGACGTCACACGGACGTCCACGAGTTCCACACACACGCACTCAGCTAGAAGTCTCACGAGCGTCCTCGACAGCCCTTTCGTTTCTGCCGCCTCGATTGTTGACAGTCACGTACACATAGCAGTCGCACAGGCCAAACTGCACCAAAAATGTAGATCGCGTTCAAGTACACAATTTATTTCAAAATGTATTTTGACAAATTAAAAAAATTGAAGTTTTCAACCATGTTAATGGAACTATAAAAAGATGTTTGAAAAACAAAGCAAGAAAGGATATTAAAGTTGTATAAAGTAATGTCAGTGCTTAAATTACTATATGGGAGTGAAGCATGGACTATAACAGAGAAAAACCAAAGGAGACTCGAAGTAAACGAAATGAAGCTTTTAGGATATAAGAGAACAGACCACAAAAGAAATTAAGATAAGAAAAGAATTAGATATATAGAACCTGAATGAAAACATCAAAGAATGTAAAACTAAGTGGATAAGTCGTATTAAAAGAATGAATAGAGAGCGATTAGCATTCCATTTTAATAATTATAAACCAATAGGGAAAAGAAATGCTGGAAGACCAAATAAAAGGTACAAGATATGCAGATTGCTACAGAAATGTTTAATGCAGCAAGAAAGAAAAAAATTAAGAAGGTATTTTGCGCAGTCAACCATTTTTAAGATATTCCTTATTACTGGCTATTTTTCTCTCCTGCAAAGAGAATGGAATTTCCAAGCCATTACATCTCTAGAAGTTCTTTAAAGGCAACCATTGCCTGAGCTTACTGTATTGTACTATTACCATTGTATCTACCAGAAAATATATGACAAAAGCTTTTCTATAAATAGTCGTCTCGATTAATGTGTAGTGGTTTGAAGGATGTATAGAGAAATTCATGTGAATGTACCGCACACAAGCTTTTTTTTTTCTGGATTTTGAGACTTACACAAATATTAAATTAGTATACATTTACCTACAGAAATAATTTCCTGTAATCACTAACATTGAAAAATGCAATACATTTGCCATCTATCTAATGGAAAATTACAGGTTTTGATAAAAGGAATGCACTGGCTGGGCCGTTGAAAAATTGCACCTCAGTATAAGCAATTCAGCTTAGGTTTTCTGGGTATCACTAAGGACTGAAAAGTGCTACAAATTCTACTTCCATTTCGAAACTTTCTATGCATGACAGCTGCTGCAGTTAAGTGTTTTCAGGAAACTGAAGGAAGGATTTTATGTTCCTGCGGACCTCTTAGGATATAACTTTCAACTTTATAGCGAAGCAGTTGAACTTTTAAACTGCAGCTTTCAACTTTTAAAACACCTCGTTTTAGTCTCTCTACTGCGCACTGTAGTAAGTAGAGGAATTGTATTCTATCCACACATTTGATATACTTCACCAGAAATACATGTTTTGAGAGCCAAAAGCATTTGTAAGAGTTCGCGTGTTTGTGTTTAACTCTAAACAGTATTACAGTACAGTAAAACAGGCTAACTTTCATTAATATGGCATCTTATGTATATCTTGAGCTTCCTGGGAATATCCTGTGAAGTCTAAATCAGTTTTAAGTAACTCGTAAACCGTAATTCTACTACGCAAAACTTATATATCGTTAAAGGTTACAATTTATGCCAACCATATTTTTTTCCCCAAAAAGACAAGTGATAGTGGAAATGGTACACGAGTGAAATGTTACTCTGCATCGTAATTTAGTGTAATTATCTATAATCTGGCATCGTTTGTGACGCGACTACTGGATTAGATGCTGCAACGTATATTCTACAACTGTAAGTAAAGGCAAAACTGGGGCTAACTTCATTTCATTTATAAAATAAAATCTTTTTCTAGAATTACCTAAATAATAGAAACAAAAGACAAATGTTTGCTTGGCCATTCTTACTCATAGAGATATGTAAAATTATACCAACCTAACGAGCGAAAATAGAGCTAACATCGACTGTCCTAACCAAACTGTAACCAATATTGATTGTAAACAATTGTAAACAGAATGCTGATTACTCCTAATACTATGGAGCAGGTTACATATGCTAAATACTATATTAAAACACATTACCTACAGAGTTTATTAATTTACTTTGGGTTTTAATGCCACCCAAGAAAGACAATTTATTGCACAGGCATTACAAGCAAACCTTTCATTCCAAAGCAGAAACAGTATTAATATAAATAGACAAACATGTTTAAAAATAGTTTGATACGAATTTGTAATTCCAATATTAATATGAGAAGAATTTGTAGGACTAAACGTATTTATATTTTTACTTTAATATTGTATTATGTTTACTGTGAAGGTTTACACGTTTTTTGTGATTCTATGGACAAAGTTAAAGTTTTTCTTATAACACAGAATCGTCTAACTCAATAAATGGTGGTTATTCCAAGCAACATATAGATTTTCCATAATAGTCATTAACTCTAGCGTTATTTCCGAACATAAACTACCAACGAGGGTGTAGTTTTTTACCACCACTGGTTACAATTTCTCTAAGCAACAAATTTATTTTATAATTGGGTATTATATCTTGCCATGTTGATAAATGTAATATTTAACACTGTTTAACTATTCTTTTTCTACTTTTTACACGAATCACATTATACCTACAGGGAAGTACTTAATAACCACCTTAACATTTCATTGTTTCTCGAAAAGACCAACAATGAAAACTTTGAAACAATTACACAATTCAGTAGTAGAAACAGAACAGTAGAAAAAATTTGTTACAGAATATGGGCATTGGCAATGGTAGGGTTAAGAATTTACTAGGCCAGGGGTATCTATAGTTTCCCCTTTTCTTGTCATTAGTGCATCGCGCCATAGTCCCGTATTGCAACTGTCAACAGATTATTGGTCAGTAGTTATGCCTCACCGCCGTAAGACAATAAGAAACAGAGAAATGCTCCCAAACAGTGCATGTCACATCCCCTGAAGTAAAAGCGCCGGGAGGGTGGCATCACCATTTGTAAAGCCGATTGTTCACCTTCACGGACGAGTGTAGGTGAGCTCACTGGGTGTCATACAGACCCCAGAGACGATGATGTGAAGTGAAAGTAACGTAGCGCGCAATCTGTCACATGGTTACTGGGTGCGAGCCCTTAACCAGGAGGAAGGCGAGAAGTTGCGCATAAATTTTCCGGTGAGGAAGAAGCGGTTTTCCCTCTTGCTCTGATTGTTCCTCGTGCTGCAGCATTCCAGTCTACCTCCCTTTGTGTTTCACGGCGGTTTAGTGTGCCAAGGCATTATACCCTACCGCTGGAATGGCTTTGAACAAGCGAGACTTCGGATAACGTTGAAGGAAAGTGCTAAAAGGTAGAGGAAGCGCTTACGTATACACCAGGACTTCCTTTTCGAGCGTCAAAACAATCGGGCTTTCTCTCTCTCTCCCGCTTATGCTGCGGTAAACCACGGCCAGTATACTCCTCTAACCGCGGCCACTGTAGGACACACCCCGATATTTGGCAAAGTAATCCACTTCAGTGAAGCCCTAGATAACAATCACCACTGTGGTTCACGTGGCGAATATCTGCATCCCAGGTTTTGAAGTCCCCCACCCCTTCCTCCCAGCGGCCAAGCTCTCACCAACTTCAGCCTTCACTAACATTCTGTTGTGGATGATATACTACCACTACTAAGGCAATGGAATCAGACAACAGACGAGTAGCAAAGTCGACCTAACCCTCCTGCACAAGTTACTCCACTTTCTACCTTCTCTTCTGCTTACCTGTTGTATTGCATTCCATTCTACCCAAAAATTCGATATCGAGATTTCACCACAGCAAGTGTTTGTATGTGGGCACCATATCTTAAGTTGAATAAATACGAATTTTAGGCTGAGTTAGTGTTCCTTAAAGGACACCAGATGAAGACAAGAAAACCTCGTCCTTTTTCATCAGTTATTTGCTCAAAAATATCCCTAAAGATTTTTGTTGAAAGTACCATGTTTTGGATAATATTAGGACTAAAGTACATATTTTGGATTTTCCTTAGCGCAGTGCTGCTTACGAAACAGGAGAACTTGGTTCGATTCCGGGTACCAGCGTGGGAGACATGGTTGGGGGTGCCCTCAGAGGAGGCCTTTTGCAGAAAAAAAAGTTTGCTTTAGTGTATATAAATCCGGGTCCTAGCAATTAGCCGCCGAATAGGACCATTCTTCAAAGGCAGAGGAAACAGAATTATTTTGACCATAATGAATTTCCATAATGCTGCGGCTGCTTCCTTCTTTCAGAAGACGGCCATTCCAGAAATGTCTTAAGCCATCTCTCCTATTCGCCGTATTAATAGGGTGCCCATACCATTGTAGCCTCCGCCTTTCAGTCCTGTCAATAACTGTTTCTTCCATTTCCATTAATTGTCTCCCTTCTTCATTCTCCGTCTTTCACATCTGGCCCCAGTGTGAATCCCATCCTTCTTCACTGTCTGTATTTTATTTTCTTCCTTTCTACTTGTTCGTTTCTCAGCATCGTGTGCTTTACGCTTTATGTAATCACCAGAGATAGAACAAATGTCCACAACGTAACTAAAATTCCACCTAGCACGCGTGACGTCATACTGAACACGCGGCTGTACAGTTGAACTGTTTTACTGCAGTACTGGCAGTGTAGAGTTGGCCGTTGTGTGCTCTCTGTTTATTTACGTTCTCTTCTGCACTGCACGAAGTTTACTATGTCAGAATCATCATGTGTTGTCACATTGAAAAGCTAGTTGAACAATTTCCACCGCAAATAGATCATGCATGCAATATACATGGTTGTGTCATTCAGAAATTCGAAAAAGTGATATAAAATGAAAGTGATAATATATCTATTTACATTGGAGAGATAGAGCATTTTGCCTCCCCTTGAGGGCAGAATAGTAACCAAAATATAAAATATGTTGGTTATGAGACAACATTACCATGACGTTTACCGAAAAAGAGATTAACGAACTTTGCTCCCTTATATATATTCCGGTCATTAGGGGAACCTCGTCATGCCCTCCAGCTGAAACAAGAGCAAGCGAGGAAGTTGACAATCAACGCTAAGGGTCGAACGTCACAAAAGAAGCGGATATTTATTTTCCGAATCCGTTTTAAGAGAAAAAATAATTACTGTAAAGCGCATGCAGAATGAAGTTGCTTGAAGTTAAGTAAAAAGCCACGAGGAAGCGCTCTAAGGACTTCCTAGTCTGCTACAGGCTTGCGTATAATTACTCATGCGCAATTTACGTCTCCCAAGACGCACGGGTCCCCGAACACAACAGGTCGGGGGCGGAACAGTGAACTCGGAGACCGACACTTGGAGGCGGAAGAGCAGTAGGACAATGGCACCAAGCTCGGCAGGGAGGCGTCGCAAAATCAATAGAACATCATGACAGAAAGAGGACGGCGAGAGAGAAAGGAGAAGAAGACTCGCGGATTCCAGAAGAGAAGCCTTCACCAAAAAGAAGTATTACCTACATATTTTCAAAAGAGTGATGAGGGAGGCTGAAAAGCGACAAGGGGAGGAGGAACTGCTATAAAGTAAAATAAACACCAGCGTAGCAGTTTTACATTCACATCATATTCTCTACACATTTTGTGTAAGTTACAGGGTGAGAGACGAAAGTGAATCAGTAGTCAGATTTTTACTTTCTCTACTGTGTATAGTAAATAGAGGAAGTATTCCACCCAAGAATTCGATGTAGAGATTTTACCAGAAATATGTTTTGACGAACCCAAAAAAATAAAATGTGTGTGTATGTGTGGGTGGGTGGGTGGGTGGGTGGGTGGGTGTGTGTGAACAGCATAACTCAAAACAAAAAGTTGATTAAGGGGAGTTAGGGGTGAGTTTAGGAAATTCTACAATTTGTATGCCAGCATTACCAAATTTTAACCACGTTAATATAGTGTTTAGATATGCAGCTGTACAAAATTTGAAGTATGTAAGTCAAATAGTTTTTTAATTAAAAGCTTTTAATTGATTAAAAAGAATACTCTGATTAAAAATGCTCCCTGCGTAACAATTTTTATATGTTTGACATGAAAGTTAGTGATCTGATGCTTCATGCACTTGAAAGTCATAATTGCTCTGGATTTTTATTTTAGAACAGTACTTTAGTATCTGGAAATTTTTTAATATGTCTATTTACAGATTTCAGGTTTTTTTAAGTTTCCATCGGCATTTGAATGTGAATATGTTCAATATTACTTGACTGATATCAAAACCCAGAGCAATTTTTGAGCCTTATATGAATAAGAACACATCCTGAAATTTTCAAAAGAATCCCTTAAGAATTCTGTCGCAAGGAGTTTTTCAGATGCGTGAAAATGCTGAGAAAAAAAAACTGAGAAAAACAGCATTAAACTTTTAAAACGTTCTAACCTCATCAGAGGTGTGTTGCAGCATAGGTTTCACTTTCTGATCTCTTACCCTCTCCTGTACTGACAATTTCTGCAATTTATGGGCTCTCCTTGTGTGTGTTTGTTTCCTGGCACTGCATTTTCTACTCTGAATACATCTTCTAGCATTGCACTTCTGACAAATGCATATTGTTCCAACTGAAATGTTTTCATTCCTAAGACTATTCAACACTTGAATTGACTTCACACACCCCATATTAAACTCCATGACAGTTTTCAGTACTGCAAGTTCAAGTTTATTCCTAGACACACACAGCTATTTTGGACAAATAGCTCCCACAACATTGTGACGAGATTCATTCGAGTTTTGTGTTTACCCTTGGCATAGCCTTCTAGCAGCTGATCAGAACCAAGTCGCTGATCCGGAGGTAGAATTTTGGTTACCACTTCGGAGACAACTTGCAGGACATTTTGTAATTTTGTGGATGCAGATTGAGGACAACTTACATGATAGAGTTTCTGTTCAGTCGATATGCAGTCTCAGTGGGTGCGTACGCCTAACCACCAGCCATGTAATCACTATGCACCACTATTTAAAAATGGCCACTAGATCTTTAAAAATGGCGCTGGCATCAAAATCAAGGCACTTTTTAATAGACAAAACATTGAATAATTTTTCAACATAAAAAACTAAAAATTAATTTTTTTTACCAAATGGGCCAAATATCACCCCTAACTCCCCTTAAAAACCAAAGTTGGTATTTAAATTTAATGTCTTTCAAGAATGCGACAGCAAGATTTTGAAGAAAATTCCTCCACCCTGAATTATCCTTTAGATGAAAAATTGCTCAACAATTTTTATTTTCTGGTATATTTTTATGAAAAATTAAATGTAAATTTTGGATTTTCTGACAATGCAGCCCTGTTCACTCTGGATGGCTTTTGCATAACTGGTAAACCGTAAGAGATAGACCAAACCTTACTATACAAAACTGTTAAAACATAAATTAAATCACGGAATATTTCTTTCGCAGATGTGCTTTCCCAAATATTTAATTTCATGTATAATCGGTGTCCATCGACTGTGCTGTGTCGCCAAAAGGTGCTGAAAAATTAACAACGTTAAGGAAAATAAACTATATTTTCAGTACAATTCTAGTGTACTTTAAGTTTTGGCGTTAACTCATACAATCAGACAATCTGAAAATTGAAATGTATTTTAATGAATGAATTACACGAAAAAGAAATCCACGATTTGAACTATACGATTTTAATCTTCTTTTGCATAGTTGCCATTTGGCAACAAATATGTTCAGTTAGAGTTTTAGAGTATTATAATGGTATTTTTATTGTCATATTATATTGGCGTTAAATAAAAGCTAAATATATTGCCGGCTACTTATATCATGCATGTATAAATTTATTTTTCTAGTGTTGTTTATTTTATTTTTTATTTTTCAAACATCAAAGCTTATGCAGTTGTAGTCTAACGTAAACCGTCATCGTGCAGGCGTACTATCTCACTGGTTATTTTTCGTGGGCCCTCCCCATCGCATTTGATTGTAGTGTATGTGTAGTTTATTTCCTATAACTGAAGCAAACGTCAGAATACATTGCAAGCTTACCTCTGCTTTTCGCCTGTCGATTTAGAGCGGCAACATCTTCTGCACGGCTGTTATGCGGGCTGCATAGTCGTAGGCGTTGACGATCAGCTCGGATTAGAGAATTACATTTCCCAAGTAACAAGATCAACGTTCACTCCAGTATTTGTTTCTCCCGCTGAAAGGGAACATTTACCCGACTTCCATACAACTTCGGTGTAAACAGCATCTACACAACAGGAAAGTAAATGGAACAGAATAAGGGCTTTGTTTGGGACAGCCAGAGTTCTGTTAAAGCCAATTGGGAGAATCAAAGCGATAGAATGTTCGGAGGAATGCAAAGCTCTTACAAACTTGCATAACATTTCAATATCAATCAAGAAATTTCTTGCTTCCCCGCAATAGCTTCTTTAGTAGTAACTTCTCTTGGCCAAGTTTCAGTGTTTATTTTCCTTGTGTCTCAACACTTTGCTCGATTTTTATGCTTTAAACTCAGAATAATGTAAACAAACACGCATGTCATCTTTTGAACCACTCTGGCAATGGGTACATCAATATGAGGTTTTTATGAGTTTCCTCCGAATCAAATGATGGTTGGTTGATACATTAATAAGGAGAGACAACTTAGCAAAGGCCCTGTGTTCTCCAGGAAATTTAGGGCGTTTATTTTGGATGAAGTAACAAAATTGAAAGTCTAATTATTCTTGAAATATTATAATTAAACAGATAAGCTTATGCCAAAAATCTTAAATATTTAATATAAAAATAATATTTGAGAATAAGTAATATTTATACTTCACTTCCCTGTTTCGAATTCAAGAGATCGCGAGTTGGTATCTGCTTTACTTTGACTATTCTACTCATGCCTCTAGGAGTGGATTATTGTTTTGGTTATATCACCTCCTCCTCCTTGGGGTTCCGCCAACCTAAACATTGTATCCATGCGGAGTAAAAAGAATTAGCAGGTCATTAAATTGCAGACAAAAGATTTGGCGAATATTCTAGTGAAGATATTGATATTTTAATTGAAGAAGGAACTCAAAAAATACTGATAATAGTAGGGCGTATATAACGCAAGTTCGTTAATTTATATTCATCGTATGTCTAATTTCTCATTTCCCGGGATAAACGCTAAAATTATTGTTCTCACAGCCTACTGGATTATTTGTAGTACCAGCTGAGAAAGTAGATCTTAATTAAAATGTATAACTTGTAGTTGGTTTATTTTTAAATCACCATTAATATTAAATAGTATTAAATAGATGAATTAGTACCTCTAAGAATAATATATATCAGGTTTATTTGAACATCGTTTCACCCATTTTGTTCAGTGAATACCCTATGTGAACTACCCAGTTAAATTTTACTAAATTCAAAAAAGATGTATATTAAGATTATAATAAAAATAATGTATTCATACTTGTGTGCGTAGCTCGGCGGAGAGGAGAGGCCACTAGCCCATAAAGATTAAAGGTTATTATTATTATCTTTATTTAGATTAATCTCAAATACCAAATATCATCAGGAACCTCACTCCATCAACGATAGCTTTCAATAAAACAGATTATTTTTGAGTTGCATTAAACAAAGGGTTTTGACTTCCTGCCAACTATTTGGGTAAACTTCAAGATCCTGACTGAAAATCAGTGCAGTGTATTGCGGCACAAAAAGAAACTTCAAATTAGAATAGTTCCCTTATTCTGCAACTTACTAGTAAACTAAAAAAGTCGATACTGAGATTTAATTGGAAATACACATTCTAAGCGTTCCTGCATCAGAATTCATTTAAGCGGAGGTTTGTGTCAAAAATATCAATTTTTTGCATTTTTCTGATTATGGTGTTTTATCACAATGCAGTCTGTTAACCCATAAAAGTGTGTCAGAAGTGCTTTTAAAATAAATTTAAATGTCCAAAGATGGATGTGGCTAAAAAGAATAGTACATTACAAATTTCTTTAAACATTTAGAAATTATATCCATATATGTTATATGTGAAGCATATTTCACAGTCCTAGAACAAATATTTTCCCTGAAAAGTGAAGTTAAACTAGTTAAAATTAACATTGCGTGCATATTAGTTACAACCTCAATGGAAAACCAATCCCTTTTATAAAATCTGACTATCGCTTTAGTTTAATGTCAACCCTTCGCCTGTCTTCGCTGAGGACGAATAAAATGTGTTGGAAGTGAATGCACGTGGAAGATGGTGTTTGTCAACACTAGCCGACCGAAAGGATGGAACACAAGTACTGCAGTGTGTCCTTGGACCTTGCAATTCCATTGACTTTTCAATTAGCGGATCCCCTTTCGCTTGGTCGATGTCGCCGTGTCAGAAGGGTGAAGGGGGTGCGGTTACCTCGGTAACGAAATCGCTGCAGCAGCAGCAGCATCAGGCCAAGGTGTGCTAGATCTATTGGGTCACCGTTCGCTGCTCGACCAGTTATTTGTTTAAGAACATCGATGTCTGATATCGACTAATAACATTGGAGCATCAAATGTGAAATGATATGTGCAACTTCTTCTCTCTTTCTGGTACTTTTGTGGTATATTGTTACAGTTAATGTGACTTTCTGCAACCAAAGGAGGGTTAAGAATTGCACATTTGTTACAGTAAAATTTCGTGAGGTGCCTTTTTCCTCCACTCTTTGGGTGGCATAAAAATGATTGAAATTTCACACACAAAGCAGATGTTAGAAAACTCATTGACGTTCCCCCTTAACTCTAAAGCATTTAATAAAAAGAGCAGTCTATAGCGCACAAGAATTTCCGTTCGGAATGCTGACTGTAATCATGTAAATCCGCTTACAGGCAGCAGTACCGTTCTATCACACGCTTCGATCACGCCGCGATGCATATGAATGTACCAATTACACGTCGTACATTGCTATTGCTTTTGTGGTATGTGACACAACAGCTGAAGAATTATTGCAAAAATGAAATATAAGCAGTAACACGTACAGCCTGCCAACACGTTAAACATTATACGTGATTTATAAATCCATCGGGAACATTAGGCAAAATTAATCCTCTAGAACAAACGAAACAAATTTGCACAGATGTTTAAGAAACTAATATTAATTAAAATTGATTGTTTGAGCAAAGATATTGACATAATCTTCACCGTATTGCTGGAATACAAATACTCGTTGCATATATTTTAATCTCTTTATGCCTTATATTGACATATTTTTTTCAATCTCATGATTGTTAAAGGATGGGGAGAGCCCACGTAAAATAACCGGTGAAATGGTACACATGTATGAAGACGTGGTTGATTGTTTTAGACTAAACTTGCGCGGATTTTTGAAAAAGAAGTAAAAGAAACTACAAAAACACTGAAATGACTTGATACATAGATATAAATAGCTACCAATACATTATTAATTGGGAGTATAATATGAAAATAACAGAAAATACTGTTACAGTATTCTAAAATTTGATTAAGCATCTTTGTTGCCAAATGGCAACACTATGCAATGAATGGGTTAAAATAGGCATTACCCTTAGATAATTTTTGTTAATCGAGATAAATATTTGCAAAAAGCGTTCATTATACTGCTATCGCGGAAAACAATATAAGAAAGTAAGATTTACTTTTATTCCTTCTCTCAAATTATTTTAAATAAACATTAAGACTGTCATGTGAACCTGGAAATAAAGTACAAGTTATTGAGAATTATACACAAATGACTTTCAGAAAATATGCGCTGTAACTGGGGCCTTATTCCTCAATAAGAATCTAACTTAATCAATGGTTTTAAAATATAGTGCTCAAAAACGAATAATAGTTTTTCGTTTATATTATTTTTCTTTTATTCCTATAATCTCTACTTCGATTCGACTAGAGATGTAAAAGGCCTATTCTTAGACATTTATTGAGTAGCGCAAAGTAGTTCCATGAATAATTTTATTCAGTATCATTGTTGTGCATTGATAAAGCAAAATACTTATGGAAGTTAGTTCGAATAGTTTATCTGTAAGAAACTGTCGTGAGCCGAGCCTGACTTTTGAAAAACTAAAAATAGAAGGAAAGAACAAATATTTTCATGCGCTGTATTATTTCACGTCTTAAGTTTATATTTCTGTCTACTATATTCAAAGGCTTTGATCACCAGAGTAGCTAAATGTAAAGGCGAGAGGTACTGCAGAAACGTCATTTAGTACGTCAGCTAATTCAGCTTCATTCACCACTCAGTTAAGGCTGCATGTTACATGAGTAACTCTACTACTTCTCTCATTGTTTTCATTGCTAACTTCTGGACCCAGTGTTTTTTAACTTGCACTTTTATACTGTTAGGTAATGTTTATTCACACCGAGAAAATAATGACATATCCCCCACTTCTTGATTAGTTAGCAGACATTTTGGTTCCATATATAAACATATATAAGTGCAATAATTTTCAAAAATTAATTACATTTGATTTGATTACTATTTTCTAATATTTTGGTAATATACTTAATATTTGCTGTCACTTTATCTACATCTCCCCTTAACCCTAAAACTATTTTTTAAGAACGCCATGTTATTTCCCACAATATCAAACCACTGCTGAGAGGGATGATGGATCTTGTGTGCTTGCCTTTTCAAACTAGCGCTCTTCTTTTCGTTTTTGTTTTTCTAGCAGCGCTTTCATCAACCGCGCAGCGACACACGATGTCGTGTTTTAGTTGGGAACCTCGCTTGCTCTCTCGCGATAACGCTGCGCGAAACATTAGCAGCAAGGCATTATGGGTAGACACGTCCGTCAATAGATAACTCTTCCGCACATACATATACCTATATACAAAAGCCAACAAACAAAAAAGGAGAGAGGAAAAAAAAAGCAGCCCTTTTCCTCGTCGCCTTCCCCTTTAAATGCTAGTTGATTCTACTGCCACTAGGTGACGCCACGGCCTCGCTATAATTGTTGTTAAGCGCATTACGGAGGGGAGTCAAGAGGCCATTGTTTTCACCCTTTTCTTTCAATTACAGTGATAATACAAAACAGGAGTGGATATCCTTGCGTGTATGTGTTTATGTTATGCTGCAACGGAGGTGAAATCTTCCGCAAGAATGCCCTTTCGTAATTTAATTCCCGGAAGCACGTCATTTTGTGGAAGATCATATTAACTTTCACACAGCTTTTGTGATGATTTATTCCCTCTCAGATCTTTTTGAAAAGCGGCTACTATACTGCAAATAACATGCACCGAACCAAAAAACTTGCTATATTCACATGAATTTCTTATTGTTTATGCTTATAAATTTACACGCTATTGTGAGTTTTACTTTCTCTACTACTTTGGCATTCACCTCAAAAATTCAATATCGAGTTTTCACCAGAAATGCATATTTTGGAGTCCCCGACTCTCTCTCTCTCTCTCTCTCTCTCTCGTGTGTGTGTGTGTGTGTGTGTGTGTGTGTGTGAACACTTTCAATACTATTTTTTGCTTCTTGAACTTTTTCTGCAATTGCTTTAATGTCTATTTTGTCGATTTACATTTAAAATGTTTTCATTTATTTTACATCACTTTATCGTGATAGAGTTTTCATACTATAAAATAATACTATATTTTCAAACAAAGCAACCTCGCTATTTATTTTGAGTAGTCTGTGTTTGAAACGTTTCTATGATAAATGCAGTGAATATATTAAATAATATTTCCAATAATGACTGGAAAATTATTAAATATACACAGAACCTTACTAACGGAGAGCTATAGATTTGATTGAGTTATGCAGTTTGTTCTATTGATCATTAATCATTTCTTCTGTACATGAATTGAGCCATTTGTAATGTTTATCGACGTAAGTAAAACAATTCTATCTAGAATATACATATAAAAACAGATTACAATTAGTTGATGAAAGCTGTGCAGTTGACTGTCGTTTTTTAAAGGTAGCTCTTTATTTCCTTTTCCTTATGGGCCAACTATGACACCCCTTTCTCAGTTTTAATAATATTACAGAAATGGCATTGTTGTTGAAAACGGTAACACAACTTCTCATGTCTTATACGCAGTCATAAATTATATCATAAAAAGTCGGTAGTTGTAGTTTCCGCAATTGTTTTCTCCAGCTCAGCCAACGGTTGAAGTAAAAGGGTAAATACAGTGCTCCTTTTGTTAGTATTTATAGGACTTTGAGGTGTCGATGTTAGATTTTCTTTTGGTATTTAGTAATTAAAATTACTGTTTGAGTTGGTTAAACCGGTGTACCCATGGAGTGTAGGAGTATGGACAACAATGCTTAGTTCTTTCTTTAGCAAAACAAAGGCCTTCTTGACTCGTACCGTCCATAGTGCTACCTAATTTCGACGGCTCAAGATAAGGTGTGCAAGTAGTACCTTAGGCAGCCGATCCTCGGCTGAGGGGTTGGATTTTTCTTTAGCCAAGATAATTCCCCACCCTCCTTAGAGCCTGGAGTATGAATGAGGGTGTGAATACAAAGACAACAGTAAACGAGTGAAAGTCATTTCCAATTGCTCCAAAGTCAAAGTCATCGATATGACCTAGATGTTAAGGAAGGTACACAAATGGAGGGGGGAAACCTTACAAATATGCCTTTATATGAAAGGTAATATGGGCTGTGGGTAGATTTTTTTGAAAATCATGTCGCATCCTCCGATCTTCAAACATGTATTCTGCTGAAATCTGAATGTAGAATTCTTTGGTGCATGCAACACTTGCTCTGCAAGGTATAAACAGAGAAGTGAAAGTTACTTGGATTTGAACCCAGACATACTGTGGCCTTAACCTCATTTCATCCAGTTTGGTCTGCACAAGGAGACGTTCACCGAGATTCTGAAATGTGTAGCAATTGTACTGAAAATGCCATTGCACTAATAAGAAAGTAGTAGGGTGTGTATAAGGGGCGCGGGAAAGTGGGGAGAAATGGGGAGAGAATGGCAAGAGGGAGGATAGGTATTACGTAGGTATTATATAGTACATTATAGTATAGGCTCGCCGTCTTGCACTGTACTATGTAGAGCTCGCATGCGCCCTACTTGCTGGTAGGGGTTGTTAGGTGGGGGTGTTAGTTGCGCGACGGAATCGCTTCTCCTCCACGGTCATGCGCGCTGAAACTTCCTACTCTTGCTCGCTCTCATCCCCCTGCTTCCCCTGCAGCGAAGTAAAGGGGTAGGGATGAATGTGCCACAGTTCGCAAATTCTAAAACGCACTCTCAGAGTCTGTATTAAAATCGAAGTTCTAACTCTTAAAAAGTTCAACTCCAAACCGCCCAGAATCTAAGCGGTATGTTTTATTATGTCCTCAAGAAACTGTGTAGTCGATAAATGGCGCGTGTTCTGCCTCCACAATTTAACTTGTAGCAGCTATTGCTTCTTATACCCCTGTAGTTTGTAAATACCTTCACATTTCAGTGGCCATAAAGTTAAACAAAACAACTGCAATATATTGTTAGAAATTTGCTAATGAAATATTTATAATGAAAGAATATGAACTTTAGTCTTCAATCTATTCACTCTGCAGATGAATCCGGTGTCCATGGCTTCGAAGGTTACCTCACGTGTCCTTTCATGTTAAGTACCGTGCAGAACTCGACAAATAAGTCGGCCCTACTGAAAATCACACCCTTCCTGTTGATGCAAAGGCAATTAGATACCTCCAGCGAAATGGAGTTTTCGTTTTTGAGAAGCAAATTCTAAGAGAATTTCTGTGGGCAACAGAAAGAATGTCACTGACATGAATTTGCTGTCCTTATCTGTTTGGAAACAGTGTGACAAGAACAGCGAGTGTGTGTAACAGAGAAAGTATGTTACACAGAGAGTAAAGCTATTCAAAAAACTGTCCAAGTGTCATAAACAAGGAGAGTGAGGCAGGGTGTCGGACCCTCTAATCGGCAACTTTCCCGGGGACTTTCTTTACTCTGAAAAATGTTACCCACATGATGTGCTTTTAAAGTCCTTTAATTACATCTTTCGCCTTCAAAATTAAAACAATAATTCTTCCAAGTTCACTTCCATGAAAGTAACCCAATAAAAGAATCTATAAGTTTTCACTTCATCTTTAATAACCACAAAACTTCAATATTTATTTTTCTACAAATATCTAAATACACAGTGGCAGAAATTTTTATTTCATTGATTTTAAAAGAAATAGTTCCAGCTCTAAGTGTCCGTTGTATTTTAAAAGTTGGAGTACCCGAAAATCATCAGAAAAGCTCAGTGTTCTCTGCTGGTTATGTATCATTAAGAGAGCATTATCAGTTTTATAATTTAATTTAAGCTGAATATCTCCAAACTTGAAGCAGTAAATAAAAGTATCGCTATTTAAAACGTATTGATATTTTTACTCGTATAGCCCTTGTCACTTTTAGAATATATTTTGCACGTTGTGATATTGATGATAGAAACATTTAAATATTCCTATCTACTGGATATATATATTGCTTTAAGGTTTAGTTCATACTTTTAGTAGGTATTTCCAGAAGAAAAGAAAATTATTTAGTCTGTCTGCATCAGGAATATAATCCTGTTTAAATAAAGAGACTAACAAACTAAATTCCTGTGATCTGCAGTAAAAGACAGAAAATATCTGATATCAAAAAAGTGCCTAATGCGATTAACTCTTTTTACACCGCTGCCTGTGAAGTAAAATCTCGTTTTTTTTAATCTTTACTACTACTTTCAGTATAATAGAAATAAAGATTTTCTATGACTTACAGGATTTTATCTTGGGTCTGCAATGCATTACAAAACGCCCTCGCAATCCGCCACTTGCTTTGAAGCGAAGTACGGCTCTCCCTTTTGAAATATGACGCTGGATGTAGTTATTTTTGAGAGGCTAGTGTTGGAAAATAGCATTAAAACTCAGTAATGAAATATACGAGGATACGATCTCCAATTCTTTCTTTCAGCCCCTCAGGCGTCGCAAATTTCGACCCACCATCCACGTGCCGTAAGGTTCATTTTGGCGTGCTTCTTGCGACCGAATCTTTGTGTGTGTGTGAGGGCAGTGTTTGTATGCAAGTGAGCGTACAGGAGGGGTAGGAAGAAAGGGGGGAGGGAAGAGGGGTTTGCAGCGGCCATCTTTGCTGAAAAGGGGTGAGCCTGTGCACCGCGCATGGCACGAGGGGGTTGCTACTGCTGGGGAGGAAAGAGACCCGGCGAGAAGTGGTCCATACTCTGCGAGGATGTTGTCAGAGAAGCTGTTTCACTCTCCGGTCGTCTGCTCTACTGTTTGTCATGGCGTCACGGTAAAGAACATCACCAAACTGGACTCAGCAAGCACCTCAGCTCGCGAAAACTCTGCCGAACGACGACCATCCGCAGCAGAAGAACCGTGCTCTTGGACACTTAACAAGATAAAGCTGGTGAGAAGTTTTTTTCAGTGTTAACTGTTACCTTAGAAATGAAGAGGATCGGATGTGCATGCTGAAGATACCCTTTAGAATGTAGAATGTTGTATCTGTTCCCTAGAGGAAAAGCCAACCATCCATCGTAATTTTGGCTCTGTGTATAGAAACTGTTTGTTTTTTGGTGTGCGTGGTAATGGAAAATATTTATAGAATATCATATTTCCGAGATTAATTATGCTTGACCGGTTTGTGTCAACATTTTGTAGTGCATACTTTCTGTTAGGTGCCACACAAAGTCAACAGGGCATTCGACGCAGCCAAACATCAAATATTTGCTCGGAGTAAACCATGGAAAAAATTAATGGGCTTTTGCGTATGCTGATGTAAGTAAATAATTTAGGCTATCGCTCTGTAGTGACCCCCCGTGAGCCCGGACTGATTTATTAATCGGTCTTTGGTGCAACTCCATTACTCCACCAACAGGATTTTGACCGGCCGCAGTGAGGTCTTTGGTGTAGTTTTGTCCTTTTTAATCTTTAAATTGATTGTATTGTTTTAATCTGTTTTCTTGGATTTTCGATTCTGTGACATTTACTCACTCAGAATTCCTTAACCGTTGTTATCTATTACATTTAGTTAAAAATTGATTGAATTAATATCTCCCCGGTAGCTGAGTTTTACAATTTGGACACCAAAATTACTACCTTTTATGATTATACAATGAAAATTGACATTTTTAGTCACTGCAGGTGAATCCTAGGAAATACTGAAGTCCATTTATGCTTCTAAAGTTTAATTTGCAACACTAATACTCGGATTTGTCTGCCAGAAATTGAGAGTGTAACACACAGAGATTAGAAAACTAGAAGCGTTTTTCGTATGGACGAAACTCGATGACTTTATACTTCCGATTAATGTTTATGTATTTTAAATAATAAAGTTTTGTCGCTCATACTAAGAAAGTTGAGCTCTCGTGGGTGATTTGTTTTCTAAGAAAGTAAATATCGAAGTTCACTGCATTCATAACTGTTCTTGTATTTACGAATACATTGTGCAAAAGTCAGACCCTAAACAAGATATAAAATAGTGATAACAAATAAACTTTCATAACGTTTCTGTGGGTTTTGAAAAGTATAAAATAGGGCGGGCTATTGTTTTTTTAATGACAGTAATTTGTTTGCATAGTTACTCCGGACATCCTAACCTAGTTTATTGTTAATCCTGTTTTATAGATTTATATTAAAAGCACCTTTAGCGAATTTGTGTACTTGGTCATAAGTAAAGCATGCTTTAGTCTTAAACTGCAGTGCTTTTATAATGCTATATTGCTTTAGTAAATATAAAATAGCACTAATAATATCCTACAACTAAAACCATATGGCGCTAGCCTAAAGTGAATAGCAATTTTATTTATAGCATACTTTGTTGATGTTTTATGAGCTATCTTAATGGATTCGTATCTAAACCTTAGTTAGAAATGCATACTCTTTTGAAAGTTACAGGTATAAGCAGATAGGCTTCCATGCTTTATATCTTAATGAAATTTGAGAATAGCATTTAATCAGTTTTTTTTTTTTTTTTTTTCCTCTTATGATATGGGTAACTCTTTATAATATTAGCTAAACTAGTTTTCAGAATTACTAAACTCAAATCAAACTGCCTAAAGTCGAACGTCAAGAAAAATTGATGTCAAGAAAAATATTACCAAAATAAAATATGTTAATAATCTTATTATTAATTATTGGAAGAAAGTAGAGCTGTATTTAATTTAAGTATTATGAGCATCAAATAATAATAATAATAATAATAATAATAATAATAATAATAATAATAATAATAATAATAATAATAATAATAATAATAATAATAATAATAATAATAATAATAATAATAATAATAATAATAATAATAATAATAATAATAATAATAATAATAATAATAATAATAATAATAATAATAATAATAATAATAATAATAACAATAACAATTTGTTTTTCGGTACCAAGATTGTCAAAATATTTGTTACTTGAAATTTTAAGTTTTCCTTCTTTATACTAAGAGCTAAGTTATTTCATGGAAAACGTCCACATTGAGACCGTTTTAAGCGAAAATTTACTCTCAAAAAATTTCAAATCTATATATTTAGGAGAGATGTATGCCTGAAAAAAAAAATCAGCATTTCAAATGGATAAATGTTTTCATTTAAAATAAAAAGTGGCCTTATAGTAGCTGCATGTTAAACTTAGACTAGTGTTTCTTCCCTTTTGCTAAAATTCGTGAGTGTCCGGAGCGAGAATGATTAGATATTTATAGACACTCCTGTATTTCTTTAAACACCCAAAAATCATAACTTAGCTACTACCGTAAAAACCAATAGACATAGGAAACCACAGCCTCAGATAGTCATGCCAATGAGTGGTCTTGGTTTTACATTTCTATGTTTTCTAGTGAACTTTTCCTCTCCCTTTCTGAGAAACTTCATTTTGAAAAAGAATACGCTAGATAAATTAAGCGTCAAAGCCTTACCCCATTCATGTCGTAGTGAATTCATTTCCTTCCTGTTCTCAGTTGGCAATGAACGTTAAAAGCTTTTTTATCGAAAATTGCTTACAGACGATTCCGAAAATTAGCCACTCAACTTCGAGAGGACGTTAAAACACTCATTTGTTTTAAGTGCTCCTTCGCTACTCTTTCCACCATATGCTCTGAGTAAACTCATAGCTGAAATAGTTATTCTAGTGAAGAATCTAGGGAAGTCATTATGGCCCTGTTTTCTCGATGTAATAAGAAAAAGAATTCTCTTTGGCAAATTCCACTTTATATACGAGATAGGACCTTCTTCATTGGACATTTAATTTATTTTTGGTATGTTTTTATATAGATTTAAAAATATTTTTGCTAACGTTTGAAGGTTATTCCATGATCTCTGTACTTCTTACAGATCCCCTAGCTTAGTTGGGGTTTTAAAAACAATTGAAGAGGCGAGGCTTGCCTTTAAGGTAAAAACTATGAAGATTTCGGCTTAGGAATTTAACTTCGTGCTGGCACACTGCCATGGTAGCTCGTTTGGTTAGAGCAGCGGCACGGTCAGCCGATGATCCGTGGTTCAAATCCGGTTCACTCTGAGTCTACCATTCCAATTTTTATGTACGCAGGACGTATCTGAAATAAATTAATTGTTATAGAATATAGGTTCCTCTGCCTTTGTGGTCGTTAATATCGGTATGGAAATGAAATTGAGCTCAATTTCCATTTTCTATGCAATATGTCTTGAAAGTTTATATACAAAATTTAATACGATGTGAAAACATCTTATTGCCTTCACTGGAACGATAGTTAACAGTTTTTGTCATCCTTGTGAAGTGATTTATCTAAATATTTTTATGACTACTATCTCTCAGCCCAGAACAAATGAAGTTAGCGCTGCTCCTTTATCCCATACATCTTTGTATTGTCTGATACTATTGATGCTGTATTTACACACATTTCCGTTCATCAATATAATTATGTTTATGAATTATAATTATTGAAAGCTTACTTAAGTAGGCCCATTACACATACATAGATTTATTGGAAGTTATTTAAACATTAATATTTTCAAAAATTTTGGGTTGTTTGGAGTTCATTCGTAAAGCCATAAAAACATATTTCGCCAAGTTTTTTGAAAACCATATTCTTTCCCTCATATTAAACAAAGAATTTCTAAAAACTGTGAAACTAATTTCAAATTTACATCTACAACCGTAGATTATAGTTGAGTAGAATTTTAGTTTTAAAAATATTATCTTTCATAACAACTGATTAACGAAAATATACTTGTCAGAAATGCTCAAAGTTTAAGCAGCGCATGAAACAGTGATATATTATAGGTGTGTAAAGATTGATGGCAATAGTTGATGAAATACTGCCAGTTGGCTACAGTGTACATCAGTGATATTCAACCTAGGGTACGCGGACCCACAGGGGTACGCGAAGACTTCTTAGGGAGTACATAAAGTTTAACTTTATCCTTCTTTATATAGTATTAAATAAGTAATACACATTATAATCTATTTTAGATATGGTAATGTATAATTTGAATTAAAGATAACTCTGTGGTTAGGCTGAAATGAAAAACTGTCTTTGGGGGCACGCGGAGAATACCACTGGTGTATGTATCTATTTCAGGCATTTTATTTTCATAGTCATTAGTATCAATGTACATCAATATGCATGAAATTTTTTTTTAATTTTTAGTTAAAGTTGTACCTCTTGTAGCAAGTTTAACCTCCGCAGTTCTCTAGATAGTTTGACTTTATGGAAATAAATATTTATTTATTATTTAATTTCAGATCATAGTTTAGCTATAGTTACAAACGAACCCTCAGATGCATAATGCGAAAATGCCCATAAAACCATTGGTTTTATATCTCACAAATTAATTCAATTTCGAAGCAGTTCATGGAATACCTTTCCAATAAATAAATAAAATAAAATAAACTTTAGATTAGTATGGTTCAGAAGTAATAAAAATAATTGCATGAGTTTAATGAATGCTTAATTATTAATTAAGAATCCACTGTAAGGATAAATATATGTAAATATGTTCATTAAGACAATCCTGCCTTTATATCCATAAAAGAACTCTTCTAATGCTAAATGAAAATATTTCCTCAAAAATACAAATTTAATAATTTTGCTGGAATGGAGTCTATGCTCACATTAAACGATGTGCAATATATGCATAAAATATTTAATTGTAAACATTAATTAATTCGTACATTCATAATTATGAATCTAATGAATTATAATTAATCTCAAATATAATAATACGCAGATTTATACTTTTAATATTATCATAATGAGCTCATAATATTTTTAAAAAATTGTTCTAAAAGGTAAATAAACTATACTTATATGTCAAACTTATTTTCGCACTAAACAACTATAAATATGCAAGCCAAGAGTAAGGTTAGAAAAGACGAAATCTAAGTTCATTATACCAGAAAACGAATTTTCTCATTGATAATTTAGTGACTTACTCCATGGCGCCAAGGCCTACCGCCCGGCCGCTGCATCCTGCACCTCTGGTCACCATGGGCGACCTGAATAGGGGGCAGTACTGAGGTGTCAGCACCTCCCGGCCGGTATACGCGGCCTTCGCTACCAGGATCCGCTACTTCTCAATCAAGTAGCTCCTCAGGGACCTTGGACCAGGTCTTCTAGCGGGAGAAAATTCCTATGCCAATACCAGGAATCGAACCCGCGCTGCGGAGACGATCTTGGTCTTTGTATATGGAATATAAAAGGTTTCATAAAGTTACGCAGTAAAAAAAGTTGCATAACGATATATGTGGTCTAAACATGCAAACCAGATGCCTTGGTAGGACACCTGCCTGCTGTGCTAGGGGACCCGGGTTCGATTCCCGGCACGGGTGTAGAAATTTTTCTCCAGCCAGGATTATTCCTCATCCTTCCCTGAGTGTACAAGTGTGTGTGTGTGTGTGTGTGTGTGTGTGTGTGTGTGTGTGAATTCAAAGAATTAACCCCACTGTTAAGCGAGTAATATGACCTCTGCAGTTAAAGGCGGGATATAAATGGAACAATTAAAAAAAAAAAAAAAAACAGATGCCGAGAGGAAGAAAGCTGTTTTGCAAATAAAAATTGAGAAGCTAGATAATAGTAAACAATTTTAATATTTAAATTGACAATTATCAGGCGAGTTTATAATGACAAAGAGTAATAAACAGAATGGTAGACAGTTGAAAAACCATGATCTGAACTAAATTGACGAAGAACTTAAATCGCATAATACTGTTGATTATCAAGGGGCGTGTTTCAAAATTCACGAAGCATTAGTTTTAGTGTGACTTTACAATCGTTGCAACACAAACATAAATATGGATGTCAAAATTAATACAAAAAAATTCTGCTTGTTCAAGGAACTAACTACGGTGAGGATGAATTAAAAATAACTGTTTATTATTATAACTTTTATGAATTAATAACAAGTCATTGACTGTCTGGATTCAGATGACCCCTATAACTCGTTAAAAGCACTCCTGCTAAAGTTTATTTCATTAGTTACAGTGGTTAACAAGGTTAACTGCAGCCCAAAATTAGCAAATATTCTTTCAAACGAATTTGAGCAAACTCGGCAGTATAGTCTACACGCTCCACGCACACGTTTTGCTGGTTGCATATGCAGCAAGGCACACGGTATCCAGTCTTGGTTTCCCGTCTCAGTTCCACACCAGGTTAGGTAAGTGATGCCATCTATAGCCCAATTAAACATATGATTTGGTACTTTATGCAGAAATGTTCCTCAAATTACGAATAGAAATAGAAAAATATGGGTAAGAAAAATGAGTGTATGGAAAGGGCCACTGATCCAGTGCCAAAATTAAAAACGAGAGACGTCGCTGAGAAGTGAGGATGAGGAGAGAAGTGGAGTAGGGAGAGAGATGGGTGGTATTAAATGCACTTGACAACATCCACTGCGGTGGGGGAAGGGGTTGGATTTAATTGCGGAATGATGGCAGCAATCCACAATGGGAAGCAATTTTCTTGGTCTGTAGGTCTATTTTTGTGTTGCATCCAACCCACTTCTCCCTTCTTCTCTTTTGTATTTCCCACCATTCATCTGTCAGGAGCTGGAGGGATGATAAATTAACACATATCTTTCTTCCTTGTGGAGACAAATCACAATAGCGAGATATGTGGACATGAAGCCTGCTTTACCAACTGTCTCGTTAGATTATAAAGCACAACTCAGTTATGCGGGCTTGCTTGCTTGCTTGCTTTCCGGTTTGGCCTACAAAACTGCAAGCTGTTCTGGTGGTGAAGGCCTATGAAATGTGAAGAACAAGCTTCACTCCAGAGGCGCTACGACATTCCTTTGTTTAGAATTTCCTGTGACCATGCTCTACATTTTATTCGAAACAGCCTTTGTTATCTATGTAACATGCTTATTATGATATACCAACCACGGGGAGACTTAAAGGGAGGAAAAGAAAACATAGTTCACCCACTCCACTTTTTGCCGATCAGACTGTGGATGCTGACCTCGAGAAGAAGTTCACATTCTCTGTGTTCACCTGCGTCCAGGTGTGTACAAAAACAAATCAGGTTAACGTAAAATATCTGATGTGTTGCACTCACATGACTTACTCTACTCTTGTACTAACCATTCTTACAAATTCTTATTCCTATATCTTCTTCCTGTTAGTTGAGGTAAACATTTGTACAAATTATCTTATTGCTTATTTCCTTGGAGGTGTAAGGGGAATATGCGAATACACCAGGCTTTGAGCCACAGTCAAATCTTTTAAAGCTTTGAGATTCCATTCTCTTTGCAAGGTTAGCGTACAAAAGAAATGAACAACGATGTTTCATGTGACGAAATTTTTTCAGAAAATGACACAAATAACAAGGAACATCTCCGAAATGTTTCACTCTAGAAAAAGTTAAACATAAATTGTGTGTTTTAGCAAGATATACATTTTTGTATAGTAAGAGTTTGTTTATCTCTAAAGGTATACGAGTTATTCAAAAGTCATCCGAAGTAAACAGGACTATATAGGCTATGGCCAGAAAATTCAAGATATACACTTCATTTGCCATAAAAAATACTTCAAACATGGCATTTTAATAAAAATCATTTGAACCATTTTCAAGAAAATAAAAATTTTCGAATAATTTTTCATCTAAAGGGTAGCTTACGGTGGAGGAATTGTTCGAAGATATAAGTGGATGCATGTATTGGCAACATTGATAGTGTCATTTTCCCATGATATATCTGAAAAAGTAATCTTGAATTGTTTGAGAAGATACCCATAATATTAGAATATCACTCATAAATATCTAGTTTATAGTCCTTAATATATTTAATGTCAATTGATCAGATGAAAATTAGGAGGTCGCCTATTTATGCTGCGACATGTTGACTTTGTACACCCCTGATACTATAGCCACGCGTTCAGCTCTTTACTGTCAATACTCAGAAAAGGTGGAGGGAGTGAAGGGGTGACCAAGTCAACAGAGTCTGCGCTGGCACGCAGTCCCCATGCCTGTGATATACCGTCCCTTGCAACTTGCTTCCAAGTATTCTATAGGTTTCGAAGCGTATTCAGAAATCACAAGGTTATCATAAGTAATATCACAACACGTCTGACTTACCGATAAATTCTCGAGTGGAGCTAAAGAATTTACCTTTAAATACTATATTGCAAACATAAAAATTGACTTAAAATATATTCATTTCCATTAGAACTGACATCTGAGGAAAACGAAACCCAAGAATTACATGTATTTCAATCTTCTCTTATTATAACAGAAAACCAATTTGTAATCCCAAATCAACTTCACTTCATTTTTAACATTAACAAATAACCTTTCTTCTGGAAAAATACATTAGTAATTAAAATAACAATTATTAAAACACAATTTTCAAATTGAAATGGGGCGCTAGTTTGATTGTTAATCGATTTTAATCGATTTTCAGTGATAAATTGATTTTCAACTTTTTAGGTATGGGATGCAGTTGCCGACACTGACTGAACAAACGAATGACTATTGATAATTTGTACAACAGGAAAGAATGACCAGGTAATAATTCCTATACGATAATTTAACACCGCTACGTAGGAAATAATGAATATTTCCAAATATTAATGTGAGTAAACTCGTTAAAATTGGTGTAAAAGCTAACAAATATTGAAAAGCTATAGTTATATCATACCCAGCCATGGCATTTGATTTGTAAATTCGACTCTATCTTCCCAAGTGTATCCTAACACGGCTGTGGAAGAAAAAAAAAGTCACACAATTATCACTCCAAATTTTATTCATTAGGAGACAGTTTTATATTAAAAATTAAATATTTTAAAACTATATTATGTCCTATAATACAGAATTTCTTACGTGATTCTGAATTTGTGTTCTGAAACAACTGGGATTATAGTTGCTACACCAAATTCAGAGTATAAATTATACATTGCATATAGTATGCCATGTTACTGCATCAAAATAGAATTCTAGGAATTATTTACCTTAGTGTGTAGAATATTTATTCCATTTTTCTCCTAAACACAAAGAAATAAAATGCATTTCTGAAACAAGCTAAATTTTTTTAACAAATCTGCATTTAAAATTACGTTACACCTGATCATAAATGTCAAAATTCATGAATATGTTTCAAAAACTTTTAATCACACCATAGGAAAGTAGTTACAAAGAGTCAACAAGATCTTAAATTTACAGGTAACGTTGGCCTCAGGAACGTTTGCAATATTTTGTCACCCATTTTGTTCAATGAAACTATAAGAGTTACGCTGCCCATTTGTGAGTTAAAATTTGTAGTGTCTCTGCCGGCACCATTTCCCACGCGACTCTCTGTTTCTTTGCACGGTGGAGAGAGGCACGGATGGTTTACCTAAATTTTAAAGACCCTATACAAGGGATATTCGTTAGAGTATAATGGATAGAGAATGTCATGTAGGTGTATCGTATCGCGTATTTTAATTAACCACTCCTCGAAATAGTATAATATTGCGCTTAGAGCGTTTTGCATGCTATTGTGTATATCTAAACCCGATATAATTTTAATTAGGTATCTCGTCGTGCTGTGGAGACCAAAGAACATTCCCAGATGAATGACAAATGCAGGTGGAGTTATTCGGTCTGCGACAAATGCCCATACGTTTTATTCAGTTAGCAGGTGTTTTAATGGGGAAGCGGATCACGGATGAACGGTTGGAAATGTCGGGACAGAATAGGCTTTCAGCGTTATCTTTCAGTCTCACGGTTGGCGTTACACATTCAATTGGAATCGAGTGAAGCTTTGATGATAGATGTTATTTTGAGAACAGATGGACAGTATTGCGGTTCCACTCATCATTTCCAGCTTTCATGTATTTTGTGCTACAGATCTTGTCATGAAAACTGCAACACAGTGAAACGTGCTTCCTCTAGGGAGTAATATTACAGCTGCAAGACAGCAATACCAGTTGGTTCTTTAACGCCGGCTTTTCAAAACTGGCTGTCATTTCTACATTGTATTATCTACTGTAAATAAAATACGAGACTTATTTCAAAAGTATTACCACACATTAATTACATCCGAGTCGTTCAAAATACTCTAGTGGCTTAAAATATTTAAAAATATTGGAAGCTCTAAAGCTCAGTGTTGCCATTTGGCAACAAAGATGTTTAGTCAGCTTTAGAATATTGTAACAGTTTTCTTTTGTTGTTTTCATGCTATAGTGGCTACTTATATCACAAATGCATCAATTTATTTCAGCATTGTTGTAGTTTCTTTCATTTATTTTCATTTTTCAAAAATCAAAATCCATGCAGTTGTAATCTAATTTAACGTGGGCCCTCCCCATCCTCTACTATAGCCACATTTGATTGTAGTCGCTGGGATTAAATTCACAACGTTCTGCTTTGAATGGATGGCCAATACATTTCGTGGGCCTTTAACAATCGCGTCTATTCCAGTTTCTTACTTTAAGGTGCCTGTAACAGATCAATAATTTTGTATATTTTCTATTAACTGAGACAGTAAAACTTTCAAATAGTTCTTAATACATTGTTATTAAAGTATGACCCAAATTGAAATTTTTATTTACATTTTGTGTAATTTTTGAGACCTCCTTTAAGTGATTATCACACCCCACCACGCGGAAATCGAAACACAAAGCTCTGTTCTCTGGGAAATCAAAAAAGTTGAAACTTTTTGTACCATCTATATCCCGAAATTAGAAACGTCATCTACATGGTTCTCGTCTTAGAATTTAGACGTTAAGACATTCATAAATCACAATTTACATTTTTGAGCTTTACATAGTTTTTTGTGTTATTATATTAATATTTGTTTTTCTTCAAAAATGCAGTATTCGTTTCCCCCATTCTTTGAATGTGAGATAATGCTTGTAAATATATTTCTGATTTCCTAATTTTGTTTTCTACCGTAGTCATGTTTACTCTCATTCATTATGAACTCTTTTGTTTCAGTGTTTCTCTCAAAAGGTAACTCACATTTTTGCTTTCCGTGCAGTTCGTCTCTTAGGCCGCAAAGGGCCTTAATTCCATTCACTTATGGTTTTATCTACTCCCTTATGGTATTGTGCACACTAAATACTCTGTAATGCAAAAGATTGTATTTTGCCACGGCGCATACAGCAGTTTCTGCACCAAATTTTCTTTCTAGATAAAGGTTGCTTTATTTTTGTACTTGTTCCACATTTTAAATTAACAACGTAATTTAGTTTAAAACAAATTCAGTTGCCTTTATTGATATTTCAGGAGACTCATAATTGCAAGAGCTTTTAATACTTAAAATTCGAAACAGAGTAGGCCGAGACTTTGGGCTTCCTTGCGGACAAGTAAGGAACTGTTTGCATAAAAGAAAGTGACTGACCAGGAATAAGTTGTAGAATTCAGTATGCCAAATACGCCACCTCCGACCAACTGTCAAAATTATTGCAATCAACTCTCTGAACTCTCGCAAGGGTAATTATTAACTTCATATTGTTAAGTAATTAGATTTTTAACACCCTATAGTTCTATATAGATTATTTGCAGCTTAAGGTTCCACTTTTTATAGTTAAGGTGCTATTTTTAGGAGGAGGCTTGTTAAATTCATCCGCTTGCTCAGTAATATAGCTATCTAAAGGCTGAAAATATTTTCGTACAACCCAATTACAAATACATGCGTGAACTGCAGAACAATTTTAGGTTTCTATTGGTCTATACTAACCCATTCATCCACACACTGTCTTTCGAGGCCTTTCATTTGACGTTATCTTGACAAAGGTTTCTATTGTGAGACAACGAAAAAGCAGACTTTTATGAACACTTCTTCTGTAACATTGCAAGAGGTCATCACTTTGATCCTACAGTCAGACTGAAATCACTAAAACGGGGGAAGAAGAAAAGAAAAAAGAGAAAGCTGCCGTAATTAAAGTTATATTGCAGCCCAGGGAACAAAGAAGAAATCGTTCTACGCATTTCTCTGTGGTGACGTTGATAAGGTTCATAATGGAAACGCCTTTAAAGGTGGATGTAACTGCGAAAACAGAGAAGAGGAAGGTTACGTGGGAAGTGTACATCCGTCAGGAGCGTATCCATGTGACTGATTGACGTCCACTCGACAGCCCATCTTCTTTGAAGGGTGGAAGAGATTCTGAGAAGAGCTTAGCCCAAGAATAAAGCAAGAGAAAAAGAGCTACAAGCAAGCATCTAGTCGATAAAGAATATGGACGAGACTTTGTCACTTACTAAACGACAAAAGAATGAAAATGACAAAGGGATAATGTTTAAGTGAGGCAATATATCTTTGCAGCCCTCCATGTCGACATATTCAACTTTCTCTGTGCAGCACATCTATGTGAAATTCATGAGAGTGAATTCGATGCTGGAAGCAAATGGATTCCAGTGAATTTTCCAGACATGTTTCACAGTACGATGAGTTTCCACAATAAATTCAGACTCAAAAGTCTGCTGATTTGACTTGTAGATTCTGCGATCGTCATTAGATACAGATTCAATTTTGTCAGCTCTGTGCTTCTTATTTCCTTTTCTGGATAATCGTAATATAAATATTAGGTTATGGAGCAGGCTGTAATCTCTCTGTCTCATATCCAGGAGATCCCGGGTTCAAATCCCGAGGGCTGGCCAATGTGACTGGATTTATTCATGGTTTCCCTCAGTTCGCCAAAGCAAATACTGAATTGGATATGAAAATGGATGGCATTAGCGAATGCTATCCACAGATAAACTGAATGGCACCCTAATGGCATTTGCCCGTCACAGAGTTGGAGATACAGTTGCCCTGCACTACTTCCTTCTACTTCTTAGAAAACAGAGTCTGTGTCCCTTAATTTCTGACACGATGTATGTAAATATTGTGCAAGAATAAAATAAATTTTAAATTGTGTAACCATTAAGTCCAGCCTTTATTATATATACTTGACTCTTTGAACATCTTTTTTATTTTCAATACATCAGTATTACAATTTATAACAAGTACAGAAGAATATAAAAGCTTCTTCAACAAAATTAACTTTAACAAACTTAACGATATATATTACAATTTATTAGAATAATAGGAAACAATTTCTTTAAACAAATAAAATATAACAGTTTATTTAACAAAATTAACATTGATAAGTTTTACAATATAATTACGTGCATAAAATGTAAGCTATTTATTTACAAATTCTAAGTATTTTCATGTGGAAATTCTTTCTGCTAATTTCTTAATCACTTCAAATGAGTACCTCCTTCCTATACGTACGCTACCTGTGAAGACCAGTAAAACACTTTCTTGGCATGTTCAATGTTCACAGGCCCTTATGGTTACTAGCGAACTCGCTAAACGCAATCCAATCCAATCCAATCCAATTGGTGATCTGCAGTAGCGAAAGCACTAAAAAGAAAGGAACCTCGGACCTATGTGCTATGTCCTGCTCCAGCAACGGATGTTTGGCGTGAACAATCGATGCGCTGAACTGCATCTTTCCCTACCTCTTCACCTCCCTCTTCTTAGAGAGAAGAGGTGCTTGTTACTGTATCTCTTATGCTATTGCTAGCACATAAAACAAGAAAGATAAAAGCAAGGTTCCTGCAACATGCATATCTGCTTGTCTAGCGCATCAGACAACCGCGCCCATTGTACCTATCTGCATTACATTAGCATTTCCTGAGAGGCTGGCGGGCGGGCGAGCGGGTTGCCTGTCACTCAGGCTTCGCTACATATCATACGGTGAGCCAAATTTTACATAAACCCGCACAAGTTATCATACACAATCTTTCAAAACTCACTTCAAACTGTATTGAGGTGCTAAAGAAACACGAACAGTGCGACATAGTTATTGTGATGCCATGCCCACAAATATTAAAAAAGGATGAAGTTTCGATACAAAAAATTTGATGTGACTTTCTCTATTCTTGTACTTACCGTTCTTACAAACATCTTCTTCGTGTTAGTTGAGATAAACATTTGCATAAATTATCTTCTTGCACGTATTTTTGCACGTGCAATGGCAATATAGGTATAATGTAGGCTTTGAGCGATAGTCAAATCTTTTAAAGTTTTCAAATTCCGTTCCGTTTGCACGCCTAAAACAAAAACCATAAAAAATGAATAGCTGTGTTCCATTTGACAGAAGCATAAGTTCTCCAAAACTTATACAAATAACGAGGAACACCTCCGAAATAGTTCACTCCACAAAAAAAATTACTTGGACATAATTATCTATTTTAGCGAGATTTACATTTTTTGTATAGTAAGATTTTGTCTATCTCTTACGGTTTACGAATTATTCAAAAGTCATCCAGAGTAACACACACACACACACACTCACACACACACACACACACACACACACACACACACACACACACACACACACACACACACACGCACACACATGCGCGCTCGTGGACTTTTGTCTGAAAGTGCATATTTCTGTTTCAAGTAGGATATTTCCACAAGAAGTTTGGGCGTAATATTTGTTCACTAGGAGCTGGGTTTAGAAGTCCTTAAGGTCTGCTTGTAATAAAAAATGTCTATGCCTTCTTTTTTGCGTATTGTTTAAGAAGGGTAATATACTGTAAATCTAGGATAATGTGAAATAGCCTTTGTATATATATATATATATATATATATATATATATATATATATATATATATATATATATATATATACTTTGAGAAGTATAATTTTGTTTTAAAATGAAAATATTTATGCTAGAGTTTTTCTAGCGTACGTTTTACCATATTTATTTCCATAATCTTGAGAGCAAGCTTGCGCAAGAAGAAGGTAAGTCAGGACTTAGCAAACTATTTACTGTTTCAAGTTTCTTTCAGTGAGCTCCAGTGGACTTTTTTAATTTTTCCCTTAAATCTACATTATATTTATCAGGTCAGCTATCTACCCTTCTGTGTCGGTAATTTTTTACTAACGAACTATGTACCCAGGGTCCACAGAATGTTGTAGAAGACAATTACTGAAGTTCAAAATTAAATGTTCAGTTTGTGCCCATTTCAACATACGTGAAAAAAGTATGTTTTAATCCCTAACATGTTAACTTTCCTAAGCATCAAGGGCCTTAGTTACAAATAGCTCTTATGAGCGCGAAACAAATGGGTTGAAATGAGAACATTTCCGATTTTCGCACGCTCCATCCGGACCTTGTGACGTCATTACCACCCTCTCGAACTGCTGGTCGGCCTGAGTGTCCTCTTGAAGAGCCCAGCCCTTAGCGCCAAGGGTGAGAATGGAATCCCCTTGAAGCACTCAAACTTCTCCAGTACCCTGCGGTCAATTTCACAGAAATGGGGAAAAAGGAATAAGAATGGAAAAATGTACGGGTTACTTTGGCATGAAAATAGATCACAGAGAATGGAGTGAGTAGGTACCTTATATACTTGGTGATTGAGAAATCTTCTTTACGACTACTTCTACCGTGGTCCATTGGTTCCCTGCAGGACTGGGAAATGGGATAGCGGTGATGATGGTCTCTCCATTTCTGTTTGGATTTAGTAGCTGCTTCTATCACTTTCACAAGAGAGAATACTATATCACCTCCAGAAACGTGTTAAACATATATTTTCCGCTTAAAACTCTACCCGTTATACTTTATTTTCAATCTTATGAAACATATTTTTCTCATTTGGTCACTGCCAACACGACAAACATAACAATTAACATGTCTTTTAAAAGTTCACAATTACATAAAATTAGCTACAACACATTTAATTCATAATGACCAACTTCAAGGGAATGTAAATAATAGGTGTCAATATTTTCATATTTAAGTAATAGCTCAAAAAATTAATGCTGTTTAAATATTACGTGCCAATTTCAATGCCTTTTCTAAGTAAATATCATGATTATAAGTACAAATGATTTCATATAATTGATCTCCTAGATGCCATCTTGCTATTTTATATAGCAGACGTTTCTCCAATCCATAATCAATCTAAAACTGATGTACCTTTTTCTGGGAATTGCCCCTCTAGCTCCTAGCATTAACCCTAGCAATGCAATCCTTATTCCAGAACATAAAGTACCAATAGGGGTGGCCACCACCAGTAACAAAATGTCAGCAATTTTTAAAACAAATTTATTTTAAAATTGGGTGTTTTATCTGGTCATGTTTATAAAGGTAATATTTAACTTTTTTGACGTGAATCACATACTGAAGGGGCAGTTCTTTTTGACCGCCTTGACATTTCATTATTTCTCAAAAATACTAACAATGAGAACTTTGAAACAATTACGCAGTTCAGCAGTAGAAACAGTAATTTACAATAATTAACTGCATGCCTTTAATCAAAGAATTGAATTTTAAAAATTATAAAAGGTGGGCATAGGGTACCCCCTCCCCTTTGGTAATACTAGTGTTAATCCAGAAACCGAGATCCTTTCTAGGTTGTACTTGTTCCTGTAATAGGAAATATTGGGTTCATAAACAGCCTTTCCTTCTGCATCCAGTTCTGCAGGCTGATTGTCAATTATTATCAATGCTCCATTTGTATTGCATTATTTAATGTAGGGACTGCTTCCGTGGCGCAGTGGTAGCTTGCCTGCCTCTGGTGCGGAAGAGCCGGGTTCAATCCCCAGTACTGGCGTAGGGAGGTCTGTAACGAGGTGCACTCAGCCTCTTTAGTCCCAGTTGAGGTTCCGCTTCTGCACCCCACTTATGACGCCTGCAGCGGGCAGAGGCAAGCTTATTATAATTATTACTTACTGTATGCCAAGCTACCAGTATTTCAATGTTCTAGTAAACAGATAACAAGGGAATGCAGCGCTCCGACAGTCAAGTTACGCCTGGTATCTTTGCTGGGTAGTAAGTTCTACATAGAAACACCCTGTATTAATATAAGAAAACGTTGAGCAGTTATCATTTTAATACGTAGCACTTGCCACAGCTGTAAGTTATCTACTTAAACAGTTGTAGCCTCTAATCAACATAAGTGAAGATCGTTAAATGAGAGAGGAACTAATTTCACTTCCTGACTGCAACAATTTACAACGCCGTAGACGACTGGGGCGATGCATTTTGTGTTTTCTGCCACACTAATTGATAATTTTGCCGCCGCGTGGCAGCAGAGGTTCCGTATACGAGAATTAGCAGCGTAATAGTCCTGACGTCATAATCACATTTACTTCCTAACCCATTCCTTTCGCGAGATATCACACTAAGCACTGCGCGGTGCGAAAACCCTCTAACCTAGTGGCACTAATAGTAACTCTGATGTGATTTATAACCGTGTTATTAATAACTCCCTTGTAGAGCACCAAATTATTTTAAAACTGCATAGGAGCATAATACAGACCTTGCGAAGCATGCTGTCTTTTAATTCGATCGCTGCAACCAAGCTTCTCCAAATGAATTTGCACTGTTATATGATGCTAATAACCATACGTAACTTTTTTAAATAAAATTCTGATGTATTACAATCACATGGCGTTCCGCTTATTCCGCTACTTCGATTAACTCAGGTAAACATTTGCCTACTGCTAATTTGCGAATATAGTAGGCTTTAAGTGACAGTCAAATATTTTGAAGCTGGTCACTATTGAAGGGTTTGAAATTCTAATCTGTCTTTATGGCTAAGGGATCAAAAAGGGGAATAACGACTTCACATTTTAGAAAAAATATAAATACTGGAAAATTCAGACAAGTAAGAAGAAACGGTTCACTCTGCAAAATAAAGTGTATTTGACATAAACTCTATGTTTTAAACAGATCTACATTTTTATGTATAAGCTTTTGTCTATTTTTTATGATTTATCAGTTACGCAAGTTATTCAAAATGAAAGGGACTATTCATTTGGTATGGAAATATCATAAGCATGTGGAATTTTAATAAAATTTTCAAAATTTCAAAATTTTCTAAGCGTTCCATGTAAAGGGTAGTGTGGGTTGCGGAGGTGTTTTGAAAATCTTTGTATCTATTCCTGAAACACACTGAACTTATATACAAATTCGATATTTAATCAACTTCCCTTTTAGTAATGTTCTCATACACACACACACACACACTCACACACACACACACACACACACACACACACACACACACACACACACACACACACACACACACACAGTCCTTTACTAAAAATGCTTTTTTGGACTCAGGGAGTCTGAAAGCATGTATTTTTAGTGAACTCTCGATATTGAATTTTCGGTTGCAATACAATCGAATACGTAACAGAGAAAGTACTCGTAATAATATTATTTCTAATTATTATATAATTGTAGATTATATCCGTCCTTTGGCTTTATAACATAATGCTCACAACAATGTATTATTCCACTTTAAGTATGGACTACAAAGTCTATTCTGCCTCAAAGACCTCCCTCCCATTTTAATTTCAATCTTTCTATTGATCTTCTACTCTTTGGTTATAAACACTCACTTTATTACTCTATGGAGATCCATTGTTTCAATAGGTCTATACCACAATTGTTTATAAAGTTCAGCTTTTTATTGTAAGCTATAGTTCTGTATTTGTTCTCTGATATCTGCATTGTATGTATGATCTTTAAAAGCATATCCAAATATTCGTCTTAAGAATATCATCTCTGCAGATTCGATTTTGCTTTTCTTTGCTCTGTTTACTAGGTCCCAGTTCTCACTGCGTATGTTATAAATGGGATAAAATGTTAAAATTGTCTTAAAACATAAACATGTAGTTTATTCCTCAATGTTCATTTATTTTATATTCATGTTAGAATGCTAAATCATACAATTCACCAAATAGTATGCCAAACACAAACGTTAAATTTAAATTATTCATATAGCAATTATTTGAAACATAGACTCTCCATAGAGAAAATAACTTTCTTCTGTTCTTGCACATTTAAAGAAAAACGACACAATTTATAGGCTTAAAGTAAGCTTACAGTAAGCTCAGTTTTAGTGCTAATTTATTGAACAGAAATTTTAGAGACAAAAAATAAGACAACACAGGGTCGCTTCCCCTACACATGCTATTTCCCCCCTCCACTGATCAAGGCAAGGAGAACCAGACCTGCTAATTGGAGGCGGATGGTTCTTAGTTCACTGGCTCTCTCGGTAGAAAAGCTCCATAGCCAAACCGAAAAGCAAAACAGGGGATGAGGGAAATGTCGTGTCCCCTTTAGTGACAGCAACGCTATTACACATATGGTAGGATATTTTTTTTAATAAATAGGTATAATTTTGAATTATGTTGCAGTAAATGTGGTGCTAAAGTAGTAGATATATAAACCAGGTGTATCAGTAAAATTAAAAGTATTCTCTCCTGTCGCAGCAAACGATGTTCTTTTTTTTTTTCTGGCACCATTACAAGAGCATGTGGTTAACTGGCGTTGAGAAACATTCGAAATTAATTCCGCACTCTCACCCCCTCCACGTACACATCTGCAGTGTCCACTCCCTCTGGGGATGTTAAGTGAAATCGCATGTTTCCAGTAACGCACAGCCTTAAGGGCCATAAATCATTTACTGAAATATCCGCAATGGATGGCGAGGTCCCTGTCACCCCCAAAAATACGAATGTGATACATACACTGTTGCTTCTGGCGATGTTTCTGTCCCCTGTCAAAACGGTAAAATGGCCAGCGCATTGTTGCGCACTCTTCGTTCCTGGTTCGTGAACGGAATTCTTGAAGAGTTAAAGCAAATAATCCTAGACTTATAAGAATTAATAAAATAAAGACGTCAAGCAAAATCACAGGAGATTAAATTTTGCAACGTTTCAAACATAGAAAACATTTCGACCAAGTTTCGGAGGTTTTCCCGGGTCATCAGGCAAATTCTGGGAAGGATAATTACATCTTCCGAAGTTTCCTTCCATTTCAATCCGGTCTTTCAGGGTCGGTAGTGTTGGAGAAGGGGAGTTTGGCGCTGCTGTGTTGGGACTTTGCAAACTGTAATTTATTGCAGTATTATTTTAGTTTCTTATTCTTTTTAAAAATAAAAATCCAAGCAGTTGTAGTCTAATTTAAACTCATCATCCACACGTACTATTTCACTCTTTCTATCCTTTTCTAAGCCACACTTTACCATTTTAATTCTATGGGTAAACGATTCAAAATCATTCTTTAAAAATATATCTTCTCCAATTAAAACAGTATTTATCAACATTTTACCAGTTGTATGCACTGATATTAAACCAATTTGTAAAAAGCCTTTTCTTTCCTCAAAAAGTTGAAATGCTGTGCATATGCATGAATGTAAATTATGTTCATAAACTCCTATATAAAAGTTTAATAAGCTTGAACCACTTTTTAGTATCGCCTAATTCTAAAGCATTTCTGTAATGATAATAATATCCTCATTTAATGGAGCTAGCAACTAAAAAGGTCATACAAGAGTTGTGGGGATGCCGGAATGTTCTCTAGTCTTTTATATGTCAATAAACCTGGCCAAATGGGGCAGTCGCGTCTATGCATAAAACCAATCGATCGATGTCGTAAACTTGGGCACAGAAGGTCTGCTTTGCTTGCTTCACCCACGCTAAAAAGCATTCTCTAAGGTATTTATTGGTCTTTAACAAAAGAAGGTTAGAGCCTTTTTTCTACCATGTACCTGATAGGAAGTGTAATCCACCCAAAATTTCAAATTTCGATGTAAAGTTCTCACTAGAAATGCAATATATATGCAGAAGTCAAACCCCAAATTTTGCTTGGATACTAGGCTTATACTAAAGTTTAGTTCCTCCAAATATGTGACAGAATGATTTTCAAGAAAGCCACCTTCGAATGGAAAATTGTTCAAAACTGTTTATTTTCCCAAAAGTGGCTCTAACGATTGTGCTCAAAAAAAATGGAAATGTCCTTAAAATACAACTTATATCAAATAAATTGTGTGTAGCACCAGCCATTTCCGGAATATTTCCTGTTAAATTTGTTAGTATTTTTTTTAAAACTAGAGAAGGAAAAATCATTTGACTGTCGTATAGCACATGCTGTATACAGTTGAACATCTCTTACACTTATTCATTTCTACGTGTTTCTTAGTCGTATAATAATTTTAGGCACCAAAAGTTCTTTATTGATATTTATCTTAATTGCAGTATTTCGGTTATGTTTTCTCTTTAACGCTAGCATTACCAAACGGGGAGGGAAGGGGTGTACTTTATGCCCAACTTCTGTAATTTTTCAAATTTTCTCTTTCAATTTTTTGATTAAAGGCATGCAGTTAATAGTTGTAAATCACTTTCTACTACCAAATTGTGTATTTGTTTTCGGTATACTGTAATTCATGTAAAAAACGTAGAAAGGAATAGTTAAAAAATGTTAAATAGTACTTTTATAAACATACAAGATATAACACTCCATTTTGAAATAAATTTGTTTTCACAATTGCTCAGATATTTTTTACTAGTGGTGGGCATAAAGTCCCCCCCCCCCCCTCTCCTTCCCCGGCTTGGTATTCTAGATTATGGAATAAGGCTTGGTAATGCTAGGGATAATACGTCACGTTTTTCTGGTTCCCGATTCACACACTATATTACTGGCCTTGTCCATTTATAGGTTATGTTTATGCTATGCTGAAATATATTATACATGGTTTCTGTATACATTTCTTGTTGTCGCAGCAAAGCAGTAGTAGCCATGTTGGGCGAGGCATGAATATTTTCGGGGAGCATTATTGCCGCATAATTATTAACAGCAAAGAAAATGTGACAATTTTTTAACTAATGTAAGGGATTATATATACAGATTAAATTATGAATAACAGTGCTGGTATGTATGTAAACACACCAAATAGTGTATTGTGTTTACTATTTACGTGTTTGCTTCATTTATGGCTACTTTATATTAAATAATTAATATAATTTGAGTTCGAACTAATTGTTCATGCTCCATTTATTGCCACTATTTACCTAGAACGCATTTCGTTAGGACATTACTAACATCCTCAGCTTAAATGATTGACGGATTTGGATTTAGGAAACACTGGCGACGTTTAAGACGCCTCTTTCGTTGACCTGATGAACTTGAAGTTCGGGTTCTTTTCTAATGTGGTGTCGAAATTTACCAGTTTTCCTTCATATTTCCCTCGTGAATAATGCTGATGGACACTAACCATTTTTAATAAATGAATTTCCTGTTTAATGTTGTTGGTCTCTGTTCAAAAATAAAGCTTCAATCATCACCAGAGGGTTTCCTAAATCAAAATCCAATAGTCGACATTAATACGTTTATGATGATGCTATTTTGCATCTTAATGTGTGAAAGACTTCCCTGGAAATATACCCGTTCTACGAAATATGTAGTTTTTTTCTCGCAGCATTTAAGTGAATATGTATGTCATGAATTCTCCAAACTCGAGAACTTCATAATTCCTGAGGGACACTTCTGCTATTGGAAAACTTGAACATCAGTGACGGATGCTTGTAATTTTCAACTGGAAAACTATTTTCAATCACCAGATTCCTCAGGATGAGTTGAGTTTCTGGTGCGAAGCCATTTAGCTTCAAAACTCAGTGGGAAATAATATTTTAAAAGGACATAAGTAACGCCACAGTAGGAAAAGTATTTTCGTGAGTGACTTTTACAAAAGCAAAATAAAGAAATCGTATCCTTTACGAGCTCTTCTTGGAATAAAAATGACTAGACGAGAATCGTCACTCTGTCACACATTTGCAAAACTGAATTTCGAGATTTATCAGTGACAGGATGAGGAGATATTCTTCAGGTACTCCAGTTGTAATGTGAGCAAAACTTATTTACACAATAAAAGTTTTAAGTCCGGTAGTAATTTTGCTACTTTTTAATGAATCGGCGAGAATTTGTTGAATACTTCTGGCAACACTGGGTATATCTGAAGGTAAATGGAGCGTGGAATATCAGTTTGAATCAAATTATATAAATGTTATGTTCACTCTATCACAGTCCTGCATATTAAGAGCACATAATTAGTTTGAGTAAAGTTTGATAAATTTTCTATAAGAAAGTTGACTTTTACTTGCTTGCATTTATAAATTACTTAACCATTTCCTTTTAAAAATAATAACTAGATTACATTGTATTAATATTATACTTTGATAAAGAATAGTGACTCTTTTATATTAGATTCTTACAATAAAATTTGTGCCCTGTTATAACACATGAAAACTTGGCGTAAAATCCTTTATTCTTATGTAAACCGAAGGCGCAAAGTGGTTTCCGGTCCGTCAACTTCCCCCAAGGAAGCCGTTTTTCTACACGCACTTTTTTTCGGAAAACATCGTCTGGAGATGAGACCCGATTCATTGTGAAGGTAAGTCAAGATATGCCTCGACGAAGTTACTGCTTGGATAATTCTCTCGCCGCTAGTGTCTGTATTCACTTGGGTGAACTAACAGCAGTATTCCTGTTCACAGCTGAGAAAATCTGCCATTCATGAGGCTCACGGCAGAAAGGCAGCTTGACGGCAAACAATAGTGAACACCCTCTTACGGAGCAGCAACAGCAGCTGCTGGAGTTGAAGACAATGTTTTCGTATTCATAATGCTGCAGCCTTGTCTAAGTTTCACAAATATTCTTGAATTTAACCTTGTGACTCTGGAATTACGAATAATACATAAATGTATTATATTTAAGCTCCATAATTTTCAAAATTATGAACATTAAACAGGTTCTAACATATACTTATTTAGTGATGCAAGTTCCTTCATTAAAAGAATGATATAGATACAATAAAATAAATAGAATGACAATAATAAAATTTGGAAAAAAGTGTACGGAAAAAGGTGTACAATCAATCTATTTCAGCAAGAGATGACTAGAACCATTTATACGGTGAGGGTATCCAGAGAACGGATTATGTTACCTCCTATTGAGGAGCGCGGTGGAATGAGAGGACCTACAGCCATTACAATAATCTCCCTAGAGTCGAGAATAGAACCTGAGTCCTCAGCACGGGATCCACAAACGAAACCACTAAGCTATCTTGGTTCATGTGAGTGTAAAAACTATTACATTTTCCCATTGACTAACACATAATATTTATAGTACTTGACGTAACTGACTTTTGAAATACCCTATAGCCTTAACTGTCATATTTTAAGTTACTGCTCCGTCAATAACCTCACTTTAAATAAAGTTTTGAGTTTCCGTTCACAAAAAAATGGAGCTTAACTGTGGATGTGTTTCACAGCTGACCATAAGGGACATCATCGCTGGGTCCAGTAATTAATTCCTGGAGGTTGAAGGCCTCATAAATCAAGTGAGCGTGATAATAGCTCATTATGTTAACTTCATTAGTGGTAACAGGACAGATCAATTTTGGTAGCAATGTTGAACCGTCAGGTCGTTGGTTTAGCACCTTCTATGGGAGCAATGACCTCTTTTGTTTGCTGAAACAAAACTGTGACTTAAAAAAATGGTGTTGCACAGGGAATACTGATATATACGCATATATAAGTTTCTTTGTTATTTTTCAATCTTAATTTCACATTACAATTCACTACCTGGTTCTTCTTTTGTTGTCATTCTTTCGTCAGACCAATGTCGCCAACTGTGCTCCAATAAATCGTTGAAAAACAATTGATTGAAATTCAAAATGGACGGCTATTCAAAACGGTTTGATAACGCATCAAATGTTAAAACTGAAACATTAATTCAAAATTCTACATCGGGTAATGCAATAAAAATAGATCAAGCCTGGAACCAATTCAATGGTTTCTGTAATATTTGCTTAATAATTGATCTATTTTCCCAGAAGAAAGTTTATACTTTCCGGTTAAAATAATATGAGAATTACTGATTTCTGGTCAAATCTTTACATGACATTTAATTTCATATTTTATTTATGAAATAGTACAGATAAATTCCACGTTCAGACTTTCTCAGAAGTTAGGTTAGGTCAGAGGTCTTATTATTACTTTTGATAATTTTCTGAAACTTAGAACACTTATTAAATGTTTGAGAATTATTATTGATCAGTTTTAAATGCAACAAAAATTGAACGTATTATTTAAATGAGTCTTAGGTATTCTGCAATATTGCTATCTAGTAGTTTAAATAGCTCTGTTTCTGTCAATGATCAGTAAGAAATCATTGCCTGAGGAAAAATTTGCAGATCACAAACTTCTGAACAGAAAACAATTATGTTGGTGAACCTCTTTGAACCATTACTACATAAATATGACCTTATATTTCCTATATTTTAATGTAACTTGAATATTGATGCATGACTGAAACTGTGAGTGTTACTTTTTCGCCAAAAATTGTTTTTAGTACGTCACTGATATTTCACTACTAAAGCCCAAATAGTTTAGCGCCGATCAGAGCATGCGAAAGCTCTGTTGGCTGCATACACGTCATATAAAAGCTTATGAAATAAAAATGAAGAAGTGAATAGACCATGCAGATACATGATTCGTTATCACGTGTCTTGCCTTACCCTCTGGCAATACTATAGGCGTCACATTTAAAACAAAAGGATTTACAAAGCCATTCAACGTATGTTGACGTAGCAAAAAGAATCCCGGAAACGCGACTGCGATTTGTTTTTGTCAATTCCTGTACCAGAAATCACTATTAAAATCCAAGCAGTAACTGTGTGGCTTTCTTCTCAAACTCCGCGATATAATGAACCCTTGCCATCAAGGTGTACTCCGTGTCTGCAAGTGTGAACTATGTCACATTAATATCTCCCTTAATCCGTCCTTTCAAATTTTATTTCAGCTTTAGAATGAGTAGATGGTTCTGTGAGCTAAGAACAAAAGAACTAAGAACAGAAACCCTTATGTATTTCATCCAATGCTGATTTCAGTGTACCTTCCATTGTTTACATATTTTAGAGTTGAAGTTTGGTAGCCGTGATGTATTTTGAGATGGGCCAGGCTTGGAGGATGACACTTTGGTTCTTTAGCTGCATAATCAGCTTTCTCGTTTCCGGAAACGGTACCCATGTCAGTATTATACGTTAATTACAGGATTTTATTAGATTATGCACAGTGAAACTTTGTGTACTAAAAGCGCCTGAGTGATATAGGTCTAAATGGAAATGGGCGGGACATGTTTCAAAGGTTAACCACGACAGATAGCCTTAGTCAAGCACCATGTGGGTGCAATTAATTAAGCCAATTAATAAGAAATAATAGACTATGAAAACCAAAATTACATTTAAGTTAGGTTAGTCTTAAGAATTATAAGTGGAATCCAATGTACGCAAGAATTGTGGCAGGCATACTATTTAATTGCGGCTGAAAGCTGGCAACTACTATTGTGTTTCCTGCTGTGCAAATACCATTTGTGTCCACAAATGGTATTTATATCACCGCTTTACAGCATGTTTAACTATGCAACACAGCAAACCATAGCAAGCCTCTAATTGGATTTTGTGTTGATAAGCTCCTGCTGCCAACCACCACTAAATGTTGTGTCTGCCATAATATTTATAATGCTGTCTACCCAGGTGGAATAACTCAACAAGAGCTCCCCGTCTTGCAGAAAGCCCTCTCCCTCTAAAGGGCACTTAAACCTTTATTCATCCATTCATTGAAACTAAACCCTCTAAAGCATTTACAATATAGTACATAATGTACCTCCAACAAATACAATTTAACATATTTTTAAAGCAATCAAATCCTATAATTGTTTTTCTGTTTCAAGGTCAATGCGTTTGCCTGTATTGGACTCGCATTCTTTGGGTCTATCCAGTCGAATTTCGTCCTCTGTGTCTGTTAAGGCATGTTTCGGTGTTATGTCCTCTTACATTCACTGTAGATGTCTCACTAAGTTTTCTCTATAATCTTCTGCTTATCTTTAAACTAGTGGTGCTTTCGACTTTTCTCTAATTGTCTCAAGTTATAAATTGGGGAGTGGCAATTATTCTCTAGCCAGGAGTATTGCCTTTCCTCCGAGTCTGGAAGTATGAACGAAACTGTGAATGTGTGTGTGTGTGTGTGTGTGTGTGTGTGTGTGTGTGTGTGTGTGATCTAATATGGAAAAATCTGATGTGTTGCACTCACATGACTTTCTCTACTCTTGTACTATCCATTCTTACAAATTCACATTCCAATATCTTCTTCGTGTTACTGGAGATAAACATTTGCAAAAATTCCTTGTTTGTGGAGGGCTTTGAGCGATAGTCAAATCGTTTAAAGTTTTGAGATTCCGTTGTTCTAGCACGACTAAGATATAAAAAATGAATAATGAATTTCCATTTGAAGAAAGCTTAAGTATTCCAAAACTTGCACAAATAACGCGGAATATCTTCGAAATGGTTTACTCTACAAAAAAATATTAGAACATAAATGGTGTCTTTTAGTAAGCTCTACATTTTTGTATAGTAAGACTTTGTCTCTTACGGTTTACCAGGTATGCAAAGTCATCTGGAATAAACAGAACTACACAGGCTATAGCCAGAAAGTTGAAAATATTCATTTCTTTTGCCATAAAAATATCTCAAACATATCCATAGTAATAAAAATCGTTGGAGCTATTTTCGAGAAAAACAAAATGTTCGAATTTTTTTCCATGGGGGTAGTTTAGTGTGGAGGAGTTTTCTTCAAAAACTTCGTGTTGCATCCTCAGTTTGCTTTTTAACCGACTTTTCGTTTTTGAGTTATGCTGTCCACAGACATCCTCACACACACGAACCTTTTTCTAAAAATGCTGTTTTCTGGGTTCAGGGGGACTCAAAACATACATTTGCTGTGAAATCTCGACATGGAATTTTTGGGTAGAATACAGTACTTCCTCTACTTACTATATGTAGCAGAGAAAGTAAAAATGAGTTATTGTTATTATTCTTATTATGTGTGAAAGTCTCTGAAGAAAATGAGATGAAGTAAAGAAAATACCAACCTGTTCTCCAAAAAGGGAGCATAAATATTACACATTTTAAGATTGCAAAGACAGGGAACCCTATGCACAAAATGTAATCACCTTTTGTTTTACCTATAGAAAAAGCTCGAAGAGATGCATTTCGTATGCAGAAACAATAACCTAACACTAATTAGTTTATACTTTTATATCATAGTTTTACTCTTCGATAAATAATAATCGATTTGCTATTAATCGGAGACTTTCGCTCCTATTCGGGCATTCTCGTCACGGCCTTGGTCATTGTAACACAACTTAACGCGGCAGATTGTAGAAGGCGGCTAACATCAGCAATAGGATATGCTAGTATCAACATAACCTTTGTATGTAAAACATCTAAAAATGTTTGAGGAATGTGAAATATATGGAGATCAAATACAGTTAATAAATTTACTGAATTAACCACTTAACAACTACAGATTCTGATTTTCCAACCAATATAACTGCTTGAAGCCAGATTCTAGATTGTTTTGAAAATGCAGCCAGTTTACTTCATCATGGACATTTGTTAAACAAGTGAAGCCTCGAGATTTTTCTTGGTATTGTCTACGAAAAATAGTTATTTATGATACAAGGGTTAAAAGGAAGATTTTATTTTGTGAGTAGATACATCATACACTATTTTTAGACAGTCCTCAATGGTTATAGATCTATTATAGATTATGTGTAAATATACGGCATTGTTTTCCCTTTTTCATGGCCATGATAGTTTGCGATGTTCAATTGCCTTGCGTAGCATCAGTGTTGGCAACATGACTTTTACAAAATCATAATATTCTACATAAGAGAGGCAGTGGAAATAATAAAACGACGAAAATAACGTAAGGAAATTAAATTAATATTACAAATTTTTCTAAACTTACTCATCTTTTCACTCTCTCTGCTGCTTGTAAAACATCAACCGGTTCAGCGCAGTGGATATTCAAATTCAAATGACTTGCCATTTTAAACAAGCATTGTGTAACTCAGATTCACGGCCTACTGGAATGAGGCGATGGTCATATTCCACAAGAAAACAAAGTTGGCATTATGGGCGTATAAAAAGCTTTTGAGCACTGAGCGAAAGAATTTTCCACTTTTAACACACTCATGAACTACTAAAAGCCCCTTTTTACTATCAACTGTCTAAAAAATCCTTTTCCTACGTTTGAGCACGACAATCATAGTTTATTTTAAATGTGGAAGTGCTACTTATGCATGGCCGACTAAACCGATAATTTGCTAAGGGGGGAAAAACACATTAAGCTTTTTATGCATGTTGATCGGAGCATTTCCTTCCAAAACCGTACCAAAATAATTTACTACTATTTTATACATGTTGCTTTGGGTATACCCACTCCCCTTAAAATAAGCTAATGGAGAAAATGTGGTGTTGATTGCTCGAGTGTAAAATAACAAAATAGCACCATGAAGAGAGGCTGTACAACCCCACTTGACATCAAATACAAAACTGTTTTATCTCTGGTTTCCAAAATCGCCAACAGTTGAATGGTTGTCCATCAGAATCAAAAACGTGCCTCATATTGTATGTAATAATTCTCTTGTGCCATTCTTTTACAAATTTCGCATCCAAGAGATGCCGGCACCTGTACTATAAAAATCCAGTGTGAACCTCATTTTCGCATTCATACTACCGAGGTCGACCTCTTGCTTTTGTTCGTCCCTAACATCATCCCCTCGTTCCCTCTTTTTTTTTTTCCCCCTTTCTTCCTTCTCCCCCACCCCGTTTTTAGTATTTTTATTGATTCTGCCGGAGTCTTCTAGCAGAGCGTAATGAATAGGATGGCGAAAAGGAGATGAAAACTTGGTCTGAATGGGTAAGATATTGCAGCAGCATTGGCACGGGCGGTATTAGAACTGAAGGGCACAACATGCAAGCAAAGGGAGGAAAAGGAAAACTTCTTATTTTCTTCCTATTTCGCTACCCTTCTTTTCAGCTTCGTTGGTCAACGCTTTTCGTTTATATAATATATATTTTCCTGTCCATCTTCTGCGTCCCAGACTCCAGCCTTTATCTTTTCCTCAAGCCGAGGGTTATGATGTGTATTTTTCAGCTGTTTCAGAAAGCACTGATATTATTTTAATCTTCAGTACTTCCTGTGTAATATTATTTATACAAGAACACTTTCCTTATACCTCAGGAATTCTTAGCTATTTTAAAATTAAACACTGAAGTTTCTTCGTTCTTGAAACTAATCCGCATATACCAATGAATGATGTGTTGCACTCACATGACTTTCTCTACACTTGTACTAACTATCCTTACAAGCTCTTATTTCACGTTAATAGAGATAAACATTTGCAGAAAGTACCTCATTGCTAACTTTGTAGGTACACGGGGAGTATGGGAATACGTAGGCTTTCGGCGATAATCAAATATTTTAAAGCTGGTCGTTGTATGAAGGCTTTGAAATTTGGTTTTCTTTGGACGGCCAAGAGATAAAAAAATTGAATAATGACCTTCCATTAGAGAAAAGCTTAAGTATTACAAAACTTACACCAATATCGAGGAATGTCTCCGAAATGGTTCACTCCATGAAAAAATACATTTGGACATACCGTGTGGTTTGACGAAATATATCTAATTTTTAATAGAAAGATTTGGTCTATCTTTACCAGTTGTGAAAAAGTCGTGAAAATTAAACAGGACTACGTGGGCTCTAGACAGAAAATTCAAAATACACTTTTCATTTATCATAAAAATATCTTAAACATATGGCATTTTAATCAAAATCATTAGACTCATTTTTGAGAAAATCAAGATTTTGGAGAAGTTTTCCGCTTAAGCAGTAGGTTAGGATGGAGCAATTTTCTTCAAAATTCATGCGTGGCATCGTTGAAAGATATTAAATTTAAATACCAATTTTGATTTTAACCGACTTTTCTTTTTTGAGTTGCGCTGTTCACAGACATACGCGCGGACCTCTTTCTAAAAATGCTTTTTTATTATTCAACGGACCTCAAAGCATACGTTTCTTGTGAAATCTGGACTTCGAAACCTCGGTTCAAATACAATACTTCCTCTAGCTGCTATAGGTAGTAGAGAAAGTTAAAAAATAAAAAAAGGTCGTATTCTATATTACCATCTTTATTATATAACTAGTTTACTGCCGGAGTATTGAAATGCTGATAAGAAATCTGGTAAATCAGTTTTTTCATTGTATAATATCCGGAGATATTCAGAGAGATTTGCACACTTTTTTTCCACGGCTTACTGTCAATCAAGGCGTTCACGTTCTTGTGTAAAACACTAGTGCCACATTTATCCTTCAGTAAATGTGATGCTTTGAAGTTTGTGAACGTGTAAGTCTAGTTGTGTGTGTGTCTCAGAGAGGAAGGATTTTCGGTGAATGTCTTGAGTCACATCATCAAGAAGACCGTGATCTTACCGAGCCCCGCAAGGATCCAATTACAAGTCGCTAAGCCTGTACCCTGGAGAAGCTCCTGTATAGAAGAAGAGCAGAACCTTTGTGTTCTCCATTAAGAGAACTGGAAATCTCTCTTCCTTGGAATTCAGGAGGGAATCGAAGCTTGGAACCAACCTCGATTATAGTAGTGTTGCCGTAATGGTAACTCTGCGCAGGTCTCTCGAGTGTTTTGTTTCGCTTTCATGCGCCATTACTAACATAGACGCTACCACACTTAGTGGCAGGAGTAGGTAACCATTACTTCTTCATTATTAATGGTAGTAAGGCTTTGGGGTAGACGTAGAGTCTTCTCAGGTACACCGAAGCTATTCTCGGGGTTAAATAATCACTGAAACACCAGCAGAACTTGGTGGAGTGTTCCAATGTATAAGTAATGCCTGCCTTGAGCACGCATTTGAAAGTACGACTTTCTTCCGACACTTCTGAAGGTTTCTGCATAACTGACATAATTCTACCAAGAGTATCTTGAGGAAAATGTGACTAAGACAGTATTTTATAGGCAAACAAGGAGTACAACTTGGAACAAATGTTCAAAAAATGTGATGTGATGTACAGATGACTTTCTCTACTCTTGTCCTAGCCATTCTTACAAACTCTCGTTCCTAAATTGTTTCGTGTTAGTTCACATAAATATTATTGCTTATTTCCTTGTAGATGCAAGGGGAATACAGGAATACAATAGAATTTGTGCGATAGTCAGATCTTTTAAAGCTTTGAGATTCCGTTCTCTTTGCACGGTTAACATATGAAAAAAATGAACAACGAAGTTGCATTCGACGAAAGTTTGTTTTCCAAAACTGACACAAATAACAAGGAATGTTTCCGAAATGGTTCACTCTACAAACAATTTATTTGGACATAAATCGTGTGTTTTGGCGCTACTTCTAAAGGCCATAGATGCTGAAACTGGCCACCGTGGTTGTCCATACATTTTTGGCACCTCTTTAGGAAATTATCCATCACTTGCCGTAGTTTGCTCGCAGGTATTTTGTTTCAATTGTTCCAGGGTGTGTGAGTTTGTCTTGTGCACTTTATGCTTAAAGTTAACCCAGAGATAGAAATCGCACTTTACCTGGAAATCTTTCTCCAAATCACACTTTCACGCGGCTAGCTGACTTGGTCAACACATACAAATTATAAATACAAAAGTACACGCTGTGCAGTAGAAAACAAATGACGAGCCATAATATCCTCTGTGAATAAGTACAGGACAAAATAATAAAGCATACTGGAAATAACTTAATCACACGCTATCACGTCAGCTCAATACTGCACTTTCAGAGCAGAAAAAAAAAGGCAACCTATGACCTTGTGTACAACAGCATTTCTTAAAAATGCTAAATATGTATAAAGTGCATCAGATTTTGCATGGAAAGTTGTTTAGAAAAACTTCACCTCTCCAAAGATATGATCACTTTTAATATAAATTAAAATAGTAAAGAATTGTTTGTTTTGTGTCGGTGAATTCAAAGACAGTAGATGCACGAATCATATTTTAATTAAGGTATTTTCCACATGCATCTTCCATCAAAGTGCTAAACAAAGAAGCAGCATAAAACCACAGGTGTTTCCACAGGCGGTTAAAGCTTTAGACCCTTTTCAAGCTGAGTGCTCGAGAACCATTTTGCAAACTTGCGGGATCTTGTGTTCATCTCACTGAAGTTGGCCAGGCTCCGAATTGCTTGCTTTCTCTCTCGCCGCGGGATAATGCGTTTAACCCACAGAAATCGATATCATGGTAGCCGGGCCTTTGCCTTCCTCATTGTTCCATGGGAATGCAAGGCTATAATTCATCAGAAATTGCTCACATAGAAACTCTATGGGCATGAGGATCTGTTGTTGAGCCGAACTGAGAGGTTTGCATTGCTCTTCTGTCCCTAACGTATGACTTAGGCTTGTGTTTCTGTCACTTAGGTTCCCAGCACTGCAAGGATTTACTCCACCAGTTTAAGATTATTACATACAATGCAAACATGAGCCCATTTACTAATTATACATCATTAGAAATCAGCTAAAAATGTTTAAAAGCCTGTTGAGGTGTAACCAGAAAAATATATGTTGCACTCACATGAGTTTCTCTACTCTTGTACTAACCATTCTTACAATCTCTTATTCCTACATCTTCTTCGTGTTAGTTGAGATAAACATTTGCAGAAATTACCTTATTGCTTCTTTCCTTGTAGGTTCAAGAGGAATATGGGAATACAATAGGCTTTGAGCGATAGTCAAATCTTTTAAAGCTTTCAGATTCCATTTTCTCTACTTAGACGTTTCATTTCACAGAAGTATAAGTTCTCCAAAACTCACAAATAACAAGGTATATCTCCGAAAATGTTCGCTCTACAAAAAATGTGTTTGTACTTACATTGTGAGTTTTAGCAAGATCCACAGTTTTTGTACAGTAAGATTTGGTCTATCTCTTACGGTTTACCAGTTATGCAAAAATCATCCATGGACTCTAGGCAGAAAATTCAAGATATGCATTTCATTTGTCATAAAAATATGTCAAACATTTGCATTTTAATCAAAATCGTTAGAGTCATTTTCAAGAAAATCAACATTTTTGAACAATTTTTCATGTAAAGGGCAGTTTAGGGTGGAGCAATTTTCTTCAAAATCTTCGCGTCGCATCCTTAAAAGACATTAAACTTAAATACCAACTTTGGTTTTTAACCAACACCTGTTTTTGAGTTATGCTGTCCATATACTGACACACACACAGACACACACACACACACACACACACACACACACACACACACACACACACACACACAATCTTTTTCTAAAAATGCAATGGAATACAATACTTCCTCTACTTGCTATACAAAACCTGATCAACGACGATGCAAAAGTGTATTCGGTAAAAACTTGCTTATCGCAGTAAAAATTGCATTATAGGACCACAATTTCGATTGGAAGGATGATAAGATGATGTAGAAGATGTTATTTGCCTGGAAGGCGAGATGAAGACACTCATTTCTTGTTCAGACCCTGGGAGCAACGCTGGAATATCATTTTAGTTTAGCGATTAGCATCTATATTGCATTCGCCGTTTTCGCTCCTTGAGACACAGGCAACCAACCCTTCTTCTCACTTTGTGATCTAAAGCCAAGCCGTTACAGAACACGCGTTACTACAACAATAACTATTACTCTTATTGTTCTTGTTGGCGAACCTTTATGCTAGCGACTCGCCTTCTCGGCGGCACAGTTTTACTCTTTCAACTTCACTCACAAGAAGCCTAGTTTTGTGTCTGCTATCATATCCCACAACTGAAAATTGATGAATTCCCATTAAATCCGCATTTCATTGTAGTTGTTGAATAAACAAGTGAATTCAGCTCTTTGATGCTTCTGGTTTACCTGGTGTTATTATTTTAGAGGGCTTAGGCAAGAAGCTGTTTCAAACCTCATCACAATTACATGTTTCAAAGTCCAAACGACTACTAATAACAGTGTCTATTTTCTTACTCGATTCCTTCACCATATTAATATATGGTCCCAGTACACCAAAACTATTGTATTGTTGATCCTATATACTGTTTGTTACCTGTTTTATTTAGTTATCTTAACGTTCTTGTAAGTCTACCTCTAGTTCCATTTTTTTTTTTCCTTCATGGTTCTTGTCCATTTTCTTTGATCCTATCGAAAAACTTTCCCACTGATTTTATATGATTAGCAGACAAAGATAGAGACTCAAATCATGAGTTATTTGTGTATTTACCCCCTTTTTTGTAAAATTATTCGTTTAGCCACAAAATACTAAATAACTGAAATCCAGCGTGTCACGAAAGTTTGGCATACGTGTAGATGGGAAGATCAGGAATGCTGACAGTAAAAAATGCCTACCCAGGTGTTGTGAGGACTGTTCAGAAAGAAAACCAGCTTTTCATTCCTTAGTTAAAGTAGCTGATAAACACTCGGACACAAGGTGAAACCAGTAGTAATTTGGACTTTTATTCGTCATAGTTATGAACGCGTGCATGGTAACGGAAGCCAATTAGTAAACAAATGTTCGCCAGTGCAATCATACTCCGTTGCCAGACTCTGCAGATAATTTACTGAATCATTATTCACTTTTAATAATAATCATGATCATAATAATAATAACATAACACCTTAGGTTTACAAATAGCTTTCGTGTGTGATATTTTTGCTATATTTCTGTGGCATACCTAGGCCACCTTTGAATGTTCGTCCTGTTGATCTACACAACCATGAATGCCTGGAAATGCTTTGCCACGTAAAAGGCCTTTATGTGCGTACCTCCCCACAGATCAATGTATGGATTTCAGAGAAATGGTTGCCGAACTCCTGGGGTTTGTGCGGCCGTTATGGCGCTAAAGGGCTATGAAAACAGTTCAAGGGTGACCCCAATACCCCTATGCCTCTTTGAGTTGGAAGCTCTGTAGCCAATATCGTGAACCACTTGCGTAGTAACGCTGTAGGTGATCCAGTAAAGTATTTTGCGAAATATGGCTCTTTCGTGTTTATTTTGTAGTAAATTGCTCATAAGAATACGACATAAAATATCCAGTCTAATAAAAAAACAGCTTGATTTTCTATCAGCATTCTATGTGTAGAAAACCAAATCTATACTTTTACTAAATCTTATCTATGATAAGTTCAAGATCCTTGTACCAAAACATTAGAAGATAGGGTCTGCGAATACCAAAGCTGGGTGAAATATTAAATTAAATATTTGAAACACAGGTCATGTGAGCATGTCAGACGAAAATTGTGAAGAAAATTCCCTGAGTCCAAATTATTAAAAATACATTGAGATATTCATACCACAAATTAAATCATTATATTTTATTTTCTCGGTATAGTTCACGAATTGTACTCAAAGCAACTGACAATGTTTAACAACTAACAAAATCATAAGTAGTGGATAAAAACTTGCTACAAAAAAAGTAAATCTAATTAAAATTATTTTTATTGTAGTCGTCAAGCATATCGTGGAGTAGTATATGAATCTATTTTGGGTAGCGAAAGTGGTATGTTAAGATTGACAAACGTTCAACTTTCTTTTCCACTATAATAAAGTATTGTATCCTCTGACCTCGAAAATTCAGCATATTTAGAATCGTAATGCCATATGCTTAAGATATTTTATGACAAATTAAATGAATATCTTGAATTTAAATCCTCTTCATTCTGAATAATCTGTGGAATACTGAAAAATCAAAATATTTCCGCACAAAAATGTTTTTCAAATACGTGCACTTTTCTCAAATAGGAACTCGTTATTCATTTGCTTATCTCTTGGCCGTGTAAAGAGAATAGACTGTCAAAGCCATTACATAACAATCATCTCTTGAAAGATTTTACTATCGCTTAAGCCAATTTTATTCCCTTATTCACGTTCTACTTAAAGGAAATATGTAATATTTCAATTTCTTCAAATGTTTAGCTCGATGTTAGACAAATGAGTGTTGGAATAGTTCGTACAGGAGAAGGGAAAGTCATGTGAGACTTTGTAAATTTATTTTATGCTATATTTAGGTAGTGATTCTTATTATAATTATTGTTAGCTTCCTTCCAGACACAGACGGATGCATTTGATTTGAATGTAGTACTTAATAAATCTAACATATCTCGAAAATGTGGCATTCACTCTAACTCCAGCCGCTTTACACATTTAGAGGAAGACAATAAGAACGTTCTTGTGTAAATTTAAGGAAGAAGGTATGTTTATCCTCGAGGAACATGAATTCTCCAATTTTCCATACCAGAAGCGAGGAACAGGTTTAAGAAAACGCACCCTTGTAAGGGAAAAGGAAAGGGTTGGAATATTAAGTCTATTATTCTGGCTGTCTATCTATCTTGACTGCCTGTGTCTTCCAAACACACAAAACAGATTTGAGGTTACCGTGCAAACAGCTACAGAAGGCATAACTAGGGAGTACTGCCAAAAGTTCTCTCCTTTTGCTTGCCTCTTCATCCCTCCCTCACGCTGCTTGTCTTCTTCATCTCTTTTACTCGCTCTCACAAAATGGAAATTTTCATTAATTTTCCTGCCTGGGTTGGTCTGGGGAGGTGAGGGTGGGGGGTGGGGGTGTCTCAGCTAGAGACATCTGGGTGCCAAGAGAAGCAACCAAACGGCTTCAGTGTTGCACATTACAAGAAAAGACAGGCGCATACATTGCGCTTCAAGATAGAGAAATTCCTTTGTGTTGCTTGCGAGAAGGGAGCTAAAAGTGTGGTGCCAGAGAAAGGGGTGGAAAAGAATAAGAAGGAAGAGGGTTGTGTTATTGTTAGGAATTCCATCAAGTTACTTCGAGATTAAGGAGGAGGGGAGGGGGCGGTTATAGAAATTAATGTTGAGCAGGGGGTGGGGTAAATGAAAGGATCGTGCACGTTTTCAAGAAACATCTTAAACAGCGCAAAACAAAGACTTCCTGTGATAACACACAAACATCTTTTGGCTGTTTGAATTAAAATCTTAGAAATGAGATGTTGGGGCTTTCCATATTTTTGTTTTCCAATAACGTGAAAAAGGAGTCCAAAACAATCGATTTCTCATCAAAACTGTTGCTTCTCGTTCGAGATATTTCTATGGAGCTGGTGACACTTAATTCTAAAACCACAGAAAGCAAAAATGAAACATCCTCATGGCTTATATTATTTTCTACGGTAGCTCGATAAAGTATTTTAAAGGAATATCCATTCTTATTAGTGTGTTATAGAGAAAATAGTCTGATACTGGAAATGTTCAGAGCATACCAGATAATCCTATATGCTCTACACTGAATTCTTAACGATGCAAAATACAGCCTAATTAAAACATAATTTTACAACGTTTGAGGATGGGTTCCTTACACTGAAAACAAGAGAAAAATTGGCAGATATTTGTATTGGTAATTAATGACAGTCTAATGAAGAATATTACAGCTATATTTGCTTCATTTACTGATTTTACTTCCGAAGAGTTGTATGTTTTCAGGTTGGTTAGTACCTCACAGAAAACATGGCGCAGAGTGGACAGGAATCGCGATAATCATTGTTCTCGATAATGCTTTCTGTAAATGAACTTGCACTACTAGGCCAGTAGGTGAAGCACTGAGGTGTAAAGCACCACTCTTGAGCTAACTTCATTTTTTTTACCTGTTAAACATAACAATTATCCGTGCAAGACCTTGAGCAGGCTGCACTCAGTGAGCACCAGTTGCTCAGTCCCGATGGTCCAATTGAAAGGCGGGATAGTAAGCTATGTGATTGGTTTGTGCGAAAACTGTTAGACAAAGAGAAAATGTGTGCATATTAAGGTAGAATTCATAGAAATATCTGCACTTATATCCCTAAGAGTATATAATGAACGAATGGTAATTGGGGAAGATAAGCATATATATTCCATACATTTTGTCAGTAAGAATATTACTTCTTTCGTTTAGTATGAGACACAAAAAAGATCTTACTTTTTGCCATTTAAATTATCATTTAAATTTATATTTAATATTTAGGTTCTAACTAGAGTTGTCTTAAGGCCTTTATCTTGTATCATGCATTTGTATTTTATACCTAAATTGTATTATTTGTGCCACAAATTCTCTGAAATTGGCATAATTTACTTCGCATAATATCAGCTCCTGTCACTATTAATTCCATTTCCTAAATAGCTGTAATAGCCGAGTTATTATTATAGTTCTTAGAAGACTTTTTCATAGGAATATTTATATTTATGTATTTAATATTTCCATTCTGTTCTGTTCGCAAATATAACTGATTTAGAGTGGTTTTACAGGGAAGATGTATTATTTTAAGTACTAATCAAATCCTTGGCAAATAAAAGTATATTTATGGTATGGTTATAATCTAAATTTTAAAGTTAGCATTGGTAAGTTACTTCCATATGTTTAAAAATAACATATTACGAAGTTTTTTTTCTGGATTTCTATGGAAGTGAACTTTGGATAGTAAGCAAGAAACGATAAATATAAATACATAAATTGAGTCACCAGTAACAGGAGTGAAATGAAATGCTTCTGGTAACTTAACAGATCCAAGCACAGTTGTCAGCCCCTTAAGTTCTTCCAAGATCCCTGTGTCACTGTTTGTGCCTGTAAATCTGCCTGGTATACTTGCTCCAATGAAAACACAGAAAAGAGGATTCTGCCAACATGAGAAACACACTGTGCATGACGAAGTTGGGATATTCTCAGCTATGTCAACTTGCAAGGGAAATTGTGTTCTTGTTTAAGCTATCTTATCTGGTTAGAGCCGGACATCCTGTGATGGATGTCTGTGGAAATTTAACTTTCCTCTCTCACCGTATTCCATTAAGGACACGGAGGTCCTTGTAAGGCCATGTAAATGTTCCACTACAAAAGTCTTCCAAGTTTCTGTTCTGTAACCATATGTAATTAATTATTGCGTGCCAGGATTCATTAGTTCAGATAGTACCTACACACGTGTTGTGTAGGTTAGATTTCGTTTTCTGGAAAATGATGTTTCTTTTCAACTTTACTCATACACCACTGTTATTATAGTGCATCTGCGACCTCATACTTCTAACCTCTAAATGCTTGGCTCGATAATTTTCTGCATATGTAATACATGCTGCTTGTACTGAAAACCTCGTTTGAGACCTGCTGATATGACTACGTAGTGAAAACGACGTAAAAGAAACCAAGAAAAAACGACATTTAGGTCCATTACGGTTCCCTTCAGGTTTATATCCTGCAACTCTTCTAGTTCTTCTAATATTTGACACCACTTCTCCAATTTTGTTTGTATCTACATATCTTACTATTTAAGTTCTATATTTGTGGTTATTCTCTGATTGTATCATTCCTCATATGATCCAAACGGGTATATCCAGCAATGCTCCTTAAATACTTCATTTATGTTGTTTCCACCTTCTGTTCATTACCCAGTTTTTTAAACCATGTGTTGATATTGGTGTGGCCATCTCTTTATAAAACTTCAACGTTTAAATGTTCCACGTATATTCTTATCTCTATCTCTTCTGGATGATTGGAAGGGTGCTACTGGAGCAATTGGTGGAATGAATGGCGGGGGAAACCGGAGAACCCGGAGAAAACCCGCCTAGACGCCGCTTCATCCATCACGAATACCACCTAGGTGGTATGCGAGCGGTCTAACCACTCAGCCACGGCGCCGCCATTATACTTCCAGACTCAGGGAAGGATGGGGAATAATCCGGGCTGGAGAAAAATTCCTACCCCCCTGCCGGGAATCGAACCCGGGACCCCTTGCACAGCAGGCGGGTGCTCTACCAACTGCGCTACGGGGGCAGCCGTTTTATATCTCTATCGTCATAAAATGTGACACCAACTGATGCATTAATAATTGAAGCATTGTCTTCATTTCCAGCAAAGATCATCAACAATTAAGATTGCATTCAAATTAGTAGAATTAACTTTAAAATTGGACTGTCATTCCTCAATAAATAGTCAATATACAAATACGTTTTCCAAAATTTGTATATCACTGTTTTAGACCAACGAAAGGCTGCAATTAGTCCATTTCTCTTCTGCTGTGGAGGTTTGAACTGTTCTACTAGAGCCAGAGGGAGAAAAACTTAAAACTTAATCGCCGATGTAATTTCCCGCGTATGCGAATTTCACTCTTTTTCCCCGTTTCCTCTGTCCCAAAGTGGAGCGAAGAGGAGGAGCTAACCACTCCGATGCTGAGAGTGAGATGAATAACGATGCAAGGGAGACAGAGAGAGAGAGAGCATCCCTATGCTGAAAGAGGGTGGCCGTGGAATTATTAATGACCAAGTTTCAAGTGAGGTGACATGATAGTGTATTACTTGGTGGGAGACTGTTGTATTACGCCTCTGTTTGGGACAGGCACACATCAGCGGAGAAAATGTGAGGGCGGTAAATGTAATAATGTGCAGCTCACAGTGGAGGGAGGGAGGAAGCTCTCCTTTGGTGGGTGTCCATATAGTACTGGCATCGGATTAACTGAATGTATAGAGCCGCTCGCGTCTTTGACGGATTCAACAGCCACAAACTTTGGCAAATTATGGATCAAAAGAGAGATTTCATTACATGTAATGGAAGTACCTTATGCGTAAAATGAAAAGAGTCTGCACTACATGTCCGGGAAAAAATATTATGTTATATTCACATGACTTTCTCTACTCGGTCCTACTACTATTCATATCGGCTAACATTAATATGCTCTGGAGCAATCACAATTATCTTTCTGTCAATTTTATCGTTTTCATTTTATCACCTGGATGTACTATTGCGGCGCGCCGTTGCCCAGCGCTTTGACCGTTCGCCTACCACTACTTAGCCAGGGCTCGAACCCAAGGACCCACATGAGGTATTCGTGGTGGAGGAAATGGGTTTTCTTCAGGTTTTCCGGTTCCTCCCACCACTCATTCCACCAACTACTTCATCCATTTTGACTGCATTTCATATTACCCTCTTCCTTACTCTCATACCTGGTGCTGGGCTGACCACCCGTTTCCAGGTCTTCACTCTGTCTGGTCCATAGGTTCGTCTGCTCCCCGACAGACGTCTGACCCTAGGCACAGGCTTATAAGTCCTAGGGAGTGTCACTTCCCTATATGTCCAGCCACAGCCGCCGCAGAGACAACATGGCAGGAAGAAAGAAGAAGCGAGCCGCCGCAGCAGTCCAAGGAGCCTCCGAAGAACCTTCTGGGGAGACTGAAAACGCCAGCGCCGTCCCTGCCTCACAGCCAGCCTCCTCGCCAACGCCTCCATCTACGCCGCCTGACCAAGGTATCTCAGCCTGCGACACCACGCCGACATCATCCACCCACCGCACACAGCCGACACAGCCAGAGGCTGAATATCAAACGTCCAGAGAGAGTCATCCTAACCTCACGAGGCTGCAGAGTTTCAGCGCAGTTGTGCGCGGAGTACATCGGCAGCTTCCGGACTCTCTCCTCCTCAACGCAGCCCGACGTCGCTGGCCTTCTCTCATGAAAGCGACGCGCATCATCACAGCCAGAGGACCGTCGCCGCTGGTGCGCCTGGAGTTCTGGGATGGGGCAGATTACCGCGCTGCTTTGAAGGACGGGCTTCCTGCCCTCGGGCAGGTGCTCCCAGTCGAGGCTAGCCGTGGTGTACGCCCTATTCCCTGCCGACGCTGCTGCCAGTATGGTCACACCGCCGATACCTGCGCCGACCCCCCACGCTGCCACTACTGTGGCGCCGGCACCTACACCACATCCTGCACCAGCCACGACCTGACACGTCGCCCAGTGTATTGTGCCACGTGCAACTGCATTGGCCACTTTACGGGCCAGGCGGCGTGCCCCAGGAACCCACGCCGTCAGACGCCTGCAGTTCACAGGCTACCTACGCAACAACCACTCTCCGCCTCGCAGACCTTCACCGTCACACACCAACATACCACGACCAACCGCCAATCCGCCGACCAACACGACGCTGCAGACAGTCAACTTCTCACCGCTGTACTCCACAACACCGCCTCACTACAGAAGATACAAGACACACTTCAGACTCTCACCGACCGGGTTGCAGCATGGGAGACAGCCCTGACTCGTGCTCTCGAGGACGTTAAGGATGTCACCCATAACCTGCAAACAACGCTACCTGCCACAGTTCATCAAGACAACAATAGCCTCCGTGACCACTTCAACAAGCAGCTGGAGAAAGTGGTCACCTACATCAACGACACACGTATTCACAAGGTCCATAAGACACTAGAAGAAATTCTACAAGGACACACATTAATACTACAGGACTTACTGAATCAAATTCTGAATCGACTGACACTCCTCAGAAATGTACTCGGTCCTCCACCCGGTCCTTCAGTACGACCCGATCCCCCCCCAAACCGCAGGTCAGTGTCAGGGCACCGCCATTACACTTGACCTGCCTAAGCCAATGACCCGACCTTAACATTACCCACAAACATTCGGTTTGCTTCGGCGGTACCGGACCAACTCCACCACTGTAAAAAAATTAAAAAATAAACAGAGTCACCACAGAAGTAAATTAGTTAAGTTTAAAATAAAATAAAAAAAAAAAAAAAAAAAAAAAAAAAAAAAAAAAAACTTCCCTATATGAGGAAGGTAATCAGATGAAGAAGATGCGCAATTGTTGTTGTTTACAGACCTGCAAAGAGTGTTATTCCGTAAATAATTTACTTTCTTCATTTTTAGCTATTAGTATATATTAAAATGCTTTATTGTTCTTTACTTGCAGGCAAAACTCGAAGGAACTTCATATACATAAACAGTAAGAAATTTATGCTTCTGCCATAGTTTTACCTTTAGAAAAATAACCTATCCTATTTGGTCCTACACGTCACGGCCTTCGTCACCTCTAGTTTAAAACAACGCGACAGATTATAGAAGGCGGCTCACTCCAGCAATTTGAAAATCTAGTATCAACATAACCTGTTCATATAAAATACATAAAAATCTAAGGAATATGAGATTCAAGAAGAACAAATACAACTCGTAAATTTGCTGAATTAACTACACAACCACTCCACATTCTGGTTATTGAATCCTGCTTAAACTGTTTTCTTTATTTAAACGTCTTCCTAGACCGAACTTGAAGAATGGCAGCCATTTTACTTTATTATTGACATTTGCTAAACAAAAGAAGCCTAGGAAATACAATACTGATTTTTCTTAGCACTACCTTCCAAGCAAATCCTTTTGCTACGCTTTTACTCTGCTTATGTTACGTACATTATAATTATTAATTAATAATTAATCATATGTACACATTTCGAGCAAGTCTGTGACCAAAAGTATAGGAAAATTTATTGAATGTTGTAGAAATTGGCAAGCTCAGTACAGAGTAACCTTAAACTGTATGTCAAGTGTTTTCTTCATTTCTATCTTTCTTATTTTTTCATCTTTGAAATAATCTTAGTAGATAATCTAGATAATAATCTACTGGGATATTTTTAAATAGAATATGCAAATTGGATATATCATGGAATGCAAGCCTGTAATATTTGTTCCCATTCCCTACAAATGTGACAAGCTTAAATGATATTGCATTCCAAGAAACAACTTCAACCTAATGCCTAAAGGTTTTACACATCGCCAACACATAATACACATAAATGACAGTTATGTCAAAACAAATGGAGATACCTTATTAGGTTTCTACGTTGCAGATACTGCTAAAACTACACAAAAGAGCCATGCAAATTAGTAAAAACAAAGAACTCCATATTAATCAGAAAGGTTTTCGTTTCTTCGTCCTTTGATACCAAAGATCTATCAAAGTTGTGAGTTCTTTGCTGTGCCATAGTCAGTCACCTTTCTCCAGTTCTGTTGTGTCGCCTTTCTTCTGTTCCCTGAGAAACTTCATGCCATTAGCCAGCTTACTGCATTATTTGCACAACGTTTCTACTAGTCAATTCCTACCCCTGGGACCTGCGCGCGTATTCCACGGCCTTCTGGATGTCGCTGTTGTTTGCGTACCCGCCCACCCGTACCATACCTAATGAACGCGCGTTGGGACAACAGAGAAGCCATCTAGATTTCTCCTCACAATGACGCTCGTGCTGCTATCTAGTGGCGCATTCCACCTGCTGCAACAGTTGAGCGTAATGCATTCACCGCCATCTAGATCCCATCTTCTCTATTCCCATGCAATTCAATCGGTGCATGCTATTTAGTGTTTAGATCTAGGGATAAAATTTAGCGATACAGTCCGCTTTAAGCGTAATTATCGGTTTCCAGTACAGAGTGCCAGCTGTCTGTTACATAATTAGTGTGTAAATTGGAAAAGGGGAAACGATGTGAAAACGGGATGTGCATTACCTGTAATCTCAGGCCTGTCGTACCGTGGGGAACCAGTTGAATGTACTACAACGTAAATAAAATGACGGGCGCCATTTTGCTCGACCTGTGCTGAAGAGCTTCCGCAGTTGATTGGCATGTGCCATTAGGTGCTTTAACGGTTGTATGTCCCGCAACCGAACCAGGCGTCAGCGGAAGTGACAGCGCGGATCATTGTTGATCACATAGCAACAGTGCCAACATGAACATACGCCTACGTGGTTTCAATTTTTTTCCGGTCTCAAGCGACATGAACCTGGAACCAGCACGTGGCTGTGTAGTTCCATATTACTTCCATTAACAAATACTGAAGATAACTCATTTTTACTTTCTCTGCTGATAAGGAGAAGGAAGTATTCCAGTCAAAAATTCAATGTTCAGATTTCACCGGAAATATACGTTTTGAGACCCCTTGAATAAAAAAAAAAATGAATGTGTATGTCAGTCTGTGGACAGCATAACTCAAAAACGAAAAGTCACTTAAAAATCAAAGTTGGTATTTAAGTTAAACTACCCTTTAAATGGAGAATTTTGATTTTCTTGAAAATGGCCAACGATTTTGAGTAAAATGCCACATGTTTGAGACATTTTGATGACAAATGAAATGAATCTTGAATTTCCTTGCTATAGCCCCTGCAGTCGTGTCTACTCTGGGCGACTTTTGAATAACTCGTAAACCGTAACAGATAGACCAATTCTTAATAATCTATATCTCACTAAAACACACAATTTATGTCTCACTAATTTTTTTGTAGAGTGAACCATTTTGGAGATATTCCTTTTTATTTGTGTCAGATTAGGGAAACTTGAAACCTTCGTAAAATGGAACATCGTTGGTCATCTTTTTTATATGTTAAGCGTGCAAAGAGAACGGGATCTCAAAGTTTTGAAAGATTTGACTATCGCTCAAAGCCTACTTACACCTGCAAGGAAATAAGCAATAACATAATTTTTACAAATGTTTATCTCAACTAACACAAAGAAGATATAGGAATAAGAGTTTGTAAGAATGGTTAGCACAAGAGTAGAGAAAGTCATGTGAGTGCAACACATCATATTTTTAGTTTCTAGTTTTCAATTTTTTTTTCCTGAAAGTATTCAGTTTTTAAAGTTGTTGTTTGCCATTTTACCTACATGATATGTCCCCCAAAAAAGTATGAGAAAGACAACATACGAGTATATGTACATCTGAACATTTTATGTGGCATACTTAGTAGTTATCAGCACAGAGAGATATTCAAAGTTTGGTTAAATGTCATATCAGTGCTAGAGCACGTGATTCCATTCCAAATAGAGGTCAGATGAACAGGATAAAGTATTACATAATAGAAATACATTTCCATTTAAGTTATTTTGTCTTGCCTTTACTTCAGCAAAAAAGTTTCAAAAGAATCGTAAAGATTTCGTAGATATTTTTATTAAATCTGAAGCGCTGCTAACAATAATTCATTTTTCCATGTAAAACGTAACTTGGAGAGCAGACTTTTTGAAAATCTTTATCTGATATAATTCAACAGTGTAACTAAAATTTGTTTGCATTTATTCGAAACATGTAGAATACATATGACTATAATATAAAATGACAAGTAATTATATTTACCGTCACTCTAAAACATCTCTAACTTAGTTCTGGGGAAGGCATTCATAGTCAAATAAGTTAATATTAATAAATGTGTGTTTCGATGTGAATATCTCTTTTTTATAAAATAACTATTCGGGGCTGAAAAGTAATGTAATAAAGAGGACCCTAGTATTTTTCAAATAATAAATATTTACATTGTCAAAAATGTATTTTGGAAACTTGAAAAACGAAACTTTGCAAATTATTTTCCTAAATACGTTTTAAAATATACCTCTCTCTACTTTAATTTTATTGTTAAATTTAAATTCCTTTTAAATAACTAAAACCATTATAATATGTTGCATTAAAAATAAAAAGTTGGGAATTATTCAATAGATCTGCCCGCAAAACCGCACGATTCCTGGCTACCATGAATTATTTCCCACCGCAATATTCTGGACCTATATTCCAACGAAGTAAAAATGCTAACCTGTTATAAAATCAAAATAATATTTTCATATGGACCTGTAGAATCAAAACCTAGCCACAGCGGAACAATGCAATATCTGTGCTCTAATATAAAAAAGTTTTTGGGCTTAATTTCTTCTTTCCAACATGAAAGTCGGTTTCAGTTCTGCGTTTCGAAAGACATCCGATTACTTTTTAGGAATAGGGGATGTTATATGTTCGACATTTGTAAAAAGTTGTTATTGGTATAATAGTTGATAGTATCCGAATTTTTAGAAATCCTTTATCACCATTTATATTTCGTTTAGTAACCTTTTCTAGCTCGATTTAGATTGTACCTCTTGTGTATTGTATTTTTATATTCTTACGTCAATTGCTTTTCTTAGTTTGATTTGTTTTGTTTTATCTGCCATTTGTTTTCTAGTGTCTTTTCTATTTATTTAGTTTATTGTACAGTGTAACCCCTTCGGTCACCGATAGATGGCAACTAATGTCTAATTTTTATTAGTATATGAAAGTTTAGTACGCATGGTCGGAGCATAGCTTTGTGAAAGCATTGGAAATATCGTTTCACATCCAAAGTATGGATTTGCAGAAAATATTTGAGAATATATGTTCTCTGATTTAATGTAAGCATGAAGTACATATGAGTTGCATTATTTATACGTATGTAGATAAATCCGTGGACCAAAAGAAAAAAAAATATCTGAAACGACAAATTTGTCTAAGTCCTACACGATGCAAAGCATTGACTGATCATATGGGCTAGCACAGGGCTACTCAACCCTACAGTGCACGCTTCCCCTATACAAGTTATTTTCACCCACCAGTGGCCAGGGCAACCGGAACTAAAAATTACTGCGATATCGCAGTAACATTACTGACTTCAAAATCATTTGGCAGCTCCAATCAAAGTCATTGAGTAATTTTATTTTTAACCGAAAAGTACAATTTTTATTTTGATCACAGTTTTTGGAGGTCGCTATCTTTGAATTTCTCATTAATCATTTTAATTCGTTGTACAGTGAAACTTGTAAATTCAAAGCTGAAGGGCCGAGAAAAAATTCGAAATATCCAAACTTTCGAATTACAAAAGTTAAGCTTAAACTTGGCATTTGAGGAATATAGGTACATATATCCATCAGCATTTCCGATTGTGTCACTTTTTTTCGACTCTTTCCATTTTCACTCGAGGCACTGCTTAATATTTTCTCCTTAAAATCTTTTTCAACTTCTCGAATGACAACGGCTTTTCCCGCTTTTATTAGGCACGCGGTTTAGTAAGAGATGCAGTGGCATTGATTTGCAATACATTCAAGCGACAATTAAAAGTGAATGTGTTTAAACAAGGGGGTGTGGGAGCAGGTATAAGGCCGGCAGCTAGGAAAGCTCTTCCAGCCCGAAAGAGCATTCCAACTGTATTTCGAGAAAACTAAAACATCGCCATAACGATGACCTCTTTTACAGAAACAAATGGACGGGGTTATATTAAATTTTCCGGTTTAGATTATCAACTGGCATTTCTGAAGAAAAACTTCGAATTACATATAAGCTTTTTATATTACTTTAACCCTAGCAATGCCAAGCCGTATTCCGGAACTTATACGGTCAAAGAAAGGGGGGGGGGGGGTTACATTGTGACCACCACTGGTGGCAATACGTTTGAGCAATTTTTAAAACAAATTTATTTTAAAACTGGGTATTATATTCTGTCATGTTTTTAAATGTAATATTTAACATTTTTTAACTATTCCTTCTTAACTTTTTACATCAATCACATAGCGATGCGGCAGTTCTTTATGATCATATTGACATTTCATTGTTTCTCAAAAGGACCAAGAATCAAAACTGAAACAAATACGCAACTCAGTAGCAGAAACAGTGATTGAAAATGACTATTAACTGCGTGCCCTTAATCAAAACATTAAAAGACAGAATTTCAAAATTACAGAAGGTGGGCATAAAGTATCTGTAGAACACAATTAGTGCAGCTAAGAGGTAGGAAACTGAATAGTCTTTAATCCAGTTGCAGTGAAAGTTGTGACGTCACTCAGTAACTGTCACGTTTTGTACCAACACTAACCTCTTTTTTTCACAGCAAGAGCACATTTTTCAAGCTTTCGTTACTGCGTAGCGATAGCAACATTGAAATTCTTTTTTAAAGATCATTATAGCAAGACTGGGAAAGATTAATATGAAAGCGACTGGTCGCGCCCATTACAGTCAAAGCTTCAGGATTACAATAACGCGCTATCGCTTCTCGCTCTTTTTTTGTTTTTACCACCATTGTTTTAAAACATTCGGCGACCGAACTCGCTACTGATAACTCCATGCATTACCTCCATTTAAATGGGACTATTCGCTTGCTGTAAATCCAAGCCTCACCCCACCCCACCCCACCCCCTTCCTAAACGTTCTGTTCTCCACCACAAGCACGTTTAATTATTTCCCCATTGCTTGCGGAACCTAATGGTTATATCAGTGATGGTGAAATCAACTCAAGTATCTATGTTTACGTGGCTATTCAGAAATGTGCTCGATATGCAGCCAATAGCACGCCGCACCAAGTACAAGCAATGGAATTGAGTTTGTTGGCATCTGTGTTACTGGAATATACAGCTCTGGTCAGAAATTTCATAATTAAATCAAATCGATATAGCACAATCACCTAATTTACTCTAAACAACAAATTCGCATTAAGTAACTTTTATATATTACAGCATTCATTAAAAACTAAGTAATTATTTTGCCCACGTTGTGCAGCATTAAGTAACTGCTACATGCTTATTTTAACGTGCTCTTTAGGAAAAGAAAAAATCTGACGACTTTCTCTGCTCTTGTACCAACCATTCCTCACACTGTTATTCCTATTTCTTCTTCGTGTTAGTTAAGATAAATATTTAAAGAATGTTGCTTATTTCCTTGTAGATGCAAGGGGAATATTAGAATACAGTAGGTTTTTAAAGCTTTGAGATTCCGTTCTCTTTGCACGCTTAACATATAAAAAACTGAACAACGATGTTCCATTTCACGAAAGTTTTGAAGTTTTCCGAAACTCACATACAGAACAAGTAATATCTCCGAATTGGTTCACCCTACAAGAAAATTTACTCGGACATAAATTGTGTATTTTAGCAACATCTACATTTTTTGTATAGTATGATTTGGTCTATCTCTAACGGTTTACCTGTTATGCAAAAGTCGTCCAGAGTAAATACGACTACAGGGGCTATAGTCAGAAAATTCAAAATATACATTTCATTTGTCATACAAATATCTTAAACATATGATATGTTAATCAAAATCGTTAGTCATTTTGAAGAAAATCAAAATTTTCAAAAAAATTTCCATATAAAGGGTAGTTTAGGGTGGTACTATTTTCTTCAAAATCTTCGTGTCGCATCCTTGAAACACATTAAACTTAAATACCAATTTTGCTTTTTAACCGACTTTTCAATTTTGAGTTATGCTGTCCACAGACTGACACAGACACAGACACACACACGGATCTTTTTTTAAAAATGCTTTTTTTGGATTCAGGGGGTCTCAAAACACATATATCCGGTGAAATCTCGACATCGAATTTTTGGGTGGAATACAATACTTCCCCTACTTACCAGTAGAGAAAGTAAAAATCTGATGTGTTGCACTCACATGACTTTCTCTACTCTTGTACTAACCATTCTTACAAACCCTTATTCCTATATCTTCTTCGTGTTGACATAAACATTTGTCCAAATTATCTGATTGCTTATTTCCTTGTTGGTGCAAGAGTAATATGGGAATACAGTAGGCTTTGAGATCCCGTTCTCTTTGCACGCTTAACATATAAAAAACTGAACAACGATGTTCCATTTCACGAAAGTTTTGAAGTTTTCCGAAACTCACACACATAACAAGGAATATCTCCGAAATGCTTCACCCTACAAGAAAATTTATTGAGACATAAATTGTGTATTTTAGCAAGATCTACATTTTTTGTATAGTATGGTTTGGTCTATCTCTAACGGTTTACCAGTTATGCAAAAGTCGTCCAGAATAAATACGACTACAGGGGCTATAACCAGAAAATTCAAGATATACATTTCATTTGTCAAACAAGTATCTTAAACATATGACATTTTAATCAAAATAGAGCTATTTTCAAGAAAATCAAAATTTTCGAAAACTTTTCCACGTAAAGGTAGTTTAGGGTGAGGGTGATTTTCTTCAAAATCTTTGTGTCGCATCCTTGACAGACATTAAACTTAAATACGAACTTTGGTTTTTAACCGATTTTTCGTTTTTGAGTTATGCTGTCCACAGACTGACAGACTGACGCACACACACACACACACACACACACACACACACACACACACACACACACACACACACACACACACACACGGACCTTTTTCTAAAAATGCTTTTTTTGGATTCAAGGGGCCTCTAAACATGTATTTCCGCTGAAATTTCGAATTTTTGGGTGGAATACAATACTTTCCCTACTTACCAGTAGAGAAAGTAATTAAAGCGAGAAAAACTAATTTTGCTACAGACATGCATCATGATTGTGAGTCAGATTCTCTCTTTGTGACACCTTTTCTCTTTTGTCTAGTGGTCTCTCTCCTCAGATTATATCTTAATCACTATTTTACGCGGAATTCCGCCCATATTTTGTGCTCAAATACTGTTGAAAATTTAAGCAGAAACGGGACTTTTATACCTGTATATAGCGCATATAGCATTTAAAACATGTGGCGCAGTCAAAAAACTTTCACTGTCAACTGATGACTTAATGTTTTTGAAGCATTTATATGGATAAACCTAAAAATCGCCAATTTGATAATTTTTCGGTCATCTTTTCAGTCTCTTAGGAAATCTCACTGTCGTTTCATTTGCTTTCGTTCTCAATTTAAAACTCATAAATTCTTGTGCCCAGTGATAACATTTCAAACATATGTATATTAGCTTTTTTTATGTTAATTATAATAAAATGCAATCATAAAACGCATCGATGGGGTGTTAAAAAGAAACAAAAAATATAACAAATTGTGCTAAAAATATGATGAAACGGATAAGTAGAAGCAATAAATATATCTGTTTTGTCGTTTCATTATCGAAATATAAATATTTGATAGAAAAGTCCGCTCTAAGCCCATCTTGGCCAGTCCTGTTGTGAATTTATTGCCAACAAAACACGCATGAGTGAACATTGCCATTTATCCGTGTTTATTGCAGCTAGTGTGGCTTGCAATGTGTTTATCTGCCGATAATAACCAATCTGGAACAGAGCGAGCAGGATTTCCTACTGTCACAGTCAGGAATCAATGTGCAATTCGTGGACTTGCCGTAGACTGCTGTTTTGACGTAACGTTATGCATATATTTGTGCATCATTCGGAACTGAACGAGTTTGGGAGATGTTAACTGACAGTAGTAGTGCGGGGATGAAGAGATTTCCGAGAATGGAAGTTCCTGCTCGAGCTGACGCAGTACAGGGGTGCACAAACTAGGCCCCTAACGCCGGCCGCATTTAGTTTAACACTTCTACGTGGATACAAACACAACGGATTTTAACCATCGTTTAATTCATTCAAAATCTGGTCAAAATACATTCAGCTCAAAAATATATATAAATAAAAGGAGGGAAGAAGTGTTATTACTTTCTCTACTGGTAAGTAGGGGAAGTATTGTATTCCACCCAAAAATTCGATGTCGAGATTTCACCGGAAATATGTTTTGAGACCCCCTAAATGCAAAAAAAGCATTTTTAGAAAAAGGTCCGTGTGTGTGCATATCTGTGTGTCTGTCAGTCTGTCAGTCTGTGGACAGCATAACTCAAAAACGAAAAGTCGGTTAAAAACCAAAGTTGGTATTTAAGTTTAATGTCTTTCAAGGATGCGACACGAAGATTTTGAAGAAAATAGCCCCACCCTAAACTACCCTTTACATGGAAAATGTTTTCGAAAATTTTGATTTTCTTAAAAATGACTAACGATTTTGATTAAAATGTCATATGTTTGAGATATTTTTATGACAAATGAAATGTATATCTTGAATTTTCTGGCTATAGCCCCTGTAGTCGTATTTACTCTGGACGACTTTTGCATAACTGGTAAACCGTTAGAGATAGACCAAATCATACTATACAAAAAATGTAGATCTTGCTAAAATACACAATTTATGTGTCAATAAATGTTCTTGTAGGGTGAAGCATTTCGGAGATATTGTTGTTATGTGTGTGAGTTTCGGAAAACTTAGAAGTTTAGTGAAATGGATCATGGTTGTTCATTTTTATATATGTTAAGTGTGCAAAGACAACAGAATCTCAAACATTTGACTATCGTACAAAGCCTAGTGTATTCTAACATTCCCCTTGCACCTACAAGGAAATAAGCAATAAGATAATTTGTACAAATGTTTATTTTAACTAACACGAAGAAGATATAGGAATAAGAGTTTGTAAGAATGGTTAGTACAAGAGTAGAGAAAATCATGTGAGTGTTTTTTTTTTTTTTTTTTTTTTTTTTTAGTTCATGCTCTTGGGATACATTCATGATCATGCCAGTAATTTACTTTTTTCATATTTCCTAACAATTAACTCTAAACAGATCGGGTAGATGCTTATCTGAAATTAGCTAAATCAACAACTGAAACGGATATTAACATATGATACAGTGGGCCGGGAAGCGGTAGAAACGGCTGGGATAAGAAGCGCAGCCAGAGTATCTATTTTGGGAAGGAAAAAGAACTAGGTGGAAAGAATCCTTCAATGGTGTCGACACATGAGAAGTAGGAAGAAAGTTTGTCGAGTATTATCCAGGAGTGATCATCGCGAGGAAGAAGGAAACGTGTGTGACTAAGGAAAAACTGGAAAGCTGGTGCAAATCAGATAAAAAGGATCGAAGTATGTAGATGGATTATTGGAAAGATGACATGGAGGATTTAAGGGCAGTCGCTAAAAAGCAGAGAAGTCCAATCAAAATAACTGTATATTTGAAGTTATAACAGCATACGATTAGGCAAATGTACGAACATAGCGCTGTAATTGAAGATAGGCAGAGAAGATGAGAATATAAAAAAACTTAACATAAGTGCTAGTTGTTTGATTACCGTTAAAATTCGATTGGCATTAGTCCATTAATTTGCTTGTCCAAAAGACGGCCTCTTACACAACCCCAGAAGTAATATCTTCAGGAGAAAAAGCATGATTTTGTTTCAACAGACTATTCGAGGTACTGCTGTCATATTTTCTTTACAGTTTATATAACATTATTGAATATACCATCAATAAATGCTTCTTGTTTTTCTGAAATATTTAATATTTAAAAATTTAACCTAGATATAGACCGAAGTAGGCCATAACTCTATTACGTCTACTTTGTTTTATGACCAATAGGCCTATAACGTGAAAGGCAAATTGCCATCTATCTAGTTGTACACTAGAAAACCATTCACTTTTCCATTGTTACAAGAAGTTCATTTTACCAACCATTGGAAGCACAGACGGATATTGCGTATCCCAAATTGAGGACGAGATATGGCTTCTTCGGTCACTATCTGCAGTCTTACTGTCGGTTACACTAAAGTGGATGGAATTCAGTTAATCTGAGGCATTTTCCAGTAGAAAAAATTCTATGGTATAACTTCTGCAAGTTTTATAAGACACGTGTTAGATGTTCTTAGGGTGCCTAGAGTAAATTGAGTCCTCTTTCTGACAAGGTTGGGCGTTCAGACATGTTCCGAAGCTAACTCAACTGGTTCCTGCACTTCTTCCGTGGTCATCCAACACCACTTCCTCTTGGAAGTTTATGAAAGAAAGCTTGCCATGGATATCTTGAAAGGGGGCATACGTAGGACATATTTTTTCAACGTTTTTGCTACCTCTATATTTCATTAGCAATAATTCCAGTGTTCGTAATGCTATCTCTTCTATCTCCCGCCATGCAATGATCCCAAGAACCTCATTTGGCTGTTTCCAGTCTTGACTTTTCTCTAGCCCATAGTCCCCACGTTTCAAAAGACTACATTAGCACTGGTTTAGATATAACATTGTGGAATCTCTGCTTTATTTCCGTCTTCATTTTTAGCAAAAATTCGTTTTATGCATCCTTTTAATTTGTTGTATGTTTTAGTATTACCTTCAACATCTGCCTTGGCCTTAGCTATTCAAATTAAAACGTGTTCTATAATTTATCTATCAATAACTTTTTTTCGTTCTTTCCCTATAGTAGCCATGGATTCAGTTTCCCACCAGAAATTTTCATGTTATGTTTTCCCCTATTTCATTTAATTTAGTTACTGATCCTTGAAATTGCAATTTATTTTCTGCCTGTAGAATTTGGTCATTTTCGAAAAATATTCTCTATTCTTGTCATTTGTAATTATCCCTTTTGGGTTAAAGCGCAAAACAACAAACAAAATAGGCTATAGTTCACATCCTTGTGTTAATCCTATATTAATTTCTGTACTTTTTATTCTTGAAAATTATAATCTTTTGTTATAGATTTAATGGCATTAATTAAATTATATGTAGTCCTCCTCTAATATTCTCCATAATTTAATTAATTGTACTTTGTTATATGCCTTAATATAACCTAAAAATAGAAGACGGTTTTCTAAGCGGATAAGATACCTCTCTCAAATATACTGAACAGTGAATAAATACTTGTTGTAGAGTTTGCAGTTCTGAACTTCTGATTTTTGGCAATAACTCAGGTACTAAGAAGTATTTCTAACATTCTTACGTGCAATAAATTTCCATTGCTTAGTATGCTAAATATTGACGTTAGCAGAAGCTGGTAAGAAACGTCATCAGGTTCCTAGACACGGAACACAGATTGGGACCACTTCTGAAAGCTTATTACAATGTTGTGTTGACGACAAATCGATTAAAATTAAAAGAAATAGTAGAATTAACGCTGGAAATTTTTTGCTATAGAGTTTAATAATATAAATCATGCCCCTCGTTGTCTATATGGGGAAGTCGCCATTGATAAACGCTCAACATCTGTTTTACAACAACGGAATGATTCAACACCCACCTCAATAATTCTGCGAGAAGTCTCATAAAGGAAGGGAAAGGATGAAAGTGCCACAATAGTGGAAGCTGAGAGAGAAGAGCCCCTTGAAGAGAATGTGAAGTGTTTGGGCAGCCCTACCTACGATCAGGAGTACTGGTCCATGACAGTGAAGGAGTGCAGGGGAGTGGAATCCGGGGATCAAACTTTGGTTGCTTAGCAACGGGCCGTTTGGGAGATTTTCTCACTGCCTCGCCATAATGTTGTGTCCGTGACCGCGGCATTTCTACACCCGGGGAATTGACCATCTCAACACCTTTCATTTCGACTAAGAGCATCATCCCATTACAGCCCCCACCATTCTGGTCTGGCTTACACAGTCACGTATTTAAGGAAGCCAGGGGAGTAAGTACAGCAAGCTCAAAGATTGCACCTTAATCTCGTCATCCTGTTTCTCTCGACCTGCTCAAAACTTAACAAAAATTATGTAAACAGATGAACATCAACGGCGTAGACAATTGCGATCTAAAGATGTATAGAAAGGAAGCAAAGTGAGGTTAAACTAACCTAACTTGAAACTGTAATTTCATAATTTGAAGTAATTATGTACCCAATATATCCTATTATAATAACAAATGCAACCTAAAACAGAAATCGGTTACTGACTACCGCTAGGAGCTAGAGGGACAATACCCAAAGAAACACATGAGTTTTGGTTGGATTATGGCTTGGACAAACGCCTGCTATATGCAATAGCATTTGTGTTCATAATCAAAATATTCATCAAATGCATTGAACTATTTTGACTGCATTATTTTTTCAGATATTACTTAAATTTTAATATGAAATTATACCTAATATTTATACTTCCTTCAAGTTAGATATTATTAGCGTTACAACTAATTTTATATAATTGTATTTAAAAACAACACATGTAAATTGTAAAGTTACACTTTATTTTCATGGCAGTTAATAATTCACCCCGTTGCTTAGAGGAAATATTTATCGATTTATTAGTTCTTTCTACACAATTCTAGATTGGGATGTTATATACAAGAAAATAATAGCTAAGAACAACAGAAACAAGCAAATCAGTAAAAGTTCTTACCATACTTTCACTGTGCATGACGTTATCGCCTTGTGTATTAATTTTTATATGAGTAAAGGAATATATTTTTTCCCATTCCTTCTTCACTTCACTTCATGAATTTCACTACTGCCTATTCCTTCTTCACAGTGTATTTCTCTAAGTCAAATCTTATTCTGTTTATAAAAATAAATTAACATAAATGTCCACTATACAAAATTTTTGCAAAGCGATAATTTATGTTTTTTGTTTCTCCAGCCTCTTTAGATTCCATACATGCGTATACTTCCAATCTCAGGATTTATTCAAAATGTCAATTCTAAAAGCTCTGGAGAACAATGAATTCTTTCGAAATATTGGATTAGACTCTTTCTCAAAATCCACAAGGCAAGATTTAAAATAACTGTTTATTAGCCCAAAAGTTCAAGAATTATACGAGAAGTATTTACTCGCACAAATGTATAGAATGTATATGTGTGGAAATATTCCACGAAGTCACGAAGTTGACGACTATAATAAACATATGAATAACGTGGTTTGATGCATTCTAAATGTTATGTACCATAAATATTCAATGATTTTCTACCTTCTCCCTCATTATATGAGAAAATAAGTGTTTTCATAAGAATTTACTACATTAGGTGATATTAGTGTATATTCTCGAATTGCTATTTTTAGTCATAAATTTGCAAGTGTATACGACAGAAAATCACACAAGGTGTTATTCTGTTTCTATCAAATATCTCTTTAAACTTCTTTAGTTTTCGTACATTTGATTTTTCTACTTGAAGACTTATTTGCAGATCTTATTCAGTATATTTATAACATTTCTGATATAATTTCACTCAATAAGGAAAGCATTTTAGCTGTTGTATATGTGTGAATGTGCTTGTTATTAACAATAATAATAACAATAATAATTGCGTTTTATTTCTCGTCCTAGTGTTTATCTTTTTTTTTGGGGGGGGCGTCCTTGATCATCAAGGACAATTTAGCAATCAAGACGTTATATTTCTACTAAATTGACACACAAACACATACACACACATTCATACTTTCAAACTCTAAGGAGAATGGGAAATAATCCTGGTTAAAGAAATAGTTCCGTCTTCTATTCATGAATCGAACCCGGAACCTCTGGACTTGGAAGTATTGTATGCTATTATAGGTACCAAATTTAGGTTAGATTTCCTTGGAAACGAATTTGTGTGTTGGAATTCGATATTTATTTCTGTGGGAAGACGCAGAAAACAGATAATCCTGCAAAAATGTTAATTAAAAGATTTAGCTGCTCCCACCCTAGATCATTAAAAATAAGTGAAAATCGTTTTTAATGAGATAAGGAATACAATGACGAGAAGAAAGCAAACGATTACTTATACTGCCCTCATATTTACATCATATTTACAATATTTCTTATTGTATAAGAAGGGTGCAATTATCTAACAAGATACACGTATTAGCGATCAAATCCCTTCTTTAAGAGATATACGTAACGCATATCGGAAAGGAGCACTGTAAGAGAGACGGTAGCTCTTTACAAAACATTTACACAAAGAGCGTCTTGTTGACATACGTAACCCCCCCCCCCCCCCCCCCAGCCGCGGGCGAGAAGCTCCTTCGTGTCGCAAGGTAGACACTTCCACGGAAAATATTATTATCTCAATTAGAAAATTATACCCGCTTGCGCTTCTCGCTGGCTGGCAAAACTCCACCCCTTTGTATACGGGACGAGAGTGGAAGGCTTTGACACGGTAGCTTGCAGCTTCTCATATTCTTTTCATCAGCCTCTGCCACACAAAGGCCCTTTCAGGTATTTTCGGATGATGCAGTTCCTCCTCGGCGTCTGTACATTCTCCTCCAAATGTTACATATTAGGCCTGGAAAGTCTTGCGAAATTTCACAACATTTTCAAACCATAGGCTCTTTCGAACTAGGGTTTAAGTTACAGTGGCTTTAAACGCGTTTTGTCGAGGTCAAAGAATGCCACGAAATTTAAAACAACATTCACCAAAATGCGACAACAATCTGCCACAGGAACAAACGATAGAGGCTATAAACACAGCCTTTCAACAAGTTCAACGGTTCAATGCAACCGATTTGCAGTTTAAACAAGAATAAATAACACATTGAAAAACAATACACAAACAATTGCCTTAAATACAATAAAAAAGAAACAGCAAACACAGACAGATAAACCGAAGACCAATTTGTCGTTCTGCCTCTCATGTATTTGCCTGACCACAAAATAAAAAATTAAATAAATATCCACTATTTACAGTGGATATTGACAAAGTAGCAAGTAATTGTATTATAAATAAGTTCTCCCAAATCAGGTTTCTTCGGTTGTTCAAATTTGCTGAACATACTCCGAAAAAAAAATGAAAGGGGGAAAAAAGGAAAGTCGCAACAATGTGCCACAGAAATAAGTAATATGAAACTATACAGAATACTTATAGTTTAATTAAATTAGTATTGCAGCTGCTATTTATATTCTGAATTCTCCATCATCTCACAGAAAAAAAAGATCATTACTCCTTTACTCTTGAAGTAGAAAGGTAAATTGTAGCTCATCTCTTAAGAGTTCTGCTTTAAAACTTGGTATTACTGCTAAATTCTGCAGCTCCTGTGTGTATAAGCTCTTTTCAAATGTATATGGCATTCGTATCCATGTTTACTTAAAACAGATTTCTTTATGTCATTTTTCTGATACAAATGACCAGTTTTCCTACAAACTATTGAAGATTTCTAAATGGAATTGTAGGATGATAAAAAAACACCTTAATTTTGCTGTGGATCTACTTTGGTGTCAGTAAATTATAACTTAATTATTTAAAAAGATAATTGTTGATAAATGTTAATAAAGAATTGCATAATGAATCATGAATTTAGTAACTTTTATGTTCAATGGTAATTTCTGTAGGAGGGGCAGTTAGACACTTCAATACTACATCCCCCAATTCTACATGAACCACCTTTTCGTACCCAAGCACAGCACAATAACACATTAAGGAACCATATTATCTAACATTTCGACTGTAAAAAGAACTTGATTTACACTGCGGTGCAGGGTCAGGCTAGTAGAAGAACAAAAAGTGATAAATGAGGAAGGGGATAAAAAGAGAGGACATTAATGGTCACTAAGTAATAGAACGCAGTTCCCTTAAGTGCTCCTTTTTAGTGGCTAATATGATTTAGCACTAAAAGTTTAATCCATGATTGCATCTTCAGGCAATAATATATTTAACTCACAGCAAAGTGTTTGCTATTTTAACCATAGCCAAGGATGCCAGGCTTTATGTGCTTCGGAAGCTCTTTAATATTCGCTTCAACCTTTAATAGCTCCTGGTTAATCTGCAAATGTTTCTCAAATTAGAGTTTACTTTGTATATCTGAGATTCCAAATGTAAACTTCAGATGATTTAAAATAACTATATTTCAGCAGTAAATTGTGGCATACAAATAAGTGGAAATATTTTCAGTAGGAAATTTGTTAGTAAGCACAAACATTCCGTTTTAGGAATGTTAATTAGATTCTGTAACTGCTTCCCCTTCCGTCATCCAACCTTGTAAAAGATTGAGACAGACGTAATTCGCCGCCGCGAGCGTCGTACCTTAAGTATTTTATACTCAAACATTAGGACAGGAAATGCGTTTACCGTTTATGGTCAATAGTACTTTTCAAATGACATTTCTATCTCAAACAGCAACAAGATTATATATTGATACCAACTGTATAGGTAAATTCCACTTTGACAGTAACACGGGATGAAAATATCAAACTAGGGTGAACCTTTGCTTTTTCGATCGCAATAATGTGTCTCAAAATACACAACGAACTGGATGCCGGGCTTAAAATACGCTACCCGGGAATATAATAACCTTGTTTAGTGTAGACTTATGGATATGGAAGTTTCTGCTACCAAAGACATCTCTAGTAAAGCCTCATCAATCATCCTTATATCCTCCCAAATGGAAGATATCTGACAGACCACATGCATTTCGAAATGGTCGAAAAAAGGCTTATTTCTACTCTCTACTCCATCAAGAGAAAACTGGTTAGCTGGTTACCAGAAAGGCTTCTGGTTGTGCTTTACTTTCTCATAAGCACATTCGACTACTTAATTATTTGTTTATACCAATTCCTTAGTATACTCTCTTAACGAACTCAAAGATGCAATCAATAGTATGTAGTGTTTCTTGCTTTTTCTCTTGTTTTATTTTTATTTCATTTGCTTATTTGTTCATTCTCTTTATTCCCTTGGTGCTATTCACCTATTTGAAGAAAGACAAATAGTAAGCAGAAGACAGAACTCGTGGAAAACATTAGGACCTAAGCTATTCTTATCACAAACTATAAGTTTTTTGAAGTGTTACAGCGTTAGAACTAAATAGGGATAAGGAAACCGACGTTATTTATAGGTTAGCTCGTTTGAACAAATGAACAAATGAGAACTTCTCGAATCACCCGTTTATAGAAGGGACAGAATGGCTAAGTCCACTCTATGAGAAATGTGGATGGCCGGGCCGCTGACACAGAGATACAAAACATATTCTAGCATTGTCAGACCAATTTGGATGTAGTTTTAAACGCCTTTAGTCAACCATCTACAAATTTCGTCTATAATAAAACACGCTGTAGCCTCATTACTGTCCAATGAATTAATGACACTTTGCAGAGGGTGATTTAGAAATCGACCGAAAGGCTATCCTTTGTACCTATGTCCTTGATGGGGCACCCCCGGGGAGAGTTACTTCCCAAAGTTAAATTGTACATCAACGTCATTAATGCTGCTTAGGATAGAGGTAAATGTACCAATGCCTCCTAAAATGCCCAAAATGTGTGGGGGCCTGTACAGTTGTACACTCTATATCCATTTTTTCGCACCCCTGTGCATTATCATGTTGTATAATTTATTTGCTTTTTTGCGAATGGGAATTGATGGTGTTTTTACAGCTCTTTCACACTGACTCTTCCAAACTTTTTGCTCATATTTTATCTACGTGTGCATTAACCCTCCGTTAGACGCGCGACCTGATAAAACGTTAATTACGCGGGGCCTAGCAACCCGCGTTATATTTTTGTGCTTATGAGTTTCTATTTATTTTTTACTTTATTTTTCTTTCATTCCCATGTTTAGCTTCATTTAACTGAAATATATAAGGTTTTATTAGCATTATCTTACTAGATAGATCAAGGATAAATAAAACGTATTTTTGACACTTTGAGGCAATAACCCTCTAAAGTAATTTAATATGAAGTTATAGAGGTGGCAGAAAAGCCCCTTAAATCAAGAATTGTGAATATAGTTGGTAAGGTCAGAATTCAATTGTTTTTTTCCATGGCTTAGTCCAGTTCTGCATTGGAAAAGATAGTGTTCGCGAGAATTAAGTGATTTATCCGTATAAAGTATCTTTCAGACGAACACATATAGTGGTGGAGAAAGACAAAGTGACAATGTATTGAATAAATATATATTCTGCGAAGTGGCACGAAATATAGAGAAAAATGTGGACTTGTGAAAATTTATAGTCCGTGCACGTGGAGTTGTGGACCCGTAGCGTGATTGGAAGTGACGCCAAGCCATTTGATTATGTGATTTGTGTTAATATGTCGAATATATTTGTACTGCGCCCCAGATACAAGTAGAATAATAGAAAATACTTAAAACTAGTGGGTAAACAATTTAATACAAAGATATCGTTGCAACTTCTTGCAAATTCGTGGGATTTTGTAGATTACACTCCTGTTTGTAAGAAGTAGTAACGTACAATTGCAAAGCAATATTGCCAAGTAACGAGGAAAAACATGTCAATAATATGTAATAAGAATAGGCGCGCAGAGTTTGGTTGACCTCTGTGACACGTATCTGCCGATTAGTCATTGTTGGAGTTAAAGGAATAATAAGGTTATCGCTTCAGCATACAGTCGAGTAAGGTGTAAAATTGGATATCCTAATCAGGCGACTGCATAGGTGCGTTGGTTCGAAAACTAGAACGTTTAGATAAACGTAGGGGTCTCTCAGACCCTTAGCGACCAATGGAGGGTTAATATAGCAATTTATAGTGTACAAATTAATTATAGAACATGAATTGCTAGTTTCATTAGCCTCTAAGCATGAAAGAGCGATTCTGTTGCGGTGCTGTTTGCTCGACATAGTTGTGGATGACGTAAAGGGAGATGGCGGCCAGATAGTGTACGGTACGCTCCGCTCATAGTACGTATGTGAATGGGTTTAGCTGACTGGGCGCGGTCTCGTGGTTGCCATAGTCACGGGCGACGGTAGGGCGGGGATATTGACCTGCAGACACTAGCTGGGGTCGCTTCCGCATGCAAGTGGCATCCCTGCCTGCTGCTGGTGCAATCCAAAAATGTAAACCATCATGTCAACCTTGTCTCCTTTACGTAACTCGCTATTCATGTGTTTGTCGCAAAAGTCAACATTCCTATAAGACTTATGCTGTAACTGATTGGATGAAAAGAATACGTCCCTTTACCATTTTCTTTACTTACTCCTACTTCTTTAAACCATTTTAACCTTATTTTTCCTAAATATTCTCATGTTTTCACTATATATTCATCTGATCTTGGATTAGAAATATCTTTCTAATTTTTAACTCTAATAGCAAATCTTTCCATCTTTTTGTTTTTGTATTAAATTCTCTCTTCCTTTTTCTGTAGCATTAAATTCCAAAATATAGTTCAATTTTCACACAATGTATAGCTGGCCTTCGTAGCGTGATGGTAGCATATCTGCCTCACGTCTGAGAGGTCGCGAATTCGAATCCCGCTTAGGGTGAGTTATCTGGATGTCTTTTACCAAGGTTTTCCCTTATTCTGAGAAGAAAATGTCGCAAGCTCTATAGACCTCGGGCACATTTGAGCATCATTTCATTCATTCACCGTCCAATGTGACACTATGTTGGAGGACGTAAAAACAAATCCACAGCATTTCGTGAATCTCCCCACCCCCTTTTCATCCTATTGTGCCACTTAAATTCTTTACCTCCGTCCTAGGCCAAGCACACCCCATTCTGACCTCTTTATTGCATACTTCGATGTATTTTTCTCTCCCCCATTCCATTTTTAGGAATCAGTTTATTCTTGTGAGAAACAAATATCTGATAAATGCATATTATATGTAGCTCGTTGTTTCTGGATCACTAAGTCTTTGCTGCAGTCTTCAGTTGTATGGGAGTATCCTCTTTAATGACATAAAACATTTTTAGATTCCTAAAAATACTTCTTGCAGTGATGTTCTAGTAATTTTTCACCAGCAAGTGCGTAAGCAAGAAATTAAACAGAGTACAGAATATTTACAAAACACTAAAAGTGATTTGAAATAGGAGATGAAGGCAGAAAAGAGTGTACAAGAAATATAGAAGTGATGAAATATAATTTAAAAGCTGTCATTCGTACCTTACAGTTTTAGTTTTTCACTGATTCACTTAGTTAGGAATGTACTTTCTAAGATGTTAGTGGTCTGTACTCTGATGAGACAGCAAAGAGTTAATATGCTAGAGACTGGAAATTTTTAAATATTTTGATAAAAATACAGATTGAAGAAAATGTATATAACAGTGTTGAAAACGCGAATATTTTCACCTTCGGTTGCTTAAATGTTTCCCTGGAGAATAAATGTAAATGGGAAATGTAGACATATTGGTTTTCTGCAAAGATATTTTGAGAAGCTATTCTGGCTACTTTAAATTCCGACAGGAATGAATATAAGAAAAGACGTCGACAGAAGATGGCAGCCACACTTGCTACTAAAGACCACGACAAAAGAGAAGCTTACTTGCTTCTCCAACTCGGAGAAAGCTCCCTTCAAAGAACCGAAGAGGATAGAGTCTCGAGGTCTGGGCTTCCTTCGAGAAGAAAAATGCTTGTGGGAGGGGACTTTTATGTGGGCATGAAGTGGGATAAGTTATTCCCCTTCCACTTAAAGTGAAGTTAGAATCATGTCAACTTCGTCTAACTCTTCGGTTTTCTCTTTTCCTTGCTGTATGTTTCAAAGTATGCGACTTTAAGACCACAAAAGAATAGTGTTGCATGATATTTCTACAGATGATTGAGTTTGCAAAAAGAATCTTTCGTAAACTCAATAAATATAATAATTGAAAATATAAGCTTTCTAGAGTTTCTCATGGATATCTTTTAAATTTCATGGTTGTCAAAGACAAAATATAACTCTCCAATTAATATGTTTTTAAAATTAGTTATAACCCATTAAATTAATAACAAACATATTCAAGTAAATATAAATAATAGTTATGATATTTTCTCATTAAAATTTGAGTAATGGTCGAAAAAATTAATGCTGCTAAGGGAGTCGAAAGGGTGAATTTTGTGATTTTTTCCCCCAAATTCAGGTTTTACTTCCATATAAATATTTCAGATCTTCCGCTCATTTTGGTATAACTTTCATAGAGGTACCTTAATCGTAAATACATTAAAATTATTATTGACAATAAAACTGTACGTAGGTTTTAGGCATTGAGTTAAAAAATCATAACTTTTCTTCTGATGATGTTTTTGTTCATCAGTCAACTGTAAAAATATAATTGAACACGTCTTTAAAATGGGCTAAGCACCTTAAATAGTATTCTTGATAATGGGTTATCTATTAACATTGGAGAGATAGGGCATTTCGACTCCGCTTAAAATATTGATTGCAAATTTGAATGCATTTGCTAAATATTGTGATTATGAGTACAAATGATTTCATATGATAATAATTAAAGCTTCATAACACCATTGAAATCATATACTTTACAATAAGGAGTATAAGGTACTTCAAATTAGGCTTACAATAGACTTTTGCCATATTGATGTTGCGGTGGTTTTCCTTTTAGTGAAAGTATCTCAGTTTTCTCTCAAATCGATTAACATTTGCGAAGAAAGCAAATATTTATAGATTAGAACAATTAACTAAAAATATATAATTCCTTACATATATTGGTGTTTAAAAAGTATTAAATGGGAGAGGTTACAAAATGTGCTAATTTGATCTCATCGATTTTGTTTCTTAAAAGCACCAATCACTAGGAAATAACGTGAATCGTAACTGCGGCTACCTTTCTCGTCACTACATGCAATCTTGGATTCGCGAGCAAATAATTGCAGCCTCAGTGCGGGGCAAAGTTTAGCAGGTGATCGTTGATCTAAAGTCAATTGTTACAACTTTTTCCCCAACAAATAAGACCCTATGAGACTGTAAACTGAGACACTCTTTCGATGTTTTTTATATGCTATCACTATGAAAAATCGCAGCTCAAACTGTGACTTAAAAGTGACAAAGGGCCCTTATTATTACATGTAAGATTGGAAACGATAGTCCAATCCGACAAGTCAAACGCTTATGCGTGGCTCTAAAGTATTACATTCATATACCTTTTTCTACTCTTCTTAAACAAATTATTGTTTCCAAGCTGTTGCATAATTTCATACGTCAACCCTCTATTGCAAAGCGTCGCCACTTGCCAACAAAGATGTTTGGTCAAAGGTTTACAATACTGTAACAGTGCAATTTCTGTTGTTATTTTCATACTATATTATATATTATATTTAACAATAAAATTAATGTATTGGTAGCTACTTGCATCATAAATGTATCAATTTATTTCAGTATTATATGGTTTCTTTTGTTTATTGTTCTTTTTCAAAAATAAAAATCCATGCAATTGTAGTCTAAGTAACCCCGGCATCATCCATGTGTACCATCTCACTAGTTATTTTCCGTGGGCCCTTCCCATCCTTTCATACAGCCACGTTTCATTTCAGTCACTAGGATTAAACTTACGATATTCTGCTTTGAGTGGGTGGCCAGTCCATTTTGTCCATGCCTTTAACGTGCCTATTTGAATTATTTCCTATACGATGCCTGTGGCAGGGATATCTAAACGGATTCAGGAATTAGAAGAAGAGCCATACATGTAGCAATATAATTCATACAGTAAAAGACTGAATTCATATAGAATAGTTATTGTATTTGTGTATAAACCATGTTCTATTAGCGAATGTATGTAGTTAAATTGATAACGAAACTTTTTCTTTTTTTTTTAGGAATTTGAAGATTCTAACCGGGCTTCATTCTTCTGGTGTATCTGTGAGGTGAGTACAAACATCTCTTTAATATGTATTCAACATTGTGCAATCTATGCTCAACTAGCCAATTTTATAGACTATTTTTCCACACTTTCGGTGCTCAAGCATTTTACTGGAACACGCAACCCAGTTTTAAAATGTCGAGCACTTTCCTTTGTGGAGACATATCTTAAGAAATTATGTTGACCCAATCAGAAATTTGTATAAATTTGTCTTTTAAACCTATGATTTTTATTCATAACAATCTTAACCCATCTACCTATTTTGTTATTCAGTTTGCGTACCGTACAAGGAGTTCTATTCTCTTAGCAAAGGGTCGCCGTAAAGTCCGACCACCACACGGTGGTACAGCAGCGTGAATCACAAATTGGCATCCCTGCTATAGTCAAACACAGGACGCCTCCTCTCTCAGTTCCGCCATTTCCATCTATACAAATTGGAGATTAAAATTACTTTCATAAGCTTTTTTAAGTCATATTAAGCTCTGACAATAAAAGAAGAACATCATCCTTTTTTTAGTTACTATGTTTATTTTTTTATTACCTACTCTTATTACCATACCTGGCATTTCATTGACAGCAGGAAGAACATGAGTAGAATTATAATTTCAGACTTAGGGAATCCATAAAAAATATTACGTAAGCATCTGTACAAAATTTAATTATAAAATTGTGGAACTTACCAATTAATATAACTTAAAGCAAGTTATAAATGAACTCATAAGTAAAATTGTTATAAACATTAATTTTACTAACACATCGAAATTTTACATTAACCTTAAGGTTGTTTATGAATTAAAATATGTTTTACGTATCCAAATTGGCGACAAATATTCAAAGGAGGTTGATGTGGTAATAAATTTAATTCTATAGTTGAATACGAAAGGTGAATATAAGTTGATGATGATTATAATAATAAATCACAATTATTTATTCCTAAGATTCAGGTTTGCTTTTGCTTTTGGATAATAGGGAAGAAAAAATTTCAAAATGATACTTCAGGTTTTATCCCTTAAAAGCAGTCGTTTATTCATCAGTCGTTTATTCCACTTCGTTAGAAAATAATTGTTTTTTAACAAGTGTGCATTGGATAAATTTCAGTATCCAGAAATAATATGATGAATGTTGCCAAACATTGTGTTAAACGTGTGAAAGTTATGGGCTTTCGAAATAATTGCAGTTTGGAAATCACAGATACATTGTTAAGACTAAAGGAAATAAATATGCTACAATAGCTTCAGTGACTTTTTTCTAGAAAACATAAGCTAAAAGTAATGCATTATTATACGCCACTGCACTGGTTTACGTAAATAAATTCAGTTGTTAATAATTGCCACTACTTCTAATGTTAGTACATTTGTGGAATTCCCACTTGCGAAGCTCAAGTGAGCCATCGACCAGCATTTACGATGCACTTTTGCACTTGCTCTAATAGATAGCTGACTCGATTAGGATTAAAATACAGATAAAAAGATAAAAATATAGTTTTAGGAGCTTATTTTACCAATAGTGAAGTATTTCATTTATAGGATGCTAGCAGTTATGAGTGCACAGATTTCACACGCTGGTAGATTCAAATATGACTAATAAAAAGGTCAATTAACAAATTAATCTATCGTGAAAGCTAACTGAGATAATTCAAACAAGCACTTTTTAATACATTATCTGTACAGTCTGGCAACAGAGTAATCCTGAACAGATGAATATCGTATTTACAAATACGACTTCCACATGCGACGTCTTGAAGTCCAATCTAGACCAGATCGCTACGTGTTCAACTACTGCAAGTAATGAAGGGAGGGTTGGTTTTCTTTCAAGCTTACCGAGTAGTATTCAGGTAGCTAGTTTTTGCTGTCAACATTCCTGACCTTCCGCTCTACACACGCGACAATAAGACCAAGCGTGTCTTTACCAATTTATTCCATTAGACACACTAGAATCCTCATTTTAGCAACAAAAAAATGGAAAATATACAAATAATTCATCTTTTGACTCTCTAATTAAGAAGTAAATAATTAAATAATGGTGACATATTGACAATTATACACTCAACCAATTTTGGTTTTTATTTATTCAAACATACACCATAGATTTTAACCATTAAAGTCTACGCACTCGTGCCGTGTACAAGATTACAGTAGTTTCAAACATGTTATTCTTTATACAATAAAGAGATTTTTCGTAAGATTTCATTTTATCATAAAGGTTCTAACTGAAGAACTTTGCGACAGTTAACGCAAACGTTTCATATTTTATTTAGCCTTAGAGAATATTTGTCTTGGGACAAAACATTTTAGGAATGAAATCCAAGAAATGAGAAATTCTTTAAGTGTTTACCGCAAATGCTCCACGACGTTTATTTTTTTATATTCCGGCTTGCAGCTCGTGATTCCATTTCTCTCCCTTCCTGCCTTACTCTAATACAGGATATTGTTTTGTGAGCTCCTCTTTTTACACAGAGGCCATCTTGGAATGGTTATATAACTTTTAATATGACTGCACACATTTCTGTGTTCCTCTTTACTTTCTCACTGCTTCCTTTCCCATTCCTTTTCGCAGATCTTATGCCTAGTGTATCCATTTCGTATTCGGTTTAATAACAAGCACAGAAGTGAGGAGGGGCAGAGGGAGGAGGAGGGATGAAAATCCAGATTTAATGTTATAGGCTGCTGATGTTGGGAAGATTTCCAGTCGTTTGACCTTCCAATATTTCCCGGAGTAGAAAACCGAGGTCCTAGCCAGACTTTTCTGGGCCTTCAGCTACACTAGTAATATTTGGGCTTTATGTCTTTTGAATTGGAGATTTTACTGGAGGAAGGGAAGAGACTTCCCTCTTCTGCAAGGAGGAAAAAAAATGCTTTCCCTTATACAACTGCCACTGGTGTTTTCTCAGTGAAGAGCAAACGTTCTTCTGAGCGAGCGGGCAAACAGTCACAGATGGTAGAGTGGGGGGGGGGGGGGGGGGGGGGGAATAGCAAATACGTTGATGTCAGCTATGCATGATCGGGCACTCTGCTAAAATGACATGCCATTAGTTACTGGCGAAACAAAAATGTTGCATTTTCGACGGAATGGTCATTCCACATCAATGCCAAACGCTCCCCACGGGGATTTAGAGACTTCCATTTGAGAGCGTTCGCAAAGGATCAAATACTTGTTGTTTTGTTGCTTTTTAACTTTTCTGTTCATCAAAACTTTATAAAATTTCTATTTTGAGACATTAGCAGCAATAACAAACAAAGGATTTACACTTTCACCGCCACCAAAACTAAATCGATATATTAATAGATCCCTAAAATACTTGAAAGTAAGTAAAATTAAGTTTTACAAAGTAATGACAGCTCTAATGCTGGATTACGTCTCAGAGTTTGAATTATGATTAAAAAAACAGAGGAACGGAGAGTTGAAAGAGTGAAAGAGATTTCTGAGATCTGTTGCGGGATATACCCAATCAGATAAGAAAGGGACATTCAGGGAAATTAAATGTTGTGGCCAACCTGTAGAACATAAGATTATACAACTGTAAATTGTTTTAAGCTGCTTTCGTTTGTTTAAATTTCAAATTGATTTGGGATTTGCTTATGTTTGTCATGGGTAAGATTAATATTGGAATGGTTTGAAGGTTAAAAAAGCCCCAAAAATCCAAACTGTCAATGTAACAAGTGCAGATTTAGTGGCAGAAACAGCACGTCTGTTCTGAAGGACTATTTCCGGTGAAGAAACCTAAACAACACTAAAAAATTTGCAGAAATATACATTCTTTATGAATGTTATGCGAATGAAATATTTGATACAATACTAAAAAAACTTTAGCAATGATACCAATTTGTGATAATTTATACTTTGCAGTAACCCCCCCCCCCTTCTTTATTGACGCTCTTTAACTACTATAGTTCTCAGCGTCCTATTATAAGTTGGGCGTGAAAGATCGCTTAATTTTACCCAGAGGGCGCTTTGTCAAGCTCGACGTTCTTTTAGGATTTTTACACCCGAAAACATGCAGCTCCCTCCACTGAGTTCGAACCCGAACCCGCAAGCATTTTACTCCTAGACCACTCAGTTCTATTGAGCTGCAGTGTACTAAAAGATAATCAAACCCTTGCCCTTGATAACCCCAAAATTTTATATTTTCGTGTAAAGTAAGTATTCTTTTTTCCCCACAATATGCCGAATCGATTTTTTCAAATCCCAATGACTTGTAATCACTTGTACTCAATTTAACAAGGTTTTTCTTGTACAGAAATAGTTTCTAAAAAATTGCTTTTCTCAAAAATGTCTAACGATTTTTATTAAACTACCTTATGTTTAGCGTATTTCCCTACCAAATGAAATGTATATCTTGAATTCTCTTAAATTTCCTTCTGAAGTCCTCTTCATTCTGAATGACCTTTGCAAACCTCGTAAAGTGTATAGGATAGACATTTTACTTCACGAAAAATGTAAACGTCGTTAAAACACAGTTTTTTATATACAATTTTTTGGAGTTAATTTCCGGGATGCTCCTTGTTATTTGTTTGAATTTTTCGTCCTTATGCTTTTCTCAAATAAAAATATGTTATTCTTTTATTTATCCTTGGCCACAAAAGGATAAAATGTTTAATATCGCTTGAAGCCTACTCTATCCCTTGCAAGTACAAGAAAATTAGCAATAAAATAATTTGTGCAAATATTTTATCTCGATTCACATAATCATGGAATATTTATATTTATCTTAAAGACATATTTGCTATATTTTCAGGGCTTAAAAGACTATATTATAATACAACAAGGTTTAAACTTGGAAAATTAACAAAAGCACAAAATTTATATTTTTGACGTAATTACCTATCAACCCAAGTTGGAGGTGTAGCGTTACTTGTAGCAAATGCTTGAGTATTAAATTTTGGAAAATGAAATTAAATTTGTAATTGTACCAAATCTTAGAAGAATTGAAGTATATCTTTGGGATGGCCAGAAGAAATAAAAAAATTAAAATAGCTCAAACCAGATTAGAAATAAGGGTTTGTAAGAATAGTTTGTAATGAGTAGAGAAGGTCATGTGAGTGCAACACGTCAGATGTTCTATAACTTCTCATCATTCATCATATTTTGTAGTTTTATTGTTCACTTTGGTTTATACTTTGTTATGGGCAAGGGTTTGTGTTTACCGAGCGAGCAAGCAAGGGCAGACAACCCACGCCCCTTCTCTCATCGAGGTGCATTTTATTGGAACATTTACGTATGCTTCCTTCATAGCGGTACAAGGCAAAGGAAGGAGATGAGCAACAAACGGCCAAAGAAGGAAATAAAAAAGGGTAGGGGAGAAGAACGACTTGAGGGAGGGAGGGTTAGGAGTTTTACTGGAATTTCATTATTTAGTTGAAGGTTGAAGCCTGACCTGCAGGGAAGCCGACATTTCTATAAAATCCTAAGCAGCAGCTGAAAAAAGGCACATGAGCTATTTTCCCATACTTCCTCCACCCCCTCTAGGACAACTTTTTGTATTTTTACATATCTCTATGCATTGTGTTACCAGCTTACCTTCTTTTTCATGAAGTATTGTGTCATTTCTCATAAAAATACTCCTATGCAATCGTAAGCGGCTTTCTAAAACTCGCGGAATGTTTAATTTTATTTGTGTACATATTGCCTCAGATTTTCTTTCTTCCACTTCCAAGCAATAAGAACCACAAACTGCCAACGTCATGAGGAAATACTTATAAACGTTAACATCGGACGTACTGATGCGTGCTTCATGCATATTTTCTTGAAATATAACAAAAAATTTCTTTGTATGCGTTGTTTGCAGTCAGTTTTACAAGAAGACTGCATAAATATCTTTTGGAAATATGCGTATAGCTTTCTCTATGGCAGTTATTGAACCTGAAGCAGTACTAGAATATTAGGACCATTGAAAAGGTTGTCAAGATTCCGCCAAAGCTCAGAAGCAACAAAATAACAGGAAGGCGACTGCTTAACTAAGACCGTCAGCTAATAGGTTTCTCAAACAAATGAGGCGTAAAATAATAGCACAGCTACCTGTGAGAATATGAACAAGAAGCTGAATCGATTTTAAACTAAATAATCCTGCAACAGACGACAATAAAAGGTATGATGCGTACTGTAAATGGACACCAAAGTCGAGTTACAAGAGGAACTACGCCAGCATTCGCCTATAGACCCGGGAAAACTACCAACAATACATGTTTATTAAACTAATTTTCCCTGGCGCACCTTCGAGACTCTCTGCAACTGCCTGTCAATGGTAAACAAGAACCTAACGATTTAGAATTTTATATATCGAGGTTTTATGCCTTTTGGAACTATTTATAAATTTGCTTTAATTTTGGCGTTTGCCTCTCTTATTTGGTACATTTATCTTTATACTTATTTTTATTTCATATTGAAATTTATCTCTCGCTTTTGCCAAGATGATGGCCCGTCACCAGGAATCCAACCCAGAACCTCCCAAATGTTAGTCTCACACGTTACCACGTAGCATCTCACTTGGTTTTGCCCACCCAATGACATTTCAACCAGAATATCAATGATATTCTTCTGCTATGCCACTAAATAAATTTTGTCCCTGTGCATCTATAATGTTAATACTGCACCTGTCAAAACTTTTTAGTATTTTTCTCTCCTTCTGCAATTATTACTAAAGCAACTGGTTTAAAGGCGTTATTGTGAGAGGTAGAATGAGACTAAAAAATTCAATGCCATAGCCAGGATTTGAACCAGAGATCTTCGCTCTACGCAGGCTGCTCTAGTCAATGAGCCACCATGGCAGCTTGTCAGCATGACATTAAATTCCCCAACTGATTCGCGTAGTTCCTGCTACACCGCTAGGTTATTGTAAGTCTGACCCCAGGGTGGAAGGGATGAGATGAGAGCGCTCTGCGGGATGTGTAACCAGGGCTAGGGGCGCGAGTCAGCGACCCCAATGTGAGCTAGAGAGATATAAATTAGAAATGTGTGATATTTGCAGCGACAAGAAAGTCCTTAAAGTACAAAAATGTAGAATGGAAATCACTACATTAGTCCTAGTCAGTTACCCAATCACAGTTATGAAGCCTTAAAAATGGAACTCTTTAAGCAAGCGATGATATATTATTGGAATCGTTCAGCGAAGACGTCCTAGAAGAGAAGTTGCTCCAATAAAGAACAAAGTGAAGAGATTAAACGACGCTGTGAAAGTTACGAGCGATTAGAAGTGGAAAGAAATGGAAATGGTGTTTATGAACAAATTAATTCCTTTTCACGAAATGTGCTCTGCTGAGTTAGTGTCTCCAACTCTGGTCCTTGACGTTTCCATTTATCGTTTCCTCGTCCCCCGGCCGTTTCCGTGGTGCTTACGTCACTTCCCGTAACTCGCCTAGCGCTATCTACACCTTTAATGGCGTCACTTCTACATATTGCTGAGGTACTAAATATTGTAATCTGGTACACAAGTTTTGTGTACATGTATTCGTCTGCAGCGATGCGGGAGGGAGGGAGATCAACTTTATGGACCTGTTAGTAGGGGTAGTTAGGATTCATGAAACGCTCCCTTGATGTACTTTCAAGCAAGCAAACTGCTTGCCATGCCCTTCCCTGCCGTTTTCATACCATATTACAAACTAGGGCGTGAATATTTTCTCTTGCTCGCCCTTTCAGCGCATTTCTACACACAAGCTGGCTGCAAAATCGCACCCAAGAATCCAAATAAGTCGTACATGGACTGAAGAAGTTAACTCAGATATGTTGTACAGAAAGCGAATTTAGTAAAATACAAGGGTATCATGATTCTTCGTACCTTCCCCTTCTTTATCCCTCTCGAAATACAGCAGTGTTCAAAATACTGTGGCTGGACATAGTTATAGGTAACCAATGATACTTCGGCGTGAAAGGAAAGTATTGATTATTCCTGACGTTATGCAGCTGTTGTTGATTCATAGCATGGTATATAATTCAGAAACTACACGTGGCCAGGTCATTGGTCCATAGTAAGCTGGTAAAACAGTTGGACAAATTTCAGAAACTGAGCAAATTAACAGAAATGTAATTAAATGTTAGTATTACCCAGAAAGGCATTATAAGAAACTGTATTATAATATAACGTGATAAAAGAACTGTTTAAAGCTATTTGGATAGGATATTTAATTCCAGTATAAATAAGCGGAGGAAGTATTGTATTCCATCCAAAAATTCGATGTCCAAATTTCACCGGAAAAAAATGTTTTGAGGCCCCTTGAATCCAAAAAAATAAAAAAGCATTTTTTAGAAAAAGGTCTGTGTGTGTGTCTGTTAGTCTGTGGACAGCATAAGTCAAACACAAAAAATCAGTTAAAAACCAAAGTTGGTATTTAAGTTTGTCTTTCAAGAATGCGACACGAAGATTTTGAAGAAACTTTGTCCACCCTAAACTACCCTTTACATGGAAAATTTTCCAAAAATATTGATTTTCTTGAAAACGGTTAATGATTTTGATTAAAATGCCATATGTTTTAGAAATTTTATAACAAAGAAATGTGTATTTTGAATTTTCTGGATATATCTTATGTATTCCTGACTGGATAACTTTGGAATAACTCGTAAATCGTAAGAGATAGACCAAATCTTGCTATACAAAAATATAGATCTCGCTAAAACACACAATCTATGTCCAAATAAATTCTTTTTTTAGAGAGAACCATTTCGGAGATATTCCTTGTTAGTTGTGTGAGTTTTGGAGCACTTAAACTTTCGTCAAATGCAAGATATTCATTTTTTTTATATCTTAGGCGTGCAAAGAGAACAGAATCTCAAAGCTTTAAAAGTCTACTGTATTCCCATATTCTCCTTGCACCTACAAGGGAATAAGCAATAAGATAATTTCTGCAAATGTTATCTTAAGTAACACGAAGATTTTTTTTTGTAATAACTTTTATTACGACACACGCTGTTCTTTTAAACCATGCGTAAATTCCTGTTGCCTCCAAGCAACTGTTAAGACCAGGCGCAGGACGCCAAGTCATTGTTGCCAACTAGCTTCGCTCTGTAATTATATAGTACTATTGGGTGCGCTGCGATAAAAAGTAAACCATAACACCCATGAAATTCTCTCCACCAATCAGCGCTTACGATTTTACGGTTCCACGGAAAAACTCAAATCAGATTGCGTGGTCTCAGGGATCGAATCCGGGACCTCCCAAATGCATGTCGCACACTTTGTAAAGGCATGTGTAAGAGATACACTGACCCCTCCCCCCCCCCCCCCCAGCAATACAATTATCTCGTTGCACAAGATTAGATGAATATGCTTTATGAAATAACCGCATGCGATGCTCTATTGTTAGTGCAATTTATCTCCCAACAAGAGATTGGCGGATTCTAAAACTGTGGCATGAATTCAATTAATTTACAAATAAGTAAAGGATTCAAATCAACTAAATTAATAACAAATATAGCAAAATGCGAGTAATTTATAACGTTTGAGTGCAACGTTTATCCATAAAGCATTAATTGGCCGCTACAAAGGGTTTTGAAAGCCTTTGATTAGGCAGCTGTGATTTCACCACTTTTTCATGAAATTCTCGGCATTCTGCTGCAAATCGGATCACTGAGGGCTCATAACACGCTTTTTGCTTGTAATTTACACAACCTAAACTATATTAGGAACAAAACTGCTAAGATATAAATTGTTTTAAACTCCCTCTTTATATTATGCACGAATTTTCCTTTCGATCACACGCTTCGCAGTTCTTTCTTCTTCTTTTTTTTTTTCTTTCTTTTTTTTTTTAATTCTTTCTTTTTTTGTTTATTTTTTGTTCTCTGCTTTAGAAAGTTCGATATCGATTTTTCAACTGAAATAGGTATAAGCTTAGAGGTAATTGCAGCTCTCAAAAACCATGTTTGCTCTCAAAAATGTTGTATCGATATTTCATCACGAATGCATGTTTTGAGGTCCACTTAAACAAGAAGTACTTTTAGACAAAGCTCCTGGTCACCGGCACACATGTATAACAATTCACAAATGAATAGTTAGGCTTTTAAAAATGATCATTATTACATATTTAAATTTCCAAAGCTACTTCCGCGACAAAACTAACTTAATGGTTGCTGTTTTTCTTGCATCATGCATGTAACCAAGTAGTTATTCATAAGTTTTAAATTATTTCTAACGCCCCAGTTAAAATCTCATAGTAACCAAAAATGAAAATTTAACTCATTTAATTACTAGCTATATATACGATATTAAACTCTGTATATGATCTAGTCGGTTAGTAACATCCAAGGCTTTTTATTTTAAATCTAAATTCAATATAAGTTAATAGGAGGCAAAATTCACCTTATGCAACCATTTATACCTAGTTTTAGCGATGACTAGCGTATAGCAAACAGAAGAATCGCTTTTGTATGGATACATAATTCCGTAGATAGGATTATGTGACTAAGTTGTAACGTTAGAAAGCGTTATGCCACTGTGATGCAACAGACTTTTGATTTTTCCACCACTTTAAATGATAATTAATAAAATATTAGAAGCGTGACATCACTCCAATAACACCGGTTATTTTGCATGGGCCCTCCCCATCCTTCCCTGCGGTCTCTGCGATTTGAACTCACGATTTTCGGCTTTGAGTGGATTTTGACTGGTTTAGGAATTGGAAGAAGAGTGGCTTATCTAACAAAAGAAGGTTAAATTACTAAACTTATAACAATAAGAAGGGAAATTAAGTTTCTTCACGGTAGTATTTCTTTTTATGGCGTATACTGCGAGTAAAAGGGTCAAAATGTGGGTTCTTGAATTATTTCAAAATTTATTCCATTAAAATATCTGAGATAGCAGGGAAGTAAGGGAGTGGAAATTAGTTAGATCGCTAACACACCATAAAACAGCAAAGGTAGGTTAGATGTCGCAATAAATTAGTTGGCGTCTGTACTTTCTCATTTCAGTTGCTGTAACATACCCATTCAGCATCCCATATTTTCGGTCGTCAATGCGCTGTAAGAGAGAGAGAGAGGAGCTTCATTCTGGGACCTCGTGCTCTCTCTGTCTGCCAGAGATGTAACGCAATGTAATTTCCTGTCAAGCTAAAGGGTAGGGGGAAGAAGAACCCGGGTACAAATCATTTTCTATCCTTTCCATTTCTGGCATTTGCACTAAGTTTGGACCACCCCTGCACCTCTCACCTTATAATCGTGCCAACTTGATTTATCGCTGCATTGGGAATCCTTCCTTCTCACAGAAAGAAAACCTCTCCAGCAGCAAATGGCACAAAAACACGCAGAGGCCAAGGAAAAGTGACGGAAACGTTTTCGTAACGTAATTCGGTGGTGATCTGATTCTAGTGTATAAAATATACGAGCTCCTTCCTTTTTGTTTTGTGTCATCGAAAGATTGGAAATGAGGGAGGAAATGTGGTGGCAAGAATACGAAGGGGCTGAAAGGCAAGAGGAGTTTGGAATGAAATTTGATTATGCATCATGTTATTCTCCTCCCACCCACTTACCGGCTTTCTTTCACCGCCTCTTGATTCAACTTTCTCCTGTATATGTTCTCAAAAGAACAGAGATTCCCAACGGCGATGTTCCAGAATTGAAAATGATGTTAAGAACCAAGGGAGCCGGGGACACTTGGAGGGAAAAAACCCTCCAGATCGATCCTTCAGGCACTGCTTGGTCTTAAAATGTCTGAGCAAAGAATAAAGTTGGCCACTATATGAAAATGCCATATTAGATTACCATTTGCCTTCGATTACGTGGTCGCTTATCCTGGGTAGCTTCATGAAATTGAAGGACTAGCCATGAAAAAGTTACATAATTCGATTCACTGACATTTCAGGCTAGATAAATTACAATGCTAATATTTCTACTATTTACCTTTACCTTTTTCCTTAAACTATACACTATACGTAATATTCACAATGGCATTACCAACCTTCTGTAATTTTCTAAACTTAAGTTTTTTTATTAAATGGGTACAGTTAATAGTTATTGTTGTCCACTGTTAATGCTACTGAAACAAAGTTTTCATTTGAGAGGTAGAACTGGAACTTAAAAATTCAATGCCACAACTGGGATTTGAATCACAGACCTTCCGCTTACCAGGCGGCTGCTATTGTGACAAACTGCCAGAATGGCATTAAATTCTCAAACCAGTTCGTATTTCTCCTGGTAAACCACAAAGGCAGTCTCACATCAGAGACAAATTACCCCAATGGTGACTTACTATTGTAAGCGGAAGGTGTGTGGTTCAAATCCCAGTTGTGGCATTGAATTTTTAAGTTCCAGTTCTGCCTCTCAAACTTTGCCCACACACGGCTTGTGTGTTTAAAAACACCAACAGTAAGTTTGTTGGCATAAATAAATAAAGTTTTCATTGTTCATCATTTTGAGAAACAATGAAATGTCAAAGTACTGCCTCGTCGGTATAATGTGATTCATTTAAAAAAATAAAAACGAATATAATACCCAATTTCAAAATAAATTTGTTTTAAAAATTGCTGAGACATTTTGTTGCCAATGGCTGAAATGTCATGAAAATCGAGAAAGAAAACACCAATTCTAGTGTTAAAACGACGTATTATGGCGGAATAAATAGTGCGACATTCCGATCTTCCTAACACAAGTGCCATAAAATGAATGACTTATGCAACAAGACAGCTAAGACGTCATGAGTGCCACAACATAATTTTCTCCAATGTGCCTGTAACAAAACCTGAAACTAACACTCGTAAATTAACACATTTTCGTATCTCCATCCACATTTCTTTTTATATTATTTTTCGTAAATACCCTTTTTATTTTTGTGGTATTAATAAACTCTTTGCGTCGTTCAAAATGCCAAGTGGAATACAGTTTATATTTTCAATAGATTTATTATTACTTTCCATTTTCCTTTGTAAGTGTTGAAACAAATGAAACATCTGCTTAACAACCATATTACGTCATGCATCTCAAATCTGACACATAATTTTACATTTAGTAAATTGATTACTCTCTCTTTTTCGCTCTCTGTCTCTCTCTCTTGTGTGTGTGTGTGTGTGTGTGTGTGTGTGTGTGTGTGTGTGTGTGTGTGTGTATGTGAACAGATAACTCAAAAACAAAAACTTAATTAAATATAAAGCTTATTGTTTACGTTCACTCTATCAATTCTGATTAAATTATGTGGTTAAGATATTTTCATGACAAATTAATTGCATATTTTGAATGTTCTGGGAATAGCCCCGAAGTCCTATTCATTCTAGATGACCCTGCATAACCGGTAAACCGTAAGAGATTAATAAAATAGTAAACCCCAGCACAACGACCCATGAAGGGCCATGGGTTGCCGCCCAGCCGCTACGTACTCCACCTCTGCCCACTATAGGCGTCATTGGTGAGGTGCAGAATTGGAAGGTGGAACGTGGTCGGCGTCCTGAGCCCTCCCGGCCAGTTACGCGCCTTCTCGACCTGGAGATTAACAAAATTTCACTACATAAAAATGTAAGTTTCGTCCAACACATTTTTTGTGAAGTTAGCTATTTCAAAATATATTCCTTCATATTGGTTTGTATTTTCAAATAGCTTTTTGTCAAATGGAAATTTTTTTCTCCTGGTTATACAAAAACAGAATTTCAAAACCATCAGTCACCAGCTTTTAAATATGTGAGTATGGAAAATATGGTTTAAATCATTGTTGCTTTTTGTTACTCGGGGTCGAAGAATGCGACGAACTTTAAAACAGCATTCGCAAAATGCCACTATCTGCTGCAGAAACAAAAGAAGCTATGAACACAGCGCATGTGTGTGTGTGCTTTTTAAGAAGTGATAGATAAATTTGTCTTAGCGAACAAAAGAGGACGAAGTTCTAGTTGTAGTGAAATTAAAAAGAACATAGAAAAGACAAACTCTGATACGAAATTAGGCGTAGCAAATAAACTTACGTATAGTGCAAACATTCCGTGGTTAGTGTGTTTGTGCAAGAACATGGAAAAAGATGAACGCTTGGCGTTATTATCAAGTAGGCAAACGGCAGGTGACGGCGACCCAAATGGTGACTGTAAAATCATTGTTTAAATGTTAACTTTAAAAAATAACACAATTATCGTCGGCTTTACTTTTAAAAACCAAATGTCAATTTTGATTTGTGCACTTCTACGAAACTGTTTTATGTTCCAGTTTAAACACTGATAGAAAGTCATGTGAGTGTAACGCATAAGGCCGTGTAACAGCTTTGCGGGCTGTCGGTTTTAGTGGGATATGTTCCCGTGTTTGCTTTAACATTCCCTTTATTGTCCTAGCGAGATAACTAAATTTATTTAGCATGTGTTGGCTATTATTGTTGTTGTAATAACAATAATTACTGTAGTTGTAGTAGCAGTTGAGCCGTCCGTGTTGTTTTTGTAGCGGCCCCTCTCTGTCTTTGCACAAATCTGACCTTCATTAAGCCAGCTTCCGAACATCACAGAGCTATGCACTGGACCATTTCTCCTCTAACGTCTTCATTAAAGCTGTACCGCAGGTTTCCACAAAAGCTTCTTACTAATAACAAAGTCTTCCACACTCCACCGCACCCTCGCGTTGGAAAATGAGGTAGGATGTTGCAAAGTTTGTAGGCACAACTTGTTCTTTGCCTAGCTCATTATCCCGCGTTTTCAACCTCCTTTATCTTCAGTAAACAACCAAAGTTGCCGACAGTAAAACTGACCATTGAGACAAAAGCCAGCAGAGGTTTTTATGTGAACTGCTAAAGTGCTTTAGAAGAGAAGAATGCAAAGCAGTCAAGATTGCTGCACAAAACATACTTGTAGTTTCTGTGTTTGTTTTATGGAGATGTAAAGACAAAGGCGTAGCAGAGACAATTACAACAAAAAATAACTAAGCCGTAATTTTCCTTGCCAAAGCTTTGGTTACTCATTTGCTAAGACTTTGGTAACCACATCTGAGATGATGGAATCAGTGATCATCAAAGTCACCACAATAATACTTCGAAAATCCTCTTGTGGCAATACTGCAGCGTATTTTCAGCACTTCGGTTGTGTTCCTCAAACTGCATCTCTGTGTATCGTATATTATCAACAGATAGTATGGCCTCCTATGTACCCAGGGAGCTGAAACTCCGTGAGCCTTTTCCATCAGGGCAACTGTCTATTTTATACACCACTACCCAGCTTATGCCAAGACGAAAGTGTATATACAACCGTCCACTAACTCTCCAGGGCAGTATCGAAGGACACTGAGGACTCTCACAACCGCCTGAGCACCGCCCAGAGTACCCCATCTGCCATGGGTATCGGAAACCACCGACCCGCCGAGTCCAACCCAATCCGATTAACATCCTTGCGGGAGGAGCTTAATTGTTCGTGCCGACGTACTTTAAGTGTATGATATTAAGCAATAGAGAATATCTATTGATTAATGCCACACAAATTAATCTGACTAAAATGTTAATCCTTAGTGAGATCTACATATCTTATACTGTAAATTTTTTTTCATATCTTACGGTTTATAAGTTACATAAAAGTTAATAAAAATGCTAACTAAACAAATACTAGGTTTTCATGTTTGGAATAAGTTTTTGCGCTCGCAAAATTATCATCTGAAACCTTCTCGTCGTATTACTAGAGACAATTATTTTCGTTGCATCCTTGGAACCCTCTGAACTTGAATATACACATTACTTTCTGGATCCAGAAAGCTTTAAAACATTTATTTCCTCTGTGATACCCGCGAGGAATCACTTTCGTAATCTACCTAACACATTTCTTGGAAATAAAGCAAGCATAGACATCAAGAACAAAGTGGAAGAAATGTTTCTGGATAGTAAACTGCACTCGAGTTTGTGTAAAGAGAGAAAAGCTTTCAGCGTTCAACTCTGAATGAGTTTTAAAACGAACTAAGGTGCAAAAATGAGATTAAGGGAATGAGCAATGAAATACGATGAAAAAAGTAACGGAATGAAAACAAGATTAAAAGAAAGAAAAACATTTCGAAGAGTCAGGATTAAAAATGGCTTTCTACCGACGTCCTTCGTATACTCTCCGTTGCATGAATATGTGATGCGTTCATGCACCGCATGCAAAACTCAATTGGATTGCTAAGCAGAGAATACAGAACTGCACTCCGGGATTATAATAACCCAGAGTAGAAATTTGCTCTCTGCCACACAATGTGTTCTTTTTAATGATGTCATTTATATATTAAAACCTCTTCTTGAATAATTTTACAGGCGCACTTACAGTCTTCATGTGCTGGCTTCCACATCCAAAGGCACTAGGTTCGATTACCGGGTCGGACTGGGTGGCTCACTTGGTTAGACGCTGGCCTGTTGATCCCAAAGTGGCGGGTTCAAATCCGGTCCAGACCGATGGTTTTTAAGTGTGCTTAAAAATGGCAACTCCACGTCAGTAGATTTACTGACATAAAATAACTCCTACGAGACAAAATTCCGGCACACCAGTGGCGCTGATGTGATCCTGGCAATTCACAGCGTCGTTAAACAACAAAATAGTTTAATTTTAGTCAATTACCGTCTAAAAGAAAGAATTTTTCTTTAATAATGGTTCATCCTTTAATGAACGAAAAGGCCATATAGAATACAGCTTACCAAACTAAGCTTGCATTGAGTTGCTAATTTGTGTCATGCTACAAGATGGCAGCACTGTAGAAAATTGCTCATTAGACAGTATTTTACAAGAATCTAACTTAAAATATATATGGTGCTCGTAATTTATTCGAGAGAAAGCTAAATTAATAATGCTGAAATATTAAACTATTTAAGGTAAAAATGCATCTTTGAAACTTGACTAAAAGTAGGAAAATGACAAATTAGTTTCTCGTAATAAGATAGCATGAACTTTAAAATTTAATGGAACATATTTTTCAACATTTAATATGCAAAATACAAGTTTATTAAAGCTAATCCAAACTGTTGTGGGAAGAATTTTTAAATTTACCCCTAGAAATATTGTGAAGAATCGACCTTTTTAATTTTCAAATTCAATATGTAACAAAATTTATTAATGAGTGACGGAGGAACTGGAAAATATGCATTAACAGGATGGGAAACAACCAAAGAAGGCAGACCTTTAGATGGGAAAAGGAAAAGAGGAAGACCCACTAGGAAATGGATTGACTCTTCCGAGGAATAAAAGGGGAAATGAACAGGATATTAACCAATATACAAGAATAAGAAGACTTTTAATTAGCTAGGGTTTAAAGCTAATCCTGTGAATAATGGACGTTAATGGAGAAATCCTCCTGACTTAAATGTCAACAGTTATTTGACATACCTACTCTGAATCTTTCAAACTTCATCATTGTTTACCTTAGCAAGCATAAGCATATTAATGCACGTGGTGTTTTTCCCGTCCAAACCTGCACCAGATTTAGTAATAGCGTTGTCCTCGATCACAATGACCGTTTTTATATTGCATAAATCCTTGTTAAGGTTTCCATTAAGTTTTACCGCACACACGCACACAAAATTCATTATGGCGCTATTGCACTCGTGCACCAGGCAGTGTTATCTGTACCATAAACGCTATCAACTGGAGCTAAATTTATTTTCCTGACTGTCACATATATTTATAAAATATTTTTCCTACATTCCCTGATGAATGATTACGCCGGTCTATAAATAACGTGCATTTCTGGGTTTTTATTGCCTTTTAGTGGTTTCTGTCCCCCTTAATGCTATGGAAAATTAATATTGATTACAAAGCAGACTTTAGATGCATTGGCAGCGCTGGAGTCAATAAATTATCTCCCCTTATCTACTTCGCTTTTCACAAAACATTATTATATAGTCTTCAATACCGCACATGTATATACCTACCGTACTCCCTTTATTGCCTAAAAATAGTGACTAAACAATTTAACATTTTAACATGAAGCACCATGATTAACCCAAAGGTTACACCATTAAAATTTAAAAAGTCATATTTATATTGAAAAGTCATTCCAAAGGTACAGATTTAATTGGTTGTTTTGAGAACTTACATGACCAATTTCATAAGAATTGCATGAAAATGCTTCGTGTGGAACATTTTCAAAAATCTTAAATTTCAAAACAAAAGAAAGAAATATATTCCAAATTTGTAGGTACATTGTATATATATATGTAATATGAACAATCAAAAATATTTTTAATAAGTATTTTAAATACAAATGTAATTTTTGTGAGATTTTTGCTAAATGTTAGGGGTGAATTTCCTTTAAACAAAATATCTGTCAGGAAATTGCCAGCTTTCTCAATTCGAAGTACTGTGAGTGCTGGTTTACAAGAGGTGCCAACAACGTACGAACAACGACGGTGGCTAGCTTCAGCACTTCCTTTTATAAAGTTGGTAAGTAAATCCTTTAAGAGTAGTTTTAAATGTGTGGCATGGTTTGCATCCGCATCATTTTATGATAGTCACAGGCGCCAACGAACACCACCAATCGAACAGAAAAATAAAATGCCTCGTAGTCGGTTCTTAGTTGATTGACTCTCCCGGTATAAACACTAAAAACCAGTCATTTACTCTCCAGAGGAGAGGATTTTGATTAATGTTTGAGATATTTTGATGACAAATAAAATGTATATCTTGAATTTTCTAGCTAAGCCCACTATTTACTCTGGATGACTTTTGCATAACTGGTAAACTGTAAGAGATAGATCAAATCTTACTATACAAAAATGTAGATCTTGCTAAAACACGCAATTTATGTCTAAATAACCTTTTTGTAGAGGGAATCATTTCATAGACATTCATTGTTATTTGTGAGAGTTTTGGAACATCGCTGTTCATTTTTTACATAAGAGAATGCAAAGAGAATGGAATTTGAAAGCTTTAGAAGATTTGACCGTCGCTCAAAGTCTACTGTATTTACATATTCCCGTTGCACGTGCAAGAAAACAAGCAATAAGATAATTTCTACAAATGTTGATCTCAATTAACACAAAGAAGATACAAGAATAAGAGTTTGTAAGAATGGTTGGTACAACAGTAGAGAAAGTCATGTGAGTGCATCACGCACACGCACATAGAGACGCACACATACTTATATGCATATATACAAAATAAATATTCGTAACTTGAAAGGTATTACTATACACTAATCCGACAAATTGTGTATTTTACTCGTATATGATAGTATTAGCGTGCATAAATATGATAGGTAGCAAATGTTTACGTAACGCATACCTCCGGCTTGCCTTCTTTTGGTGTGCCATAATGTTATATGCTACATTCACATGACTTACTCTACCCACAATTCTTTACACAGAACTTAAAAACTCCACCCAAATTCGCATAGCACCAAAACGACTAGTCGATTAAGTACCAAACGTATGCATTTAATTTTAAATGTAAATATATTTCAGAAAATAAAGAATTACAAAATGTTCCATTTAAAGGGTAACTTGTGTGACATTTGTGAAATACGTTGAACTTACATATCACACGCGCACTTTTCTCTGAATTTTTTTCAGGGACCTCAAAACTAAAATTATGAATATGAAATATTTCGCTGAAATATTGACATCGAATTATTGGGTGGAATACAATACTTGCTCTATTTACTGTCTATCTAGCAGAGGAAATATAAATCTAATTTATTTTTTTACTACTGTTAAAATGTTATTTAATTGATTCTTTTAAAAAAACTAATTTACTATTTTAACTGTCTATTTTCATTTTTATATTAAAATGTTAATGACTAAGAAAACCAAAACACAGTTCTAAAATGCTTTATGAGATTTTAAATAATAATAAATGTGTCATACTTTTTATTACTCTCTCTAGAAGTTGGATTTGTGATGCAAGTAAATAAAGTAATGGCTTTTCGGTACAACACCTTCAGGGCTCATTTGGTAACGTTAGAGCGTGCTCTGCTTGTGAGTCTGATTGGATAAAACAATTATCGGATTGGTTTCGACAGTAAAGGTACTGGTGACGATGTTCTGTTCCGAAAGAATTGAGCAAAAACAAAAAAGAGACGACCGGAGCAGAAATAACGCTCCAGTAAACTGGATATTGCACCGCTGAGGGCTTGTGCGCAGGCGCGTATCTGAGCGGCTTTAACCTGCGGTCAAGTGGAGGTTTTATCCGAAGAAATGCCACCTGCCACCTCGCAATTTATCGTTCCAATCCTGAAACCTGGGCATTAAGAAACGTAAGTACGCAATTTATCGCCCTGTTCTCATTTGCACCTAGGCTTTGTCATCTGTTGTAAACAAAACGCTTAAAATATCACTTAAAATAGAAATACAAATATTTATGTAAAATAGAAGAGGATTTTATTCAGTATTAAAACAAAATCCATTCATTGCAAAATTCAAATCGGTACAAAATGCTTGTACTATGACATGACAAAATATTTATATCAATCTCTCACAATGAATTTTCACTTTCTCTGCTTTCAGACTGCCCGATAGTAATAAAGTAAATATAGCTAACGGATATATTTGTGAAAATACCATTTTTATAGTTGTAAAATTATTTCCGTATTCATACAAACGAAAACACGCAAATATGTTATCGACGAAAGAATATTTAGTACTTTTTTAATTTATACTTTTCTGAAACTTTGACGTTCATGTTGTAGTTATTGTTCTCAAAGTTAAAAGTAGTTGTTTGGGACGAATTACATTTAAAACTTGTTAATAACATCTGATAGGCTTTCAGTAAAATTTCAGTAGGAATTATCTGAATACCTTTATGCTATTTTTAGCATATTCTTAATATATTTTGAATGAAAACGTTACTGATATATTTATAAGACTGATATGTTGTCATAACATTTAATTATATTAAAACTTGCCTGGAGTTCAATTTTCGCTTACATGTTTTATGATTCTGAATAATTTAACTTTAGTTTGTAGGCTTTGATTTGATTTCTTGTACAATTAACTGCGTGTATTAGAATGAACCTTAGTCCATTCTTGCATTAAGGTGCAGAGAGCAGCATTACGCGACGCCGCGCCAAAAATCCGCTTATAGCCCAGTGGAAATTAGTAGCTCCTCCTCGCTTCGTTAAGCAAACATACGCCTAAAGTAAATAGGGCCCATGAACGCGTATTTTCATTTAAGATAAATTTTATAAATGTCATATCCTCTAGTAACGACAGCTTTGTTTAAGCCATATAAATAATTACTTATTTAATGCCAGATGAAGAAAACCGTTGCTTTATTTATTTTTAAAAGTTGTCCCAACGAAGAGTTGTTAAAAGTAAAAAATACACAAAGCGGTAAAAAATTACATTTTCAAATATTTTTATTCAATGTTGCAGAGGGGCTTCGGAGAAATTTTCATTCAGTGTGTTTTCATTCCTTTCCTGTTTTTAATGGACGAAAATGAACAAATGAACATTGCGACCTTGCTGTTTTATGATGCATTAAATTGCTTTAATCTCCCGAACACCGGTTTTGACTTTTCCTGAAATTAATTTTTGCTGCATCGTTTTTACATTTTAATATATTTTGTCTTGCACCGACAACATCGAAAGTGTACCTATAAGTTTGCAAATTGTGGACCTAATGCCTAATTGTTCAATTTTCAAAGCATGAAAATGGAGTCATATCAAATTCTCTTGATGAAAATCTGAATACTTAAAACATAAATATTTTCCTGCAAAAAAATAATAAAGTGTATAACAGTTTTGAACTTCCAAAAATAAATTTTAAATTACTAAAACTCTAACCCAAAACTACAGCTACTCTCCTAAGAGTTCTTTATGTAACATAAAATAATACGTACCAAAAATTTGAAAGAAGTTTTACTAAACTTGCACCCCGACAAACACTCTAAACTGACGAAAATGGGGGGAAAATCTATGAGAGCTTTTTCAAAATTTACGCATAGACCTACACTCGTCCATTTAAACATCAGAACACTTAATTTAATTTAAATTGGTTGTTAGAGGTATTATTCTAACCCCCTTATTTTATGGAGATTTTTAATTTTTATTTAACTTCTACATAAAATGTTGAACTAAATTTAGAAATTAGTTGTGTTTGTGTATTTAAAAGGCCAGAAGCAGAAAATCTCAAGCGAATCCTGATTCTACAATGTCTGAGTATATTTTCTATGGAAATTGAAACATAAGAGGTTGTTTTCGAAATTTTGTGAAAACTGACCTTTAATTTTACTTTACAAATTGTTTCGTAAATGTACTAGTTTTGTGGGCCATCTAGCTTTCTACATGTACTCAAGCAGTAAATCAAATTCAAAGAGGTTACAAAGTTAAAACATTATTTGTTCGAAATGTCCGCCACTGACTTGGTTCTACAATCCGCCACTGCTCACCAACGACACGTGATTCCACACCAGCTATTACAATCTCGCTGCAGCTGTGTTCAACGAAATCTCGCAGACAAAAGATTTCACGTGCCTTAACAACTGAAATTTCCTAGTGTGCGATCCTAGGAACCCGATAGCAAAACCAATGTGCAAAAATAGGACAGAAACTGGAACAAATTCAATGAGGTACAACGAGGTCCTGCTGAGTCAGCCTTTTCACCATTCCCCTTTCACGTCGCAATTGTTTTCTCAATTTCACAAGCAGGTGAAAGTTCAAAGGGGCCCAGTAGGTGGCAGATGAGCAAGACTCGACACTCCCTTCAACAACAAGATACAAGAATTCCAATCTGCAGTAACAAAATGCATAATCAGCTGGTGAAATTTGATAAAATATTTCAAAAAATTACATTTCTCGTTTCATATCATAAAAGTATTCTGAACTTTAGCCTTAGTTACCCCTTGCGAATTTGCCTTTGCATCCTTTAAATGCCATCATGTACTCATTTAATTGTCAGGATTTCCATATTTTCTAGTTCTAGTTGCCACCCAGCTGTTATAAAGTCTCTTAAAACGTTGATCCAACACACCTACGTATGTTTGTGTGCAACAAATAAGAATCCAGAAAAAACCTCTCATTCGACTCTGACTTTGTGAACTAATAGAAATTGTTAGACCAATAAAATATTGACAATTCGATTTTTAGAGAGAGGGATGGTTGAGAAATGACCTACAGTGCTAAAATGCTTCAACAGCAGTAATGTTTGTATTTTAAAATAGAATTGGAAATATAGTCTAAAATTATTGCTCCCATCAAGCTATATTACTACGAAGTATTTGTTAATTTCAATGGCTACTTTGCTACATAAACATTGGGATGCCATAGTATAAAATAATATTTACTATTTTCATTTTATAACTTCCCTTACCTCTGTAAGGGAAGTTCTTGACAAACAAATCGGCGTGTTATGATGTGCAGACCACTCTTGTTAGTCGTTATTTTGGGTCTGCTTAATTTTATTTTGAATATATAATTTTAACCCTGTTTCAGCTCCACGGCTGTAATGTACCCTTTACTTTACTTTATTTTATTAAAATTATTAGTGTAGGTATCAAAGGTAATTCAACAAAATTATCAAGTATTGCTGCTCTCTGAAAAATTCTTAAGGAAACTTATTCGTAAGTGTAAAACTATGTTGGGCGTTTCATTTAAAATAAATATATATACAATTACTTCCGGCTGAAGGAAAGGTGGTAATCTCATTTTTGAGATTCCTGGCATACCGAATTAGGCATCACTGAAATGAAATTAAAAAAAAAAAATCTGATGTGTTGCACTCACATAACTTTCTCTACTCTTGTACTAAGCATTCTTACAAACTCTTATTCCTATATCTTCTTTGTGTTAAGATAAAGATTTATACAAATTATCTTATTGCTTATTTCCTTGTAGGTGCAAGGGGAATATTAGCATACAGTAGGCTTTGTGCGACAGCTATATCTTTTAAAACTTTGAGATTCCGTTCTCTTTTCACACTTAACATATAAAAAAATTAACAACCATGTTCCACTTCTCGAAAATTTTAAATTTTCAAAAACACACACATAACGAGGAATATCTCCGCAATGGTACACCCTACAAGAAAATTTATTTGCACATAATTTGTGTATTTTAGCAAGATCTACATTTTTGTAGAGTATGATTTGGTCTATCGATAACGGTTTACCAGTTATACAAAAGTCGTCCAGAGTAAATACTACAGGGGCTATAGTAAAAAATTCAAAATATACATTTCATTTATCATGAAGATATCTCGAACATATGAGATTCTAGTCAAAATCGTTAGAGCCATTTTCAAGAAAATCTAAATTTTCCATGTAAAGGGTAGTTTAGGGTGAGGCTATTGTCTTCAAAATCTTCGTGTCGCACACTTGAAAGACATTAAAGTTGAATACCAAATTTGGTTTTTAACTGACTTTTCGTTTTTGAGTTGTGCTGTCCACAAACTGACACAGATACACACACGGAACTTTTTCTAAAAATGCTTTTTTTGGATTCAGGGGGTCTCAAAACATATTTCCGGTGAAATCTCGACATTGATTTTTGGGTGGTATGCAATACTTCCCCTACTTACCAGTAGAGAAAGTAAAAATCAGTGAAAAGGAAATGGTGATAGATGAGAAACTGGCCTCTTGACCAGGGAAACCATGAAAAACCCAAAGTTGGAGTGGGTAGTCGCCAGGAATCAAACCCTAGTCCTCCCAAATGGGAGGTAAATTATGCAGATTTTATTTTGAGAACTACTGATTTGACTTTCGTAGGTCATTTAGCAAAACTAGTAACATTTGCCATGTTGTTAAAATTGTATTTGAGATAATGTTTATTTTAACTCGCTGGTAGCTTCTGAACACTGAAGGAGACTTGAGTCCCAAGAATCGAGGCCACCCGCTTCTTATTGGTTTGTTTTCCCAGCAGCGCCTTTAACCCCCTGGGCAGCAAGCTTCGCTAATGTAGATTTATCTGGGACGGTATACTATAGCAAGTAGGGTGGGGGGTCAGCTGATGTGGGGGGTGTGAGGCAGGCGCAAGGGAAGGGAAAAAGTCCGCATCGGGGGAAATCAGGAAATGCTTTTATGTAGCAAGAGTGAGCGAAGGGGTGTTACATGGGGTTCGCAATGAATGAAGGAGGGGATAAATGAACGTCCGGAGCTATCTATATCTATTAGTTTAGAAATTCTATAAACGTGGTTTATGTTGCCCTCAATAGTGCCATTCATTCGGCTTAGTTGCTCCGATAGTGATAGAAAATCATATAATTATCGTACCTAGCTTTACAAGGGCTTACGATTTTTACTCTCTGTACCACGTAGTATGTAGAGGTGTTGCATTCCACACAAAAATTCAAAACACAAATTTCTCTGGAAAAACCCGCTTTAAGGTCCCCTGAATCCAACAATAGTATTTTTAGAAAAGGATACTTTGTCTCAATTTTGTGTGTGTGTGTGTGTGTTTGTGTGTGTGTGTGTGTGTGTGTGTGTGTGTGTGTGTGTGTGAACAGCACATCTGAAAAACGAAAAGTCCTTTAAAAAATAAGAACGTCACATTTTTCAAGATTTTTGATGTTGTAAAAATGGATATAACAAGTTTTATTAAAATACCATATGTTTTAAGACATTTTTGTGAGAAATGAAATGTGTATCTTGAATTTTCTGGGAATAGAATTTGAAGTCCCCTTAATTCTGGGTAGTTTCTGCATAACTGTTAAACTTAAAAAGCAAACAAAATTTCGTTAAAGCATACGATTTATACCAAATAAATTGTTTGTGAAGATAACCACCATTTTAAGAAATTTCTTGTTGTTGAACTGAATTTTCAAATACTTCAAGCAAGCTATGCGAGAGATTTAAAATAATAAAAAAAGGGAGGCCATGCTTGGAGACCTTGCCCATATTGTCTAATTTGAGATGTTAGTGTATTTCCTTTTGGATGCTACTAGAGTTTATAAAACTAACACAAGAAGCATGGTGAACATAGATACAAGCGTTATCACACCCAGTTACTGGAGTTAACTGTTTTGTGAACATCGATTTTTAAAACCATTAAGCATGGTTATTTAGCTATATGCTACAAAAAGCTACATAGTTGATAAACAGTCTAGGTATACGATGAAGGAGCGTAGCGTAGTGTGCTCGTAAAAGCGCCCATTACTTCTAGAAGCTGGATTTTATGGCCGCGGTAAGCAAAGTGTTTAGTGGCTCCAAGCTACCAGGCTCGTCACCAGAGAGAAACAGCGATCTCTGTTACAGGTAGACGAAGTATTATATTGTAACAAAATTACAAAATCCAGTCCGGTTACTTCTCTATCACTTTATTATCTTCTAAAATGTTATTACAAATATACAGTATTCTTGCTGTTGTTCGTGTTATGACAGCTCAAAAATGTTGCTTCTGGTAAGCTTTACTCAATCCATTCAGTGACTTTCTTCACTTTCTCAGTCTCTCGCACACTAATTACGACGTTACAGTCACTGGACCCCCGTTAGAATCTTCACAATCGACGTATCTTTCACGACACATACACACACAGCTCTCTCACACTCACAGACACACTGACTCATGTGTGTAACCCTAAACTCTCACTGCCGTTTCTGACAGTTTCGCTTTCAGCTGCGCGGGAATGGACGCAGGCGGTTAAGTGTAAAATTATAAATTACAAATTGTATGAAATAATTATTTAATATGTATGAAATTAATATTGAAGGATCAATTTTTTCGGATACATAATAGAATTAAGCTATTAATTCACGATAATCATGTCATTACTGTTAGAAATCATCAGTAGAATGGGATAGCTGCAATTTTTATTAGAAGTGGTGATATTACTCAGAGAAAACAGAAGTCATTCCTTCTTTTCTTATTCCTGTTCAGATGGTCTGCATTGTTATGGCAGGTAGAAAACGTATAATTTCGAAGTGGCGAAAAGCACACTAGTGTCTCGGAAGATTAAATGTGTGTAATTGTGTGTACTTGTGGATGAGTAGGTCTGAATGACAGCGTGTTGTAACAACCCATCAGGTAGGAAAGTGGGGAGGGGGTGGACATCGCGTGACTGCCTTGTGAATGAACATGAGTCACAACGGTGATGAGCTCTTGGAATTTCTGATTCATAAATCAGCAAGTCACACTGTCCATATACGTCATGCATAGGCACTTCTTTGCAGCGCTGTTTTTCTTTTGTTTTTCAGTTCTATATCTCTTAACTCTATGGTCACATTGGGAGCTTTGACTGAAACATATGACAGTATGTTTACTGTTTAAACTTTTAGGTTAGATTACTATAGGTTTTTTTCTCGTTTGATTTATTTTCATAGGCACATCCACAGTTTCAGACGCGATGTAGTGTAAAGTAAAGAATAATTCCAAAGTTTAAATCGAACCGCGGACCTCAGGGGGAGACGATGTATTAATATCTACAGTTATGCATGTATTTATGATGTAACATTCTTCACAATGTGCCCTAGAATTTGGCAAATACGCAGTAATCGAGCACTAAAATTAAGTTACAATATACCTTCTCCTTGAGAAACCATTTCGGGCTTTGTAATTTGATTTGCATTTACATCTTCTCCAAATGCTCAGAGGCAATCAAAATTGCCAGCCGTCGTAGCAGTATACAGAGTAAAAAGGTCGATTTGCTGGATATTGACTTACAAAAAATAGCAAGAAGAAAATAATTCGCTACAGCAACGCAGATTTATAGGCGACAAGTACAAAAAACAGTTTAACAAAGAGGAATGCTTTATTTGACCAATAAACATTTCAGTTTTGACGCGTTTGTCTTTATAGTTAGATTTACTTGCGTTCTATAGTACAAACAAGCCACTTTTTGTTTGGTTTCCTATTTTTCAGGCTTGTTTAATCTTTCCGGACATTTCTAATTACTTACTGGTGCTTTGTAAAACATGGGCAACAGAGCTTGTTTTCGCAGAAACATGCGGTCGTTGTAATTCTTTGAAAACAATTCTACCACAGGATATGTACTACTAGTAAAGTGCATTAAATTTAATTGCATTTCCATTGTTTTCTGGTATCTTTATTCATAGCAAATGTTCAGAACTCTGAGTTGCTTCTGTTTTAGTTTTTCTAGATTATTATTTTTAAATAAGCAGCTTCTCCAGGTTTTCTCCATTTTTATTTCTCCTTCCTTTTTGCAGTGTCTTTATGCTTCTTTATAAAATTATTTACAAACCTCTAGCAAGCCAGGATTTCGACAAAAATTTTTAATTTATTTAAAAGTATCAAGTTTTCAAATATATACGTATTTATGCCTTTGTTCAACGAGCAATAACACTATCAAAGCCCTCAATATCACTAAAGAAGTTAAAGGGACTATACAAATAGAACAACAAAAAAGATTTATTGAACATCTTGATTTCTCGTTATGATTAATACCAGCGTAGCACACCAGAGTGCAGCTTCTTACATCTGTGGATAAAATATATTTTTGATATAATGTTTTGTAAATCTATCAGGTTCCTTATAAATATTCCTTTAATTGCGGAATTATTTTTGCTTTAATTTGCGAAAACATTTTGTGTTTCCAAGGGCATGTTGATGGATCAGAAATGTTTTTTTTTAAGAAATCTCAACTCTTAACAACGAGTTTGAAGTAGACAGCTATCGTTTATTAATATCTACTATTACGTAAGCACTTCCTTTAGTAAGTTTAAGATAGTTAAAAGTGTGTTTAATCATTTAAGCTTAAAAAGACAATAAATTGTAATAATTGCGGATGCTTGAACTATTAGGCCAGGGAAAAAGAAGTAAAAGTGACGGTTTAAATGTTTCAACATTCCATGCACTGTACTGGATTTACGCCATAGTCGCATTTGGTTTATAATGACATTAAAAATTAAATAAACGAGAATATTTCCCCGCCAAATTTCAGTCAATTATGCATTTGATTACTATATTTCTCCAAAAGGAGGTTCGGACAACTGTGGTTGTACTATAAATTCAAAAGCGTTGGGCTGAGTAAACCACATATTATGACAGTTTTTTTTCTTTTTCTTTTCTTTTTTTTTTTTTTTTTTTTTTTTTTTTTTTTGCAAGAAATTTTAAACCAATCTCAACCATATTTGAATTTGTCAAAGAAACGTTGCTCAAATTTTTGCGTACAGTATTTTATTACGTATGTGCAGATGTTCGAATACAAACTGGACATTTTTGTGAGTGTCATTAAACTACGCCTAATTTTATACTAATTTAAACAAAATTGAAATGTGTATACCCATTTTCTTCAAACCACTAAATATAAACTCAAACTCCCTAGTTATAGTGAACTGCTTCATGCAGAACAGAAACGTTCATACTAATAAATGCTTCGCAAAAGCCAAGAACTTTAAAATAATTCATTTTTTATTAAATTTGTCGTATTTATTGATAGATGCAAGCTTAAATATCCTCGTTTAACATTCACAGTAAACGTTGCTAAGTTCCCAGCAATTTATGGAGATTATATTAACAAGCAAGATATTTTGGACCAAATAATTTTTCCATAAAATGTGTAACGAGCCCTGAAAAGTTTCTACTCTTTCATAAGGGGATTAAAATGCCGAAACCAACCTTTAATGTAACCTTATATTAAATAAATAATTTCAGGGTTGTTAAATTAATTATAATTTTCATAAAAATTGCAATATAATGTTGAAAATAGTTTCCCCTGCTTTCTCAGAAATGAAGTAGAAAGATTATACTTTTACATTTCGAATGTGATCTCTCAGAATAATAGCCGTGTTTTATTTGAGCACCCCCCCCCCTCCCTCCCCGCTTATATTCCAGGAACGGGTGTGATGTTTGACCAAAAGCCTGGGAAGTTTACATTTCACACTTTTAAAATAACAAGCATTAATTCTCAGAATCAGGAAAAAGAACTTGCTTTTAAAATGATTAAAAAATAATTTAATGCACCATTATTTAAACTGATATCTGAACTCGAGGGGTGATTACAAGGCATTTACCAGGAACTTTGGCTTCCTTTTCTATCTAAATTTCACTTTTATTTCTTTATACAGTTTATTTTCTCCTTTTAAAAATATATTCCATTCTGCTACGAAATGTGAACATAACGGTCTTACTGATTAAAAAAGGTGCATATAGCCGTCGAGTTTTAATAACTTTTACAATAATATAAGCAAAAACTCAGGTTCATTAGTTATGTTTTTAAATATATTCTTTAATAGAGGCCATCGTAGTTTTAAAAAGTTTTAGGGATCTTCGGACGTTTTTGATCTGGCCCTTATATCTTTAATGACACCAGCTGTTTTTAAATTTACTTTATATAAGAGTTAGTTAGCTGGGTAAGGGATTCCTGGATGGCAACTGCTATTTTTTTGTTCTTCCTACGTTGCTATTGTATTCCTGTGGTTGTTGCGTACTTATTCACACTTCTTTGCAAACACACAAACTTCCATACCCGAAGCCGTGAGCCCCTCCTGCGACTATGCTGAATGTTTTGCCTTGTAGGTAGGCAACTTCTCCACCACACCTGCTCTCGTGCATTGGAAAACCAGGCGCTGAATCATTAACTCTTTTGTCTTTTGATCGGTATTCTCGTGACTAAGTATGCTGGTCTACTACCTCTTCATGTCAATAGATGGAGTTTCAGTTCTTTCAAGGGATGATAAAGTTTAAAAGTTCAAAAATGTCATTTGTATGTCCAATTTATTTTCTATCTTTTGTTTGAACTTTTGCACGTATGTCTGTGAATGACTAGATTTTGCTGATTTAAAATTTAGCTCCACACCATGTTGCTTTTAACTCACTTTAATATGCATAATTACGAAAACGTGAAGCCGGAATACTATAGAATATCATTGAGGGGCCCCGAATCATCTATTTCATGTAAAACATGGGTAACTCATTGTTGATATGTGCGTAGTAAAAATCAAAATAATAGGAAGAAAACTGCAGGTTTTTGAAGTTTCACAAGTACTCGTTTGAACAGTGCAGCCGGGTAAACAACTGAAGGTCTGTAAGTGGAGAATCCAAAATCTGACCACTCGACAACTGTCTTCTGGATAAGATTTTGGGTTGATTGTGACAGCACATTAAATCAAAGATGGCAGACAGAGACAAGGGCATCATCACGATGAAAGCGTACTCAGCACAGTGCGCGTTTAAGCACAACACCATTTTAAACCATCTGGGAACTGCAGGATTCCTTTATCGCCATGTTTAATGCAGCTACTAAGGTGTAGCGTTAGGTTGGCACTAGTAATCACTAATGGAAGATGAAACAAGGTATAACACTCCAGTGCTTTGTCTTTCTTTTCTCGCACCAAACCAAAGAACCCGCTCTCATCTCTGCAATCCATTTTTTCACCAGCTCCGTCGTTTCTCTGGGAATGTGTCGAAGATTTTTTTTTTTTTCATCTCTTCCACTTTTCTTTGTCCTCTTTGTCTCTCCCTTCCACCGACTCCCCACTCTCTTAGCTGTTCAAAGTTCTACTTACTGTGTACTTCTTTTATCGCTTTTTTTCTTTGCTGCTTCTTGTTTTGTTTCTATTTTGTCGCCTCTTTTCGCCCCTATTATTTCACACTCCTAACCTTTTGCTTTCTAGCTCAAACCCTTCCTCGAGGAACGCGACAGCTAAAATGAAAATTTATAGCAGTTAAGTCATACAGAATTATATGTAATTCCTCTTTAATTCATGTAATCGTTTATGTTAAGGATAACCCGTAACCCCGGGTTACAACAGCCCATCCTGGCCAAAGCCTACCGCCCGACCACTGCGTCCTCTACCTCTGCTACCAGAGGCGTCATGGATGGGGTACATTACTGGAGGTGGGACGTGATGAGTGTCCCGGACCCTCACGGTCTTCTCAACCAGGGGCCGCTACTTCTCAATCAAATAGCTCCTTAATTGGCCCCTACGGGACCTAACGAGGCTGAGTGTACCCGGTGCCAGGTCTCCGAGCGGAGGAAAAAATCCCCACGCTGGTACCGATGAACGACCTTTGGACCGGACAGAGTGAAGACCTGGAAGTGGGTGGTCAGCCCAGCACCAGGTATGAGAGTGGTGACATGAAATGCAGGCGAAATGGATGAATGGAAACGTGATGATGGAGCAATTGGTGGAATGAGTGGCGGGAGAAACCGGAGAACTCGGAGAAAACCCTCCCAGACGCCGCTTCGTCCACCACGAATACCTTCTACGTGTCCCCAGGATCGAAACCGGGCCACTCAGTGATAGGCGAACAACTCATCAACTAGAAATTTTAAAAATATAACTTTTTATACACATCACTAGAGGCATTTTCGAGAAACCAGAACATAACGTAACGTGTTCTGTGGAAACTTTGTTTGGAATGGCCGGGGGAACACTGAAGTAAACAAATTCAAGCTTAGTTGTGCCAAAAAAGAAAAAGTAGATACAACATACCAAGAGGGAATAAAACAGACATGTTTATTCATTGCTACTCTGTTTTTGCTATGAGTTATTTATCAGCTTGCAGCAAAGTAAATGTTCGACTCGTTTAATAATAGTTTCTTCAATTTCACTGAAAGTGGCAATACTTTGCTTGTTGCAATATTCATGCACTAGGAGCTCTGTATACTGGCAAGAAGATGAGGGTGTAAGGTCGGTCGGGCAGATGAGCACAAATCATTTTCTTTGTTTTTGTTCCTTCTTTCCTATTTCGTTCAGGTCGGTCACCATGGGCTGAATACCCCCCATGTCTGTTCTTTGTTTTCCCTCCCTTTATTCATCTCTCCTCTGAATGTCGGGGTTCTTTTCTTCGTGCCGGTTCCATTGAACCACACCCTTTTGAAGAAAAGTCCGTCTCTCATTCTCTGTCCCACTATTCTTCTTATTCTTCTCCTGGACCAGGCCACTAACTCCTCCCACATCTCATCTCCATCTTCCGCGTATTTCTTCATCTTCTTCTCCTTTTTTTTTTTTTTTTTTTTTTTTTTTTTTTTTTTTTTTTTCCTTTTTCATCTTTCTACATCCGGACACGTCCTCAATTTGCATCCATTTTCTCCCCTTCCTTTGTATAATGCAGACTCTTCGTTGGTGCTGAATGTAGTGTGATTTAAGAAAGATCCCTTCACAAGGTTATACGGTGATGCCCATAACATGTGTTGCGCGCTATTCTTTTCCTTTGTTTTTGAAGCTATCTGACGCGCAGACATTACCCAATCAGAAGTATTATTTTGAAGAAGTTCTGTTCAAGCGACTAGTCGTGATAAATCTAACAAATTGGTACCAAACGCAATATCCTTAATTGAGGATTAAAGCAAGCAGCAGAAACTACAGGGAGCGTAAAAAATAATGGAAACTCTGAGGCATAGTTGAGCCAATCTCCTGCATAGCAGAAGTGTAATACTGCTCGCTTTAAATCTATGTTATGTTAATGCATATCACTTTGTTTCTCGTGATGAAATAACTGTGGCCATTAACGATGCTAATCCCAACGAAAGTGGGCGTTGCATGAAAACCTTTGATGTGAGAGAGATAATTTAAGCTTCAATGTGGCTAAATTTGAAACGTATTACCTTGCACTTCTCACAAATGAATCAAACGTAATACGTCTTTAGATTCACAATCAACATACTTAAATATATATTACTGAATCAACAGACTAGACACGCACAGAATACACAATAATAGCAGTATTTACCGTTTTCGCCCTATAGCACGTGCGGTATTAATAAACATTACCAGTTTCACACTTGGTCAATCTTTCAATTTTTTACAGTTGTGGTTCCTTCCAAAAGTTTTTAAACTGTGCTGAAAAAGGATATGAAATTTGATACTAAAAGTGTTCATCAGTGTCTTTTAGAATGAACCAGCTCTCTAAGTTTAAGCATACATGAAATAACACGTATACACAGCTAAAAATTAAAATTAGATAAAATAAAAGTATGGAAAATACAGTGAAATTAAAAACTAAAATTAAATATTTACCAATCATGAAGCCGAAATAATATCCTGTGTGTACTTTTCCTACTCGCTTTTTTATAACAGCAAAGCTAAACGGTGTGTTGCCCGCCATTCTTAACGTTTTTTTAACGTTTTTTCTAAGTTCCGACAAAGTTGCATAATTTCATGCCATAGAAATCACAAATCTTTATATAGCCAGCAACAAGTGACTTCTTATTTGAGGAAAGTATAAGTATTAGAAAATTCAAACGAATTAGAAGAAATATCTCGAAAAAGTTTATCTCCATAAAAAATACAGAAATTGTGTGCTTAAACAGATCTAAAGTTTTATATAGTAAGGCCTTATCTGCCTCTTTCTGTTTACAAGTCATGCAAAGATCATCCAGAACGAAAATCATTGAGAAAATCAACTTCAGAGGTTATTCTCAGAAATTTCAAAATATACCTGCACTTGAAATTGCTATCATCCTATAGCAAAGATATGAAGCTGTTTACCCTGACGCGCAGCTCTAATTTTCAGAGCGAGGTTTCAATCTGAACTAACGGATCGTTAGCAATTAATAGACCCAGTTATGTCTATACTTAAACGACGCCCTGACAAATCAACAGAGTTACAGGTTACGCTTTTATCCCTAATGGACTACAACAAAGTGAAAAGTACTAACGCATTTCGAAAATGGAATATAAATAATAAAACAGCTGCAAATCCAGATTAAAGGGGGAGAGGTGTGTAGGATGATAAAAAATCGAATCGTCAGCTGCGGAGCATCAAGCACAACTTCCTAAGGCAAAAATAGAAACAAAAAAGGCTTTTTATTAAAGACAATGGGTCATTGAAATTTGGTAAAAAAATATTAATATTCACACTTTTTCTTTTTTGCAGTTTTATTACACATCTACTTGTAATTATGCTATGCATTGCTTTTTTAATATGAAAAAATTTAAAGCCACTGCACTGAAGTTCAAACTCCATCTTTATGATTTCTCGGCATTTTTCAGTTTTCAAAATTCGTCTGAATGTATAACTTATTCGCTAGAAATTTTTAGGAGAGTTTCAGCAGTTGGGGATTTAAATAGTTTGCATAATTTAGAAATTCGAAATATTTCTGGTGAAATTAATTACTTTCCATGATCCAAATTCTAAAAGCTAAAAGATTATAAGGTGTTAATAATTTTTATCTTTACGTAATTATAGATTAAAGAAACCACAATGCCTTTATTTTTGTATAGTAAGTCAAATTAAAAATTTTGCAGTGATAGGATTATACGAGCGTTTCATATTGCCAATGATTAATTAAGAATTGAAAAATTAGTGAGACATAGGTGGTTAAATTAGGTTATGTTCGAAATTTTGGAAGAAAATTTGAAGCAATCAGAAAAAAGAAAACTGGATTCTTTTCTATTCCTCACTGATGCAGGAATTTAGGAGCCTTTGATATCTCAGCTGGGAGGAAAATCAAAAGCTAGTCTGAGCTTTTTTATGGGGGGGTGGGGGCCCTCACTTATTTGGACCTCACAACAGCAAATAAGTTTTATGCTCTATAAAAGTTTGAATTGCATAAGGCTATTATAATATTAATACTATCAATGTACCTGTATTTAAACTGTTAAACGAACCTTATATTTATGTACAATGACTTCTGTTTTTATTAATGTGTTCCCTCTATTTTTACTTTTTCAAATTTGGACACGAAACCCTGAAGGGAACTCCTTCCCGGTTGAGGTTTCTTTTTCCTTTATTTTTTTCGGGTTTGCCTCAGTACTCAGACTGATGTCCTAAGCTTATGCCTGGAACATTTTCTTTCAAAATTTCCTTCCCATTTATAATTTTATTTCATGTACCAACAATGTCCACAGCCTCTGATGCGGTAAGCTATAACAACGAAACTAAAGTACTAAAAAAGTGTAATGTTTAAACATTAAAATACTACGTCACCAGATTAAACCTCAAACTGTTTGTTGCCAACCACTAAGCAATACATTGGGAGAATAAAGTGCAAAGATGTGGAATGTAAAATCACTGCAACACTAGAATCCATAGTTCATCTAGATGGAAATGGGCAGTTATACAAGACATGATATCAAAAATTCCATTGATAGAGATAAAAACCAATACGTCGGCCTTCAATAAAAATGCTTTTTCTGTGAATATACCAAATGCAGAGAGAAGAGGACATGATCGGTTCATAAAATTCCGTTAAATTCCTCAGCTGAAGCGACTTTTGCATTCTCGAAATGGTTGATGCAAACAGACGGACAGATACAATGAAATTATTGGGCACTTTATGCAATTTTAAACTGCGGATGAAGCAGATAATTACAACATAGTGCGCAGTTTTAAAGCAGGCATTGCTCACAAAAGGGATGGGGGAGGGAGGGGGGTGGTAGAGAGTCAGTTGTTAGCTGTCTCTCCCAGTAGCAGCTGTTGTAATTAATTCTCTGCAGGAGCATTCGCGATGGACAGATGGACCAACATGACCGTTGCTCTCGAGTGTTATCATCAGCTTCTCGACAACTTTGCTAAGGGCCCAGAGCAATACTGAGCTCCCAACAGTTTTGTAAATATGTTATAGAGACAACTTCGATTGTCGGGGATTATATTAGTGTAAACTAGTGTGAACAGCTGTTACATGCACCACGTTTGTCAACATCTCCAACTTCCACACACAACACCACTAGTTTCTCTGTTTCTTGCACCAAGTCCACTTCTGCAGGAGCTGCTGCAAATGGAAGCTTCCTCTACACAATTGCTGGAGTTAAAAAGCATTCCGACCCATGACGTTACGGACCTGAATTAATTTATACTCTTTGTCATCCTACAACCTTTGCATATACCCTGAGACGGATACTATGAGAAATTCTCTGAATGAAAATAACATTGGCATTGGAAGTATTGTATTCGACCCAAAAATTCGATATCAAAATTTCACCATCAAAATTTCACCGAAAATATCTGATGTGTCGCATTCATATGACTTTCTCTACTCTTGTACTATTCTTACAAACTTATTCCTATATCTTCTTCGTGTTAGTTGAGATAAACATTTGTGCAAATTATCTTATTGCTTATTTCCTTGTACCTGCAAGGGAAAATATTAGAATGCAGTAGGCTTTGAGCAATAGTCAAATCTTTTAAAGCTTTAAGATTCTTAACATATACATAATAAACAACGATGATCCATTTCAGGAAAGTTCTAAGTTTTCTGAAACTCACACACATAACAAGGAATATCTCCGAAATGGTTCACCCTACAAGAAAATTTATTCGGACATAAATTGTGTATTTTAGCAAGATCTACATTTTTGTATAGTATGATTTGGTCTATCTCTAACGGTTTACCAGTTATGCCAAAGTCATCCAGAGTAAATACGATTACAGGGGTTATAGCCAGAAAATTCAGGATATACATTTCATTTGTCATAAAAATATCTTAAACTAATGACATTTTAATCAAAATCGTTAGGGTCATTTTCAAGAAAATCAAAATTTTCGAAAAATTTTCCATGTAAAGGGTAGTTTAGGGTGCGACTATTTTCTTCAAAATCTTCGTGTCGCATCCTTGAAAGACATTAAACTTAAATACCAACTTTAGTTTTTAAACTACCTTTCGTTTTTGAGTTATGCTGTCCACAGACTGACAGACACGCGCGCGCGCACACATCTTCCAAATTAAACCTCTTCATTGCCTGTGTCACATCCTGCCAAGTTATTGGTACTCGTCCGATCTTTTGTTGGTGCCCATTCCAATACATTTTTCGGTATTCTATCTTCAGACATTCTTCTCACATGTCCATATCATTTCAGTTGTTTAAATGTAATCTCATCCAAAATTGTTGATTTGACTCTCATAAAATTCCTAATGACATCGAAATTCTCACTGCTCGCCACCAGAAATCCAATTATGTAGCCAGTAATTTAATTTGTATGGTGCGATAAGTGGCCATATATCAGCATCTTAAGTTACTATACTTTTGAGAATACTATTAAAATATATCCATAGAATTCCATTGTACATTTCTCCTTGTTATTTCTGTGTTGGATATCTTCGTCATCTTTTCCATTGTTAATCTTAATCCCTAAATGTTCTAATTCAGTGCAACATTTAATTTTATTTCCTTCTCTTTTGTGTCCCCAGTTACTACATATTTGGATTTAAATGTGTTCACATTTAGTTAAAATAAAATAACATGATATAAATGAGAATATATACAACTCAAGAGTGCGTTGTCAAGAAAAATGAACTTTTTACAGCCATGGAAAAAATGATTGAGCGTGTTGGGAGCGCAGATTATTTCTAAGTCCCACGTCGTGTTGCAGCGCGTTTCACACAAGTCGATATTTCTAAATACAGTTGTGATACTGCATGATATACTGAAACTTAGTTGCAATGCTGTCCGCAAGGTCAATATTGAGCCATTAGGTCAGACATTGAGGTATGAAGCAAAACAGATAGTCTATATAACAGACGTTGTTCATTTTGCAGTGTAAATACGACCATATGAAAAACATCAAGTACTAAACGTTGTGATTGGTTTGTGGGAAAATGTTACAAGAAGAGAAAACACAACGAATCCGTTGTCATGGATACATACATATTAGGTACCAATGATCAAACAGCATGGATTTTGACTTTTGACAGAGTCTAGAACGGAGTTTGTGAATAAAGCAGATATTTTATATTCCCTGTGAAGCAAATACAGCAATTTTGAAGCATTCACTTTTTAAATATTTACTTTTAGGTTTATATTTACAATCACACTATTTGAAATCCCAACCTACATGGACGAGGAAAGCTATACCGTTCACAATAAAATACACAATTGAGTTATATGTTACACTTCAAAAGATATCGCGTAACATTTTACTATATGTACTAAAGCAAAAGTTACGTTCGGTTATAACCAATGCATTACTACTCAAACACGAAACATGCATTCATCGCACCTTCACGTTGTATGTATATAGTGCCCGAATGTTGCTATTCCTTGTTTCCCCATGTGCCAGTCGTTTTTCAGAAATTCTGTCACTTTCAAGTGTACAGCATTGGTCATATATTGCTTCCAAACAGTGGCGGTACATGCAAAAAGGTACCAGATATCCATTTGTATTATCTTTCCACTTCAGCCATGTTGGAGATATCATGACACGCTGTAAATATTTGCATTTCATTGGCCAAATCATTGTTAAATTTTTGGCATGTTATTGTTTGCTTTCGAGACTTTCAGACTTCCAGGATATATCACTGAAATTCCATAAATCAAGAAACAGCATTTATTTTAATTCTGTAAAATATTTTTATCATTCATGAACGCGAAAAATGAATAATTTGTCTCCATTTTTAAATATCCTAATGCAGGTTAAATGTCACGTGGATTATAATATGCATTAAAATATTTCACCAATGTTTTCTCGCTATTGATTTTTTCTCAGGTACTCTGCACTGATCTGCAGTATTAGCATTGAGTACCACAAACGTCAATGTATATAAAAAACTACATAAATGTAAGTGCGCTATACGCAAAGTGAAACCAGTTGAAAGAAGTATTTTAAATCTGCGTGAAAATAATCACACTTGGCCTGAAACAGGAAAGGATTGAAGACTCACTTTCAGTCAGTTTTCCAACATATGGAATTGGAATTTTGACATCGAGCACTTTTGTCTTTTTCAGGAGACATTTTACCACAATGAATATCAGCATTCATACAGATGGGAGATTATACAGGCCTTTAGGGCATCTTCCTCGGTGACAGGCGGTCTCTTTTGCTTTCAGATTTATGTTAGCACCCCCTTCGTACTCTTTTTTTTTTTTTTTTTTCGCAAAACAGTCTCCATTTGCGAGTAATTAGGATGCTCAAAACCGACTTATAAAAGGCGCCCCACTGGGCAAAAACCATGTTCTGAATCTTGATTGTAGTTGTCCTGAAAAGCAAATGTGACAATTTCGGCAGTGTCTCAAAGATAGCTGTTTTTTGTTATATTAATTCTTCTTCCTCTTCTTCTGCTGCAGGCTATAATGCCTGTGCCGACTGAAAGACATATTTCCATGTTTTTGCAGTTCGTCCCATTGAACGCCGCCTTCAGACCCTATATTTAAATACTAGTTTTGTAGTTCTATTTTCAACCATATTTTCTATGTGCTGGAGCTATTGCCATTTCATGTTGGTAGTTTGTTCCTCTAATTTTTAAATGTTTACTCCCCCCCGTGAAAATTCACGTACAAATCAGAGGAAAACTGAAATATAAGGAATATATTTCATATCCAAACATGTAAATCCGAGGAAAAAATGAAGAAATCGGAAAGACAGCGCACAGGTGACAAACATGTCGTTGGGCTTTTAAAAATGGCGGATGGAGAAAGCTCTTTGCCCAAAAGGATTCACGAGTGTCTAGATTATTTATGTGACATATAAAGTGAAAAGTTGGTCATTTTCAACTAAAAAACTCAGCTCTGGTCTCTAACATACACCAGTGCTCGGTCCAACAATAAAAGTACAACTCCCCCTCGCTCTAAACACACATACCCCTCTCTGCTATGTCCGTAAGGTTGGTAAAATGCCACCTGAAGCTGTAAGGCATATAATATGGAACCAAGTATACCTTCTGCAAGTAGTATGGCTTCAGCTCTTTTATTATGATCAAGAATGGTCACTAAATAAATCAAATTCGGGAAATAAAGGAAAAAAACAATTTCGTTTCGTTAAGTTCAGTAAATCTCAGAAGTTTTTGTTGAACCTAAGGCTAAGTAAAACGTTGAGTGCTTCTCGTATCGCAGCATTAGGTTTCCCATAACTGCTACAGCAGTTTTATCGCTTGCGGCAAAACCTTACTAACTCTCTGATAAACTTGCTTATTTATCGGTATACCGCCGCTGTGAAAATTTCCCCTTGGGCAGCAGATTGCCCGTATTCGCCTGTTTTTTGGTGGCATTGTTTTCGTTTGGAGAGCAGTTGCGGCGTCCATAGAGCTCTTAGCGGTGGCATGAAGTGATATCAGAGAGCTTCATTTGTTATTCAGAGTGCCGCCATACGCGCGCTGGTAAACGTTCGTTTATATGTTTTTACATCACAATTGAAGTTGTATATTCGCATCATGCATGACCATATGTTTTATTGATGTTCCTCTGTGTCACAATTCATGGTCTCTTCCATAAATTTTCGCACAACTTCCTATGCCGTTATTTTATTCACAGATTACTCCGTGAATCAAGACAGCTGTTATATGTATTTATGTACAAATGTACACTGAGCTTAAAAACAAACATAAAAACAAAAGATGAAATAACAACACAGCTTGTTGGTTAGAGTAGCCATTTTGTTCCATAACCTAAAACAAGAAAATAGCTCAATTTTCAAACATGATAACATGGCCAGTACAAATAAAACGGAACAGTTGGTGTTTCTAAGTGGTTCTGTTATGAAATTAGTCCAAATCGCCAAATACCTATCATATTTCAACCTAATATGCAGTCTTCGATTACATATTTCCCAGACATTACGCCCTAACATTGAGAACTAGCTAAAGAAAAACGAAATACAACTTGCTCCAAAATGTCCAATTAAATGAGTTCTGTAAGCTGTCTTCTAATTTTCAGATAAAATTATGTTGTTCTATTATAACATGACTGTCCGTCACATAAACTAGAATTGTTAAACACAGCACAGAGCCGAAATATAATAGTTTGAAAGCGGTGACAATTATTTATAATTCGTTTTGAGAACATACAAAGGGAAGAAGGATTTGCTGTGCTTAAAAATGAAATTTCACACACAGAGCATTTTTGTGGGGATACATGGGACTTCAAAACATAGTTTTTGTATACGTGGTAAAGATATATATTCTAAAGGAAGTGAAAATGCACCCTTTTCCATTAACATTGAATACAATAACAAAGTTTACGTATGGTTTGAAAGAAAAAGCATGTAGCATTGTGACAAACAATCGAAATGAAGTCTATTTAGTTGCCAACATAACAATAATTACGTACGCTATAACGGTCTCGCAAAATAACAAAGAAACGGGGAATTCATATAATACTCGTTGATCTCTCTGACATCGATCATGGAGTAATAAATTGATCTTTCTTTTGTTCCTCGTCTTTTCTTAGTTCTTCTGTGTGTGTTGCTTACTGAGGATTATATTGATGTTACTTAAACTGCTTTTATACCTTCTCTATGTTATTTAATCTATGAAAAGCGACGAGGTAATCCTAACGTGTTCTCTTTAACGAGAAACCAGACTGTGGTATTTGTGGTTGTCAACAGTCCTTTGCATAGTATATGTACACAACTTTGTTATATCTGTGTTTTTGTTTTTATAGCGTCCAGAGGGTTTTAACTATGTAATATTCTAAATGCCTCCAAGGGAACGTAAGCCTAAGTCTAATGCAGTCTAAGGCTAAATGTTGCAGCAACAGTCAAGCCATGTAATAAGTGTTTTAAAACCGAAATATATGACTTCTCAATAAGCACAAAGAGTGTACATTTGTCAAGAGTGAGTGAACCACGCAGACCAGATCTGAAATGAGCAACACAAGGTGGGAGGAATGAGGCATATCGTTTGTTTCTCTGACAGATTGCTACTGCTTGTGAAAGGTTGTGTTATAGCCTCTATCGTTTGTTTCTGTGACACATTGTTGTCCGTCTGTGCGTGCGTGTATGTGTGTCTATTTTTATTTGTGAACAGCGTAGCTCAAAAACGAAAAGTCAGTTGAAGACCATGCTTGATATTTAAATTTAGTATCTTCCGAGGATGCGACACGAAGATTTTTAAGAAAGCTCTTCCACGCTAAATTATTCTTTACGTGGAAAATTTTTCGAAAATTTTGATTTTCTCAAAAATGACTCAAACGATTTTGATTAAGGCAAAGGAAATGTATATTTTGAATTTTCTGCCTATAGTCCATGTAGTCCTCTTTAATCTTGATGACGTTTGCATAACTGGTAAAGCGTAAGAGGCACACCAAATCTTCCTGCACAAAAAATATACGCCTCGGTTTGTTGTTGTTGTTGTTGTTTTTTTTTTTTTTTTTTTTTTTTTTTTTTTTTTTCCCCTGAAGTGAAGTGAACCATTTCAGAGATATTTATTTGTGTGAGTTTTACATTACTTATACTTCTCTCAAATGGAAGGTCGTATTTACTTTTTTATCTATTGGCAGTGCATATAGCTACCAGCTTTAAAAATTTGACAACCGCTCAAAGTCTACTGTACTCCCATATTCCCTCTGTTAGCAACAAGATAATTTCTGCAACTGTTTATCTCGATTAACATGAAGAAGATAGAGGAATAAGAGTTTGTAAGAATAGTACAAGAGTAGAGAAAGTAGTATGAGTGTAACATATCAGATTTTTATTGCAGTTCCACTTGAAGGGGTAGAATATTCGCTACTGCTGCTGCTGGGATGTCTGCACTGGCCACAGCAGATTTATTACTGCCATTTTCACCCACAGTATGACCACAGTGTTTCGGAAGTATAGGTTCCGGTGATTTGCGGACAGTCTGCCATATGCTTGGTTTCTTCTTTAAGGCCAAAGCGTAATATTTTACGAAACTGGTAACGTGGGATCGATTCTAAGGCAGACTGGGTGTGGTCTTTGGGATGGTATGAGGGGATATGTCGCGTGTGGGCAGGGGGTCGGCACAGAGATGAGAAACAGGGATTAATTATTGAAGTCGTTAGCTGGCGGAAAAGAACACGGTCAGCTGGTAGAGTCCAGGGATGTACAAGAATACTAATACCATGGGTGCCTGCCTGCCACGTGTGAGCGGAAAGGTCACCTCTCAGTAAATGACCTTAAAAGACCTTTGTGTGCCTCTTCCATAATGTGCGTAGCTATGTCTGCGATATTTCAAAGGTTAATTTTCATATAAAGAGAACTCCAGCTTTAAAAAGAATATCTCTTATAATTACAGCACGACGTCGCTGACAGCGGGGGGAGGGTGCACGCCCCCAAATATATTTTAGTTTGTAGATATTCCTGCGTTATATTTTACTATTTATCAGATTCTGGTGTTAGTACAGGAATTATAATTTTCTTAAGAACACAGTGATTCCAGCAAGCCATGTCCTTTTTAAAAATTCCAGCAACCACATTAATGGATATGAAATTTTCAACCACATACGTAATGCTGGAGAAGGTATTGCATCTACGAAAAATTTGATGCCGATATTTCATTGAAAATACATGTTTTGCAGCTCACTAAATCAATAAAAGCATTTTGGAAAAATGTCTGTGTGTATATTTGGTATGGTATTTAATTTTACTATCTTTCTGATAATGCGACACGAAGACTTTCAAGAAAATCCTCCCACCTCAAAAATGGCTAGTGTAATCACTAGCGTAAGTAAAAAATATTTACACGACAAATGAAATATATTTGCTCAATTTTCTGTGAAACCATTTTATTCGGAAAGAACTTCGTATATTCTTGTGTAACTGTAGGTAACTTTCAAATACACAATTTATTTCAAATAACTTCTGTGGGTAAGCCATTTCCAGGATACCCGTTTTTCGCTTTTTTAGTCAATTATGGAATTTTACAGACCGCGTAGTTTCAGGTTCCTAAACATTTGTCAGTCGCTGTTCTTTTTGTATCTATAACTAATCGAAATTGAGTTTTTATTTATGGACACTGTTTAACTGCTATGATGACCGGGGGAGGGGGTGCATACCCTGAAATATTCTTTATTTTGTGGATATTCCTGATTATTCTTTATTAGATCTTCGTGTTACTACCAACATTCTAGTTTTCTCTGGAAAACATTCGTTCCTCTTCATTTTGAAAAATTTTAGGAACCAATTTAATGGATAGAAAATTCTCAATTTAATTTCCTCTACTATTTATATTCCCTGTGATACCACGAAAATATATGTTTAGGGTCAGGGTTTAAGCTAGAAAATAAAACATCACAAAAATGCACAAATTAAAATGTATAATTGTCCATAACATAAATGTATGTAAAAGTCTGCCAGTAGAACCTGTCGTTTTATATAAATGTATATGACGAAATTGTGACCTGCGGCTACAATTTCCGATGAGGAAGAGATGAAGTAAAGGAGGCTAGAGGACACAGGCATAGACGAAGTCCCTAACAGTGTTTGGCTCACAGACCCGTACCATTACTGGTACTGCCCAGAGAGGACGATGAACGACCCATACAGCGGGGCACCCTCTAGCGAATATTCTTTCCTTGGAATAAGCATCAGCACCATCTGTCCGGCACCGCCACACACTACGAAACCTAAAAGCACACCTGCACATGAGAAGGGAAGGAAATGACATTAAATCGTTGTAGATCAGAAAGTATCCCAGCTATCACCTACTGACCAGGGAAAGCCATGGAATACCCAAGGTCAGTGTTAGGGAGACGATGGGAATCGAATCCGGAACCTCCCAAATGTCGACCTCATACGTTACCGTCATAAAACATAAAAAACTAAACCTGCTGTGTAACAGTCTACCCTGCGTTCCGCACTTCTGCCCACCATAGCCGTCATAAGTGGGTGCAGTACTGGAGGCTGGGACGTGGTCAGCTCCCCGGATTCCTCTGGCGGTGTATATGCGCTGTTCGTGCCCAGGTGCCGTCAGTAACTCGTCAAATTGCTGCTTAGTGACCTAACGAGGCTGAGTGCACTCGGATAGGTCTTTGAAATTACAACGTCTATTAGGATGCACGTAACGTAATGCGAATGATTCTAATTGGTTGTTATTATTATACTTGGATATTAGAAGCAGCTCACTTTTTCTAATCAATGGCTACGTTTTTCCAAAAATAATGAAAGAGAATACGAAAATGTGAAGTAAGAAACATTTTGAAACGCCAAATACCATAGGCCGTAGGCAGTTGCCATAACCTTTTTGGAGCAAAACAAAAGAAGCTCATTGACATTACTTCTCTCCCAACACGTGACACCCAAACTTGCCGTAAAGTAAAGGAAAAGTTCAGCATTGCCTAACGTTTAAGTTAGTCGTGTCAAGTTACGTTAAATAGCTCATTTTAGTGCAATGCATTTCATGTTAATTACAGTCGCGTTGTGACGTCACGTTAAATTCGATGTTATCCCGGCATAAGGAGAGGATCCCACAAAACCCATATTGCCAGTGAAATGTCGACATCGTTAGTATTTCCTATTGTCTACTATAGATAGTTTTAAAGACATGTAGATTTGTGGAAATAGTGTGGGAATCCATAAGCAATATGCAGGGAATTGGTATATCGTTAACGTCTTCCTCTCAGAATAGAATATTAAGTTGGTGAACAAAGCTACAGAACTGGTCAACCCTGGTTTGGCAGACTTTCAGCAGAGGGTATCAGAAGGGAAAAGGGGCCAAGTGGGATTCATTGTGTGTAGGGGAGGGGGTGGTGTTTGCAGATTCAATCGAAGGAGTCGCCAACCAATGATCTGATAACTCCCACAGTGCTCTGCGAGGCCTTTTGACCGATGGCCAATATTCGATAGCTTGCAGGTACGTTCCTAGACCTCGCTGGATACCGTCTAAAATCGATTCTTGATTTATAACAAATAATGCTCCAGATAATCATCTGCAACATGCTATTCCCCATAGGCATGCGGGTGGAGTTACCAAGCTAATAGTATTCCACAGTGTTTCCCACGTTCAGATAAAGTCGTCAACTTCACTGTTTATTCTCGGAAAAAGCAATTAAAATTTTAATATCCACCTTTGGAATTTGTCAGTTTTCAAAAATTATCTCTAATACCTTTATAATTTCTGTATGCAATTTTGCTCCTCCACATTTAATCATTTCATTTGTAATTACATTAACTACAAGCGATTTATGATTTTTTAAATTCTATAATCCTCATAATGTCTTCCTCTACTATCTCTATGTTTATCTGAATGAGTCCTATATTTACGACAAGGTGATTCCAAGGCACATTATCTTTGAAAATTAAAAGATTCACAGATTTCTTCTGATTACTTCGAAATTGTTTTCACACTTTCAGAACGCATATAGCGTACGCAAAATTTCAGTGTTCTATATCAAACCGTGTTTAAATTATTAATATATTTGCTAACCATAAATCACTTTTTGATATGCTAATATGAAATGACCCTTGGACCCTACTGTTTATTCTATCTCTCCTAAATCTTTAATTTAAGCTCATTATATAGGTATAAAGAAATTGTCACATCGCCATTGCTTAGATTTAATTAGTTTAATAAACAAAAAAAGTTTTTATACAGTTTATAGATATTTTCGATTTTTTTCGGTATGAGCTAAGAAAAATATGTAATTTCAGCTCAATTATTTAATATTTTTAACCAACGCATGACAACGTTTAATACTTTAATCTCTAAAGCTCTCCTGAAAATTTGAAGCTATAAACTAGGGTCCAGGGAGCATTTTGAACAGTGAAAAAGGCTGAAAAATGAGAAAAATTGGATTTAAAGTTTAACAAGATATTTTTGTACTTTAACTAAATTCAATCAATTTAAAATTCCCCAGCATTATATGTGGGTCCCTCTGTTGCTTTCTTATTGACCTCAGTACCATTTTTGGAGAATTTTGGTTGTTTCTTAATATGAAAATTTTCCTTTCGCCTTCTCATTGTACACAAAATTTAGAAATTTATTATTCTTAGCTAACCTCTACACTATGCACTTTCGCTAGTTTATACACAAAATTCATAAAATATCTGCTTGTTATGGCTTTACTATAGACTAGGGAATAACCTAGAACTTATTAACTAGCTAAACAATAGCAATATATAACTGAAGCACTGAAATAACCTTACAAGATTACAGAATTAAAGAACATTTCTCTGTTTGGAAGCAAAAAACATGTCACATTCGCAGCATTTCAGCTTGATATATCGAATTAATTTCAGCACAGCCAACTCACAACCTTTCTGAAGCAAAATTACTTGCAAGAGACTAATATCAAAGCCAGTGAAAACAAAAAAAAGCTTTTCAAAGCTTTAGCGACGGAGTTTAGCGAGGAACGCTCACCCGCACTGGGACATTTAAATGGCCTCCTGGAGCTTTAAAAATGGCTGATATTGAGAAAATTAAAGTGTGCGCTTAAAGTGCAAAGTATAAGCATAATAAAAAATGCAAAAAGTAAGCATTTTCACCAAATTTCATAGGTACATTGCCTTGGCCATTCCTATTCAGCATCGTGATGGATGCAATAATTCTAGAAGTTTAGGTTAGGTTCGCTGATTAGAAACCATCTTGTGGCACCTACCTGAGGAAGACTAAAGGGATATGCGATAATTGAATTCACGTTTCGAAAATAATTAAAAGTAACGTGATTTGAAAAGAAATGAAGTTAAAATGACGAAGGTATTGCAGCAGCCGTCTGAGGAGCAGGTTCTAGAAGGCCATGGATAGTGATGATGATTCAGGGCCTTGGAGAGCGGAACATGCAATTCCACTCCTCGCGGGTAATTGAATTAAGACTCCCGGAGTGCCAGGCAAGGGCTTTCGCAGCTAAACAAATCCTCTCCGTCCCTGAGATAATTCCTTGCCTCCTCGCTTTTTTGTTTTCGTTCGTTCAGTCACTTAAAGTCGAGTTCTCGGCTGCCTACTGTTACATGAATGTACCTTATTCAAGTCTACCAAGTAGTAATTCTCAGTGATGTAACCCGCTTGCTTTACACCTTCTTGTATAGTCAAATGAAAGTTGATCCGCTCAAGAGAATACGCTCAGCTCTAAATTAATAAAGTGTTTCTTTTACAACACGAAAGCAGGAGACTCGTATAGTCTAATTCTGTCTCTTTCACCGTTAAATGCACGATGTATTCAGTGTTCGCTGATAAATTGGTATTGTTAAGTCCTTTTATTTGCTGATACTTCGTTATCTCTTATTAATCGGCATGAATATGCATACAATTTCAACCAGACAGCTAAAGGAGTGTGATGTCAAAGAACATGACTCTCTTGCTCCCGGCGCATAGAAAAGAATTCGCTAAGAACTGCGAGGAGTGGAATGGATTGGAATCCAAGTTGTGTTTTCTACAGAAACCACAGGAATATTCTGGCATCAACGCATCTTCACATAACGTTTTTAGGATAGTTCATGATGTCATGAGTTAATTTTATAGATAAAGACAAAGTTAGCCCGAAAAATCTGCAGTTAATTGACATGGTAATTTATAAATACACTAACTTCCTTCCACTTCTCTCTCTCTCTCTCTCTCTCTCTCTCTCTCTCTCTCTCTGTCCCATTGCCATTCTTGTCCAATGATCACCAATCACTTTACTCACTTCACTGAATTCTTGTGCCCATCTCTGACGTCGTCGTCCTCTGTTTCTTTTTCCCCATCTCGGAATTTTATAAGCTGGTATCTGGCTGGCCGCTTGTAACATACTCTTACTTTCTGCCAGAATAACCTGATCATCAGCAAATAGGACAGTATTTAACTATTATCTGCACCATAGGACACAACATTTGATATCAAAGTTCTAAAATTCCTTGTCCATTAATTATACTTTTCTAAATCTTAAGGGGCTCTAATGACCTAGCTGTCGACGGGCCCTTAAACCCTAACCACTCACTCACTCACTCACTCTAAATCTTAACCTTGACAATTACAAGGGATTTAAGTGAATCTTTTGTGTATGTCACCGTACACAATTTAGGGGAATGACCAGAATTATCCTCTTCTGTTTGATATTTTTTCTGAAAAATAATTTATGATCACATAATCTAGCAAAATTGCTAGTTCTGGTCATTTCCCCAAGAAAACGTTTAAGATTTAAAATAAAAACAACTGGAATATATTTTAAAACAGTCAAATATTAGGGATAAACCTGATTCCAGCAAAGACATGTGCCGTCATTTTGAATACCTAATTAAAATTTTAAAATTAAAGTTAAGTAACCACCAAAAAGTATTACGTTTTAAGATTTCAATTGCTATTTTGTGAAGTTGATCCACACAGAAGAATTAATTACTAAATACCACTAATTTTTATACTCTTTAAAGCTGTATCTTTCCCCATAAGCATAAAATTATAACAAGCAATACCTTAAGAGGTCTAATCTAACCGATATCCGGGAAGGCCAGGCCGTCGAATGGTATTTATCTGGTCTATTTCACGAATAAAATATGAATATAAATACTATGTCGCAAGGATTTTACCAGAAAATGTTAAAATAACCTAAAATATATTCATTTCGATTAGCACTGCCAACTGAGAAAAACGAAATCCAAGAATTACATGGATTACGATGTTCTATTGTTGCTATAACAGAAAACCAGTTTATAATCTCGAACAACTCTTACTTTATTTCTAACATTAATAAATAACCTTTCCTCTCGAAAAATACATTAATTAATAAAAGAACAATTGTTAAAAACGCAGTTGTAACTTAAATAGTGCTATTTTGATTTTTAATTAATATGCAATAAATTGTTTTTGTAGGGATACGGTTGGCGACATTGACTTAACAAAAGAATGACCTTGTACGAAACCAAAGAATGACCAGGTGATAATTCGTATATAATAATTTAACGACTCTAAGTATGAAATAGCAAGAATTTCCTCTTACTATTTTTCTACTATTACTACCACACAACGTGTCACTCAGTATATAGATACAAACGGACACGCTGTATATAACCTCGTATAAGAGAAAAAAATATCAATAGAACACTAAGATTTATGCACAAGGCAATAGTACCGAAAATGAAGGGGAGTTCGCAATAAACAACATTATTGATTCATGTTACATCAATGCGTGTACTTGCTTGCTTTTTCCACGCATTTAGCATTAATTGAAAAGGGATGACGCTGAACGCTGTTTACACAGTTAATTACACTGCACACGTGGCACAAATATTAGCTACTGTTCGCCGATGTTTCAACAACGCATTCTTACTGAAGATAATTCAACTTGCGGGTGTGGTCAACTGGAAAGTAAAGGAAGTAAACATTTTTAACTGCATTACCTCTTGTTATACATTCGCTATTTAACTTTAACCCGCTAATGCGAAATGTTTCGTCATTGTTTTTTATTGTTGTAATACTATTTTTGTTACGTTCATATTATAATGTTATTTAACAATAACTTAAAGGTATTAATAGCTATTTATGTCATAAATGTATCCCTGTATTTTAGTATTATTGTAGTTTCCTCTTCTTTTTCCCCCCTTCACCCACGCCTACCATCTCACTGTTATTTTTCGTGAGCCCTCCCCATCCTTTATTATGGCCACATTTGATTGCAGTCATTCCGAGGAAACTGATAACGTTATGCTTTGAATGGATGGCTAGTCCGTTTTGTCTGACCTTTAACAATCATGTCACACTCTGTTCATTATTACAAACTCTTATTATTCTAGCTATCTCTTGTTAAACCAAATAACTTTTCATTCCCATTTACACATTTCTTTGCACAATACAGTAGGTAAAGCCATAGTCAGATTTTTTATAATACCGCTACGTGATGGCTTTGAAATTTCATACTATTTTCAGGACCAAGAGAGAGAGAAAAAAGGAATAGAGACTTCTTAGTTGATAAAAATAGAAATATTTTAAAATTCCAACCAATAAAATCAATTTGAATTAATTTTTTAATTATTAATCCCAACTTAATTGTAATTTTATTAGTTTGGGATGGCTTAGGTTTCGCTTTTGTTTAGTTATTTATTATCAAAATGTAATATGTTATAATAAAGGCATATTAAATGTCTTATCAAATTAAGTAGGAGATGCTGCTTAAATAATAGCCATTGCGTGAATATTAAATATTGGATTATGTAATTACATCTAAATAATTGCATAATAAATTACTATAAGTCATGTTTAATTTTAGTTGTTTTTAGTGGTATAAGAAAAGCAGTCAATTTTCTTTTACGACCTGATTATGTAAACCAATAGCTACTCCCAGCCGTTTTAGTTTTAGTTCATTGTTCAAGTTTAGTTGTGGCACGAATTTGAGTATTAATTGTCAGAAAAGCGTTTCCTAATTGGTTATTAAGCCTTTTATTACTAAACTCTGTTTTACCGAAATTTACTACCGGAATTAGCTGCTAATTTCAATGTATTTTTTAAAAAGTAGATATATTGCTTTATAAACTTTAAGACAATTAGGCTGCCTGTGGCGCGGAGGACCCGAGTTCAATCTCCGATACCGGAATGGTATTTTCTCCCGCTGGGAGGTCTGGCACGAGGTGCACTCACCCTCGTTAGGTCCCTTAAGAGCCAATTACTTGATAAAGTAGTGACCCCAGGTTGCGAAGGCCGCATAACTCTTCGGGAGGGCTTGGGGCGCAGATCACGTCTCACCCTCAAGTTCTGCACTCCACTCATTACGCCTGTAGTGGGCAGAGGTATGGGACGCAGCGGTCGGGCGGTTAGTCTTGGTCCGCGAAGGCTGTTGCTATAGGAGTTAATTAAAAATAATTATTTTACCAATAGCTTTCTCTGATTTCTTTCAGTCATCTCATGCCTTATTTTAGTCGTATTATTTATATGCAGAATAGTAGTTATTTCACTAAAAGAAGAGAAAGGATTGAGGACGCAGTGGTAATTTATCTGTTCAACACTAGAGCTGGCAGGGAAATTTCTTATGCATGCATAAGACAGAGCATTAAAGCCATTCTCTCCATAACAGGACAGTTAGGAACATTCATGCAGTAAAAGCCCTAAAACAAGATACAAACGGAGTCCACAGACTCTGCTGCTCATCTAAGGACACAAATACAGCAAACAGTTTTAACAAGATTGCCCCTTGTTACACGGGAACAAGCGGAGAATGTTTGGATTGCACAAGGAGCTTTAATGTTGCATAGACTCTAGCAATTATGATCCTGCCTAAAGGCAGGCACAGCGAAGCTGTCCAATCCTCGAAACTGGCGCTAGAGGTCAGCACAGGAGCAGGGTCCAGGGGTAGGGGAATTTACGTCACAAGCCGGATCATAGTGACGCAGTCGGACAACAATCCCTCTATGTACAAACACACATACATACACCCACCCTCGCGTTTCACTTGAGAGTGCCAAGGTGGCTATTGACTACAGAATAATACAAGGCTGAATAGCCAGTTGTTGTTAATATTTGAGATAAGCCGCCAAAATGTTATTTTACACGTTGAAATCGGCTCCAAAATTGGCTGCGAAATAACGAATGTTCAATATATTGCTGGGAAGTAAATATGAAGTTATCTCGTATCGAAAGGTTACCTTTGCTTTTAATTTAATTTCTTATTCATTTGTGATTTTTCTTTTGTCTCTATCATTTACAAGGGGTCATTGTGACACTGAAGTCACACATTTAGCTGCGAATTTTTATACTGATAATACATCGAAAACAAAAATATTCATGTCTCGGTTTTCTCTCCCATAGGGCCTCTAATTGCCAGGAAGAAATTATAAGTTTTTAAGTTGTAAGGCTGACTTGGGCCTGTCTTCCGCTGAACAATCAGCTGCCTGGTACGGGGCAGTAAACTTTGGTCCCCACAGAGTCTACAGATATCCGCGCACTATAGATAACTCACAACTTTGCATGTAGCAAAGAGAAAATCAGCCGCAGGTATGTTTCATTTTCCCAATGATGGGCACCTCCAAGAAATAAAAATGGCTGAAGCAATAAAAATTGCAGTTTTGTTATTTCTCTGCTTTAATTCTTTTAAATACCGATATATGCAAGGAACACTTTTGTTCTTGTTCACAGTTAGGCCTTTGGGAGAGAAAATTGAGGCACTGGTATCTTTATTTTCAGTCTACTTTCAGTCAAAATAAAACAAAATTATATCAATCTTTAACAAATGTGCAAATGGCCCTTTAGTTAGCCATAAGTAATCTATACAGGTCGATTTAATGAAGCTAAATTATAGCCGTTTATAGCCGTCTGCTGTCGTTATGTAATAACCATTAATTTGTGTTGAAACCAAATTTAAAACTTTCCGTGTAACATTTTGGAAGGTTGCTGAAGATTTTTTATCTTTGCAGGATATTTTTTCCGTTCATTATAGAAATATTCATCTGTAAAATTTGTGATCCATCGTAACACAACTGGTATGCACTGCTGTGTTGTGAAGTTTTATTTTCATTGAGTCGTTTTATTCTCATCTAGGACTATATTCTGAACAGCAGAAAACTAAAATTTGTGACTCGTGACTTGCATAATTGGTAGGGAAGTAGATAATATACCAGAAAATATAATTTACAGAGAAGTTTATATTTCTATTGTAGATTGTATCGGACTATGAGTGAAATGGCTGAAATTATGCTCAAACGAGTCCAGAGTCCATAGATCTTAGAGTTACACAACGTTTATCTTTCAGAATAAGGGGAAACCTTATCTAGGTAGCTTCCCCTAATCGAGATTCGATCTAGGGACCTGTTGAATGCGCGATAGGCATTCCCAAACACAGAGATCAGAACAGAAAAACTTTCTAGAGTAAAAATAGAAGAAAACAAACTTGTTTATATCTGTAAAGAAATGGACCATGTTTTTTTCTGTGAAAAAAAAAATTGTTTGCAGTGTTTATCATTGTATCCTGCTAAACGCGTTGTTTGGTTGAATCCCTGCGTTAGTGCACTTAAAAAAATCAGTGGTAAGTAAACGTTAAACTCAAATGCCTGTAAAGGTAGCAGAGGGAATTCCACGCATTGCAGGGTGGCATAAGCCTCTTAGCTGCCCAGGTCTGTGTTCCCTCAACACACCGAGACTAATCGCTGGGGCGACCACTACCCATTAGCACTGTATGGAAGGCCATCTTTCATGTATCACTTGCAAAAGTTTCGAGGACGGAATGTGCATTGAAGAACTAAAGGGAGAAGGCCCGCACGTATCTACTGGACCTGCGTTGCTGTACAAAGTATGCGCTATCAAACTATGTTGGCAACTCAAGTTTGTTAGGAATGTGCTCCGAAAAGCTATATAGTTCACGAGCAAAATGGATGTTTGTGGTTGGGGAGTGAGAGAGTAATTGTTTTCGCTATCTGAAACGTGAAAGGTTGAAGCTCTTCACTGTCAAACTGGAAATGCAAACTTAGACATCCTTCCTAGGATATTGTTTAGCAAGGGCACGCAAAACTGCAGCCACACTGGTTCCTCATACTTCCTGAATGTCGAAGAGATATAAAACTATGGCAGAAACAACATTTAATGGTGGCTGGTACCTGACTACTACTATTCTCTTTTCAGTATAATTTTACAGCTTCTGATTGGATTTTGTGTTGACCAGCTACTCCTGCCAGCCGCCATTAAATTTTGTGTCAGTCATTAATGTATATAACTTTCTAAACACATATGGCAACGTAAAAGGAACACTGAAAAACAAAATAAAGCAAGTTTGTAATTCTATAGTGGTGGCCGATATTCTGACGTGGGCTATGAGAACAATCGAACGGCGAAACTAAATGTTTAACTGGTACACCTAAAAATTGCAACATATAAAGAACTCCCGGGTCCTCGACCCATATCAATTATGAGGCTGTTTTGTAGGAAACAAAGCTATTAGATGGAATGTAAGTATAAACCATTTAGTAAGGACTTACTATTACTAATTTAAAATTATATTCAATGTTTCTGATGATCCCTTACAAAAGTTATTCATCTACTATGAATATATAACTACCCAAATTAAACTTTGCATATTAACTTAAAATAGGCTGTTCTTCTAAACTGTAAACCCCACCAGAAACAGTTCAAATTAAATATAGCATTTCTGCTCGGATTACTTATGGAGGACTCATTTACAATGTTTTCAGCTGAATGACGTAATTATCTCATATATGAAAACAGTAAACAATAGCAGCAATCCAGGCAAAATTCTATATTTAGTTTGTTTAGTGTCATTATCAGTCAAATTCGGTCTATTTACTTATATAAAACGCTTTGGGTATTAATCACTGGAACACAAAGGTGGTGCCCAACATCTGGTACACGCTTTTGATGCCTTCCTGTCCTTAGATGGGCACACCGAGCTTCTTTTCCTCTTTGATCCTGTAGTTTTGAGTATCTGTAAAGTGAAACAAAGGTACATCAGGGTCCTTGAGACCCGATCGCCTCTACAAATCTGCAACAATGCTGTGGGCTGATAGTCAACAGAAAGCCAGGAGAATACCAGAAGGGGCACGCCAGTGCTCCCACACATATTGTGGCACTGATAAAAACAAATTTCCATCGGGTCTCTCGGACCCAGGTGCGACAGTTAGGCGTTAAGATGTGTAGCTGGCTGTAGTGCTAATGATCTGATTAAAAGTGAAACATTAACACAGCAATTAATAGATATTTGGAGTACTAATTACAAAAGGAGAGTAGAATTTTGCACAAATTATATTTCGTGCAAAGTAAGTTTTGATTTGTGCATTTTTGCGACATTATTTTATTTTCTAGTCCAAACCCTAATTAAGATTTATTTTTCCACAGTAATAACGAATGGAATTTTGCAATGTGGTGCAACTGCACGCAACCTGGTGCAATTATGTTACGAAACATGCCTGAGAGTGCAATTTCCTTGACAAAAGTGCGCGCCTGTTCATTTATTGGGTGGGTATAATAAATTGCATGCTGAAAATGAAGGCAACATTGTTGTCTTCTCTAATTAATTACGGCACATATTATGAAGCGCCCAATTTGTTTAATGTATAAATGCAATATTCACAAGTTGCACAAAGCTACCAGGCTCAGAGATCGATAAACTGCATTATTTCATCCGAGGAACAACCGCTGTGAATGAAAACAAAGGCACCCCATTTTCCACTCGGGTATAAAACCATTTTAATTCTTGTCTTAATCCCTGTACACAATTAAAGCAATTAGATGGCAGTTGTAATTTTTTGTGATACTCGAGAGTAGGCAAAGCGACGAGATTCGTTTGTTACTATTGCCAAGAAAGCTGTGTTATTGTGTTTCAGTTTAATGGAGCATTTAATTCACTTTTGGCAGACTGCTTTAGTTATTCTAGGATTAGTATCAAAGCAAATGCACTCTAATTTATGGTACAATAATCAGAGAGAGAAATATTCTGAAAAGCTCTCTACTTTTTCGTACCTCTTTGTAAAGATTTATTAAAACAATACGAAACTGGAATTAATATAAATATATTTTATTGTATTATTTATATTATACATAATTACAATGTTTACACATTTTCTTTTCTGTTCCTGCTATTTTGTTTTCATATTTCCTGCATCCAAGTATTTCTACCCCTTTATATTCTCCAAGGTGGATATCATTCTCAAAATTTTCTCTGAATTCTTTCTTCCCGCATTTTCCTGATGTCCATACCAGTTTAGATCTTTATATCTTACATGTTCTAACACAGAATTCTTAAGTTTCATTTCTTTCTATATATCGGTGTTCTTAATTTTTTTTTTTTTTTTTTATTTTCAATTGGGCTTCAAATTTCAATTCCTATAGATAGTAATCCCATATGAAGTCTTTATTGAGTTACCAAAATCTGGCATTTGTTAGTTGCGCCTGCGTATTTCAACTGTTTATTCGAATGTGTATTCATTCTTCATTCATTTTATTCGTATGTTATTTCCAATTCTGTATATTTTCTTCTACTTTATATATGTCTAATTCCTCTGGAATTGTTCCATTTCTTATTAAATTTTACCTGGTACATTCTTTAATTCTCCTTAAAAATCTCATTTCTGCAGCTTTATTTGGTTTTTATATCTTTCTTTTAATATCCATGACTCGCCTCTATACATAAGCATATGCCATATATATTTATAACTATATTTTATCCTATGTGATCACCTTTTAACATGGTTGTTTTTGCTTTGCCTTAGTTAATTCTTTCTTTGTTACTCTCGTGTGCATCTTCTTCATTTGTTCTACCCATTCTCCCAAAGGGAATTAATTCTACTCTATATATTCCATGTCCCAATAGTATGTCCTATTATAATAACAATAAATAATCCCCTTACGTCAATTTCTTACACCAATTTTAAAAGATGTGTGCATGTGGGCTTCTTAAGTTTAATGTGGCAGTGAAGTAAGTATTTCATTCTAAGATATTCTATTACACGCTGAAGAATTAAAATCCCACTATGCTTGTCAAAACCCTTAAGAAATGTCTAACATTTTTTCCCACTAAAACTTGCAGTATTTGAATATTAAATTGTTAAATGAAGCCCTTCGAGTACTTTAAGATTAATATCATTCAATATGAGTGCTTTTGGACCTCTCAGCATTTCCTCAACCCCCTTGGAAATTGAATATTGGACTTCATTTTAACTTCCATCCTTGTAGCTTTTCGAACGCACTACTTTTCTAATTTCAATAGATATTAGATTTTAATGAAATGGAATCCGATTTGCCTCTCCCTCGGTGTGGGTGGGGTGAGGTATATTAATTAAGAACGTAATTTGATCACTCTGCCACCATTATGATATGGAACGGAGCTAAAATTCAGGGTTTATCCCTTCTTTCTCAGACTGTGGTATTTCGTGTCACTTAAAAACCAGTACATGGAGAATTTATTGCTCTCATAATTTTGGAGAAGTACTTTAGTGCACATTCACTGTGTATTCTATTACATAACTACATTCTGTCGATGCAGAAAATAATAAATAGCATGTTATAAAAAGTTTTATATAATTTGCTAGCTAATTGAAAGTATTCTAGTCTGTAAAGAACGTAGGTGCAGTCAATTAAGTGCAAGCATTTAAAAAGTACCACACTTTCCTCATTAAGTTGAAGGAATGATAAAATCTCTTCACCAACAAAGTCCAAAGCTACTGAAACCTCTACCATCTTTCAACGAAGGTCAAATGACCTTAAAATTTTTCCATAAAATGTTCCAGGACAGTGAAATCAAAACGTTGCTTTATTTAACTGTCCTCGGAACAGGAAGATGGCAAAGGAATGAAGGAGAATAAATTAATTTCGCCACATTCCTGGCATTTTTTTATTTTAACCCAGTTCTTTTGTGTCATTGAAAGCACAATACAAGTGCTCTGAACTGTACTAAACTATATATTTAAGTTTTATACAGGTTTATTGCGTTTATTTCCTTTCATAAATATTTCTTCATTTAAAGAATTTCCAGAAACAGCTTGTTGGGAATATAGAATTCACATTTATTTAAAATAATAATCCACCTGTGTTCTTCTTTTTCTTCTTTTTGAATTGATCGCTCCATTTTTTCTGTTGTCCATTGTTTCTCTGATCTGATTGTTTGCAAAAGAGAGCTTGCCTAGGGTATCTCAGAAAACATGATCTTTCCACTCTTTCTGATATCCTTGAATCTCATCAATTATATTTTCTTTCCCAGGTGTGCTCTTATGTCTTTATCATTCTGTACTTACAATGGTAAATATTTGTATTTTATTTTGTGTTTCATAAGAATGCCGTATTCTTAGATGTTGAACTAAAATAACAAGTTTGGAAGTAAATTGACTTTTCGTTGTTGAATTACGCAGTTCAAGAACACACAAAGACATAAATTATAAGGACCTTTTTTTTAGAAACTTTTTTTTTATAATTAAGGGAATATCAAAAAAAAAATTTACTATACCTAGGTATCCCTGACGTGGTGCAGTGGGCTGGAGCGTGACAGCTCTGGTTCCTGGCCACCGGGTTTGATCCCAGCCCGGGTATTCCTCCTGGATTCCTAATAAGAGATAGGGTTAGCATAAAAGATCTCTGGGTTGAGATACTACTACTCCTACTACTACTGCTACAAGAAAACCTACTACTATTGCTGCCACTACTGCTATAGGTAACCAGTAGAGAAGTATGAAAACTAAAAAAATAAGACTATTTTTAGAGTGTGTTTGTTAATAACTGGGCCAAAATTTGTTTTAGTTTTCAACTTAAGCAGAAAATTTAAATGAAATGCCAAAAGGATATCAAAGCGCGTATTTTCCTATAATCGCTCCACCCTTAGATCCGCACTTGAAGTAAACACAACTAACTCGTGATACGCCGAAACCGAAGCACGCCATAAAATATAGTAGCTTAAATATTGGCAATAATCTGTGAGTTTTCAAGATATATGACAACTCTGGTAAACACTACTTGAATGCAACGCGATAGCAGTGATATTTCTGAAACTCCCGAGTAAATATCGTTCTGTTGTGTCGTAAACACGAGGTATGAGTCCACGTGGTGTTTGGTTGTATTAGTCGCAGGTAATATGAACACCAGGTTATGGCGGAAGGATACAAGGTGCGGATCTAAGGCTGGATGGAGTATAGGAATGTCTATAAAAGTTTAACATCTATAATGCGCATCGTGAGAGTGTGTAAAGGAGGAAACGGTTGAAAGCAAAGGGCACGACAGATAAAATGGAATGGAATGATGGTGAAGGGTGCGTTTAGCATTAGAGAAGGGAACAGATGTAGCGGGATGAAGAGGAAGAGGAACAGGCGGACAGTGGTCAAGAAGTGCTGCAGTAATGTGAACATTTAACTGGAGGAGGGAAGGAGACATTAAAATCTGATTATCTGTTGCGGGTGAATCGAGTAGAAAGAAAGGAATTAGATTAGGCTCAAAATGCTGAGAACAGAGACAAGTTTTCACGCCTGGACTAGTTCACGGAGTTTAATTTGTTGAGTTGTCGCCCTGGCTGGGTGAGAACTCGTATGACCACTGTTAGTTCATGACATTGGGTCGTGGTCATGCTCGCCTCTGTTCCTGAGGTCGCGGGTTCAAACCCGACGGAGGGTGGTGGATTTTTTTGGAGCCTAAAAATCCTTAGCATGGTTTTCTTCGGAAGTGAAGTAAAGCTTTTGGTCCCATTTCGTATGTCAACTTTGGGCAACTTTTATTCGTCTGTCTCTACTAACATCCATTCAGAAATGGAAAGTAATATTGCATTCTCTACTGCAATAAGTAGGCATATAGAATTTATTGATATACGCACGCACTAAGTGTGAAATAACTGTTCGTTGCATTAGCCGCTTCTGAAAATTCGTAGTTGTACGGTTGTTTCCCCAAGTTTGCATCAGTTTATATTGGGCAATATCAATAGTGCAATTGCAATAGTGTTCATTACTTTCTGTGCTGTTTGTAGTGATAGAGGTAACCCCATAAAAATGATCGAACTCGGATTTCATAGGGAATCATATTTGAGGTCCCTTCAAGCAAGAAAGGTACGTTGAAATAATAGTTCTCTACGTGCCCGCCTGCCTCTCTCTCTCTCTCTCTCTCTCTCTCTTTCTCTCTCTGTGTGTGTGTGTGTGTGTGTGTGTGTGTGCGTGTGAGTGTGTGTCTGTGAACACATTAATCAAGTGCGATATCTGGCACATTGGAAAATTCCTATAACCCCAGCATATTGCAAAGATATAAAACTAAGATATTTAGAAAATTCTCCCCAACTCAGACAAGACTTTACATGAAAATTGTATAGTTAATGTTTTCTTTTCTTTCTGAATGTTGTATGGATCTCTTACGAAGGCCTCTCCGTTTCCACTATATGCTGTTTAACTGGAAACCCCGAAATATAGAACAGAATTCATTAAAATATGCAGTGTGTGTTTCAATATTTTAAACCTTACCTTGTGCAGAGAGTAAGCAATATTACAAATTGACTTTTCGACTTGCACAGCTTGTGTGCCTGAGCGGATTGAAGTCATTTCTTGCTAATCATTAATATGTGCTAAATACATCAAATAAGCTTTATCTACTAGTAGATGTATAATAATCAGTGATGCTTTAGTTCATAGTAGGCAACAAATGTTATACTTTATATTCTAACAAAATACAAAACACGCAATTAAAACATAAAATACAAGTTCAACAAAACGTAAAATATACTTCAATGATGATAATCTACATCTTATTTTGCTTGATAATAACATGCAATAAAACCAAAACTTTCTCCCCTAATGGATAATTATTATAATATTACAATGAGAACATTGGACGAACATTTCTCTATTACATCAGTCCCTGAGTTTCGTGAAACTACATAAATAATAGTTGCCTTTGAACTACTCTTAAAAATTTTCCTGATGAACCGTGAAAATCACCTTCTTCACTCACTTTTATTTTAAATTTTCATATGAAACTAGAATCCAAAATTGCAAAATATAACAACACTGTGTTAATGTAACGCGTCTTTTTTTTTTTCAGAGCCCACATTACTCTTACAGTAAACATATAGTTTATGCAATGAATAAATTTCATTAAAAATACTAAATATATAGCATATTGTATTGTAGATAACACGTCGTGGTGTAACTTCAGCCTCTAGTTTTGTAACTAATATACATATATACGGATATGAATATTAATATGAAATTTACGGAACAGCTATGGTATTAATGGACGGTAGTTAAAGATTGCACATCAGCTCATTGGTAACCAAAACTGACTAGTATAAGTAATACAAACAATTGTATGCAATCAAAACTGTTTGTACGCATTTATAAGCAAACAAAGTGGATAGAGGAATCACTTTTATAAGAGATATCTATGGTCTGGTGAAGTTTTGAGTATTTTAGAAGAACTTTTCAATATATGGCATATAGAAGCTCAAGTGGCGGAAGAGGTATAGGTTAGGTTGATTATTTAAAGCTTATAATGGTTCAAATGCATGGGTGAGCATTAATGAAAGTTTGGAGAACCCAACGTATTACGAAAGAAACGATCATATTTTTAAAATTAGGGGTATAAGGCACACAACCAAATAGGAAAATTCTCATTTGTTAACAGAATCATTGAGGAATGGAATGAATTGCTTGTAGCAGCTTTTCAGTGCTGCCCTCTGTCCGTGAAGAAATTTAGGAAACATTTAAATGAGTAAACGTTGAATATTTTATTATAAAGGTTACCTACGTGTATTTTTGTCATTTTATAAACTTCTTGCAGACACTTATTTGTTATACAGGATAGTTAATGAGTGCTAATTAGTAATGAATGATTTGAAAACTAAGTGTTATATTACAAAATCATAAGCTGGCAGCTATAATTATCTGATACGCTTTATTTATATTATTGTTTATTGTATTACTATTGTTTATGTACTTTTTTGTAATCTTAATGTCTACATTGAACTCTTCCATTGGGTAATACCCATTTACAGTGAACATATACATACAAATATATTAGTCTTCTTCCTTCCTTAGGCCATAAAGCCTATTACGACCTCACATTTGAATTTTCATTCCAACGTTTCTTTGGACGACCTAAAGATCTCTTTCCGTTTGGACGATGGTGAAGTAGTATGACTTTTGGTATTCTATGCATGCGATGTAAATGATTTAACCAGTTCTTTTGTTGTTAATTACAAGTTCTATTTGTAATTCTTCTAGTACGTCTTCATTGTGCTTATGATCCCATTTTGTACTTCCTGCTGTATATATCATGAATTTGATTTCATTAGCCGTTATTCTTTCATCTTTCTTGCTCAGTGCGCATGCCTGACTTCCGTAACAAAGTACAGGTCTTGCCAAGCTCTTATACAGGCGGATTCTAACATGTCTTTGTACTAGGGAAGGTTTCACAATATTATTAGTTATTCCCATTGTTTTGTTGTAGTTAGTAATTTTCTGGGAAATATCTATATCATCATAAAAGGATAATGTGTGTATGTGAAATAATGTGCTCGTTCTAATATTTTTGAATCTAAATAATTTTAGTTTTTTCTTTATTGATTTTCATGTCATATTTTATTCCAATTTTATTAAAATTAAATAATGTACGTTGTATTCATGTTCTGAAGGTGCCAGCAGAGCTAAATCGTCTGCAAAAAGAAATGAATCTAGTTGTAAATGTCTATTTAATTTATATACCAATAAGGTAATATGAATTTTTGACCATTTTGATGATGATAATAATAATAATTACAAAATATATTATTAATTATTGTTATTAGTAACTTTTAAGTAATTTCATCAGTTGTCAAGGATAAACCAAATGTTAAATTAAATTGCTTTATGTAAAACAGTGCTGCATGCGTGAACAAGCATGCTTGTTTTAAAACATGCGTATTCCTGCATATGGATTTTTGCTCTTCTTTTTATTTGAGCTTTCCCCACTTGTGAAATATTTCCCTAGCGCCATGGAGGACCCCGCCCTTGTGCCAGTCAGTATATCATCACCATATTCAGCTCACAGCAGCAGCAAAATCGATACGTTGCCCTTACTCGCTCTGGCTGTCAGATCTGCAAGCTTCAGCCTGCCACGATGCTGAGGAGACCACACGTCGGTAAACAAAACACATCTCCCTGAGGAGATGTAGTAGCATTGTTTCTTTGTTGGACTTTGACATAGCATCACATCTTGCGTGCGCTTCAATACAACTTTTCTGCATGATGTTGCAGTGGGAGTAAACAAACTGGTTCCGACCCTCTTGGTGCTCATCTGATTTGATTTTGTCATGTCTGAAAACCACTGGCGAAACTTAATTTTTAGTAGTGGTATAAAAGCATTCGTGGTTGTGGCCGCTTCCCCACGCACCATCATATCAATGCCCTGCTCGGCGCTTCATTCGTGGACAGCCTTTCACAGTTGCATCTACTCTGAAGCTGAGTTGTGAAAATTAATTAATTTTTTTTAACAAGATGCAGAAAATACATTGTAAAATTACATTTTACAGCAAAATATACCAAATTCATTCTCAGTTATGTACCGTCAGCATTTGAATCAAGAGGCCAATAATATATCAGCCAAATCAGTTGTTCCTAATATATATTTAACCATAATCGTAGCTGACATTTCGATGCAGATGACCCTGTCTTTCACAAACGACTTAGTCCTCTGCATTTTTCTCAAAAAGCACCCCCAGGAGGAGGGAATGACGTGAGGGAATTGTAGGGTGTCATAGACGCGCGGAAGTGTCAAACAAATCCTGAGATCTGGCTGCTAGCGAGCTCGGTCCAGACTGTGGGTGGTAAGAAAAGAAAGACAATTGAACTGGCCACCGCGCGGCAGTTGTTTGCCTGCTACGTTGTGTATCAATTCAGTCGCCCATGATATCACTGTCGGACATCGTTTGCTGTTATGTCCAAGCTCAGCAATGGCTTTAGTATAGTCCGAAATTTGTCAACTCATTGGGACTTTAAATGCCTAAATTGCAAATGCTCAAATTAAAAGCTATTCACCATGTACAGACATGGAGAATCAACAACAGACAGTCTATATTTACAGACAGTAGAATAACATTCGATTATCTTAAAAAAAGAAAATAACCATACACATTTAATAGAATAAATCACAAGGGAAGTGGCTGAAGCAGAAAGGAAGAACTCGAAAATAGAATTCAACTGATAAAGGCCCGCGCAACACCTGAGAAACGAAATGGCAAATCAGCTTGCGAAGTTTGCGGCACTATGCGAGGAAATCCAAGAGACCTAAGGCAGATACTGAAAGGTGCAGTGAAAAGTGAAATCACTATAGGACTAATTACGATCATTTTTCCCAATATAGCTGACTGGTTAAAACTGAAACTAAAATAACTGCAAATTTTACGGCCATAGTAACAAGAGATGGAAACATCAAATCTTATCTACATAAATATAAAATAATAGATAACCCACTTTGCCCATGTAACAATAACGAACAAACTATAGAACATTTAATAGGTATATAATTGCGCATTGCTCGATTCTAGAAGTCGCAGTTTTAAGAACAGAAAATTGACCAGTGAAAAAAGACACTAGTGCAGAAATACCACAGATTCAATAACAATATAGCCTTTGAAAACTTGAAGTGAAACAAATACCTACAACAATACAACTTGTATAATATTTTGAAAAATGAACCTACGCATGTAGAATTACTCCACAGTAATGGAGGATATAGCTTGTAAATAAATAAATGTCAATAAATTTCAAATACCCAAATTTTGACATGTTGATAGATTTCTCTAACATCAAATGAGATTAATAAGAGAGACAAATAACACTGGGAACTGAATGTGTAATTGTCCATACATGATACATCGAATTTGTTTGTTTTCATCATGTTTTCTGAGTATCGATGGTAGAATTGAAAACTCGTCCTAAAAGCAAACCCGGTGAATTACATATCATACAATCCCTAAAACACCTTGAACCCCCTCAAAATTAAAACAAAATCCGATCTTTTGAATGCTTGGTTACTTTAGTCCTTAGTAATACACACTGACCACAGAATAAAATTTGTAAATTTCTAAACCTTAGTTTAGACCACCAAAAATCCATCTAATTTTTTAAAACGAAAAACGTTCTGTTTCCAGATTCGCTAAACTTCGAGAAAGAGAAACTCATTACGCACACAAATATGAATGGAACTGCCAGCATTTGAACTCGGACAACAATCAACATTATTTATAAAATTCGGCTTTTCCCTGAGTGTCTTGCGGTCTTAAAGTGAACGATTATCGTAGGCCATAATTCCAAAAGACCGTGCTCGGGTTATACATACCTAGCATTTCAGCAACCCAAGTCAACTTCCGCTTTTCATTATTATTACAGAAACAGTTATTTTAAACCACAAAATATTGCTACTCAGAAGTTATAAGATTTAATATTTCAATAGTCACAGTTTCTCGTGCTAAGTTGGTCTGGGTGACCCAGTTGGGTAGACACTGGCATACTGATCCCAAGGTCGCGGGTTCAAATCCGGCCCAGACCAATGGTTTTTAAGTGTGCATGTCTATAGATTTGCTGACATGTAAAAGAACTCCTGCGGGACAAAATTTTGGCACACCGGTGATGCTGATGTGATCCTGGCAATTGACAGCGTCGTTAAATAACAAAATATTATTATTAATTCTCATGCTAAGATTCAGAAACAGTTAATATATACTACAGTCTTAAGTCGGCAAGTCGCTTTAAATAGATCATTACTAGCCTCCATTAAATGTATTAATTAACTAAGTGGTGTTGTCCATTCTGATACCACTCATTTGCACCCTGAGAAAAATACCTCATAGTTCACCATCATAGCAGCTGGCAGCGAATTCAGTGATGACCGAAATATTGTAGACGGTAGCGAAAGTTGACGCAGGGAACCCAGCATCAACAGTAAACCTTGCGAATTAATACACATAGTTAAACGTTTTTTTCTATTTCTTTTACGTCGCTGTATCTATGTAGTTATATCACGACAGATCTGTTAGGAGAAGCTCATGGACTTCAAGGTCTCACCCCTATCCATACCACCCTGCTTCGTCGGGGGAGCTGTGCAGAGCAACTCTGCCTCTGCCTCTGTGACGGCAGATGGCATTAGGGTGTCATCCAGTCTATCTGGTTACATTATGTGTGCATAGATGGCACAACATTCATTATTACCATTTATACCATTGTTTTAGACTTAAGGACATCGGGAAGTAAATTTTTTTGCTTTGTATTCTAAAAAAATAGCACAAATATGTAGCTTTAAAATGATTTATGTATATTTTTTTTGTTCTGTATTCTAAAAAATAGTACAAATTTGTAACTTTTACCACAGAAAATAATAAGATGGCTGTAGAGCCAAAGCTTATGGAGAAAACTGCTCAAGAAGTGTGAGCTAGATAATATTTTGTTAGAAAATATAGTTGCACTTGCACTACTTTTGCACAACAGCTTATAAATTTAACCTAAATATTATACAGTTGCTAAATATAGAAACATTTATTGTCTAAACACCCCAAATTTCATTTAAATCAGGCTAATTAATAAGATGGCTGTAGAGCCAAAGCTTATGGAGAAAACTGCTCAAGATGTGTGAGCTAGATAATATTTTGTTAGAAAATATGGTTACACTTACACCACTTTTGCACAACAGCTTATAAATTTAACCTAAATATTATACAGTTACTAAATATAGAAACATTTATTGTCTAAACACCCCAAATTTCATTTAAATTAGGCTAATTTTGGCAGCAACAACTGAAATTGAGTATTTTAACACCAAAATCACTTCCTGGTGTCTTTAAGCAACTGAGAGAAACCACGAAAACACCCAGTCAGATAGGTCGGCCACTGGTTTTGAACCCGGGACCTTCTGAGTGCGGGCCACACACGTGGAGATACCTCACTCGGTTTGACATTACTTTGTGTATAATTTGTACTTCCTGTGCTTCTAAATTAAACCTACTAAACCTTTGTTGATATGCCCTTGATCTCTAGCCATATGTTGCAATATGCCTGGGAGCTTATAGAGTGTAAACCCATAAGAATCCTACTGTAGATATTAAATAGCCCTTTGTAACATTACAATTTTAACGTATCACCTAAATATTCACAAAGAGAGGGATATTGTATATTGCGTGGCAAACGAAATAAATATAATTAATTAACGCAATATTGGCACAAACCAACTTCTTTCCGCTTGGGCGACATGATGAATTTGTGCTTCATGAACTTGTGCGTTATATGGCATAGCGCCACATTTTTTGTTTCTGCTGTTTTATGTATTTATTTTTGTATCGGGTTCAAGCGAACGTTACGTCACAGCTGGAGTGACGCGCGTAGTGCTTGTGCTGGGGTTGAAAGGTCAGCAAACAGGACCAAGTTGGCCAGCGTATGTGTTAACTTTCTAAATGAGGCAAAACCAGGCTGTTCTTTTTCACTGTTCTAGTTCAACTGTGTCAACAGGGAAATCGTTTGTTTTTCTTTTGTCTGCGTATCAATAGGGGAGGAAATAGTTGAACGTTTCGATTATTTTCTAAGTCAAAAATTTCACATTACGCACATCCGGTGCCTATGGCCTTCAGACATAAGATAACGATATCTTTGCTCCACATGTCCATATCGGCACTCCTTCGTATGTGAAGATAAACTGAAAAATCTTATGTATTGCACTCACATGATTTTCTCTACTCTTGTACTAACCATTTTTACAAACTCTTCTTCGTGTTAGTTGAGATAAGCATTTGCAGAAATTATCTTATTGTTCATTTTCTTGTAGGTACAAGGAGAATATCGGAATACAGTAGACTGAGCGATAGTCAAATGTTCCAAAGCTTTCACATCCCGTTCTCTTTGCACGATACCATAAAAATGAATAACGATGTTCCATTTGACAGAAGTATAAACTCTCCAAAACTCACACGTATAACTAAGAATATCTCCGAAATGGTTCACTCTATAAAAAATTATTTAGACATAAATTGCGTGTTCGGCAAGATTTACATTTTTTGCACAGTAAGATTTGATCTATCTCTTACGGTTTACCAGTTACGCAAAGGACTGCATGGGCTATAGCCAGAAAATACAAGATATACATTTCATTTTCCATAAAATATCTCGAACGTGTACCATTTTAATCAAAATGGGTGGAGGAATTTTGCTAAACATCTTCGTGTCGCATCCTTGAAATATAATTAAATGCCAACTTTGGTTTTTAAGCCACTTCTTGTTTTTGAGTTATGCTGTCCACAGACTGACAGACAGACAGACACACACACACACACACACACACACACACACACACACACACACACACACACACACACGGACCTTTTTCTAAAAATGTTTTTTTTTGGATTCAGGGCGCCTCAAGACATTTCCAATGAAACATAGAATTTTTGTGTGGAGTAAGTAAGTGTGAAGTAAAAATCTGACGTTACATTCATATGACTTTCTGTGTCTACTAATGTTGTTGTTGTTGTTTTCTAGTGCCTTGCATCTGGCAATGAAGCCATTAGCATTCGTGCTTTCCAATACTTTTGAACTGTAGTTTCTTCTGATCTTAATGCTTCACAGGTCTTCAAGTGGTCTTCGTTCATTTCTGCTGGATCGTGTCTACTAATGTCAGCGGTGGGGATTTTATAGCATTTTGAAATTGAAAGTTTAGCACTTCGATTTATACATTTAGCGTTTTTGTATCTTATAGCATTTTGAAGAAAAACATGGTTAAAAAAAACAGGTATCAAGTCTGTTTCTTCTTCTTCTTCTTCTTCTTCTTCTTCCTCTTCCTTTTCTTCTTCACTTCAGCCATAGGCAATCAAGTGCCACCTTCAAGGTCTTCAGCTATTGTTTCCTGGGTCTGACCACCGACCTCCTTCCTTTAGGATATTATTTGTTTAGCAAGTGATATCTGACTTTTTAAATTGCGAGGCTATCGCGTTTTTTGCGTTTGTTTTCTCTATCCATTTTTGTTGGAAATTATTACTCTATTATTTGTTAGAGTTCTTTTTAAATGATTAATTTTATGTGTATAATTTCGGTATCAGAGGAGTGAAAGGCGAGGGAAACCAGAGAACCTGGAGGAAATCCGCAAGGCGCTGCTTTGTCCATCACTAATCCTACATACAGTCCGTTGGGATCGAGTCTGGCCCATCTTGGTGAGAGGTCAGCGGCCTCACCACTCAGCCACGGAACCCCCCCCCCCCCCAGCATCACAAATGAACATTAAGTTTTAGATTATGGTGCGTCAATATTCCTTGGACACGCAATTCTGAGGCATTTTCTTGATATTTTCACAAAATTTGGAGACGCTTTCCGTTAAAGTATTATCGGGACCATAGCATGCACCGTTTCTGAAATATTCATTGTTACATAATTAACTCTATTATAATGAAGCTTAATTAGGGCTCGAAGTATTAAGGAAAATGTGCCAAATCCCCCTCCCCCCTCCACTCCCGTTATGTACCTGTTTCTGCATATTCCTGAGAAACTTAAAATGATAGAAGAGTCCGTCGTCTGTTATTACAATGGAAAGTAGGGAAGTTCGTATGAATGTTGCAGTTGTTTTTCTTTCCCCTGCAGGCTCAAGGCTAACAAATCCATTCGTAGAACAAACAATTGACAATTGACTCAGTCCCCTGTATATAACAACACGCATATTACTTCTGAAACCAATTCTGTGCAAATATTTATTGCGAACATATATAATAATGGGTAGAGAAAATTGCGTGACTATCTTTTGCTCTCCATGAGCTCATGACAAACAAAGCATATTTGTGATTAAAACAGCTGAGAGATGTTTCCCAGTGATACCACATATACAATCATAATTAAACCATTTCTGTGTAGAAGTTTATCGAAATTAACCTAAAGAGGATAGAAGTGGCGGCGCCGTGGCCGAGTGGTTGGACCGTTCCCCTACCAGGTACCTGCAGGTGGTATTCGTGGTGGACGAAGCGGCGTCAAGGCAATTTTTCTCCGGGTTCTCCGGTTTCCCCCGCCACTCATTCCACCAATTGCTCCATCATCACCTTTTCAATCATCCATTTCGCCTGTATTTCATATCATCCTCTTCCTCACTATCATACCTGGGCTGACCACCCACTTGCAGGTCTTCACTTTGTCTGGTCCAGAGGTCCCTCTGCTCCCCGACAGATGTCTGACTCTAGGCAGTGGCTTGTAAGTCCTAGGGGGTGTAAGTCCTACATAAGGAAAAGGTAATTAGTAAAAGAAGGATTACATGAATTATAAAGGTTGTTAAGGTTATTAGTGCGCAGATTTCGTGTGATGGTATACTCAAATACGCCAAATAAAAACGTCTAACAGCAAATTGATCTGTTGTGAAAGGTAAAGGAGATATTTGAACGTTATTTAACACAGTCTAACATTAATTAAAGCTTCTCGAGTTACAAGTCGTGTAGTATCTTTCGATCATTTCAAACTCAACGACCATGAATATTTAATAAATAAATGACCATCCCAAACTCACAGCCTTCATCGGGAACTGCATAAGAAAGAAACGGCCATCTCAAAATCATGGCCTTCTTTTAAATCTTCCTGTTGTATTTAAGTATTCGTGTGCTCAGTCGTAGCCCGTTGTTCCTATTAAAACTATTTGGCTCTAATTTAATTTCAATTGCCACTTTTACGAGTATCTCGTAATGTAGGTTATTGCGGTGTAAAACCGCGACCTCATCAAATAAAATTCTGCAATTACTGTCGAGACTATGTGAAACTTCTAACTAGACCAGCTTCCAAAACTAGTTATGGCATTGTCTGTGTGGTTGCTTTAGAATCACAAATAAAAAAGAAAAATTAAAATAGACACCAGATCTGTACCTTCACTAAAACTGTGGGGTTACAACATAAACATCGCTAACTTTACTTTTAATTTGTTTATTTGTGAACTTTTTAGGTAAAAAGTTTAAGTTCCGACATGTTTGCACTTTCATTGTTCCACATGTTTAATGCAATATATTTTCAAAAAAATAAAACAAAATGAAGAAAAAGTTTCATTTATGGCAAGATTCCAGAATTCGATTTGCGTTATTAGAAAATTTAAATATTTGGTAGTCTAGATATAGCTACTAAATTTGATACTTATTTCTTAGATGTCAAATTTCAGATATGTTCACAACCTCTGTTTTTTGCGTACTCCCATAAAATTGTATTAGAAGCACCGAAGTTGTCACTATGTTAAATGGAACTAACAAGAAATTCTGCTTTATATTTTATAACTAAGTTTCTAATGTGTGTTTCTTTTGTGAAATGCAGAAATAATTAACAATTTTCTTCATTCTATCAGGAAAAATATATTAAACTAAATAAATGAAAATTGGAAATTCCTTCAAATTCTTATCCAACACTTTATTTCAAATATAAGCCTCAGTGATAGAGTGAGTTTGAGCCCACCCACGGGGGTGGCGATTTTTTAGCTGATGTATAGAATCAGTGTTCAACCACCACATTGATGTGCTTGAGTAGCCACAATAGGTAGCGGTCTGTAGGTTGAAAGCTAACGTTCCGGATGTGGGAAGCATAGTGCTGACCACATCATTACTCTGTCCAGTTGTGCATTAAGGTATGTGTGCGTGAGGTCGGCAGCCGAATCTGTAGAGATCTAGACTTAACTTTTAACTGAGTAAACGTAGTATAAGGAACACCGAAGATTATCTCCGCAAATTCGCGTTTCAAATTATAAGTCCGACTTTACTGGGACAAAAATACGGAGGAAGCAAAGCTGATGAGCGCACAGATAGGCACCCATTGAAAATAAATGCCTGAGGCATTGGAATATAACAGGGATGTTTCAGTAGAAACCGCAATACCGCAGATCCATTATGGCTGCAGAAGAGAGCCTCGTACAAGCTTTGAGGGCGCACTCTGCATTGGCACTGCAGCGGCGGTGCACGATTGGTTCCCTGACAACTTCACGCACATCATCTGGAAAACGGAGCGCAGATCAGAATTGTTCCGATATTGCTTTATTGCTTTCTGATAGTTTATTATTATTATTAATAATAATAATAATAATAATAATAATAATAATAATAATAATAATAATAATAATAATAATAATAATAATAATAATAATAATAATAATGCAATATATATTTTGAGGCCCCCTGAACACAAAAAAAGCATTTTTAGAAAAAGGTCCCTGTGTATGAGTGTATCTGTCAGTCTGCGGACAGCATAACTCAAAAACTAAAAGTCGGTTAGTAACCAAAGTTGGTATTAAAGTTTAATATCTTTCAAGGATGCGACAGGACGATTTTAAAGAACATTGCTTCACCCTAAACTACCCTTTACATGGGAAATGTTTCGAAAATTTTGATTTTCTTGAAAATGGCTTTAACGATTTAGATTAAAAAGCTATATGCTTGACATATTTTAATGATAAATGAAATGTATATCTTGAATTTTCCGGCCATAGTCCCTGTAGTCGTATTTACTCTGGACGACTTTTGTATAATTGGTAAGCCGTAAGAGATAGATCAAATCATACTACACAAAAAATGTAGATCTTGCTAAAATACACAATTTATGTGCAAATAAATTTTTTGTAGAGTGAACCATTTTGGACATATACCTTGTTATTGGTGTGAGTTTTGAAAAACCTATAGTTCTGTCAAATATAACATCGTTATTCATTTTTTGTATGTTAATCATGCAAAGAGAACGGAATCTCAAGGCTTTTAAAGATTTGACTTATCGCTTAAAGCCCACAGTATTCCCATATTCCCCTTGCTCCTACAAGGAAATAAGCAATAAGATAATTTCTACAAATGTTTCTCAACTATCACGAAGAAGATATAGGAATAACTTTGCAAGCGTAGTTAGTACAAGAGTAGAGAAAGTCATGTGAGAGCAACATATATTTTTTAATTGTTTCACAACTGATGGCTAACTCGCTGAACTGTAGGGTTTCTTAACGTTGAATTTGTATAACTAGTTATGCCGAGGCAATCAGGGGACAAAAAGTAAAATCAAAATCTACATCACATTGAATGATTCAATATTTCACACAATTTCATAAAAGAAAAGTAGCAACGCAATTAGTGGAAACAGCCGCTTCGCGTTCATAAAATCCCACCCCAATTACCAACTTTGCGTTACTGAAATCCGAGTTGATGATGGGTAAGTTCATTAGAAGTTTTTCATTGATAATGCGTTCAAAATTATAAAACACACGATTATACAAAAATACTCTGCAATATGTCAGTGTGAAATGCCTAACAGAATCTCAAAAATAGAATTAACTGGCTTGTCTGGTCTTTTCAAACTATTCCTCGATCCTACAAAGCGCTCCCTGTCAGTTTGATAACAGTGGAATGTGATGATGGACGTTAATCTCTCGTAATGAGACGTTTTATTTAGACTAAGCTGTTATTCATCACTAGAGATTTTTTGATAAATACATATTTTGTTTGTGCCCTAATATGAACCTGAAACTGAGTTTAATACCTTGGGATATTCACACTCAGCAAATATTTTAAGTTTTACTGCACATAAAAACACACATGTTCTGATTTTTTTAATGTAAATAAATATTTTTGGATATTTGCACAAATTACTCTTGTACTAACTATTCTTACAAACTCTTATTCCTATATCTTCATGTTTGAGTGATTGTCAAATGTTTCAAAGGTTTCAAATTGCTTTCTCTTTGCACGGGTATAAAAAACTGAATAACGATCTTCCATTTGTGAAAACTATAAGTATTACAAAAGTCACATAAATGACAAGGAATATTTCCGAAATGGTTCAGTCCACAAAAAAATTCATTTGGGCATAAATTGTTTGTTTTAATGAGATCTATATTTTTTTAATTCGGCAGCATTATAGGCTAGTAGGTCACGCATTGAGGTGTAAAGCAAACCGGCTACTCCATACGTTCATTTCGCAACGTAGTTAAGACCATGCAAAAACTTCATGCATGGATAAATTATTGTTCAAAGAGAAACACAACCAATACCGAAGTGGGTACCTATTAAGATAATAATTATCAAAATATCTGCCTGTTTAGTAAATGTAATTCTGAAAATCATCAGGTTCCACAGAGCCACTAGGACAAAAGTGTTGCTTACAATTTTGTGCGTTAAATAATTTATATAGTATAATATGGTAGCCAGGTTATGTAACACGTATATAAAGTATATCTGTAATAAATAAAGTAAGAATACGGCAAAAGTTAAAAGCGATTAAGATTTCCAAGAATGAGGAACCTCTAAGGTATTTGGTAGGTAACAGAATATGACAATTAACTCAATTTAAGTTATTTAGGAATAAAAGAATTTCTGCCAACTCTTACCCGATTAATATGAGAAAACCTGCTCACTTCTACTCACTCTAGGCATCGTGAGTGGGTGAGGTACTGGATGATGGGACGTGGTCAGCGATCAGGGATCGTTATTTCTCAAACAAGTACTACTTCAATTGGCCCTTCAGGGACCTAACAAGGCTGAGTGCACTCCGAATGAGGTCTCCCAGCGGTAGAAAACCCCGACACCAGTACCGAGAATCGAAATGGGTCTCCCGTTTGGCTTTAGCAGGGCTACAAACATGAATTAGGTAGAAAACTCATCTTTTATAAGGAAAGTTCGTGGAAGCGATAGTATAAAAATAAACAATATTGTGAAGAGAGAGTCGTGTGTAAACATCAGATGTTTTATTCATAATGCACAATGGAATATACTTTCAACTTTATCTAAAGCTTTGATCGTATACAGAAGTATAACTGGGTTTCTCTGTGAAACTCGAAAGGTTCTTCTATCATTTGATGCTGCATATAGCATTTTGTATCTGCTTAATTTAAAGGGCATTTTTTCGACTTATAAACGTTTTATGATGTAAACGAACCATTTTCTCGTAAACTATCGAAGATAGCTAAAGATCTTGATGCTTTTACGGAATTGGTTAATTAATTAATTAATTACGGACAAATTCCTGCAGGAAACTTCCATTATCAAAAAGTGTTATAATTCCATTGATAAAAATCTGATGTTTTGCACGCACATGACTTTCTCTACTCTTGTACTAACCATTCTTACAAACTCTTATTCCTATATCTCCATGTTAGTTGAGATAAATGTTTGTACAAATTATCTTCTTGCTTATTTCCTTGTAGGTACAAGGGGAATATTAGAATACAGTAGACTTTATGCGACAGTCAAATATTTTAAAGCTTTGAGATTGCGTTCTCTTTGCACGCTTAACATATAAAAAATAAACAACGATGATCCATTTCACGAAAGCTTTAAGTTTTCCGAAACTCACATACATAACAAGGAAAATTCAAGATATGCCTTTCATTTGGCATAAAAATATGTCAAATATATGACATTTTAGTCGAAATTGTTAGAGCCATTTTCAAGAAAATAAAAAGAATTATGGTTAAATTTATAAGCTATGTAACGATCTTATAAAATTGCGATCAAACATAGTACTTCATGAGACCTATAAATATAGACGCAAAAGTGATTTTCATCTTGTTTTCTATAGAGTGTAACGGCAATGGGCTTACGTGCTTTGGACTGCAATCTTTTTTAGTTACAAGGATGTTAAAAACATTATTGATGATGTTCTGGTGGGTTTAGAGTGTGTTCAATTGACAGCAACACATGGAACGCTGTAAATTTAATGTTCAAACAGCGTAAACGACTTTATGGGATATTCTGTATTTTATAAGCATTTCTGGTTACGTGATCATAATTGTCTTGGAAATTGGCGAATTTCAGACACACATACGCCAGATCTAGATATGACGAATTCTTGATCGAAGAAAAGAAAATGAAATTGAATTGTGTGAGCAATATATCAGTACTCCGCTGCTTTAAATTTAATTACTGACTTTGGGGCTGTAGATGAGAAATGTCAACTAATTGTAGGTTCTGTGTCCTCCCCAAAGTAAAATCTAGAGTTCAAGAAGGCAGCCAGCATTTTCGCACTACATGCCTTCAGGCAGTGCTTGTTTTGCTTGTGACTAATATCTAGATCAGTTCCATAACATATGTCGTCATATAGTTTTAATGAAGACAGCTGCGGAGATGATGATTATGGGGATCATGATACGGCGGTGGGGATGATCATCTGGACATGTTGACATAGAAGAAAAATAGGAGTGATTTGAAATCCCCGGCTGGAGTTTACAGCCAACACTGCGAGTGCCAATAGAGGCAGGATCTCCACTGGGCAGTTAAAGGCTATTGTAGTGAACATTAAAATTACCCCATGTGGTGTTGCTGCACTCCGCCACTGGATATCGACCATCCTGCTGCGTGGTTAGCGGTGGATGTAGAAGCAAATATTGGCTGTTTGAAACAAAGGCAGTAGTCAGTCAGTACTGCAGTGCTGCTAGATGAATAAATCTCCCCCACCCTTTCAACCCTTTCCAAACAAAGGGACAGATGAGACCGCCCCGCCACGGTGTGGCTGATGAGAGGAAGCTTGTCACGGAGTTGCACCCATCATCATCTTCCCGGGGCTAGATTACTCAGCCCTCTAGCTGCTCGCACAAGAATGGAACAAAAATATGAATGTTGTCTTCTCTCGGGGCATCGGAGGTGTCGAGCCTGACATGCTGCAACGTCAAATAATAAATCGTGCTCCATACCATCTCAAAATAAAACCACCTTTCCTTCATAACACAGTCGAAGAGATGTAATCTTCGCTTTTGATGATAATGAAGCTTTCCTTCTCTGAATGTTAACAGAAGCATGCAGAGCCCAAATAATAGATGTGCAGCTACTTTAGTTTATTAATGTATATAATTGATACCTTAATATTGTGACAAATCACAATGTGAGAAATCCCACTTCTGACACCAGTGTGAAAAGTAACTCCAGTTACATTTTCAGTCATTTTATTTCCCTTAAAATTTAATGACATAAACACAATCCACTTTTTTATCTAGAATTGGTCGTGATCTTGCAACCCACAGCTGTTTTTTTCCGATCATAACCTCGACACATACTCCACTGTCTTTCAGTTCTACCGGCTCACAAACTGCTTCCGACGACACACTCACACTGACTCACACTTAACTAAAGATTACTTCACAAAACACACTTAAACTGTTAACGACTGCCTCGTTCAACATTTAACACTTTTCTCTCAACACCGCGTTTTCATAGACAACCCAGGTACATGAATAGTTTCGCGTCTATCGTAGCACTGTAAATCAAATCAGCAAGACATTCTCTGTTATTTATGTATATGACTTACGGAATTTCTGTCTCACTCTTTTCTCATCTAACTTAGGAGGCAACATCGGGCACCTTAAGGATGGTTTTGACCACGCGGTTCGGTCAGATGTTAGTTTCAGGAAACCGAGAAGGTCCAGTAAGAGCTCGACAGAGTAGAAACTTCTTGAAAGTTTATAACGCCCGGAAATAAAGAATTTAAGTATTTGTTTGTCAGAAATAATACTTACAAAATGTTGTATTGGGCACATTTGAAAGGGAGAACCATAACCTCGGGCTCATTTGAGCATCATTTCACCCATTTCATTCATTATCTGTCCGATACAACACTACCTTAGAGGACCTTAATAAAAAAATCATCGATATCATGATCATCAAAGTCGTCATCAGCTGAATTAGTTGAATAGCCTGCTATTTCTGTTCAGGGATACGTTCCTAGTGTTCTGGAAAGGAATCACATTGGACAACAACGAAAACAAAGTCAAGTTCACATTATCAAGCTTCAATGTCTTACCAAATGGGAAATCATGTATTTTAATCCTAACTAAATCTGACTGACCTGTGTTGAGCAAATCCCAATTTGAAGGCACATCAGTTAGCGAAATAAATTCTATAATGCAGACAATCTAGATGCTATAAAAAAGTGTGTATCCTCCAGGCAACTATACCCAAATTTAAAACAATCTTCTTCGTTGAGCTTTATTCCATGTAAAACAACTTGATTCAATGCAGCGATCAGTTTTGACTGTCCTCTAAGTGTAAACTGCAGGAGGTAAACAACTCCCTGTGTTCAAAGATGGGGAGAGAACTCTGGACATTGTTTACGGCTCTAAAAACGAGAGATTTGAATGGGGTGGGTGGGGGGGTGGGAGGGCTTGAAGCTTTTGACGACACCGCAGAGCGAGTTGGTTGTGATTTGCGGTATCATTGCAGAGCAGGTCGTGGAGTACGACCACGAGGACGTGAGAAGGGCAGAGTTTGGGGGAGCAGGGGATGTGGTCACCATAGTAACCGGGTCGCTTCTTCGGGACTCCCGAGCACTAATTGGCTCAATCTCCCTTCCGGCTCGGCACGGCACGGGCAAGTCTGTGACATGTAGCACAGCCCCTAACCGCTAATTTCCCTTGCATTAGCGATTACCTCGAATGGCTACGAAGGTCATTACAGTGTTAATAAACAACAATTTCATTGAAGGTTTGACTACTTTTATTACAGTTATTGCTGTTATTCCCTAAATGGGAGGAAGTTATCAAGTTCAGGGTATTGATTTTCAAACAGAGATGTGTAACTCAATGGAATTAAGCTTTTCTGAGCAAAACTTCCAATATTCCCAATAGAATTGTCTTACAGAATACTTTGCTTGTCTTATTAGCAATACATAGATAAATACAGTTGAGCCTCCTTTATACGTAATCCAGTTCTACGTAATTCGCAGTTATGCGTATTAAATTTCAGTGAAATACATCTGAGTTTTACGCAATTATAATAAGCATACGGCATACGTTATCTTAAAAGAAACTCCAGGCGTATTTTCCGTATCTCTGTTGACAAAAACCTAACCTGAGCGGACGGCTTTCGGCACAACAATGTCGTAGCAACAAACGAGAAGTAAACGTAAATATTTTCTGTATCTGGTGTTTACTGTTGAACAGCGGTTTTGTCTTTCAGTTCTCAGTTGATTTAAATCAGCCATGGAGAGCAGAAAAAGGAAATGGTACACACTAGATCATCCACACAAAGCCAAAACCAAAATTGCTCAGACTTAGGAATTGTTTATCTTTGTTAATCTTTTTTTCATGCATAGCTTTGTTGTTTGTAAAATTTTACACATGAAGGCCCACTGTACCCCTTCCCCTTGATATACATATAAATCAGGTTCAACTGTATTACATATCCTTGTTCACTATACTCCCCTGTAGCATCCTCTTGAACTTAAGGAGACCCCTACAACGCGTCCTTCATTGTTGGCATTTCACAAGACTTATAACCCCTGTTATATACTGGCTATAAGAAAGTTTTCCCCTACACATCGAGGAAATATTAAATTTCATCTAGTATTTTTGGATCTGTCGGCGCCGTGGCCGAGCAGTTAGACCAGGAGCGTCCAATCTTCTCTCTTTGGAGAAACTTACGCAATGAGTGGCAATGCTTCACTCCACTCCACAGTTTTTTTTTTTTTTTGTTTTGTTTTTTTTATTTTACTTTCTTGTCTTCTTAAAACATGAACTATTTTTTTTTATTTAACCTGCCTAGCTATTCGGTTACGCCCCTTTAAATACCCATCCAAAAATCAATCAGACAATTGTACAATGCATTTTACAAGAAAGTTGATCAAAACACTGAAGTGTTGATAGTAACAGCTTATAATTTTATTATGTCTGTTTCACATTTCTAAAACATACACTTATGCCTCTGTTGGCATAAAGATCTGGGGTTTTTTCCATACAACATTTGTTTTCTATTAAATGTTTTGCTTCCGGACTGAGATTAAAATGATTAAAAAAGTGACTTTATCATAATTACAGCTAATTACAGCACATTAAGGTGGGACCTTGACTCTCTCTTATGCAAAACCATCCAGATATACATTTCGGTTGTCATGAAAATATCTTAAACATGTGGCATTTCAATCAAAATTTTTAAAGAATTTTTTTGATAAAATCAAAATTTTCGAAATATGTTCCATGTAAAGTGTAGTCTGAGGTGGAGGGTTTTCTTGAAAATCTTCGTGTCACAACCTTGCAAGCAGCGCAGGTTAAATACCAAGCTGTTAGGCTGTTCACACACACACGCGCGCCCACACAACACACACACGCCCACGCCCACACACACACGCCCACACACACACGCGCGCCCACACACACACACACACACACACACACACACACACACACACACACTGTCTGTCTCTCACTATACATAGTAGAGAAAATAAAAATTGTACTCTGTGTGCTTGTGAAGAAGCTACACTAACTACATATAAATGTTTATATTCTCGTTTGTTTGAAGTGCAGGAGATCCTGGTGGTACTAGCGGGCCAATAATTTGTGTTGTGTTTCAAGCTTTTATGTATGAACTGTACACTTAACACCAAATGTATTTGTGAGAGCCCCCACATGTCCTCTTTATCACTCCCCTCATCCTCTCATCAACTCTCAGCGTTCTGTAGTTGAGAGTATACAAATCCTCTTATGTTGTCCATTTCTTTTTTTCCTAATTCTGAGCATCTCATGTACTTCATACGGTCTGGTCTATATTGCAGAATCCTGGACCACAGAAATGCCAGAACTGCTCCCTTCCTGTGCGGAAAAAAAGAAAGGGACGAAGATGGTTGAGGGTGGGGGCGGTTGCCTGGCAACCTACACACATGCGTCATTCCTGTGCTCGGTGTAATGGTTTTCCTGCCATTGGAAAGGAATTATCTAACCGACCAGTTCAGCCCTTTTTAGAAGTTGGAGGAGAAGGTAAGTGCTCAAATTCTTTCATGTCACTATCGTTGTAGAACATGATTTTTTGAAGTCAACGCAAGTCCTTCTCAGCATCTCAACACTTGCAACCTACATATTGGTGATGTATGGGGAATATTGAGGAAGGCATCACAAGTTCTGTGAAGCCAAAGAGGTTTATATTAGTTTAGAACTATAATAAACGCAAATAAAAATGACATATATGTTCCATCTGACCATTTTAACTTCAGAAGCTCTCTTATTATATTACGTAGGCCATATGGCTTGATTACATGCACGAAACACAAAATATTTTTGACAGCTGTGTAAGCCTTTTCGTTCCTAATTGACCCATGACTTACTTATTCTCTCATTTTATGCAGTTTGTTTAAACTAAAATATATAACAACGAATACTTCGAACGATACTTGAACATTAAATTGTTTAGCGAACTCTATTTCTCTTTGTGTTTGATTTTAGTTTGTCTTCTTTTCATTTATTTCCTTTTAAAGTAAGGTATTGCTTATGTCTTATGTTTTACAACATCTGCAAAATTAACTTTAGAGGAATTCAGGAGTAATTTGCAGAAAATATAACAACAAATTTCTGATCCATTTATCACAAAATTAAAACAGGAAATATTTTTCCACCTGAAAGGTGTTTAGGGTAGGGAGACCTTTTAAAAGCTTCGTGATATATCTTTGGAAAATTTGGAAATGAGTGTGTGTAACACAATTAAAAAACAAAAGTAGAAAATGCATAACATTGATCTTATTTGCAGGATTTTCAAGGAAACTAAATAATAATACGTAGTGTATTTTCTGTTTTCCCAAAAGTGGCTCTAACGATTTTGATTAAAACAAGGATTCTCAAGAGAAATTTATAGGTTGTCCAGAATAACACATTTCTGTATGACTAATTTATATAATAGTTTCGAAAGTAAATGTAACACGCTAGAAAAAGTATTTTGATTACTACGCCTAAGACGTTTTTAGAAGTTTACATCATTTCATGCATATTCTTAGGAAGTATTATCTTATTCTTGATACGCAGTAGGTATAATCTTGTCAAACGCTCTTCAAAAGATCTGTCCAAATGGATAATTACTGCACAATATATAGCTATGAAATCTGATATGTTGCACTCACATGATTTTCTCTACTCTTGTACAGGCTATTCTTACTCTTATTCCTCTATTTCACTCAATCGAAATAAACATTTGCAGAAATTATCTTGTTGGTAATTTTCATATAAGTGCAAAGGGAATATGGGAATACACTTTAAGCGATAGTCAAATCTTTTAAGGCTGGTGGCTATATGAAATTCCGTTGAAATTCCGTTCTCTCTTTGTATAGGTGTAAGTAAGTTAAAAAATTCACACAAATAGCAAGCAATAATCTACAAAATGGTTCACTTAAAAAAGGAAAGAAAACGAAAGAAAGTGTGTGTGTGTTTTAACAAGATCTGCATGCTTTGTGAAGTAAAATTTTGTTTATCTTTTACGGTTTACCAAAATGGAAAAGTCAATTCGACTGGAGAGGGTTTCTGAAAATTTTCCCAGGAAATTCAAGATATACATTTCATTTTTCATAAAAATATCTTAAACATATGGTATTTTAATCAAAACCGTTAGAGCTATTGAGAGAAAATGTACCCTTCAAGGGTACTCTGAGATGGAGGGATTTTCTTGGAAATTTCCACGTAGCATTTAGAAGATACTAAATCAAGTTTGGTGTTTCGCCTACTTTTGGTTTTTTGAGTTCTTCTGTTCACACACACACACACACACACACACACACACACACACACACACACACACACACACACACACACACAGGGACCTTCTATTTTAGATTACAAAGTAACATGAAAATATCAACTTTTGGAGGATTCATAACGCAGATTAGTTTTACACTCTCGAAACTTTATGAAGTGAGATTTAGAAACGTGTGATTGTAAAACTATGAAGAATTTTATATGAAACATCCAGAGAACGTATATAAAGACTGTGATGAAAGCAAAAGCATTGTCAATGGAAGAATATTAAGTGGGTTTTATAATATATCCCTTTTACTTTTCCTACGTGATGAATAAAATCTGTTCTTAAACCTAAGAGATTAGGAAAAGCAATATACTAGACTCTTGCAATAAGTAAAGACGAGTTTGTGTGCTTTAATACTTATGAAAAGTACACCATTGGACAATTTTTATTAGTGGAAGTTTCGTGTTTAAAGCAGCTTTACAAAGAAGATTTGCTAGATTACTTATTCTACAGATAAATCGTTTTCTTTGCATTACTCCATGCAAAAAAGTAGCAATTTAGGACGAGAAAACATTTTTGGGGCTATTTAAGATGAACATGTTAGTGATTAATTTTCCTAGGCAAGGATTTAAAACAGGTTTCTTTCCACACAATGGAGTCTTTAAGTCGCTTAAACCCATTTATTAAAGGATGAGGGAATTTGGAGACTTCAGTGCGTATATACCAGTGAACGCACACTTACCTTTTCGCCATACATTTGGTAGTTCACCTGCTTACATCAGCTGTGTTTCAAATCGTTACAAATAATTCCCAAATTATAGCAGTTGTTGATTGACGCCTTATTCTCCACAGACCTGCCAATATTTTTGGACAGTTAAAACGAAAAAGTTAAACCAGAGTGATGGTTCAGGAAAACCAATACCTAAAAATGCGACAAAAAGAAAATATAAACTAGGATTAGATGTCCTTCATTTTTATTGTAAAATATAATTTAATTCATATTTTATTAGAGCAGATTGAAGTTATTTCTTATTTATTTATTACGAGAGCAACCGTCTAAATATTTAAACCTAGACTCTTCCACTATACCCCTGGGCTTATATTGAAAACTTGTTCAGGTATTGCGCATTCGTGAGAGATAGTCTACCCATTTTTCCCTGAAAATCTCCATTAGCTCTCTTACTTCTTTATTTCCGGATATGTTTCTGTCTGGTACACCCCTTCACTATTTCCAAAAATCGCATCTCTGTTACTTGAATTTTACTTTTACGTTTTACCTTGAGTGTCCATGCTTTCCTTTCATATAATATTACCTGAATAAAATCTGAATTTTATTTCCTTTTTAATGTCTGTTCCGCAAATTGCTTGAAACTTTTGTAGTTTTTTGTCTACATCGTGGACTTCCTCACGTGCCTAGGTATTGTAAATTGTTCGTTTGTTCTACTGGCGTGTCATCTATGACAATTTCTGATCTTTTTTTGGTATCTGCCTTTAAAAGCTATTGTCTTTATTTTTGTTTAGGAAATTACTATATTACAACTTTAAGAAATGTTGTGCAGTTAATATATAACCATTTGTAGTCTATTCTTATTGTCAAAAATTAGAACTACTTCATCCGTAAATGACAAATTATATGCAAATATTCATAAGATGCATTAGCAAGTGTATTATCCCTATAAATTTAATAGGTTCTGAGCTATAAGAGGTACCACGGAGGTATTTCGCTCAGTAAATTATCCTGAACGTTGAATACATTTCCGCCAAATTGGAAATTTCTTTGAAAATGTTGTTCAAAGTCAAAGTTTAACTCCGTACAGTGACGAACGCACCTAAAATGGTTGGTACCTTATAACGAATATCTGAATACGTACGCCGGTGGTGAAGGAAGGCGTCACCTCGCAATATATCGATAAGAACATCGATTGCACACGAGGGTCCAGGGTATATGCTGACATACCATGATGGCGGAACCATTATAAGCACTTGGTGACCCGGTAAAAGGCTCGGACAAAACCGGATGTTTTTCTTTGCCGGATTAAGTTGCGACGCCAGGACGCCCTCACCCCTCCCCTCCCCTCCCCCAGGCGTCGCTACCCCTAGCAGACCACATTACCAGGGCGGGAGAGACTTGATTGTGACGTGAGTATATCCCGATTAATCCCGGGACATCGCCACAGGGTTCACGTCATCACTCTCTGGTCAAGCCGGCCGGGCCTATCAGCAAGGTCCTGCAGCAAATCCACCTGGATACACTCCTAACTCCTCCCTACATTACACACACTGTTGAGCAGGCATTCGCGCTTAAGAGGACCGTGTCCATGCAATACTAAATTATGAAGTGCCCTTTCTGAGACACTGCCTTTCCGTAGGATATTGGAACGACTGTTGATGCAACCAGTCAAGGATATACTGCAGGAACCCGAAGCTTCTTTACTTTGGCTCGATTTCACACTTCAAAAAAATCTGGTGTAACACTTTCTGTCAATAATTCAGGAGAATTTCTTCTTCCTTGAACGCGTAATCGCGCTGTGGAGCGGGGAGCTTCTTGGTACGGTATAAACAGAAGCAGCTGTTCAAAATTACTGTCCACAACGCAGTTTGACTGTAAGCAGTGCCAGTTCTGCCACAAAATTACATCGTGTGGTTCTTAAGTCTCCAATAATCATAATTCATTGCTGATATTACTGAAACTAGATCATAATTGCTTTGTTTTATGCATTAATATAATGTATTAGTGATGCCCCCTCGCGTAATATTTACTGCAGCGGGAAAGAAAGCATAAAAACTACGCGAAAAACTATACTTGCATAAATTAGTTTTAACGAGACATTTCAGTAAGATTTTGTCTATCTCTTACGGCTAATCAGTTATGCAAAGGTCATCCAGAATGAAGAGGACTTCTGAGATTTCCAGAAAATTCAAGATATACATTTCATATGTCACAAAATACCTTCCATTTTAATCAAAATCGTTAGAGCCGTTTTTGAGAAAATCAAAATTTTAAAAAAATGTTCCATATAAACGGTAGTTTGGGGTAGAGGGATTTTCTTGAACATCTTTGCGTCCTAAATATCAAGCTATTTTAAATATATCACATTTTAATCAAAATCGTTAGTGGCCTTTTTGATAAAATCGAAAATTTCGAAAAATTTTCCACGTAAGGGTAGTTCTGGGTGGAGGAAGTTTCTTCCAAATCTGCATGTCGTATCCTCGAAAGATTGTTCACAGTTCACAGACACACGCGCGTGTGTTGACCTTTTCCTAAAAATGCCTTTTTTAGAATTCAGGGGTCTCAAAACATATATTTCTCGATATGGATATTTTAGGCCGAATACAATACTTCCCATACTTATACTAGTAGAGAAAGTAAAAATAGAATAGTAAAATAGAAAATGGCACAAATTAACCAAAAAATGATGTATTAAATATGCATTTTCATAATCTTGGATTTATGTTCAGGATTTGTGTATACTTAGCAATGCCTATGATGTCATAATCCGTGTCTTGGTTATCCTGTAAACCTTAATGTGCTAATAACTGGCTCAGAAGTTTATAGCTTTACACACATATAGTTGATCCTGCTTTATACGTAACCCAGCTCTACGTAATTCATATTTAAACGTAAATCTTTGTAGGTCCCGGCAAAATGTTATTTAGGAATGTGCTAATAGAGCCGCATTTATAAGTAAATCGCTGTTATACGTATTAAAGTTTAGTGAAAAACAACTGAGTTTTACGTAATTAGAATGAGCATACGGCATACGCTATCTTAAAGAAGCTCAGCATATTTGCCTTATTTCTGTTGCCAAAGACGTAACCTTATCGGGCGGCTTTCGGCCGCGGAAATAAAAGACAAAGACGTTTGCTAGTAGACCCGACGCTTTCGGTGGGACAATGTCGTAGCAACAATTGAGAAATAAAGATAAAAAGTTTCGACATCTGGTGTTTACTGTTGAACAGCGGTTTTGTCTTTCAGTTCTCATTTTTAATAGGCTATGGAGAACAGAAAAAAAAAAAAAAAAAAACGTTATACACTACATTAGAAAGTAAAATTCATACGAGAGCTGGAATTTAATTAAGACAAAATCAAAACCGAAATTGCTTCAGAATTAGGAATTACTTAGATATACCACGCAATGAGTGAAGTGTTAAATGCAATAAATGTGTGCAGGCGTTACATCAGTGCGAAAAGTTGCAGTTTCATTAAAATGCCATATGTTTGAGATATTTTTATGACAAATGAAATGTAAGTTTTGAATTTTCTAGCTACAGCCTATGGAGTTCTATTTACGATGACTTTTGAACAACTCGTAAACCGTAAGAGATAGATAAAATCTTACTGCACAAAAAATGTAGATCTGGCTAAAACACACAATTTATGTCTGAATAATTTTTTTGTAGAGTGAACCATTTCGGAGATATTCCTTGTTATTTGTGTGCGTTTCGAAAAACTAAAACTTTCGTGAAATGGAACATCGTTGTTCATGTTGTATATGTTAAACGTGGTAGGAGAACAGGATCTCAAAGCTTCAAAAGATTTGACTATCGCTCAAAGCCAACTGTATTCTAATATTCCCCTTGCATCTACAACGAAATAATAAGATAATTTGTGCAAATGTTTATCTCAACTAACACGAAGAAGATATATGAATAAGAGTTTGTAAAAATGGTTAGTAGAAGAGTAGAAAAAGCCATATGACTGTAACATCAGACAAGTAATCTTGCCTCTTTCCCCTAATACAGACATAAATGAGGTTCAACTGTATTTTAATCTCTCCAAATAAAACTAAATGAAAGGTGGATGGCTTTTTTTCATTTCCTCATTTGCATTTACAATCTGAATTCCTCATTTGATCCACCCGCGCGAGAAGTTTTTACACGAGAATATCTGAGGTTTGATTAAGGAAGACGTAGAACGATCATAGCCTGGAATTAACGTGTTAATCTTGTCAGGAATTCAGCAGCTTGATCAGAGGTGAGGGAAGAAAAGAAGCTTCTCCTTTAATTAGCACCGCGCCCTTCTACCAGGGGTCAATAGCAGTGTGCTCTACATCATATTTTATTAACACGGCACACGTCTCCAGCAGGCTTGTTACAACAGCTTCGTTTACACATGCGCAATATCAGGTGTGCTACTGGGGATGCAAGAAACAATGTACATCTACGTTACAAGCAATCAACTGCATAAATTATACCTACAGCTGAATTAGCAAGGCAGGTTCACTTCTTGTTTCCTGGCCTGCTTTACTAGTAACTCCTCCTCCTTTCTAACACGAGGTACATTCTAACGGAACATACATCGGTTTGCTTAGGATCTAAGACTGAATTCATAAACGTCTTCAACCTAGAGGTTATTTGTACTATTTTTGATTATACACACACTATATACGCATAATGTATGTATAAAATTGAGTGCCTACTGCCCGGCCGCTGCGTCACCCATCTCTGCCCGCCACAGGCATCCCATTACCAGAAGATAGACGTTGTCATCGCCCCGAGCCCTTCCTGCCGGTATATGCGGTCTTCGCAACCAGGCGTCGCTACTTCTCGATCAATTGGCCACCCAGAGACACAACGAGGCTGAGTGTACCCCGAAACACGTCTCCCAGCGGGAGAAACTCCTCGTGCCGGAATGTGCCTAACTTATTAAGTTCCCTGTATGTAATGAAACTTGTTTTTCAGTTCATGATTTTTAAAGCAAACATTTCAAATATTGAAAAAGATTTAACAAGACCTGGCATGACTTGACAATATCATAAATAAGTATATTCTTTGTCTTTTTGCCAAACTGAATCGCTATAGAACTGATAACTTATCACTAGAGAGCACGTAAGTGTGCTAAATGACCAAGTTTAGTGTTACTTGAGTATTTCTTTAAACTTTATCACGCATTAACACATACTTCCACACTCTAAGCATGGGAGGAAATAATTTAGCTAAAGAAGAAGTCTCAACCTCCAGTAGGGAATCGAACCTGGGACACCTGTTTCGAGGTTTTGCGTTGCTAACCGTTCGACCACATTAAAATGTGCAGGTTTAATTAATTATTCATAAATGTAGCAATTTATCAAACAGATAATTACTTCTCATTTGTTATTAAATTACTAATTGCAGAATATTGTAAGCTATTTAATTAAAATTAATGACCAGAAAACTGGAGTTGTTCCAAAGGGCAGAAAAACAAATGAAGTAGCATGACAGAGAGTCATAAAATATGTGATACTAGAATCATTGACAATTCTTTTATGAATTTCACGTATTACATTCCCTAGCATGTAGAGGACCTATTGCATTCCGCATAAAAATGGAATGTCGAGATTTCATCGAAAATTCATGTTTTGAGAGTCCCTAAATCCCCAAAAAGTGCAATTTTAGACAAAGATGCGTGCATGTGTGTTGTATGAGGTGGAGAGAGAGGGGGGGGGGAGAGAAAATGAGAGAGAGAGAGATGTGAAACAAAATAAACGTAATCAAGAAAACCCTTCCATTCAAACTAATCTTTAGTGAGTAGAGCACACGTGGCGATCTACCTGGTAGTAAAATCTTATTAGAAACTAAAAGGTGTAGATTTGTGTGACAACATTGAAAAACCACGACGTTTAAAATTAGTGTTCGTTAAGGTGCGTTAGAGTGATAAATATTTCCGATGTGGTAAATCAAAGGCCCCAAATGTAAGTTTGAAGTATAAATATAGTAACAATTAAAAAATAATCAATGAGTGCATTTTTTCAGACTTTTATTCAATTCTCCCTTAAGCTATTAATGTGTTTATCTTGGACATACATACGTCATTAAGACAGAAAACTCGTACTAGAAAGTCCAGGCTAAGACTGTTGGAAATACGCAAGGCAGCTTTGTACCACAAATCTTCAGATCCAAAACGGCGAGAAATGCATTGCGTTCTTTCTTCTTCCCCCTTCCAATGAACTCCGACGTTCATCTCCTGAAGCGCACATTCCTTGGGTCACGGGAAGGAATCCATTGCTCTAGATTCCAGGGACAAGGGAGAGCCCCAGGAATGAGCCTAGGGCTTGCAGGGACTTGGAGCATCGCCAACTACAGATACTGCCACCTGCAGCCGCTATATAATTCGATTATTACTTCTTCACTGAGCTTATGCCCATGCGCAGAGCGGAAACTTGTGGGCGAGTTCAAACAAACCAATGGCTGTGTCTTATCGCAACTTTCTGAATAATACCACTTTGTTTTACGTCGCTATCGTTACTTCACTTCCTCTGTTTTATCTGTTGTTCGTGCATGGACCATACTTCATAACGTGTAACTTGAGCAAAACTTCAGTTACTTATAATTATTTTTCTACTAGAAGTTTGATATAGTATGAAGGATCATCCAGGCAAAAGTTGGAGATAATACATAAAGATCCGATGTGGTAAGGTATTTCCTAGGAGAAGCTGAAAAAGGGGAAACAAAGTTGAGAATTTACCAGGGCAGTTTTGCCATGTCTTCCAGTCCCAACATCATTATACTTTTAAAAAGATTCCAGATAATAAGTAATGGAATGGAAATCTTACCAAATGTTCTACAGATTCAAGTTACAAAACACTTAAGTGAAAAATATATAAAATAACCTTTCAACAAGGCTTGAAAATCTGCCACAGAAACAAACGCTATGCTGCTTTCTTTCCCAGCTAATGGAGTTTATTTCTGACCTGGTCATTCTTGTCAAATGTTTACGTTTTATATGTCTACTTTTTAAGAATTTGTGTATAAATTTGTTTTAAGGAAGTAATGTTATTTTAGTTACCTACCTGTTAATTTTAATTTCAGTTATGTTATTACTCAGTAATTCTGCCCGAAAATTAGTACAAAGTAAGGCAAAATTATGGTAAAATATTCCCCAGACAAAGTAAGATTATTAATTCGAACTTTTAAAACAGTAGTCAACACAAAAGCTTGCCTCTGGTTATGGAATTAAGTGTGTGCTATTAATAGACGTCATAGTGTTTAAGAAGAGGAAAATAAAGACGTAAATGCAGTAGCGAAAGCAACAAGTATAGTAGAGCTGATAGTCTCAGCAGGAGTGAATTTTACGGTGTAGAACTAATCCTTGCATCGAAGGACAGATAACTGGGACGCTCTGTATAGCTCCAACTGTGAGGTGAAGATAAGAAGGGCCAGTTTCCTGTCGCGACCCGCTTCCACTTTGTCCTGCTGGCTATCTACCCTCCCCGCGCCCTTTCCGGTCACCCCCTCCTCCGAGTTATCTTTCGCCAAAGCGGTACAATGCAAGAAGTTTGGTTGGGGAGAAAGCCGAATCTCTGGGAGTGACAGACAAACGTTGAAGACAGCTGCCTCCCAACTTGACGGCTGGGGTGCATTCGATTCAATAGCACCAGTCAGGAAGGCTGGCATTTGCTCGACGAACACGGCTTGAAACAAAAGCACATTTGAATATTGCACTCCAAGAGAGTCTCTCAGTCCTATTCGGGAGCACGCTACTGAAAGGCATGCGTTAAAAAATATATTCAACTGTAACAAACTCCGTAGACAATTTAAACCTACATGAGGAGGCTGTTCTTTAAGCAGCATGTGTCCATAAGGGTCGTTTGCTACAGAATCTACAAAGTTATAGGACAGCAAGAAATTAATTAGAAATAAGCACAAACTTAGTCTTTTAAAAACAGGATGGAAGGCACTGCTTCGACCATACGTTAACCAGGGATTCTGCATGATGAATGTATCAATTATTATCAATAAACAACCGTTTCACAGAAAAAAAATTGTGTCAAGATATTTAGAGCCATCTAGATTCTAGAGGAATGGATATAAATGGTTTGTTGTTTCACTAACTGTCGCAGAAATATCGTATGAACAACGTTGTAATGTATTTCTACCCTAATTCCTATAAGTTTAGCCACAATTTAATGTTGACGCGACATTGCCAAATCTCTCTTAGAAATTAAACTTGGTATGACATTTTAACATGACAAATCGTGGCTATATTAATTCGAATTGAAATGGAATGCATTACAGCGTTGTTCACAGATTCCTTTCTCGACAGTTAGTGGAATAATAAACCATTTATCATGAAGAATCCCTAGTAATCGTATGGCAAAAGCACTACCTTCCTAAAGAATTTAAAATAATACGCTAGTTTATTGAAAGTAGGCTTAGCTAAAACGATTTTTCAACAGTTTAAGTTATGAATTTATTGATTCAGTACAATACTTTAAGTGCAAAAGTATTATTCTCCTTCTTCAATGTAATTTTCAGTCTGTTCCGACTTCACTACACCCATCTAATGGTCCTCCGTGGTCTAGGGGTAACTAGTTCCCTAGGATATGGGTTGATACCCGCTGGAAGATCTTTTTCGAGAATAAAACTCCTTAATATGACTCCTTCGGAAGGGAAGTGAAACATTGGTCCCGTGTCGTAAATTTACGGCACGCAAAATAACCTAAAATTAAGTACTCTTTCACTGCCAATATAGAATGGGACGCTGAAAACCATAGCAGTTAAACGCGCCCATAAATAAAAACTTAATTTCAAATTTTTCACTTTAGCCATTTCTTCTTTTCCTTCTGCTTTTACTATTTTTTTATTTCCCATTATTTTAATATCTTTTATCCATTCTTTACTTCCTTGTTAACGCTCTTTAATGGAAATATTTTAACCCTACTCTTACTTCTTTGTATTATAGTTGATCCAATATTGTATAACTTTTTAAGGAGTTATCTGTAAGTCATGTCTTTTTGCAAATTTGTTAGTATCCATGATTCACTTTGGTTTAAAACTGTAGCCAGTGGAATAGAATACAGAATTTGATTTGTGTGTATACTCAGTTTGTTATTTATATATTTTTGTCTTTCTTAACAGATCATGACCTAAAAATTTAACATAACACGTCTTTTTTCAGTCAGTCATTTATTATCTATAATCTTAAACGGTACAGGACATTCCTCTGAATGCCATGGTTATAAGGAAACTATGTGATATAGATACCCAGCTTTGATACTAAATTTTGTCAAGTATTAGTTCATTTGCATTGGGATATAATTGTGAAATGTTAAATTTGGCAAATATAGGAAAAAATAAACAAATATAAAGTAAGGGCAACCAACGTTAATAGAACAAGTATTGCCATCTAGTTAATGCTTAAGGCGTTAGTATCGGTGTCGACTAACTTAAATAATCGTAGCCTTCGTTCTGTATTTCGATGAATCAAACCAATCATAGTCAATATCGAAGTCATCTTCACATACACTGTGGTGATTACGTTCAGAAAAGTAACACTCACGCTGTTTTGTTCTTTTAAATTATTCAGAAACTGGGACAACTTGCCGTTCCGAAGGGGTGTGTCCCGTAAAGGGATGGTCCTGGAAACTTCAGAATGAATGGTAATTTAAAAACTAACTGATTACAGTTGTGTAATCCAATATTACTAGTTTAGGATGTCTGTGTGAGTGTTTGCTATCGAAGGGGAACACCTCGACTCACCGTGACCTCTCGCAGGGGGAAGGGATGAAGTGAGACCGTAGGCTTGTAAGAGAGCGGCACTAGCGAGGTCCAGAGGCACATAGAAGTCCCTAACAGTTACAGATAGACGCCTGGCGCACAACCGAAGTGTTTCCTCTACCCAAGGAGAGGGCGACGAGGCGGCCCTTACCACCTGGGCAGCAACTTCCAGGGAGCACCAGGGAAGAGGTTCCAGAGCGCAAGCAACTGTGCCAACTGTACGTAGTCGCCGGAACGGAAAGTACAGCGTTATCAACCAAACCTGAAAGATGACAAGGGAGAGAAATGAGAAATGAAGGGAAAAAGGAATCCTTGGAGAAGAGATTATAAATGAGCAAACACGTGCATCAAAAGTTAAATTAACCACTTACATTTGTAACTAAATGCAACTACTAATGTTTAATGTCCAGGAGTTTTCCTTCGGCACTTTAATACCTAGTTAATGAAATCAACAAAAACCAATCACATTTATTTACATTTGAATTAAATTATTCGAAAATCAGATACAATGAAAGCATAGTTTGAGACGGGCACGCACATCTTCAGAATCTTTACGTTACATTTTTGGAAAATGCTTACGTAACTACCAAGTTTCCTATTTATCTGAATTTTGCTTTGCAATTATGTTAACACACACATACACAAACGTGCGCGCACACACACGCACCTAGACATATAGACACAAGCATACACACACTTTTTTTTTAATTCGATGGATCCCAAAATACCAGTATCCAGTAAAGTCGCAGCCAACTTTTGGGTCAATTGCATTTAAATAAGGGGAGTTACCATACGCATACAATGAAAAAAACTCATTTGTTTATTTCCTCTGAATTTAATTGGAAATACTTCAACATTTATGAAGTTTATTTTCGTCGATATATAATTACCAGAATTACAAGCATTTAAAGTCTACAAACTTAATAGGCATGGCTGGAAGGCTTTTTTCAATTGTTTCCTTTGGCTATGAGTTTTTCTTTACATAAAGGACATTCATTGCAAAACCATTTGAGATAATTGCACGAAATTGTTCCCAGTTGCATACTTGTTAATTTAAAGTACCTGCTAAAATATTTGATATTTTGAATTTTTACAAATAAATTTTTTAGTTTAAAGGCAGTTGATCCCACAATAGAAATTTGTGATTTAGATTAATGTTGAGAGTATTCATAATAAATTATATCAGCAGGAAATTTCTAACATGACAGTATTAAGTGAGAAAGATGATTAAAATTACAAATATGCATAATTATAAAATAAGTAACGCATATAGGTAGTAATAACAAAAATATATTTAAACCATAACTGCTTTTTATGATTAATGGATAGCTGCGTTTTATGTCAGTTATTTTCATGAAAATTACTTGTTTCAAATTTTAGAATAAGCAGTGTTAAGTTGTTAACCCCCCACCCTCACCTCCCAAAATGGCCTGTTTTTCTTGACCTATATATATATATATATATATATATATATATATATATATATATATATATATATATATATATTACATTGGTGGCAAATTTGAGCTTTATAGCTATACGACTTTTAACGACAGTTTCAAATAGGCACCATTCGTCCCATAAAATAATGCAATCGTTACTTTTTTAATATACTGCACATTTTAGCTAATCAAACTGAGCTAGACATGTGCTATTTGCTTTTTAATGAGTAATTTTGTATTTGTTTTTTATTTATTTAAACTCTTCTGACCGTGTATTTGGATAGAAAATAATTAATTTTCATCGGTTAGCGAGAGGCACAAATGTGATATAAACGAATGTTTGTTTTAGGGTATCCTTTCGCATCTTCTCTCATTTTGAAAATAAACACCAAGATAATTGGTAATGTAACATCAGAAATATCCTGGCTATCATTTATTAATAGCAGGCTATGATTTTCTTGATATTAATTATTTTGCAGCAATGCTTTAGTATCAATATTTTATGACATGAATATCTGATTTCGACAAAAATACTAGTGCAACAAACAGAAATTTTAAACTTAAAGCTTAAAGTAATGTTGTGTTCTATTATTTCGGTGAAAATGTGCTGTTCATTCTATTTTTGTGAAGTAGGATAAATATTTGAGAACGAGGAATACTTGATGGCATTTCCAGTATCTCCTCGTTGAGGTCTCTCCTGCCGGCTGATCCAATGGTGAGCTATAGAAACTTTCTCTGAGGATATGCTTGGACGGGTGTGAGAATAGAGATCACCAGTTAAGTTGGTTGTTATATTTAATGAAGATTAATAAATGAACTATTAGAAGTGAGTTACTGACTGCTTGAGAATGAAGAATTAAGCTGTAACTGTTGAAGTATTATGTTCCCTAACCTCTGAAATATCAATAAATGTATGGTGTCCGTCCTGCATCTGAACAGAGTGTACAAACACTGTCTCGCCTCGTTGCGATACGCCTCACGGCTTCGCCAGGTAGTATTTGATCGAATGTGCATAAGAGGCAGATTTTTACATTGTCGCTGCCCAGCCTTTCGTGGGCTACGGTTCGTGTGCGCTAAACGTGAAATGCCTCGTCCTGGTGATAACACTGGCGCGGTCTTTAGGCGCTATGTACTACCAATAATCAATCACAATGAAACATTTCTGTAAAATTTAACAGGCTTTAAGGCAAGACTTTTATAAATACGTTTTCTTTTATAAATCTATGTTTAGTTACTGTAAAAGAGTTGTAGAAGGCTGGAAGACATTTGGCATCCAAAGCACATATTATTTCACATTAATTTTAAAAACATATGCTATACTTTAACTATTTATTCTGTAAATGTTAACTCTTATTACGAATGCTGCCCGACCATTGGCCCCCGTAAATGCACCTCTCGTTTCGAGGTGCTGTTTGCGGCAATATATTGCAATGGGCTTTTAAATAATACTAGAACTGGAAAACCTGCTCCCTGTTCATTCATCGCATTTCATTTTATGGATTTGTATATATAAAAAAGGGGAAAATATTTCACAGAGCACTTCCGCAAAATCGGCTTAATGTGGATTATGTTTTATTACACCGAAGCCTTCGATTGCAAATAATGCTATACCTGCCTGCATCAGTGACGTTTGCCATCATGAAATGCTGCCAGCATCTGTTCATATTCCTGTTGTTATTTTTGTTTATGGGTACATAATTAATTCTGTTGTTACCATAACACAAACAAAAAATGATACAGTTATTGTTATAACCAAACAGGTGTTCCGGGTGAAATGAATACTGAAAATGTAGGACACAGAATGGTTTATTGGAATTTATTTCTATTAGTACTATTAAAATTTATTGTTACTCCCTCTGCCGCTTACCTGACTCTATGACTCTATGGACGCCCTTTAACTCCTGAGTCTCAGCGTCCCGTGAAAGACCACTTAAATTTGCTTAGAGGCATATGAGACTTGATGTTCTTTTACGTGCCGTAAATCTACGATAGGGAACTACTGGCTTTACTTCCCTTCCCAAGTTTTACTTCGCCTTCCGCCGGTTTTGAACCTAGGGCACCTGAGTCTAGCACGTTACTCCTGGAGCACGAAGGACGATGGTCCTGAGGAGAGATGACGACTGAGGGCAGGGTCCTAACAGCTACCGATTGAAACTCTCCGGTGGTGGCTTGTATAACCGGCTCACCTCCACCCCTCACTTGAGTGAGATAATTTGTTACACACACAGAACTGGAGTTATATTTGTGTCATACATTTTTAAAAATGAGGATATTGCTCCAAATATTTAGATGTAAATTTGTTTGATCTTTGCAAATAAAAATAGTTTTAGAGCCAGAACTATTATTCGCAGCTTAATTTTGTTGGTTCAGTGGTATGAGACAGAATATCTTCATATGTATTTTTCGACTTGGCGAATAAGTTTCCTAGGATCTGCGCCAGTGACGTCATGCAAATTGATGGTAGGGGTTACGTCTCTGTTTTACACTTTAAATTAATAAGAACCTAAATATGTGAAATTTTTGCCATTTATTTAACAAACTCTCTTAAGTTAACAACTTTTTCAAACAAACTATAAATCATGTGATTATAAAAATTGAGTACAAATTTTTTAGGTTAGCTACATGTATATATAATGCTCACACTATACACTCCCCTTAATCTTTCAAAACGTTTAGTCTGAAAATAACATTTCTGAATACTGTCCCTCTCTCAGTAGATGGATAAAAGATCGCATTGTAACTTTAATAGCATATACTCGTATGTCTGATGCAGGAAAGGATTACAAATTGAGCAGGGATTGCGGAATGTAAAGTAAAAAATAGGACTGCTGTAGCCAGCAGGTTCAGTGAATCTCTTTTAACAGATACGTTGTTCATCAGTGCTGACAACCAAACGTTTGCCATACCGTGCTGTTGGTAATGGCTGTGATGATGAAGCCATTATTTGGGTCGCTTGCTGGAAAATGTCGCACGTAATTAGTGCCTGAGGGTTCTGCAACTCGTTACACTCCAGCGTGCAGGATGGGGCGTCCTCACACCACCACTAAGTTATTTCTGTCAAACTAAGCTTCGCTTTTATTTGTTATGTCCGTTTTGAAAGCATTCCAGTGTTGTTTTTTTTTTTTTTTTTTTTTTTTTTTTTCTCACTGCCAATCTCAAAACATTTTTATCCGCTAAATACAATACCTTTACTTACACCGGACAGTGGAAGGGGTGTACATAATGTTGTCAACTTATGAGGCGGATTTATTTATAGCATGGATTAAAGATTATAATTTATTTTAGTAACTGAGCACTTATTTTAAAGCCTGCACTGGCTAACATTGTGCATACTCCTGAAAGTCGTGGTATAGGGGGCTATGATCAATATTACCAAATTTATATTGTTTTTACAAGAGCTGAGTTATTATTTGTCCATCAGACGCATGCAAAAATTCATCAAGCACTCTTCAAGTAGAGTTAAAATGTAATATTGTCCAGGACTTGAAGACAATTTGTAACACTAAAATCACTTCTGAAGTTTAGATAGAAGGATCCGAAGAACCTTTCGCTTTTAGGCGAACCACTGCACTAGGGTGTAGTAAAAAAGGTTGGACATTTGACAAAAAATGTAGGAGAAAATTTAGGACATTGTCGGTCAATGCAAAAATAATGCACATTTATAATGTAAATGCTATATACCCATAGGCATATACACTTATATTTTCTTAAAATCCTCAAACATACAGTGTTAAATGTGATATTGACAGTCAATAATACTTCTCTGAAGAAGTATTCTTGCCCAAAACATCTAGCTTGTTTGAAATATAATAAAGAAATTCCACACAACTGAAAATTCTAAAATCATACTTCACTAAAACAATGCTTCTAACTGAATCAATATATAATTTGCTCCTTTCATTTGTCCACTGAGCTCTTATTAGTGAAATTACTCAAGCTTTAGCATTGTGATCTCCCCCTCTCATTAAGTAACGTTCCGTGTAAGAAAATCAGGGAAGTATTTTTATTTTTACTGTATTTACTATTACTGCTCTTTGGAAATATAAGAAGACACAGAACACTTTCGATGCAGACTGTACATGTTACGAGTGCGAGCTGTGAGTATCATAACCCAAGTAAGTTAATAATTAGTTCTTAGGTTCATTAGTTAGGTTGGCATTCAGGGTCACAATTTCAACAATGACGATTGCAGCTTGCAGTATTTAGTTCAGTTTCTTGCAACTCACTGTTCTATTGCTCATCAGCATGGACAAACTTGTGACAAGAAAGTGAAAAGTTACAGAAGGTAATGACAGTAATGTATTCCAGTTTGTATCTAACGTTTCAACTTCAAGTAATATTAATATTACAGCTTCTCAGGTAAAAACTCCAGCATTGGAAGTGATATGTGTTCACGAAAATAGTGAGAGTAGGTGTGTTACACTAATCGAGTGATGTGTAGACAAAACTAGACTTGAAAATCGGAAAACAAATCGCCCCAGATTTTCATCAAACAATTCTGGGAGAGTTATATGCATGTACTGCTCAAATACAAATTACGGTGCTTTTAAAGACAGTAAAATGCACTTTGGTGCCGCTGCTGCTACGTTTTATGTATATAATATACCAATGTTACTACTACTGGTATTACTGTTGATTCAGACACTGCTTTATATTTCCATATTCTCTGGCTTTTCATTTTTGGAAAACATAACCTCTAATTAGAAAATCGAATATCCGCCATGTCAGCCGAGTAGAAGAATAACCAATCAGAATCATTCCCATTACGTTAAGTACATCCTAATAACTCTTCTGGTAGTTACGTCCCGTCGAATTAAGTTACGTTACGATAAGTTCATCCAAATCCCTGCATTAATCGTTCAATAACAGGAGGTAATTCTTCCATCCGGTATATGTTTGGCAATTGCAGTGACTTTTGAGAATGTCCAAAGATTTTACACTGAGCAACAAGCATGCTATAATGTTGGCAGCACTGGAATGAATTCTTGAAAGCATTAGCCATCGCAAGATTCGCAGAAAAAAACCTTTAGGAGATAACTGCATGCCAAGTTCCATTTTCCTACGCCCAATAGGGTGGAAAAAACAGGAAGTTTGGTGCAAAACAGATATGGAGCATGTTTGTGTATGTCGGTGAGGGCAGCACTTTGTGTGATTGGTGGAGTGCGTGTGCGGGGAAGGGGGCAGGCTAGGTTCACTCACTCACACCACCACCACCAGGATGCTTGCAGTTGGTGTGTTCGGCGGGAGAGAGGACTTGCATCAGCATACAGCTCTGGTTTCCTTTCTTCAACTGTTTCTTCCAGAGTGCGCGTGTGACAAACTGTGCTGTGTGGAATTCCGGTAGCGTCGTATGTACTTGGTGCTTTATGGTTGAATGGAATATGGATATTCTGTGCGGCTGGTCGCGGTTCGACAACCGAGCGTGTGCTGGACATTTACAAGTGATGAACTATTGCGAACAATCTTAGCTGGAGCTCCTACAGGTTTGTACACATTTCCTAACCTATTTAACCGCCTTTTTTTTTGACAGCGTTTGTGATCAAATATTACGATAATGGTGTTCTTAACGACTATTATTTAAGTAAATACACATGAGCTCTGAGATATGTGTGAATGTATCGATAGGCTGTTTTAAAAGGAGAATCGTGCATTCTCAGAAAAGGCAAATATAAAATGTTTCATTAAATATTCACAGCCGCATGAACATATGCAGTAGCTTTACTGAAAATGATTAAAAGCAAGTCATTCTGCGGTGACCTTGATATTGTAGACTCTTTCCATAACCTCACAAAAAACATATATTTGAATATTCAGAAAATATCCCACAAGTGCTTAATTTTTATTACTGAAAAGACGTATAATTCTCTTGATGTTTATTCAATAATGTTATGTGGAATATGTTTAAGTGTTGTTCATATGTTTTACCCTATTTACGTGATTTTTAAATAAAAGAATGCTGTGAACCGTATCGTTTGCAAATTGCGGAGCTTTTAAAGATTTTTCTGTACTAGTGTTTCTCCTAGATTTCCCAATTTCTAATGATGCATTTAGTCTAAATAAGCTATTTATACAAAATTCAACGCACTTTTACATTTCGTTTTCAACTCATCTCATACATACCATATTTCAATTATGCAAACGTTTAGACGCGAAGAAAATGGGGTCCATTAATTCATCACCAATTTAACCAAATCAATCGCTGGGAAAGGGTGGAGTGAAAACGATAACGCAAGTAATGCCAAATAAAACGTATCGGAAAAGTTGGTTGTCAGAACTTGCGTACGTTTACAGCCACAGGTTGAAATAAAGAAGGGGTTTTTCCAGTCGCAAAAATTATTTGCGTGCTTAATAAGTATAAAGAAACCATAACCAAAATGCTTCAAGTAAATTTAGTTTTTAGATAAGTAACTGAGCTTAGTGTGCAGTGGGCCTATAGTGAAACCAATAAATTTGTTTTGTAAATTAAAATGCATTATTGTATGCGCGTTTGAGTCTAGCTTTTCCTTCGGTTCGATTTCAAGAAAATTTTACACTTCACTGCGTTTCTATGGAGAATTCAAATTGATTTGTTCTCATTCCGGATTGAATACTGTTTGGAAATGCGGATTCAGATCTAATTAAAGCCTTGGATCAGATTCTCTTAGAAATGGGTTCGGATCGAAATGTCGGTTTATGGAAACACCTACCGGTTTGAGTTCCATTTGAATCCACCAAAGATGCAAACTTCTACGGTATTCGTAACACGGTGCACGCTCGTCATTTTGTTTTACTCGCGAAAACTGTGTCAAGAAACCCTACAAACGCACTTTCATTGTTTCTATAAAATCGCAAAATATTCTAAAAACATTCACAGGAAACCTATTTTTACAGATTCGCCAACATAAACCAAGTGACCAGCACAAAAGCTTGAACATGCTTGAGCCTTGCGTATCAAAGTTGATCTCAATCTGGATTGAATTCAACATGGGAACGCGGATTGCATTGAGAATGGGATTGAGCTGAAATCGATTTGAATTCTCCATGAAAACGTAGTAATTTGTCTTTGTACGTGCCTTCCATTAATGACCGAACCTATCTATACAATTTGTCACATAATGTTAATGTACCTACATGGTAGTTAGATTTCACTTAGAAAATGTTTACAGCAGAAATTTCCTCGGAATTAAGATTTCTAACAAATATTAAAAGTTAATTGGATAATGTACCTTACAACTTGTTACAAACACCAAATGAATATTTAAGGAATTATGTTTTCTTGTGTCTTTGAGTGTAAACTAGTTATATTCCAGTACAAACACTAGTTCCCGCCATAAGTAATCTGAAGGCATTTCTTTACCGTGTTGCACCTTTATTGACCATGAATCCACTTCAAACGAGTTAGTTGTAGGTTTGAAATTGCCACGCGAACAGCCACGTTCTTGTGGACTGTGTGGACATTGAGTCACACTAGCCTTGTGTCCTTCCGGCGGACTGTGCCCCCTATAATCTGCGTTTGCATTTGTCATTTCATTAGCACAGAAAAAACTATTTTGAATTCCATGTGCTACTCCGATTGGTAATTGAATTTTGGCTATTGGTACCACTGCTAAAAATGGTTGGATGCAGAAGCTAAACATATCAGCCTTCTTTTGTCGTGTCGCAAGGAAATTGTACCAAATTTCGGGTGCTTATTTTATCAGAAAAGTAAGGACTGCATTACGGATATTTTAGAAAATAATCCTAAATGGATACTGAACTGATTTAAACTGGCATGGCCACATTTAAATCAAACGGTGTCATGAATTGCAAACGTAGTATGCACACCATTTAAAAATGCACACCAATAACGAGGAGTATCTTGGAAATGATTAACCTAAAAAAAGACATGAATTATGTTTTAACGAGATCCTCATTCTTCTGTGCAGAAAGATTCTTTTTCTATTTTCAATTATTTACCAGCAAAAGTTATTCAGAATGAAGAGGACTTCAGCGGCTATTACAGGAAATTCAATAAATTTAATTTGAATGAAAATATGTTTAACAATAGGGTATTTTATTTGGAATTGTTAGCCATCTTAAGATCAAGATTTTCTAAATATTTTTCATGTAAACAGAAGTTCGATAGCTGACCTTATACCAAGTTCAGTGTTTAACAGACTTTTCGTAACTTCGTTTTAATTCGGAGCCACAAAACGTGTATTTCACACGCATGTCTTCCAAAACTGGTACACAGCAGTTGTTCTGTGGTCTGAATAACGGCAGCTGCAGCCAGATATACCTATTTATATCTGTGGCTCGCCTTTTAATCTGGGGATCGAACCCGCCACCTCCGGAATGCGGACTACCGACGTTATTGCCGGAGTCATCCTGCTCGGTGCACCCAAGGGGAAAGGATACCAACATTTGGGCAAATGACACAGAAGTACAAGTCAAATTAACAATCTTAAAATTGTTTTGAAATTAATCAAGAACGCACTTTGATCTCAGTGGAAAGTCATCTCATGAAGAATTGTCCTCTGATTTGTCCCAACAAGAGACTTTTTTGATTTTGAGGGCTAGACATGGCTTCAAATAGTTTAACTGTTTTTGAAAATGGCTAATACGGGCTCAAACATTGTATACATGCGGCTTATCTCGCTAACGGCCAACAGTATGATCAAGAAGGCTAGATTCAGTCATAAAAGGGCAAAGCTGGTATCACTGCTAATTGTGGATAACTGTACTGCTGTGCAATTTTCAATGTAATATTCCAGAATGGAAAGGTGCAAATTCCGTCTGCTTTTGTTTACATAAGGTGAAGGATATTTTCTTGAATGGAGACCTGTTGCCACACTTAACCGTGCTTACTGTACAAGGTAGTAATTAACGCTTCTATTACTGTTGATCAGATAATTGCACGACTTGTCGGCTGAGACACAAACTCGGAAAGACATTTGAAAGCAAGCGATTGTTTTTCTAGGCTACACCGGATGTTAAACGCCACGTCATTTACTGGACATGACGTAGTGATGCAATTAGATCCCGCAGGGAAGCTTTCATTGACCGGCACGAAGTGGTTAAAAGGCGCCTGCGAAGTCGTTTTCTGCATCAGATATTCCAGCACTTACATTGCAATTATCAAGTCATAGTTTCTTAAATATAGACGACAGAAACCTACGAGAAGTTAAAGCAAAGCGATCTATTTCAAATTATAAACTGGTTTTCTGTTATAACAAGAGAAGATCGCAATTAGTACATTGAATTCTTGGGTTTCGTTTTCTTCAGTTGGCAGTGTTGAGTAAGCCGAACTACAATAATCGAAGTAATGTTTTAGGTTATCTTTTTAAAATAAAATTTAACATTTTTGTCAAGTGTTTGCGATATAATTCATGTTTTATTTATGAAATGGTACAGGTAAATATCATTCGAAGGTCCGCTCGAGAATTTATTGGTTATGTCAGATATCTTATGATATTACTTGAGATAAATACTCGCATTCGCTCCCACATTTAAACATCTAGATTTGTAGGGGTTGGGGAAGTATTCTGATTAAAGAAAAATTCTCATCCCAATCGTGAATCGAACAGTCCTGCATGTTAAATAGTCTCCTTTATTCCATTAGTTTACCCAGCACTAAGGTAAATGTTAAAATTGTCACTAATTGTGAACATTATTGCATTTCCTACTGCTACCATAATACACACACAATCACACACAGCTGCGTTTTTAGTAGGAACTGAAGTTCCAAGAAGCATTTTGAATTACTGGCTCATTACCGAGATGTTTTTTGCTTCTGATAGTACCTTGTGGTCTTCCAACCATTATGATTAAAATCATAGTTCAGTTGCCTCTAAAGCCGGGTAACATTCTATGAAACTAATTTTCCTTGCTGAAAGCTGTTTGTATTTAAGGTAGAGTATGCTTGAAATAAATCCTGTTTAAAACGTTGAAATGTTACGTTAGCTGGAGAGCTGCACCAACCATGCATTATGTATCTCTAGTGTGACATTCAATCTTGAATAATACGCCTTCCCTGTGTCCTGCATTATTAATTGCAAGTGCAGTGAGTGACGTACCAGGATTAACACACTGCACACAGCTCTGCTGCACACCAAACTAAAGTGGTGCCTCGAAAGTGCTCTCAAATGACAGCATTTTTACGGAATAGCAAAGGTAGAGGTCCCATTCGACCTAAAAATACGGTATCGCAATTTACGTGCTTTAAGGGGACATTGTAGTTAAACGCACTGATCTACACGTAAAGAATCTGATGTTGCACTCTCAGGACTTCCTCTACTCGTGTACTAGCCATTCTTACGAACCCATATTTCTGTATCTTCGTGTTAGTTGACATAAACATATGCAGAAATTATCTTACTACTTATTTCCTTGTAGGTGCAACGGGAATATGGGAATGCATAAAAAATGAACCACGATCTTTCATTTGACAAAACTTGGCTTTCCAAAACTCACACAAATCATAAGAAATATCTCCGAAATGGTTGACTCTACAAAAAAATTATTTGTACATAAGTTGTGTGGTTTAGCAAGATCTACATTCTTTGTATACTAAGATTTGGTCCATCTCTTATGGTTTACCAGTTATGCAAAAGCCGATCAAGAGTAAACAGGACTACATAACCATACCCTACTCTTTGCATGGAAAATTATTCGAACACTTCATTTTCTCGAAATGGTTAACGATTTTGATTAAAATGCTATATGTTTGAGACCTTCTGACTTTTCTGGCTATAGCCCATTAAGTCATATTTACTCTGGATGACCTTTACATAACTGCTAAACCGTAAGATATACACCAAATCTTACTGTATAAAACAGCAGATCTTGCTAAAACCTACAATTTATGTCCAAATATTTTTTTTTTAGAGCGAACCATTTCGGAGATATTCCTTGTTACTTGTGTGAGTTTTAGAAAACGAACTTTCGTCTAATGGAAGATAGTAATTCATTTTTGTGTACTTTAGCCGTGCGAAGAGAATGGAATCTCAAAGCTTTAAACGATTTGATTATCGCTCAAAGCCTAATGTATTCCCATATTCTCCTTGTATCTACTTTCTGCAAATATTTAACTCAACACGAAGACAAAGGAATAGGAGTTTATAAGAATGGTTAGTACAAGAGTAGAGAAAGTCATGCGAGTGCAACACATCAGATTTTTTACCTCAGAAACGACACTACAACGACTTAAATAGTTCTAGTGTGATTCTGGCATAATCTAGTTGCTAACTCAAATTTAGTTTTATAGATAACACCATCCTTGGGTTGCCAAAGGTTGGCAACAGAACACCAAGTTTTTCTTCCAATCAATCACTTGTAAACAACACAACTGCTGGTTCCACAGGGACGGTGCCTTACCTTTGTTCTCACTTTTACAAAGGATAATTCAACCATGCAGTTTTCAGTGAAAGAATGGGCAAGTTTTTGCACGGTTATTAACTTGTGTTGTGTGGAAGGAACGAGGCTTGTTTGAAGGAAAAAGGGAAAGTATGTTTGCTTTGGACAGCATTGCCGTACGACTGACTGCGTGCTTCTCAATAGAACGCCTTTGATATTTTCGTTCCGCAGCAATGAAACTCCCAGATTGTTTTCTTTGCAATTCCAAGTTAGCATTTCATGAGATTAGTGACGATATTACATCTGTGCAGAGAATCCGGAATGATGCACAAACATCCGGGATCCTGCAGAGCAGAATAAGTGGGTTGTTCCACAGTCCAAGCTTCGTATACAACTCTGAATGTCCCAAACACCTCGCATTGTGTTACTCTGTGGTTAAACTCAGAATGACCCAAACACCTTACATTGTGTTACTCTATGGTTAACACGCATCCAATCAAAGCCGGGTGAGAATGTGTTCAGTGTCAACGTTGTCAGCTTTCTTAGGATCGCACTCCACACTTCTTAGAACAGCAATGTGAGGAATATAAGAGAAAACGGGAGAAGCTGCAACGCTGTGTTTTACGCCACGTGTCTGTTATTACTTTGATTTCATTGGGTGAAGTGACATGCTTATTGGTGCATTGTGAAGCTGCAGCGACTTCCGAGAGCAAATAATGCATGCGGTGCGCTTTACCTGAAAGACTTCTGATCAAAGACAAAGCGTATGTTAACCATTAGAGTAGTTACATTATCTTCTGATGTAGCTCATTATTGTATCCCAATTCCTGACTTGACTGCCTTTGTAGTCAGCGCACCAGAATGACCGGGTTAAGGGTTAACACATATGAATCATAAATAAATAACGGGTGATCCAAAAGACTGTGAACCGGCTGCGCTGTGTTTTCTATTTTCACGTATGTATGGACTCGGGAAAAAGATCATAATATATACAGGCCGTGCAGTAGAAAACAAATGCTGTGTGACTAAGTACAGGACAAAATAATAAAGTACACTGGTAATAATGCAGTCGCACGATATCCCGTCAGCTCAATACTGATTGTGAGCAGAGTAGAGGAAAACAAGTGATGCTTGTGACCTTGTGTATATCAGCTGGTGTTATCGTATTTCCGTGTTCGTAGTGGAAAAACACCGCGCAGCGGTTCGGATGCTTTTGGGTCTTTGTGGAGTTATAGAACCTATCACTAAATCTGCTACTGTGAAGACCTTTTCTGCTATTTCCTCTTTTCGTGTGTGAAATATAAGCTGTTGCTGTCTCATGCAATGGAGAACACCATGCATTTCTCTCGAAGGTTTAGGGTAGTAAGGCTTTTATTTAAAGCGGAGAATCCAGACTTCAGTGCTTTCTACCTAAAAGAGACTGAATGAACGTATTAAGGGATTACTGCCTGCTTTTCATGGATCATACTGTTACAGTTTTAATATTCTATGGAAGTTCTGGCGCTGTTGTACATTACATGCTTAAGCCAGAACATGTAAAGCTACCACTAATAACAATCTTATGTAATGCACTCACATGACTTTCTCTACTCTTGCACTAACCATTCTTACGAACTCTTATGCCCCTCTCACGTTAGTCATGTTCTACACCTTTGTAGAAATTACCTTATAAAAGTGAATAAGGATCTTCCTTTGAGAAAAATTGAAGTACTGCGAAACTCTCACAAATAACAAAGAATATCTCCGAAATAGTGCACTCCACGAAAAAATACATTTGGACATAGGTTGAGTATTTTAACGAGATCAAATTTTTTTTTTCTTCACTTTCTCTCCTGCGTATAAGTAGAGAAAATATTCTATTCCACCCAAAAATTCGATGTCCATATTTCACCGGAAATATGTTTTGAGCTACCCTGAATCCAAAATCAGCATTTTTAGAAAAACGTCCATGTGTGTCTCATTCTGTCGGCAGTATAACTCAAACTCACGTAGGTTAAAAACCAAAGTTGGTAATTTAAGTTTAATTTCTTTTAAGGATGCGACACGAAGATTTTGAAGAAAATTCGTGCACCATAAACTAGCATTTACATGGAAAATGGCTAACGATTTTGGTTAAAATACCATATTTAAGTTAATTTTATGACAAATGAAATGTACCTATATTTTGAATTTTCTGGCTATTGTCCATTTACTCTGGATAAGTTTGAATAACCGTTAAACCCTAAGAGACAGACCAAATCTTACTATCCAAAAAATGTAGATCTTGCTAAACCACGCAATTTATGTCAATATGTATTTTTTTTATAGAGTTAGCCATTTCGGAGATATTCTGTGTTAAGTTTTTGCATGTTGGCCGTGAAAATAGAACGAAATTTTAAAGCTTTAAAAGATTTGACTATCGCTCAAAGCCTACTGTATTCCCATATTCTCGTTGCCCTTACAAACAAATAAGCAATATGCCAATGTTTATCTCAACTAACATGAAGATAGAGGAATAAGAGTTGGTAAGAATGGTTCATACAAGAGTAGAGAAACTCAGGTAAGTGCAACACATCAGAATTTTGTGTATAAGATTTGGTCTATCTCTTATGGTTTACAGTTATGCAAAAGTCATCAAGAATAGAAATTCAAAATATACTTTACCTTAAACATATGACATTTTAATCAAAATCGTTAGTCATTTGTGAGAAAGTGAAAATGTTCGAATTTTTTTCCATGTAAAGGATAGTTTATGGTGGAGGAATTTTCTTCAAAAGCTTTGTGTCGCATCCTTGAAAGCTATACATAATTACCAACCTTAATTTTTAAGGGACTATTTTGGAGTTGTGCTGTTCACAGGCAGATACGGAGGCGCCGTGGCCGAGCGGTTAGCGCGCTCGCCTACCACCTAGGCGGCCCGGGTTCGATCCCAGGGATCCGCATGTGGTATTCGTAGTGGACGAAGCGGCGTCAGGGCGGGTTTTCTCCGGGTACTCCGGTTTCCCCCGCCATCTCATTCCACCGGTACTCCATCTTCATTCCTATCATCAGTGTCACCGCCTGCGGTGCCGTAGTAGTAAAAGCGGGCATTAAACACCACAAACAAACAGGCAGATACACATACACACATGGACTTTTTTCTAAAAATGCTTTTTTTTTTTTTTAATTTTTATTAATCAAGTGGCCTCAAACTATGTATTTCCGATGAATCTAAACATCGAATACAGTGTTTCCCCTACTTACTATACATAGTAGAGAAAGTAGAAATGTAATAAATTGTAAGAAACGAGTCATCCTCAGTGATGGTGGGGTTGATTCGAGTCGAGCATTGCAGTAACTTCCACCCATTGCGGCTAATGGACCACATCCTCATCAGCCATCACGTGACACTGCCCCCCCCCCCCTCTTTAGGCAGCCAGACTATGCCTTGATTGTTTCTACAGCAGTGCCATTAATACATAGCATCACGGCATTTTGACTGAGCTCCATAATAAAAGCAAATTAACCTCACGTTCTTTTCTTGTCTTCGTTCTTAGGAAGAGCTATTGTTTTTCCGTTCTAACTCTGGTTGGGAAATGTCATTCTTAGGCCACGGCCATCTCTGGATATACATAGGCAGATTGCTAAGCAACCAGACAATAGTCCGCAAAGCTTAGAGAAAAGTTCTGTGTTGCATTCGCATGGCTTTCTCTACTCTTGTACTAACCATTCTTACAAACTCGTATTCCTATATCTTCTTCGTGTTAGTTGAGGTAAACATTTGCAGAAATTGTCTATTGCTTATTTCCTTGTAGGTGAAAGGAGAATATGGGAATACAGTAGGGTTTGAGCGATAGTCAAATCTTTTAATGCTCTTTGCACGGTTAATATAAAAAATGGACGGCAATGTTCCATTTGACAGAAGTTCGTTTTTCATATCTCGCACAAATAACGAGGAATATCATCGAAACGGTTCAATGTACAAAAACATTTACTACATTTTTTGTTTGGTAAGATTTGGTCTATGTCTTATAGTTTACTAGTTATGCAAAAATCATCCAGAGTTAACACGACTACGTGGGCAATAGGCAGGAAATTCAAAATATACATTTCGTTTGTCATAAAAATCGTTTAAACATGTGGCATTTTAATCAAAATTGTTAGAGCCATTATGAGAAAATCACAATTTTCCATGTAAAGGGCATCTTTGAAAGACATTAAACTTAAATATCAACTTAGGTTTTTAACTAACTTTGAGTTTTTGAGTTATGCTGTCCTCAGACGCACGCACGCACGCGCGCGCACACACACACACACACACACACACACACACACACACACACACACACACACACACACACACACACACGGACCTTTTTCTAAAAATGTTATTTGGACTGAGGGGGCCGCAAAACATTTCTGTTGAAATCTCGACATCGAATTTTTGGGTGGAATACAATACTCTACTTACTATACGTAGTATGATTTATCTCTACCCAGTATCCTGAATTTTCATTTCTAAGAACTATTTGTTAAAGTTTATTTTTGCTACTTCCTGTTTTAAGAGTTACTGGGGGTGAGTTTTTACGTAAAGACTCAAAAATTCCACATCGAGATAATAGCGGAAATATACGGTATTAAAAGTTCAGTATCTTACAAGGGTGAGACACGAAGATTTTAAAAAGTATCCCCCCATACCGCTAACTACCCTATACATGAAGCATTTTTCTCAAAAATGGCGAATGATTTTGATTTAATTATAACCTGTTTGAGCTATTTGTATGAAAAATAAGGTGTATTCCTTCAATCGTTTGGGTATGGTTTCAGAAACACTCTAGTCTGATTGACTTTTGCATATCTGGTAAAGAAATGGACAGAATCCTACTATGCAGAAATACAGATTTTGTTAAAACACACAATTGGTGTCTAAAGCATTTTTTTATGGAGTGAACCATTTAAGAGATATTCCTTTTTATTTCCCAATACTTACTTTTTTCAAGTGGTAGGCGTTATTTTTTTTTATTTTTATTTATTTATTTATTTTTTTTTTTTTTTGCATCTTCTGGCGTTGTAGAGAATGTGATTTTAAAACCATTACACAGCGATCAGTCTTAAAACACTTGACTATCACTCAAAGCATGCTGTATTCTGATATTTCCTTTTCTTCTATTAGAAAATTAGCAATACGATATTTGCTGCAAATATTTATCTGGACTAACGTGAAGAAGACGAGGAACAGGTGTAAAGTATAGAGACCACAAGAGTAAAGAAAGTCGTGTAAGTGCAACAAATTAGAAAATTAGATTATATCATATGCTTAACTTTTCTATCGAGACATTATTAACTTTTGCCAAATATGCTTCATGATCCATTATTTTTAAAAGTCAGCAGCACATCAGATACATGCTGTTGTAGTCTAATGTAATCCTTCGTCATCCACGCATACCACCTCACTGGTTATTTTACGTGGGACCTCCCCATCCGTTACTATAGCCACATTTGATTGCAGTCGCTGGTATTAATCTCACAACGTTCTGGCATTTAATAGTCATGGCTATTGAATTACTTCCTTTTAGGTGCCTGTGACAGAGATATCTAAACCTGTTCAGGGTTTAGAAGAAAAGTGGCATAATTTTGCAATAGAGGGTTTAAAAGCTAATCATCAGTAACTTTTATATTAAGCGGAAGTGATATAACTGGGTTATTCTTGATATTAGGGATGGTTTTGAGGTTAGATTGGACCACAAAAAATGTTTATCAGGTGAAGAAATCTGTGAATGAATCCAGTCAATAACATGTTCTTAAAGTATAAATTATTACATTATCTTCCGCTATGTTATTTAATTTCCCACAGCGGGAACAATCGCTTTGATGTACTTATCACAAATTCATCACGTTTGTAAGCTACGGCGATGTTGGAGGGAGCAAAACGGGTAAGGAAAACGAGCGCGCCCGCTGGGTCTGTAATTTGTGTAACACAGTAGAGGCATCTGCCCGGAAGATGTTTGAACATGTATGTATATCAGATGAGAAGGGAGAACCACATGGCATGTCTTTCATGGTCCATTGTGAGTAGTGATTCTATCGTGCGCCACTTGTCTGTCCCTAGGAGTCAAAATGATTACCCTGCTCTTTCACACTCGCAAATTCCTCGCAGAAATTACCCACAATTATGTTGCTTCTTTAGCATTTTAATCGTTTAACCACCACAGTTGTATGCTTAAGCTTGTGAAATGCAAGTTAGTGCTAGAGGATCTAATGAACGAACATAAAATATAAGGCGTCTTCGAAGATCAAGGCATAATATGTATACAATACTTGAATTAGTTTCTAAATATCGAATGGAGGAAGTATTATTTACATGTTAAACACTTCTGTAAGCATACGTTGAAGCACAGACTGCATTTTCAAAATGTATTCGACTACGGTATGAACGTGCTTGGAGCTCTACAGTGGAACACGTGAAAGTCACCAACAATACCAGGCTTGGAGACCCGTCCAACTGTATTTTTAATAGCGGCGGCTTCACACCAGCCACCCCCGGTGACGATCACGTGCACATACTATTAGTCGACTTAGTATACCAAGGACTTGGGGTCTGCTACTGAGAGATTGCGTGGGTTCCGCATTAGCACCTCTGTTAGTAACAGTTGCCATGCAGTGCATTGACCCTTGGAGAGATCTTTGAACTACCCTTCGACCAAGCAGCCCTCTCGTGGCCATGGGGAGTACTTCCATTTGCATAAAGTATACTCGCATCTTTATTATCCTATCATCTTATGGTATCTTATGGAAATCAAGGTTATAGATTTGTTGTATAAATCAGCACTATGTCCATACTAATACATTACTATATCATCAGTATAGCTGGGATGTTTATGTAATACCACTTCTAAATATTTAGACTGGGGAAAATATACAATATCAAATATTTAATTTCAACTTATAGTTTTCTTAGTTACAACACTGAAATTATATTTATGCATTGTGTTTTAGCACAGTGAACATTATGCATTTTTCAATGTTTTCTGGGGCAATTGAAGGTCGTTTGTCACTGAGTATGTTCTTATAGACAAAAATCTTTCCACGTCACATGATGTAACTCGGGAAAATTTTAGAAAAACAGTTTTTCCTGGAGAAATGTCTTTGGGTGGATCGGTATCATCTATTAGAATTTGGTACATACTATTTAATATTATCTAAAAACTCATAATGCAAATTAAGTGATTCTGTCCATGATCCCCACCTCGTTAATACTGGTATTTGTGGTAATTGTTATTAGTAAAAGAGCACTCGTGGAGATTAACAACAAAACCATTTTTGTTGCTGAAATTACCCAATTCACTTGCGGAACTTAGCTCTGATATCTTTGGCAACACTTTGCAGTCCATGAGACAAGCATGTAAATAGAGTATATTGGAATAAAACCCTTCACAGCAGTTGCAGCTTTGCTGCAGTGTCTGAATACATCACTAACATCTTCTCGTCTTGACACCACCAAGACACCATTAACAAAGCTCGCCATAGTTGAGTCCAGCCCTTTACAGCAGATCAAACATTGTTTCCAGATGCTGTCATTTGCAGCTTTCCCACCACGATGTATCAATATGTGAAAATATAAATAATGAAATTAGGTTATATTAACCCTAACCTAGCAATTTGTTAGCATCACTTTTCCCAGGATCTAAATAACAAGGAAAAAATGTGTAATTACTAAGAACTCCCAGCTCTAATCGTAAGTTATTGTACAGAATTTGAACTATCATGCGACCGGAAACGAATCACAACGGTTTTATTTTATTCGTAATCTTAGCACGAAAGGTTATCTGCCATTTCCTTATCCAAATAACAAACAAGGACAACCTTATGTAAGATGTACAGTGGGCGGTGATTCATTCTCTGCCCATGTGTGTATTTTGGCATTGATAACGCCTGTTGTAGATGTTTGTTTAAACTGTAACGTTTATATTTTCCAAGCTATGGATGTGAATTAATATCAGCAGCGGGGTCCCTCTATCTTGTTTAAGCACACGGTTACAATTGCTCCAATCGACTTGGATTGAAACGCTGATTTAAAACGGGCAAGGTCAATGACTGCTGCATTAATCATGGACGTTAACTTCGACAAAGGCATTGTTCGCTTTAGGCAATATTACACTCAAGCCATAATAGGGATGTGACAAACCGTTATACTCGAATAACGGTTATAACTGCCAGTTACACTGCGTTAACGGTTACCTGTAACGATTAAGTTGTTTTAATGGTTATCACACACGCAGTAACATTTCATTAATAGTTACCAGTATGGCTTATCTGTTACAGTGTTTCAATATGTAAGAATACGATACCGAATTCCTGTATTATTTGATGCAGTCCAAAAAGAACTTTCCTTAGTTGTATCAATAGTTTCATTACTGGAGTGGTTTATAATGGTAAAATGCATTCGCCCTTGCTTTTATAACAGACGAATATACTTCATTATTGCCACCTTAACAAGGAACATATTTTAATGCCTTAAAACATTCTAGTAGAGCGTTAGATAAACGCAATTGCCTTTTAAAAACGCGATGTTGCCAGACAAGAGAAACATTGACGCCCAAACACATTATTCTCTAACATCATGAAGTACAAGGTTAATCTCTATTGTAGCGAAGCAGATAATTATGACAGACACAACGTTTAATGGCGGGTGGCAGGATGAGCCGGTCAACACAAAATCACGCTGTAAAGCCAGTGATATAAACATCATTTGCACCCACAAAACTTATTTGCACAATAGAAAAAAGAAGAGAAGTGGTCAGCCATCAGCCGCCATTAAATTTTGTGTCTACCTTAATAAGCATTTATGTCGCTAGATGATGCATTAGATCTACAATGCCACTCACTGAGAGATCAATACTGCTTAAGGATTTGGTAACTATAATTCTCAATGTCGATATTTGAAAATACATCTGGATAGATCGAAACACTCCTTGGTTAGGCTTTATCTACTTTTGAACTATATAAGCTCTTTACCATACTGTGGTGGAAATTTTCATTTTGCTGTTGCCTGCCCTGGAATAAACAGTATGGCTGCCGTGTAAATACTTTAAATTGATTAAAGTAATTAGTTGTGAGCATTGTGTTTAGTTCTATTAATTAGTTTTACTACAATTTGTGTATATATTTTCATTATGTACTTTTGCGTTCATTTGAACATTTCACTGTCATTTGGAAAATATCTAACACCAACGAAAACTACATTTGAATTTTTAACCTACGTTTTTCTGTGTTTTTCTGTTTGTGATTCACAGAATCGCTTCGAGTACACTGAGCACATTTTAAAATGTTTAGATATTTTTTTGTAGATAGAAGTGCATAATTTAAACACATGAATGAACGAAATATTTTGCTTATGGCCTAGTTAGGATTTACGAAAAATGCCATTCGCTTTACTTAATCTAACGTCCAAAGGAACAAAAGAGAACCAGGGTTTTTGACAGGTGTTTGTGTGTTTGTATATTTTTCAACTAGTGGGTGTGATTGCTGTTCTGTAGTTCTAAGTTATTCAGTTCAGGTAACTGCAGATAATTTTCTTTCAAAAAACACTAGCCTTTGACAACTGCTGCTCATTTACAGCAAAGTCTTTGGAGGTACTTTAAGCATCTAGCTACCGATGTTAACGTAATGAGTGCGGCAGTAATGAACTGTTTGGAATTCGAAGAGTGCGCGATCAACAGTCTTCTGATCTATTAAATTTATGCGGTCAAACCTGGAACACTCCACAGTTGAAGAAAACATGACAAGAGCTGTTTTTGCACGCAGACTGAAGTTATAAAAACATACGTAATAACGCACGTCAAATTTTCCTTTTGAAATCCATCCAGAGCTTGGAGAAACACAGCAGTAGTAATATTGGTAGACTTGAGTTTGATTTTTTTGGGGGGGAGGGAGGGTACTCTCCAAGTTAACTCATTGTTTCGTCTTTCTTGCCAATTTTGGTTGGTGCATTTCTTAAACAAATGCCAACCGTGGTTCATATTTGCTCTAGTACGTATTTCCCTTTGTAAATATTCTGCAGCAGTGCACATTCTTCGCTCTTGACATGCCATATTTCTGCAAGTAGTGGTACTACACCCAGAAACCAGAGAGGGGAGACATTTTTTGTTTTGCCTGGCGGGGCTCCCGAGGGGGAAGTGCGGAGAGAGGGGTGAGCTTTAAGAAAACTATAATGGTTCCAGATGTTTTGAAGTGAGAGCTGTGGGCAAAAAGATGTCTAGGAAAGGCAAGGAAAACGAGAGCAAGAAAGAAAATAGGTCGCAGAAGGGGAGGGGAAGAGAAGGAATTCTTTCTTCTTCATTGCGTAACTTCAAATCTTAGATTTTGTATGATGGAAGGAATAAAGGAACTGCAGGATGGGAAGTGGCAATGGTTGGTAACGGCTGTTGAATGCGTGTGGCTGTCGTAGAAAGGACAAGTCTATTGGTAACGTACTAAACTGCAATAATCTCTACACTCTTGCAACCATCTCCTCTCGAGTCTTCCCACGGATCATTTTCATATTGTTTTGTCAATGCTGAGTTCTTTGGTCTTTCTAAATCCTCTTTCCACTTTCGCTTGCAATTTTCTTAAGAAAATCTATAAAAAATCTGTGTTGCACTCACATGACTTTCTCTACTCTTGTACTAACCATTCTTACAAACTCTTATTCCTATATCTTCTTCGTGTTAGTTGAGATAAACATTTGTACAAATTGTGTTATTGTTTATTTCCTTGTAGGTGTAAGGGGAATGTTTGAATACAGTAGGCTTTGTGCGATAGTCAAATGTTTGAGATTCCGTTGTCTTTGCACACTTAACATATAAAAAATGAACAACGATGATCCATTTTACGAAACTTCTAAGTTTTCCGAAACTCACACACATAACAAGGAATATCTCCGAAATGGTTCACCCTACAAGAAAATTTATTGAGACATAAATTGTGTATTTTAGCAAGATCTATATTGTTTGTATGGTATAATTTGGTCTATCTCTAACGGTTTATCAGTTATGCAAAAGTCGTCCAGAGTAAATACGACTACAGGGGCTATAGCCAGAAAATTCAAGATATACATTTCGTTTGTCATCAAAATATCTCAAACATATGACATTTTAATAAAAATCGTTAGAGCCATTTTCAAGAAAATCAAAATTTTCGAAAAAGTTTCCATGTAAAGGGTAGTTTAGGGTGGGGTTATTTTCTTCGAAATCTTTGTGTCGCATCCTTGAAAGACATTAAACTTAAATACCAACTTTGGTTTTTAACCGACTTTTCGTTTTTGAGTTATGCTGTCCACAGACTGACACACAGACACACACACACGGACCTTTTTCTAAAAATGATTTTTTTGGATTCAGGGGGCCTCAAAACATGTATTTCCGGTGAAATATCTACATCGAATTTTTGGGTGGAATACAATACTTTCCCTACTTACCAGTAGAGAAAGTAAAAATGAACAACGATGTTCCATTTCACGAAAGTTTTGTTTTTCGAAGCTGACACAAATAACAAGGAATATCTCCGATATGGTTCACTCTACAAAAAAAATATTCAGACATAAATTGTGTGTTTTAGCGAGGTCTACATTTTTGTATAGTAAGATTTTGTCCATCTTACAGTTTGAGTTATTCAAAAGTCATCCAGAGTAAACATGATTACATAGGCTATAAGCCGGAACATTCAAAGTATACGTTTCATTTGTCATACAAATATCTAAATGACTAAAATTGGTAGTACCATAGTGCAAAATAGCTGAAAATGCCTTTTGTGAGTATTGGCGAACAGGCTCTTTTGAAAGACTAGATATAAACATTTAATCTTTACTTCGGCCTTGTGTACTTATCTAAATTTACGTTTCCCCATCTCCGTTTCTCCCATAGTTAGCGAAAATGTAAACATCCATTGCAACCATGGAGTTGGGTAACCCAGTTCAGTGCTAAATTACACGGGGAAATAACATGTTATGATGTCATATTATCTAAGATACCTTAATATTTATCTTAGGTCAGGTGCATATTTTGAGAGATGCCATGACGGGCTGCTGGGATTCACCAGATTCATTTCTTTCTTTGCATGACAAAATCACAGATAAAATTGATATCTATACTTGATTTTGGCCAGAGTTTTATTTTAAATAGGCTGTAAGCAAAACTGCTAGATGACATTTTCAATGCCCAGTTTGGCAACAATGGCTTACTGCTTACTTACACGCGCGCGCGCGCGCGCGCACACACACACACACACACACACACACACACACACACACACACACACACACACACAAGCCTCTGATTGGATGCTGTGTTGACCAGCGCCTCCTGCCATCCGCCATTAAATTTTGTGTCTGCCACAGTTCAACGATACACAGTATTGCATTAATTTATTATGTGTCAGCATATGTTTAATATTACATTTTTGAGTTGGCAAACCAAAATAAATTATTGCTATTTTATGAACATTATTGAAAGGTTTTCCCAATGTCATTTTAATTATTATACGTTTCGATGTCCCAAGAAGTGTTGTACACAGTAGTCAGAGGGGAAGAGAGTGCGAGATTTGAATAGCTCTTGGATATATCTCTGAAGTCCAAGGTTTGCTAAGCCTAGCCCCCCCCCCTCCCCCTCCCCGTTTCTGTCCTTGAAAGAAGGGATCCTACCTGATGAGAGTATGGGTAGCAACAGTAGCAGAGAAGGGTCGACGGTGACGTTGTAAAGGGCGAAATTGCCTGCTACCACCTGGTCCGGCTGCATGCCAACCTTAGAATTTATGGTCCTGAAATATCCGAGATTTTGTGATAAACCGACACTGCAAACCATCAACCACGAAAGCACAAACACTACTATTGTAAAAAGTGGAACACATCTGGAGAGAACCGTTTTAAATTAAGAAGTATCATAGGTTACCTATAAAATAGGCATTTTGCAATGTGTATTACAAGCAAGTTTCCTTAGGAACGAACTCCAGCGATTAAAAGAAGAAAAATGCATTTTCGGACGTAGGCATACCTTTTCTCCCCTGTTGTATGCTTTATATAGCTTCCAGAAAGTATATTTGCAGTACTAAATTGTCTATTTGCTTCAAATCTTTGCAGATATAATTTCTTTACTCGTAGTTCCAGAAAACCAAACGACAGTCAAAAGTTACAAACAAAATCTTGTAGACGGTTCTCGAAAACAGCTGAATGATAACCATTCAAAAAGAATTACAAACTTGAGAAAATTCAACCAATGAGCAATATCTCCGAAGTGCCTGACGTCACAAAAGGTAATGTGTGCTTTTAGAATCATCTACGTTTTTTATGCAGTAAGTTTTTGTCTCCATTCTTGTAGTTTACCACTAACGTATTCATTTTGTGATATAAGGATCCTCTACTGTATTTTAATCAAAATATTTAGCCATTTTTAAGAGAATGCAATTTCGAAAGATTTATTACGTAAACGTTAGTTTAGGGTGGGGGTTTCCATTCCGTGTCGTATCTCTAGCAGGTACTGAACCTAAATACCTTGTTTGGTATTCATCCAACATTTAGTTTTTAAATTATGTTCACATACATAAAAATTCAATGCAGTCAGGACTCTCAAAACATGCATTTCCTTAGAAACACTAATGTTTAATTGGAATGGACAACTTCCTTTACTTAGTAGGTGTGTGGCAACGTACAAAAGGATCTGATATGTGCACTTGCGACACTTTCTCCACTCATTCTTCTACTTTTTGAAAATACTTATATTTCTACCTACTTCATGGTAATCGAGATAAGCGTCTGTATAACTACATATACTAGTTTATATTCTTACAGCTGCAATGAGAACAGGGGAGACTTGAGCTTAGGAGATATCGAATCTTTTAAGAGCTGGTCGCTGTGCGATGGCTTTTTTGACGGACCATTTTCATTGTATGACCTCGTGTTTGAAAAAATAAAAGTATTTGAACATTAAAACCAATAACAAAGAACATCTCAAATAGTTATCTTCTCTCTCTCTCTCTCTCTCTCTCTCTCTCTCTCTCTCTCTCACACACACACACACACACACACACACACACATACACATTCAGTAAAATGCAAGACTATTTATTTATTACCCTGCTTTGGAAGATATCTTGAGTTCCATCAACATTTTGTATTAAAGTTTATAAAATACCAAAAGTCGTAATACCTTCACCTGATTACCCTCCCCTTATGTAGGACTTGCACCCCCTAGGATTTACAAGCCAGTGCCTAGGGTGAGACGCCTGTCGGGGAACACAGGAACCTATAGACCGGACAGAGTGAAGACCTGGAAGCAAATGATAGGGAGGAAAAGGTTGATGTGCAGACGAAATAGAGGATTGGAAAGGTGACGATGGAGCAGTTGGTGAAATGAGTAGCAGGGGAAACCGCAGAACCCGGAGAAAACCCGCCCAGACGTCCCTTCATCCATCACGGATTCCATATGCGATTCCTGGGATCGAACTCGGTCCGCGTTGGTGATTGGCGAACGGTCTAACCGCTCGGCCACGGCGCCGAGTTTATACCTAAGGTTAAGTTATTTGAAATTCAATGGACTCTGTGTATTTTTAGTGGAACATTTATATGAAGTTAGGAACCGCGTCACGCATTAGACTTCAGACCTTTATTCGCTCCTTACGTCAAACAAGTTAAGATTTTTTTTTCAACTGACTCACACTAAGAACTGAACGTGTCAGCGAATCAAAGTTGAGCATTTTGAGAGGACAAAACAAGCACGGAGGACACGTGTTAGACCCAGACCTGACATCTGGTCCAGTTGCAGCTGCCCTTTTCTAGTGGTGACGTCAGAAGGGTGCTTGTCGAGCGATCACGCGCTCCTCACTTTTGTAAGGGCTGTGAAAGCCTTGTATGTAAACGAAATTTTGTCCCTTTTGGTTTTGTTCCGCTTTGTGGGCTGCTTTTGGGCTGCCGAACGTGGAGAATCTTGTTAGCGCACTTCTAACTTCATCTTTTCCATGCAGCGGAAATCCTTTAAGCCACCTCGTAAATATTTTGCATTATTGATTAGAAGAAAGCTTTATGGAAGGCTTATATTAAAACTGGATACCTTTCTAGTCGCTGGGCCCTTTATTGAGCGTTAAACTGATGCAAGACCACAGCCTTCTGGTTACGCTGCCATCATATGGACCATAAATATTAATGCACGATGGGCGTTAAAACATCTTAAAGCACTTTTGGAAAGCTAAACAGCTTTAAAAAATGAACTACCATAATAATGTGCGAGTTTCTTGACTCCAATTTTTATTTCCTGCACTACATACGTTAGGGGAGGTATTGCATTCTACCCAAAAATTCGATATCGAGATTTTGCGGAAATAAATGTTTTGGGAGCTCCTGAATTTTAAAAAAAAAAGTACTTGAACAGCGTATCTCCAAAATGAAAACTCTGATGTGTTGCAATCATACGACTTTCTGTACTCTTGTACTAACCATTCTTGTAAACTCTTATTCCTCTATCTTCTTCGTGTTAGTTGAGATAAACATTTGCAGAAATTATCTTATTTCCTTGTAGGTGCAACGGGAATATGGGAATACAGTAAGCTTTGAGTGATAGTCAAATCTTTTAAAGTTTTGAGATTCCGTTCAATTTGCACGGCTAGGGTATCAAAAAATTAATAACGATCTTCCATTTGACAACGTTTTAGTCTTACAAAACTCGCGCAAATAACAAGAAGTATCTCTGAAATGGTTCACTCCACAGAAAAATTAATTTGGACATAAATTGTGTGTTTTAACAGTATCTACATTTTTTGTAAAGGAAAATTTGGTCTATCGTACGGTTTACCAGTTATGCAAAAGTCGTCAAGGATAAACAGGACTATGTGGGCTGTAGCCAGAAAATTCAAAATATACATCTAATTTGACATGTGGCATTTTAATAAAAAACATTTGAGCTATTTTCGAGAAAATAAACATTTTCGAAAATTTTTCAATGTAAATGGTAGTTTAGGGTGGAGAAATGTTCTTCAAAATCATGTCCCATCCTCGAAAGATTAAATACCAAATTTGGTTTTTAACCGACTGCTCGTTTTTGAGTTACAGATTCCAGTGTGTGTACGGGAATAAAGTTGTGGCAAGTGCGCAAAGCGGAAGGAATTTTAACACTGCTCAGGCCTTGTGAATGTTGTTCGGAAAGCTTGAAAGAAACCACCCCTCCCTTCTTTACTTACATTAGGCGATAACAAACACAGATACTTGGCCAAATCAGTTAATCTAATTTTGACTGTCACTGTCGTATGTGTGAACGCATTCTTGTGAACAGTAGCTATATTAGTAAACAAAACATTTGCATCCCCATCCCTACTGTTGCCAGACTGTGGAGAGAATGTTCAATTATCCGTCACTTTTCACGATATTTTTTCATTATTTTAATCTATGGGTCGAAGAGATCTATCACCGTGTTTTTGTTTCTCGTGCGATCGTTCAAAGAGTATCAATATCAAGGACAGTGATATCTTGCTGACCTATTGACCTCGTTCGATGAATGTTGTCTAAATTGATTCTAAATTCTTTGACACACACACACACACACACACACACACACACACACACACACACACACACACTTGCCAAAATGGTGTAGTTATCCAGAAATAAATATCAGTGATTAATTCAAGAGAGATAGTGAATCGAAGAGTAATATTGCACAGCTTTGAAACTGGAAGAGAAAAAGTTAAAACCTCACTTTTCAATAATTTTAGCGGAGGTTACTGATTCTTGTGAGGAACTGTACCTTGTCTAGCAGTGGTGTATATGCGTTGAGCCCGGCTTTTGTGCCACGATTCGAACTTCCTCCTACTCCTCCTCCTACCCCTACTAACCTTTTACAGATTGTAAAGGGCATCTTTATTTGAAGTAATGCATTCTTTATAATATTACATGGCGCACTCATCTTTTGTCTGCTTAGCTCCTTTATCGCTTAGGGGTCTCCCCCCCCCCTCCCCCCCCCCTCTCCATCGTTCCAGAAACTGTTCAACGTAGTGCTTTTCTTGTAAAGCAATTCGTATCGCACAGCTTGTATTTCAGACAAGGTTGTCGAAAAGATTCCTATTTTCAGGAAAAATAATACTTTTTCTAGGGTAGGGGGAACAGCGGGTTGCATAGATTTCAAAAAATCAGGTCTTCTGTTGTGCATGGTTCCTTAGATACGTGGGAGGGGAGAGGGGGAAACTTAATCCCTTGATGAATAACGCGAGAGGAGTGACGAAGTGTTTTGGTGTGTTAATATAGTGCCTATCTTTAAAGAGGTTAGAACACGTCAAATTATAGTTTCTTAGTCTGTTTCAGTAGTTTTGTTGTAACCTCGCAATATTTGAAATCTTATTGAAATTATGATTGTAGGGCATCTTTGAATTGTGTTAATTCAATTAGTTTATGGATCCTTTGTAATTTGATGTTGTGATTCTGCGATTTGACGATCTACAAACATGGATATATTTTGGTTTCCAGAATTTGTAAGTGACAAAAAATAGCACGCATTTGAAATCAATTTTAGCAGCTGACCACAATAATAATCATCCCTAGGGCGTCTCACTTATACAAAGGTTAGCCCCATAGCCCGACCGCAGCCTTCTCCAGCTGCAGTCAAGGCCAAGGAGGAGTGCAGGATGATGGTGGCGGGGGTCAACGTGTAGATTCCTCAACCGTAAGGCGAGTACCTGACCGTATACGAAGCTACCATTTCATCAGGTTACCACTGTTGGCATCACAAGGCTTAGTGCACCCCGTACCGCACCTCCCATGATTATCAATATTTGCCGTACCTTCAGAACAACTGGAGGGGCAATTTGTTTCGTTTTCTGTACATTTCACAAGTTGCATGCTTTTTTGGTTCATGTTGGAAGCTTCGGCGAGCGTCGTGGCAGCAGCAGCGCGGCAAGGGAACAAATGAAGCCTGGAAATCTGGTCTGCCGGATTGTTAGGCGAGTCTACTGGTTTCCAAGTCTCGTGGCCCCATTGGGAGCACCAACCCGATGGGATGGGAGAGCAACCGGGTTGAGCCAGCCTCTGCCGGGGTTTTTCTAGCTGGGAGTATGTAGCGACCCTGCTCTCTGCTCTGTTGTGACAACGTTCAGGCCGCCCTTCGAGTCCATTCACCTAATCCATCCTCCCGGAACGTGCCCCGTCAGGGTCTTAGACATAAAATCCTTTCGGTTGAGGTGCTAAGTACCAGTCGGCAAATTGTCATTGTATTCTGTTGGTATTCATGTGGTCAGCCAAAGATGTCGCCAAGATATTGCATATTTTTTGTAAATAATTTTATCTTCGCTACATTCAGGAGAAATTAAAAGCTGCACCAAGCTTACACTCTTTGGTGAAATGTAATACATCGATATTCGTGAGCTCTAGAGCAAATCAGGAGGTATATAAACGAAAGGGCTTGTTCAGATATCTATTTCTACAGTACACTTAGCTTTCTTCCTAGAAAAAGTGCATGGAAGTGCCTGTTAAGGTACTTGACATAAAGGGAGACGGTTCAGATGTCGAGTCTCGAGGGGCGTGTCAAAGCGCATCTTTGTAAGGCTACCAGGAGTTCGGCGTTTGCTCTACGATAAGGCAGATAATACTTCCTTGCTACAAACGAGCTCTGTTGCAACAGTCGATGTCACGCTCAATGCATTCAATTAGTTTACATTTCTATGGAACTACTAGCCTTTTCACAGCGACGAGCATTTTTCTTCAGCACATCTGTACCAACAACGAAGGTATTTCTCCTCTCCCTTAAGTCTTCAAAAGGCATCTGCGGAGGCCTTCCTGTTTCTCGCCCGTTTAATAGCAATAAAGATGCTAAGTCAAAGCTTTAAAAAAATAAAAATCCATACAATTGTCTGTTACCCACGTATACCACATCACCTGTTATTTTACCTGGGCCCTCCCCATCCTTTACTATTAAACTCACGACGTTCTGCTTTTGAACGTATGGCGAGTTCGTGCCGTCTAGCTTTTAACAAGCATGTCTATTCTTTAAAGGTCTCTATGACCGGGATACCTAAATCGATGCAATGGAGGTTTATAGGCGTATTTAAGAACCTTGTAAGTAAATACTAGATAGGTATATAACGCTGCTTTTTCCGAGTTATATTGCGAATTAAAATACGCATGATTTTGATGCTCATCACACAAAGTGTAGAATTACATATTGGCTGGTAGGTACATTGATTGGTAACTAGGTAGTACACTAATCGAAAACGATAATGTAATCTTTTAAGAGCTGGTCGCTATTTGATATATTGGAACTTCCATTCTCATTGCGTGACAAGGATAAATCTATACAAATAAATCAGAAAGAGAACTCGAACGACTTTCTATTTGAGAAAAGTATACAGTATTGGAAAATTTAACTATTGACAAGCAATATATGCGAAAGGTTAATTTCATATAAAAAATGAATCCACGAGTCTAATTAATATCTTATCTTTTACGGTGTACCAGTTGTACCAAATGCCATTGAGATACAGGCTATTTTCAGAAAATTTAAAGCATACATCTAATTTTTCATGGGTATATTTTTAATAAATTGTTAAATTAAAATCCTTAACGGCTAGTTTTGGTTGTTGTTTTCTTGAAAACCTGTAGTATCTTTGGCATTTATCCGATTTTGTGCTCGCGGACTTTTTTCTAAAAATACTTTTTCTTTAGGTTCAGAGGTTTTAAGACGTAATTTCAGTCAAAATTACGATATCAAACTTCTGGGTGATGTAATGTTATGGGTGCTCAACTACTTAGTCATCGGTGCCCTTATTAAATGGATAACAGCAAAAGCCAGAGGTAAATTTCAATATAAAAACAGTAGCAAAAGCACAAGTATAGATAAATATACTAAAGCGGTATTTTTATATCGAGGTTAGTAATGGCATTGAGGCGAATTGAAATATGTTAACCTCGGCGTAGCTGAAGTCAGAAAGCCAAGAGACTCTTCCTTATATCCCGAGCGCGGTACAGATCGATGTTTATTTTTATCTAAACGATTCCATTATATCGTATGTACTACGTACAATAAGACAATTCTTATGAACATTTTCTTTTCGTTCGCGTTGATTTATCGCACAACTGTAAAAATGCAATGTGCACTCTATTACACATGTTTATCTTCGAACTTTATTTTAATCATTACAATATATACTATCAATCGTTACAGTCTAGATAAGTCAACTTTAGGAATAGGCTGTGTCAATACCAAATAAATAAGATAAAAGCCAAAATTAAAGGTAAGGTCCAAAAAGCCCTTAGGATCCTTAAGGTTCATGTTTATAATTTCTAAAACTGTCAAAACTCTCGGCCGCTTGTTTATCATCCTCCAAGGACCTCTGCAAATATTACAGACAGTTGCAAAAGACTGGGGAAGGTGCGCCAGGGAAAACACTAGCAGAAATTTGGGGTGGAATGCAATATCTCCTATTTACAGTAAAACCCCGTTGAAACACCGGTTGAAACACACAAAGACACCGTTTGATTGAGGGAGGTGCAGTGACGGGTAGGGATCAAGGTCAACGCCTTCTTCCATCACTATTTACAGCTGGTGAGACATACCGCGTCAGCACCGTGTGACACACGACTAAATATGTAACTCAATAGCTAGTATTTTATAGTACAACACTGTACGTATTACCATAATTTATGCAGGAACAGTACACTGAATCAAACTAAACAGCGAATATTTGGCGTATAGTTCCATTTTTGCTATCATATATATATATATATATATATAATCTCTGACCCCTGACGCGGATAATCCGAGGTTTTACTGTATGTATATGGGCTATGTGAAATTATATTAACCGAATGATTTACATTAATACACATAGCGTGAATTAAAACATTTTAAAAACATATTTCTTGGACCTAAACTTCATACATTCCGAACTGCAGTTGTTTCCACGAAACTTCGTTTCGTTTTGATATCTAGTTTCTTTCATGGCCTTCTGGAATTGCTCGCTTGCACAAAGCTTCCTGTAAGTCACCACAGCGTCCGTTGAAGCGGAAATAACTCCCTGTCGAAAGATTAGGCCATGTTTTATCGCAAATTTGATAGCAGCACCTCCGGAAAACTAACTGTGGAAGCAGTTAATTTCGAAAAAGGAACATAATTACTTTTCCAAGCACAGATTTACTGTTTCAGTAGAACGTTTGGCACAACGGTGGAAATATACAGGCACATATTTCTTTGCAGCGAAGCTAAGCAAATGTGGCTGGCGGGAAATGTATCAAGTTTTATGACTAGGCATATTTAATTAAAAAGGGTTACGTTCTGTTAAGATTTAATTAAAGTTTGCATTTATTGAAATGCCCAAAATGTACCTGATTATCATTGTAGTAATGTAGAGTAAACAATCAGAAGTTATAAAACTTCTTAAAACAAATAGTATTCTTGTTTTTCATCATTATAATGCTCCAAAAGTGTGCTGCACTCACATGACTTTCTCTACTCTAGTACTAACTATTCCTACAAACTGTTATTCCTTTATCTTTACGTTAGTCGAGGTAAACATTTCCAGAACTTTCTGATTTTCTTATAGATACAAGGGGAATATGGCTTTGAGCGATAATCAAATCTTTTAGCTGGAAATTCCCTTCTCTTTGCACGGGCAAAGAGATGAAAATGTGAATAACGATCTTCCATTTGGGGAAAGTTTAAGTGCTGCAAAATTCGCACGAATAACAAGGAATATCTCCGAAATGGTTCACTCCACACAAAAAATTTATTTGGGCATAAATTGTGTGCTTTAACAGGATCTACATTTTGGTATACTAAGATTTGGTCCATCTGTTACACTTTACAGTTATGCAAAAGTCATCAGTAAATAGGATTACATAGGCTATAGCCAGAAAATTCAAAATATACCTTTTATGTGTTATAAAAACATTTTAAACATATGGCGTTTTAATCAAAAGTTAGAACTATTTCCGAGAAAATCAACATTTTCGAAAAAATTTCCGTGTAAAGGTAGTATGAGGAGGAATTTTCTTCAAATCTTCGTGTCGCATCCTTCTACAAAAACCGCTATAATTTCAACCCTTTCGCATATTTTATTTAGAATAATATTTTTACTTAATTTCTAACCATACCATCGCTTAAGGACATTTCTCCCCCCCCCCCCCCCATTTTTCTCTCTTATTTGTGTTGTCTTCGCCTCTCTTTCGTCTGTCTTTTATCATTCTCCCACTCACTTTCTACAAGTTTCCAATGTTCCCTCTCTCTGGTATTCTATGTTTGGAAACTGTATCGAGCTGCACTGATTCAAATAGTAAATATATAACAGATCTGTTCGGAAAATGCTTCTTGTAATATTTTTTTGTCTAAATTTTAGCTATGGTTACCCTAAGTATTTCGGTGTCATATTTATGGTCTAACACAGCGCTACCATTGAGACAAAACAGCGGTTATTTGTTCCACTTCTAGTCACTCTTTGCTGGTGATGTAATGGTATGAGGGCAAGGAAGGATGCTGGGAAGATTCTGGGTGGAATTTGTAAGGGGGCATGTTGACCGACAGTGATTTTGTTATGAAACTCGAGGGTGCAGAATGCCATTCACCTTTACCCTGCACGGCCAGTGCCTCTAATCAAGGCGGGTGTAAGAGGAAAAAGTAGAACGACCGACGGTGTCACTTTTTGGCACCTCTGATCTAAAATTATGTCTGTGTGTAGCAATGTAAATAAATTACTTCAAATAGTGTGAGCGGACATACGGAGTCTATTAAAGGCAGAGTACAGTTTGACTGCGTATGTTCTTGCAACTAAAGCGGAATGGATTGGGATTTCTTGCAACATAACCGCAGATGTAGTGTTCAGGCGGCGTGGTTTACAGCAACACCCCAGCGAGTGTTTCAAACCACAGCGTCAACAAGATACAACAGTGCACACACCATTAACCTTCGGGATCGTACATTCTCTGTGTTTGTCCTGGCTTCGCTACATTTTGTTAATGTTTTCTTTGCGTCCGATGCACGGAGCTTATCGTAAGCCAACATCGCCGTAAACGCAACCCAGCAGATATTCAGAATGGCTTCCATTAATTTTCGTATCTGTGCAATCTCAGCCAATATCTAAACGGGCCACATCAGCACAGGTAAATTGAAATTCGATATTCGGCAAGTCAGAAGTCATCATTTAGTGTTATATCCTCCATACTTCGTGGTGTCGTTTTGTAACTTGAGAATGTAGTGGAAGTCAGACCTGCTGTGAGCTAGGAGTGGGCTGCCTTTAGTTACTGGAGTAATGGAGACATACTGGTACTTATTTAACGGTTACAGAAGTAACTACTTATGAAATAACGGTTACATAGCCTGGTTGACATCAATCGCTGATGTGCATTGGTCTTCAAATATCAATCTCCTCCGCAAGATATCGCAGTGTTGTAGATCTAATATACCATCTGGCGAGAAAAATGCTAACTAATTATCTACCTTGCTATCGAAATGACTAAGATAGTATGCATATTTTGTCATGTTAGAGAATAATGTATGTTTGGGAGTTAATATTTTTCTTCTGTATTAAACATCGCGTTTCAAAGTGCTATTACTATGTTTTATATAACGTTCCACGAGAATATTTCATATATGCTTAACTGGAGTAATGTTTGCGTATATTTAGGTGCCTATTTAGCTTAGTTCATCGGTATAGCTGTGTATAAGTGCAGATATTTTGATAAATGGCACCTTAATATATGCCCGTTTCGGTATGCTCTTCGTCTAACCAGTTGCATAATTAGTTTACTACCTGATTATTGTATGTCATAAATGCGCCGTGAAATCAACAATGCCAACAGTCCATTTCTTCTCACCTCAATGCGCGATCCACTGGCTAGATACTGTGAGGTCATTGGCCTTGCACAAAGCATTCGAACTCAGCATTGGTTACCGCATTACAACATTCGTTCAGCCCACTCTGCTTCATGTTTTCTGTCACATCTACGCCACTCTTAAAGCAAATGATTCAATATTGTTCATTATCCTGTCCTCAATTAATAGTGCAAACATCTCCACGTATACCCCTAACATTTTGCATTTACAGAAGTGCAGTTAGATTTTGCAATTATAAATACACTTAACACAAAATAGCAGCTCGAGAACTTTTCTCAGATTCAAAGTCTATTAAAAGTTATTATTCAAACATAGTTACAACAAATCGTTACTGGCAATCATTAATTTAATGTAACGACGAAAAAATAACTTACTGGTTAATGAAACCGTTAAGGCAGTTACAGCGGTTACCCGAAAATAAATCACTTCGCTATTTTCACACTTGGACTAAAGTTACTGCTTCAGAATCATTGCCCAAGACAAACTTTGCAAAAGTCTGCCTTCTTGGGCTAGAAGCGTTTGTTATATTTATTTACACTTTATCTCTGTGATAAGAAAGTCAATGTTTATTCACGTTCGGAACCGATAATATGAAATGCTTTTTAGAATGTGTGGAAACTAAAAGTTTAGGCCCCTTTTACAATGAAAACGTAACATAAGCAGTATAAGAGCAGGTGTGAGATATGTCCTCATTGCAGCGATAAGCATAACACAAGAACTTGGCACGAGTTTCCGTACCTTAGCGACCTCGGCCACCTGTATCACTGCACTGGTATTATAGAGACAATGATGTCATATCTGTAAGTTATCATTAAACGCGCAAATAACGTTTTACTTATAAATTTAACTAAAATAAGGGCTTTACTGACAACGCAATTAAATTTTCAGGCTTGTCCTGAAGACTAAAACTTCTGTTTTAGACTTGTGAGTTAAAGTGAAAGTAAGAATTTTTTATTTTTGAATTATATTATGTAAATATTCCGTACGTGCTCAATTCTGACAAATTACCCCTTTTTAACCGCACTGGTCGCTTTCTAGTTGTATTTTTATTAGTTTTATATTTGGTACATGCAATTTATTCCTAAATTTCGTTTTACTCTGATTTAATGCAAATTTGCGGACATAATTTTAAATGAATGTACCAGCTAAAGATTCAAACGTGCATTTTTTCATCGGTTTATTCATTGGATCACAAAATATGTATTTCTATTGAGAAACAAGAAAATTCTGATACCAACAGCTTCATTAAAAACAAGCTTTGAACTGTAGCTAAGTAATTTTTAGTTTCTCTACTTCCACCCAAAAATTCGATATCGAGATTTCATCGGAAATGCATGTTTTGAGGCCCCCCGAATAAAAAAAAGCCTTTTTAGAAAAAGGTCCGGTGTGTGTCTGTCAGTCTGTGTACAGCATAAGTCAAAAACGAAAGGTCGGTTAAATACCAAAGTTGGTATTTAAGGTTAATGTCTTTGAAGGATGTGACACGAAGATTTTGAAGAAAATAGACCCACCCTAAACTACCCTTTACATGGAAACGTTTTCGAAAAGTTTGATTTTCTTGAAAATGGCTCTAACGATTTTGGTTAAAATGTCGTATGTTTAAGATATTTGTATGACAAATGAAATGTATATTTTGAATTTTCTGACTATAGCCTATGTAGTCCTGTTTAGTCTGGATGACTTTTAAATAACTCGTAAACCTTAAGAGATAAACAAAATCTTACTATAGTAACAATGTAGATCTTGCTAAAACACACAATTTATGTCTATTATGTGTGTCAGTTTCGGAAAACTTAACTTTTGTAAAATGGAACATCGTTGTTAATTTTTTTATATGTCAAGCGTGCAAAGAGAACGGAATCTCAAAGCTTTAAAAGATTTGACTGTCGCACAAAGCCCACTATATTCTAATATTCCCCTTGCACCTACAAGGAAATAAGCAATAACAAATTTCTGTAAATGTTTATCTCAACTAACACGAAGAAGATATAGGAATAACTCCCTTGCTGCCGGAGGTGGCCTAATAACGTCTAAGAACGCACTGTATAAACATAAAAATATTTTGACCTAATTACAATGTTATATATAAAAAATATTGTGAACACGGGATATGACTAAGTTAATGCGACTATAAAACAGGTCTTAAAATGGAGTAGGTATGAAACCTGGTTAGGTAATAACTCCATTGATTCTCTATAGTAAATGAAACTCCAGAACCTGTAAGCACCAACATGCAGCAAATGTGGAATACATAAACTGCTACCATGACTCCAAAGAAATGCTAAACGACTTGAAAGAAAGAAAAGGCAAAGGAGAACATTTGTGAATATTCTCTTATCAACACTCGAAGGAGTTTCCCTCGCTTTCCTTTACGCACATTAACGCAACCGATTTTATCTGCCTCATTTTCTGCTTCCTGTTTGCTCTTATCCTTTTGCTGCAGTTTTCTCTCATTCCTCCTCCTCCCCCTCCTTCTCCTCCTCCTCCTCCTCCTCCTCCTCCTCCTAACAGTTGTGAATTACATTATCTTGGGTAGAGTTTAACATTACATTTCGTGCAGTTTTTAAGCATCGCTGCCATTTCTAAGGCAATTAGGAAGCAATGTGTCATACTTGTGAAGTAAATACGCCCTAGAGAGCACGGCTTTTATTTATCTTATTCTTTGAAAATATTTTTGAAGCACTAAAACCACTGGCTTGAGGATTAGAGCATTTATATTGCTGTTTTTTCAAGCCTTAATCAAGCTTATAAGCAGAGATTAATATACTAATGCATGGTGCTCAAATAAAGGGGGGAAATACTGAGGTAGAGATTTAAAACTATATACGAAAGTACAGTTAGCTCAAAAAATCTTGTACATATAGGACTACTGTTTCTGTTAGTAAAATGTTACGCAGGCTGGTGGTTAAACACCGCTAAAGGGTTTGTTATTTACCTCCAAACTGGAGTAACCCAAACTTTATACTTTTTTAAAATCCTGTAACATATAATCCAAATGTGATCGCTTTTTCCTGCCTTGAAACACTTGCTCTTAAATATCCATGCATCATCGAATTTGTGTTTTGATTTCGGCTTGTAATAAAAGCGCTGTGAATTAACTTCCTTGTTCTTTGTTGAACAAAATTCAAGCGGAAGAGCGAGAGTAAAGCATTACTTTGTTTTGCCTTCACCGAACACCAATCTTTCGACTCGGAGTGCAAATGCTGCGTTGCCAATCTATCGCCCGATTAACTAATGCGTGAGTGTCCTTTGATTGTAGTCTTGTTGCTATAGCGATTTGCGTTGCCGCAAATAACCAGTTAACTTCTATTTTCCAAGTTTCTAGTCATTTTCTAACGGTCATTGCTTGTTTCTTAAAGTGACATTGGGCACTTTTCAAACTCCCCTTGGACGCCAGATAAATGCTGAAAATGTAGGGCATATCCGGGGGACTCTTTATGCAATTTCATTGGGTAACCCAAATTTCCTCTGTCAAATTGTAGAAAAGTTCGCTTCATTCAAGAAAAACTTATGACACCAATGTATTGTCAAATATTATCACTTTACCGATTTGTATACCTCCTTAAAAATACTATTTTCGGAGGTTTTTCCCCTTAAGGGTACTTATAGCTGAAATTGGATCAAAATTACCAATGAAATATCTAAGAAGCGGCTCTAAAAGGGCTCGCTGAATCAGAGTTATTCATTTGAACTAACTTGGCTAAAGGCCGAATAAATCTGAAGATCCGATAAACTGGTATTTAAATAATGTATCACTTACAAACAAATGTCACTTCCAAAGATGAATAAATTTTGGGAGAATAGTCTAGATAAAATTTCCTACTCGACAGTCGGTAATGGAACCCGGGATCCTTGGATATTTTAAATGCATTTACATGAAAGTAAAGGATTTGTAGCTTTCAACTCTTTAAGTTAAGTGTTACCCTAAAAAGTCTACATGAAATTAATGAAATCTTTTCTATTTCAGTTGTAACTGCCCAAATGGAATTGCTAAGGAGGATGTTCATTGTCATGGTGAGTGTATTTTAATTAATATATTTATGATTGGTTGGCATGTGCTACTGTAAAAGTATTCGTGAATTTAGCTTTTGAATGTCTTAATATTAGCTTCAGTATTGCAGTGAATTTTGTGTTTACTTAGAACCTAAGAGGAGGTGGAGAATATGGGTAAAAATACCATTTTTGTGAAATTTAATCTTTTAGACGAAACTTTCATTTTAAAAGTGAGTTCCATAACATAGTATCAAGAAATCCGATGTAACCACATAGTTTTCTCTATGCACATTCATTTATTTTATAACTATTCTGTGTATTATTCATTAACATAATTTCTTGTGCTTTTAAATATGGTAAATTTTGTCACACGCGGTTTCAGTATACATTTTAAACAATTATACAGGAGGTCGATACGACAGTCAGCTGTTCGGTACGTTTGATTAGATATAATGTCTACGCAGAAGCCAACTTGAGAGTATCATGTTTAATATCGAAAACTCCAAACGAACAGCAAAATTTTCGGAAACGGGTAGTGCTAAGAAAAAAAAAAATAACACATTGTCCATAGTGCCGAATTCCACTTATTCCTAAGTATATTTTCTCTATTTCTTATGGATTCAAAGATAAATAAAATCACACATTATGAGAAGGAGAAGGGTAGTCGCTGCCTAATCAGTTTAAGCTCTTGCAGCTCGGTATTTGGGTTAGTATTTATACTTCCCCTACTTACTACACGTAGTAGAGAAAGTAATTAAAAACAGAAAGAAAGAAAAAAAATATAAAGGAATCGAAAGAAATTTTAAACAGGAGTGTAGGCAAGGTATTCAGAAAAGGTATTTTTCCCAAGTAAAACGTACACAGACAGAAAGAAAGGCCAGTTAAAATGACTGAAAATTGAAAAATATTTAAAGCGATATCGTCTGGATAACGACAGGGCTATAAAACAAATAATATGACGAACGAGAAGGTTATTTCTGAGAATACGGGCTCTAGTATTTATTAAGGCATGTCTGTACAAGAGTGTCTTTGTGGCAACTCAGTGTTTTGAGAGAGCCTTTTATGGCTCCAGATGGCAACATCGTGGTGACTGAAATTACTTTGGTTGCCGTTTATAACCCGGTGTTTACGTATTGAGCCATAAACGGCAAATGGCCACAGTCTTTTATATACCCTTAAGGGAAAAGAATGTGCCCTCATGTGTTACTTTTTCCAAGAATTAAGAATATGACAAAATTCATGTAGCGGTTTGGAGATTAAACAAATCTTTTCATAGATTTGAAAGAGAAACTTCCCTTTGAAGATTCATGGACATTTATATTAATTTTGTGTTTGCTATACAGGATGTTAGAGGGTGAATACACAATTACCCGTGATGGTAGATAAAAAAAAAAAAATCCTAAGAAAGCAAATTCATCTACCGTGAAAGATAAACTGAATATTATATTACTTTATCTGCACAATCTGGCAATAGGTTGAATAGGCGAATATTTTGTTTACTAATGCGACTTCCACTACACTGTCCAACTTTATTGAGACGCTTACGTAATGAGGACGTTATAACCTGCATTTACTGTGAATGTCGTCAATCTGGATGACGTTTGCATGAATGATAAACAGTAAGACACAGAGAATAGCTTAGTAACAAAAGTAAAAATGTGGATTTCGTTAAAACTCTCAATTTATATATGTAATGTGTATCTGTATGAAGGAATGCAGTGAGTGAAGGAAGGATCTGTGTAATGTTGAGTATGTATCAAGCATGAGACAAGGCTCTCACGCATTCCATCTATCACGTCTGGTCCACACGTGTTCATACCCCCACATCCAACCAACCACTTGCTGATCCAAGACTGCCAACTGCTTCTTGCTCCACATTCATCAACGCCTACCAACATGCGTCTGACATTGTTTAATGCTAGGCATATACAAGCATCGAGTGCTTCATTGCCGACAAACGCACCTCCCAGATAATAGTTCTACGTGTATATAGCGCCGAAAACTCGAAATTAGTTGCCTACGTACTAAAATTTAAAATGTCTACAGCACCAATCAGTTTAGCTGGAAACGGTCACTAGACAAGAAAGAAGTTAAATTCTCTATGGCTGTGTCTAATGTACTCTATGGCTCCAAATTATGGACAGTAACAAAAGAAGAATCAGCCATAGTCTGTGGAAATAAAATTTGAGATACGATTGATAAAATAGGTTACGTACGATTAGATTTGAGTATTTTGTCAGTTGCGACAAGATTGATTAAAAAACAAACTGGAAAAACCACTTAAATAAAATTATATACATGAAGTGAAACAATAAAATCAGATTTGAATGACATATTACCAGAGAAGATAATGAATTGCGAAGCAAAACACAAGGCACGTAATAGGTATACCCTTAAGCCTGATAAAGACGCCTCATCAAACTATGACTCACAGTCATGGCACACTTTGATTTGACACATTTCATTTTTGCGAATGTCTTTTCACGGATATATTTACGTTGACGCGAAGACTGATATTAGTCCTCGTGGAGTGTTTCTAACGAGGAAATGTCTTTCAGCAGATAGTTGGTAAACCAACCAAATTAACTTCCTTGTGTATGTCCTTCAGTGATTCATTTCACTGCGTATGGAATAAAAATCTTACAGCCCACGGGCAAACCCTGGTCTACGAGATTCAATCTCATTTTTACTTTCTCTACTGGTAAGTAGGGGAAGTATTGTATTCCACCCAAAAATTCGATGTCGAGATTTCACCGGAAATATGTTTTGAGGCCCCTGAATCCCCCCCCCCCCCAAAAAAAAAGCACTTTTAGAAAAAGGTGTCGGTCTTGGACAGTATAATTTAAAAACGAAAACTCGTTTAAAAAATAAAGTTGGTATTTAAGTTTAATATCTTACAAGGAATGCCACATAAAGATTTTGAAAAAAATTCCTCTAACGATTTTCATTAAAAGGTATGTTTGAGATATTTTTTACGACAAATGAACTGTATATCTTGAATTTTCTGGCTGTAACCCCTGTAGCCGTATTTACTCTGGAAGACTTTTGCATAACTGGTAAACCGTTAGAGATGGACCAAATCTTGCTATACAAAGAATGTAGATCTTGCTAAAATACACAATTTGTGTAAATAAATCTTTTTTGTAGAGTGAAGCATTTCGGAGATTTGCCTTGTTATTTGTGTGAAATTTAGAGAAGTTCTACTTCTGTCAAATGGAACATCGTTATTCAGTTTGTTATGTTTATCGTGCAAAGAGAACGGAATTTGAAAACTTTGAAAGATTTGACCCTCGTTCAAAGCCTAACATATTCCCATATTACTTACAAGGAAATAAGCAAATAAGATAATTTCGGCAAATGTTTATCTGAACCTACACGAAGAAGATACAAGGATAAGAGTTTGTAGGAATGGTTAGTACAAGATTAGAGAAACTTATGTAAGTGCAGCACATCAGATTTTTTTAATTTTGCTAACATACCTACATAAGTATGTAAGAAGGTTCCTTTGCGTTTTCGTCGTTTCGAAACAGCCTTATTGTATCGATGCGGTTTACACCGCTGCTTGTGTACCTTGGAACACTGTTTGAAGGAGAGTAAAGCAGAGCGAAGTATGTTTTGCTCCTTGCTGCAGTATTACGTCATGTCACGAGGCGGTGTAGATTTGCCATCCGCTGCAATAGAGGGTTAAGTTGCCTTAAAAATTATCATGTATGACTTAGTGCTGAAATTGCCGTATATTCCGTTATAAATACTTGATAATTCCCCTCCACAATTTACAGTTGAAAACCCTCACACAATCTGTTGTTAGCAAGAGGCATCTGTAGTCTTCCAAAAATGAACGTTATGTTCAAAAAGTTTGGAGCTGTTGTGTTGGCATCGTAACATCTGGCGTGAAAGTGAAAACTGTGCGTTAAAAGTGTCATCACATCTCTGTGGCCACAGCACCGGTACTAATCCCACCACATGAATATTCCATGGGATTGCGTTAAGACAGGTTTTCATAACAAAAGCCCATTCTCATGTTTATTTTTCTGCTTGTGTTTAGCACGGAATCTGCGAAAGCACTTTCAGGTTTAGTTTTAGAAGTTAAAAATCCTTTCCATAGAACTCTAGCAGGCTGTGCTGTGCATCGACAGCGTTACTCTTCTATTTTTTCTCACATTACATAGGTATTAAGTTCGGAGCAGCTGTCCTATTCTGGTTGAATACCATTAAAGGTGTTGTGCAAAGCTGGGAAGCATAACATAAGGGTTGAGATGTACACCCAAGAAAAGAATATATTAACCGTTCACAACTACTCCAGATTAGCAATCCACTAATCACTATGGCGTGTTGAGGTAATCTTTACATTTGCATTTTTGTAACTGTAGAAACATAACCCTAGATTTCACAAGTTATTAAAATGCTTATGCAATGAATTGTTTACTAATTTTAACTTGATCTGCTTCTAAATAACAAATTCTATGATTGTAGCAAAAGAAAGAAAGAACAAGAAGATCACTAGGTCCTCTTACGATTCCTTGCTGTTTACAAAAACTTTTAAGCCGGAGAGTGACAATGGATACTTCCTGATTTCAGCTAGATTTTAATTTCTGGAGGCAAAGAGGCAAATTTGGTTGATTCTACCAGGTGTAGCAATATGTCCTTAGTGTGATATTGCGTCCTTCCTTTGACTTATAGCACCAAAGACTATTTATTTTTACTTTCTGTACAGTAAAATAGAGGAAGTATTGTATTCCACACAAAAATTCGATGTCGATATTTCACTCGAAATTAGTTTTGAGGCCCCTGAATAAAAAAAAAGCATTTTTAGAAAAAGGACCTTGTGTGTGGATGTCTGAACAGAATAACTCAAACGAAAGGTCGGTTAAAAACCAAAGTTGGTATTTAAGTTTAATGTCTTTTAAGGATGCGACACGAAGATTTTGAAGAAAATTCCTCCACCCTAAACTATCCTTTACGTGGAAAATTGATTTCCTCGAAATGGCTCTAACGATTTTGATTAAAATGCCGCAAGTTTAACATATTTTATGACAAATGAAATATATATTCGGAAAACTTGAAACTTTCGTGAAATGGAACATCGTTGTTCATTTTTTTATATGTTGAACGTGCAAAGAGAACGGAATGTCAAGGCTTTAAAAGATTTGACTATCGCTCACTATTCCCCTTTCACCTACAAGGAAATAAGCAATAAGATGCTTATCTCAAATAACAAAGAAGATGTAGGAATAAGAGTTTGTAAGAATGATTAGTACAAGAGTAGATAAAGTAATCAGATTTTTACCAGTGTTTTAACTTGGAGGATTGAATGAGGGCATTTCTTTCTCCTCATTACAAATTCTACACTTAGGTTCATTCGTCACCTAGTTTGGCAGATGTTTCATGGGAGGTCATTAATCCCGGCACAAGCCTTGCCTGATCCGTAACTAATTTTAGGAATTCACTTGCTATCAGCGTTAAAAGAACATGTTTTAGTTCATTAATGCACAGTATAAATTAAAACTTATTTAAACCTGCTATACATAATTGAGAAAGTTTCGAAAATTTTTCACAACGAAAACTACCCCCAGTAGACCTGACCCCCAAATTCCTCCGAGTAATTGGCCACACGATGAAATATTAGGTGGGGTAGATAAATCTACTAAGGCATTATTGGGAATTTTAATTAAAGGGTGAACTTTACGAAGGTAAGTTTATTTAATTTAAATATTAACAAAAACCAAAACTATTACATTAATATCAGAAAAAAAGACGTTTAATAAGGCATGATATGCCTACCTCTGGTGTTGGCAGCATGTCTGCCTCGCATTCAAGGTCCCGAGTTCCAATCTCGGTTAGAGTAAGTTACGTGAGTAAGGGATTTTATCTGGGGTTTTTCCTTTCCCGTAGATGAATGTTGGGTAACTCTTACAGTCTAAGGACCAGGGCTTATTTGAACATCAACTCATTCATCGTCTGAAATGACCTAAGGACGTTAAGCCTCAAAAAATGCTTCACGCCATAGATAAATTTTGAGAATTTTGGTAACACTGCCTGGTATCCCAGGTCCCTTACCATAGGCATATCTGCCACTTTAGTCCTCTGTGGTTTAGGGCATACATACTCAACCAAGTGTACGCAAAGGCTTCTTAGGGGGTACATTACATTTAAAACTTGCATATAGTCAGTGTAATAATGCATTTGGAGTCCATGTATTTCGTTACTCTAGCGAGGGCTACAGAAAGAACGAAAAAAGAAAGGCTGAAATCTACTAATGAAGTAATTAGTACATTCATATTTGTATATTTCGTTGTCTATAAATATTGACATGTTATGAATCATAAATACGACTGTTTTGTTTGTGGCAGCGGTATATTATGAACCTATATCGAACAGAAACAGAACAAAACACGCTCTGCTACACATTAACATGCAAACAAATCCTTTATTCTATCCAGAGTTTCCTTCCTTTACCATGGGAGAATTAAATAACAAATTACCCAAAAGACTTCTGTGCAGTTTTATCATTTTAGGCGCAACACTTTAAGTAAACTTTCAAAAACTGCACTGCTTCTGTCATTTTGCACTCTTAAGTTTTACAATTATTTTCTTTTTGGGGTAAAAAGATAAATACCTATCGGTGCAAATAGGTACTAATGCTTAATATGTCAGCTGCCTGTACCCAAGCCACGTGGATCCTTCCTTTACGATTACCTGGAAGTTTTTGCACACCGTTTTACTTTAAACAGCTTTTCCAGTGGATGACATTTTGATATAAACAGCCCGTTTGTTTAGGAACTACCAAATACATCCAAATTTTGGACTGATAAAAGCAATATTTTATTGCTATTAGGAATTTATTTTCCTGTTAAGTTGGTAGGTTACTTTTTTAAAAGAAATTGTGATTATGCATCTTAATCAAAAAATTGAACACCTAAAAACTCCCATCTACCATAATAAGCATTATCTACACAGTAGCTCAAAGGACTTATAGTGGATGCCTCTACTTTCAGCGCAGGGTTCATTCACATGGGCTTATCTACTCATTCTTTGTAAACTATTCCTAAAAGGCTTATTGTTCGATATACATTATTAACTTTCGTTACACATTTCATGTTGGTCAAAGGATATAGCAAACTAAAACGATAGTCCATTGTTTTTAAATAGGTTGCTATGGAATGCCTTCGGAATTCCTTTGTCTTTGGATGTCCACGAAAGAAAGAAGAAAAAGATATAGATTTGTAGGTCAAATCAGCATGAAATATTAAAATAAGACAGAAAATTCGGAAACGATTGACGCTACATATTTTGATGCAATAAGAATCGTTTATACCTGTCTACTAGTTGTACTGAGCAGAACTGAAACAATCCCTCAGGCTTTAACAGCGGATTTCTCTTATTGTGAATAACAAGAAAATCTAATACGAAAAAGCTGAAAAGTTTATCGTTTTCTAGGGGGGAAAAAAAAACTTTTATACTTTTATCACCTGGTTGAATTATTGTTCATTTAAGGTTCTTAATATATGGCTATATTCATAGAAAACTGAATAAACAACACAATTTTTTGCGGCGTTTCAATAGTGTAAATTACATTTTAAAAAATCCACAATTTTTGCCCTTTTTCACGGAATTTTCCGGTGCCTCGTGCACCAGCGACAAAACATATGAATTCGATACATGGCCAACGTTACTTAAATGGTTTTTGTAGGGCGTTAGGATAGTTCATTGAGTCTCTAGTTGAAGCAGATTACTCAATCAACAAGTTGTGCCACGTTGCCGCACACTTACCTTTAAATACGATTGTTTAGTTAATGGTGCATTTAATTTTAAAAATGTATTGGAATTTTTTTTGTTAATTTACATCCTCTCTCTCCCCTTCAGTCTGACGGATTATTTCACTTCCTTCCTGTACATTTAAAACGTAAATTTTATCATAGAAATATTTAAAATTTATGGTATTTTAAGAATAAAAAACACAAATTTTTAGAAAATATGAAGCCAACTTTTACCCCCTGTAGGAGCAGTATGGGGTGGATGACTTTCTGGAAAATACTTGTGTCGCATTCCTGAACTTTGAAATACAATGGTTCTTGTATTTAAGTTAGGTACCTAACACTTCTGTCCCTTGCAGTCTCTCGACTATTCCAAAAAATAAGGAAATGGAAGCTTAAATATGGAATTCTATTTCAGATTGATTACATATCCCAGTAAGCTAGAGTGAAGGGTTTTCAGTTGGAACAAAGGCAACTACTGGGCGTCGCATTTACTATTTCCACCGGAGTAATTGCTTGAGGCATATAATGCTGCTATCCTCGAGTACCGACCATTTACTCTGGCCCCATTATTTTCCAAACGTAAGGACATTTCCTTCTCTTTTGTTTCCAATTTGCATCTCCACTCGTAGTTGAAAGGTGCCTTTTTTTTCTGACGTCATGCTTTTCAGTGCTTCTCACAATACCCACTGATATGCATATTCAATACCCTCAAAGCAATGAATTTATAACGAACGCAAGCTTCCTTGCTTCTGTTTTGCAGAACAATGCCTACTGCGTCAAAACTAGATGAGCAAGTTCCATAACTGGTTCTAAATATACCAGTTGTATTCAGACCGAACAGGATTATCAACCGTCATTTTGGTAAACAATTATGTAACTTCCATTTTGACCCCTAACATACGCAAATTCACCTCAAATCAAGTAGTTAGTGTTGGCTGGCTTACTCGTTTCAGAGTGAATTTTCAAATCTGGAATAATTTATTTCTGTTGATGCCATTATTTATTATTATAAAATCTATTGTTATTCCATTTATATACCCCTTTGCGGGGATAAACCTGAAAAGACAAATGATAAGGAAATGAGTGGGGAGCCGAAGTACAAATAGAAAGGGGCGGTGGTAGTTTCAAAGATAAGTAGAAATAAATCGAGCAAAGAAGAAATTTTTGTATGAAGAAGTTGAATGGAATGACCATGATAGGTCTATTACGTCTGTGGGTGGAATGGGATGGAAGAAGTGAGGGGAACAAATGTATGCACGTACATGGAAAAATGAGTCACGGGCAAGTGGGTGTCAGATAAGTGTGTCATTGTATAGGAAAACAAAGAACAAACTACTACCCCGCTTCCGGTGACAAGGAAGAACTAAAAGTTTTAGTTAAATTGTAGTCAAAGCTGTAAAGGAGGATATCAAAGAAAAAGTGAGCAAAGGAAGTGAATAATAAAGGGTCAAGAAGAAAGTGGTTCATTGTGGTGGAGGGAATTATTGGCAAATGGTTAGGAAGGTTAGGGAAGAAAAAAGGGGGACGTAAACAATAAAATTTAGAATTAACAGAGTGGTTTAAAGATAGTAGAGAATTGATAGGGGAAAGGAAAACAGAGTGAAGGTGAGGCGAAAAACAAAAGTAATAATAAAGAAGAATTGCAGACATTTACAAATATTAGCAAAAGAAATAATCAGCACACATCAAAATGTAAACGTAATTAAGGAATCTTAGAGGTTATCCAGTGACGAAGTGCTGGGGCCCCAAGTTCAAGGTCAGAAGATGTAATTCTTCACTACTCAGCAAATTCAATTTTATTAGGAATTATTTATTTATTTAAAACTGCAAAATAATCATATGGAATTCCTAGCAAAGAAGGCCTAGGAGAAGTATGCTATTCTCGAAATTTTGACCAACAAATATAATTTACTTTGTACCGGTTCGAGATCGACAAACATTTTTCAAATTAGGACCGAACCCAGGCCGCGCAGATCTTTTGCACACCTGATGTTTTGACCTTAACAGAAATTTTCTAAAATCTTAGAAACGAAAGGTTGACAATTATAGTAGTCTGGGCCTTTAATGACCATTGTTCATGTCGATTTTACTTTTAGGCCAAAATCACATAGGCCTGAAAGCTTTCTTTAACTTTTTTCCCTCGAACTCATCGCCACTGAAGTTGTCCTGTGGCATTTATCAATGTCACCTGGCTAGAAACCCTATGCAGTAATATGCTGTCAGAAAAACTTAAGTTTAAGCTAAGCTTAAACTAGACTTAGTGATTTCGTTGCTGCACTTTTGATTCATAAATATAATTTTTAACAGTAACTATGTCATAAACCTTAAATTTAGTTTAAAATTAATTTCAAAGGTAGATAAGAGGAGAATGGTAAATTAGTGTGGAAAATGCTCGGGTATACTTTTAAAATGTCATGTTTTTAATGTCATTAGTTTACTTGTAGGGTTCAAGGATTATTAGAGGAGTGAGGTTATAGAAAAGAGTTAATGAGTAAATTAATTTGGCAGCTGTTTTGACTAGCGTAAAGGTTATATTTGCTGCAGTGCGACCAACTGAACCGTAACAGCTTGAAAAAACGGTTCTGCTGATGAAGTAAATCTGTGTCCCCATTGAGCCAGTGAATACCAAATTGAAGTAGGAAAAATGTCTTTCTGTAAACATATCGTTTCCGCAATAAGTAAAATTGAATTGAATTTAAGGAAGAGGTGGTAATATTGACCACTTTATTTTTGATAAACTTTTGAATTTTAAATGCATCTATTATCTTAAAAATTGTCAGTAGCATTTGCTATGCATTATATTGTAAATTATAATAAATTTTAAAACTTATGTTTAAGATTTTAGAATTTTCACAACTTTTGAAAACTTGTAACGAAATATGGATTTTTGAATTAGGTTTCTAATATGAAACGCGTGTTTAAAAGGTGACAATTTATTCCTGTTACTGTTACAATCTTAAACAGCATATTTTAATACCCTAATTGCAACTTTTTGCTGCATTGTTCAGACACTTGGAACTGCATTGGGGAATAAATGTTAGTACACAATATCTGATAAAGAAGGAATGTCCATTAAAATTGTTCTTGAGTGACAAAATCATCAGTTTGACATCAACTGCACATCATACATTGGACCCTTTCACTTTTTGGTATTACAACCATAACCTAAATGAAAATTTCACCTTGTTTCATATTGCCATTTTCCAAACAAGCTATTCGTTCACGACAAGAAAAAGTTAAATAGTCTTAGGGGCTATAGGAACACCCGCTCCCTTCGCTCGTGTTCTATCTTGAGCCTTTCATTATTAAACCTCAATGTTTTTACTTTCTCTACTACGTATAGTAAGTAGAGGAAGTATTGTATTCCATCCAAAAATTTGATGTCGAGATTTCACCGGAAATATATGTTGAGGACCCTTAGAAAAAAGTTTGTGTCCGTGTGTCTGTGGGCAGCATAACTGAAAAATGAAAAGTCGGTTAAAAAACAAAGTTGTTATTTAAGTCTCATATGCGACATAAAAATTTTGAAGAAAATTCCTCCACCCTAAACTGCCCTTTACATGAAAAATTTTTCAAACATATTTATTTTCTTGAAAACGGCTAAGATTTTTATTAAAATGTCATATGTTTGAGATATTTTTATGAAAAATTATATGTATATCTTGAATTTTCTGGTATAGCCCCTGTAGTCGTTTTACTCTGGACTACTTTTGCATAACTGGTAAACCGTTAGAGATAGACCAAATTATACTATACAAAAAATGTAGATCTTGCTAAAATACACAATTTATGTCTAAATAAATTTTCTTGTAGGGTGTTTCGGAAAACTTAAAACTTTTGTGAAATGGAACATCGTTGTTAATTTTTTTTATGTGTTAAGTGTGCAACACATCAGATTTTTTAACTAGTATTCTAAATATCTATTAGTAGCTAGCGGCTCTTAGAACACTGTCTGTTCGATCGTGTTCTAACCTGAGCCTAAATCTCTGCTCTTGTAATGAATACTCCAGATATCTATTCTGGTTGATTCTCGCTTTCGAATTTTTGGGCGGAATAAAATGCTTTATTTTATCTAATATTTGGCAAGGTACAGAGTGTGAAAGGAATATTAACAAGTCGTAAATGTTTGTTCTTAGAATGGCAAAGGCTACAAAAACGAGTCAGTGAGATACTAGTCCAATTTAAAAAAGTCGGTCACGAGATGAATTCCAATGTTCGCAAGCAAAGTGGGTATTTCCTTCATAGCTAAGTTCCCCCTCCATCTCACAGGAAGTGACGTCAGAGGGAGAGCGGGAAGGAGGTGGAGAGGTCGCCCGAAAGCGGCATACAATCTAGGAAACAAAACAAAACAAAACAAAATATGATGGAATGTGCGCATTTAGAAAAAGGAAATAAACTATCAAGTTGAACTTCCATTTCTGACAGGTTGTGGCGAAGTTCAGAGGGTTAAAAATCCCGCATCAAAGTTGATTAAGTAATTCCTCAAGTGAAAGGGAAAATACAGCATTTTCCAGACCTGACATGCCTAAATTAGTTCCGGGGCCATTAATGAAAAAGTTACTGATGAATTTCAAAGTAGAAATGTGCTTAAGCGTTGCAAAATTTTGTAAACTGTTAGAAAAACCTGGTCAATATATCATATTCGATGTTTTAATATTTAATATACAAGAATAACATTACGTCTGCTTAGCTACAGTTTAGTTTCACCAAACTTTCGATAATTACTGATGAAATAACATTTCCGAAAGCTGGAAAACAAAGAGACCGACGGGGGGTCGCAATGCCCTCAAGGGGAACTCGAAATGCCCCATCTCTTCAATGTTAATGTGACCCATTATGTACAATACTGTTTAAGATAATTGACTCCAATGTTTTTACGTATGCCTGATACACAAAATCCTTGTCATTGTCAGTCGAATCAGTCTTTTGATTCTGATGAAGGCCATGGAGTCTACAATGGCCGAAAGCTCAATATTTCTAAATCTGACACGGCTGGTCACCCATGCAGCCTTGATTAATAACGCTCGCCGCGAAAGTTGTAAGTCTTATAAGATAATTTCTGCACATATTTATCTCCACTAACATGAAGATCGGGGAACAAGTTTGTAGGAATAGTTTCTACAAGAGTAGAGAAAGTCATGTGAGTGTAACATCAGCCTTTTATTTATGGACGTTCTTTAACTGCTGTGGTTCTGGGTGACCCATTCGTTAAATTTGCTCAGAGACTTCTTAATCAGGCTCGAGATTCTTTTACGTGCCTTAAATTTACGACACGGGCTTTACTTCGCTTCCGCAGGAAGCCATGTTAAGAATTTTTATGCGCGAAAATTCCTTCGCCCTCCGTCGAGTACGAACCCGCGACTAGACCACAGGGGACGACTAAGTGTGGTGTATATCTAGTTAAATCTGGATATAGTTATTTTAATAAAACGTAAGATTTTTATCTAGTTCACGTCATAGAGAAATTAAAGGCTACAGTTTAGTAAACCTTTCCAGAAATGTTATGAAATTCTGCAACTGGGAGGATTTTATCCCTTTCAAACAAAAGGTTTGTAAACAACTGGTTTGTTATAATCCGACTTGATAACTTTCACTCTGCGAATGCAGCAAGCGCAACGCTAATCGATATTTCTTTTTGCAAAGTGAAATTTTTCTGACAGTGAACTCGTATCCATGGTAACGTATAAAGCACTGGAGTTACCTTTCTGACGTCAGGAGCATTCTTTTGTCACCTGGGTGATGAAAGAGCAGTTTTACGACTGTATTTTGTACAATGTTGGCAAGTGCAAATGTCAAGGGGGGCAGTTATTTTCAGTTTTTGAGTAGAAATGTAATTACTGTTGTTCGTATTAAATAAATGACGGTTTTCGAAAACAGACACAACTGCCTTTGTCTCGAGCCATTTCTGCTGCACAGGGCCTCAGTGAGGCCAAAATATTTGATACAAGGGTTTAAAGGATGATTTTAGTTTGAGTACGAAACGAGGCAACCTACGAACAAAATAAAATCCTTTTAACTCGTGCATTATATATAAATATATGGCATTGTTATACCATTCTCATGGTTGTGATAGTCTTCTGGTTGCGATGCTCATTTGCCTTGCTTAGCATCAGTGTTGGCAACATGACTTTTATAAAACCATAATATCCTACATAAGGGAGGCAATGGAAATAAAACAACGAAAATAACGTAATGAAATTTAAGTAATATTAAATTTGTTTCTAAACCTACTCATCTTTTCAGAAAACTGAAATGTTGATTGTACAATTATTACATACTTTTAACACAATCGTAAACTACTAAAAGGCTTACTTTTACTATCAACTGTCTAAAAATATTTATTTATGCGAGTGTAGCATTTTGTAATACAAATTTTACTCAAATAGCAAAGGACACTTTGAAGTCTTATATTAGGTTCACAGACTAAGTTCTGCTTGTTATGTCTATAACAATCGCAAAATATTAATTCATTCTTAAGGCTTCCCCCACGAATTTGTCTTGAATGATGTTTAAAAAACTTAAGTGTAATGTGATAAATACATAATTCACCGGATAAGGTAGAAACGTGTGCGAATCGCGTTCGGGAGGTCCTGGGTTCGATCGACGAACTCTTGACTTGAATTTTCCGTGGTTTGCCTTTGTCACTTAAGCGAATGCTCGGATGTTAAATTTCAGTCTATTTCTTTTCCTTTGTATGGGTGATGACGAAGAACCGGAAGTTGTTATTGTCAAGTTGAAAGACATTTCCAAGCTTGAGGCGTTGATGATAAACCGAACGTACGATCTATCAAACCGTCATCACTTAGGCTAATAAAATGGTTCACGGAGCTGCCGATAGATCGAGCTGAAATGCTTGATATGGCTTTATAAACAGTTATTTTGCATTATTAACAGAATTACACTATACTATAATGGTTTAATATTAACAGTAGTTGACAAAATACATTAAACGTGTGTTGGTGCGCTTGCACAGTAATTTTACATTTAAAGTATGTTACAGACCTGTGTGTTCAGGTGGTTGATTCTTTAGAGGACGTAAGAGAATATCAGTTTGGTATGTCCAAACACGATTCTATCTGATTCCAACGGTTTACGTAGTGCTATATAGTCATTTCTTACGCCATGTAGTTTACTATTTGATCAGACAGCCCACAATGCTTTCCAATTTGTATGCAGATCTTGTTTCCAATGAATGTTGACATGTTGGAATAGAAATATGAATGTCAACTTTTAGCAAGTTTGTCGCCCAAGGTCCGGTTGCATAAAATTCGCTACTATATCCGATTTAAACTAAGCTGACGACATGAAGTGAGATCAGAATAAAATTGCATTATGTAAAACTAATCAAAGATCAAATCTCAGTTCAACGTTGATCTTAGTTTGTATTGCAACCTTTCGTAACATCGTAAAAATCTGAAAATCGCTGCTTCCGATCAGCAGCAATCACTTGTTTTTCAACTTCGGGCGCATTCCACATGGGCCAGTACGATAGGGAAAACAAGAAAAAAGAGGAAACATTAAATTTTACACGTGAACGAAAAAATATTGCTGGATGTAGTGTTTAAAAGTATTGACATATTTGGGGGAAAATACCGTTTATTAGAAAGGAACTACACGAAGTCGCTGAGGATTTTAATTCGAGGTTAAGAAAAACATTGGTCAATTATGTATTGACCTCATTAATGGTTTTTTTATTTGTATATTTTACCAATTACTGGATCAAAGCATATTGAAGTACAATACATTTTCCTTAAATTTGAAAAATCCAACTGCAAATTGATTTCACTTTCTCAGGTTTCGAAACGTAAGCCTCAAATATTATGAATTAACATTTTATCATTTGTGAAATTTTCTAAGTTAGGATTAATAAGTTTTTGTCTGTGTTACATTTTGTTTTTGGACATAATAGAGTTTTAAATAATGCTATTCAAATAAATATAAAAAATGGTTACCATTTTATTATTTTAGTTAAAGCTGTACTATTTTTCATTTTTTTTAGAGTTCTGCTGATCTAAGTTCAAGTTAACTGGAGAAAATTCACTAGTCATATTTGATTAGATCAGGATTTATGCAATCAAAATTCCAAGTTCAGCTTGACTGAAGATTATTTTAGGTGGCTGAATTCGGATTAACTTTCATGCAACCTGGTCTAAGTCATTTCCAGCGATGTTAATGTAACGTGCAATGCAAATTAATTGGACACTGATTTTCTCGATGGAGATAGTACGAAATGGTAGTTGTTAGGAAATCTTAAAGCCCTATAAGAGTTCTTCTGGAGTGAGTACTTACCAAGGAAGTTTATGTATGGCTTCTTTGATGGCGAACAGATCACAATGAAGACCGAACATCTGCCTTCACTTGTATGTTTTGTTCGAATGGCACAGCCACTGATACCTATTTGTTCTAGTGTTGTAGGGGTACATAGATTCACATTTCAGAGCTGTTCGAAGTAGCTCAATCATGAAGTTATGATCATTTAAATGCAGCAATGAATACTGAAGCATGACAAACTGAATCAACTAAATCATTCTCTAGCACTTGTTCCTCAGACCATCTAGCATCACAGAGTTGTACGAGACCAGCGTTTCTCAACTGGTGGTTAGCGACCCGCAAGGGGATCGCGGGATCACCTGGGTCCTATAAATGTTATGTTTATTTCCTGGAAAGTAGAAATTTAATAAGCCATGAATGGAAATACACATAACCTATAAGGAACGTTTTATTTTGTCTGGTAGCAACCTTTTTAATTCTATTTAATTGTTCATCAAAGGTATGATGAAGGCCGAAGGGACGTGCGCTCGCATGCGACACAAGTTAGCTGGACACAGAGTATGAATGACGTCAGAAGTACAGCACGGCCATCAAATGTGCAAACAACTGCTACTAGAAGCAAGAGTCGAAAACAACGTAACGTAGTACTCTGCTGCTGCAGTGAGGCGGCTTTCATGGTCAGGCTGTACCTACCTGCAGTTGTTTACATGCGCAATCACCATCGTTTTGCCAAATTAAAGTTCTCTGGTCCAGTTTCTTCTAATCAACAAAATGCAATTTGTGTACCCAACTTGTTTCAGTTGATCTTTCATTTGATATGATTTATATCTGTAAGTTAAATGCAATAAATAATAGAACGCCTTAAAACCCCTATATTCATTGTGAAACATCATGTATTGTTTCCGCTACTGGTGGTTAGTTTCATGTACTTGTCGATCTTGCATTAGTTTTTCGCTATTTGGCAAATTGTCACTTCACTCGGCCTGGTCCTTCTTAACCTCACTTTTTCGAGTTCTCTCAGTTGTTTCCCCTTTTCTTTAAGCTTCGTATTAATCTCTAGTTTTCGTTTTTGAGTTATGACATGCGCGTAACTTTTTTTCACAGTCTATGAAGCATTTAGAGTGTGAGAAAGCAGTCTTGCACGTGTGAGAAAGTTGAAAGAGTGGTAGGTTACCAGTGATTACATTTGTTGTGAAAGAAGCGTTTACTGGATACATGGCAGAGAGTTGGTCCCTTGCGGGCTTATTGGGAAGCGCAAGGAAATTGCTTCCAAGGTTCGATCGTTATTCTTGCAGCAAGAGGATGGGGCCGCTGTGAGGCATCTATATTGGCCAGCATGCAGGGACATTTGTTCTCAACGACACTCTTCTGTCTCACAGGGTGTAGCCCTCTCTCGGGCAAATAAAATGTTCCCTCTTCCTACAGAATTAACGTTCAAGATTGACTGGAGCCCTAATCTAAATTAGTTTGAAGCCTTGCTATAACTGCAAAAATAGATCATTGATCATGTGGTCAGCATTGTAAGTCTTCAACCCAGAGTTCCCGGTTTGATTTCCGGATGGTGCGAGGAAATTTTTTTTTTTTTTTTTTTTTGTTTTTTGTTTTTTTTTTGTTTTACCTCACCAGCGTTTCCAAGACTCTTGTTTAAACCGAGAGAACATAAAAACCTTTGAGGTGTTGCATATACGTCATTTTTTCTTTTGATAACAAAGAAATTTTTCTTCACATATTTGATGACATAGGAAAAGGCATGCACGTTTTGAGAAGCGGAATTTAACGTAACGAGTGCGGCGTTATCACTTTGATATTTTGTGCAATTTTTATCAACTAAATGGCCATCTACTGCTGAGTGAATGAACTAAATGAAGTCTTCTCAACTGTTTGATTTTCCAACCCGCAAATGGGATTAAAGCCAAAAATATGTACAGTCATTGATCGGCGCGTATAATGGGAATTCTTTTAACGTTAGAAGCTTTCATGTAGGCTGATGGCGTGCATTCATTGTTGGCTCAGAAACAAAGATTTACTTGCAAACAAAATGCGTTGTGTGGCAATGCGGGGCAAAAGGCAATGAATTTGAATTTTGCCCCGGGATGGTTTGGCGTTTCTGTTGTGTGTTTATTTAACTGGCCTGACCACTCGAGCATAAGCACATAGTTCATTTGTTTTCTGATCGCATATCCCCAGTAACACATCGTATTTCTGGTTATTGAACTCTCGAAGGAAATAATTTCTATTGTTGCATGATACCTGCACCTGTAAATTACTCTTGTTTTGACAAATTTGTAACACGAAAGTTTAAATATTTTAATCTTAAACGTCTTGGATAAGCTAATATGTAAATCGATTATATTTCTGCTTCTTTTTCTATAAATTTAATACAATTTTATCTTCGCTGTTTGTAGGAGGCGAAATTCCACTCTTTTGATTGGCAACAAGAGGACTTTCGTCTATCTAAGGAGTATCTGAAAACTCAAGCCAATAACAATGAATATTTTTGCCGATATCCACATTCTTGTGCATAACTTTCTGTCTATCCCTTACAGTAGTGCAAGCTTATGTGCTTGGACATATTTAACTCATGCTTAAGGAGGCGCGGGAGCAAAAACAAAAAAATGGAGACAAAAAAAAAAAAAATGAAAATATTTGCACGAAATTTTTCCATGGGAAATTATTATTTTAATTCATTTGGTTTATTGCAATGTTAAGCTACATTTTGTATATTATTTTAACCCCTTTATGCTTTGTTAATGCTAGTTGATGATTAATTCAAAAATTTGTTTCTTGTATTGATTTTGTTTGTTTGTTTGTTGAGGTTGATTGTTATATTTTTGATGCATTTCGTGGTGCACTTTAGCTATATAGACAACATCCTATTTTTAGATAATCATTGCTACGAAACTCGGGTGTTAATATAAAAGAATGAAAATCGTTTAATGGAGTGTCATAAGAGGATAAATTAGGACAAATATTTCTCGTTTTGCATTAGTTACATTGCAAACACTCATTTTGAAGCAAAAATATAAAGTTTGTAGATTAATGTTGAAGAAATTACTAGATCTTTTAAAACCTCGAATTATATTTCATGAAAAGTAAGAGATGAACATAAGTTTTCCTAACTTTAATTACAATTTCAGTTTTCTCAGCCACAAATATTTTTATTCTTCTCAATTTCGGCCAGAAAGTGTGCCTGCCTGTGTAGCTCATTTCTATTATTAAAATAATTTTCTTTTGTTTGATAAAGATCGCAGCACATTGTTTCTCGATGATCTAGCATTGTTGCAGCAAGTAGAAGCATGCATTTGAGAATGCAAGGAGCGTTGCTACTCAGGCTATTTAATGATTCTGTTGGCATGACCCTTGACCTCTTTCTTCACGTCGAGTCACGCCGGAAACATTTAACAAGTAACAAAGGATAAGCAGCCCAACTGAATCACTTTCACACTGGAATGTTAAACAGTAGACAAATATGGTAAAACATATGAAGAACGTGACATAATACATAAATATAGAGAGGAAAGCAAACAAATGAGGGAACTGTTTTCAAAGTCAGCTCCATAACTTCTAGAAAACATAAAAATAATTCACATTTAGATTTTAATATGACTTCTACCCAGCAATACTTGGATTACTGGCACTTTTTGCCATTTGACAACAAGGATGTCTGCTCAAAAGTTTTAGAGTAGGTATTGTTTTTTTTTTTTATTATTATTTTTTTATTATTATTATTTTTTTTTTAATTATTATACTGGCATTTGGCTATAAAGGTATTGATAGCTATTTATATCATACATATATCAACATCCTCTGATATGAAAAGGAGTTTCTCAAGATATAAACCCATTTTCTGATTTCAAATTTCAAAACATCCGTCACGTGACTTTTGTAACTGCAATTCATTACTTCTTTTGAACAGTGAATCCGAAGCTTCTACTTCTGAACAAAAATGCCAGTTGAATTTTATCTTATTTCCCTTTATTTATGTAAAAGAGTAATTCGGATATAAAGTATACTTTAAGTGCATATTTATTGCCATATGTTAAGTTCAATATATTTGCTTGAAGTGTATATTTTAAGATCATGTTTATTAGCATATTTTCGAGTTTTTAGAACATATTTTCATGCATATTACATAGCATGAACTTCCGGGTTTGTCATTGCAAAGGTGCATTACTTTCGATTTCAATGCCGAAATGTTTAGCAAAAATCTTCTAAAGTAAATCGCTGGGATAACTTTGTTATAGCCAACTTAGGGTGCAATATTTAACATCAAGGAAAACCTGCTTATGTAGTAAAACATCAACAACTCAAGCAGATAGTGTTGGTAAACCCACATACAGTTTAGTTACAGAATATTTACTCAAAACTGGGCAGATGCTCACTGATTAACTGAAAATTAAAGAGAAGCAGGGCATGCAGAGGGGGCGATCATAGCAAAGATGATGACAGGCGATTGTTTGTGCACGAAATGGGGTGGCGTATTACGTCAACTCGCACATCCTGAGGGAGTATAATGTGTCAGACCGAGGGTGGGTGGGGGAGGGGGCCAGGCAAGAATGCTAACTGCATCACCCAGTGCTCAATATTTGTTCTTCATATGCCAGTAGCAAAACATCTGCCATCTTTCAGTATTACGTCACAGGTGGAATGGGAGAAAAGAACCTTGTGAAACAGCATGGTGTTTATTAATCTTCTTTTGTGTCAATTGGAGAAGTAATGAAACTGTTTTATTCCATTATCACCGGAGATTGATTGATTGTTTCGATGTCCAGCCGCGACGCCATTGTTGTCTGACAGATATCATTCTTAATTACGCAAGCTGTAAGCTTTAGCGAACAGAATAATCGATGGTTTTGCTTGGGAGTATCATTGCATATTAAATAGTGGGATGTTCGAGATGCAAAATTTTGATTTCTCTACTACGGACGTAAGGTAGATGTCTTGTATTTCAGACAAAAATTCGATACAAGATTTCACCGGAAACACACGTTCTGAGACCCAAGGTAGAAAAAGATCTATTGTAATTATTATTACATATTGTGCAGCAATCCCCCTACTGTATGCCCAGCACAAGAAGGCGAGGCTTAGGAATGTGTAACGTAATCATGTTTTGCTTCCCGCACGGTGTTTATGTCTAGTTTCCGAGTATGATAAGGATGCTAGGTTCGTTTAAAATACACAGTGTTGTCACATAACTCACCTAGAAGTCCAGTTGTCGTGCAAGATCCGAGTCGGAGAAGTCGTCACCTTCGCAGCTGTCACTACCGCTCTCTGGATCTTCGTCAGACCTCCTAGTGATATAATAAAATTGTCTATTGCACCTTCCACTAGCCCATCCTTTTGCCTGAACTCATCCTCAAGTTTCTTAACGTGCCTAACATAGCCCTTCCAATCAGCTGTTGAAACAGAGTTCACTGCACTTTCACACACCTTCGTTGCTGCCTGCATTTACAAGAATCAGGCGGTTTGAAGAGCTAGTGTTTGTCGTAATCCCGTAGATATCATCACTCTGCCAGCACTTCCCAAATGTCAAATTATTGTCCACCCAGGACCATGGGCGTCGCGAAACGGGGGAAAGGGGGGGCCACGCCCCCCCCCCCTTGGAAATTGGTGAACTTAATGTGTAGCCAGTTACTATTAAACTATTATTTTAAGTTTGATGTAAAGAACAATTTTTATTTAGCACAAATTAATACGGTTATCTGCAACAAATATTGTAAATTTTGACAGTAAAATAATGATTTAATATTATTTGATTGCAAATTTCCAACATGTGCCCCCCCCCCCCCCCCTGGAAAAAAGTCTGCCGAGACTCATGCCCAGGACTCATCAATGTAAATGATATTTCTCCCAGCATTTCTGTATCCATTTATAGCTCTTAGGTATTTAGCTCTCCAGTTAACTATATCTGAACGTTCAATAAGTAATTTTCTCTTACTTCCACATCGCTTCCATTTGAAACCCATATCGTGCAATAGCTTCCGCAGAGTTTCTCTTCCCCAAGGAAAATTTATTTTTTCCCTAATTGCTGCAAGTAGCTTCGGTACAGTGGGCACTTGTTTTTTAACCAAATAAAAGTCTCGAATTACGTTTTTAATTACTGTTCTATCAAAGTCATCACAATGAAATTTGCATTCCTCGGCCTTTGGTCTCTTTTTCCCCGGAGTATGAAGTGATTTTTCACCAGCTTTAACACCTTCTCTTCGTATTCTTGTTACACTATGTTACGATATCCCACAATAATTTGCCACATGTAAATTTCTTTGTGATAATAAACATTTCAATTGTCCTGATTTCGCTTCTTCGTCACATACCTCTATCACTTTTCTAATTACCTCCCTTGCTTCACTGTGAATACTTCGTCCCTTCTTTCGAACTGCAGCCATATGTAAATATTAAGCCAAGAATAAAACTAACAAAATACAAGTATATAACTGTAGCGCCGTAGCACGAGAGCCAAATAATGCATAATACTAAAAAATCTCTGCACCTGCACCTAATACTGCAAAGCGCATTAGATCTGGCAACGCGGGTGACTCATATGCATTCTCATGCACTGATTTCCTAGTAAACAGATACGCTACCGGAGCAGATAAACAATTGAAGCCCCCTCTGCTCTTCATTCCCCTCTAGCCTTCTTGTCGTGGGCATACAGTACTCCCTGTATCAACGAATACAGATTTCATCATTTCCATCCATTCTCGTCGAGTTTTTTTTTTTTTCCCCAAATTTGCGCATTGATGGATTTTTGTACACTGCAAAGATTTTGTTGAAGACGTTTCGCTTGATGAGTTTGTTATTGTGCCAATTTAACCAACATTTTTCAACCGAGCGGTAACGTCTGTGGCCCGCTTCTGGAAGGTCCCGGGTTCAAATCCCGTAGCGATCAATCTGGCATTTTTCGGGTCTCCCTCTTTGGCCAAGGTCCGGACTAAATGTTTAATACCACGACTACGAAGTTCCACCTTATGTCTAAAAACTACTCCTGCTATTGATTCCCAGATAATGGAATCAGAGGGTATGCTTATATACGGAAGTGAGACCTGGACAATAACTATGAAAGAAGGTTACGGTCTGCAGAAATGAAATTCATAAGGAAAGTAAAAGTATCTGAGAGACCAAATAAATAATTCGTAAAGAAGGAAGGAATTAAACATATATGGTATGAATAAAAGACTAGAAGCGAAAACGAGATGGAGGGAGCAGTAGAAAGAATGGGAACAGGAAAAATAGTTAAACTAATGGACTACAGATTCAATGGAAGGAGGGATATAGGAAGACCAAGGAAAAGAGGGGCATTGTAAAGTCGGAACAGGCTACAAGCCTACTCCTTGAAGTTAGGAAGAGCAAGATGATGGTGAAGATGCCTTTGTTGGTCAAGAACCAGAGGTAAAGTTGCCAGGCGCAGGCATCTGTCATGTGACCAAGTAAGATTAATATGAAATGCGAATGAGAGCTGCGGAAGGCAGATCTGCTCTAAGAGATACGTCATAGCTTGCCTACTAAATTAAAGCGACATAAAATAGCTGATTCATTTTTCTAAGCGGCGTCACACTTTGGCAACGGACCTAACGGTCGATGGTCAAATATTGCACTGCCGTCAGCAAGTTAAATACTTAGGTGTCACCTTGGACCGAACAATGTGTTGGTCCACCCACATAAAAAATAGCGCCAATAAAGGCAGACAGCGGCTAAAGCTGTGCGCCCCCATCTTCCGTAGTAAACAGTTGCGACTAAAGTCAAAACTTATACTATATAGGTCATTTATTCTCTCGGTGGTCCTGTATGCATGTGTGGCCTGGGCTAATGCCTCCAAAACTGCCCTCAAACAACTCCAAACCCTCCAAAACCTCTCCCTCAGAAAAATCCTCTCTGCTCCACTCCTCACCACCACCCAAACTCTTCACCTCGAAACTCATATCCCGTTCATCCCGGAGGCAATAGACAAAAGAGCAATGGCGGCATGGACGCGCATTAGGAACCACGAAAATGACGTGATCGCTAACATCGGCAAAGGCGAGCCGAAGCACCGCAAACATACTAGGATAAAAATGTTCTAGAAGCGGCTCGGCTCGCCGACTAATGCGCGTCCACGCAACCTCGTCCCTAAGCCACATACATGTTCCTTCCGGCAGAGGCCCTCGCCTCGGAAAATATTCAGGAGCTGCCACCGCGGGACAATGTATATAGTGTCAAAACTGTAAATAGTGTAGTGCGCTGGGACGCATATTTCTGGTGTGCCCAGTGAAGATGTGTGTGTATGTGTGTACGAGTGTGTGTGTGGGTGAATGCGTGCGTGTATGTGTCTGTATATAATTTGTAAATATGTACATATGTATATATAACCCAAAGACGAAACAGACAAAAGACAAAAGAAAACTATTCTCGGTGACCTACAGATGGTCACCGTATGGGTTTTTGTATATAGCGAAAACTGTAAATATGAACAAAGTCAACTGTAAATCAATGTAAATATAGCCTGTAAGCCGGGCCCATTGTACCGGCACCAGGCCAATACTTTTAAAATAAACTAAGAACTAAGAGAAAGTTTTTTTCATTGATGGAATGTGTTGACGAACCGTCCACTAATTGATGGATGCATGGTATCTGTATAAAGTTAAGGTAGGAAATCTTGTTCATCTGTTTAGCAATAACTCCTTTACCACACTGTTTACAGAGGCAGTAGTTTAGTAAAATACTATGTAATATAAATGAATTAAATGCTTAATCATTTTCAGGACACTGCCTCAAAAAGTCATTTTGTTTAGGCCTACATGTGAATTTGTGTGAACTGCAGGTACACTTTCACGTTTTTTTTCCCATATTTATCGTCTTTTTGAAAACCATTATCGACTCTTCCCATATTTAACAAACTTGTAAAATACTGACATTTCACAAACATTATCTTCACAACAAATGTGTAAAAACAATCAAATCAATAAATAAGAACAGGAAATCAAGTCAGTAGAGACATCTACAAGCAGACTAGTTATCAGGTTAGCCACAACACACAATTTCCTTTGCTTGAATGGGCTGTTTAGATATATAATACTTCAAATTCGTGTAATGTCCATGAATATGAAAATCCAGATAGCCACGCCCACCTAATCTTTTGTTCTGACGATTATTAAATTTATTTAAAGTGCCAGAACAAAAGTGCATCATTTACACGCAACGCTTGGCACATGAACGGAACAGTTCTATGTTGTGTTGAAGCAGAGGCTGCCTAGTATAACTTCTTGATGTTCTCTGCAACTTCTGAATAGAGAATCCTGCGGTTCTTGCTAAGAAAGTGATACTGTTGGAAAATTCCGCTTAGTGGCTTTAACTAAGTTTGTGTTATGGGGCCACTTGAGAACAACAGAGGAAGCTTCTGTTGGTAACTTTCTCAACTACAAAACTTTGACGTTCATCAACACATACGTCATCTTCATGCTATAGGTCTTAAGTCTCACCTCCAGCAATGAGGTTAATTAGTATTGAGCAGATCTAAAAGTAAGAGTTTTCGTCTTGAAAACCATCATCATCTTCAGGGGTTAGGCTTATTGACTTGTTCCATCTCCCAAAAATTGACTTAGTTTCTATAAAATAGAAAATAGTTCTGAGTCAGTTTACCATCCGTTAGGCTATACTGTAAACAAAAATATCTAGGGAAACTTTCAAAATATTGTAAGTGCTTTTTATTATTTTCATATTATGCTGGCATTAACGAATAAAAAAAGATATTGGTAGCTATTTATACAACAAATGTCAGTATTAATTTTTTTTTTCAAAATAAAAATCCACTCAATTTTAGTTCTGTAATCTCGTCATCCTTGCGTATCACTGCTTATTTTACGTGGGCCCTCCCCTTCGTTTGCTAGAGTTATATTTGATTGCATTTGATTGCGTTCATAACGTTACCATGTCTTTTTGAATTACGTTGTGAATTTTCTTGAGTCATAACGTTCGACTTCGAATGTTGAATTACTTCCTGTAAAGTACCCGTGACAGGGACATCTAAATCGGTTCAAGAATTAGAAGAAAAGTGGCAAAGTAATTCATGCAATAGAGGGTTAAATGTTGGTTTGTACATTTTTAATTACTCTTGCTTAAGCGCAGACTTATTAATGTAATATTAATGCCAAACTGCGACAAATACGTCCTAGGGGTCTAAAACGCGACCGCAGCGCTATCTGGCGGATTCTGTGAAACTAAACCATCCAAACATCAACAACACAAATTAGTTTAATTTAAAAGAACGTATTGTGACTTTTGGTGTGGGTGCAAAGTAAAGAAGACAGATGTAGTCGAGATAAAGAAACACTTTTATTTCCGTAAACAGTAACTTTGTACACTCGTTGCAACAACAAGAAAGTCTTTTCCGATTCTCCAACAGCACGGCTCCGAATTCGTAACACAAAGAACTAACTCTTCTTCGTCGGCACGACTCCTCAACCTCCACATCGTCTGTCCGTCTCCGTCGGCACGACTACTCAACCTTCACATACGTCTGACTGACTCTTCTGTCGCACTTTACCGCTATTTATATCTCCCAGGCACTATTCTGGAAGCTTCAGGAACGTTCAGTCATTGCGGCGAGATATACAAAGTAGAAGATTCCAGTAGCCTGTATCCTTTTCTCTCTTTCGGCAAGCGCCCCAACAATGTGGCCATTCTCTGCCTCTTTCCTTCGGCTCCTTTGCGGTAGCGCCGACAATAATGCGATGGGTGACACTGCTGCTGTCGGCAATTAGATAGATGCGGCGGGCGCGGTGACACTATACTAGTGGGTCAAATTCTGAATCTAAATCATTCTCGAATCACGTTTATCACACACGCAAAAGTTCATAAAAATCTGTCCAGCCGTTTAGCAAGAGTTCAGTCACGTACACTGGGGACAGAAGAAATTTATATATAAAGATTACTTTTTGTGTTGATTTTACGTTGCTTTGACTATGTAGCCATATAACAACGGAACTATTAGGGGATACCTCGTAGATCAGTGTGTGGCCATATTACTTCGCCTCAACTCCACAGAGGGCAGTGCAGGGCCACTATACCTCCGCCTATGACGGCAGATGGCATTAGGGTGCCATCCGGCCTATCAGCTTTCATTATCTATTGGTAGATGTCATAGCATTCATTATTACCATCAATTTTTTATTCTTACTATTGTTTTAAATTTATGGTGGAGCTTTGGGTTGTGGTATTAAATATCTAATTCGTGTTTCTCTAGGTGACTGAGGGCAAGCATGAAATGGGGAGAAAAAAAGATCAGATTGGCCGGTCCACGGGTTTTGAACCCGAGACCTCCAGAACGTGGGCAAGAGACACCACTTGAGCTATCGCACTCGGTATAACATGGTTTAGGATTCGAACTACATAAAAGAAAAGAATGGGATACCTTAGAGTCATTAAAGATGTTCAACAATGGATAAAATAAAAAATGAAGAAATAAGAGAAGAACTAGGCATTTGCCCAATAAATGATAAAATTAACCAACATAGGAGAAGTTGGAGAAATCATTTACAAAGGATGGAGAATACCCGATATCCCAAAATGGCATACAATTACCAACCATATGGGAGGAGATATGTTGGAAGACCGATGAGGTGGAGAGAGACTTGACGCCGGAACAGAAGTCTCCTAATCCATGATGTGATGAAATAAAACTATTACGTAATATAATTAAAGGGATTCTTTACGACATGATTTAAATACAGCTGTAACATTGTGTTTTAATATTACAGACTAGATCCCTGTAATGGATTCAGTTTGAGAATTCTTATGGCTGCACTTCAATATTTACCTGGCAAAGAAACGTAAACATTTTCTCAGTGAACCAGAAAGCACACGGAAATTCTAAGAAACTAAATTGGAGCGGTTCCTCTGCCTATTGAAATAGTTTAGCAAGTGTTCGTTTTGCCAGCAAACGCTCAAATTAGCAAGAGGGGACGGGTTTAGAAAATTGGAAGGCTTAAAATTAGTGACCGCTTGTGGTTCAAGCTAAAGGCACGTGAATCCATTCCAGGATGGGCCTGTGATTCACCATAGCATCTGGATGATGGCCAGAAGAGTAAACATTTGAGATGACTACACAATGTGAGAGTGATTCAGAGAAGGGGCACTATTTAAATCTCGCAGCCGATACATGGTCTAGCTGTCCACGGTTGATGCCTCAGTCCCCAGTCCAACTATGGCTTCCTCAGACTGTGCTAATTTATTGTTGCAGCTGCGACAGTGCAAATCCTCCTCACAAGAAGGTATCCCCGTGGTTAACAAACTGCTTGTACGAGCAGAGGTCACACATCCGATGATTCCCAGTGTTGCCAAATGTTCTTCGTCTACAGCTTTTTCAACATCATGAAACTTCCTGAAATTTAGAATTTGATTTATCCTGTTCTCTGAAATTCAGTACTGTTACTCTCGCACGTGAATTATAGCCTCTGACCAATTCGGAAATCTGAGGATCCATTTTCTCAACATGTTCGATCATATCTTGCTGACAATGTTTAATTTCATACGCTATATTTTCCACATTTAATCCTTCAATAGGCAATGTTGCTTACAAGCAACATATAAATTAAAGTTTTCAGATACTTTATTGGCTTTCTTTTTAATTTCCTGTTATGCTAACCTAATAAATAAAATTCAAGTATTTGCAGCTGTCTTCTATTGTAAACATGTTAATTTTTTTTTAAATAAAACTAGTTTGAGCAAAATTCATGCAACTGCAGTCAAATGTAACCTCGTTAGCTTCCAAGCGTGCCATTACACCGATTATTTTACTGGGGTCCTCCCCTTCCTTTACCACAGGCACATTAGCCTGGGATTCGAACTTCTGACGTTCGGATTTGAATGGATGGTCGGTCCATTGCTTAGCGCCTTAACCATCACGGCAACTCGAATCGCTTCAGCTAAGGTGCCTCCCAAAGGGACATGAAAACCGGTATAGGTGCTAGAAGAAGAACGGCGTATGTAGCAAAATGACCTGCCAATTAAAGGGTTCTAACACAAGAATTTATTATGTTATGTGAAACTAAGAAGGGGTCGTTAAAAATGCATTTGAACTGCTTCTAACTCTTTCTACAGATTAATATGCAACTTTCTTCTTCCAAATCAAAGTGCAGCATTTGATGCATCGTTTATTATTCCAGAATACATGTTCAAATATTATTGCTTCATAAAGAATAGCAATATATATTAAAATATCCCGACAATATTTATGCATTAATTATATTTCGATAACCCACAAAGATCCCTATTGTTACGAAATAATGCTTGTATCGAATTGTGTCTTATACTTTATCACCATCACTTACTGAAAGTTGTTGCCTTTTAGCTAATGGTAGAAAAGGAATTAAAGGAGTCGAGGGACTACACATTGTTGCGGACTATGGTGTTTCATAGACTTTGACTGCATTTCCTGTGTGCGAATGAACGCATTTCATAGACTTGTGTGGAAATGAAAACTTGCAGAACAATAGGAGTAGAAATATGTAAAGTGCAGTGTTAACCGAGTTGTGAATAAAGCTGATTTAGCCGACGTACTAAATCACGTTTCTGTAGTGGTCTGGCTTGGTGACTCACTCTTGGCCGTTACGCTTACGCACTCTGGTGACAAAATCTCTGAATACAGCAGAAACAAATCAACTGTTGGCAGAGATAATACAGTACTTCAATATTTGGTATCGCATTGTCAGCTTTTTATAAAGTGAGTGTTGAGAATTGGTACTTAAAAGTCAGTATCGGTATCGAGAAATAGCATCGCAAATTATTTTTTTGGATAAGAATTCAATGAAGTTTGCATTTTCTTTGCTAGGGAGTTGTCTCAAAGATTTCAGCCATTGGGAATAAGAACGCGACTTTGAACGTTGTCAACATCGCATGCTTTTGTTTACTTGACGTCAGCGCAAGGATGTTCGGTGGGAGAAGCCGCAATGCCAGCCGCGCAGACTCGTCAGCAGAAGTGAAATGAGGCAATTACAGATGACGCATGCTGTTATCTTTCGGCCAGCTGGCCAGTCTGACTTCATCCCAAGGCCTGTTCTGGGGTAATGCACTTATTACACTAATTAAAGCAGCGGTAGACTGCGTAAAGCCAAGAATTTGTTTGTTTACTCATTCGTTTAGCGAATTCTATTTGTGTTCCTTTTATTTCGCCACTAACTCCGACAATGGAATGTGGAACTGCCGAAGTGACCAGACCAGAAATTAAGCAATTTTTTTTCTTAGTCAAGAAAAATGTTTCTCGGAATGTCTTACTGTTAAAAAGTAAGGCTATTTTCTCTCCGTTTAGTATTGCATTCGTTCGAAAAATTAGATATCAACATTTCTCCGGAAATACATGTTTTGGGACCCCCTGAATCTAAAACGAGCATTTTTAGAAAAAGATCCGTGTTTGAACAGCATAACTCAATACGAAAAGTTGGCATATACTTAACTCTCTACCAAGAATGCCACACAAAGGTTTTCAACAAAATCCCTCTACCCCAGACCATGAGCGTCGGCAGACATTTTTCCAGGGGGGGGGGGGCACATGTTTGAAATTTGCAATCAGATAATATCAATTCACTATTTTATTGTCAAAATTTATAATATTCGTTGCATATAACCATGTTAATTTGTGTTAAATAGAAATTGATCTTTCAAAATAGTAGTTTAATAGTCAGTAATTGATTGCACATTAAGTTGACCAACTTCCAGGGAGGGGCCACGGCCCCCCCCCCCTTGCCCCCCCTTCGCGACGCCCATGCCCCAGACTACCCTTTACTTGGAACATTTTTATAAAATGCTGTATTTCTCAAAACTGATTTTGATTAAAATACCATATGTTTAAGATACTTTTATGATAAATGATACGTAAATCTTGAATCTTCTGGAAATGTCCTCAGTGCTCTGCATGGGTGAATTTTGCATATCTCGTAAATCGTAAGAGATAGCCAAAATTTAAATACTTTTTAAAATACACTATTTATGTCTAACGGTTTTTTTTTTATTTTTAAGTGAACTATTTCGGATGTATTCCTTGTTATTTGTTTTAATTTTGCAATACTTATTACATACTTTTCTCAAATGGGAGATCGTTATTTTCCTTGGGTTTTCCGGTTTCCCCCGTCATTCATCTACCAATTGGTCCACAATCACCTGACCATTCATTTCATATCTACCTTCTCACTCATATTTGTCTATCATTGATGCGACACTAATATTTTGAAGACAATTCCCCTACTTTAAACTACTCTTTACGTGGAAAATTTTTCGAAAATGGTTCTAACCATTTTAATTTAACTGCCATATGTTTAACATATTTTTATGACAAATGAAATATATATTTTGAATTTGTTGGCTTAGCCCAGGTAGTCCTATTTGCTGTGAATGACTTTTGCACAACTGATAAACCCTAAGAGATGGAGCAAAACTTACTATACAAAAAATGTAGATCTTGTTAAAACACACAATTTATGTCCAATTAAATTTAAAAGATTTTACTAATTCCCATATTCCGCTTGCACCTACAAGGAAATAAGCAATAAGATAATTTCTGCAAATGTTTGTCTCGACTAACACGAAGGAGACATATAAATAAGAGTTCGTAAGAATTATTACAAGAGTAGAGAAAGTCATGTGAGTGCTACACATCAGATTTTTTGAAAAATTGCGTTTGTTGTTGCACCCCTAACTGATCTTTATAGTTCTGGGTTACTTGTGTCTCGCGAAATCCCTCTTCAGTGTTTATCGTACTCGCAGCGCGCACACATTGCAAGAAAGAGGATATTTGTCCTAGCTTGAGTCATCAGATGCGGAAGAATTCCATTTGGAATGTCTGGTCCAATATATAACGAATATATTTCAATTTGTAATGGGCAGTGAAAGTTAGATTTTTAAATTAATTACTCTGCCGTAATAGAGGTTATTTGGAATGCTAATACAAATTATTAACGCTTTCCAACACGCGTTTGAAAGCAGGTGATGCAGTAAATTTGACCATGATTGTAGTTTTGTTGAGTCCAGGGTTAATGTTGCATTTAGATATTTTTCTTTGTTTCCCTCTTTTTTTTAAAAATTTTAATTTCGTTGGGCTCCCCTTGCAACTGAGGCAATTATGGCGGTTGTGCGGTTGTGTTTGGACAGTTAGCCGATAGAAAGCTCTGGCTAGTTGGGTACGTTTAGCGAAATTGTTTGTTGTTTGGCACTTTGTGGCAGACGTTTCCAATAACGCGGGGCTGAAACATTCCGCACAAAGGGTCGGCAGCGGACGTATGAGCTCTCATTCCAACTTTACAAATTAAAACCCATCCACTTTCGCGGGCCGTTAATATGTCTTTACGTTATCCCCACCGGGGATTCTGAAGCTATTGTTGTTTCCGCGGTTTTTCTTCACTCTCGCTGAAGATATTTCATTTTAGCTGGAAATTCAAAAGCGTACATTAATGCTCGATGCTTCATTACATGTAGCAAAAAGTGCTCTTGACGCTTTCCCTACCAGTAATCATGTGTTGCACTTAAGCACTATTGCAAACAAGATCAACTATATCCGATAGTCAGTGGCGGCTCTACGTCGCATACGGTTTAAACCTGTGGCTGTAATTTAGCTTGTATTTCATTTGCATATACTGAGGCAGTTTCCATTTCTAAGCCCCCACAACGAATGTGTAATGTAGAGCCGTAGGGAAACCGATCTTGTTATAAATAGAAACAGTTCAATTTTTTTCTTATTTGGGCTGTGATATAAGTTTCAATATTAGTGAGTGATTAGTGCTGGTGTATGGTCATTTAGCTCCTCCGATTTTCTTTAAAATGGCTATAATGATTTTCATTGAAATTCCATATGTTTGAGATATTTTTATCACAATTGAAATGTATCTATATCTTGTATTTTTTGGCTGTAGCCCCTTACTGTACAAAAAATATAGATCTTGCTAGAACAATTTGTGTTGTAGAGTGAACCATTTCAGAGATATTCCTTGTTATTTGTGTTAGTTTTGGAGAGCTTACACTTCTGTCAAATGGAACATCGCTATTCATTTTTTATGTGCTAACCGCGTAAAGAGAATGGAATGTGGAAGCTTTAAAAGATTTGACTATCGCTCAAAGTATTCCCATATTCCCGTTGCACCTGCAACAAAACGAGCAATAAAATAATTTCTGCAAATGTTTATCTCAACTAACATGGAGATATAGGAATAAGAGTTTGTAAGAATGGTTAGTACAAGAGTAGTGAAAGTCGTGTGTGCAACACATCATCAATTTTGATTGCAACACTAACTTCTGGTAACCAGCAGTAAATGGGCGCGAATATTCAGTAATGAACGACTTAAACTCTCATGTAAATCGTTGAATACAATCGCATTTTATGGCTGCGGAATGCAAATTTTCCATTTTTGCACCGGTTTTTGTTTAAAGTTCGTGTTATGAAGCACGACAGATGGACCAGAAATCTGTTTATGACCTAGTTAGTGGTGTTCTTAACCTAAATAGGTTTATCGCGGTACCAGGAAGGATCTTATAAACTGGAAATATTGCATGCAATTTTGATACATTTACTGAATTGAACAAATTACGTATTCTAAATTAATTTCGTGCTTTGCCATGTGTGAAGTAGTTAAGATATATTGATATATCTTATCTGTATACTTGCTAGGTTTCAGCTTAATGTGCTGAGTAAAGAGAAACAGACCTCAAACGAAACATTCTTAGAGCTGCAGATTTGTTGTACAAAGAATATTTTATGTTTATAAGAGTTGAGGTGCTTAATTGACAGCGAAGGCACACATTTTTATTATGTTAAATACAATATCAATAGACCTTCCTTACACCTACGAAAAACTGTATCCCACAATGATAATCAAACTCTTAGAGAAGGACTTCAATTACTGACACAAAATTTAATGGCGGATGGTAGGAGGAGCCGGTCAACACAACATTTAATCAGAGGCTTGGAGGCTTTGCTACATTGTATAGTTAAACACGCTCTGAAATCAAGCTGTAAAGCTGGTGATTTGCGTCCACAAAACTTATTTGCACAATTGGAAGGTATAGTAGTACTCGGGTATCAGCCGCCATTATATTTTGTGTCTACCATAGTACTGACATTGCAGTAAATATCAGCGCTAGCCTATGCGCTTTATTAGTGTATATTAAATGTAAGCACCTGTTTTATAATATGTTTGTTGTATTTTCAGATGCTGTGTCCAACATGGTGTTCCCAAAGACATGGCAGAAAACCTCTAGATTAAAGGTAGGCGTTTAATTAGGCATTACTCAAGTTTAATGCATGAATATCGTCAATGGTAGAAGCAAAGAAACGGGTCTTTCTGCTTTAATTATTAGTAATAAATTAATTTGTATGTTTTAATTAAAATTCTTTTGTGTGAAATCTAGCGATACAATTTTCAAAGAGCGCGCAATTTTATTATATTGGACCACACTCACGTTTGCTTGCCCCCATGCCTGTATGGCTTTAATCCCTATTTTGGGCCTTGGGCCTTGCACGATATAATCCTCGAGGATATATCACTTGAGACCGAAACGGACTGGCAGCGTTTTTTAAAAAATATAGAAAAGGTTGAAAATGATCACTGGGAGAAAGTTGAAATCATGTTTACGTTTTATAAGTTAAATATGCTCCATAAACTGAAAATAACCTTTAAGTGGAGCGAGTTATTTGCCTTAATCTCGCGTGAATGCACATGCCAATGTTGGCACTACTATCGTAAGCGCCACTAGAAGCACGACTCCTTCACATATTGCTCTGTACCTGGAATTGTATACTGACGTACTGGTTGGCTGCATTCCTGCCAGAGACCATGAGCTGGTGAACAAACTTGCATATTTAGTCCACAACTAGTTTACGCCGCTCTGAAACATCCCTTCAAATTTATCTCTAAATCAACGAGGTATCTGAGAACTTCATTTCCCATTTCAAAAACCGTAAGTGAAGTGATATTATTTTCATGTATGTACGTATATATAAAAAGGTAGGACAGATTGATTTTCTACGAGATTTGAAGCTTATTTATTTAAATTTCTAGAGTTAAAATTTTGGGGAGTGTTGCTAAACTGTTACCTGTTTAAAGCTTACTTTATGATATAATCACTATTCCATTGTTTTATCCTAAAATTATAAGTATAGTGAAACTACGCAATCTGAGACTCAGACAGGATTCAAGATAGGGCAATAAATTTTGAATAAGAAGTGTTATTGAAGTAGTATCAACAGTAAAACGGTTAATAAACCTACATCAAGTAATTGTGGTTTAATAAGGTTGTACAAGTGGAAAGTTCTAGAGGAAGTATTTATTTCAAATGAATAAGAGCACACCAATGCGTGACCTCGGAGGGAGGAATATTAACTGAGTAGGGCAAAGGCTACTTCCTTTCTGATATCTCTTTGCATTTGAAATGAGTGTAGATTTCAAGGTTGATGTCCATTGACTACGCAATGAGGTTCAATAACACTAGCCACAGCTGTAGATTAAGGGTATTATATATCTGGCAGTCGTTCAACACGGAGAAGAACACAATCAAATTAATACCACGTTGTCTTTACGTAAAATTGTAGGATTACTACAGTAAGTGCCATTAGAACTGTTGTATACAAATTGTTATGTATGCTATTCATGTAGCTATCTTCTGCCCTAAAATATTCTTACAAAACTTGTTAAAATTTGCACTTTTCGTTGTTGAAGTAAGGTAAGCGTATGAAAGTATACATAACTTTATTTTCTTGAACAAAAGAAAATAAATATTGCGGCATTGGCATAGAACATCTGTCCAACATTAAGCGCCAAGCTTCCGTGCGGAGGTTCGATTTAACGATGATTTCGAATTATAAACATTTGAATTATCTGACTTACACTGTCTTTATCGTTAATTTTCTATATCTCACTCTTATGCCTACATTTTCTGCTTGTATAGCACCTATGACCATGTATGCGTTTATAAATTCTGAGCATTAATTTTAATAAAAAGTGAATCTCAGTTTTAGCTATGTTTGTCGTTTTTTAAAGTTTTAGATCACTTTTATAGATATTTTTTCAAATATTACAGGTCCTCAAAAGAAAGAAAATAATATTTACATATCTGGTAAGATACTATAACTATAGGTTTGTAGAATTGCACACCTTTACTGCTGGCTGAGGGATTTACTGAAGGTCTTGAAATATTAAGCAGACTTGCCATTGTAGCTCGTATAATAAAGGGATATTAATATTCAACATAAAACGATTTGGTTCCTCAGATAATTCGAGCGTGTTACAGTTTGCTCCCTTCACAAAGAACGTCCCTTTGATCCCGGCATTCTACAAGAACTCCTGCAAAGAAGTATTCATATATTCATGCTCCTTTATTACATTGTGTTCCAGTGCCCCACAGGATTCCCCGTTTGCTACATACAACGTACGTACTTGTTCACTATTCCATAAACAGTGATGTAAATATGCTGGAAGATGGCCGATTAACCCTTGAGTGTATAGTCTGTGTTGTGCCATTTATGACCCCAACTTACTTTTCCTTAGTAAAAAGGAAACTTTTTTGCTTAGTTTAGTTGGTATACTTCGGTTTTATTACGTTACTTTTATAATAATGCAAGCAATTTGCAAAAACTCGGTTTAGAAACATAATACTGTCATCAAATGTTTTCTCGTTGCACTGTTCTTTTTAATACAGAAGCAGAATTAGCTTAAATCATAGAATGATATCCATTGCATTACCACAGTGGCCTCTCGTGTGCAAAACTAGCACAATCATCACAGATTTCATTTGTTTGTCTCTCACGTGGGCATGACGTAGTTGTTATCCCTTGCCTTTACTGCATGTGTTATGGCTGTTTCTTTTCTGAGGAGTTTGAAGTCCAACTTCATGTTCTGCCATCTCATAACGCCAACAATAAACATCACCAATACATCTTGATACACCAGAAGGCAAGTGGGGAAAAGTGTTTGTAGGAATAATTAGTATTGGAGTAGAGAAAGTGAGTGCAACACATCAGATTTTTTTTTGTGTTTGATCCATAATGGCAAAAGGATGTTGGGGGCTGTTGGGGTCAACGAGAAGATAAAATATTAAAAGCACCATCATGTGATATACATAAATGAAGCTGCGTGGCCTAGATTTCTGCAGAAAGCAGGTTTAAAAACTGATAAAGCGGATGCAATACTGATATCGGCCTGTTCGCTTGGCCTTGTGCATATCTCTTATGTTTTTGTTATTTTCAATTTTTTTTATTTGTGCTCGAACTATTAAGATGGTGTCAGGGAAACAGATGCGGATGAGCACGAGGTCAAAGTCCAAAGGTTGAAACCTGGAGCGGGGTCAAGAGGAAACTGCTAGAAGGGGAAAATTTAATTCGGAGTAAAGCCCGGAAAAGGGGTGGGGGCAGTGTCGCGATAACTTGTTCGATCAACCTCTAAACGCTGTATTCTGTCCTGATTTCAAAATGCTCTGAAGCGGTGTTCTATTTAATTCAGGAAATTACTTACAGAATTCGTTTCGTTCTCTGTGGTTTCGATCTGACATTTAAGGGAATGGCGTTGTTTAAATACGCTACGAGTCGAACAGTGCAGAAAGAAAAATACTGTGACAATACGACGAAAATCTAGTTCGGTTACTTTCCTATCACTTTCTTCTAAACTTGTACCACAAATATAGTTTTCTTCAATAGTATTTTGTGCTGTAACAACTCACAACTGTTCTCATAACCTTGCTGAGTCCTTTGTGTGTTAAACTTCCTCTGGCTCTCGATGTAATCACTCGCGACGCTCGTTGAATCTTCTTATGACGTACAAAACGACGACGCACACGCACAGCTGTCTCACACTGTGACACCTCTTGTTCACAACTCAACTCTAAAACTCACAGCTCTGTTCTTCTCTGGCCTCCTTATATACTGAGGATGACGTCACATGGAATTTTCTCGATTCCACACACACGCGCACCTGAAATGACGCAACTTGGAGCCTCGAGAAAGTTCTTGATAAACCCGTTTGTTTCTGCTGCTTCGATTGTTTAGTCATGCGAACACAGCAGTTCCGCAAGGCAGCAACGTTTGTGCACCAACTGTACCTGGCGTCCTCTGCGTTGTGATCATGTGACAGACTGACCCTTCGCATTTGCCAAAGTCAAGCAACTTTTCGTTCTGTGTATGAAGGCTCGTTCCCTGCTAATCATTGTGCGTATGTTTGAGATTAAAATCAATCATGTTTTCGACGATATCACGAGAAACAACTGAACAGCGATTGAGAAACTATTTACAACTTTAGACCAATAATAAAGGATGTCTTGGAAATGTCTAATGCCACAGAAAAGCTTATTTGAAATATTCTTTTGAAGAGTCTATTTTTCGTGTAGCATCTTTTGTGTACCTCTTATACATAATTTCTTTCGAATGGAGAATGAAGTCAAGACATCCTAGAAAATTAAATATATACAGTGTCATATAAATATCCTTAAAAATGGCGTTTTAAATAGTGAGTGGGTGAGGTTTAAAAGCCCATCGAAAACAAGGTCATTTGGACCCGACTTCCAACGGTTAAACAAAGTCACAAGGAAGTCGTGTCTGAACAAATAAAGCACGTAAAGCGGTACTTTTTTGTTGCAAATTTTCATACCGCAGCTTTGGAAGATGTCGAACATAAATACCAAATTTGATATTCAGAGAATTTTTTTGGGTCATTCGATTCACACACACTTTTTGTAAAAGTGCTATTTTTGGGGTTCGTTAGACCTTAACACATGCATTTCCGATAAAATATTGAGTTTTTGGATGACCCATTAGACTAATTTGAATAATTTCTTTTTTGTTTAGATCGCCTCAATACTAGGATGGTTTAAAAAATAGAACATAAGGGAAAACTCAACGGCGAATAATTGAAAAATCGAAATTGTTAATTTTGTATGGGAATTGCCACTTTGGATTACTTTCAATATATGTCGTTTGTGGCGAACTGAACGTTTGATAGCTCAATCTGTTACATTCAAACTCGTTTTTTGGTATTAAAAGGTAGTGGATTTTAAGAATAGATTTGGTTCAATTGAGTTTAATTACATTTTGCAAACATTCATTTTGATCAGTCATTCCATTGAGGTAAACTGATTTTGCAGGCTTTGAAATAAACAAAAAGTTCATTCAATTTTGTTTTAGACTCACTCGAGAAATTAGGGGAGGCTTAGACATAGCCACAAAATCTGTGTTTGATGCGCGGCAAGCTACTTCACGTAAAAACCGCACCGATGACTATCCAGCGACAGATAATGAAAATAGTCCGTCGTTGCAAGTATGCCGAATTAACTTGCAGTTTTCGCGTGTCAGAAAACAGTCATCTTTGTTTATTTACGCACAGGAAAAGAAAAGAAAACAAAAAAAAAAAAAAAAAAAAAAAAAAAAAAAACGTAGTCTACCATAACGATTTGCATTGAATCTTAAGTAATTTTAAATAAAATACATCGAATTCATTTTAATTACAAACGAGTTCCATTGAATAACCAAATGTACACGATGGGTCGAATATTATCGACCTCGATGAATTGGAATTTCTTCACTTATGAAGAGCTACAATCAAATACATTTTAGGTGGTACGACGTTCACCAGGTCATCTAATATTTTATAATTCTAATGTGTTTATATTAAGTATAAGGATTTTGTAAATCGTTTCTAATCTTGTAGTAAATTATGAAATGAAACTTGCAGGCGTTTCGTAATTTCAAGTCCCTCAGAAGGAATTGGGCTTTCGATGATGGAAGAATTATCAAAATTGTTTGAGTGGTTTTTTGAAATTGATTTGCATACACAAATATTCTTTCTTTATAACGTTAGAATAGATTTTGATGTCGAGTAAACCAAAATAATGCAGAATTTCTCGAAAAATGTACGGTGGTTTCAGGACAGATCCTCATGAGCAATACATTTGCGATCAGTGCGAACTGGCAACAATGGAAGCCAGCACAGTGATTGCCAATGATCATAGCCAAACAGAGCGTTACCTTAAATTAAGAGTTAATTCTGGTGTCGGGTAATTCGCGACTCGACATCGTCGAGTACCTGTTAATTGGATCTAGTAAGAGGCTTGGAGTACTTGAGCTGGCTGTATCAGGTACTTTAAAACTCTGATTAAAAATTCTCTGTCGTCGATTTTCAACGACTGGTTGACGTTTCCTCTAATGCAAAACTCGGTGCTTCAAACCATCCCCCATGACATGCACCAAAAATGTCCTTTTGCATTTGCTAACAGGATTTGAACCGTGATTTAGCATTTTTAATTCCAAAATCTTCTTGTGATTGGTAAAATATAAAAAAGGAGGAAGAAATAGTTCCCCTCCTCATTTTCTTATGTTTTATGATAGTTTGCTAATAATTTCCTACACCTCATGATTCACTTTCATTACTCTTCATCACTTCCACTTAATTTCCTCACTTTTTATAATACATACTTGACTTTATCCCTAGACTTTTATTTCCATCTCTTCTACACCCCTGACTAGGTTAAGGTCATCACTTGTTCTTTCTGGTCACACGTGCGGGCAGCATTTTCATCTTTTTTATGTTTCCTAAATACGAGTATTAATACATTTTTACTATCTGATACCCACTTTTGTATACTTTTCGTATTTCTTTCGAAATACGTGCGACTGTAACGGCGACTTACGTTTAGCTGAAACGTAAGTTCCTCTACCATTTTCCTCCATAGTACATGGTTAAATAAATAAAAAATAAAATTGTTCAAATGTTTGATTATCAGTATCACCACTTGTTTGTCGTTTCCTTCTATAATTAGCATAGGGAGGTAGAGCTTCTAATACATCAGTATTTGTGTATTTTCTATTTTGTAGAACGAGTCACTTGGACACTATGCTATTAAATAATTAGATTCCAGCGTGTCTACTCGAAGAAATTGCTGAACGTACGCTTGGCAAGCCCACAACTTTGACATTTGTGTAGAGCGGAAGATTAGGAATGTTGACACATGCTTGGCCTCGTGAATACTGTTCGGACGCACAGACCCGGACGCCTGTATATTTTTATGTATAGAAACTTCGTTATGTGTTTAGGTCACGTAAGTTCACGACCATTTTAACGTAGAAATGCTGTCAAAACGGTAGATGAATAATGGAAGCACAAAGTGATCCAAGTTGAAATAGACAGCCCACTGGAATCTGAATAAATCGCGCTTGCTGCCAGTATCAGATCCCAAGATTGCAGCGTCCCTTTCATATCGAGAAGCCTTTGAGCCTTGAAGCTGGGTAACGGCACTTTACCGTCGAGGAGCGTTATTAATGAAACGTTGTTATTTAAATAAGATTTTGCTAAGAGCTGATGGAAATTTCCGTGACGGGTTGGGGTGAACCGTAATAAAGACGTCAGACCCTATCCCTATGGCAGTTCTCCGTCTAAAGTGCTGGTAATTAATTTGAGGCAAGTGGAATACTCCCACACTTAACAGTTGCTAATAGCTTCTTCTTCATACCGTCGATAATGTTTATAACATAACTAGAAACAGTTGCCAAAAATATCGCACCTCTTGTTTTCAGTCTACTTGCATCATAGTTCAAAACAATCACAGACTGCTTTCCAAGTTTGTGGTTGTAGTTTGAGGCTGAATCAAGGCTGCAGGCTGATAATCGAATAGCTGAGGTACCAGGTCGAACAAAATTACTACTGTAAATGGTTAGCCTTCTCCAGAGTTGCACGCATTGGAGTTTTAGCTTCAGCTAAATGGAGAATAAGCTTTTAATGGCATAAAAAGATAAACAAAGTAGAAGTTACGTTCAATAGTCAAGTGAAATTTGATTCATACTAATGTTTTAGCTGAAAGATTCCAACACTAGCATTTCATGAATTTAACTGTTATTTACGCATTTGTATTGACATTTGTTGCTTCAATTTCTCGCTTCTAGGTCTGCCCCTGTGTATTCTGCTGCCTGTATGTGTTCCTTACGCTCCCTTGTCATTCTCTAGTCCGGTGTTTTTTCACTACTGGACGGAGAACTGATAAGGGCCTGTGGGGAATATTGACAACACCTGCACGGCGAGAAAATGAACACCACCTGCATTGTTTTTATAACACAACATACTAGAAATATTTGTAGTAATGTATGTTTTAAATACGCTGTCTTAATTCTTTGATAAGTTATGTATTTGTAAGTGTATTTTCTAGATAATTCTGTGTCTAGAATACTTGCAATGAAGTAGAGTTAAACATTTAATACTAGTTTTCTTATGTGCATCAGATTCACTCATGTCTTATTATCTGTACTTTGATATAATTTCAAATGCCATCTGGCTTGTTTATTTTGGATTTTCTTCACCTTAAGTAAAGAGAGTTTGGTAGCTGCTGGTATGTAAATATGGCAGTAATGCCCATAGAATGTTTACCATAACATTTATTCCTTGTTTCTGTCTATTTATATGCCGCCTTTAACCAGCTAGTCATCGACGGGTTTTCCTTAGGAAGAATCGCTCATCGCCATATTTATTTGCGTTGAGTTTCCATTATAAACATTAAATTCAGCCTCACATTTCAACTGTTACTCGTTATTTCCAGACTCTAGGACGAATGCCTAAAGAAAAATTCCCACCCTCCAGTCGGGAATCGATCCGGGACCTCGATTTGGAAGCCGGCATGTTAACCACAGAGGTAGTCCATAAGATTGTATTGCTATTTTCGCAGATACTAGATTGCTCCCAGTGAGAAAAGGGATTAAAATATTCTCTAGAAGACTTTACAGGGATTTATTGGTCGGAATTAATATTTGAAGTTTCCTGTTGTAAATTTGTTTGGAAATTCATTGTATATCTGGATATTCGAATCCACTTCTGAATGATTTTTTGTTGATTCTGACCTAGAAATTTGTACAGGATTTTAATCCTGTTTCTCGTTCCTGCGTTTTCTCGTTCTCAATTTAAGAGCTTCACCAATTAGTGTGCTCGCTGTACCAGCATGCTGGGTTGGAGTAACTCTCCCCTAGTTGCTGCTCATTGCCAAAGTAGTTCCCTCATAATTATCTCAATCTACCTTGGTGGGAAGAGTCTCTTCGAGATGGAAGTCGAAATCCAATACCAGCTACCATGATGCTTCTATCAAGAAGCAGTGCAAATATCAACTGCAGTTTTCGATCGAGATGATCACTCACTGATCGGTAATACAGAGCGCAATATACGGTTATGTAGCTCTATCATTTTACAATCAAGCCATGCATCATGCTTTCAATTAAACTGCAGTGCTAAAAGGAAAGAAAAACTACCAGTAAGGCTTCATAATGTACTAGCGTGTTTTTGTTTTACTCCAGTCTGTCATATTCGTGCCTATGTCCTTTGGAAATAAAGTTAACAAATTATTACTAAATGTCACATTGGACAACCCAGAAACATCTATCAAGATGAAGATAGGGAGTTTTGGCACTTGGAGTTTTTCGAGTTAAAATGAATAATTATGTTAAGCAACTATTAAACATATTAAATCATTTTGAGATTAATTTTGTATAGGCCTTCGACATCCCATTTGTGACAGAGTCAAGGAACTGCACTTCTAAAATCGGCCGCATGGCATTACTGTGACAATTTTCTTTCAAGTGTCAAAAATAACCTTAAACAAATAACTATCATATGTTTCTGTATATCTCGCTTTGAATCGTCAGTTATTTAATAATCAGCTATGAGTGGGATGCTTCTGAATAGAAATGGCCCGTAATGGCAAATTTTCTCGATCGCTTAAAAGCCTTTGATTATTCCATGATCTTTCTAGACATTGTTCCTAAAGGAATTTCAACAAACAGCTTCCTTTGGTGGGTTTCAGATTTATTCATCCAGATCCAGTTTTTCCTCGTTGGCCCAATTACAGCGTATCTGATGTAATTATAAACTAGCGTTAGTGTACCTCAGGGTTCAGTGCTCTAACCTAAGCCTCTTGATATCCGTATTTCGAATCCCCGAAATTCCTTCGTTTGCTGCAGCCACTTCTGATTTCTCTGAACTCCTTAACCTGGCGATTCAACATCCGAGTAGATTCACGAAATGCGAAAGTATTACCTTCACTCTACACTACTCAGAAATTGTTTTTTGGTTAGTTACTGACATTTACAAAACGCCCAGATGAAACTTCTAATATTTGAGCCTGAAAATTCTACATTAATTATTCTGTTGGTATTAAGTCCACCCTTTGAAGTCACTGAAGACAAAATATTTAGAACCTATGCATTCCTTTTACAGTGTTATATCTTTTCTCGAAACACGCTGTCATTCTGCCAGGTCTTAACTGTCTGAACTACAGCATAAAAGGATATGCGGGGTAGAGAACAAGCTAAAATTAAACTATTTTTTTGCACTCCAAGTTAATCTGCAGCAACTATGTCCGGGATATTATGCCAGATGTTCCTATGATACCCTTGTGTTGCGCATATGGCCAACAGGAATGCTATGTTGTACTATCCTAACCTCAACAGTTTGTTTATTAAACCTCCGATTAATAGCTTACCACTAGCAGGCAGAAGTAGCTTCCTGTTCTGGGACCCCACGTGGTTGTTCTTTAAGTCCATCTGCTGTTACACATCCTTGCAACATAGCCTCCATTTCCATTTGAGTCTCAGATAATGGGGTCGCAAATACCCTGCTTCTCCTGATCTCCTTGTTAGGTATTTTATCCATGAGTTACCTGCAGTATTCTTCTCTCCATTTTTTCGTTGACATTGCTGCATCATTCTCTTCACTTTCTCCTTTAGCGGCCATGTTTGACTACCATACACAGAACTGATATGCATCTATCTAGTACCCCTGCTCTTAGGCTCAACTTCTCTGTGTTGTCGCTTAGAATATACATGGATTATTGAATAATCAGTGGCAGCATTTGAATTAACAAGAATGAAAACAAAGGAAGGTAATTTCCTCCAACTTGAATAACCCACCAGGGACACGATTTTAATTGTTAAACATATAAAATATTTCCAAAATAAAACATTAGGTCGTTACCTTCCCATTATTGTTTTGTTTTAGATGGATTAAATGTGATAATGTAATATCAGGATAACATTCTTATGTTGTAAGACTTTCAGATTGATTGCATGAAAATTATGAAGTTGGTGTTCTTGCAGGTGCCCCGCCTTAAAAAGAACAAATGTGTTGTGTAGGACAAGGTATGAAAGGGATTTTTCAGTCTCATTCTACTCTTTCAAACTTTCTTTTCATTTATATGCCGTTAGTAAGTTATATTCTATTTTTGGTACTGAAGTTCAACCTAATGGTTGAACTCCGCTAGTGAGAATATGGACAACTATCTTGCTATTATATGTATGGCAAGGTAAACTCGTCTACCAATCCAGTGTTCGAAGAATGGAGCTCCATTTCTGTTTTATCTACTTGCCTTGCCCTTCCTCAACTTGTTTCCCAGCTCATTAATAAATATGGAGTGCAGCCCAATAGACCAATAAATAAAACATTGTTCTGTTATCAGTGTGTTATTTGTAGATTGGACTTGCACGAGATTGAAGATGATGTACTACAGGTTTGTATGCTTTCCCAGAATGCACTACGGGACCCTCTCTCTGTGACAGTGTGCTTCCCCTGCGCGGGTGTCACAGCCCTTTGTTCCCGCGTAGAGGCTAGCATTGGCACGGACTCAGGGGATTAATTGAACACCTGAGGCTGAGGGTTCGCGGTTTGTGCTTTGCGGGAAATAATGTTTTGTGTGTTGTGTAAATGTTATCCTTGTTACTAGAACAGACAACCTACAGTTGTTCTTTTTCGGACAGACGTGGACGTTGAATTTAAATTAAATGAAAAAGTCTACCAGGAATTGCAACATTCAGAAGGCCTGATCACATAAAAAGTGATATCTAAGACGAACAAGAGTTTTAATACCGTAGTCAAAACTGACAAACACCGATGAAAATGGTACACATTTATAAAGAATGGAGACATATCTTACTATATTATATAATTAATATGAAGTCAAAAGACTAAGGACAGGATCAGCTATACTATACGGGGGGGGGGATGACCGTGACTTCCTTAAGGGCGGAACGGTGTTGAAAGACAAACTCCTATGGAAGACCAAGAACAAAAACTGTCTCGCGCCTTTATCAGCCTAAATATATATGGTGACGCCTGCCGCGGTCGCATGCCTCAAAGGCGCTCAAGGTCAAGGTTCCCACACTAGTTGCTAGGCAACGCGTGACCAGACAGTAGTAATCTAGCCAGAAAAAAGACCGACTATGAGCTGGCAGAATAAAGCGACTCTAGACCCTTCGACACTCTTTCAACTGCTGGCTTGTTTACGAGAAGTTCGAGAAGAGAATTCGCCGGTAATTTGCCTGGCCTATACAAGCGAGTCAGGACGGCGAGAGGGGCCAGGTTTTCTCATTTAGTTTTTAAGGGTGTGTGTACAGTCAGCGTAGTGTTTGAATGTGTGTATCGTCAGAGACAATTTTAGACATTGAATCATTGCGTAGTTATTTGTTGGTGAAGCAGTTTTTAGTGACTGTACGAGTATTGTCGGAGCCAGTTGTTTGTGAGAGAGAATAGTAGAACTGTGAGCAGTATGTCTGTCAAGGTTAAGATAGCAAGATCACCACGAATGGTAAATTATGTTAACAAAAGTGGTTTTATGATGGAGTAGTAAAAAACAAATAAAGCAACAGAAAAGGTAACTGCATTTGTCATGTGTCAACCACGGGAGTGCGAGATCTTTACTGCAAGTTATGTTTGCCTGGACTGTTCCGTGGTGAGCGTGAATGACTTCGCGAGGAAGCAGATCGCGGTGTGTGGGTCAGACGTACAATCCTGAGTATATGAATTGCCTTACAAAAAGTAATCCTTATGTATGTTCGTATGTACGAACCTAATTGATGCGATGTCGACGAAATCTTTTAAGCTCTTCCTTTTTTCCTTTATTTACCGAAGATGGTTCAATGAGTGACTCAGTGAGCTTACACATCTCCCTTCTTTTTGGAGACAAACTTTTAATAGTTCCTCAAAAAAAAAAAGCGAAATAAAGCTTAGCAGAAGTATTTGCATTAACAAGTTCCGAGAAGATAAATTGCTTCATAAAATGTACTCCTTTTTCATGATAATAAGAAGGAATTAAAATACGCAACTATGTACATAGGTACGCAGATTGTCAAAGGTGAAACTTCTGCGTTTATCAGTTAAAATATATGTCTACTGCAAAAAGCTTTTTTTTTTTCGACATAGCATGAGGTTAATGGAGCGTACATTGTTTACATTGTTGTTTAACTTATTGTCCTGTGTTTTCACCAAACTGTTTAACACTGCATAGCCATTTTTATAGAATGTATTTTACCTTATCAGGACAGGGTCCTTGGGATAACTTGTTAATTGTTTGCGATACTTTCTCGATTAATTTAACACACTCACACATTTGTAGACCAGACATTTCCAGTCGAGTTAATGCATTATGTCATATAAATCTTCATTGAATTGTAACCGAATATTTGAACTCGATTGGTTCTTCGAATTGCGTTCAACATTTTTCTTATGTGCTTTACTATCATAGTCTCTTTCAAAACTATTTAGTTCGTAATAGTCTGAAGTTATACATGTTACATATAAGATCTCGAAAAAATATATCGCATCCGAATTGTTCAGCTAAATCAGTTATTATTGCACTTCGGTAGCGATTTGTTTTATTATTGCACTACGAACCGCTTGACACATGGAACTCTTTGAGTATCACGGCTAAACACGCTAGGAATGGTGGAATTCCGATGCACGGAACTGTACGCCGAGAGGGGGGGGGGGCGACACCTACGTTACACTCTATGTCGCCCGCATAGACAACTGCAATCGCCGTATTAGGGCCCGCACTCCCGCGTTCTAGACATTTGTCACAATTTTAGTGACTAATCTACAAACTTTTCGTGAAAAGGTCTATTCATTTCTCTATTTCCTATTAACTATGATAAACGAGGGAATGTTTTAATAAAAGTTTTGTTAAAGGTAATAGTGTCACGCAGGAGTATGAGACGACGCACACTGTTTACAACGGTATTACTTTGTTAGCTTTGACATTGTAAATTGTGTGGGTGAGGTCGTGATAACCAATAGAGCTGCACTAAATATTTCAACGTGCGCTGCTTTCCACCCCGGGCATCTCAAACTTGGTAAGTATTTTTTAATGCTACAACAATTTTTGGTTGACATAAATTGCATTTTTTCTAAAGTACACGTTTGTTCGTTTATAATGGTTTTTCAGCCCTAGAAGATGCAGTAATGGTGTGGAAAATTTGAAGACAGAAACATCGTGATTCGCTGGTATCTCACAATAATTATGAACGGCAGATCCTTTTTGAGAAAATAAACAATCATGAAATTCGTGTAAAGATGTGTTTTGGGGATGAGACAATCCCAAACCTTATTTTCGTCTTGATCCTAAGGGATATTTGGTATTTGTACAACTTTTAGTTTTTAAGTTACGTTGTTCATAGGCTGACAAACACGCTACAGGGAGTCACAAATTGGGCTAACCCCAATGGGTATGGTTCATTGATTGATTTATTTGGACCTGATAGTTTAGTGATCCAAGACTTGCATAGCCCAACTGAATTCCGCTCCATGCCTTGGCAGATGTTTTGCGGAGATAATCAATGGTCACTTCGTTGAAGGCATCTACCACTTCTGAATTTTAATACCTGTTAAAACTTGTTACCTAATATGATCGATATAGTTGCCGACTTTTGATTTTAAAAGAATTAAATTCAGCTTTCCTGTAAAAATACCAACCTAACGTGCGGTAAATTGCAGGTTTACTCCGCAAGTCCACTAAATTCCTTTAACTAAGTAACTATCGGCGCGACAGTATCATAGGAACACACCTGAAGTAAAGATAAACATGTTGGGTATCTTGTGTTTACTGTGTGGGGAACTACAGGACGAGATTATGGATGATGTGGTGCAAAAACATGATTGTGATCAACAACTGACACTGACAATAATGGGGGAGACGACTCAAATCTTGAAGTACCTAAAGTGAGTGAAGTGTTAAGTGCAATTCATGTTGTAGGCGTTACATCAGTTCGAAAAGTTATAGGTAGTGAAAAAGCTCCAAGTTCATTAATAATTGAGATAGATGAACTGTATGCAAGGAAAACAAAACAAGTCAAATTAGCTGATTTGTTTAAAGCAGGACCAGGTTCAATGTTTTCTTCGTACACATTTTTGTGGTTGTAAAATTTTACACATGTAGGCCCACAGTATTGCTATTTTGTTTTTTTTAAATATGCTGCATTATCGGTCTCATTTGTAAGTAATTGTGAGTTATAAGTAGTCCTCTTTCCCTTGATATGCACAATATGTGTGGGTGTCACCTTCACTAGATCAGTACATAAACACCGCAGTAGCGCGTCTCGTGACCGTAAACAAATACCATGCCGTGTCCTTCCGTTTTTACTATACGATTGTAGGCAAATCAGAACGCCAGGTGTACTCATCTCCCAAAATATCACACCACCCTGCGTCGTGTTTGCCAGCGACCGACGTGTTTACATCCAGAATCCGGTTCAGACCTCTGACCAACCTCATCGCAATGTTGCCGAGTTACTTCACGAATATTTCTGTAATAATTCTTTTAGGTGATTAATTATTTTGAAACCCTGTGTGATGTTCCATAACTACTACTGAAACTACGACAGAAATACGTTGCTTTACGCATCTTACAAGTGAAATATCTTCGTACATTCCTTGGAATTACGCATCCAATTTGGGAACAGAAAACATTTATTTTTTCGAAATCGGCGGATCGAAGAACAAAATGGTATTATACTTTTTTGTTTGTAATGCCTCTAGGAAACATATATTAGAAAAATGTAATAAGTTCCCTTCTACCCGATATAAGGGAAGTGAGACAGCGAGAAAAGTAAAGTTTTTCATGCGAGATTTGAGCATGTGTTGCGTATAGTCAGAGTTTGAGCGTGTGTCCTCAGAAACAGTTTGACATTTAATCGTTACGCCGTAGTTGTTTGTAGTATAGGAACAGTTTTTAGGGAGTGAATCGTAGGTGGTGTTTGTCGAGAAGTATTAGCGTCTTGTGTCAAGGTTATTCTGACAAGTTGTAGATTCTTAACGATAACAAAGATAACTTTTTCTGTTTCAGTTTTAAAGGACAAATAAAGCGATAGAAAACATAACTGAAAGTGTAATTTGTCAGAGTATTTTGATTATCTATTTTATTAATTGGAGAATGTTCAGTGAGATTAATATGTTAATGTCAAGTTGACAAAGGCTTTAATTGCTTATTCGTCTGGAAAGGTAATTTTTGTACGCTGTAATTAATTCGAGTTATTAGTGTTGACATGGATTGCAAGTTCAGAACCCCACAGCTAACCTGGTTGCAATGTAAACAAAAGATAACACTAGTGCAGGAAGTAAAACTATCACAACACATTTTTATCAATATATATTGATAAAAAATGTGTTTCAGCATCATTCAGTAAATTTACATATATCTTCCGTTAAAACACGCGCGCGCATGCGCTGACGCAGGGACCTTTTTTCTAAAAGTGCTGTTTTTTTATTCACGGGGCTAAAACATTTAAGTATTTCCAGTGAATTGAGATCCAGTTCTTTCTGAAATAAGATTCCTTCTCTAGAGAAGTCTAGAGGAGTTCATATGAACCAACTTATTGGACTAGGGAAGAAGTGTGCCAATAGATTACCATTAGGGCTCGGTTTTTTAGGTAAATCGTACATATTTTGTTTGCGCCCTATTATGAACTTGAAACTTAGTTTAATCTTCTGAATATTTACACCGGAGCAAATATTTTAAGTTTTATTCCACATAAAAATTCACATTTTCTGATTCTTTTATGTAAATAAATGTTTTTGGATGTTCACATAAATTACTCGAGATCCAGGTGAAGTTCAAAGGCCAAATACACCGGAAGTCATCTCCATGGTACTCGCCAAGAATGAAGGAAACTGCAGAGGCGTTACGGCTGCACCATGCGAGATGTAATCTCAGTTCCCGCCTTCTTAAACGACTCCCAGAGACAGGCCACCAAAGACGCCGGTGCTGTCGCTAGTCAGACGCCAGACGCCAGTTCGAGTCGAACGGAGGTGAGGTGAATGTTCCTCCGGTCGAGTGTCTTTACCGCAGTACCTAGCCGTCATACGGCTTTACGTACTCTGAATTATCAACGAGCCCACAGCCGCCGAACTAGCCTATGGTCTTGACAAGAACCTCAGAGGCGAACGCATCGTCCTCACCTTCGATCGGATGGTGGTGCAGCGGGCTGCAAATGTTTTCCAATCGACGAGAGGGTGTAGGGGAAAGAGACGAAACATTTTCTTATGAATTACTTGCGCCTGGTCTGTCCGGCTCAACGATGGCTTCGCCAGAGATACTTACTTTTGTGTGTTCCTCTGTGTGGTCAGTGGGGAACCAAGAAGAAGCTAACACGGTATATTAAAATTATTTAAACCTTTTAAATTTAATTTCATTATAGTGATATGACACCTCTAACGTGGAATGTTTAGTTTCCATCCTCGCTGCGAGTTCGTTCTGGATTTATAACTGTAATGTTTTCTTTACATTGAGATTATTTTCTTACGACCAAGCGTAAGAGAAATGTTGGAATCTTCGGACTTGGACAACTTACGACCCTCTCCTTGTATACAGATATGAGCTGGCAGGTCGACCTTTTAGACCAGCAGGCATAACTAATAGATAAGCCATCCTGGCTTCCCCCCGCGGCAAAGGAGCCTGGGAGTCGGAAAACATTACGTTTGAGGACGCCAGCAGAAAGCTAAGAGCATTTGGAGAACATGTAAACCACAACCATTGAGAGAGTTGCAGAATTTAATGTATCGGCATGTTCACCATGGTAGCTTAGTGGTTAAAGAGCCGGACTGAGTCCGGCAGATCCGTGGTTCAAGTCCCTGTGGCATTGAGTTTTTCTGTCTCATTCTACCCTTTCATACAAGCTTTGTATACTGCAAATCCAATTACGACTTGAATGATGTCCAAGGAACATTGTACATCCATGGATAAAAAATGAGTCATGTCTGGAACACCAGGCTACTTCGACGGCAGAGAACAACTCCACAAGTACCAAATATCTTGCTTTCAACAAACAGGTTATGTCTGTCGTGTGTGTCTTTCTGTGTGTAGGTATGTATGCATGCGTTCCAGACATTACTTTTTTTAGTCCACGGAGATAAGTGAATACCAAACAGTATAAGATTTAAGTCAGTTCTAGTGCATATTTGTTAAGCTTAAAGATTCTGCCAGTTTAAATAATCTATCGTGGTTTACAGCATTTTTATCCTTATTATAGTTCCTCCAGGTATCAGCTGGTCATCCTCAACTTCTGTCCTTGAAGATTATAATTTAAGTTCATATGATACAGCCTCTGTTCATTGATTCTACTATCTTGTTCAAGCCATTTATTTCTGTATTTATTTTAGTTTCTACGCTATTTCTAGATCTTTGCAAATATTTTCATTATTTTCCTCATCTAAAGGAATATCTTGCCACGTGTCCTAGAAATTTAATTTCTGTTGCTTCCAATCTTCTTGGTATGCATTTAACGAGTCCAGCTTCCAAGCTGTACAACAAAAGCTAAACTTTATATAATTTAAGGAGGGTTTCTATAGGTTTTCCTTCACTAATATTCTTTTAATTATATTTCAAATATATTGCAACAAATTTAATTTGTTAGTCTTTTGTCGCGCCTTTTGTAGGAAAACTCTTCAATAATTAAAATTGATTACTTTTTCTATTAAAATATTATTTAGTTCAGTTTTGGCTGTTATTGGATTCTTTCCATGAAACGCCATTACTTCGGCTTTATTTGGAAGTATTTTCAGGTTATTTTCAGCAACAATCTTTTTTCTCATTCTCGTTGTAAGCTATCCTCGTCCATTACTGTGTGTGTGTGTGTGTGTGTGTGTGTGTGTGTGTGTGTGTGTGTGTGTGTGTGTGTGTGTGTGTGTGTGTGTGTGTGTGTGTGTGTGTGGCCGTGTCCGTGTCCGTGTCCGTGTCCGTGTCCGTGTCCGTGTCCGTGTCCGTGTCCGTCTGTCTGCTTGTCTGTGTTTTTCAGTCTGTGTCTATCGGTTTCTTCTTCTACTTCTTCCTCCTCCTCCTCCTCCTCCTCCTCCTCCTCCTCCTCCAATGGAGCTACAGCCCAAAACGGGCCTGGGCCTTCTTCATCCGAGACTCCAATCATCTCTATCCAGAGCCATCTGTTGCCAGGAGCTGATAAGTCCTCTTTCACTGAATCCATCCACTTTCAATTAATTAGGGTATATATAATATAGATTTTTGTATGCATGAAGTTTATAAACTGACGCCTGTTGACCAATCAGAATGAAAATTAACATTTTAAATGGTTTTTTTTTTCTCCACACAGAATGTTTGTTGCTCATTTTACTATGCAATGTGTTACATTACCATGGTTTTCTCTACTCGCTTTTGTTTTACGAGTATATAGCACATTCACGTGTCCTCAACTCGCCCTTTTACATACAAGTTTATATGATTGAAATAACACAGTTAACGCAAGCTTTTCTGTTACGAAACACAAACGCATGTATTTTTCTGCTCACTTTTTAGCAAACAATTCATAGAATTTTCTATATGACTGAAATAGAAATGTAACTATTACATTCGCACGATTTTCTCTACTCACTTTTCTTTCTGTGATATTTGTAGTTGTTCAATAGTGCTTTTACATGTTGTCTTATTAATTTAGTTTTGTTTTTTATAGTATCTAAGAGTTTTAAGTAAGTCTTTGTTTAAGTGTACTAAGATATATTATATTTTTAAATGTCCCTTAAGAAACATAAGGCTCTTGTGTTGTGATAAATCGACAAACCATGGACAATGCCGGGTATTTCAGCTGATACCTATCTAATAAAATACATTGTCATTTTCTTATGATGTCAATAAATACATAAAACGGCCGATAATGCAGGACACTTGTCGTGCAGATTGATTTACAACATAGATGCATACATATGTGAAGTGCATACAAATCCGAGTGCAGTTGACGTAATATCAAAGATGAGCGAATGCGGTTGTCGGAAGTTCGGAGTTCTGCCGCAGCGATGGCAGCATGGGGCAGCTGGTGGTCGATATGTCGATTCCTTTTCCCGATGTCGCTCGCCATCTATGTTGTGAAACTTGAACAAAGTTGTAGCATATTCTTGTTCCTCGAGTATCGGAAAAGATGTAAGTAAAGTGATCTGGAACTTTTAGGAGTGACGAAAGCATTGATTGCCTGTAGCAGCGACTTTTATTTCACGTCGCCCGCATAGGGGAAAGCTACAAAGTTTATAAGAGTAGGTAAAACTTTTTTTTTCCAGTTTCCCTTTGAAACTGCATGTTAATGGGACTTTGATATCATTGTGTTACTGAAAGACCCAGGGAGAAAAAAGAGACTTTGAGCGAGGGGAAAGAGTATTGTGAGATTTAAAATGGATTATGAAGTTAATAAAAGAAACCTGAAAATGTTCTATGCATTCAAAAGTTTAGCCCTATAACTAGTATATATGGTTAATATGACATCGACTTTCGGTAGCTTCTAGCTGCAAATTTTGCTTAAGTGGCGAGGTTTGTTCGGAAATCCGATGTCTACGCTGGAACATGGGGTAACAACTTTTGGATGGAGACCTTACTGATGTAATTTGCTTCGCTGCATTTATTTATTACTTATCCCAGACACTTTTAGCTCGAATAACTAAGGTTAAGTGTCAATTCGGTTTCTTTTGTGGCTGACAGTTGTTTGGAAAAATCGCCATTGCGATTAATTCCTGGAGGGGTTCTAATGACTCGAGATTATGGATACTAAGGCTGTCGAGTTTAAAATTTGGAAAATGTCTTGGGCCCTTCTATGGACTTACACACTTTGACATGGGTCATTCTATTTAATTTCTCTATATGAGGTGCAGAAAACATTGTATTTCTTTAAAAAATTCAGTGTTGAGAGAGAAAGAGAGGCAGAGAGAGAGAGGGGGGGGAGGGAGAAGGGGGGTGGTTAAGGGTACACCGAAGTGAAAAACAGATAAGTTAGACTTAATTTTTTTGCACAGGTCTTTCAGGCAACTAAAGAAATGTGTGTACCAAATTTCATTCCAATATCTAATTACGCTCCTCTTATATTAATTAATTTATATCTATTTTATTGGGTATAAACAAAATCTATCTCCAACAGATTTGATTTTTAAAAATTGTATCTCTTATTACCTTTATAACAAATTAAAGCAAGGAAATTTTGATATTGTGAATTGTTTTTAAAAAATTTAATACCGCAAAGTATAAAACGTATTTTTTTTTTAAAAAAAAAAAGTTGTAAGCAATATCAAACATAAAAATTCCAAACACATTTTATTACCCATATTCTGAACTATAGTGGAAAAAATTGTGGGAGAAGATAGATTTTAAATATGAGAAAGGAACAAAAAATCGTTTCCGGCAAAAATGGCGTCCAAAATATGTGTACCCCTCTCCCCAGGAGATTAAAACGTCGCAGATGTATTATTTAAGGTATTGTGCATTTTTAGCAATAAAAATCGATTTTTTAGACCAAACAAGCTAAAATATCACTTCGGGGTTCCCTTAACTCAAAACCTGCTCTTAAGGGAACCATGGGATGAAAAATGATCGAAAAATTATCAAATTGATGACTTTTAGGTTTATGCTTATAAATGTTTCCCAAACCTCTCATGTAGTTGAGTGACATTTTTTAGATGTCGCGATTTTTAAAGTTCTAGTGCAGGCTTTAAGTGCCAATTTTCTGCTTAAATTTTCGGCAATATTTGAACAAAATATGGGCCAAAAAGGGTTAAACAACCAAATTCAGCGGAAAATGGTCGCTAAGCTATGAATCTGAGGAGACTACTCGATAAAAGAGGGAAAGTGTGGCATGCTGCAGGGCAGTTTTAGGTCAAACAGGTAATCTGACTTATGATCGTGATGCATGTGTGTAGAAAAATTGGGTTTCCTCGATTTTAATACACATTCGCATTAAATTGTGTGCCAAGCTCCTAGAATTTTTCCAGCATGTGCCCCATTTGTGTGACGTCTTTTGTTTTAAAATCTGTTTCTTCAGCTTAAATAAAAACTAAATCCACCCATAGGAAGATTAAAAAATATTTTCAATGCCCATCAAAGCAAAGAAATTACTTTAAAAGTAATTATTTTTTTCTTCCTGCCGAAGATTGAGAGTGTTTGTTGCACAGATGAAGTTTATGAACTAATAAAACTTGATATTTTACTTTTTGATGCGCATGGAATATTTGGAATACTAAGGTTTTTTCGCATTGTGAATAAATTGAGTAATTCTCTCAAAGCTGTTAGAGATTGTACTGTAACTTTGTGTGGTAATTTATAAATGAAGTTTTGATCTCATACCTATTAAATATAGAAAATTCAAATTTTAATCATAGGGCCACTAAGCATAGAGGTCATAGGTAAGAAAATTCCCGACACAACTTACCTACTTCTCTTTAGAGAAAATAACATTCTTTGTTTCATGGTCTCAAAGTGTTCAGCAATTATGATCAAAATATATCTCTTATATTAATGTGACAAATACCATGAAGGCCGCATCAAACTATATTTTCATACAACTGCAAGGGTCATAAGTTACACTCGTGGGCCGACCAAAGTGATTGGGCTTCTTTCGTAGTTTCCCTCAGTCGCGAATATCCTATTGGATATTTAACAGCACGATCCAAACTTTCACCGTAAGTCTAAAACAATAATGAAAATGAAACATAGATCCCTCTGTGTACACCTGACGAAGGAAAATGGAACGGTACAGGCAGTGGCGGCTCGTGACTTGTTGCGGTTGGTGTGCTGTATATTACATTCTCTCCACGTTTATTCTTTGTCTTTCTCTGACACACACCACAGAATTCTATTGAAATCACTACATAGTCAAAGAATAGCGCAAGAGAAGAATTCGAACCAGGGAAGCAGAATATAAAACACAAGCTATTGGGGAACCTTGCAAATGTGTATCTTCAGTCTTAACATATAAAACTGAGGCTCATGAAAACCTTTGTAGAGGGAATGGACAAAACAGGGGAAGGTTTCAAATACTTGACAGAAGTGTTTCTCAATATAAGTGCAGCCAAGATAAAAGGGGATTATTATTGGTCCACAGATAACACAAATGCTTAAGAATTCACAATTTGATGCTAAGCTGAATCCCGCTGAACTTGCTCATCAAAGTAGTGGCTGGGTTTCTGGGTAACAAAAAAGTACAAAAAGTACTTATCAATGATCTTTTAAGTAACTACAGAAACTTAGGACGTAGGATGTCATTGCAAATGCATTTTCTACATTCACACTTAGACATCTTTCCTTGGAATTTGGGTGCAGTTAGCGATGAGCAAGGGGAACGTTTTCACCAAGATGTACTACAAATGAAAAGTAGATATCAAGGTAGATGGGATTGCTCCACGATGAGTGGCTATTGTTGATTTCTTCAGCAGGAGCATCCATCTTCACATAGAAGTAAATCCCATAAAAAAAAAAAAAAACTTCCCCAACTGCTTTAGAATCCTGAGTCAGAAGGCAATGTACTAGTAAATTCCGCATGTAATGTTTATTTTTGTATGCTAAATTAATAACTTTAAATTGCCAAATTTTCTCGGCATTCTGTCAGGTGCATCTAACTACATATCTGAGTTGTATGATATAAATGTTGTGCACATAGGTCTAGTATCTGCATTAATGTAGCATTAGTGAGATACGGATTCATGACATCCCTTATTAAGAAAGGGTATGATAGCAAAAGAACTGAGGGTGGTGGAAGAAACCGGATGACAGATTCGAAATCAGCATGACCAACTCACTATAAATCAGGTACCTTCAAATCAGTTCTTCAAAATTTTTAAAAGTTTGTAGAGTTGTATAATTATTTTAACCCCTTTCTTACAGATTGTGTTGCTGCTAGATAGGGCGGGATCTATTATGATATACTCGTAGATTGATGTGTATCGGACAGTTAGTCTTCAAGGTCTCGTACCATCTTGCTTCGCGACGAGTTCACACAGGGATCAGTGCAGGACAACTGTACTCTGTAACCGACAGATAACGTTATGGCGCCACCAGTATCTGCCTACATTACCTCTGGATAGATGGCACAGCATTCACTATTACCATCTATTTTTTATTTATACCACTGTTTTAGACTTAAGGCGGAAATTTGGATCGCGGTATTAAATATCCAATCCGGCATTTACCTTGAGACTGAAGGAAACCAGGAAAAAAGCCCGTCAGATCTGTTCACAGGATATGAACCCGGGATTTCCCTCGCAGGTTATCACCGAACCATCTCGCACGCTAAGTGACCATTAGTGCTCGGACTTTTAGGTAAATACATATTTTGTGAACTGGAAATTAGGTGAATATTGCAATATACACATCGGAGCGAATCTTACAACTTTTATTGCACATAAAAACATTTTATTTTTACATGCAAATAAATATTTATGGATATTCACGTAAATTACACAACAAAACTCTTTTAAAAATTGTTTTCACATATTTACATAGTCACATAAAAGCAGGAGCAGAATTATTTTTAACAATCATCATCCGACTGCTTTAATGCTTAGATATATAGGCCAGACATCTTAATTTATTCTTTATTTGAAGAACTGATAAGTCAGATAAAGTATCCCTTTACTTGGAAGAAAATATGAACATCCTGCTTTCTCAAACTACATGGCCCCGCAGGTTAAGAACGGGGAACTTTTTCACTCCCATGTTCTTGATTAAGCATCTGTTACCACTTCACAGCCCGCTAGTCTGACACTTGTAGGTAGCCAATAAACTCTATAACCAATTAGTAATTTGTGAATCTGCAAAGTTATTCAATCTTCTAGTCATGTTGTGCTGTTTGGAAAGCAACATACCGACAGTTTGGAGTTCACAGTGGATTAAAATGCCCAGAAAGTGGTGAAAAGTGGTGCAAGTTACCGTGTGCAACAATAGGCTGCGTAATTTAACGGTATCTTCGGTTGTGATGGTAAAATTCTGTATTGTTAGCCATGTGGTGAAACTAACACACACCAACGTTCACAAGTAACACAACATTTAAATGGTAGCAAATATTCAAAATTCAATGTCAGTTCTTCGTGACAGTTGTCATTCTTTCGGAATGGATAATTTAAAAAATCTAATGTGTTGCACTCACATGACTTTCTCTACTCTTGTACTAATCACTCTTATAAACTCTTATTCCTGTATCTTCTTCGTATTAGTTGAGATAACCACTTGTACAAATTATCTTATTGCTTATTTCCTTGTAGGTGCAAGGGGAATATTAGAATACAGTAGGCTTTTTGCGATAGTCAAATCTTTTGAAGCTTTGAGATTCTGTTCTTTTTGCACGCTTTACATATAAAAAATGAACGACGTTCCATTTCACAAATGTATTCTTTTCCGAAACTGACACAAATAACATGGAATATCTCCGAAATGGTCCACTCTACAAAAAATTATTTAGAATAAATTGTGTGTTTTAGCGCGATCTACATTGTATAGTAAGATTTGGTGTATCTCTTACGGTTTACGAGTTATTCAAAAGTCATCCAGAGTAAACAGGACTACATGGGCTATAGCCAGAAAATTCAAAATATGCATTTCATCTGTCATACAAATATGTTAAATATATGACATTTTAATCAAAATCGTTAGAGCCATTTTCAAGAAAATCAACATTTTTGAAAAATGTATCATGTGAAGGGTAGTTTGGGGTGGGGCTGTTTTCTTCGAAATCTTCGTGTCACATCCTTGAAAGACATTAAGCTTCGGTTTTTTAGCAACTTTTCCTTTTTGAGTTATGCTGTACACACACACACACACACACACACACACACACACACACACACACACACACACACACACACACACACACACACGCGCGCACGCACACACACCCTTTTCTAAAAATACTTTTTTTTTTATTCAGGGGGTGTCAAAACATTTTCGGTGAAATCTCGACATCGAATTTTTGGGTGGAATACAATACTTACCCTACTTACCAGTTGGATTCAATTTAATATGCAGATAAGTTTTAAAACCATCATTAATAGCACAAGTTATAATATTTTCTGCTTCCAGAATTTTGCACAATGTTAATTTTGATTTGCGCATTTTTGCGATATATTTTCTAGCATATTCCCTGCTATGTAGATACATTTGCACACCTCTATTTCACATAAACGCAACTGGAAGTGTCTGGCAGCACGTGCGATGCCCCGCTCACTTGTTCCGAACTGTTTAGTTCCTCATCCCACTCATATCGTGGCCGAGTAGTATGTCAATTTTAAAATTAGACTGACATCACAACTAAGACGTCCACAGCAGTAAAGCGGAACCAACTCCTAGCATGTGATTTACTTCACGTGGGGAACCTATTTTAATTGGTTAAAGTTGGACATACATAGATTCCTACTGGGTAGAAGCCGGATAGCAACAAACTACTCCAACCAATGAAGGATGTGACGGTAGGAGGGGTAGCTAGACTCGATGAGTACTGCCGTGTTCTTATTTGCGATGTCTAATTTTAAAATGGACTCGAAGCGTACTGTAGAGTACTCGTGACCGATGGTCATTCAGAGTTCCCAGACTTCCTGGCTGGTGCACATACGAGCTAATGAATTTTGATAATCAGCGTTAATCACGGGTATGGGCAAAATGGATCCCCCAGATCGGCTGTTAACACGCCTATCGACAGTATCACGCTTCGTCTGGTGATCGATCCAAGGGTGTGAAAAGTAGGCTCCCCGCTCCCCGCTAGGTTGTTCATATTTGCTTCCTGGCTGTTGTCCCTAAAGGAGTCCAAAACTTAGTTCGCAGTATCCCTTCTTTGAAGCATTTTTCAATTTTATTTTTATGCCCAGTGTCAAAGCAACTCGTCTGCAACAGTGTGAGTTTTCCACACTTTTTCATAACCGCAGAACCCGCAGCTCCGTTTACTTTGTTAAAGATACTTCTGGCAAGGTTTTAGAGATTAAAAGGCTAGATTATGATACTGCATAAATCGTGAAGAGTGATGAAGATATCTAAAGTAATTTGTCTGTTGATTTCATTAATACAGAGCTTCTGGTCTTTAGACATGAATTCTCGTCACAATCAAATAGGAACTTGTCCTGTTTCCCTAACAGCTATCGAGTGTCTCCTGGTAGATACAGAAATTATTGCACACGAATCCAGAAATGAATATCCTCAATGACGTTTGCATGTGATTCAGATTCAGATTTGTTTATTTCAATTTTGTCTGGTGCTGGTACAGCAGGCCCAGCTAACAGACTTACATTTACATTTATTTACAATTTTTGTTTTGTTTTTACATTTTATATACAACGGGTTTTCCAGGAAACCCATACAGTAGCCGTCCTTGGGCCACCGAGAACAGTTCCCTGTTGTATTGTCTTTGGGTTTTGTTTCTAGTTTTTTTTTTCTTTATATACATATATACACTTTATTTACACACATGCACTCCCGCATTCGCTCTGGCATATCGTGAGACATGTCCTCACGCACACACAGACACACACACACGCACATAAAAACACTATTTACAGACGCTATTTACACTCGCTTTATATACATTTCCGCGGTTTTCCTGGGCGGGCAGGTTGCAGCTCCTGACTGGTTCCCTGGGGTGCAGGCCTCTGAGGTAGCTTGTGTGCGGCCTGGGGCCCGTGTTTGCATGGACGCACATCAGTCGGTGAGCCAAGCGACGTCTAAAACATTTTGATTCGTGCATGTTTTCGATGCTTCGGCTCACCTTTGCCGATATTGGCAATGACGTAATTGTGGTGGTTTCTGATGCGCGCCCATGCCGCGGAAGCTCTTTTGGTTATTGCCTCAGGGATGGAGGGGATCTGGGTTTCCAGGTGCAGGGTTTGGTTGGTGGTTAAGAGAGGAGCAGAGAGGATTTTTCGGAGGGAGAGGTTTTGGAGGGTTTGGATCTGTTTCAGGGCGGTTTTTGAGGCGTTTGCCCATGCCACACACGCATATAGAACCACTGACAGGATAAAAGCCTTGTACAGGATGAGTTTGGACTTCAGTTGCAGCTGTTTGCTGCGGAAGATGGGGGCGCATAACTTTAGCCGCTGTCTGCCTTTGTTGGCGCTATTTTTTATGTGGGTGGACCAGCACATTGTGCGGTCCAAGGTAACCCCTAGGTATTTAACTTGCCGACGGCAGTGCAATACCTGACCACCGACCGTTAGGTCCATTGCCAAAGTGTGATGCCGCTTAGAAAAATGAATCAGCTGGCATTTGTCGGGGTTAATTTTGATTTTCCAATCATGTTGCCATGAGAGGAAGTTGTTGACATAGCGTTGCATTTCTGCAAGACCGAAACGTGGATTTCTATGGTGGTTGTATATTGCAGTGTCGTCGGCGTACATGGCGACCTTGCATCTGGCGTCCACTGGGAAGTCGTTTGTAAACAGTATGTACAGGAAGGGGGACATTATTGCCCCTTGTGGGACGCCAGCCCGCATCATTCGCTCCCGAGAGGAGGAGCGGCCCACTTGGACGTAGAACTTCCGTTTTTCTAAAAAATTGTGCAGCAAGTGTAGATAATTTTGAAGTGCCGGGAAATTTTGGTGCAGTTTATAGATAAGGCCATTGTGCCAGCACCGGTCAAATGCGGCTTCTACGTCCAGAAATAGCGCCAACGTTGAAGCCCCGTTGTTAAATTGCTCTGTTATGTCATCTGTTATTCTGAGAAGCTGTAAGTCAGTAGAATGTCCTTTTCGAAAGCCAAACTGTGAATTTGAAAGTTCATGAGATTCCGAAACATGTTTTTGGAGTCGAGAAAGTATAAGTTTTTCGAGCAATTTACCAATAGTAGACAGGAGACTAATGGGGCGGTAATTTTGCGGTTGTCTGGTGCTTTTCCCTTGCTTTGGAAGCATGATCACCTTGGCTCGTTTCCAAGTAGAGGGGAAATAGCCTTGCTGCAAACAGGCGTTATATATTTTGGTCAGTTGCACCAGAGCTTTTCTCGGGAGATGCTTAAGTTCCTCATTAGTCACTTTGTCTGGGCCGGCAGCTTTCCCATTAGGCAATTTCCTAATGAGCTTGAAAACTTCCTGCGCTGTTATTAGGGGTAGCTGTTGCTCTTGCTTCTGCGCCACCCAAGTTTGTACCCATGTCTGTACCTCCCGTTCTAAGTCACGGTTGGTAACTGGGTTCTCGCTGAATCTGTCTTCGAGACAGTCAGCGAAGACCTCGGCTTTCTCCTCCTCGGAGAAGTGCAGGCCGCCATGAGTGTGCAGCGCCTCAGTTGCGGAGTTGACGCTCGTGGAGACCTTAAATGCCTTTAATAATTTCCACAAAGAAGAGTCCGAATGGGTGGTACTCAGCATTTTGTTTTCCCACTGTTCAATTTTATTAAGTCTAATTTGGTGGCGAATGATGTTGCGTAGCCATTTCGCTAGCATTTTGTATTCAGGCTGACGGGTATACCGCCACAGTCTTGTCAAGCGTCGTCTCCGCGCAATGAGTTGCTCTACCTCGGGGTACGTGCAAAAACCGGGTGGTCTTGTGGTGTATGTGGTAGCGCTTCTCTTGGCTGTGTGTAGCGAGGCAGTAAAGTTTTCAATGGCGACATCTATGTCTGCCTCGCTATAGTATGACAGTCTGGGTTGCGCCATTCCGTGCATTTCGATGGTGAACTTATTCCAGTCGATCTCAGCCCTCCTTTGAGGGCCAGAGGCACCGACTGAAATAAAACCCTGTATGTCGAAATGCACAGGAAGATGGTCGGAGTCCAGGCTGTGGTACACTGTAAAGTTAATTAAAGGTGTCGCATTTTTTGTTAATACGAAGTCCAAAATTTCGGGGTCAAAGTGCCCTGATCTGTGCCAAAATGTAGGATCTGGGGGAAGATGTACCTCTATGTCGTCATTATCCGTTATGAGTTCAACCAGGAGATTTCCAGCCGCGTTTGCTCGGCGAGAAAACCACCAGGGGTGCCGGGCATTGAAATCTCCTGCAATTATAACGTGCTCCTCTAAAGCGAGGATTTGTTCGAGGTCACGTATGAAATCTGGGGAGTTAGGGGGCCGATAAAGCGCTACCAGCATCACCGTTTGATTATTTACAAGTGTTTTAAGTGCTGTGCACTCTAACGCTGCCATTGCAGGTAGCGTAACAGAAGTATGAGCAATTGTATTTCTGAGCAAGATAGCAGTCCCTCCCCCCTGTCTGCCAATTCTGTCGTTCCGAAAGATTTGATACCCTTGGAGCTTAAAAGTGTGCTCTTGTTGTAATTTTGTTTCGCAAATGAATGCGATATCAATTTTGTTACGCCGCAGGTAATTTTCAAGTTCGTGTTGCTTCCTGTGGATGCCATCTGCATTCCACAGGAGTGCGCGAGTTAAAGTTATGCCTCCCCTTGAAGGTGCCATTTACTCGAAGAGAGTGGTTATTAAACATATGATGGTTTCCAGCTTATCCATGGTACTGTTGCAGCTTTTTAATCTTGCGATTATGGGCCGCAACTTTGTTAATAGCGCCGGGAGGTTTAAGTCCTTGAACAGGCTGAAAATCTCTTTTAAACCTCCTAGGTCGCTGGTGGGCGCCTGTGAGGGCTGGGGTTGTGGAGGGGGACCATTTTGCGGTTGCACAGGTGCATTTTGCCCTCCGGCGACTCCTGCAAAGGAGTCTTCGCTTCTGACCAGGGCCGGGTAGAGGATGGGGCGTGGCCCTGGTTGAGTACCAGGAGAGTTCCTGGCTGCGGCTGCCAGTTGGCGGCGGTGACGTTCCATCTTAAAGGTCTCACACCCCCTATAGCTGGCAGGATGCGCCGCCCCACAGTTGGCACAGTGGGGTATGACGTCCTGTTTGGCCTTTCTTGGGCAGTCAGCTAGGCGGTGGAGGTCACCGCAAAGGACGCACCGGGAGGTCATGTTGCACATTTTGAACGTATGTCCTAACTGCTGGCAATTATAGCACTGTGTGATGTTTTGGTTAGTTTTAAGGACCTCCACGGTGACCATCATGTGGCACACCTCTCTTTCCTGTAAAAGCCTTTGGTTGTCCGTGGTTCTAGATAAGCTTACCTGGAAGTTTGGTAGAGGCCTGCCGCGGGACACCATTTGTCGGACTTGTACGCCGGTGTAGCCCTTCAGCTCCAAGTCCTCCTTGATAAAGTCAACCTGTAGGTCTGCTGGTAGGCGTTTTATGACGTATCTTAGAGGTTGGTCGCTTCTGGGTGTGAAGCTGAAGTTCTCCACACCAGCGTTTGTCAGGAGCTGCATGGTAGGGGTGGCGTCCTGTTTCCTCTGGAGGAAGAGTTTTAGGCAGTCCCTCGTAGTCTGGAGCTTGTAGGAGCCGTTGGGAAGTGAGCTGTTCAGGGTCTGGAGGACCTTGACAGCCTGGCGGACGTCCGGGATGACTATTCTGGGTGGTTTTTGGTTCTCAGCTGTTTGTGTGGTGGGTGTCGTCGTCGTTGTTGTTGTTGATGATGTACTTGGCATTGCTGTATGTGGGAGGGGAGTGGGGCGGGTTTTTGTTGGTGTCTTCTGGTGCTGTGGGGGTTTTGGTTTATGGAGTTGTGGGAAAGAGTTCTGTGTGGTGGTGGGCAGTGCCGGGTACTCCGTCTCATCGCGTTCTGTTACTTGTAGTGGTGCGAAGGTGTTGCGAAGAGTGAGGGGGTAAGGCGGTGTGGACTGCCTTGGTAGTCTCTTGTTGGTGGATTGCTGGCCGGGACGTTCGCTGTCGGAATCGCTTTCCCGGCCGCTGTCTCTTGTGCGTTTTTTCTTCGGTGCTGCAGTTTTCCACCCCTCACTGTGTCTGACAAGTTCTCTCTTCTTCATGGCATAGTCCTTGTAACAGAACGCGAGGTCCTGTGTAACTTTGTTGAACTGTGTCGAGTCCGCGTCCAGGTTGGCCAGTATATTTGTGTAGTAAGTGATTTCAGTCTGTATGTCCTCCACTTCCCTTCTGAGCTTTTCGACGGTTCGCGCCTTACGCTCTTCCTCCAGGATCATTTGCTGCTGGTTCAGGTCGTCGGTCAATGTAGATGTAGAGAGCTGTACTAGCGCCACCGCGGCTGAGGTGGCGGAGTCTATAAGTATGGGCGCTTGGGCGCCGCTCTCTGCGGCTGATGCCATATTTCACTTTCACTGATGCGCTGGGGTACGCTAAGCGTGCCCCACGCAATATTCGTTAAAACTAACACTAAATACTGTGTCACTTTCACTGCACATAAGCTAAAACACTAATTCACTAAAGAAGATGTTATGTACACGAGGAAAAAGAAGGGGGTTATTTACAGTGGTTTAACATGACGCTGTACATTAATAATCACTATGTACAACACTCGTGTGAACACCTCACTTGGAAATCCTCCTGGGCCTACACGGTAACTCACTGTATATAACAAGAAGAAACACTATATCAATCCAGCCTTAATGAAGCACTTCACTCAGTCACTTGTTATTTGAACACGCCTTTCCCGCCAATTATGGCAGTTGTATCCTCTACAATGATCCCGCCAAACCGTTACACGTGCTTGTTTCTCGTGCGCGCTAACAAAGCACCTCCTCACCCGCCGGAGTCACAAGCACGGAAGTCGGTCTTGCATGTGATGAAGTCTTGAGAACAAACAAATAAATCTAATGCATGCGTCAGGCCGAATTCGGGAAGTTCCGGGTTCAAATCTTGTGAGCCGGCAATCTGACGGTTTTTTTTTCGTGGTTTCTGTCAGTCACCAAAGTAAATACCGTATTGGATATTTAATACTACGATCCAAAGTTCCGTCTTAAGCCTACAACAATAGTAAAAATGCAAAATGGATTGTTATAGTGAATGCTGTGCTATCTATCCACAGATAATGAAAGTAGATTGACTGGATGGCACCCTAATGCCAATTACCCGTCACAGAGGGGGAGCCATTGATCCCTAAGTAGACTCGCAACGTAGTAAGATAGTGTGGTATAGGCATGAGACCTTAAAGACTATCTGTCCGCCACACACGGCATGGGCACATTCTCTTGCCGAGTGACAAAGACACTTGCAGCGGTGGCTTCGCTCCACTTGCACTGTTATTAACTACTTTGTTTATATTAAACATTTTTTGCATACAATAATTGTTACTGTGGTTAGACAAATTACGTAATCTTCAAGTTTATAAACTTCCTTTATCTTACGCACGTAATATTCTTATGCTGTCTTATGACTATCATATTACATTGTTTCTCTTTCACTATAAATAAAGTAGTAAAGTTAAATTGCTATTTAGCCTTAAACTATTTTAAAACTATGTGATCAACATATATTGTTTGGTTTTAATCTTAATTTTATGTGAAAGTAACAAAATACACACCAACAGTAAAGCGACCAATAATGGAAAATCAAATGAACAAAGTGTAAAGCGTAAAGATATAGAAGAACAATTAGATATAGATATTATAGGGCATACATTTTATCTATAGGATATAGGAAGGCTAAGAGCAAACGATAAATGGAATAAGCAGTTGTAACAATTATTATTTCTTGCTATCACTTGTTGGTGTTGTAATATTATGCTATTGTATTCCCTGGCCTAGCTGCAATTCTGAAATAAATTCGCACATTTATGATATAAATGAATCTATCAAATCAATTCAAACTATCTGGATTTTCTGATGAAAACATTAGGGTAAGCAAGCAATTAAAAATGCTGACAACGTTTTAGACCTGGAAAGGAACAGCGACATAGTTCGGAAAAAAGAGTATACTAACTGATACCGACACATCAATATACAAATATTCTGCGTTCATTAAATCTTTTGCCTGAAGGGGTAGTAGAAATAACCGTGACAATTAATGCGAACAGCTGCTTCCAATGCTATTTTCCACTACATATCAATTTGCATACCACTTGCTCAAACGCGACCACATATGAATAATTACTCGTACATGTGGCTAAATGAAACATTTCCAAAGATGCTTGGATGGTTGTGTGCAAAAATTGTAATCCCTTTAATTGGTAAAGTTTGTGTGTTGTAATGTTTAACAGCCCGTGTAATTGTGCTGGCCGGCCGGGCGGCCGGCATAATGGATGTAGCCGACGAAATTATTGCCAGCTCTTTCAAAGTAGGTCGCGATGGACAGAGGAAAGTTGGAGCCAGCAATTGAATCAAGTTCACATTCATTTGTTTGTAACAGCTCAAAGTAGGAGACGCCGCTCCTCTATTGATCTGATTTACTAACTTTGAGCACTAACACCGAGATGGACAGAAGCGCAATTAGTTACCTATGGTTCAAACTTTTAGGGACATTTGTGCTATAACTGCTAGGGACTGGAGAATATGCGAATACATATTCCAGCTCATTTGCTCCCAGTGTTGCCAACCAAAAGGCATTGAATCTAGCTACTGACCAAACAAACTTCCGCTACAAAAATAAAAATATTAGAAAATGTTTCTTTCTATGAGGAGAGCCAAATAACTAAGTTTTTGTTCTTAGTTTTTCCATGGAAAATATAGGCGAAACACGATTTTATCAATGGTGATTGAAATTATACAATTCTCACGGTTCAGTCATTTAGGCTTTTTTGTTATTGTCATTTTTTATATTATAGTCGTATTTTGTCTTAAATTTTCATATTTTTGTCATAGTGCTATATTTCTATCCCAGTTTAGTACATGTTTGTGGTCACAACAAACCCAATATACGCATAAAAAGCAATAAAATTAGTTATAAACAAGAAGTAAATGAATTTAAACCAGAACCTAGAAAATTTACGCATTTTAATGTACTTATATATACTATAGTATCTGTTTTGGATTATGTCATAGAAAGTAAAATACAATACAAAATTTACATTTACTTTAGATTGTTATTATATGACTATATTTAGATTAAAGTTACATTGTTGTAAAATCATATTTTTATTATATGCTACTCATAAAACTGTTACTGTATTCATGCAATTTTGTATATGACTAATAGCCAGTGTCCTAATTTGAAGACGGGGTTTTTAACTCCCAGTTTCGTCAAATAGATACTACTATGTTATTAAATCACTATTCAAATTGCGACTTTTTCAGAAAAAAAATATATTTTGGCTGTTAATGGGTTGAACATGGTATTTTAATCAAAATGTTCGAAAAATATTCCATGTGAAGGGTTGAGTGGAGGGATTTTCTTGAAAATCTTTGACATTCGTCGTGGAAGATGTAAGTCTTTAATATTAAGTTTAATTTAACCGTCTGAATTATGGTGTGCGCACGCGCACGCACACACACATGGATCTGTTTCTATAAATACTTTATTTTGGCTTGGGGGGCTCAAAACACATTGAATTGAATTCTTTGGGGTTGAATATGATACTTCACCTACCTCTCTAGCGCACCTTCGAGACTCCCTGCTGCTGTCGGCCAGACTTGCAGAGGTCTTGGCGGACAACAAACAAGCGGTCGAAAAGGTTTTAAAGTTTTTAACGGATAGTAAGCTGCATTTGAGAATTTTGACAGCTTTATCATTTTGTTTAGTTCTGGCTTTTGCCACTCTGTTTTGTATATTTATGTATATTTATTTTCCTTTTTACTAGTAATTTTATTTTGTATTGAAGTTTATATCTGGCCTTTGTCATTAATTGTTTTGTTAAGTGCGCTCATGACGATGTAGTTCAGCGACTTAAACCTGCACGTCCTTCTCCTCTGCCACTAGCTACTGTACGTAGCAGAGAAAGTAAAAATGGATGTTCACCATTCGATTGTTTTGAGTTGAACAAGTGGATTGTGTCGGTTTTGTGGGGTACTGTAAGCCAACTTCATTACAATGCACTATTACGCAGTACAAAAACCGTGTTTGAGGTTTTGGAGTGCGGGGAGGGTATAGTCGCTGTCCATGCGTCGGTGAATTGATACTTAAATTATCATCTTCGACTAGGGTAATTGCAAAAGTTATAGGCTTTAATATGCTGGCCAATGCTCGCCGTGGCCAAGCGTAGACTGCGTGTACCGACCTTATTTTATTACATACAGAACACATTAAAGATCCTTAAAACATTAAAATCTTACTTTGATGTGTTTAACCATGATACACCTTGGATTGCATTGTTCATGTTGATTGCTTCCGAAAGCCATTAACAATACTAACCGGTAGACTAACCAATGTTGATTCCACAGAGGACAATTCAATACTCTATGGCTGAAATAGTTTTCGTTGTTTAGAATCCAGGAAACGTATTATACTGACTGTTTAATTTAACGTTTATTATTTTCGTTTGTTGTGATTATTTAGGGAACATATAGCGATTGCATGCCTATTTTAAATTTTATGTACCCCCTAAGAAGTGTTGCGTGCCCGAGCATATAAAAAAGTTGGGAACACTGGTATAGACTCCATTTTGCTTCACACCGGTACACCATTCGTTATCACGAGAACGACCCACTCTGTCATTCCTTCTGCACCACACCTACTTGGAGATACTAACCAATTAAGCAAATACTACTGTAATATTGTTGTGTTCATTACTGTCCTCAATTAAAAATAATGTCCGCACCTATACCCCTAACGTACTGTATAAGGGACACGGGCTAATATGCTTTTTGTACCAAAAAATAAAGAAATAACAATTTAGGTGCGTAACAATACTGTAACGCAATTATGTTTTAGCAGTCTGTTTTTAACATTAGCTTACGGTTTAATACCTCTAGAGGAAGTGCATAACGAACGCTGGGGCTGTTGCCAAATGTAATAGCCGTGTACCGGCGGTAACTACGTCAGAGCATGTTTTACACGCCAGCCACGGCGCCGCCCATTGTTTGCATAATTAAACAACACATTAAATATCCTTAAAACATTAAAATCTTACCTTGCTCTTGTTAACCTAGGAAACGTCTTTTTCAAAATAATACAAACCAACTTTGTGGGGTTTTCCCGGAGATAGAAATTCAGGTACACTTTGTTCCGATGAAGTTGTTTCACTGCAAATTCGTAACACTGTGTGTACGTTATCTACATCATAGGACTACACAGCAAATTCGTGTTAAAAAAAAAAAATAAAAAAAAATAAAAAAAAAAATCTTTTGTTGCCCTATATTCTATATTGGAGGGATTTATGTACCTTAGATACAATTTCTACAATCCCAGCATTAAAACGGCTTATTATGACGGCATAGATCTGATATCAGACATTTTTATGTAACTACCAAGACAACAAGACAACAATGACATCATCGTCGCCACAACATAGTCGTACAATATACGGACAAGAGGGGGCAATGTGACCTTGGATACGGGGAGCGGTTTTGTGTGAACGTGAACAATGGAGGTAAAACACAAAATAAAGGTCCGAGGCTACAGGGCAACTAGTGACTGTGTGATCGAACAGTACGATAACAACAGTAGTGTCCAGAAGCTTTCCGGCAATTCTGCAGTCATTGCACACGCGGGCATGAAGGGTTCTCGAAGGTCACGTGACGCCGGCTTGGTTGATTGAGTTACAGGGTTGCAGTCGTGAGTAATTGTGCTAGTCGTGTGCAGTTTTAGTGTGAGTATGGAGTGAGTCGGCCAGCCTGTAGGTGACTGCGTATGTGTCGTCGAGTGGCTATTGTAATGGTCAAAATTAAGAGACAGTGAAAGTGAAGAAAAACTTTAAAAGACTGAGAAAGATTTTCAGAGCTGTAAGTGTGTAAGAGAAAACTAAACTGTGTTAGCAACGAGAAGCAAATTGTGCGTTTGTAGTAAAATTTGGAGAACAATAAAGAGTTAGAAAAGTAACAGGATTGTTGGGTTTTGCGGTCATTCTTACAATAACTTTCTCCAATGTGCCTGTAAGAAAACCTGAAATCGTCACTTCTGCAAGTGCAGCAACATTCAAACACAAGAATTACCTCATTAAATTTATTTTAAAACAAAAAACGATATACTTATTAATCACAGTCTTCGTTAACTGGTTTACTCATTTTCCTGGGTAAATAGTTTTATCATAACCTTCCATTCTCCTCTAAGTGTTGAAACAAGTGAAATATATGCTTAGCAAACATTTTACGTCATACATCTGTGATCTCTGATACATTATAATGTTGCATTTAGCAGATTTATCATATATTTTTAGGTATTTTAATGATAAAATGCATAACACGTGTGTTTATTTTTCATTGCGACACTCCTAATGTACGCTTAAGCTCACGCGCTAAACATATTCTTGTGCCACAATCATATTATACATTACTTACATAAATAAATATTTTCTGCCCATGTATGAGTCGCTTCACATTTAATAGAAAAATGTCTTGTCTCAGCTTCTATGGGCTAATTCACACACTCACATTACAAACTTAGGGGAAATATAAATTAGAAATTAAATAATTTAGTTTATATATTAACAATATTTCATCTCGAGTTTAAAACGACTTAACACATGCCCGTTCACTTAAATAATAGAATAACACGCCACTGCCCTGGCACTGTAAAACAGCCGAAAATCACTCCTTCCCCACAGCAGCAATCACTTGTTTTACTGCTCCAGAAGCATTCGCCAGGGCGCAGTACGATAGGAAAATGGCGAATAAGTGGGAGGGAGGTAAGAAAGAAGAAGAAAAATCGTGAAATTTTACACGCGATGAGAAAAATACAGACCGGGCGGCAAGTAACTAGCTATTATTAAATGGCTAAGTTGTTAATATTGATGGAGTAATATTAGGAATAGCCCAAATGTACAGAAAATAAATAGGCTAGTGGTTTTTCGTGCCGTGTATTACTGACGGTGCCCACGAGAGGCAGTACACTCAACAATAACAAAAGATAGACGATCGCCGTACATTAAGAGACCTCACCAAAACCTCGCACATTGGACGAGTTAGAAGTATGGATTCGGAAGTTCTTACCAACATCCCACGCAACTTCCTACAGAAAGCTGTGGATTCCATTCCAAGTCGTTTGAAGAGATTTGTCTACGCCACAGATGCCTACATCGAAGTTTAATGGAATTTAAGGTATGCAATCATATTCCCATATAACAGTATACAAGCAGTATTAATATAAATAACTCTGCAAACAATATTATTTCAGTAATAAATGTTAGTTTGATTGGCAGCAAGAAGGGTGATGTTATGCACACGTTATACACCTTATTTATTGTGAAAAATTTAATCTTGTGCCTTGCGTCTTATGATAACAAACATAACTGGTTAATTTAGTTGATGATAGTTTCTCGGGCTAACAGCCGTACCCTAACTACCCTAACTTAGGGTAGTTACCCTAATCTGACCTGGCTGTTAGCCCGAGAAACTATCATCAATAATCAACGCCGGGAAAGCTTCAAGTCATTAATGGTTAATTTAGTGTTTACCTTATTGTTTTTATTTGCATATTTTACCAATTATTGGATGAAACAGTATTTACGTCCAAAATGTTTCCTTAAATTTGAATAACACAATTGCAAATTGATTTCACTTTTAGATGTTTCTAGAAGTAAGCCTCAGATACAATAACCTCACATTTTACCATTCGTGAAAATTGTTATAGGTTAGGACTAATCAAGTTTTGCTTCAGTAAAATTTTGTTCTTTAGATATGACATAATTTTAAGCAATGATGCTGCTATCCAAATAAGTACAAAAAAGCTTTATATTTTATTATTTTATTTAAGCTCTACTGTGAACCTAGATCAGCAGAACTACAGAAGAGCAATAAACTCAATTTAACTGGAGAGAGTTTACGCGTGAAATATGATCTTGGATCAAGATGCCATGAACTTAGATCAAGATTTATACAACCAAAGTTATAAGTTCAACTTGACTGAAGATCAGATGGTTGAACTCGGATTAACTTTACTGCAAATCGGCAATTTTAGACATGATTAGCTCCTTAAGTAAAGTAAATTTTAATAATTCGGCGACATCTTTTAAGAATGTACAGTTAGCAGAGAACGAAAATACCGAGTGACAAAATGAAAGGAGGAACAAGCAAAAGGGAAACAGAGAGAGCAAGCAAAATTAATCTGCGACTCGCTGCTATGTGATATTGCATAACTGCTTTATGCTGCATAAAAAAGCCATAATACCAAAGTGGTCCTTTCATTCAATAAGCGACTCTTAATCACTGCATGTCCGCAGTTCCTTTAATGAATGAAATATCAAGCGCACATGTAAACAGAAACTCAAAAGACATATCCTGGCCAGGTAATTGCTGCCAAGGGATGTTCACTGTGCATATAAAACGAGCATCACCATTCTACGTACATAAAGACGACTTAAGTGGAGGATAGGTAGACTTGGGCACGAACCTCATACCTCTACGTCACAGCTCGCTTCCTAATTCCACATCGTCCACTACTGACAGCTGAAATTAACTTCAGGAAAACTTATGGAAATACTAAAAGGAAAAGAGGTGAAGAAAACCCCTCGGTGAAAAAGGAGGCATCAGAGAGACAGGGGGGGGGGGGGGGTAAGAGTAAAGAAACTAAAAGGAAAGCCTAACATAACTGCATAATGTAGGCTCGTAAGCGAAGATCTTTCACCGTTTGTGCTAAGTTAAATATGGAAGTCTAGCTTTACCAAAAACGAAGAAAATACCGAGCGTTGCCATATCGGAATTATTGAGGAGTAAGGTTGACAGTCGTATAAAAGACTTATAGGCAGATAGATAAATAACTGCAATAAATAATTTCCATATGTTAAAATCAATGCACAACGTAAGAAGCATGAGTTAGTCAGGTACAGGCCGCACATTAGTTCTTGAGGAATTAAAGTTTTTAATGAGAGGTTTGATGCGACTTACTCGCCTTTACGGGAGCACTGGCACAGAAAAACAAACAGTCAGATGTTGTGTACGTTACTCTCATGTTTTTGTGCTGAAGAAATACAGCAACTACAAAGCAAATTATAACATTTCCAGCACTAAGGCACGTAGACTGGTTCTAAAATTGGAAACGACACAAGATTCTGAGAATTTAGCAAGTCACCGAGTGGAAAATTGGGTTTCATACACGAATGAGAGGTTTTGAAAGATGCTAATATAAGCAGTTACCTTGGTGGGAATTGTACAACAGCATTTATTTCTAAAACTGTGTCTTTCCCTTAGTGTTTTATAATGGAAGTGTTTACTGTGATCGACTATCGGCAGCCAGGATCGTCTAAGGACCGCGGACCAGTCACCGCCAGGGTAACTTCTAATTCGCATTTCAGTGTCTCACACGAATTCATGTTTTCCTTACTATGAAAACATATTTTAAAGCGTACAATATTGAAATGTCAGAAGTTAGAAGACATAGGTACTTCAGCAATTAGTTTCTCGTGCTTAGGCTCACAGTTAATACTCCATTCTCAAACAATCGGCAACTCGCTTCAGATAGACTCAACTACGCATAACTTGAGTTAAATGTGGCACCTAAAGTTCAGCACTGACAAATGATTCATCTAAGTCAGGGGTCGGCAAATCTGCACCGGCTGGTCATATGACGCAACACCACAGTGAGGGGCAAAGTAATACTTCGCTCTGCTTCACCCTCTCTCCGCCAAACAACGTGGGTTCAAAAGTACACAAGTAGCGATGTAAACCGCATCGATACGACATGGCTGTTTCGAAACCACGAAAACACAAACCTTCTTTCTATTGTCAATGTAACGTACATATGTTGACGTCATATGTACTTGTGAATTAACTTTAAATATACGCAAAACTCTAAACTCTAGAAAAAGTGAAGAATAAGATGAAAAATTAATGCTAAAGCCTTTGCAGTCTTTAATGTGTATTAAATATATGAAATCAAGCGTGCGTAAGAGAAGCTATTACTCGCCACTGCGGCTTATTAAATCCTCTTGTTCGAACCGTGCATTACATATGTTTATATATGTCGGATTGCGTTTAGTGACGTCATTCCTCTAGTGGCGATGATCAAATTGCCGACTCCTGATCTAAGTCCGAGATATTGGAGACGGTGTGAAATACGACGCACAGGGGGAACCTTGTCATCGTATAATACAGAAGTATTCAATTGATTCCAGTGAGACGGCCGTTTATAATTGAAGCGGCATTCGATGTTATTTTACCCGTAAATGTTTTTTCTTCGCGTGGCCCCAAAGACAAGTTTCCATTCCAGCCTGTACCCCTAGGCCTGGCTCTAGAGTTATAAATTACACAACTATATCTAAAATATATTTAATATTTTATAATTTATCAAATACTACAAAAAGGAGGATTATACTAAAATGTACAAAATAAATACAGAAGCTGTTAAAACGTACATATATTAATTATGTATCTTTCTGGCCTGTTAAAGGGACGACTTAGCCTTTTTTCCTAGACACCAGCATCTCTATTCCTGGCTGAATCGTTGTTAGTGCGAGAAACAATGGTGATTCTGGATTCAAGCGATTTCTTGTTTCGTTTTGATTGTTGCCAATGCAGAGAAACCCAGCTCACACAAATTAATAGAGGGAGATGGCAGAAGGTGTGTTGCCAAGTTGCGTGCAAAACACCAGATATCATAAATTGTCATGTTTTCGATTTTTATTTTTAGTGAACTGTCTGCGGACATTTTTAAAAGACTTTCTTTTAACTTTATGGGGTGCAAAACGGAATTGTAATCCATTCTTGTGTATTATCCTCGTTCTCAGCCTCTGGAAAGTACTCGTACGTTAAAACTGTAGCCTGATATTTTGTAAATGTAATTTGATTGTTTAGAAAAGTTCTTCAGCAATACTGACCGGTAGAGTAAGCACAATGAGTTCTTGGACAGAGGGCAATTGAAATCTCTGGCTGAAATATTTTTCACTATTTGTGATCATTTAGGGAACATATACTGACTATTCGTACTTTAAACTGTGTCATTTTTCCTATTTTTGGTTGTTTAGGAAATGTATTTTACTGACTGTATGCATGTTTTAAATTTTATGTACCCTCTAAGAGGCATTCGCGGACTCAGGTTGAATGTGTCTCGTCTATACGAACTCAAAGTATTTTCCAAAGGTCATAAAGTTGTCCTAAAGCTGCAAGAGATGGTTATCGGCAAGATCCGGATGTTTATGGCTTGAAAATGTTAGAAATATACAAAACGAAATTAGAAAATATGACGATAAATATGACCAAATCTCTTTTGGTGTGTTTTGAAATCTTAAAAAGAAATGTTTAATTTAACTTTATATTGAAAATCTTGCACACCAAATAATACATAAACAGTATTGATTTTATTGTTGCATTTCGAAGTTATTTAATTGCTCAGTCCAGAGCTGACTCTCAGCTCCGCAGAGAATGAAATAAATGACACATTTTGAGGGGCAATCAGAAAGAAGAATTACAGTACCAAATTATAAACATTTAAAAGTTTTCAAAAAGGAACGATCTTCTATTTGCATGCAGCATTGTAACGGGAAATGCCCTTGGGACAACTGCAAGCGAAACTGGAATATAAATGTAAAAATATGACAAAAATAGGAACATTTAAGAAAAAGTATGATTATAATATGAAAAATGATAGAAAACGTTAAACCAAAATGTGACTTTATATTATCTATGAGAATTGCATAATAAATTAATAATTTCATGCTTCTTTTATATTTTCAATGGGAAAAAACCACAAACAAAATCTACAATATGTCATAAACATCCGGGCCCTGGTTATCGGTAACCTTAAAGGAGCCTGTAGGAAAGGTATTTAGAGAGGTGTTACCAGATCTACCTTTCTGGAAGGAGATCTTGTTTTTTGCACATCTACTTTTCTGCTTTCGGTTAATCACAAAAGTGCAAAATCTCCTTTTTAAAAAATACAGGAAAATGTACTTTATCCTTTTTTAAAGGCAATTTATAATTTCCTAATTGCTAAATAGTGCAGTCATGTTCATCATTACGGTGAAGTCCCTTTCCCTGAGCCGCTTATGAGAAACACAAGATAAAATTAAACTACTACGTAATACCTCTATGCCTTAAGAAACGAAAGGGGCTGCCGATCACCGTATCAGTTCTATGATTTACAAATAAGTCGCTATCGCTAATGACTAAGAGTTTCAACCCTTTAGTAGCTTCTCACTCAACCTCAGTTTATTATAAATATTGCCGTAGTAACGCGTGTCTTTCGCGTTTCACAGTGCACACAGTAGTGGTTTTCATTGTGCTAAATGTTAAGGTGAGTCCAGAAAGGTCAAGGAATAGTATATTGCGTACAGAGAACTGCAGGTGATGCTTGTCAGGTCGAGAATAAATGTTGCCGAGTTTTCCCACGCATTCGAGATCTGATAAGTAACTTACAGTTCGTGACTGACCAATTACTTTTGCAATATTTGAAAAATTATTAAAAAAAAAAAAAAAAAAAAACGTGAAAAGCAATAATAAATCGAGCTTCCTTTTCCATATTTTTTTTTTTTTTTTTTTTTTTAATTTATTTAGAGTCGCTTTAACAATTAAGTCATATCGCGACTATTCTATGGAATACAGCGGTATACAATAAATTTAGTACAATTATTTTACCAAAAACATGAGAATACAATCAAATCAGTACAACAAGTATGTTTCATATTATATTTTCGCATGCAAGCCCGTACCTTTGAGAAATGATAACACCCTTCTGCAGTTGGATGGCGTGTTCAGAGTGGTGGATAAGTCTCCAGTGATGTGATGAAGCTGTCGTTGTGTAGCGTATTGCTTACATTCTGTGAGGAGATGTTTTACTGTGAGGCGGGTGTTGCAGACTTCACATTGTGGTGGCTGGCCTTTGCTGAGGAGGTATGAGTGGGTTAACCTTGTATGACCAATGCGGAGACGTGAGATAATCACCTGCTCTTTCCTGCTAAGAGAATAGACAGGGGAAGAATTGGTGTCTCCTTTCCTTACCATGTGTAGTTTTTCTGGAGGCGATTGATTCCAGGCCTGTTTCCATCTTGTTTTTATTAGTTTGGAGAAGTACTTTGTAATATCACGATAAGGTACTGCTTGGTGTTCATGTGTGTATGTTAGCCGACTTGCTTCTTTAGCAGCTTTGTCCGCTTCTTCATTGCCCTTAATGCCGCAGTGTGAAGGGACCCAAATGAAAGTAACTATTTTCTTTTTATTTAGAGCAATGGAATAAAGACTGTGGATATCTTGAAGCAGTTGGAGGTCAGTTGAACGATCTCTGAGACTTTGGAGAGAGCTTAATGAATCAGAAATTATAAGAAATTTACTCTCACTAGATTGGATGATGTATGTTAAAGCTTGCTTAAGTGCACAAAGTTCGCAGGAGAATATGGAATAATATTTAGGGAGTTTCAGCTGAAGTTTCTTATCTGGGGTAATTATGGCACATCCATTGTCGCTGTCCGTTTTGGAACCATCAGTGTAGATAAATGTATGGTTAGGGTAGGCATTTGTTATTTCTTGAAACAGCTGTTTATAGCAAGATGCATCTGTATGGGATTTATGGTAAGCTGTAATATTCAAATTTAGTTGAGCAGTTGGTATTCTCCAAGGTGGTAGACAATGAAACTTTCTGGACATTATGGCAGGAACTTCTATGTTATATTCTTCAATGCATTTGCTTATTTTAGATTTAAATGACATTTCTTTTTGTGAATTAGCCTGTAAACGTTGGTTGGACGTTTCTGGGAGGACGTACTGGTAGATCATTGATTTTTCCATATTTTATTGTACGTTAAAAAATGAATTGAACAATAATGATATATCTGTAAATTATTAATGTGCAGCAATTTTTGTAACTTCCATTCTGCATCCAAATTTCATCTGGAACATTGATCCTGGATTAAGAAATTCGATACCAGGGTTACATGCACGTCCCAACATTGAGTAACAGACTTTAAATGAAGAAATGGAAGCCACTGAACAGAAATGCAAACTGGAGGACATCAGCAGAGTTGTAGATCCAGAGTGTAAATTAAATAATAACTGAACATAGAAGAAAAGGACAAGATCGTTTAAACACAATGGATGAAGATCGAACGGCGCAAATAATAAAAAATTATAAACCAATGAGCAGGAGTGTCGGCAGACCGTGAATGAGATGGGCAGATCAGTTTCCTTGAAGAAGAAGAGAAAGCCATAAGACTTGCTATGATGGTGATGGTGATGGTGATGGTGATGACGATGGTGACGGTGACGGTGACGGTGACGGTGACGGTGAAGGTTTCAATATTCTATCTTGCTTCTTTCTTTTCTGTAACCAGGCAAAACTGCACCATTACTTTGACACTAATAAATAAAGAAACTAATCCAAAATTTAGCGTTGGTAACAGAAGAACTTGCTTCTACTTAGTTCTTAGTTAAGCATTTTCTTTCTTCAATATTTAAATATAGTTCGGACTGTAATTTGTATAGGGCGTTTTGTGTTTCCGTGCACCAGATAGGAGGTTGAGATACGAGTATACATACAAACATGCAAATTTTTGAAATCCCCCCCTCCCTGCCATTCATCTCGTGACATGGTAATTTGGGAATAATGGGCACGACGAGCGGTAAAATGAAATTTTAGTTTGTAACACCGGCAATTGCTCTGTTCCCCCCTCCCTTCTCATCCATTAGCTTTAGTCACACCTTTCTTTTTTCTCTCGCCTGTATTTTCGCTTTTGTATCCCCTATTTTCGAATACTTCCGTAGCGTTTTCCCATTTCATCCGTTATGTACAAAATTCGGTCTTGTGCCCTCTGTTGGTCGTGTCTCTCCGCTTCCCCTGCAAGCAGTTCCTCCAATGTCCGTAATTTCATCACGTTTTGTAGTACCCCTTCTCTGTAGTATTTTATGTTAGTAGATTGGGTCGGGTACTCCTGAGGAAGTAATATGATTACCATGTATCCTGCCATGATTGTCGGAAAGAGAATCCCACTTTATTGGGATGCCATTGTATCAATTAGCAGTCACAGAGTCGGCCATTTGTCACTCAGTCAGGAGCAGAAAGAAGAGAGGATAGAATTAGTTTATTCGTTTGAACACAGCAGGTCTTCCTCCTGTCTTCACGAAATAGATAGAAACAATTTGTGCCTAATTACTATCGACGTTTCTCTTGGAAGGTACATTTCAGCCAAAGAACTTTGATATTTCTGCTCAGCACTTCTTGGAAGTGAAATATAATTAAGGCGAAATGTAGTTTCATACTATTAGAACTCTATATGAAATATACGTAGTCTCATTCCAGAGATGTAAGGCGAAGCTGTAGCACCTCTTTTAATATGAGAATATTAATATATTGTCGCCCATCGCATTATTGTCGGCACTACCGCAAAGGAGCCGAAGGGAAGAGACAGAGAATGGCCGCATTGTTGGGGCGCTTGCCGAAAGAGAGAAAGGGATAGAGACTTCTGGAATTGTCTGCTTTGTATTTGACCGCAATAATAACTGAACTTTCCAGAAGTTTCCAGAACAGTGCCTGGGAGATATAAATAGCGGTAAAGTGTGAGAAGGGAGTTCTTGTGTTACGAATTCGGAGCCGTGCTGTTGGTGAATCGGTAAAGACTCTCTTGCTGTTGCAACGAGTGTACAAAGTTACTGTTTATGGAAATAAAAGTGTTTCTTTATCTCGACTACATCTGTCTTCTTTACTTTACACCCACCAAAGTCACAATATGTTCAATACTGGTGAACATTTGCTGTTCTCTAAGCACGAATTAGTGGCTATGGAGCTATGATATTGTTTGTTGACTGCTAACACAGTTGAGTGTTTTTGCAATTCATCTTAAAACGAACAGGGGACAATGTAAAGAGGTATATTTTTTGGAGATAATACGATTTCGTGGCCTTTCCGGCTATTTTCACACATTTAAACTTCACAATATTATGATTAATACAGATATAAAATATAATCATATCTACTTGTTGATTTTATCACAATAATAATTGTCCTTATTTATATTGCATACGTTATAAGAATAAAGCAATGGAATCAGTCCAATTTTCGTTGTAATGACAATCGAAGATATTATGCAGAGAGTCACTGAATCTTATTACTCGTTCCGCGAGATAAACAGAGTAGGCGGTGCTCAAACTGTCGATATTAATCATGGCGGCTAACTTGAACGACTGTTGATTCTGAAATCGAAGAAAATTGGAAAATAGGGTGTACTCTCACACCTGAGAAATTTGAAGGCAGATGCAAAAGATGCTATAATTAATATATACTGATTAAGTTCAACCATCAAGACGAATTGAAAAGATTTTCATGTTCCAAGGTTAGTATTTCATATGGAATACACGTGTGCCAAGTGTTTTTACTATTGCTCAATTGCGTCTCATCTTTTCAAACTTCTCCTCGGTCCAGTAAATATAACTTCCTTACATCCCTACATACTACATATATTGATATTGTTACCACAGCTGTGGCTAATTACTGACGGCAGGGGATTAGCGCATGCTGACCCGCCCGGCTATCTGCGTTAATGGCCTTCACTGAACAATAGCTGGGCAAAACAATAGTCATTGTGTGCCGTCTTTTAGTTCCAGATTATTCATTTTATGCCGATCGAAAACATTCGTTTTCCTTGTGTTTGGATCCTGGCTAATGCCCAACGAACAGTCACTTATCCAAGTTCTAACCATGACCAATGCAGCTTAAATCTCTTGGATATCCATTCATTGTAAAGTCTAAGTGTCTTTTTATCCTTGATTTGGGAGTACAACGTTTGTGGATCCATATCTTCTAGCTTTGGTCTTATTTTCCTTCCTCCTTTCATTAATGTGTATATTGCCGCAATCCACCTAATCCATTTATTATTAACAGCTCTTTAATTTTCGCACCCATGTTTTGCTGTTTCTGTTCTTTTTACATTCTCCACTAGTAAATAATAGAGGAGGTGTATTCCACCCAAAAATTCGTTTCACCGGAAATATATGTTTGAGGCCCCCTGAAAAAAAGGGCATTTTTAGAAAAAGGTCCGCGCGCGCGTGTCTATGTGTCAGTCTGCGGACAGCATAACTCAAAAACGAAAAGTAGGTTAGAAACCAAAGTTGGTATTTAAGTTTAATGCCTTTCAAGGATGCAACTCGAAGACTTTGAAAAAAATTGTTCCACCCTGAACTACCTTTTACATAAAAAAGTTTTCGAACATTTTGATTTACCTGAACACGGCTCCAACGATTTTGCTTAAAATGACATATGTTTAAGATATTTTTGTGACAAATCAAATGTATATTTTGAATTTTCTGGCTATAGCCTATGTAGTCCTCTTTATCCTGGATGACTTTTGAATAACTCGTAAACCGTAAGACATAGACGAAATTTTAATGTACAACAAATGTAGATCTCGCTGAAACACAATTTATGTTGAAATATTTTTTTTTTTTTTTTTTTTTTTTTTTTTTTGTAGAGTGAACCATTTCGGAGATATTTCTCGCTATGTGTGTGAGTTTCGGAAAATTTAAAGCTTTTGTGAAATGGAACATCGTTCATTTTTTAAAATGTTAAGTGTGCAAAGAGAACGGAATCTCAAAGCTTTAAAAGATTTGACTATCGCACAAAGCCTAAGGTATTCTAATATTCCCCTTACACCTACAAGGAAATATGTAATTTCTGCAAATGTTTATCTCAACTAACACGAAGAAGATAAAGGAATAAGAGTTTGTAAGAATGGTTAGTACAAGAGTAGAGAAAGTCATGCAACACACCAGATTTTTTTTTTTTTTAAATTCACACACATGCTTAATTTTGAATCTAAAGAAATATTTTGAACTTCTTTCAATTACTAGTCATGAACTCATCCTTTCCCTAACTCCAGCCTTCTTCCTGCACTTGTATCACTAGAGTAAAATAGTGTGTTCTCATTTGTTACAATATTTTAACTCTCATTTGATGTATTAAAGAGCAGTACCAAAGTCTAGCAAAGAAATTTATCCTGCCACATACCCTATAACTAGACCTTCTCCATGAGGTTAATAAGGAAGCACTTGTCCACGTCATCTTGCGCCTAGCAATTTGCATCTAGCCAGGAAGGGCAATTTACCTTCTCCCGACCTTTGCTCGTCAGCTTACAATGTACGTTGACTAGCAGAGGTACTGCGCGACACTCCACCATTCTTGTGCTTGGATTTTCATACTTATTGATTCGTTTTTGCTCTCCTTGTGTTGGTATTGCGATGAAACTGTGGATACCTTGAACGCGACGTTGGCAGTTACCGGAAGGAAAATTAGGGCGAGCTGCAGGTATAAAGAACTACAAGGCTATAAGAATTATGGTATCGCCCATGCCTTAACAGCCTTCCTTATCCCACTGTTTTTAGAGTGTCAACTGTTCGCGTGGATGGTATGATCACCTCTTTTACTTCGGTCACTCTGAGATGTAACTCAACAAGCAGAAATTTTAACAACACTGAATGCACAACTCTAACCGACTTGGCAACAGCAGATAATTTCACTAGGACCATATTTTGAGAGGACGCTCTCAATTGTGTTCATGTCACTAGCAGCGAAATAAGTTGGACAGATTTACAACTTCTTGGAATGTGATCGTTAAGGGATGGGCACTACTACGAGTATAATTGGAAACAGGCTGGACATGTCGCAAGGCTTCACCAGGAGACATAGGCGCAGTCGACCACCATGTGGGACCTCTACCTGGAAGCAGAAACCGAGGAAGATCAAGAACGAGATGGGCAGTCGCCTTCAGATAACTTCACAGTAGTTCAATGTTGCAAGATGTAGAACTGTTAGGAAAGATTATAAAAGAAAATTATTACTAAGAGGCAACAGTCTGTGAACACAACTATAAGTTAGGTTAAATCTAAGAATTCTTAGTGGTAGTATATGTGAAATCAAATGTGTGCAAAATTAAAATTTATAATACTGTCCATCCATGTGGAACACCTCACCACGTGAATCTTATATAATGGTTTCTCTTTCGAGGGGCGTTTACCATTTACGGGACAGTATAGACTTTACTCCATTCATTCATTTAGTTCTCGAAAACTAATAGTGTCTCCACCACCACCACCGCCACCGCCACCGGCTGCCGGTCTAAGGACAGCCTAATGATAGTTACCTCACACCGCTGCTTGTAAACACGCGGTCTGCAACAATGGAGCGGTCAGAACAAAGGTCCGGTTGCATAAAGTTCTCGAAATTATTCACGTAGTTGTTTACCATAAGTTTTTTAAAACCTGTATTTTCATAAGAATTGTCGCTACCTCGTTCGAACCGACGAGTCAGTCAGCAAGTGCTGAGGCCAGTCAGTGTAAAGAGAAGCCAGTTTAGTGAGTGTATCGTCGAAGCCCGTTGTTTTTGAGACAGAAAGAATTGTAAAACTGTGAGCAGCATTTGTCTCAATGCTATTGAACAGAACAGCACTGAGTTGCAAGGTGACTACGAATTGTAAGTTGTATCAACGATAAAATGGAGAACTGTTTTGTGATTCAGTTTTTAAGGGGAAGAAAGTGACAAAAATATGTAACCGAATTAGTCATCTGTCACAATATTAAGGCTTTGCGGGGACAAATTATAGCCTTGCCTATAACTACAATTAACTTTCATTTCCACTTAGAAAAATTGTCCATTTTGTAAACTAATCCTAGTTTTATACATATTTTGCAGTACTTTGATTAGATGCCTGGAGTACATTTTATTTTCTATTATTTTCCAAACCAGATTTCTGTTTTCTGTCTTATGCCTTTTCTGATGCAACATCCGAATTCTTATACGTATTCACATCGACAGCATCTATTATGGAAAACGTTCTGCGCACGTAGCGTCTCTGCCGGAACCAAGTTAAGAGGTTGAGTTCTAAATGAAAATATTAGGGTCACAAGTCTTTTCGCTAGAAAGGACACGATAACACAAGAGAAAAATCTTGTCAAGAATCTGACCCGAAATATTTTGACTCCTCAGATCACGAAAACATTGTTTTCAGCTGGTGTACTTGTCCACCTTTATTATTATTATTATTATTATTATTATTATTATTATTATTATTATTATTATTATTATTATTATTATTATTATTATTATTATTATTATTATTATTATTATTATTATTATTATTATTATTATTATTATTATTATTATTATTATTATTATTATTATTATTATTATTATTATTATTATTATTATTATTATTATTATTGAGCTCGTAAATGTTTTGGGGATTACTCAGAAAAAGTTTGCGCTAGACAGTGCATAAAATACCCTGTGTTGCACTTACAAGCCTTTTTCTACTCTTTTTTTACAAACGATTCTTACAACTTCTTCTATCTACCGAAATTAGAGACTCATTTGTACTTATTGTATTTGTATTTATTATTGTATTAGGATATAGTGCGGTCTTAATGGTCTTTTTTTCTGCATCGGCTTCTTGAGGCTGATGACAGTGGGGCTCAAAGCGAACATTAAGGTTTTGCTCAGGTACTTTTGTCGTAAATTTTCATAAATATCTCCCATTCCATTTACTGACGTAAACATTTGGGTTATTGCAAACTTTGTGTATTTTTCAGTGAAACAATGTATTTATTCCCTATACCAGCAGACTAATGATTTTTTTTCGAAGTTGTTATATTCCTCCGCAGTTGTTGGACCAAGTGCGGTTGTTTTTCATATTTATCTTTAGTTATTTTCTCTCATTTCCTGTGTGTATTTCCAATGTCCAGTATTTAAGAGCACGTGGATTGTACGGTATTCCCGAAGGAGATTGCAATGTTTTTATTGCGTTTCTTTATTCATTTCGCGGAGATAATATTGCAGTTCCGTACTAATGTGGCAGTGAAACCCCAGTAGACATTACTTTGCTTTTTTCAGCCCCTTCTGGTCTCACATTGTGTTAGCGAAATGAGGAATTATAGCTCTTTCGGGCAAGTATAGAACAAATATTAAAATTCCTTTAATTAGTATAAATGATATTGAAGAGAATCCCTCGAATGCACCTGGACTAATGCCAGGCGCTCATTTGTCTTCATTATATTTTGTTTACAAATCAGATATGCCCAGCTTTGAAGCCACAGAAATTGACAACAGCATATTTACCTCGCGTCACAAATCGGAATTACGTCTTTGTTTCCAAACGTCCAGAGTTAATGCTTCGGTAACTCGGGGACATTTTTTGCTACTTTAATGCAGTCTTGTTAAACGAAAGCCGCATAGAAACTCCTTCCTATTTGCTTTCTCTACAGCTTAGCTAAAAGATAGAGGACAGTGGGTCCAAATGTTGATATTGAAATTTCACTGGAAATGGTTCGATGAATGCTGAATGAAAGAGGAATACCAGTTAGATTAATGACATTGGTTTTTTTTTTACATCTGTAACGTTTAACACATTGGTGAAGTATTTTAATCCAAAATTACTTTCTTTAAATTACTACGAGTATATTACTCCCAGATTCATTTTCTCTTGAATCGATTTTCTAATCTGTAGTTAAGGCACTCCGGAACTTACTAATGTTAGATTCCTGATTTAGTGTACCGTTTCTCAGGATTTACTTGAAATATAAATACGAAATTTTGTAGACTTGTTCTTAGTAACTGTGAACAGTTTGACATGGGCTTTTCAAAATAAGACACGTACTATATTAATTCATCTTTTTCGCTTCGGGTTGCAGCTGAACAACATTTTCAATCTTATTTTTAGCTCCAGCTCATAAAAAATGAAATTTACAAAAAGCTCATGTTAAATTACTGACATGTTCATGACTAGGAGAACCTGAGAAAAGGCACATTTTATGGAAAAAATACGAGTTACGAGAAATTACCTCTTAAAGTGTGTCAATACATTCGTGGTCTGTGTGCTGGATTTACATATAATATGAATATAATAATAATATAATAATTGGAGTGCCTCTAGTTCTGCAATAGACAACAACATTGGACTGCTTTTAACAAGATCTACATTTTATATAGTAAGATTTCTTCTATCACTAACTGTTTATCGTTATGCAAAAGTCATCTAGAGTAAACAGGACTACATATGCTATAGTCATAAAAAGATCTCAAATATATGGAATTTGAATCAAGATTGTTTGAGCCATTTTTTAAAAAATCAGGATTTTCAAAAAAAATCCACGTAAAGGGTCATTTAGGGTGGAGGAATTTTCTTCAGAATCTTCGTGTCGCATCCTTGAAAGATATTATTGAACGTAAGTATCAACTTTAGTGTTAACCAAATTTTCATTTTTGAATTATGCTGTTCACAGACACACACGCGCGCGCGCATACACACACACACACACACACACACACACACACACACACACACACACACCCACCCCCCCCCCCCACACACACACACACACACACGAATCTTTTTCTAAAAATCCTCTTTGGATTCAGGTGGCCTCAAAACATATATTTCCGGTGAAATCTGGACAGCGAATTTTTGGGTGGAATACAAGACTTCCCCTACTAACTATACGTGGTAGAGAAAGTAAAAAAGATTCATCCATCTAAATCTCCTCTTTAAGTGGACAATTTTTTCCTTAGATTTTGTTTTTTCAAGATTTGCTTGAATTACAAGATATGCTGATAGCAAATGATGTGTATATATTGAATATTCTGTGAAGTTGGCTTCATTCTGGATTACTGTTGCATAACTAGGAAAGTGAAGGAGAGAGAGAGAGAGAGAGAGAGAGAGAGAGAGAGAGAGAGAGTCTTGCTACACAAAAATGTGTAGAGTTTTGCGGAGTTAACCACTTCTAATATATTCCCTGTTACTGGTTTCAATTTTCTAGTACTTAACAATGACGATGTTCCATTTGAGAGCATTATTATATTTTTCTCCCTGGTCATGCAAAGAGCAAAGTGTCAAACCATCGCATAGCGACTAGCTCTTAAAGGATTTGGTTGTCGATTAAGCCTACTGTATTCCCCTATTCGCATTGTACAGCCGCTTCCAAATGTTTTGCGATGCACTTGGGACTCACCGTGGAGACGGAAGGGGTAAAGGTTATCGAGTAGTCAGTCCAGGCCAGAGCCGTCTCACGTGGTTTATCTGTCGCACAATTTGATAGCCGTAATGCTAACGTTTTGCTGTTTCAACAAAAGAAACTCTCATGGCGACTAACTTCTTTGGACTTCGCTGTAAAATAGCGATCATTAATTGGGTTCTAGATCACTGAGGATAGGAATGTGACATGTACACAAACGCACGCACGCGCACGCACGCGCGCACGCGCACGCGCACACACACACACACACACACACACACACACACACACACACACACACACACACACACACTTTCCACCAAGCTTCTGGGCCTTTCCTAATAATTCTGCGTTTAAGAACTAAAAGGACGTAATAGGCTAGTATTAAAATATTGGCGAGACAAATATTAAGACAATGTAAAAAAACATGTAATTCTACTCAAAACGCGGGGTTAATGACCTTTATGGTTCAGCACACCTAAATCCCATTCTCTCTTTGTCAGCAAAACCGCTAAAACCATTTGAAAATATATTAATAAATAAACTAAAATAAATTAGCAAATAACCATGTTTTAATGCCAAAGAATAATTTGCGTTCAGAGGATTTTGTAATCATCTCTTTGTCAATGGAGAAACTGTATAGGTATCCAAAATAAATAAACCTATTTTTCTATCCGATTTTTCGTGAAATAGCTGTGTTATGATTATCACATGTCATTATAATTATTATTAACGAAAAATTGATTATATTCATTGTCTTTTTTAAAACCCTTTGTTTAAAATAGTTATAAAACAACAGCACTACGAGAAAATGACATTAATTTTTTTAAACGTCTGGGGAAAGGATGCGCCGAGTTCTTTCGTTTGGACAGAATAAATAAGTATAGAACAAGCTATTTAGTTTGTTGTTTCCTTACCAGAAACTGCCCCGCTTGCCTCACCTTAGACGACTGCATGCGAATGTAAATAAACACGTGCAGTAACCCGCCCCCAGGACAGGCACAATTAGTCGATAAGAAAATTCTCCTTAGTTTCCCCTCAACACCTCGCACCCATAGGAAAATATCTGGAACCGGCTGTAGGTACTATAAGGACGTGTTTCTGCTATTGTTTAAGAGTCTAGATAGAAAAATGAGTAGAACAAGTCATGCGAATGCATCACAGTACATTATTTTCTGTTTGGAAATGTTACTCGTGTGATTAAGTACATGTCTGTTGTAGATTTAATCACCATCTCCGGACACGCTTAGCTGGTTCCTCACATTTGGGGAGATATTGCAACAAGTTGCCGCAACTTACTCTTGCCTCTGACACATCTCGTATTGTTCAGTTTTACGCCTCGTTGAACACGAATAAAGGGGAAGCTCTTGACAATGTAGGATTTACCGAATATTGTCAAAGAAAGGAAAAGAAAAAAGAATGACATTACATTCACGTCACACACTTGAGTTTTACGGTGAAAAAACTTGGCAAAAGTAGTTGTCATCTAGAACAGACTACACCAGAAATACATGTTACTGTGCAGTGCATAAGTGCATTATTGGAGAGCGAAGAAGAGCTTGAAAATGGGATATAGAGTCGAGTATTTTATAACTCCTGCATTATCGCATGTGTGTTGCATATATTGTTTACTTTCCCTGTTATATATGTAGGTACTTAACCCTCATTCAAAGTAGAACGTCGCGAGTTTGATTCCAGCGTCTGCAATAAAATGTAGCTATAGTTAAGGATGGGGAGGGACCACGTAAAATAATCAGTGAGATGATATAAGTATATGATGGAGCTACATTAGAGTACAATTACATGTATATTGATTTTTTTTAAAGGCGTACAATAATACTGAACTAAATTCATACATTTATGATATAAGTAGTTACCAATACCTTTATGTTATTCTAAAATACCAGTATATTATGAAAATATTTAAAAAAAACTCTGTTACAATGTTCCAAAACTTTGGCTAAACATCTTTGTTGGCAAATGCAACACTATGCAATAGAGGGTTAAAGTAAGTACTGCAAATATTGTGTTTCAAAGAAAAACTCGCTACTCATATTTCACCGGAAATGTTTGTTTTGAGATTCTCTGTCGCCCCGCCCCTAAAAGAAGGTTTTGTCTATGAACAGCTTAACTTAAAAACGATGTCGGTTAAATACCGAACTTGGGATTTAAGTTCAGCCTCTTTCAGGATGCTACAGGGATATGTTTAAGGAAATCCCCCACCGCAATCCACCCTTTCCATGGAAAACTTTTCGCAAATTTTGATTCTCTCAAACATCGCTGACGATTTTGATTAATATAGGTTTAAGATATCTTCATGATAAATGAAATGAATATCTTGAATTTTCTGGGATTAGCTCTGAATGGTTTTTGCTTAGGGAGGCTTCGGTGAAATTTGAGCAAAAATAATGAAAAATCCTATTTTTCAAGTTTTGCCTTAAAACTATGGCTGTACCTTGTACTTCCAGAATTTATCGTCGCTTACACCGCATCGCCATTTAAAAGGCTGTTACGTCACGATTTAAATGCCTATGTGCAGGTGGGCGTGGCTCCTGAAATACATTCCATATACCTTATCGACAAAATCGCGTACAATTTTGAAGTTTAAATCAGGCGATCGATGGTGGATGTAAGCAGAGACATCATGTGGGATTTTCTGCAAACATTCATCCCGGTAAAATAGTGCTAAAGTATGGCGAAATATTTCTCTGTGTGCACGTAATAACCACGTGGTTGTGTTTGTTTGAATTTGGTAAAATAATGTTTGTTTTTAAAAAGAAATTGTAAATTACAGTGAATCCAGCTATTGCTACTCTATGTAAGGGAAAAGGGTCAGGCAGTAAAAGAATTTGTAATGTTATGGATAAGCAAGATTAAAGCAGACTACAGTAAATAGATTTAAATCAGAAAATAAGTTAAACAGTAGCAAAACTTAAAGAAGAAGAAGCTAAACAGCTGAAGGTCCTTCATAACGTCCAGGGGAATACTAAAGCAGTAAACATATGTTGTCATGCACTTAAAATTTGAAAGCAATTTTTCTTCACTTTCCATTTTTTTTTACATTTTTTAATGTTCAAAGTATTCGTTCTAGTGCAATTGTTAATAGATGTCTGAAATTTTTCACACATATTCTTCATAAAACTTGGTATTTTTAATACTGTATATATAGTAGTTTAATTGTTATTGAATTTTTATTTTGAAAATTATTAATAACTTGAAGAAAAATGGCAATCAGTATACTCAATGATTTTTTTCTCCAAAACTGTTTGACATAGCTAAATAAAAATACCAGGTTTTGTAGACATAATCAAAAGAGACACCCGGAGTTTACGGAGTTTACAATTAATATTGTTTACGAAACATTTCTTATACTACCTAAAAATTGCAGCAAAAAAGTGAAATTTCGTATACCCACTAGCTATGCTTTGGCACACATGCGTACAAATTTTCACATCATTGTGATAACAATTTTATATTTTAGTCGTTTTCACAGATGCCTCCTCGTAACTGGTAAAGTGCAAGAGATAGAAAAAATTAACTACACAAAAAAGTAGATCTTACTATACAATTTAGGCCTTTTTTGTGAAGATGACCATTTCGGGTTATTCCTTACTATTGCTTTGGATTTTGTAATACTTATACTTTTCTCAAATAGGAAGTCGTTACTCGTTTTTTAATGTTCTGATCATGCAAAGAACTAGAATTTCAAAGCCGTCACACAGCGATCAGCTCTTATAAAATTTGACTATCGCTTAAGCCTACTATATTATCCTACTTCCATTGTATCTATAAGGAAAACGTAATAAAATTACAAATCTTTAAGAACTGGTCCTTATGTGTGTATAGTAAAATTGAAATCGATATCAAAGAATATATAGCTAAATCCATGTATAGAAATAACATAATTTATGTGCTTTAACGAGATCATCTTTTGCATAGTAAGATTTTGTGCATCGCTTGCGGTTTGCGGTATTTTAGAATGAAGGAGACTTCAGAGGTTCTTCCCAGACATTCCAAGCCTTTGAAGCTCTTGAGAGACAGAGAGCAAGGATTGAGAAAGGACAGAACAGTTATGAGTTGCAAGATCACGATTAATTCTTTATTGTGTTAACAATAGAATAGAGGGCTGTGTTTTTGTTGTGATTTGGGTTTAGAAGAGAAATAAAATGACAGAAAAAGTTACTGCACTTGTAATTCCCCATCTTCCATACTTTCTTACTGACTTCAGGAGTAAAATCTTCCTCCAAAAAATGTGAATCTATATTTCCCCGTTTATATTGTCTGCAGAAACATCCACCCTCTGGTTTAAGGATAACAATGCCCGCACTTAGGCAGAAATTCTGTACATAAACATAATCTAGGAACAAAACATTTGATTCTATGTGGACACTTCCTGGACCTTCTTCAAGAAGCTATTCTTCCCAAAACAAATGCGGCCGCACCAAGAAGGAAAAACCAATCGAGGGTGAAGGAAGACTGTGCTGTTCTCACAGACGCTGCTAAAAGAGGGCTAGCAAATAAAAAGAGAAGAAGTTTGCGAGAAGAAAAGAACCGAGGAAGTAGGAAGACTTCTACGGTAGTTCTTCAGACACTTTCCGCTTGATTTGTGAGGACACCCATAAAAAAGGGAGAATAATGGTCCCAATGTACAAAGTGTCATCATCCTTATTATATTGTATAGACTGCCTGCCACTAACAATAAAAATACTTCGTCTACAAATGAATCAAATTAACTACGTGTCATTGCATGGAGGTTATAACCGTGTCGCAGAAAACAAACGAGCTATTGAAAGGCATTTGTTTTACAACACATTTTAGTTTTCTTTGCTCCCAAATTACTATTTGAAACAAAGGCATCGTTCGTGCACAGAACAAAAGGAGGAAACAATAACAGTATAAGAATAAACATCAAGAAGCTGTAAGTAAAATTCTGTTGAGATAGTTTAGAAAGGTTATCAAGTGTGTCCAATACAAGCTATGGACCCGTGTTTTAATTTGCCATCATTACCTTTTATTACCTAATAATAGACATAAAATACTGGTTGTAAGGCAAGTTTAAGAGCACTATTTCTGCAGAGAAAGCGTCTTGAAATAAAATTGTACCCTGTTGCCGGATGAAAAAATTCAACCTGAATGAAACGCGCAGCCTATTTCCAAAACTGACCGTGATTATTTTGTTGCATAATAATATGCCAGTTATTGTTATGCAAAAGGTGGTCACGCGTATCTGCAACGGAATGTTTACAGAACATCTGATGTTTTGCATCTGCACGTATTTCTCTGCTCCTGTACAAACTGTTCTTACAAACACTATCTAGCTCATGCTAATCCAGATAAACATTTGCAGAAATTATATTATTGCTAATTTTCTTGTAGGTGTAAGGGAAGGAGCACAGTTGGTTTTAAGCCAGTCAAATATTTTAAGAGCACAGCTGCTTACTATGTGTGGTGGGTTTTAGACTCCATTTTCTTTACATGTCCGGGTCATAATGCAAAGATGAATCAATTCCCATTTGAGAAAAGAATTAGCATTGGAACACTGAAACATAACCTAGAATATCTGGAAGTGAGCGAAAAGGACTTTTTATGTCTTTCCTAGAAAATTCAAGATGCACATTTCATTTGCCATGAAAATATCTTAAACATTTGGTAATTAAACAAAACTTATTAGTAATTTTTTTCAGAAAATCAAAAGTTTGTAAAAGTTTTACATGTAAAAAGGTTAATCCCCATGCCCCATAGCACGTAACTGCCTTACGTGGTTTATATTACCTTATTTCTCGTATTATTATGTTATTATAATTATAATAATTCAAAGTTTATGCTCTTAACATATTGTACAAATAGCCCCAATATTTGTTGACGTCACAGTGGTTTTCTCCACTTCTGGTTCTCGCCTTGAAGACACTCCGCTGCCGATCCAATATTGGGCACTCCCTTGAACAGGAACAGCGGTTTGTTCAGTATTATCGTAAGGACATCAGGATTTTCAGAAATCCCAAATCGGAGTAGTAGCATCTTTGTTGCAAAGGATATTTTTTTAAAAAGTCTTTTTGCCGCATCCTAGGAAGACGCAGAACATAAATATAGTAGAACCGCGATAACTTGCCTCTCAATAACTCGACGCCTTTTTTACTTTAATATTTTTAATTTGTATCGTTATAAACTTGACTGTAATAATTATCCACTATGTGATATAAACAGTAGTTATAGGTAAATTTTAAATAGTATGTATATGTATACAAGCTACCGCATCCTCCCACACAGCAACAAAAGGGCTGACCACATATTGACCTCTGATATCTAGAGAGAACACAAGCTGCCGGCAGATCATTGTCACGAAGTCAAAAGCTTGCTGCTAATAATTACATAGCACAAACGCTTGTTTGAAAGGTTTGAAGGTTTATTGATTTACCCAGTATGACGTGGTAAGCTAAACTTTCAGTTACATATTTCAGGCTTACTGTTAGTGTAGTGCTGAGTTGTGTTTGTGCCAGTTAAAATGTCAAACGACCAAAATAGACAAGTTAAAATGCCAATGAAAATTAAATTGGATACTTTAAAGAGACCGGACGAAGGCGAACATATTAATAAGTAACACATTTTAGGATACGTTAACTTTTTCTTTTTCCTTCTTCTTCTACTTCAACTTCTCTGTTCTACCACTATCAGGTAGTGTCAGGGATTGCCTTGGGTTCCAAGGCTCACACTTTCCTTTTGTAACCGACTTTACTTAAGGTGGATTAGCCCAACACATAAGGTCCCTATTTTGTCCGAGAAAAGACAGTTGAAAGTGGCATCTGTGTATCCAGAAGATGTGTTATACGTCATGTTTTCAAGCTTAATTCAAGATCAAGAATTCCTCAGGGCAATTTACCTCGATAATATTAATCATCAGTACCGCGGGTACTAGTGTGAGTATCAGCAATAATTTGTATCTTGCTTTTACTCAATAATAATAATTCAAATAGAATCTAACCACAAAACACGGCCACCATCAGCATCTGTGGCCTGCCATATGCTAGCGGGTTGAAAACAATTGCCGCGCAATTATTCAAGGCTGGCTACAGAACAGTCTTAACCCAACTTAATGTTTGAACCTAACCCAAAGAAAACCATGACATCTAGTTCCCAGCCTAGTTAAGCGTCAGCTATGCTAACTCTTCCGAAAAAAGGAATAAGCGCTAATCATTGAATCTCACCATGGACTTACAGTTAGACTATGTAATGACAATAAGTAAACTAACCGATGCAAGCAACATTCGGTATATTTCACGCATTTGCAATGCCAGAATATGTGTATCTCTCAAGTGTCAAATTGGCCGAAGATTTAACATCAAGTTACATTGTAATACAAGTTAATAGTATATATTGCCAACTAAGACCGGCAATAACACCAAATAAGAGGGTCGTACTCTCAAACGTGTGGCCTATCATACCTAATGATACAATACTTAAGGAATTAAATGAATGTGGAGTCAAACCAGTGTCCAATATTACCTATATAAGGGCAGAAATAAACGAACCTGGGTTTTCCCATATCCTGAGCTTTAGAAGACGTCTCTCCAGATGATCTTGCCAAGTTACCTCTTAGCTTTCACAAACTATTGGATTTACGCCACTTCCGACACACCCACCTGCTTTTTGTGCAAACAAGAAGGGCACCTCTATAAATACTGCAAGCATTATTTTGATCTGCATCTCATAGTGAAGAAGAGAATACAAACAAGGAGAAAAATGCTTCGGTACCAAAAACCCAACCTGAATGCCACACAGCAGCAAAGGAGCCTGGCATTTTCAATGTAAAACGCCCTGTCCCAACTTCCTTCCCTAGCGAAACTTGCATAGAAATAACTGCTGATAAAGTAGCATCACTTGTTGGCCCGCTAGAACCCCAGAAGATCTTCCTGAGGATCGCGATGGTGAAGAAGAGTTTCAATCTCAGATAAATCATACTGTTAGAGGGTAATAAGAACAGAAATAATAACTTCGTAAGCAGAATTACTGAAACCGGTCAAATCTGTCATGGAAGCAGAACCTCGCAGCTTTACTCTCAATTTTCTCCAACCCAAAAGTTCTTTGAAAACACTGTAGACAATACTGATGCAGGTACACTGACTCCCCAATACATTAACGATCTAGAAACTCTTCAGAATACACTCAAAAAACTTCACCTGTACTATGCATAACGTAAAATGAAAATCAGGCGTACTCAAGTTCTGAAAAAGCTACCAATTCCACAGGGTATAAATGAATGCAATGGACACTTCTATAGGTTAAAGGTTATCTGTCCTTTATTCCACATATAGTATAGCTGGAGCGATCTGAAACTCCCCAAGAGGTCAAAATTCCCTTGAATATAACAAGGATACCCTCCTGCCAGGGTATCACAGGAAATGACCGATGAAGCCGCCAAGGGACTCCTGCAACATACCAGCGAGTGTACCAGATAACCTTAAAAATCTCTAATACTACATTTTCTTAACAACTTTGTCAACTTGTTTGTACTTCTGTATACCAAGGCGTCGCGATATGACAGTTGTTAAAAGCGACGATAAACAAATAAATACTTACCTGTTTTATCCCCAGGGCACTCGGGTAGATCCTCAGTTTTTGAGGTTGGGATTGCCCATTTCCTCCCAAACCCGAAAGGTTTCGGTTTTCCCGCCAATATTCTGGTGGCTGTTTGCAGAGGTTTAGCACTGGGCGATGGGGTCGCCACTTTTTGTTTCCTATATTGTGTAATTTATAGTATCATGTTATGAGATGAAAATAACAGACCCCTTACTCTGTGAAAGTCGACATTTCGATAATCGAAACCTTTCAGTCCGCATTAGTTCGAGTTCTCGGGATTCTACTGAATCAAATTTGATGCTTAACCGCCTTTTCTTCTTTGAGTTATGCCGTTTAAGACACAACATTTTGACACACGGACCTTTTTCTAAAAATGTGTTAATTCTTCCAAGGAGTCTCTAAACTTGTATTTCAGGGGCAATTTCGGTATCAAATTTTTGGGTGGAATACAATACTACTGCTATTTGTTTAAGTACATGCCAGAAATAGTAAAAATGTGTTTTCCAATCAATCGAGATTGGAAAATGTTACGTTTACCACAGAGTGTGGTTCACCATTAGTGGCGTTTTAAGAATCTTTGCAGAGCTGTCAGATGTATCCTATTGGCACACGTTGAAGAACACGGAAAAATTCGTTCGATTAAAGTGAACTTAATTCTACCGCGGACTGTGCCTTTAAGGATATGGAACCACCCAAGCTGTAAATCACGCCAAATGAATCCGCAAGTATAAAAGGAAACACTAGCATCCATTTACCAACCGAAACAGCAAAGCACGTAAGATTAACTCTGTTTCAGGACTTGAATTTTGCATGCAAAAGAAAGAGAAAGAGCTAAGTTGGAAACAAAGAAAATAAATTCCAGATTTATGTTCCTTGGAGCAGAGTTACACGAGCGAAGAAAGCTCGCTAAACGCCAACCTTGAGTCTGGAAGCACGAGGTGCGAGGGAGAGGTGAAATAAAAAGGAAGAAGGCAGAGTTGAGGAATTCGTTGAAAATGGCCGCCGTTGGCGCTCTGCCGGCTCTTCTCGCAATGAAATAGTTTGGAAATCATTGAATTGTAAATAGTGTTGGCGAGCAGAGGGGCGAAGTGCGCCTAATTGATGGGGCACTTCAAACATTAATCCGGGCGGTGGAGATCACGTGTTGGCTCCAAATGGAAAATTGCTCCCAACGTGTAGCTCCTCCCCATGCATAATGGAGAACTTGTGGGCGGAGAGAGCTTATGGATGGTTGCTCCGATGAGCAATAAGACATTTCTTGAGATGGTAGAGGCAAACCGTCCGTGCAACAGCTCCTCTTGCAAGAGTGTGATCGGACACAAGTTCTAAATCGCTATTTCAGATTTGCTGGGTGAAACTGCAGGAAAATAATGTAGTGCATACTTGGTTTTCCTCTCCAATCAAGTGAAGGAGTGCATTGGTTGTTGACGGCCGAAAGTTTGTGGAGAATTGCGATGAAATCTTAGCGATGACCATCTAAAACCCGTTGTGCTTTCATTAACCCCAGCATTGCCAAGTCATATTCATAACTTAGATTAACAAGGTACTTTGTGACCACCACCAGTAACAAAATGTCTGAGCCATTTTTAAAACAAATTTACTTTAAAATTGGGTATTATACCATGCCATGTTTATGAAGGTAATAGTCCTATTTGACATTGTTTAACTATTCCTTTCAACTTTTTACATGACTCACATTATTTCTGAAGTGAGACTTTTGCTGATTGCGGATTCTTGGATAAAAAACATAAATTAAGACATCAGAAGAGAGTTGGGGATCCAGAGGCCATATAAATAATAACTGAATACAGAAGAAAAGATCATGTGAACAAAATGAACAAAGGTCGAACACCACAAATAATACAAAATTATAAACAGGTAGGAGTGTCGACAGACCGCGAATTAGGACGACGGTTAGTTTCCTTGAAGACGAAACAAGCCACGAGGCTTATGTCTTAATAATTAGACGATGATGGAAAAATGAATAATGATGCATAAATAAATGAAAATCAGCTGTGGTGGACGATTTAATCATGGACAATGTTTTTAGGATTTTATCAGTCGATGTTTTTGTAAAGCCTTAAAGGATAGTCATCAAATGTTACTTTACGGTGTGGATTTCAGATGTGTAGATACACTGTGTGAGTAAGGTTAGTTTGTTTTTACCCAATATTTTTTTTTTTTTTTTTTTTTTTTTCACACATGACTTTTAACGATTTTAACTAAATCAGGTATTTGAAATGGGAAAGAAGTGCATTTTTTTGCAAAAGTAAGTTGAAATATAAATTTTGTTTCTCACTCTTCAAGCTAACGTGACGTAAAGCAGAAGCTGGTCCTGTATTAAGCGTGACTCCCACAGCCGGTTAAGGATTCCATTAATTTGAAAAGATAAATAAGTCCAGGACTAATTTCTCCTTTATACTCAGAGCATTAATGCTGGTTAATTGCTAAGAGCTACTGGATTCATTAATTGTTCAATAGTGTGTGTTGGTAATACTGTCATCAATGATTACATCTACGGCAATGTGTTGGTAATACTGTCATTTAGTGATTTTATTTCTGTTTTCAACTAGTAGTGTAGTGGATATTGCAACATTATTAGCCATTTTTGTGCTACATGTTATGAATAGCTCTGAAGGTGATTCTTCAAGAAAAAATAAGAGGTGTTTGAAGTACTAGGAAACACTCAAATGGTTTCATGGCAGCAGTAATAGATACTGAAGATGTCATGGACTTAAAACCTGGTGGCAGAATTATTTCAAGAAGACAACAAAACCTATTACTCATCCTGGTAGTTCTCACTGTGAGCCTGGGCTCACAAGTATGAGCATCTAACCAGCGATAGAAAACACTTTGGTTACCTGGAGACACGTGAATATATTGATATCATTATCCAGCACACTTTCAAGTTGGTAAAAGGGTACACTAGTTAGATCTACCATCCCGGAGAGTATATGGATCAGTTACTATCCCAATAAATAATAAGAAGATAGCAGATGTTGAAAAAATATTATCATACATTCCAGATGAACATCTGCACTTCTATCAGAAAATCATGACATGCCCAAAACTGATTATCTGTAGAAACTAACGCTAAGTGTGTTTTCTAATCTCATGAGAGATTATTAACAGAATACTTTGTTTCATAAACCTTCAAGTATAGGTATCAAGAAGTTCCAAAACATTCTTACACTTTGCATAACACTAATTATTTTATAAAGGAAAGGAGTCAAAAGGAGGATAGTTCTTCATTTGTTATATGTTAACCGTGCAAAGAGGAGTTTTAACGCTTTGAAAGATTTTACGTGTCCCAAAGTCTACTGTATTCCCATATTCCCCTTGTACCGACAAGAAAATCAGGAGTAAGATAATTTCTTCAAATGTTTATCTCAACTAACATGAAGAAGATATAGGAATAAGACTTTGTAGGAATAGTTGCTACAAAAGTAGAGAAAGTTATGTGAGTGCAACGTCCTCCGATGTATAAGAACCCGCGACCTCGAGAACCAGAAGCTAGCATGTTACCCCTAGATCATGGAGGACGACATAGAAGAGTGAGTAGAGAAAATCATGTGAACATGTGAATGTATCTGAATGTCAGATTTCTTTTTTCTTTTTCCCCTAATTGACGTGACAGTGGATTTCAAAGGGCAACTGAAGAGCAGAAGAACAGTTTTTCGCATTCAGTCTTACTCTGGCAATCTGCTGTTCAATACCAGAAGTTATACTAATTACATTTTGATAATACGCGTATGTCAGTGTCAATCCTGTCTTTCGCAAGTTTATTGCAACATAGATTTGTACTTCAGTTTCTGGACCCACCGTGTGCAACAAACGTTAATACAGCAGTTAACCACCTTTCCTGGCTACGAATAGCAAACATTTGTTAAAAAATTGATGCGTTGCACTTACATGACTTTCTCTACTCTTGTACTAACCATTCTTACAAACTCTTATTCTTCTACCTTCGTCTTAGTTGAGATAAACATTTGTACAAATTATCTCATTGCTCATTTCCTTGTAGGTGCAAGGGGAATATTAAAATACAGTAGGCTTTGTGCGATAGTCAAATCTTTAAAAGCTTTGAGATCCCGTTCTCTTTGCACACTTAACATATAAAAAAACGAACAACGATGTTCCATTTCACCAAAGCTTTGTTTTCCGAAACTCACACAAATAACAAGGAATATCTCCAAAGTGGTTCACTGTACAAAAACATTTATTCAGACATAAATAATGTATTTTGGCGAAATCTACATTTTTTGTATGGTAAGATTTTGTCTATCTCATAGGTTTACGAGTAATTCAAAAGTCATCCAGAGTAAACAGGACTACATGGGCTATAGCCGGAAAATTCAAAATATACACTTCATTTGTCATACGAGCATCCTAAACATATGGCATTCTAATTCAAATCGTTAGAGCCATTTTCAAGAAAATCAAAATGTGTCTCAAGGATGCGACACGAAGATTCTGAAGAAAATGGCCCTATCCTAAACTACCCTTTGACTGGAAAATTTTTATTTTTTTGAAAAGATAATTTGTACAAATGTTTATCTCAACTAACACGAAGAAGATATAGGAATAAGAGTTTGTAAGAATGGTTAGTACAAGAGTAGAGAAAGTCATGTGAGTGCAACACATCAGATTTTTTTATAGGTTTGAAAATCAAAAATTAAAATATCACAAGTTTTATTCTATAAACTCTAATTGCCCAACAAACACCAGCAATCTCAGGCAGGAAGAAACATGATTACCTACTTTTAAAGTAATTTCTTTGCTAATTATTATTTATAAATGCCAAAAAAACTTAATGCTTGTGTTTTTAAACACACAAGCCGTGCGTGGGCAATGTTTAAGAGGTGGTGTCAGGACTGAAAAATTCAATGCCATAGCCGGGATTTGAACCACGGTTCTTCCTCTTATCGAGCGGCTGCTCGAACCATTAAGCTACCATGGCCAACTTGCCAGTATGACATTGATCCATATGAAGATCCGTGGTTCAAATCCCGGTTATGGCATTGAATTTTTTAGTCCTGTTTCCACCTCTTAATTTCTTTGGTTTCGTGAACTTTGAAAATATTTTTAAAACTTTTTTGTGTAATTAATTTGTTTATAGCTAAACAAACTTCAGATTTTAAAACCAGAGGCTGAAGTTTTCAGCACATGCTGGAAATAGTCTAGGAGCATAACACAACATTTAATTCGCATGGAGCAGATAGTGTAAAGTCCAGAAAAACCAATATTTGTACACATCAGATTACCTGTTCGGCGTGTTACCTGCTGCATACGTCACACCTTCTTTTCGCTGAATTTGGGTGTTTTTTATAGCCCTTTTTGGCCCATATTGTGTTCAAGTACTGCCGAAAATTTAAGCAGAAAAGCGGCGTTTAAATGCATGGCATTTAAAGCTTGCTCCAGATCTTTAAAAAATGGCGGAATCTAAACATTTTCACTGCCAACCGATGACTGAAGGTTTGGTGTACATTTATATGCATAAATCTAAAAATCGCCAATTTGATAATTTTCGATCATATTTCACTCCCAGAGCCCCTTAAGAAGGCACTTGAAAAACTTTTTGAGTGACCCTCATATCTATGCATTTACCTACCTACCTTCTGGATTTCAATCAGACTGAATTAACTGTTAACAAGTTATCCAATCATTTAAAAGCTAAAAACTTCGACAACCTTTAAAAACAGTGCTTTAGTTGAGGATGACTAGGATTTCTCCAGGAAATATGCTCTATCAGGTGACAATTAAGTCCAGCAAAATGTTTTAAAAGGTCGACGAAGATTTTTATTTTTTGATTATCATGCTCCACTGCTTTAGATAGGTACTTATTTTTTATTTTATATCCAATCGTTGGTTAAGAACTACTGTAAATCCTTCTCTTATCAATGGAACCCCCCCCCCCAACTCTTCCTTATGACACAGGCTGCCTTGTCTGTGTGTGTGTTTTCTACTGAAAAGCTTAGGTGCAGCAGGGGACTGAAATACGCCCAGCACTAATGGGATTTCTAAGACGCCTCCCTTATGCTGTTCCCGACTCATAATGAACTGCGAGATCAGTCGTAACACTAAATACGATCATTCTGTTTTTAAGACTTCATTCACTTGGCAGAAATTAGGCAGTTGCTAGCTTCCCCCTTCTCTAATATATACACCGCTAATGAGACTAAGTGGAAGTCAAATACTACCACTCCGGTCCTAAAAGGAACAGCCAGAAAATTTAATTTTGCTGGTACGCTTCTGCTCCAGCTCGGTTGTCTTTCCCAATAAATCTCGCACACCCATTCCTTTCTTTCCTCCATCCTTCCGCCTTTTGCTTCCTTCCCATGTCCTCAGAAACTGTAACATTGCAAGCCAAGTTTTCTTCGTCACTGTTACTGTGCTAATACCCTACGAATGAAATACTTTATATTCCTCCCATTTTCCTCTTTACTGCGTTTTCCATGAACTGTGTTATGAACATCTTTTTAACTCTGTATTAAAGATGAAAATCCTAGAAACAGTATATTGCTATATAAGGAGGGTGGGTTTGACTGGACCAATGAAAATTTGAAAAGACGTGAGGCATTTGAGGGTTAGTAAAAACACGTGTATTGCATATAATTGTTGAGAGATAATTAGTAATTCAATATAGCGTATGAATGACATCTGAAATAATAACGTTGAAACATAACTTTCGTCTTTCCTTGGTGTCTTGATGATTGAACTTAATTGGTATATACCTAGCTAATTCGAAGCTTTGAGTGGTCGATATCAAATGACTCGAATTCTATGATCGATCTTCCCATCTGTAACAAAACTGAATCATTGGCGTTAACGAAGAAAGACATGTTACATTCAAGCCTTAAAATGAAGCGAATGTATAACGGCGAAATTGTCTTTTACTCGAAATGGAATAATTAATGCTTGCTTTGGTTAAACTTATGTTTCAGAATTTATTAAAGAAGAAAATGAAGTAGAAGTTGGATGCACTTCAGTTGTTTATCATGAAGAGAATGAGGTTACTATCCCCTAGATGTTCTGAGTTCCAACTTAAAGTTTATGATATAAAAGAAACTACTGTGGTATATTGAACATACACATAACGGAAGAATGGGATATGAGACGAATTATAGATTGGCATTCATTGCTACAATCCAGTAAAACACATCAGCAAAGACAAAGAGTTTTAACGATCAGAAGGGACACCATAATCATCCAAAATGAAAAAAAAAATTACAATATTCACTGCACTACATTCCTGTGAATCAAATGCATGTATAAAGTCTATGACTTACAGAGCAGGAGTACGAATGAGGTCAGTGACCTCTGCTACGCAACAATATGTTCTTTTGAAGTGCTCAACGGATCAACACCGTGGGTTCCGAACTTCAGTATGCTACCTCTCAGACCCAAAACCGAGGCCTTGTGAACCAGAATAAGTGAATATCTGAGCTCTGTCCATAGCCTTTGAAGATGTTTTTATTCTGTATTCTTATGTTTACTTTATGTAAAAGATCTGTAGAGACAGAAGAAGACCTAAAGGATTTGAATGACTATGATTCTTTAAATCCTAGTTGATTAAAAGTCAGTTCTTCACAATATTTGTGGGAGTAAACCTTACATTCAAGAAATAAGTCTTTGCTTTTAATCTGATAGAAAAATAAATTGATAAAGTCATATTACTTATAAAGACAATTTTTGTCTTCTAATTGCATACATACAAATTCACAAAGTCAAACCATATTGCTAGTAGGCGCAGTTTTCCTACATAGCTCAGTCAAGGACGTTGGTTCAAAGCCCGGAAGGTATGCCTTTCGCTTTGTCGTATTTCTAAAAACAAACTCGCACGCTGTGAAAATATGCTTTCGTTGAAAATCTATGTCTGCAGGGGTTGAACTGCATATTGTTCTGGCTAGGTATGAGAGGAGCCGTGAACTTCGAAGTGGTTATAACGGGGAGAGCGAGCTGGAAGATCCTTTGTTCGTTTCCCGGGCATAGTCTAGAATATATCCCATCTCATTAAGCCTATACAACAGCCTGGGTGAAACCGTGATTTCCACGGATTTTGCATGTAAATGGGCTTCACCTGCAAAAAAAAAAAAAAAAAAATTATTTTGTTGTTTAACGACGCTGTCAATTGCCAGGATCACATCAGCGTCGCCGGTGTGCCGGAATTTTGTCCCGCAGGAGTTCTTTTACATGCCAGTAAATCTACTGACATGGAGCTGTCGTTTTTAAGCACACTTAAAAACCATCGGTCTGGGCCGGGTTTGAACCCGCGACCTTGGGATCAGTAGGCCAGCGTCTAACCAACTGAGCCACCCAGACCGACTGCTTCACCTGCATATCGAAAACAAGGAGCATTTTAGAGTTAAAGTGCCTAGATTGGTCTAAATATGGCGTTGACTAGGAAAGTAAAGTGCTGTAAAATGCAAGGTTTCAAATACAGAAACGCCACGAAATTCTAAATGTATGAAAGAAAATGCAAAATTTGTACAAAACATCACTCCCCCTACATCGTCCTCCGTGGTCTAAGGGTAAACACTAGCCCAGCGATGTCCAACTCTGTCTCTTTAGAGACGCTTACTTAATTAGCTGCTATTCCGCACCTCCTCCTTCAGTAGGGGCATCAGTCAAATAGTTCCTGTGGCGGATACAAACAAGTGATTCCATGGATGACTTTTTTATAAATGGTAAACAGTGAGAAATAAAAAAAAGCTTACTAAATAAAATATGTGGATCCTATTAAAACTCACAATTTATGTCAAATACCTCTTGTTTATTTTGAGTGGACCATTTCCGAGATATTATTTATTATTTGTTTGAATTTGCCAATACTTACACTTTTCTCAAATAGGAATATGTTATTCGTTTTTTATCTCTTGGTCTTGCAAAGACAACGCTATTGTAAAGGCATCACATAGCTGCCAGCTCTTAAAAGTCTCACTATCGCTTAAAGCCTACTATATTTCCCCTACAATAATAATAATAATAATAATAATAATAATAATAATAATAATAATAATAATAATAATAATAATAATAATAATAATAATAATAATAATAATAATAATAATAATAATAATAATAAAGGTGCTTATGCTGATTAAAATGTGTAGATAGAGAAATAAGCATTTGCAAGAATAGTGTCTATAAGAGTGAGTATAGCTCTATATATATATATATATATATATATATATATATATATATATATATATATATATATATATATATATATATTTGCGCACAGAGTTTTTCCAAACTGAACTATCGCAGTAGGTTACGCGACGATCACTTGGTGTATCTTCTAAGACTATGCACTTCGACTTTGTCCCCAAATGTTGATACACTTCTTAAACGCAAGCACTATTAAAGAAGTCACAAATGAACATATGTTTATCGGATAAGATTTGAAAGTGCTTTCGTAAATCAAACGCAACGTTCATATAACCAAACCGCCACTGCAACATAAAGCACGTCTGAGTGTTGAAAGAGTGGCACAGTTCGCATAAAGTGGAAGGAGGTAAATCCGACCTTCCCTCTTTCGCAAACATTGGATATAGCTGCGTTAGCTTCTGGTTTCGAAGTTCGTGGGTTCAAACCTCTCGATGGATGGATTTTTTTTCGGGCGTAGAAATCCGTTAGCATGGCTTCGAAGGGAAATATAGCCCGTAGTCCTGTGTCGTACATTTACGGCACGTAAAAGGACCTCAATGTTAATAAAGAGGCCTCTGAGCAAAATTATGCGGCCTTTTACGCCCAGTATAGAATGGGATGCTAAAAAACACAGCAAAGAGCGTCCATAAATAAAAACAGAATTTCTAGTGATACACATTTAAATTTAGGAAGAGCCGCAAGAGCTGAAGGTTTATATCCCCTTATGGCTCATGTCCTCGGGAACAGAAAAAAATATAAAATGCTAAAGCAGAACGCTGCAAGTTACAGAAACGTGGGCTAAAAAATAATGAGCAAAAGTTTTTGAATGTTGCTCGTAAATAACACTTCTCCTTTGGAAAGAGGCGTCTGCAAAGTTGTGGTGCTCTGGTAAGTGAAGTTTCTGCTGCTGTTAAGCAGGTTAGTATCGACACGGTTACCATGGTAACGCTACTCTAATTGTCTGTCACTTCACTCTGCTGTGCACAGCAGCAAGGTCCTGAAAAATTCATCTCGCTCCCCGCCCGAGGCAGCCAGCCTCCGCGAAAAGGAGTCCAGCCGATCAAAAATCATATTACCTTTCCCCTAACACTGCGTGAATGCACATAAATCCTTGGCATGGAAAATCGGTTTTGACAAGTCAAAAGGAAGTTTTTTGTTTTTGTTTAAAACAAATGGCTGCCCTGATTTCTGTCAGTATAAAGTCCACCGTTTACACGGTTCTGCACTACCTCTGTGGGTCATTTTATTTTACTTCAGTTTGGGGTCCCGAATACAGAGAGGGCAGCTCCGTTATACAGTGTCTAGCAGAAGCTTAAGACCACTAGCTTATTTCACTTAAAACATTCCTGGCTTTTTAGTTATGTTACAAATATGACGAGGATGTATTAATAAATAAATTTGTCTCTTAGGGATCTATTTTTGGAAAGAACATTGTGCTAAGATATTTAGTTTTTGAGTTACTAATTTTTTATTGAAAGTTCGTCATTTAAAAATCCAACATTTCAAAGTGGATATTAATTTGTAGACACTAAACGAACCTATTAATCTTAGTGTAATTTTTTTTCAGATTTGTATAAAGCCAATGAACGTTTTGGTACAATAAAAAATATTTAAAATATCCTTATCATTTTACAATTTTTTCCATACTTATTGAAAATGGAATATAATTGACCAAACAATGACATGTTCACGAAAGGCTGTCTTCGCCACTGACCAAGCAACAAACGGTAACTGTTTCGAGGCCCCCTTGATAAATAAATTAGTAAAAGGTCCGTGGGGGTGTGTTTCAGTCTGGACAGCTTAACTCAAAAACCAAAAGTCGGTTAAAATCAAAGTTGATATTTATGTTTAATATATTTCAAGGATGTGATACGAAGATTTTCAAGAAATTTCATCCACCCTAAACTACCCTTTACGTGGAAACTTTTTCGAAAATTTTTATTTTCTCTAAAATGGCCGTAACGATTTTGATTAAAATGCCACATATTTAAGATATTTTTATGACAAATGAAATGTAGATTTTTAATTTTTTGGCTATAGCCTATTAGTCCTGTTTATTCTTGATGACTTTTGAGAAACTCGTAAATTGTAAGAGATAGACAAAATCTTGTACAAAAATGTAGATCTTGTTAAAACACAATTTATGTTCAAATAAATTTTTTTGTGGAATGAACCATTTCGGAGATATTCCCTGTTATTTGTGAGCTCTGGAATACTTATACTTTCGTCAAATGGAGATCGTTATTCATTTTTTAGCCATGCAAAAAGAATGGAATCTCAAAGTTTTAAAATATTTGACTATCGCCTATTCCCATATTTCCCTTGCACCTACAAGAAAATTAACAAGGAGTAAGCCTTTGTAAGAATAGTACAAGAGTAGAAAAAGTCATGTGAGTGTAACATATATATTTTCCCCAGGCTTCTCAAGTAGCTGTTAAGCATAGCGTAATATTTCACATGAAATATCCATATGATTGGCCGGTTAACTGATACACGGAGCATTTCAAAGATGTGGGAAGAATGAAAGCGGGCAGACTTTGATCATTTGGCAGTTCTCGACTGACCACACTTCACCCTCTCGTTAACCCCCAGCTGGGTGTCAACATTACCTGTCGAGTCAGAGTGGCATAGTTCAAACATTCAAGCCATGCGGGTGCATTGTTCACGGTAGGTACATCAATCCTGGACATGCAGGCTCGGCCTCTCAGCGCCACTGGTAAATAAACAACACAAACTCTTCACGTTTTCATTAATTACTTTGGTTAAAATTTGTTCATAACTGTTTGTTTTGGATGCGATGACTCTATCGGTCGTAATTGAAAATGCAATTCACAGTTTATGGGTGTAAGGCAAACTCGGAATGTGCAAGTAACAATTCAATTCTGAAATGACAATAGTATAAGGTATGTAAATGAGTCAAACAAGGCTATGCTAAGGTTTTATTCAATGTTAATTCATACTTACTGTGCCAAATACTTTAAAATTTACGAATTTATACCAGGTGAGTCAGCCGCGCCTTATTTTTTGGAAGGTAGGCCACCCATCTAACGGCATATGCGCCTTAGTCCAGTTTTGTGCTTACTAAAATGTATTGCTTGACGTTCTTAAAGAGAGCAATGTGCAAAATTGAGAGCAACAGTGCTTTAAGGGACAGAACCTACTCCTCGCTAAAGTACACCTCAAAGACATACGACTCGTTTACTGAGAGCGAATTCCAGTTTTCAGCCGATTTTACAAACTTTTTATTAGAGTATACATAGCAACGTAATTCAGTAAACGCCTCGAAAAAAATGGTCCTATCATATGAGTACACTAACAACGTCAGCTAAAAAGAAAATGGCGGATTCTTGTACTTAGAGCAGGGATTGGCTGCTAAAAATTAGGAAAAATTTAGACACGTCTCATCCATCATGGACCCGTACAGTCAAAACGGACATGTTATTAAATAACAGTTTATTTGCATTTTTGCGTGAACTACGCCTCGTGCATCTCAATTAATATGCATAACAGCTTTTGCCATTTAAGTAGTAATATTAAAACGCCCAGTAAATGATTAAAACCGTCTTAAAAGGCTAAATCAAGCACGCAAACTTGCGAGGTGGCAATGGCATAGCGCCAGGCATACAAGTCCTACTATTGGACGTGGTACGTGCTCTCAGGAAGCCTCGAAATAGTTGAATAGGATTGTGACGGGTCCTCTGCGCTTAACCCCCCAATGATACAGGTTCGAGTCTCAGCATTGTTTTTTTTTTTTATGTTCATCAAAACTTGGAAACCGAATTCACAATAAACTAATTATGAAGTCCCTGAGGGTTTAGGACATTATAATTTAAATCGTTTTTGGTTGTCTGCATTTTTAATAGCACAGTAATTCATTGTGTGCAAAATTGAGTTTAACTTCCATGTTAAACTCTGACAATGTAATTCCCTTACTTTCTGTGTTCAAATGTGTATGAATGATCCTTATTTCAATTGCACCTATCTATAGGTGTGTTTAAACAACTATATAATTGTAGTTCACCAATAAAGAAACATCAAACAATGTCATAAACATAAATAAAGCAATAAAAATGAATATAATAACAGTTTTCAGAATAGTTTGTAAATTCTGAGGATTGCACGGTTAAAAAAAAAAAAAAAAAAAAAAAATAGTACATGCAGGTGATTCGAACCACCTTCACAGCAGACAGATTACTTCGGAGTCTTGCGCCCGTTCCAACTGAGCTACCTAGTAACGTGTGAGGTAAACATTCCGTTTAAGATGTAATACTCGCTGGTTCCAGTGAACATTTACAGAAGTGCAAACGTCAGCTGTCTAATTACGAATATATTAAAAAGCGATGTGATAACATCTATATTAGTACTAACTTCATCGAGTGTTTAACATCCATGTTAAATACGCGGGTAGAACATAGTAATGGGGTCGATGTTTTCATGTTGGACTATAAAATGCGGATTGCATAAAACTCGAGAATAAGGGGCAGCTGACTCACCTGGTATATTAATCCTTGGAGAAAAGGAAAATGTAAAGCTCTTTAGCTGAAGTGAATGAGTGTTGGTGTCGAGGGCCCGTCGACAACAGGGCCTGTCTCATGAGGAACAAAATAGATTTTTACCTAAAATCCGAGGTCTAATCATAACCTTCACTGAGAATCGATTTTCGGCATTTTAGTTTCCTCTTTGCCATTATTGCAGCAAATTGTAAGGTACTCGATGCATCCCTCCAAAGATAAATGCGGGTCACTTAAAGCAGAACAACCAAGCAAGAGGGCTCTGCGGGTCTCGGGTTCGATTATCATCGATCACCCATCCTGACCTTGGAGTTTTCCATGGTTTTTCCCTAGCGTATGTTGGAGTGGTTTCTAATCTACCACATGTTGTTACCGAATTTCCCTTTCGTTCAATTTCCTTCTGATCTTTCAGGTTTGCTTCTACAAACTAGACCAGAGAAGTCATAGGAGTGCCGGTGTGACAGCTCAGATAGCTGAACCTGCTCGCACTGAAAACGAGTTCAGCGTGTGACGCACCGCGCCCTGTACTGCTGCCGCAGAGGAAGATGAAAGTTTACGCATGCGGGATAAAAGACATGAAACATATCTGGTGTTAATAACACAACTAACGTCTTGAATGTTGTAATATTAATGCTGACTGTCTTAATCACAGATTTTAACAATTCCATTTTTACTTTATGCTGTTCAAAAATATATAACAGTTTTAGATTTTGTCCTGCACATCTGTACACGATGGAAGGGAGGTTATTACATTCCTTAACAATATGTGCTTCATAGAAGCATTACAAACAAAAAATTCTAATGGAATTTCGTTCTTTGATCAGCCATTTCGAAAAATAAATCGTTTTTGTGCCAGATTGGGTGCATGATTCTACAAGAATGTAGGAAGATAACAGGTTGTTACTTGTAAGATGTGTAACTTTCTGACATAGCTTTGGGTGTCGAAATAATCACTCTTTCGGACATGAAGTAACTCGACAACGTTGCGTTGAAGTTGGTCAGGGAATTGAATCGATTTCTAGATGTAAACAGGTTGGTCGCTTGCAGGGTCGTGTAGTGCTTTGGGAGTTAACGCTTCTGATTGGCCTACACTCGCATAGTAAATATAGTAGGACACCACAGGCTATTTATTTATTTTCTCAAAACGCACCGCTACGGTGTTTATGTACTGACGTAATGAAAGTGATACCCACACAATCTGCAGTGTTGCCAGCATGTTTTTTGACAAAACTAGAGTATTTGTATAGAAAAATGATCAGAAACAAAAACGTAAGACACAAAATGTGTTCCAAATAGCGAGATCTACCACTGGTTTGAATTAATGTCATGACTTCCACCGATATGTGTATTAGTAAAAAACGAACTTGTGCCAAAAGGAAAGGGGTATACAATAAATTGGCACACATAGCTATACATACATTTAATAGATCTACTCAGGGGTCTCCGTCTAGGGGATATGTGAATAGCGACCACAAGGTACCCAAGCTGAGCAGAACATTCTTCCACTTACTGGTGTTTTGCTCCTCACTGTAACTTTTCTATCTGACCTTACCTTGGTCATCTCTTTATTTTTCCAACCTCTTCATTTCTCTATAAAATCTTAACCCCTAACATGCTGACCTGTCATGGCATGTAATACGTCCTCTGATTGGTAATCAGAGGATATGGTCGGTGAATTTATTTTGATAAGTCTCCCGGTCAGGTCGGTGAGACCCGTAAACCAACGACAGGTGTGGTCCCCCAGACATTCTGGAGGTTGTGAGAGAGCGATGTGACCGCCAAAACATAAAAATATGGTGCTCTCTAAAAAGCGGTTCCTATACTGCTATTGCTCTCTTCAATATATTAAATATTGGAGAGCAAGAGGATTAATGACTTCATTCTCAGAAATCCAGCGTTAGCTAACAACAACATTTAACAGATAAATAGTTCGGTTATGCGGTTCAGAAACCATGTTTGTTGCTCGGGAAGGATGATTCTCCTTGGAACAGTAAAGATTGATATATTTATACAGGCATCTCTCGTTGCATGCCTTTGTAAAATGTTGGTGATACGCCCGTATGCAACCCGGTATGTAATAATAGCATTTCTGCAAAGGTTTATCGCGATTATTATAAGTAGATGAATACGTTTTCACACGGTTCTTGTGTGGTCAACAGGCCTGTCACTTGCACAATAAACAGGCAGGTATGTACTGCGCGTTAAATGAGCGCAATTTGTAGATGTGCATGCATATGTCGCTAGGGAGTAATAGAATCCAAGAGGGGCGTAATTAACTTGTGCGTAATGATGAAAATGAATTCACAGTAATCAATCATTGCTGGGCAAAACACCCACTTTGTTCGCGTTTGTGTACCAAACAAAGGCAGGCAGGCAGGCAGGCATCCATCAATTTCCAGCGAAACTGGAGCGCGGCGGGGAACGAAGAGCTAAGCCCGTTGCTGCTTATCAACTTCTGTTGAGTTTCACTTGAGCGACAAAGTAAACAAGTAACACCACAGACAGACTCGTCCTAGCGCCGTGCAGTAAAACTCCACAGAACTGCGGTGGAAAAGTCCTTCAACAAACGCTTATTTGGACGCCTGTCTTGCTCAGCCCTTGTAGTCAGACGTACGATTTTGCCTCAACATCTGCTGCACACTCAGCCCAGTGTGTCTGGTAGATACGGTTGAACCATTGATATTCTTTTTCTACTAGAGATCGGACATTTAGACCGTCGATATTTCGATACTCAGTGGCATTGAAGTTTGTCTAATACTTTGAGATAAAATGTTGATAATTTTTCGATACGTTAATTCCTTTAATTAATAACAATAAAAAATAATATGTTGACAATGATTTGCTTGCCACAAACTATGTGGATTAACGATATCTACATGTTTTGTGAAGTAAGATTTTTTCTAGTTTGCCAGTTATGCAAATATCTAGGATGAAGAGGACTTCAAAGTTTATTGCCAGAAAGTCCAAGATATAAATTTCAGTACCTGGGCGACCGAGCTTCGCTCGGCTTTTCTTTTCCTTTTTTTATCGTGTTTCTTTGCGGGTGGGGGAGGGGGAAATATTTAGATAAACTTCAAAACCAAAATGTTAACTAAATATAAACTTCCATCCTAATTGTTGGAGCCGTTTCCGTGACGAGACCTTTAATATCTTGGCTTGTTTGTTGAAATTGGCCCATTAACAGGGAAATTATGGCCAAAATAATGTTTCGACTAATTGTGACTGTTGACTAATATAGCTAAGTCAACTTTCTATAGGTTTTCTGAAAGTTCTTGATGATACCTTTAATATCCTGGCCTGTTTGTTGAAATTGGCCCATTAACAGAGAAATTATGGTCAAAATAAGGTTGAATAATTGTGACTGTTACTCGTAAAATCGCATTTTTTCAGGAATGACACCTACATAGATAAACTTAATAAGCAAAACCCTGTCTGAATACAAAATTTGATCGAAATCGTTAGAGCCTTTTCCAAGTTGCGCGGAATATATTTATATACAAGAATTGCTCGTTTAAATATATAAGATTTGTCATTAAAAATATCTTAAACACAATGTACTTAAATCAAAATTGTTGTAGCAGTTTTTGAGAAAATCGACATTTCTAAACCTTTTCCATGCAAAGGGTAATTGGGGTTGGGGGATTTTCTTGAAAATGTGTTGCATTCCTGGAAGATGGTGAACTAAAATACCATTTCGTTTTTGAGTTGTGCTGTTCACAAACTCACACTTGGACACATACACGCACATACTCATATATGCGAACCTTTTTCTTAAAAATATTATTCAAGGGACTTCAAAACGTACATTTTAACTAAAATCGTGACATGGAAATGTTAGATGAAATGCAATGTCTTCTCTATCTACTATACACGTGGTAGAGAAAGTAAAAATGTGTGTTTAATGTTGTTTCTCAATAGCACTTAGTCACTTCATTGCCTGGTGTTACACAAAACATGTGAATAAACAATATATGAACACATCTGATATCTCGCTGCGCACTAGAGTTGGTCTCGTTTTGGTATCATTTCTTTTGTTTCAAGAATTTCGCTATAGACTGAGTTGATCCCATTCTAAACGTGATTTCATTTTATAAAAGCTGCGCATGCCCACAACACGGGTAGGAATAGAGCTACCAGACGTCTGGAAAATCCCAGACATGCCCTACATTTTAACCATTTGTCCGGTGTCTGCGGGGAATATTTAAAAAAACAAGCAGTGATCGTTAGAAAATGGGGAAAATGGAACTGAATAATTGGTCACTAGCAGCAACTGCATTTCGCTATGGTAAAGTCAAAGAGTATACTGGCGCATAGTAATTTTGAACGAGAGGTTGGCAACGCAGCATTTGCACTCCGAGGCCAAAGGTTGGTATTTCATGGAGGCAAAGCAACACAATGCTAATGTTGAAAAAGCATTTTCGCTAATAAAAACAGAGTGGACAGATGAAAGAAACATCTATTGATTCAGCTAGAGGTATTGTTTTAGTGAAGTACAATTTTAAAAACTTCAGTTGTGAGGAATTTCTTGATTATATTTCAAACAAGCTAGAGGTTTTGCGCAAGATTACTTCTTCAGTGAACTTAACTGACTGTTCATAATCACATTTAACACTCTATGTTTAAGGATTTTAAGGAAATATATGTGTATTAAAATAGCATTTAAATTATAAATTTACATTATTTCAGCATTGATCGACGGTGTCCTACATTTTTGTGTTACATGTTTACCACTGTGTGCTACATTTTTGTCAAATGTCTTACATTTTATGACATTGTGTCCTACATTTCCATAAAATAATCTGGTAACCCTAGGTAGGAACGATGAATTTTGGGATCATCGTGGCTTTGGCTGGTAACAGGTAGCAAAGGTGCATGAAATAGCAACCTTAAATCGTCGCCTAATTGTATTGTTTTCTTCGGGATGATATTAGAAGTCACGTGATCCATTACTAGGCACTCAGTATTGTGGCAACACCTCGCCGGACACCCTTAAACTTTAATAAATTGTGACTGTGTTTACGTTATGGTGTAAAAGCTGAGTTTTATTTCGACAGTGTTAACACCTCGTCAGACAAACTCAAAAGCAGCTGTAGGTGCGAGCGGGAGGCAATATGTACCACGCAGATGCGAGTGAACAATGAGTTACTATTTGTTTCGGCAGTTTGTAAAATAAATGTGAACCAGTTTTAATTAAGCATCATCATCAGAGACGTTTTAATTTGTGTTTGAAACACGATGCTAAGCGTCTGGCAATGGATATGCCAAGTTGTTTTATTGTGCCCATAGGATTGGCTATTTTTAGACCATAATACTATTATCTGGCTTTCATTTTTAACACTATACCTACTGTGAAAATTATGATACACATAAAATTAATCATTTGAAGGGAATTTTAGAGTAATGATTTTCAGTAACAAATGTAGAGAGAAATGAACGCAAAAGGGGGTAGCCTCGCAAATTTAAAAAGCTGAATAGTTTTTGGTAGCGTCTATTTAGAGCAAACGGTCACTCTTCGATTGTCTGTCGAAGTAAACAGATCTAATTTTTTAGGAGTGTCTAAGTACGTGGAAACCAACGGACACAAAGTTATCATAGTAAAGTATAATTTATTTGTATAATTGTGAGCACAGTTTTGTTTCATGATGAATTATTTTATAATAGACGTACATTGATCAGCAATGTCTGAGTGAAGAGTGAAAAGGCGCTATCCTCAGAATTGTTGTCATCCATTCAAAACAAAACACACGCATACCCAGGGAGAGAAGCCTCATAGCTTTATCGGCGGCAAAGGACTGAATCAAAGGGACTTTGAGACATTATTAGGCGGCGTGAAGCAGTTACCGACGACAAAATACTATGTAATTTGGCATCAAAATTGTTGCATCTACGATTGGCTAATCCTGCTTCAAAGGTCATGCTAACGTAAGGCAAAATAATTCCTGGCTTCAGTTAGTTTCACATTGGAATTATTTTCAACAATATTCCTTTAGTAATACAACTTGTGCCTTTCACTCTTTCGGTCAAGAAAATAAAACAAGCGCATTGACGCATATTGTTTCTTTTCGTTGCCAACACTTCTGTTGTGTGTTTCGAAAGGCCAGTTCTAGGTGTTTGTGTGTGTGTATGTGTGTGTGAGTTAATTTAGCGAGCAATGAAATCCCCTCTTCCCCCCGCAACCCTCCCTCCATTGCTTTTCAAATGGTCTCTTAAGTAAACTCTGCTACGGTCTGGCTTGTTCCCCATTTTTATGATGATGGAAAGGAAGAATGGAAGGGGAAATCCTCGTAAATTGTTGCAATAACATAACCGGCTAACATAAAAATCGCCACAAGGATTCGTGCGTGTAGGGTGGTTTTTTATGCACACCGAGTAAGCAGAGTCCATTTATTTCATATGAATGGACGCCCACCACATTCGTTTTTCGGTGTTAATATTCTAAAAAGACGAATAGGTTTTATTAACACAACCGGCAGCTTTGTGCATGTTTCTTCCCTACCTTACTACGAGTATATCGCTTCCTTCCAATACATTTCAATATATAAAACTGCAGAGATAAAAATCTGATGTGTTGCACTCGCACTGCTTTCTCTACTCTTGTACTAACCATTCTTACAAACTCTTATTCCTATATCTTCTTCGTGTTAGTTAAGATAAACATTTGTACAAATTATCTTATTGCTTATTTCCTTGTAGGTGCAAGTGGGATATTAGAATACAGTAGGCTTTGTGCGATAGTCAAATCTTTTAAAGCTTTGATATCCCGTTCTCTTTGTACGCTTAACATATAAAACGAAGAACAACGATGTTCCATTTCACCAAAGTTTTAAGTTTTCCAAAACTGACACAAATAACGAGGAATATCTCCGAAAAGGTTCACTCTACAAAAAAATTTATTTAGACATAAAGTGTCTTACAGTTTACGAGTTATTCAAAATTCATCCAGAGTAAACAGGACTGCAGAGACTATAGCCAGAAAATTTAAAATATACAAATATCTTAAACATATGACATTTTAATCAGAATCGTTAGAGCCATTTTCAATAAAATCCAAATTTTCGAAAAATTTTCCATGTAAACGGTAATTTAGGGTGGAGAAATTTTCTTCAAAATGTTCATGTCGCATCCTTGAAAGTCATTAAACTTAAATACCAAGTTTGGTTTTTAACCGACTTTTCGTTTTTGAGTTATGCTGTCCACAGACTGATAGACACGCATACATGGATCTTTTTCTGAAAATGCTTTTTCTGTATTCAGGGGGTCTCAAAACATGTATTTCCGATGGTATCTAGACATCGAATATTTGGGTGGAATGCAATACTTCCTCTGATTTCTATGCATAGTAGAGAAAGTAAAAATGCAAAATTTTGTCCAAAAACATCTCGATCGGGAAGCCAATGATACATGAAGCTAGGTAGATAATAGTTTAATAACACGGTGTGCATACGTGTTTTGAAGGTGGTTGTCAGTAGTGAAGATAATCTAGTCACATTTTGCCGTTATAATGCCATCGTAGATACAGATGATTGCTGAAGTTTGCAAACGTACAAACTTTCACATAACACCGTCCAACAACGAACGAAAAACTGCACCAAAATGTAATTTCCGCACATTGCATTTGCAGTCGATGACCACTTTGCATAATCAACTTTTCTGTGCGTTGTATGATTAGCATGACGTCCCGAACGAAGGGATTAATGTGTTTGTCACAGGTTCCCGCAAATTTCATTGCGTTAACCTTTAAATTAGCATCGCGAGGACTCATTTCTGAGTGTTGCCTGACGATCTCCGTGGTACGACGTAAAGTCAATACGCTGTATAATTTTTAATGTGTGTATGTAAATGGATAAAGTTAATAATTAAATGGAAACGGTGGCTACGAATTTGGGAGGGTTAACCGGTATTGATAATCGATACTACTGGGATGTTTTTGCACCATGTTTTCCGGTCTATATGTATGAATTTTTGCTGATACAGATGGGCGCTGTGTGCAGATGATTATTGATAACTCTTTATTTGCGAAAGCGCGAGGGGACACGTGCCATTAATGAAAATTGACAAAACCTACAAGTTGGTGTACATTAACTAGCAAATCATAGTTTTCAATTCTTCAGTAGTAGAGCGGGATGATTCAGGCGGTAACGTCTGGAGATCCTGGGTTCAGAGACCGTAGGTCGAACAATCTCTTCCACCCAAAAATTCGATTTCGAAATTTATTTAAGTTTAATACCTTTTGAGGATGCGACACTAAGATTTTGAAGCAAATTCCTCCACCTTCACGGAAAATTTTTCGAAAATTTTGATTTTCTCGAAAGCGGCTCTAACGATTTTGATTAAAATGCCCTATGTTATGACAATTGAAATGTATACTTTTAATTTTCTGGCTATAGCCCAGAAATAGGTGGAAATAGTGAATGCTGTGCCATCTATCCACAGATAATGGGAGCTGATAGACTGGATGCCACCCTAATGCCATCTGTGCGTCACAGAGGTGGAGCTACAGTTGCCCTGCACTGATCCCTCGTGAAGAAGTAAGATGGTATGGTATAGGGATGATATCTTGAAGATTAACCGTCCGCCACACATCGTTCTACGGATATCTCCTAACAGATCCGTCACGATATCACTACGTAATTAAAGTGACCTAAATTAAATAGAGGGAAAAAGTTGTTCAATAAATAAGTAATGCAGTTGAATTTGAAACTTAACTACTCCATATTTAGGCGTGCCTTAAAAAAGTGAAGTTGTTGAAGTTCGTAGGTTTCACGCAAATACGCTATTTTTTCTCTCCCCCACTGCACAACAAATTTTGAAAAGTACCTATTAGCAAATACTTTATCCCTTCCTCGGTCGGATTCATTCGGCGTTGCTCGCGGACACTCACTTCTAATGTCCAGTTTAAATAAAGTTTTTCATAAACATTGTTTTGTCCATACCAACTATATTAAGACAAGTTCAGTTACTTTATTTCTGTCACTTTATTTCTTTTCTAAAACTGAATCAAAAAACACAGTCATCTATTTTATTGGCAACACAATCTACAATTCGTCGTGACCTTGCATCTCAAGTTATTCTGTCCTCTCGTAACCTTGATACAACTTCTGTCTTTCTACACCCTATCTCACGATATACTCACTAAGCACTTTCTCAATAGTCAACTCGGAAACTGTTTCGACACTTGAAACCTAACTAGTTCGCTCACTCACTCTCTTACAGGTATAGCCGAGACGAAGTGCCGGTGAATTCTCTAGAAAATACACATTTTCTCGAGAAACGTCTCTTAAACAGTTGAAAGGTTCCCGAGCAGTCTAGAATCGGTCTTTGTTCCGGCCGTCTAAAGGCCTTATTGCTGGCGACCGTTGTCAGAGTATTAGTGAAAGCTACTTTCATATCCAGAAATTCAGATAAGAGTTATTCCCATTCATTGCGAATTTGCAATGCAATACCTTGTACGTATGTATGTAGACACGTGTTAGAGAAAGTAAAACATTGAATTTTGGTACATTTTGAATTATCCCTTGCTATATATTCTTAACTTATCCATAAGATATTAATTTCAACAGAAATTTACCGCTTTTTGTTGCGTCAAAACAGCATGTTCGGTTACGCTTTCCTAAACTGAATAATACAGTTGAAAATTAAAATATTACCGTGTATATAATGCAAAGTAACTAAACTGAAATTAATTTTATGTTATTATTTGGGAACAAAAATTGTAATTTTCTGTTGCGTAAACTGCAGTTGCATTTTTAAACTCGAACATCACTGTGAATCAGTCAGTTGTGTATTCAATGTCTTGTTCAAAGAGAGAAAAATGCGTGGAATATGGATATAGTGACAGCTAAATTGATAGTAAAGCTCTAAAATTACAATCGATCTCCATGCGAGAAAGTAAATATGGATATTCATTGAGTGTTAGAAGAAATACCGTTTCAAACTAACATGCGATTTTCATTGCCAAACGTTATATTACGAACTGAGATCAAAGTTGAACCGAGACACGATGATCTTAGTTTTATAAAATGCGATTCTACATTGATGTCAGTTCATGTTCTGACCTCAGATTAAATCCGATCTTCAATCTGCGATATTTATCAAATAACGCCTAAATGTAACTGTCGTTAACTTCTAAAAGTCTTGTAAAAGGTCTCGTAATAAAACATCTTACTCGCTGCAGGAGAGTACCTGAGGAGACTGGAGCTCTCTCCGAAGTCCAAAGAAGGCGGGGTTTAGTCTTGGGACGTGCAATGAAACGGAGCATCCTGATGAGCAGATTTTGGTGTTGAGAGGATTTACGTTAGAGAAATGCTTTGCATATTCAATTTAGTGTATCTATCTACCGCCGAGAACGTCATTCTGAGGTACCACAAATGCAAGAAAATGCCTTCGCTACTGGAAATTTCATCAGTGTGATGGAAGTTTTCCATTCTCCTGCCGCATTTGACTCTTCTAGTTACAAACGTGGTTACTTTGGGGTTTTTCTTTCAAGCTTTCCAAGCAGTCATCTCAAGACCTGCGCAGGTAGTTTTTACTGTCGACATTCCTCCCTTTTCTTTAAAGGCACAATTGCTGGTAAAACATATTGCCATTTTCTCAACCGTGAATTACCTCCCCTATTGGAAAACGTGTGCTTTAGTGTGAGAACAGAGAAATGTGGTATCTGTAGGATGGTACACTACATTTTGCAATATCCACAAGTTCTAAATGAGAAATGTGGTAATAGTGGATTGGCCGTGCTGGACCTATCATTTGGCCTTCTCGTTCGTCCGACTTAACACTCGTGGACTACCTTTTATGAGGATACATGCAATAGAAAGTCACGTTTAAGGGACACTGGGAGTGAAATTTGAAAGTTCCACATTTCTTGATAGATTTTTCTGAAATTTTTACTGTGTTTGTATTTGTATGAGAATAGGAGGTACACCAAATTTCATTAAAATTGAATAATTCTTTATGATATATAAATTATTTTATGAATTTAATAGGCACATTTTCAAAATAGAGCTCGCGTCTATTGACTTTTCAAAATTAATTTATATTGACAGAACTGATACTCTAAAACATGGGTAACAATTGTATGAAGAGATATTTCAAATACGTTTGCTGATTATGCTGTACATATTTTTTATATAACAAAGAAAATTTAATCTTAAAAATTATTGATTTCTTTCGTACAAAAAAAAAATGGTTTTGGAATTCATGTTAATGATAACATCAATATTGAAGCATAGTTTTGTTTAGCTGCTATTTATTAATACTTTTGGAAATTTTCATTGAATTTGAAGCAAAACTCAAGCACGACCTTCTTTTGGAATGTGCAGAAATGTAGTTTTGAGAAAAACAGGCTTTTATATAGGAGCATCCTGTGTACGTTAAGGGTAGAGCACTATTTGAAAGGGCCGTAATGGCCACACGGAGTGGGGGATATGAAAAATGTTAGTTGATCCAAATGCACAGGAGTTCCAGGAACATTTTAAGGTAAAAAAACAATTTTCGACTTTTTGACAATTTTGACCAAAATTTCACTCCCAGTGTCCCAAACCTTCAAACAAGTAAGAGCCGATGATAAGGTTATCAAGAATTGCACACTAAACATTTAGCAACCAACGATGCTGAAAGGCGCAGTTTTCATCCACATAGGGTTTTTAGATGCCCAGCAATACATACTAAGTCTATTAACTACTTCTTTCATTTGATACTTCATTTTCTCCACGAGTTCTTGAAGATGTTTTCAATGTAAACATTCTGCAGAAAAAAAAAATGTTTTAATAAAAATTGCTTAGTTTATTGTGGTGAACCAGAATATACAGTTACCATGGTCTTATTTAAAATTCTGAGAAGGAGATGTAGGTTTAAGAGCGCTCAACTACATGGTCATCAGCGCTCTTAAAAACAATTCATGACAGAAGGCAGGTATACATTTTAATATAAAATAAACGCACTAGTAAAAAGGAAAATAAATGTATATTAATATATAAAAGAGCCAGGCAGAAGTCACAACTAAAACAAGGTGATTAAGATGGCAAAAGAGTATAAAAGCTAAATATCTAAAGTTTTAAATTCTCAAACTCATGTTACTCTCCGCTAAAAACTTAAAAACGCTGGTTTGTCGTCCGCTAAGACTTCTGCAAGCCTGGCAGGCAAATGTAGAGTCTTGAAGGTGCGCTAGAGAGGAACACACTAGCAGCACGTGACGGACTGACAAAAGGTTGTCGCACAGCGGCGAAATAAAATTCTGAGGTTGGGCCCCATAAGGGGCCCCATGAAATTATTGTTCATATCACAATACGCGCGCGCGTATTATTCTGCGTGTTCTTTCTTGTGATTCATTTGATACGAATGTGTTTACTATATTAATTATTGAACATCACTTGTTAGCGGAGTCTATCCTATGCTGTCGCAGTTATTTACAACGTGTGAAATAATAGCTTGTCCAACACATATGTGAAGGATGGATATCACTGTGTACGCTATAGGCCCTATATTTTTGTATATTTCCGAAGGGTGGATTTGCAATCCACCTGCCAGGACGACGTCTTTCCCTTGAAAACATTTTAATCAAGAGCAAGCCTCAGCCCTGCAGAGTTAACGATGTGTACATTTCCTCGCTGAAAATGTGTCCCTTGCTGACACGGTAACGTTGTTCTTTTCTGCTTACACGCCGGTGAAGAGTAAATTATAATCAGGATGGGATGGAGGACACACCTGAGACATTATCGTCATGGTCATGTGATTGAGCACCCCCATACTGCGTCTAGTTCCTATAAAAGCTTCATTACGTTTAAACCTAGTGATAGGGAGTTCACATTGGAACGTTCTGTGGTTGAACAGTTTCAAGATTCTTACCAGAACACTTTACTTTCGGTCGCTATGGTATTAAGAAATATATTTATTGAAACAAATTAAGAGATTATTAATTACTTACAGTGTCTCATCCCAAGGAAATGACTCTCAAAAACTTAAATCAATTTTCTTCAGAGTTTGAAACTGGTCAAATATAAATAGCTGATAGTAAAATGGCTCCTATGGAAGTGAGAAGATGCTACACACATTGCGTCGTATCCATCCATAGAAATAATGAAAACTTAAAAATGCCAATCAATTGTTTTCAAAGTTTCGAGCTGCTGTAACGCATTAAATTTTATGAAGTAGTTGTTACTAGCAGAATCCATACCTATATTCGCCCTTTTAGGACAACTCTGGAGATTCTTGTCACCCTCTCCCTGTCCCCCATTCTCTTTTTCCTTTTTCATCCCCTTGTGAACACTCGCTCTCATTTATCCCCCCCCCCCCCCGGCGGCCCCTGCCCCGTCTTCCTCTCTGTGCAACGTGTATATCACACCGTTACTTAATATATCTAATTTTAGGTGCAGGTCAAGGTGCAGGAATACACAGGTTATTATTGGCATAAAGGTAGCTATTTTGATGGATGGTACCTTAATATGTACCCCCTTCGGCGTGTTACTTGTTTTTTTCCTCCCTCTAACAGTTTTCCCGCAAACCAATCATGTAGTCCACTATCAGATGCCTTCTGGATGGTCGTAACGGCGCTGCCAAATGAGCGACGCCTTTCGGCTTTGACTATCCAGTTAGCTTCACATCTTAATCTACTGACCTAGGTAGTGCGAGGTCATTGACCTTGCAGAAAGCACTAAAACTCAGTTCAAATAAACATTCGTTATCACGATCCCTACCCACTCTGCGGCACACCTACTTGAACGTACTAACTAACCTGAAAACATACTACTCTTAATAATAAAATTATAAGTTCGCAAATGAAGTAAATATGAATGTGATATTGTTAATTGCACTGTTCTCAATTACCAGTACAAATAGGCATCTGCACTTATGCTCCTATCAGTCTGTATATGTCGAATAATAAAGCTGTTTCTTTTTGGAATGGTAACGAACATTTAAAATTAGATTTATTGCCACTCAAAGTTGTTCAGGCATCAAAAGTACACTTTTGCATGTGGCAACAGATTTAGTTGCATGAATAATACCTACTTAGAAACGAAAATATGTCGTCAAATTTCGTTCCGTAAGATTTATTATAATAAAATATTATAATAAGTGATTATACTTCAAACATGTTCAGCAATAAATGTAAGTCGTGTTTACTTTTAACGTTTATTGTTGTTAATAGCTGCGTTTCAGCATGCTCAAATCGATTGTCATCTATTTTCCTAACCTGGATATAAATTAAACATTTCTTACGCACAGCACCATTTGTCAGTTTATTTCCAGCGCAGTTCCGTTCACTAATTGTTGCCTTTAATATGTAATGGATGTGTGAATATATCGTAAATAACAACAATTACCCGAAGGGCGCCGTTGAGCACGAAATGAACATGTGCGTTATAAACACATCTGCTATAACAAACACAATGAATTGCTTTATCAATAACAATTAAGAATTATAGTTATCTCATCTGGATGAACTAGAGTGCCTTTTCATAAAATTAATGGACAAGCTATTAGGGTCTTCTATTGACAAAGTTGCAGTCTCGATTACCTTATTCTAAAATAAGCTGGAAAATCAACAACGGTGACATAGTTCCTTTTTCTTTCTTTATTTGGGTGGGGGAGTCTAGTACTTTTTCTGGGTGGTTGTACATCGCCATAAATTTCAAAGCTTTTGGGTATACACAAAAACAGAAAACTGAAGAGAAATACGCCAGGATGTAGGCGAAATTATGCTAAAAATCACAGCATAAATACATCTACACAAACAGGGAAACTACAGTCTGTTCACCAGTTCATGGTCTTACTTAGAGGAATGAAGGTGATTGCAGAGACATTCCAATAGTGTAATCAAGGTTTTGTAAACTTCCGAGCAAACATGCTCTGCTGGTCACGTTGCCAACTCCAGTTTATTTGAGCTATGTTTACTCGCTGCTGATTCCTCTTAATTTCAGTTGTAAAATCGTACAACTGTCGGAAATAATGGCAAAAGTAATGTAGAAGCAGATAATCCTCCGCCTAGGAGTGCTCTGAAATAGCAATGATATTGTCTTGCAGAACAAAGGAGTTAGCGTTTGTCGTTTGTTTGTCCCCATACATGTGTGACCTCAATCCCATAGCACTAACCTAAGCCAAGGAAAAATGAATACTTAAATAAATATAACAGGTGACTTACTGCTACACGATATAACGCTCGAGGATATAGCACTTTAGATCGAAACAGACTGGCAGAATTTTTAAAAAATATACAAAAGGCAGAAAATAATGAGATGAAGTAATTGAAAACAATTTAGCTTTTATAAGCTAAACATATTCGATAAACTGAAAATAAAATTTAAATTGTGCTATTTTTTTAGCGAGTTCATTGCTTTAATCTAGCGTGAATACACATTCCAAGGTCGGCACCATTATTGCAAGTGCGATTAGAAACACAGTCCTGCTTCAAATATCCTGGAATTGTTTTCTGACGTACTGGGGTTGCTGCATTCCTGCCAAGGACCATGAGCTGGCGAACAAACTGCACAAAAATAGCAAAAGAGCAGATTTAATATCACCAAACCCTATATAAGTGTCTTCTATAAGACATGTTCCCCAGTATCCCAGCAGACTGCGATATATGATAGACGTGACAAAACTATCCCACCAGAGATTTGGTGGCATATTAGCTGCACCAGCAGATGAACTGAAGACCATTATTACAAGCTGAGTTCAGCTTATTTATTATTTATTTATTTATTTATTATTATTATTATTATTATTATTATTATTATTATTATTATTATTATTATTATTATTATTATTATTATTATTATTATTATTATTATTATTATTATTATTATTATTATTACTTATTATCACTATTATTTATTATAAGTGTAGTGAAAAATAGCCATACTTATAATTATGAAATTATGCTTGTAGTTTCATAGAAAATCGACTATATGGCATTTTAGTCAAAGTCGATGGAGCCACTTTTGAGAAAATAAAAAAATTGTTCCATTATGCCATTCAAAGATGGACACACACTCAGAAATCTCGATATCGAATTTTTGGGTGCAATGTTATACCTCCCCCTCGGCCGCTATCACCTCCATTACTACCTCACCACCACCCCTACTTCTATTACTTTACCACCATCAGAGCTACAATAATACCAACAATAACAACAATAACTGCACGTAAGACAATTATTTTGGATAGAACATTCAGTTTTCCTTTGTAAGCCCTCCTTAAGTAAATGCAACATATAGAGGCTTTGGGAACAAGATCGTCTTACGTCACGGAAAAACAACAATGCTTTGAAAAAATGCCAGAAGAACATAACCTATTGAAATTTGCAGAGAAAATATATAATCTGTAATTCCAGGGCGCAAATCAGAGCAAATAGGATAACAAAATTAGTGATATATAAATATTAAGTCTTGTAATTGTATATAAGGTAATAGCTTTTCCATCGCCAACTCCTGCATATAAGAGTTTTCATGTAAATATCGACTGAGTTAGAGCCGGGAACAACAAGCAACAAAAAGGTAAGAAACTAGCTTAGAAACATCGCTAAAAGGAAACATCTTACCACATACAAACATACTAAATTATTACGCCACATAAATGCAATGAACATACAAAAGAAGCTATTAGCTATGTATAGTTTCAATATAATTGTTTTCATCAGTAAAACTACAAAATTTTTCTTTGTTTGGCTTCCTTGGTAATATAAGCAACAATTCAGACTTAGGTCACTGCCTTTCGTGTACGTACGGGAGACATTGGCGATGTCCAACGTTGGCGAAAGAGGGAAAGTTCTGTTTACCTCGTTCCATTATACGCGGACTTTGCCACTCTTTAACCCGCTAGAGTGTGTTGCAGTGGCGGGTTGGTTATATGTACGTTGCGTTTGATTTACGAAAGCAGTTTCAAATCGTTGTCATAGACATCTGTTCGTTAGTGACTTCTTTGGTACTGCTTATGTTGGAAGTCAATATTTGGCGACAAATCGAAGTCCATAGCCTTAGAAGATCCACCAAGTGATCGTCGCGTAACATATTGCACTACACACTTTTAATATAGTTCAATTTGGAGTAACTCTGGTCGCAAATATATGCAGAGCTATATTCACCCTTGTACACACTATTCTTGCAAATGCTTATTTCTCTATCGACATAAGTATTTTCACAAGTTATCTGACTACGAATTTTCTTATAGATACAAGGGGAATAATGCAGTAGTCAAATCCTGGTTGAAATGCGATGCCTTTGAAATTGAGTTCTCTTTGCAAGGCAATTTAAAACAAATAATAAAGAATACTTCGGAAATGCTTCACTCAAAACAAAAGCGAAATATTTTACATAAATTGTGTTTTAATCAGATCCACATTTTTTATTTAATGAGATTTTGTCTCCTTATCATTTTTACAAAAATCATTCAGAATGCCCTCTGAGGTAGAATTCAAAGTATGACTTATAGACGCCATGGAATCGCCTGTTTGTGTCCGCCACTGGATACTGACTGTCCTCCGACTGAAGGAGTGGAGTTGGGAATAACCGCTCACTGCTTAAGTGTGTGCAAAGAGACAAGGTTGGACATCCCTGATCTAGAAGAAGCACAAATACCCTAGACGAAATGAGCCACTCCCCACCCCCTCCCCCCGCCCTCCACATGACTGCAAATTGTATCAGGAGGAGGGTTTATCTGGTAGATGGCCTCCATAAACAAACACCCGCAGAAGGGCTATTAGAAAGTGAACCCCATATTTTAATCGTCGCATAGTTTGGAGCGCTAATGTCCGAAAATTCCCTCTCGCTAAATGTGAGGGTAATGGCGAACAAGCAGGAAACAGCTCGTGGCGGGTATATCAGCTCGTATTTTCTTGTAGAGCAACCCATACAAAGCCGGATATTGATTTACAATTAAAATTGTTTAATGCGCCCGAATCCGGCTTGCTGATCCTCGACGCTGCAAATCACGCATGGCCGACCCGACCCGGCTTGGTTGGGGCATGACGGGTTTATACCGCGCCTGGCCGCTTGCTAAATATTGCTCAAGGCTGAGACATTCCTCCCCTGCATCCTTGTCATCTTCTCCCAGGTGTACCTTGATGGCGCAGCTCGTATTATGTACAGCAAAAACACACACACACTCGTTTGGAACAGCTTGAGGTACCTTATCTTACATTGTACATGAAATTTGTGATTTGTTTTTTTTAATTTGTGCATCACATAACCGATATGTTGGTAAATCATGTAAAAGTTGTCTTATTGTGCTATCTTCATTATATTTTTACTTTCTCTACTGCTAAGTAGAAGTAACGTATTTCACCCAAAAATTCGATGTCGAGATTTCACCGGAAATATATGTTTTGAGACGCCCTGAATCCAAAAAAGCATTTTTAGAAAAATGTCCGTGTGTGTGTGTGTGTGTGTGTGTGTGTGTGTGTGTGTGTGTGTGTGTGTGTGTGGGAGGGGGGGGGGCTGTGGGTCTGTTAGTCTGTAGACAGCATAACTCAAAAATGAAAAGTTGTTAAAACCCAAAGTTGGTACTTATGATTGTCTTTCAAGGATGCGACACGAAGATTTTGAAGAAAATAGCCCCACCCTAAAGTACCCTTTACATGGAAAATTTTTCGAAAATTTTGATTTTCTTGAAAATGGCTAACGATTTTGATTAAAATGTCACCTATTTGATATACTTTTATGACAAATGAAATGTATATCTTGAATTTTATGGCTATAGCTCCTGTAGTCGTATTTACTCTGGACGACTTTTGCATAGCTGGTAAACCGTTAGAGATAGACCAAATCATACTATACAACAAATGTAGATCTTGCTAAAATACACAATTTATGTCTGAATAAATTTTCTTGTAGGGTGAACCATTTCGGGGATATTCCTTGTTATGTGTGTGAGTTTCGGAAAACTTAAAACCTTCATGAAATGGAACATAGTTGTTCATTTTTATATGTTAAGTGTGCAAAGAGAACGGAATCTCAAAGCTTTAAAACATTTGACTATCGCACAAAGCCTACTGTATTCTAATATTCCTCTTGCAGCTACAAGGAAATAAGCAATAAGATAATTTGAACGAATTATCTTAACTAACACGAAGAAGATAGAGGTATAAGAGTTTGTAAGAATGGTTAGTACAAGAATAGAGAAAGTCATGTGAGTGCAACACATAAGATTTTTTTAATTTGTGAATCAAGTAACCAATATATTGCTAAATCATGTAAAAGTTGTCTTATTGTGCTATCTCCATTACATTTTAGCCATACGCTTTGCAATTTAAGATTTCTAAAGTTGGCGTGGTGATTTAAATGCCACTTTACTTTACACTTTAGTACCATCATTTTTCTACATGACACAGGTTTCAAATTTGCCTCATGAAGTGCTGCAAAGTTCAATCTTTGTGTGCTAGATGGCACAATGTGGTAATTGGAAAAACTGGAATGTGTAGGCCATGTTCAAAAAAGAATGGGAAGTTTTAGAGCTACAGTAGAGGCAACTGTCCCAGGTACACCACATTCTATATACTCAGCTTCCTGCGAATTATATTGGTTTTATAAAACTGTATCTTTTCTCAGTAATCACTGCACAGAATTGCACGATTTGTTTCTGGTTATTATGTTATTTTAAAACTGACCCTATAAAGTTACCCATTCTGGTGAATTCTGCATGTAAAATAATTCACAACTTAGAAGTTGAATTTAAAAAAATTAAAAAATAATTAAAGCACAAGCTGCTAATATTGTGGGTTCAGGTTATTAAGCATGTAAGTGAGATAGCTCATATAAATTTTGGTGTTATCAGTTTCCAGTACGCAGTAGGATGGGCACCAAGGACTCTATAGAGGAATTTAGTGTATGCGCAGGAATGTTATTACTCTCAGGTCGTTTATCCCAGTATACAGATGGTTAAAGGGTTGTATATCTTCCGTATTAAGATACCAAAAGGAATGTTGGCACATCCCTTCGTCCTCTAACTTCGATGCGCTACAGCGTCCAAACCGTGCATTTCTGGACAGTAGTTCCATTTTGAAAAGCGATCTGTTTGCCATCCCGCATAACATACTAAGCGTTCTTGTTTTTGGTTCACATTTTTCACTATATCATTTTTAAAGTTCTATCAGCAGTTATTTCTCTCGATATAATGGAAAGAATATCGAATAAGAAGGTCCCTATGGAGCGACCATATTTCAGTTTTAGTGGATATACAGACTGAATACAACAAATCAGAGTTTTGCAATATGTTGGTTTGGTAATTTGAAATTGATTGCATCAAAATCAGCCAAGGTGTAGTGTTATAGGATTTAAAGGAATGGAATCAATGCAATCTAAACATACATAGGTGTGTAACCTGCATTCTAGGAGCGTTTACGGAACTAAAGGTTATTGGTTCGCAGACGAAAACCAATCTGAACAAAACGGGTGATAGCCTCCCAAATGGTTCCGTTGTGAAAGCTTCTAAAGCAATTGACCACGAGCATGCACTATCAGAAGAAGTGAAAGTACTATGCTGAATAGCAATTTGCTGAGCACCGAACTCTTGCGGCCGGTGTCTGAAATAGTTTACCCAGAGGTAGAGAAATGCCATCAGGAACACCTTCTGCACTTGTAAGGACTTAACTTAATGACACAATAAGTAAATGTGTTATGTATTACTCACAAATGACTTTCTCTGTCCAGTCGTATGGAAGTTAAGCTTACTGATGTATTCATTAGACGTGGGGAATGAGAAATCTGCGGCGAGTGACATCATGCAAATTGATGGTAAGGGTTGCATTTCTGTTTCCTTCTTGAAGTAAACATGAGACTGCTGATGATGCGAGCGGGCACTGTATAGCCCGCCCAGATTATCGTGGCACTCCCCCACTCCATGAAGCACAGATGCGCAATAGCATAGGCCTGCCTACTGTCCATGCAAATAGATAGTCGAACCAGAAGTAACTGACTTAGAAAAAGATGGTGAGTATTTCTGTCTTTTTCTAATAAACAAATGCCAAGTTATACCTCTTCCACTATAACAAGACTTACCTATGGTCTTATAAATACAAAAGTGAGCATTTGAAAATGTTTATTTCTCTATCTGCTTAATTTTAATCGACATAAGCATTTGCAGAAATTATCTTATTGCTCATTTTCTTGTAGGTGCAAGGGGAATATGGGAATACAGTAGACTTTAAGCGACAGTGAAATGTTTTAAGAGCTGGTTCTATATGATGCTTTTGAATTCCCCTTTCTTTGCAAGGCCAAGAAATAAAAAAATTCCTATTTGAAAAAAGTATAAGTATTGACAAATTCAAATAAATAGGAAAGAATATCTCAGAAATGTTTCACTCAAAAATGAAAATGTTTGACACTGTTTTAACGAGATCCATATTTTTTATTTAGCAAGCTTTTGTCTATTTATCATCCAGAATAAAGAGGTCTTCTGAAGACATTCCAAGAAAAGTCGAGATACAACCATGGAATTGCCTGTTTCTATCCGTTACTGACTGTCTCACCCTCGGACTGAGGGAGTGGAGTGGAAAATCGCCACTCATTACGTAAGGTTCTTCAAAGAGAGAAGGTTGGACATCCCTATTATAGAGACAGATTTAACACGAGTTGAATATCGACAGAAAAGTGTAGAAGGAATATACAGCTTGGAACACTTTTAACGATCTTAAAACCAGGAGGAGTTTTTGTCGACCTAGAAGTTTAATATTCTAGGATTTTATGTCGCTTCGACTCGGTAAGTATGTAGAACTTTGCTTCTTCCAGACTAAAACGTGCCCGGAAAACATAAGAGATGCTTTCGAAAATGAGCGATTTTTTTAGAGAATTCTAAAGCCAACTCGGCAGCAGACCAGGAACAAAAAATTCTGTACGGTGAAAGCATCTCTTCATTTGCGCTCCGATTTAGGATTAGAACGCGGTATCAGATATTTTCATTATGTCAAAAGCATAACAGAGGGGGGCGCTCAAGAATGCAATACCAACAAAATTCCCCTTTGCCAGCAGCGGGCGGAAGCATTTAAACAATGCGAGGATAATGTCGGAAATATCAGAACGTGCATGATGCGAGTGCTTTAGTTAGCGAAAGAATATTACTTTTTTTGAAACGAAACAAAAATTCGGTTCAAAAAAGAGTAGCCAGTATTACAGAAAAATGGGCTTTGTTAAAATTTGTTGCGGTTCTGGTAACCTTTGCTCTTTCTTTATCCACTTAACTGCACGTCGAATCTAAATGTTTAGGTTGGATAGCTTCTTAAATGCTTACTTAACTCATGTTTCTTCAGCACCTTATTTTTACTGTCTCAACAGTATAACTCTGGATCCTTGATATTTGGAACTTTCTTGAAACATATTATTTAAAATGAAGAATTCTTAATGCAAGCAAGCCCTGCCTATACTGCCCAGGATGTTAAATTATCAAAATCCTGGTTCACGTTGCTTCGTTGTATAGGGGAAACAGGTTGCCAGCACTTCCCAAGAATTCAATATAGCTGACATTACACCAAAGAGCAGTACTACCAACCTACATAATAAAAGCATTATTTCTAACCTCAAATATCACAGGGTTAAAGTAACATGATTTCAAACGGTAACAATGCAATAACACTTTTGGATAAAATCACTTCGGAGCGCTAAATATTGGAATGCACTACTGAGTTGGGAACAGAAAAATAACAGTAACTATAATTGCATATCATGTTCCAAAACAATTCAAGACAAAACTACGCACACACGAGCAATACAATGGCGTGCACAGATTAGTTAATTAATACGGCATCTAAACACAATCTTCTTTTAAAATTTATCGATTGGCTTCTCTGCAACGGGTTCAACAATAAAGGCTTCGGTAGCAACGGATGCAATAACACCAACTATGGCCGTAGCTTTACCATGATTATATTTTACGAACAGTTGGCGGCACTAATATATTCGTACATTAGTATTAATTGAATACAATTATTGCAGACATTTTAAAACTTCAATAGCTATAATTAACAAAACAAAAAGCTATACTTCTGTCCTCCTAAGGTCCAATATTGTCCCCGCCTACTTTATGTTCCTCCATCCAGTTCTTGAATTTCCTCTTCAGTTTTCCAGTTTTTAAATGGTGCTCTAATTTTCATGATTAATTATTAGCTATTTTGCTCTTCAAGTACTGTTTGTCTTTTGAATTCCTGAGTTTGTAGAAGGGCATATACTTCCTGACATCCCAAATAACTCATCTCAGCGTGGCAAAGTGGTTGTTCCACGATAAATTTCGTGGTCACCTGCCCTGCACTGGACAGAAGGGCCTAGCTATTGCTACTGAGCGGGTTGTCTAAAACAGGAGCACTGCTTGTGTTTTGAACATATTTGGCTAGCTCGCACCAAACGCAGTGTACGTAATAGTGAGCCTTGAAACCCCCAAATTTAGACCGAGGTATGCCACAATATATAACTGATAAATCATGACTCTAAAGTGATAATATTGACAAAAATATATCTAAGTTGCAAATATTAAAAAAAAAATTGAACTATAGTAAGCAATTCACAGGTGTTCATTGTGCGAGTCGTCAAAAGATGTATTGTAACCCATTTCAACTTGATTTAATACCACCGCCACCGCCACCGCCACCGCCACCACCACCACCACCACCACCACCACCACCACCACCACCACCACCACCACCACCACCACCGTCATTTACCCAGGACAATGTCTTCGTCCTTGAACGCGCAATCGCGTTGTGGAGTTGGAAGTTTCCTGGTACGATGTAGAGTAACACCAACAGTTCAAAATTACTGTCTACAATGCAGTTGGACTGTAAGCGGTGCCAGTGTTGCTACAATATTATATTGTGTGATTTATTGACTCTCCAATAAACAATTCATTAGTGTATTGTTCAAAGTATGATCATAGTTGCTTTGTTTGATGCGATAATCCAATGTATTAATGCTGCTCTTTCGCGTAACATTTATTGTCCCGGAAAAGAAAGGATAAGACACATTTGAAACAGGGAGAGGAATAAACAATATGGCGCTTCTCAGGTTCACTTTTGTCAACCGCAATGTCATAGCTAAACTCCTGAGTCAAATACAGTACACCACCAGCACTGCCACTACCACCAATACTACTGCTACGACTACCATTACTACGACTTGCCGTCTTGGTAGTTCCAAGGAGAAGCTCTTGTGATTCTGGACGGGTTTTTTAGTCGGAGAATCCCAACTCGCCGAATTTGGTGTTTTGAAGATTTATCCCCTGCCTTTTTCAATGATTCTGTTTTTAACAATTTCTTTTATTTAATAGAACACTGTAAAAATCATCAATCACTTGATGCTAACTTATAGCATCTATATACGTTTTCTTTTCTTCATTTACTTTTTGCTTTCACTAAAACATCACTATCACTTTTCACGTTTAATTAATCAGCATCTTACTCCTTCATTGGGTCCAGTAAACGCCATGCCTCCGTCTGCTTCTTGGCCTAGCACGGCCCAGGTATCGACAGAGACAGTTTAAAATACGTTGCGTCGGATTCTTGAAGTGAAACAGTGTTGAGTGATTGTATCGTCAAAGCCAGTAGTTTATTAGGCAGAGAGCATTAAAATACAGAAAAGTGTACGTCAGGGATGCGACAAGGCAGAACAGCTGTAAGTTACAAGATCACGAAGAATTGTAGATTGTGTTAGCGACGGTAAAACAGAGAAGTGTGTTTTGTGCTTCAGTTCATAAGAAAACTAAAGTGACAGAAAAATTAACCGACCCTGTTGTTATTATGTTAACTGGTGTTAGGAGTGGAGTTTGTCAAATTGTTAATTGTTACAGTATTTATAACCCTAACGTGTCATTTGGTGAAATAGGGTTGAAATAGTTATTTTTGAAGAGTAAATACTACTGCCGCCACCACCACCACCGCCGCCGCCGCCACCGCCACCGTCGCCATCGACACCGCCGCTGCCGCCACCACCACCACCGCCACCACCACCACCACCGCCACCACCACCACCACCACCGCCGCCGCCACCACCATCACCACTGATAATAATAGTAATAATATAAATAAATAACAAATAACACAACCCCTGTCCAGTTCGAAGAATTTAACAATTAAATCGCATAGTCCAGATGTAAGTGGTTTTATTGTTAGAAGTTAGCACTGCTCATTAATGATAGTGCGGTAATAAAATGCACCGTAGTATTGGTTTTAAATGTCTCCTCCTCTCTCCGTAATAGCAATACGTAATTGCCTTTTTAATTGCACGAGCACGTTCCCATAAGCTGCATCTAAAAGCAGTTCTTTTCCATTTCGTTGCACAAACCTTACATAGTGAAGCACAGTAAATTATGTGTTCGGACAATATAGGTAACTGATGACACGCGTTTTTGGTTGGTGTTTGTTTTCAGAAATCGAGTCAATTTAAAGGTATCGGATATTAGTTCTAGGTTGCCACTTCAACATTTTGAAGAAAATTCTTGCCCCCCACACTACCCTTTACATGGAAAATGTTTCGAAAATTAAGGTTTGTCCGAAAATGGCTGTAATGATTTTGATTAAAATGCCATATGTTTGTTATTTGTGTCACAAATGAAATGTATATTTTGAATTTTCTGGCAATAACCTATGAAGTCCTGTTTACTCTTGATGATTTTTGCACAACTGGTAAATCGTAAGAGATAGACCAAATCTTACTGTACAAAAAGTGTAGACCTTGCTAAGACACACAATTATGTCAAAGTATATATATATATATATATATATATATATATATATATATATATATATATATATATATATATAGAGAGAGAGAGAGAGTGAACCATTACGGAGATATTCCTTGCTATTTGTGAGTTTTGCAAAACAAACTTTCGTCGAATGGAAGATCGTTATTCATTTTTACTTTCTCTACTGGTAAGTAGAGGAAGTATTGTATTCCACCCAAAAATTCGATGTCGAGATTTCACCGGAAATATATATTTTGAGGTTTGAAAAGTAGGTTATAAATCAAAGTTGGTATTTAAGTTTAATGTCTTTCAAGGATGCGACACGAAGATTTTGAACAAAATAGCCCCACCCTAAACTACCCTTTACATGGAAAATTTTTCGAAAATTTTCATTTTCTTGAAAATGGCTAACGATTTTCATTAAAATGTCATATGTTTGAGATATTTTTATGACAAATGAAATGTATATCTTGAATTTTCTGGCTATAGCCCCTGTAGTCGTATTTACTCTGGACGACTTTTGCATAACTGGTAAACCGTTAGAGATAGATCAAGTCATACTCTACAAAAAATGTAGATCTTGCTAAAATACACAATTTATGTCTGAATAAATTTTCTTGTAGGGTGAACCATTTCGGAGATATTCCTTGTCATGTGTGTGAGTTTCGGAAAACTTAGAACTTTCGTGAAAAGGATCATCGTTGTTTATTTTTTTATATGTTAAGTGGGCAAAGGCAACAGAATCCCAAAGCTTTAAAACATTTGACTATCGCACAAAGCCTACTGTATTCTAATATTCCCCTTGTACCTACAAGGAAATAAGCAATAAGATAAGTTATACAATTAACACGAAGAAGATATAGGAATAAGAGTTTGTAAGAATGGTTAGTACAAGAGTAGAGAAAGTCATGTGAGTGCAACACATCAGAATTTTTATATTAATATCCTAAGGATATTAATTAATTTTCGGAGTATTTTATATGGATTTATTATTGTATATTTTTGCAAAAGAACTTTCATATATTTGTAGTCACCTTTCAAATCATCCAACACTTTTTGAAAGACTACAAAGAAGTGACCTCAGATTTCTTTCGCTGCTATCCATTGTGGAAAGTGGGCTCATTAGCAGTTTTCGCGGGGTCTTATTTTTATTTTATGCAGCATTTTCTCCCTCTCCACTCATCAGCAGCCCTCTTGATTCTCTGCGCCAGCTTCTCCCTCTTTACGAGTTTGATTAAGTACGCCCGCTGCAGTTGTTTAATACATCGCAATTAATCTGAAATCCATACTGGCACTTGCTGCTATATAATGGACTGAGCTCTCTCAATTACCCCGTAGCTTGTAATGTTCTGTCATACTCCATCTGACGACCACCTCCCGAACATAACAACAATGGCAAACTTCTCTAGTGGCATTTTTCATTTCTGTTTCATTTTCTCTGGCACTGCTTTGGACTTAAGCCATTATATCACAGCCGAAAAGAAGAGAAGAAACATTATATACATGGAGGTTTTGCTTGGATCTGAAAAGAAAACAAAGTAGGCAGCTTTTACTTTCTCTACTGCTTCTTTAGGCGAAGCTTTGCACTCACCCAAATGTTCTACAAAGAAATGTTATTGTAAATATACTTTTTGGGGTCCGCTGAAACAAAAAAGGAACGCTTTAGAGATGGAAATTACAGATACTGGTGTGTGTGTGTGTGTGTGTGTGTGTGTGTGTGTGTGTGTGTGTGTGTGTGTGTGTGTGTGTGTGTGTGTGTGTGTGTGTGTGCGCGCGCGCGCGTGTGTGTGTGCGTGCGTGAGAGAGAGAGAACAGCATAAATAAAAAAATAAAAGGTGTATAAAGTTGATACGGAAATTATTGGTTAAGCAAATGAATATTTAAAATGTAATTAATAAATGAAGTAACTATAATCATAGTTAATTATCAATAAAGAATTGATAGGGAAACCAAGAAAATAGAGGCACTTTAAATATTAGTATCAGAGGAATATGTGATATCACGTTACAATGAATAAAGTTGTCAGATAGGAGAATTAGTGGTTAAGCAGGTCAGTAGCGAAGCGCTGGATTCCGAAGCCAATTCGAAGAATTCTTCGAGTAGTTAGAAAAATTAACGAAACTAAAGTGGGTTTCCATATGCATTACCACGCTTAGACAGAAGAATCTCGGGGATATCTGAGAATGATCCTGAAGTCAGGATGAAGCTCAGGAGACCTTGAAAATTTTAGAAATTACGTTGCTGCATGGTTTTTATATACCACACCGGTTATATATTTAAGTAGTGACTTATTACATAGTTGTTCATTGGTTTGCAATGTCTCACTTTTAATTACTTCAAACATTCATTGACAGACTTTTTACAGAATCCGTGTTCAGATTTCCAAAAACCACATCCTCACATGCCCTGGATAGGATCTCAGTGTTGAGATACAGCTAAAGACAAGGAACCAACTGAGAACTTCGAGACATTGTAAAAGTAAAGTCTTCACTGACTCCCAAAACAACTCAACGAGCGGATACAATTAATCACAATGTTACAATTTAAAATTTTGAAACATGCCTTCCAGGAACGCATGCCTTTGGGAAGTGGGGGATATATATTTCGTAATAGAAATAGCTGTTAAAATGGGAACGTCAAAGCAGAGGGCACCAGTTCTAGGTTATTTTAAGGTTCGACTCAGTGCATATAGTACGGTTTTGTATTCTGTTCAAGCTAGGCAATATTAATGTAGATATATTATGTGCACTAAGTGGATGCCCAGTGAGTGATGAAACTAATTATACTGTCAATTGTGACATTAACGCCTGCCTATCAGATCAGGCAAGATAAGGTCAAGGGTTGAATTATGGGTGAATGCACCCCGCATGATTTAATAGAGGTAGATACATTACAGATGCAAAAAATGCCACCAATTAGTAGAAACATATGATACAGAGGATGTACTTGAGTAAAGCTTATTTATTACTAGCTTCTACCCCTTACTTTACCCGTGTGGATATTTGTTTGAGGTGTATCAGTAGCACATTTCTGTAAGTCACCCAAACCTCAGGTGTGAGACTCACATTTCTCCTTACTTATCATTTCAATTCACCTTTCGTTTGCTTGGTTATTTCAGTGTTCTAAGTGATGGCAGGCGTTTGGACAGGGAGGACAGTGTAACCAACAATATTACATCAATATTTGCGGGCTTACAATTGTACTTATTAAGACTTCTATGTCTTCAGATTGGTTAGTACCTTCAGTAGGCTGCCACAGAAAACATGGCGCAGAGTGGGCGGAACGAATGTTGTAACGGGATAACGATTGCTGTATCACAACAAAGTTTGAGTGGTTTTTGCAAAACCATGACCTCACATTATCTAGGCCAGTGTGTCGCGCGTTGAGGTGTGAAGTAAAACGGATAGTCTATCACATAGGCGTTGTTCATCTCGCGCAGTTACGAAAAACATCAGGTAGTAAATTCTGTGATTGGTTTGTGGTAAAACTGATAAAGAGAAAACATAAGTAATACCTACATCGAAGTGAATACGTATTAGGGTAGGATTTATCAGAAGTAATATAATATCTCTGAGCTAAGGTCTGGGAAGGTCGGTCCGTCTACTGATATATCTGGACTATTTCATAAATAAAATACGATATTTAAATACTATATCACAAAAATTTTAGCTGCCAACTGAGGAAAACAAAATCCAATAATTACATGTATTTCGATTTTCGCCTGTTTTAACAGAAAAATAATTGATCACCTCAAATAAATCTCACTTTACTTTTAACATTAACAAATAACCTTTCTTCTGAGAAAATACATTAATTATTAAAACACACCGACTAAAGAAAATACTGATCTAGTGATAAATGCTACAAAACAAAAGAATGGCTAAGTAGCTCTTGTAAGATAAATTACGTCTCTATGTGTGAACTGTGTACATATACATGTTGCAAACTCTTGAAATAAAATTTTTATTTATAATATTGAAAGAAAATAGAAAATGGGGCTTAAACATTAACATAATGAAAACTAATTATAGGACAATAGGAACACATGCAAATCTCGGAAAATGGTAAAGGAATAGTTGAACATTGCAACGAATATAATATATATATATATATATATATATATATATATATATATATATATATATTTAAGGATCAAAATAACGGAAGATTGAAACCATGATGATATAAATAGCAGGATAAACAAAGAAAGGTCAACATTGTAACAGTGTTTTATTGGATAAGGATATTACAATTAAAAAAATATATAATTCTCTTATAAAAATGTAATCACACCTGGTTCAGAGACTTGACATTTGAAATCAAGAACACCAGCTAAATTAAATTCTACAGAAATGGATTTTTGGCGACGATCTGCAAGGTCCTCAAGGTGAGACAAAATCAGGATTACAGTTATAAGGGAAAAATGAAAGTAAAAGGTTCATTGGTAGAAGAAATTAAAACAGAAGAACTAAGATGGTCTGGAAGCGTGAAAAGGATGGATGAAGACAGACTGCCAAAGAATATACATAAATGGACTCCAGTGGGACGTAGGAAGAGGGGAAGACCCAAATCAATATGAAAACAAGAAATAACAATAACAGTGAAAGCAAGGAGATTAGAAGATGGACCCTTGGAGGACAGAAGAGTGGAGAAAAATTATTTGTAGTTCTTAAATGAGTACTGGAAGATGTCAAAGACATTGTAAACCTAGAATAAATAAATAATGTTTAAAATGTAGTAATTAACTCAATACCAAATCTGTATACTACCTGACAAGAGTGGAAAGAAAAAGAAAAACATGGATTTTCATTGAAGTCCTGTGGTTATTTATCACTATTTCAGACACGCCTATCAGTGGCTAATGCTTGCTCAGAAAGCCACTCTTTCACATTTCGCTGGTAAAGATGACAGCTGAATTTTTGCCTAAGCCCTATGTGTTAGTAATTGATGGATTCCACTGCTTCTGCCGCCTTACATCTTCTTTATTCATGCGCACTTCGATCCAGTGTTCTTTCCTCCCTCGAAAGCATTCTTTACTTTTTCAGATATCTTCCTCACTTCCTCTTGCTCCAAATAGCCAACCCTTCGCCGAGAATGTCGGCCTTCTAAAGGTCATTTCTCTCTAAAGGTCACATTTTCACAGCATTTCGCCTTTTACGTGAATTGATCCATAATGGTGTGTTGCAACCTTTAGCATACTGGCGTGGCTAGACAGAGAAAGGAATACCTACCGCAATGCTGGCTTTGATTCATGCTTTCTTGTATAAAATACATTAAACACATACCTACTGCATTAAACTGTGTTTATACTCTCCCTGCTCTATCGCTTAGAACGCTCGTAAAACGTTAATGGTACAGTATATTACACAAAACTCTGTAAGCACCAAAACATCTGGACATGCAACAAGTAAAACTTTTACTCAAATGCAGTTCGCACATCCAAATATTCAGCACTGCAAAATAAATGTGGATAAAAATCTGATGCATTGTGATCGAACAAAAAGATCTATAACTGCCTCTGTAGGAGTAGGAGAGACACGGAGGGGGCTCGAAACTGATACCAGGCTTGGCTTATTGTACCTATGTCCCGCAAAGGTGCGCCCCCGGGAGGAAGGCTGAGGTGAGAGGAGACACTGGGGGTCAGATCCAGACTAGCGGTGCAGACATTAACAGAGCTCCCTAAGGTTTATCAAGTTTAACAACGCCTCGAGTTCTTTACGTCTTCCGGGACCTTCCAGGGGGCCCTCTCAGGAAGGTAAACCACGGAAATCTAACCCACGACTTACCAAATGGGAGCCTTACACGTTACCACGGCTCCATCTCGCTCGCTGGCCTGTGGTTACTATGCTAACCTCCAAATCCGGAGGCCCCGGATTCGATTCTCGCCTTGGGGATGAGTATGTTTCTTCAGCAAGAATTATTCCCCATTCTCTCTAAGGTCTGCAAGTATGAATGAGAGTGTAATTGTGTATGTGAATTTAATATAATAACCAAAAGTAATACATACACCAAGATCAACATTGTAAACAAGTGAGCATCATTACCGTTGAGTAATTGCTCCGAAGCTAAAAAACCGCCGACATGATCTTAAGGGCAGTTAAGCAGGCACCGATGTTCATAAGCTCAGCATGGAGATACTGAATGGTGTCCCGTTGCTGCTTCAGCTGAGGGTGTTCATGATGAAGCAGTGGGTGGTGAAGGTGTACATGGCTGCGGCAACGGACGTTGCGCCTGCGGTGGCGGGACAGGCGATGTCTTCGTGCAAGAATGCAGGGAGCAGAGCGCCTGGCCGGTTCCTCCACAGTTGGCACAGTAGCGGAGCCGACGGCGAAGGTCCTGTTGCAGACAGGCGGCGCAGTTGAACAGGCTGCAAGCCCACTCCTTGTAGCGAAGACGAAGAATTTTTTTGTGATTTGTGTTTAAATTTGCGTAAATAATCTCAAATTACTATCTAAGATTCAGGTATAGGTTTATTTATTGGCTTTCAAAAAATGCATTTATATGGAAAAAATAAGGCTTTTCAACATCAACAACTTAATAAAATCAAACATTTATTCATCTCCAAGTAATAATACTCAATCGCAACTAAATACTTCCATTTCTTTTCACTTTACCAAGGTCTCAAAAATGACTTTCATACATTCTTACAAAACGTGACTGTGCAAGGCAGTTTTTAAAAAGAGTATTTTTCGCTGGTTAAAAAACTTAGTTATATTATCTGACAAACTATTTTCCCTAGAGCTATTAACTTTTACACAGCCATTTCTTTATTTATTCATATTAGTTGTGCCAATTTTCAAGTAAATAGGTTTACTTTTTAAAAAACACAAGCTGGTAAATTCAGTACCAGTGTTCCTTAACTGTAATTGATGCTATGTATGCAAATAATGCGAATGCATCGGGGAAGCATAGGGGGTAGGATGTGAAGCGATAATTCCAGCGGTACAAAAATAACTCATTAAAGTCAATAATGAATTAGTTATGGACAATTAATTAGGAAAGAGTTTAATAAAGTTTTATAATATTTGTTCCAAACAAAATAGATATCATTGGAAAGACCTGAAGGAGTCATTTAAATGTGACTTTTGTAAACACAGAAAAATAAATAACACTTGCACTTTTACTGAGATTCTTGGACGATTTCGTAAGAAAATGTAAAGGGGGGAAAATAGTTGGAGCCGTAGTGTATTGAAACGCATGAGGAAGTGACTCCTTTGAAACTCTTAGTTGTAATATGAGCGTTGCGTGGGTGACTCGGCCCAAAGCTTAGTTATTGTTGTGATGGCGATATAGACACACACACACACACACACACACACACACACAGTTAAATAAGGGGCGCGCATAAGACTATAAACATTTAAAATTAAAAGAAATGTTACAAGTGGTCCAGTGAGAAACCGCGCAGGTGAAGAATTGTGAGAGAATAATTAAGACTGTTGTTAATTAATTAATGCAGGTAAGTAACCTGTGTCTGGAGTCTCGCGGACATTAAAAGTGCGGGAAAGTGAGGTCTGGCGACAATTTATATAAAAATCTTGCAGGGAATTCTGTGCGTGTAAAGTGATGAAACTTGAAAGACAAGTATATTTTTAGTAAAGCCCAACCGCTTCAGATGTGGGGAGCCAATTTGCTGGAGTTATCCATTCATATGTGAATGGGCTAGAATTAGACGTGTAAAACACGTCACTGCGTGTGCGACAAGGTAAAGACACCTTACTACACACTCCGTGTGTGAAGACCAGTAGAATGCCTCCAGAATCCGCGGTGGCGGCATAAATGGAGCGTTCCATTGTTTTTGCCTCCAAATGTACTTAGAAAATGACCACCCCGTGTAGTGGAGATACCTTAATAATTTCTCGTACATGAAATATCATTGTGCTCTACCAATCAGATGCATCTATTCCTACCTAGACTACAAGACATATCGATTGCTCGTTCTCAGTTACATATCTACTAGCCATCGCTTGTTTTTCAAAGTCCTTTGTTTAATGAACGGATTATTACTACTGCTTAAAGGGCCCAAAGCGTTGTTGTTATTAGCGTAATTGCATCAGATGGTACGGATGCCCGGAGTGGTTACCTAGGAGATGAAGGTGCAATTAAATTGTCTGCAGAGGCAGACTCGCCGAAGTGGTTTTACCGCCAGAGCTGTCCTCCAGCAAGTAATTGTTTTTATAACGTAATTGATATCAGTGTCTGTAATTCATAAACAATCTCATCTTGCTTTTATTGCAAATCACACCAACTTTTATACATGTTCTGTCACCTAACTGTTGCAAGGGAAGTTTGGCACACTCACTATGTTTCCATGGGGAATTGAAATAGATTTGAATCCAATCCATGCTCAATACGATCCGCGTTTCCGTGTTGAATTCAATCCGGAATGAGATCGATTTGGATACGCAAGACTCAAGCACAAATAATTCAAGATTTATGTTGGTCACTTCCTTTTATGTTAGGGAACCTACAAAAAATGTTTTCTGGGGTTAGTGAATGTTTTTAAAAGAATATATTGCGAGATTATAGAAACAATAAGAGTGTTTCTTTTTTGTGTTTTATCGGACCACTTTCTCTGTGAAAACAAATGAATGTGCAGCCTTATAAGTACAGTTCAAGTTGGCGTCTTTGGCGGATTTAGATAGATTTGAATCCGGTAGGTATTTCCATACAACAAAATTTCGATCCGATCTCGCTGAATCGGCGTTTCCGTGCATTATTCACTCCATAATGACAACTCATCGATTTGATTTCCCCATGGAAACGTAATGATAACCAAACAATTCGATATCTAGATTTCACTGGAAGTACACGATTAGAAGCCACTGTAAATACTACAACAACAAAACTTTTGTTTTTGAAGTTACCCGAAGTTGAAACGTGTGTGGTTTTGCCTTTGTAACGGTTTGGTGCGGTAAGACAATAACATGTTAAAACTGCAAAAATTGTATGTTTTGAGTGTCACAGTGGTGTTCTGGCTCACATAAGTTGTGTTCAACATTCAATATTAGTCTTTCATACCCTAGTGGTAATATTTGAAAAACGACATTTTATACGAAATACGGCCAATATCCAAGAAGACCTGGAAGAAAGTGTTGAATGTTGAGAAGGATACCACGGCCCCATCCGAGGACCATTTGTCTTCTGTGGAAGAGGTTAAGATGGATGCACACCAACACCTGTTAGGGCTGGTGGACGTCCTTCACCAATGTGACAAACTGCTTAAAAGTCCGAAATTGCAACATAGGATAAACTTTTATAAGATTAAGAAGAATATCATCTCCTTCAAGGAAAAACCCTAGAGTTGGAACAAGAAAACCAAAGATTACGAGAGGACAACATGAGGTTTAAAACATCACCCGTCAAACAGCCTCCGTCCTATGCAATGATGGCAGCAAGGCTACCAGAAGGAGACTAATTGAGAGGATCCTGGCTTTCCAAAGCGGCGGGTGCTCTGTACTTCGAAGGTAGATGACACGGCAGAGCAACTACAGATACATGAAGCTGTTCATCCTGCAAAGGATCAGATCCGGATAAACGTCATCAAGAAGTTCCCAGATGGATCAGGAGAAACTACAAGAATTGACACGTGAGCAGAATTTCCCTGGTCAGGAGCATTTCCAGAGCGAGTTTGAACCCAAATAAAGAGTCCATCATTTTTACCGAAAATGATCAATGTTCAGTTTGTATATGTAAAGTAAGAGTTGTTGATTTAGGGAATTAATTTGTATGCATGCAATTTACCTCCACGTTAAGAAACTGTCCAAAGCCGGGAGTTCGGAATGCTGAAAACTGGGAACAGAATCGAAAAAGTCAACCTTATAACGCTAGCGAGGTGAAGGGGCTATTGTGTGAATCCTTATTATTTTTTAATCACCGTGACGGATTAGAAAGAGACAGCACATTTAATAAAATGGGTGGAATCACATTTTCATCATGACATGAAGCAGTGAGACATTATAAAAACCTGGTGTCTTAATTACTTTAAGGATTGGTTTCATCGAATCCAAAATATATCGATGTTAAAGGAGAATACTTTGAAAAATTATTAAATCACTTTAAGTTTTTAAAAATAATCCTTGTGGAGTGTCACCCTGCACTCCTATACAAAACTTTTGACCTCCGGGGCCGGTGGTAATTTTACATTGTTAGCTGAAGGGTTTCCAAACTATCGGGAGATCAGAGATATCGAGAGAAACTCGATTCCTCAAATTACTCCGCAGGAAATTATTAACATCGCATGATGACGCTGCAGAACAAGATATTCTATTAACGAAAATATCTTGCCCAAATCACATATAGGTGTTATCAAAATGGTGTTTCTATACACAGCAAGATCTAGAGGTAGAAAACGGGGAGCAGAATATTAAATGACGCTGTGAGTTTAGCAGACTGCATGATGGGATTTCGGGCTATGAATGCAAATTACTAATTAAATCCAGCCCCATGCCCTTAAAAGCTATCGCACATTCACACGTTAAAATTTACAGTGGTGTCCCCTCCCGCCTCTTGTTCAGGACCTGTTTGTTTAGGCAGCACACTGGGGTGCATGGAGGAGGATTTTCTTTTGTCTGTGTGTGTGTGTGTGTGCTCAACAGACTGAAGAAAAAGATGAAGCTCTATCACCATCCTCTTTTCTTTTATATTTCGCCTTTTTATTACTCTTATCCCGCTCTCAGTGGACAGGACTACAGAAGAATAGATGAAGGAATCTGATGTGTAAGAAGGAGACAGAATGAGAACTCTCGACTGCAAAAGGACACTCCTTTGAGACCAGTAAGAAGCGAAATCAATGCATATCCATGCGGCTGTTCCCTTGTAGTAGCAAATTATAAAGATGTGATTAATTAGTGTTGTGTAAAAAAGAAACTATATTGAGCCGTATGCATAAAATGTGGTATTACCTTAAAGCGGTTTCTTATTTTAATGTAAGATACTGCAGATCTAGGCCCAAGGTTGCGGCGGCATATATATACAGGGTGGTCTAAAAAGTTACTGAAGAACTTAAGGAACACAAAGAGTAACTTTCCACTGGGAACCCATGTTCCCAAACACGATCCCGAGTCATTACCAATGATATTCTGTTAAGGGGAGTTAGGGGTGAGTTTAGGAAATTCTACAATTTGTATGCCAGTATTACCAGATTTTAACCACGTTAATATAGTGTTTAGATATGCAGCTGCACAAAATTTGAAGTATGTAAGTCAAATCGTTTTTAATTAAAAACGTTTAATTGATTATAAAGATACTCTGATTAAAAATGCTCCTTGCGTAACAATTTTTTAATGTTTGGCATGAAACTTGGTAATCTGATGCTTCATGTACCTGAAAGTCATAATTGCTCTGGATTTTCATTTTACACCAGTGCTTTAGTATCTAGAAACTTTTTAATGTGTCTATTTACGGATTTTAAGTTTTTTTTTAACTTCCCATCGTCATTTGAATGTGAATATGTTCAATATTACTTGGCTGGTATCAAAACCCAGAGCAATTTTTGAGCCTTATATGAATAAGAACACATCCTGAAATTTTCAAAAGAATCCCTTAAGAACTCTGTCGCAAAGAGTTTTTTAGCTGCTTGAAAATGCTGAGGAAAAAAGAAAGTGAGAAAAACAGCATTAAACTTTTAAAATGTTCTAACCTCATCAGAGTGGTGTTCCATCACTGGTTTCATTTTCTGACCTCATATCCTCTTCTGTACTGAACATTTCTGCAATTTATGGGCTCTCCTTGTGTGTGTTTGTTTCCTGGCACTGCATTTTCTACTCTAAATACATCTTCTAGCATTGCACTTCTGACAAATGCATATTCCTCCGACTGAAATGCTTTCATTCCTAAGACTATTCAACACCTGAATTGACTTCACACGCCCCATATTAAACTCCATTACAGTTTTCAGTACTGCAAGTTCAAGTTTATTCCTAGACACACACCTATCTTGGAGAAATAGCTCCACGCAACATTGTGAAGAGATACATTGGAGTTCTGTGTCTACCCTTGGCATAGCGTTCTAGCAGCTGATCAGAACCAAGTCGCTGATCCGGAGGTTGAATTTTAGTTACCACTTCTGGAAACAACTTCCAGGACATATTCTTGTGATTTTGTGGATGCAGATTAAGGATAATTTTCATGATTGAGTTTCTGATCCGTCGATATGCAGTCTCGGTGGGTGCGTACGCCTAAGCACCAGCCATTTAATCACTATGCACCATTATTTAAAAATGGCCGACAGACCTTTAAAAATGGCGCTGTCATGAAAGTCATTGCACTTTTTAATAGACAGAACGTTGAACAATTTTTCAACATAAAAATCTAAAAATCAACTTTTTTTACCAAATGGGCCAAATCTCACCCCTAAGTCCCCTTAAGTCGTAATACACTTTATTATGGACAGGGTTCAGTGTAATAGGTTACAAAAGATGTTCAAACACACCACCACATTGAATATAGACATTACACCGTTGAATAATCCCCCCCCCCCCCCCCAAAAGGAGCGCCACCACATTTTGATGTCAGCGTATGCGCTTCCTAGATCGCAAATATCGTGAACGTTGGATAGGAAGAGGAGGACCACTTGCATGGCCATCTCGTTCCCTGCAACTTTTCTACCAACGCATTTTACAGCAGTGCTTTGTATTCACCAATCCTAGTGTGCATCTTGTTCACAGATGAGGCTGGTTTTAGTCGCGACGGCATCTTCAATTTTTATAACACTTTAACTGAGCATTTGAAACTCCTAATGAAGTACGACAAGAAAACCATCAACAGAGGTTCTCTCTCAACGTTTGGGGTGGAATAATTCATTATGCAGTTGCTCAGAAATGAGTTGCGTCACTTAACTAATAATGTAACTCTGGACATCATCCAACCAATGTGGTTTTTACACGATGGTGCTCCAGCACATTTAAATATGATAGTTCCTAAATTTTTGAATGGTCGATACCCACAAAGGTTGGTCGAGGGAAGACCCATTGCATGACCTGGTCGATCGCCTGATTTGAATCCAATAGATTTCTTCTTGATTTATACGACTCCTGTACCTGATGTTGTCACTTTGAGACAATGTATTTGACCAAATACGAAACACCAGGGATTTTCAACAGAGTACGCCAGAGCATGGAACGTAGCAAGAGGAAGCCACTTTGAGGAGTTTTTGTAACTTTCAATTTTGTGTTGTAACTGAAATAAATAATTTTCAGACCCATGTACGTATGAACTTTTTTTCTACTTTGATGCCACGACCCCCAAACATATGGCACCAATAATGGTCTAATTGACGCAATACGTACACACTAATGTTACATACACGAACACTGTTCACAATTTCACTTGTGCTATTATTGTAACGCCGAGACTGCCAACTGAGTCATGCACCCGTGGAAATATATTACACCTTTTGTTCACTTAGCGCGGTTTTATTACTAATAATGTTGTCGAATAGGCTTTGTCCTTTTTGACGCGAATTTGCTTCCCAGAGTGACGTGAAGACAGGTCAAATGATACTCACAGACTGCTAAACTGAGCTTCCTTGTTATTGTTGTCATTGATCTTGTCTGTGATATGTTACATATTTATATAGTGGTTAATTATAGGTAGTATTTCAATAATTAATCCACCTAATTTACCTGGGTTATGATAACTAACGCCTCAATGCATATCTATGCATCTCATACACTCCAACAAACTGTCGCGTTGGCCGCCGGCATAGAGAAGCAAACGTCCGCTATGCAACACGGAGTGCTGACAGATTATAGCAAAGGTAAAATATATATATATATATATATATAAGTAGAGGTTGTATTCATCAACGAGGGTGATCCAGAAACTAACAACTACTGTACAGATGTTCATCTGACTCCTATCTATAGCTGAAAGGTTTCTTCAACAGCTGTTCACAGTGTTGTGTTAATGTCAGTCGGAACAACTTGTTATTGTGCATTCTGTGAAATTGAGCTGTGAGGTGAGAGGCATTCCATGCTCGGAAATTGAAACATCTACCTGCTATTTACGTGGTAGACAAAGTAAGTTCAGTCGGAAAGATGATCCTATGGGGTTTGAACACCAGAGTGCATGACTTAACGACCGCGGCTAGCTACGCCATCGGTGGTGATATAGATGATTATAACGTACTCTCAAGCAACGGAGATTTAGGTACTTTTGCTGACCAGAGCTTGTGATGAGAATTTACTGGTATTTATGCGTCTATTTCTCTATGTTGTGGCGAGACATTTGTAACTGAACAGGGCAAAGTGTGCAGTGGTTGAAACATCGCCTTCCTCGCATACTTACGGATGTCCCAATCTGCCTCTGGTCTTTCTGAGCCTTGCTTTCTGTTGCGTTGTGGAAGGGGTGAATCCCGCACCACTATGTGTTTTCAATTAACTTTAAACGGCTGTTCGAACCCTGCATCCCTCCTCCTCCTCCTCCCGTTCCCTATTTTCATTAACGTTAAACGAAAACATTAACCAGGCAGTGGGGAGGTCCTGTAAAGATAACAGTGCCAGCAAATCGATGTTGACGCCAAAACTAGGACGAAATGCATGTACACGAGTGAAAAATAAAAATAGCTGCAGCTACGCTACAGTTAAATCCTGCTAGCAACCCAATTTGGAGACAAACATGGCGATGTTCTTTCACAATATCAGGGCTGCTCTTTCGCCAAACCTCTCCCATTCTCCTCGCTTTTGGATATCTTAGTGTAAGTTTAAAGGCTCAGTAAGGGCAGACTAAGTGTAAAAGTTGTGGAGTTAAATCGTAAACCAGGAGCAACGCAGGGTATTTCAGCTAATAATTATACATCGCGAAACCCAATGTATGACATTTGTAAGGCTGCTATGAAATCCAAAGAGGTGAGTGAAATTCATATTTTAGATTGGAGCGCTGCTACAGTTCATGGACACTCTCTTCATTACACCATGTCACAGGCATGGTCTTAATTGAGTGCTGTACCCCAAATTGCAGTATAACATTCGAATACATCAGTGTAGTGAAGTCATCAAAGGAAATTGGCGTTCTCCTGTCAGTATAGAGTTAGCCCAGTGAACTGTTCTGTGAAATGCTAACTATGTGTTTCCAATAGTTGACGTGATACATCGCATTAATGGAACCTGTAAGAGATTCCAAAATTGAATAAATTAATGCACATTTCCTTTACTCCAGAAAGGAAAACCTTTATTGCATGAGTTATTTGACTATACCGGGTGGAAGGGAACCAGTGATAGATCTCGGTATTTAAAACGCATTTTCTATCTTACGTTTTTGTCTCTGATCATTTCCTACAGAGATATTTTAGTTTTGTCGAAAACAGCCTGGCAGATTGTGTGGGGTGTCACTTTCTCTAGCTCAGTACATAAACAAACACCATAACGGTGCTTCTTGAGAACACAAACTAATACCCTGCCTTGTCCTTCCGTGTTTACTGCGTCAGTGTAGACCAATCACAAGCGTTAGCTCCCAAAACATTAAGCGAAAGCGAAAGTGCTAGACTTGTTTACACCTACAAACCAGCTCAATTCCCTGACCAACCTCTACGCAACGTTGTCTACTTACTGCACTTGTGAAAAACCTGTTTGAAATACTTCACGTCTTTTAAGTGATTAATTATTTCGTAACCCTATGTAATGTCCCATAATTACTACCGAAGCTATGTCAGAAATAAGTTACTCTACGCATCTTATAGGCAACAAACTGTTATCTTCGTACACTCTTGTGGAATTATGCATCCAATTTGGATCAAAAACCATTTATGAATGATAAAGGCCAGATAAAATGGACTGACCACCCATTCAATGTGAGTTTAATCCCAGCAACTGCAATCAAATGTGTCTATAGTAAAGGATGGGGAGGGCCCACGTAAAATAACCAGTGAGATGGTGCGCGTGGATGATGATAAGGGGTCACACTAGACTACAACTAGAAATAAAGAACTACAATAATATTGAAAAAGAATTGATCATTTAGGATTTAAATGGCTACCAAAGGCAGATACAATTATTGTTAAATTGCAATATAATATTAAAATAACAAAAAGCACCATTGTAATATTCTAATACTTTGACTAAACATCCTTTTGGCAACACTATGAAATAGAGGTTTAAGGGCCAAGTTACTCACGCAAAAGTATTTCAGGTTTACATTTATGACTAACTTATAGGAAATCTAAACAACAGATATTTAAAAAATCTGCCTTTTGTGATGTATTACAATATTTTATCAGCTGACCTACACGATAAGCCTATATGTGCATTACTAAGGTAAGGTAAATCCACAGGAAAGGACATAAAGTTCCGGAATATTCTTTATAGACTCTAACCATAACAAAAAAGCAGGTCAATATCCTGCGTATTGCGTTCCTTATAGCTCGTGTGGGAATAATGGCAGAGGTGTATTCCCTATAGCAATTACATAATATATTATTCCAAGTTTATGGTATAAAGACAACACGGAATCTATTATTTTCTGTCAGTAAAAAAGATGTAGAAACGTTTGCACATTGTTAAATATAGTGATTAAAATCTAAATTTATGCTGATAATAGGGTAGATGAGAGACCGTAACACATACTTCTCTCCTAGGAAGGAAATGGGTGCAAATGATTGTCTTGGTATAATCTTGTCTCATAATTTCGTCACGTTTCGATCACCAAGCACGTCTGGGAGTAGACCTCATCCGCAGCACAGCTACGACAGAGTAGTTACCAAACTTTGTTTTAGGGAGAAATTCCCAGCTCAAAATCGATTAAACCACTTGTGACACGCTGGAATCGTTGCCACATCTTCTCTGTAGACAGCACAAATTTTCTGCCGGTATTAAGAGGCGGTTTTGTCCTTATGATAGTAAAACACCATAAGATGTCGAAAATGATTTTTTTTTGCTTTTCATAGTTTGTAAACACAAGTTCACACTGTTCCATCCAACGTCAGTCACAAACACATACTTACGTATCCAATAGCGAGTCTGTTTGATTTTGTATTAATTTGATTTTGAATTTATTTAAGTAGTTTAAAATAAAATTATGATTTGTAGTGTTACAGATATAAATTATTATTTTAGGTTGTGATAAGTCGTAGAGGTGGTTAGGCGACTGTGATAACTTGAAGTGTACAGAGGGTTCAGGCTTTTCAGGCGCTATAGATGGAACTTGCGAGCAAAACGAACGAACTTATGAGACAACGTTATGTACCAGACTTCGGGAGGGAAGGAGATGGGAGAGTCCAGCGGTTGTGCTGGAATCCGGTGGAAAGTGCCAGACCCAACGTGGGGTCCCTAACGTGTGCTGAAGATTCTTCTTGGCGCCAGGTTTCTTTGTGTTGCCGCCAGCCTCGCGGGTTTCGATACCTGTCCGCCTGCGAGGACAAGCGGTCACAGCGCTGCCCCCACCCGCAAACCAGCAGGTACAGAGCGCAAATTCCACCACGTATCAATGTCACCCTTATTCTTTCGCCGAAACTTCCGATTCGGAAAGACTGTGTTTTGAATGATGGTGAAATAAAATCTAGGGACTTCAAGGCTGTTGCTTTTGCGCCACAATGCATCTCCTCACAGAACAACTGCATTTGTGAGGAAACTGACAGTCTCTAAAGTCCAGTTACTTGACCATCCATCCTACAGTCCTGACCTTGCACCGTGCTACTTTGGTTGTTTCCCTACATTGCTGGGAAAAACTTTTAGACGACTGCAGAGCCTTTCTCAGACTATAAATTCAGCTCTGTTGGGAATACTTCACAGTGCTTTCGATAAGCGGATGTTATTAGAGAAATAGAGCGTACTTTGAAGGATTGTGCAGACTTGTATAAGTTTTTAATGTCCCTCTAGGAAACATCTGCTCAAACTAGGGTAGCCTTTCATTTGATCTTGAAATGCAGAGCATTAAGCAAAAAGTAGAAAAATAACCGTTCGGGCTATAAACCAAACGGAATATACCGGACAGAAGGCACTGCTTCCGCCACACATTAACCAGGGATTCTACATGATAAGTGTAGCAAATATGTCCAATACAATTATTGTTTGTCTCGCCGAAGAAAAAAGTAATTTGTATCAAATATTTGGAGCCATTTAGCTTCTTGGCGAATTGATATAAATGGTTTATTTCATTAACTGTCACACAAGCACTGTGTGAAAAATGCTGCAATGCATTTATGCCTTAATTCGAATGATTTTAGTCACAATTTAATGTTAAAATGCCACGGAAAGTTTAATTTCTAGGAGAGATTTAGCAACGACACGTTAACATTAAATTCTAACTAAATTCATTCGAATTAAGGTAGAAATGCATTATAATATTGTTCACACAATGCTTGCGCGAGAGTTAGTGAAATAAACCATTTATATCCATTCGCCAAGAAGATAAGAGGTCTCCAAAAGTATGACACTTTTTTTCGGCGGAACGGTTTTTACTGACAATAATTGTATTGGACGTATAGAGAGTGTCCCAAAATTATTACTGCCTCTTACTCAGTTTAAGTATTTACGGCAAAATCAACAAGTTTGTTGGTCTAATTTTGGATAGTAAGGCTGTGATTAACTGTAAACAATGTAGTGATTGTGGTTTTTTTTTTTTTTTTCTGTTCTGTATTTGTTTCTTGGGTTAAGATTGTGTGCTTTACTAAGATAAGTGCAATACTAATTTGTATTGTTGATTTCGCCGTAAAAACTTAAACTGGGTGGAAGTTAGTAAACTATTACATTAACTCGTCTAGCGCTTAAGCGAAGCATAGCAGCAAAAGCTTTCCTTAACAAAAAGTGTTTAAAATACTGTTATCTATCAGCTCCCAAAATTTGTGGGTCTAATTTTGGAACACTATATATTACATTCATCATGTAGATTCCCTGGTTAACATTCCACCCGTATTTTATCACACAAAAGCCTAATAAGAGGGCTAATAGAACTTTAAGTGTGGGGACCTCAAATATTAGCTGTACAAGCCGCAGAGATTAAGACTCGTATATTCAATAAATCAATCAATCAATCAATACCTAAAGGCGGTTGCTAATCAGATCATATGTTTAGCGCGCAATAAAATAAATATTCCACCAAGGATCCATATGGTCGCGTGGATGGGTTTACGTCACTCCGTGACGTCATGAAAACTGCTGTGAACTCTGGTGTTAGATCAGAGAGCAGTGACACTTCCCTTGTTAGTATATTAGTGGAAATGGAATCTGACTTGAATATCATACCGTTATATCCGAGAATCGTCAGAGCATGTACAGTATAGGTATGTGCTGATAGTCGACCGCAGCACATAATTAAGTTCATGCCACATTTACCACTACTAATTACTCCAAACGCCTGCCACACTCACCACCAGGTGACGGGCAGGATAAATGATTCTGGAAAATTGTAAAAGCTCTCAGTGACTGGTGCACGTGGCATTATCATCATCACCTGGCGAGAACGCTCCTTGTGCCATCAAATCTGAGCTCAACCGGAACGCTCGAGTAGATGTTTGCCCCATAGTTAATAATGCAAGTTGATTGTACATATTCAGACTAGCTGAAATATCCCGCATTGCCCGTGCTTTCACGATTTATCTCCACAACTTCTAGACTTAGCTTGCACTTAAACAATAGTCTTGTGTTGTTTGGAAACATTTAAACAAACATTACTTAATATAATGGGTGATCCAAAAGACTCCGAACCGGCTGCACTGTGTTTTGCCTGTACGCGTCCTCGGTGCTGGTCGCCGACTGCCGCTGTCATAACATTAACTTACCAACGTTATTAATGGAGATGCTGAAACTGGCCACCATCATTGTCCATGCATTTTGGTACCTCTTTACATCACTCGCCGTAGTTAACGTTGAGAAATGCTGGCAACTTCCTGGTGGATATTTTGTATTGTTTCCAGAGTATGTGGGTTTGTCTTGTACACTATGCTTTAAACTACCCCAGAGATAAAAATCGCAGAACATCTGGAAATCTTTCTGAAATACGTACTTTCACCTGGCGAGCTGGCTGTTTTATCACATACGAATCATAAATAAACACAGGTTGTGCAGTAGAAAAATGCTGAGCCATAATACTCTTTGTGACTAAGTACAGGACAAAATAATAAAGCTCACTGGTAATAACTCAACCACACGGTAGTGCGTCAGCTCACTACTGCACTTTCAGAGCAGAGAAAAACAACTCAACCGTATGAACTTGTATACAGCAGCTGGAAAAACACCGCGCAGCGGTCCGGATGTTTTTGGGTCTCTCTGTACTTAAACAAAAAGTTAATTAGAACTCTTAGCATACTATAAAGAACTAAAAATTAACAAAATACGTAAATATAACAGCGAAAAGACATTATGCAAAAGCACAGTTGGACAACCACAAATACTACAGGAACAAAAGCAAATGGAGAAAGTTGTGTGTGCATAAGACGTTGCATTTCTATTTCAATTATATGGAAAATTGCACCTGTTCTTCGTAGAAGAGGAAGTAGAAAAGTAAATGATTGTTTGGTAAAATAAAATTGAGTAGAGATAGCCGTGTGAATGTAATATGTTGCATTTCAACTTCAAATATGTCTATGGGGAAATTATATGACTTATTTGTGGAAGAGGGAGTAGAGAAAGAACTGTGGTAGTGTTTCATAAAAGAAAAGTGAATGGAGAAAACCGTATGAATGTAATATGTGCTTAGTAAAATGGTTAGCATAAAAACCTGATCCATGAAAAAGTGCATATACAGCCAAATTTCGCTGTGATCAGTCAAGTGGTTTTAGAGATTAGTGGTTACATACTTATATACATCCATTTTTTACTTTAATACGTATAGTACGAAGAGGAAGTATTGTATTCCACTCAAAAATTCGATGTCGAGATTTCACCGAAATATGTTTTGAGGTCACCTGAATAAAAAAAAAAAAAAAAAAAAAAAAAAAAAAAAAAGAAAAGAAAAGAAAAAAAGAAAAAAGAGCAGTTTTAGAAAAAGGTCCTTGTTTGTGTGTTTGTCTGTGAACAGCATAACTCAAAAACGAAAAGTCGGTTAAAAATCAAAGTTGGTATTTAACTTTAATATCTTTCACGGATGCGACACAGATTTTAATTTTATACAAAATGGCTCTAACGATTTTGATTACAATACCATATGTTTGAGATATTTTTATGGCAAATGAAATGTATATCTTGAATTTTCTGGCTATAGCCCATGAAGTCCTATTTACTCTGGATGACTTTTGCATAACTGGTAAAACCAAACTATTCCTTTGTGTAAGTTTTGGAGAACTTGTACTTCTGTCAAATGGAACATCGCTATTCAGTTTTTTATATGTTAACTGCACAAACAGAACGGAATTTGAAAGATTTGACTATCGTTGCACGTGCAAGAAAACGAGCAATAAGATAATTTCTGCAAAGTTTATGTCAACTAACACGAAGAAAATTGAATAAGAGTTTGTTAAGAATGGTTAGTACAAAAGTAGAGAAAGCCATGTGAGTGCAACACATCAGAGTTTTTGTTTATGGGATCATGCACTATTTAGAAAAAAAAAGTAGAGGAACCTTTGTTTCAGCCTAACGTCCAGAAATCGCTGTTAAAGTCTGCGTAGCCATAGCCCTAACATCTTGTGTAAAAACATAAACGATGTCTTATAGAGAAAGTCATATGAAGCTCTGTGTTAAATGTTTCATAATCATGTATAATGTGCAGATTTTAACTATAGCTATGCTTTCCTTTCATTTTGTCTCATTTATCCTAAAACCACTCCGACAAATTAAGGAAAGGTTCTGTTGGTGTCATCGGAGAGATATAAGTTAATCAAAACGGAGATTGTTGTTGACTGGTTCTCGCTTCACTGACTCTGGAGTAATCCTGCAGAAGACAGACAGACAGGCGGAAGTTTTCCTCCCGAAACAGCAGGGTGAAGGTGGCAAGGTCTGTGGTGGTGGTGAGCCTCGTGAAAATTTCAGGCCCTGGCTCGTCTTCCATTTGCCTGTTATAGTTTGCCTTGTTTGTTTTGTTCATCTTCCCCAGCCTTTTGTTCAACGTTGCACTTGTTTTATTCGTCAGGAGAAACTTTTTAAAGCAGCTCTTCTTCTTGTGGCCCGATGTTGCCCGTTTTCTGGAGAGGAAACCAAAATAAACTTGGAGTGTGCTCCGAGTTCACTTCTTATATTCTTTATTTGGTATTATTTTACATTTTCCAACAGTAATTAGCTAATTAAGGCCCTCTAGATTCTTATTCCACCCGAATGTGTATTTTTAATGCGTGAAAAAGAAGTTGAGCAACGCCACTCGCCATCAACACAATGAATAACCAAGTAATATCCCCCTTTCCCCTTCTTCTCCCTTCCCGTAACACCATTCAACTCTCCACAGCAGGATTCCTATAATAACGAGCTTACTTCATATAGCAGGCCCTGAATACGTAGGGGGAATTCCAACAGGATTCAAACGTGTCTGTTTAAGGAAAAAAAGAAATAACATATTTCTTTTCTACCTACTTGCCAAGTTCTATAAATTATTGAACCTACCTATCAATTTTAAATAGACCTCTTTCACAAAGAAAGCGTTGACAAACGAAGAATACATTAAATCTGCTTAAACACCTTTTCTTAAACATATTCAGTACCTGAAAAACACTAACACTAAGGCTGTTAAAACTCCTGAAAACCTCAATTCGAATTTTTGTTTTGCGTTTAGATTTCAGGATCAAACGCCCCATGTGTCAACAATGTGTCTTTGTCGGTTTACATTAGTTAAAATGTGGATTCCTGAAACATCCACATTTTTGAGAGCCAGATGCGAGCATTATACAGTTCCTGAGCTTTAATAATAATAATAATAATAATAATAATAATAATAATAATAATAATAATAATAATAATAATAATAATAATAATTAAGAGTGCATTTCTACTTTCCACGACTACTGGTAGACACACATCTGGAGGCACTATAACGAGATTTGAAGCGAATAGTGCAGAATTTGGACATAAATGTCTTATATATTCCATAGATCAGAGGTTCTTAATCTTTTTCAAACACTGTACCCCTTTTTAAAAAATGTTGCGTATGTCTTCTTAAATAGCAAGCTTCTTTTAGTTCATCAGGAAAGTGCTTAGCCGCCGTCAAAGCCTTCCCGTGAAGGACACCAGGGGTGAAGTTACACTCAGGTGAAACATTTTTATTTGGACTAACAGCCCAGTGACGTAACCACTCAGGGTCTTAGCACTGTCAGTACATACTGACACAAATTTTCCACGCAAGCCGGTTTCCGACAAAAACAAGAAGAATCTAGCAGTTTGAAAATATCTTCCGCTTTTGTAGAAGTATTTGGTGGTTTACAAAATAAAGGATTTTCAAATATTCCACGAACAAAAACGATCATTTAACGAGTTGTTCTTTTGTCTTTTGCTATGTCACGGATTCTCCTTGAAACTGTGCCGTTTGATAGAGGAATGTTTCTTGCACTTTTCGCTTCTTTTTCACCAAATAAGAGACTATTTCCTAGACTTGGTAATCAGATAGCTAACTTTATAACAAGCTTTCATTTAGTTCTGTACCAGGAAATTCTTTAATAGTAGTTTTCATACCCTCAAGATCTTCCAAAAGATGTTTAAAGTACTGTTTATCTTTCTTTACTAAATTTTCATGTTTGCTTTTAAAGTGACGTTCCAAAACAAACGGTTTCATAGAAGTGTTTGACAAGATTTCAGAATGAACTACGCATTTTGGAGAGGGTCGTATGTTCAAAAGATTTAGAGATTAAAAACGTTAAAAGACAATATTAAAACAAGACAATATAAAAACAAGTGGATTCTAAAAGATTAAAGAATAAAAAACCTAGAACAATAAAGGTTAAAGAATACATTGCAGTTAATTCTCGCATAAACATAAAATTTAGATTATGCAGATATACGAATAAACTATATTTGATGGAACTCTTGATATTTAAGTTTGAAATATGTATCCGCTAAGGTGTTCAAAACACCCCGAAGTCTCTTACTCCAGAGTATTTCGTACAATGTTTTGCCTTGTAGGAGTTTTTGATACTCCTTCCTTATATCTGACGTATGTGAATATTCTCAGCAGGGTTGCCAACCCGTACGATAATTATGGGGGTGTACGATAGTTTGAATGTTGATAGTTCGATGCCGGCGAAATATTTTCACTGGTTTGTCACATCAGTAAAATAAAATGAATTGCAAATAGCAACATCACTTTTGCCCTCATGGCCTGGCCCCACCCCTCTAAGACAACGATACCATGTCCTACTATCCCTTCTACCCTTTATCCTCTTATCGTCAGTGTTCCCAGATCTGGTGATCTCAATGAAGAAGGCACTGTCGAGAAAATTGATCAATGGAGAAAACTAGGAACAAGTGATATTCCTGTGAAATAAAGAACATGCTTGAACCTGACAGTTTCTGGAGTGCTGTTAAACACATGTGCTACCTAGTTGGAAATAGTGATTTCAAAGAACTGGCGGAGTTTGCATTATCAGTGATTTCGTTGCCCCACAAAAACGCTTCTTGTGGAAGACTTTTTTCTAAACTGGACTTAATGAAAGTCAAAATTAGAAACAGATTGGTACTAGATACGGTAAATGGACTTACTCTGTCGTCTCAGCTTATGAAAGAATGTGGTGGGTCCGAAAATTTGCAAGCCACCGAGATGTTAAAGTTTATCTCGACAACAAAATTGTATAATGCTGCAACAGTTGAGGAAGATGATGAACTTTCAGATGAACAGTGCGAGAAACATGAGTGCTAAAGTTGTAATTGAGCTTGAGGTCATCAATCTTGTAAGTGGATACCATAAACTTCATACCATTACATTTTCATAAGTGTTGTGCTGATATTTTCATTGTTGTAGCATTTGGTTTATGATGTACGATAATTTTGAATCCAAATCTATAATTTTGAGTGGCCGGTACGATAATTTTACTTTTAAAAGTTGGCAACCCTGATTCTCAGACCGCGTTCTCAGAGGTAGAGATAATGCACGAGACACTGTGAAAAATGCAACTATTTCATTTTTACTCTCTTGATTACATAGGTAAAGAAAGAAAATGCTCTTCTACCCGCTTCACTAGCAACCCTTACGTCCTGAGATACATCTAACATTTCCTGATTAGTAACGCACAGCTCTCTTCCTAATCTCTAAGTCTATGAGTAAAATATTTAAAATAACATACAAGGCATCTGTCGGAGTGGTGGCAAATGCCCTTATCAACCTGATCAATATTTTCTGTTGCATGCTTCTTAAGGTTTTCCGGGCCACATCTAACTATACCCTCTCACCCTTGCCCCATGCGCTATGGTTCCGACTAAAAACGCATTATGGTAAATGTTTAATGCATGGTAAGGGACTTTTCCGTGATACACATTTCATTTTTGCAATTTGCTCAGCGTTTAATCATGCTCAACTTAATATTAAGGGAGTGTTTTCCAGAAGTTGCACCCTGTATTGGGAATGTGCGATGTAAGATGTATTTTTATCGGGCTTTCAGAGCCACGAAATTACTTGATAGGCCCTCGTTAATGTAGTGCAAAGCTGCGGTTGGCCGCCAAGAAAGCGATCTTTGTATCCCATGATTTTGGTAGAAGCAACGCACTGTGAAAGGAATTCAGCTTTGTGCTGTACTCAACTTTCATTACTAGAGCATCCATTAACCGCCCTTTTGCTGCGACTTTCTTGTTATTCCGCTACTCAGACGCTCTACTTCTCAATATTTCATAATGTTCTTGGCAAATGCTCCGCTGGTCTCACTTGATACAGGAAGGTTCACAAAGATTGCTGTCTGACTCTGGTTGCTACAGAAAATCTTTTAGAATAAGTGAACTTTGAATCACCAACCCCCACAATTTAGGAGACATGGGTAACAAAGATCAGGTTAAGAGGTGTTCAGTTTTGGAATTTCTTTGCTTTTTTATCCAGTTCACACCATATTTTCGAAGTTTATTGCAATGATCCAAATTATCGTTTACCATTTATGCAACAATAATCTAGAATGAAGAGGTCTTTTGAGGACAGTCCCAGAAAATACAAGCTGTTACTTATAAACCATCTTGGAATTGCCTGTTTGTGTCCGTCATTGGATACTGACTGTCCCTCCGACTGAAGAGTGGAGTGGGGTATAGCCGCTCACTGCAGAAAGTTCTGCAAAGAAACAAGATTGGACATCTCTGATCTAGAAACCCAAAAACTTTAGTATTTTATGCCTAAAGTTTAAAACAAATGGTTAAAATTTAAAAACATGAGCCTTTTCAACATAAACCTGCCTCAAATCCTGAATTACGTCTGTTGGTTTACAACGAATACTTTATATAAACTCGGTGGTTTATCTCATGCGGAGATAATATAGTAGCAGGAGAGAACATTAAATCTGATTTGTTAGAAAAAGAAGTGAGATGAAAACGAGTCAGTTCCTATCCTACAATGTGCAGTTTTTGCCTCATAAAGTTCATTGTAATGGGGCATTAGCGAAACCCTTAGCTTAAAAACGGTTTCGCCATTTCTAGTTTGCAAGGTGTTCTATGTAGAAAATATGTGTAAACCACATTATGTGTATAAATCTGTAGGTTACCGCTTTCGTTTAAGTAGCTACCAGTTGCAGGAATTGCAGTGAATTGTGGAAATAAAACCAGCCAACTAGCTACCCATGTATCTTCCACGTTCGTACATAGGTAGAGAAAGTATTGCATTTCATCACAAAATTCAGTACCAAAATTTCATTGGAAATATACGTATTGAAGTCCCCTATACCTCAAAAACATTTTTAGAGGGAGATTCCTGTGTGTGTGTGTGTGTGTGTGTGTGTGTGTGTGTGTGTGTGTGTGTGTGTGTGTGTGTGTGTGTGTGTGTGTGTGTGTGTGTGTGTGTGTGTGTGTGTGTGTGTGTGTGTGTGTGTGTGTGTGTGTGTGTGTGTGTGTGTGTGTGTGTGTGTGTGTGTGTGTGTGTGTGTGTGTGTGTGTGTGTGTGTGTGTGTGTGTGTGTGTGTGTGTGTGTGTGTGTGTGTGTGTGTGTGTGTGTGTGTGTGTGTGTGTGTGTGTGTGTGTGTGTGTGTGTGTGTGTGTGTGTGTGTGTGTGTGTGTGTGTGTGTGTGTGTGTGTGTGTGTGTGTGTGTGTGTGTGTGTGTGTGTGTGTGTGTGTGTGTGTGTGTGTGTGTGTGTGTGTGTGTGTGTGTGTGTGTGTGTGTGTGTGTGTGTGTGTGTGTGTGTGTGTGTGTGTGTGTGTGTGTGTGTGTGTGTGTGTGTGTGTGTGTGTGTGTGTGTGTGTGTGTGTGTGTGTGTGTGTGTGTGTGTGTGTGTGTGTGTGTGTGTGTGTGTGTGTGTGTGTGTGTGTGTGTGTGTGTGTGTGTGTGTGTGTGTGTGTGTGTGTGTGTGTGTGTGTGTGTGTGTGTGTGTGTGTGTGTGTGTGTGTGTGTGTGTGTGTGTGTGTGTGTGTGTGTGTGTGTGTGTGTGTGTGTGTGTGTGTGTGTGTGTGTGTGTGTGTGTGTGTGTGTGTGTGTGTGTGTGTGTGTGTGTGTGTGTGTGTGTGTGTGTGTGTGTGTGTGTGTGTGTGTGTGTGTGTGTGTGTGTGTGTGTGTGTGTGTGTGTGTGTGTGTGTGTGTGTGTGTGTGTGTGTGTGTGTGTGTGTGTGTGTGTGTGTGTGTGTGTGTGTGTGTGTGTGTGTGTGTGTGTGTGTGTGTGTGTGTGTGTGTGTGTGTGTGTGTGTGTGTGTGTGTGTGTGTGTGTGTGTGTGTGTGTGTGTGTGTGTGTGTGTGTGTGTGTGTGTGTGTGTGTGTGTGTGTGTGTGTGTGTGTGTGTGTGTGTGTGTGTGTGTGTGTGTGTGTGTGTGTGTGTGTGTGTGTGTGTGTGTGTGTGTGTGTGTGTGTGTGTGTGTGTGTGTGTGTGTGTGTGTGTGTGTGTGTGTGTGTGTGTGTGTGTGTGTGTGTGTGTGTGTGTGTGTGTGTGTGTGTGTGTGTGTGTGTGTGTGTGTGTGTGTGTGTGTGTGTGTGTGTGTGTGTGTGTGTGTGTGTGTGTGTGTGTGTGTGTGTGTGTGTGTGTGTGTGTGTGTGTGTGTGTGTGTGTGTGTGTGTGTGTGTGTGTGTGTGTGTGTGTGTGTGTGTGTGTGTGTGTGTGTGTGTGTGTGTGTGTGTGTGTGTGTGTGTGTGTGTGTGTGTGTGTGTGTGTGTGTGTGTGTGTGTGTGTGTGTGTGTGTGTGTGTGTGTGTGTGTGTGTGTGTGTGTGTGTGTGTGTGTGTGTGTGTGTGTGTGTGTGTGTGTGTGTGTGTGTGTGTGTGTGTGTGTGTGTGTGTGTGTGTGTGTGTGTGTGTGTGTGTGTGTGTGTGTGTGTGTGTGTGTGTGTGTGTGTGTGTGTGTGTGTGTGTGTGTGTGTGTGTGTGTGTGTGTGTGTGTGTGTGTGTGTGTAAGGCTGCAATATCCAGGCGAGTCAGTTGCCCCTTATTTTTCAGTTTTATGCAATTCACATTTAATCTCTAATATGAAAACATCGACTTCTATGCTTGGTTCTAAAAAACTATACCCCTAGTGCAACAGCCCATGAAGGGCCAAGGCTTGCCGCCCAGCCGCTGCGTCCCCCACCTCTTCCTTCTTCAGGCGTCATTGGTGGGGTGCAGTACTGGAGAATGGGCATGGTCAGCGCCCCAAGCAAATGTTCACTGGTACTAGTGAAAACTACAAGTTTAACTGAATGTTCATCTGTCAAGTTACTAGGCAACACGGTTGGAACGAGTACACGATTCGTATGTAATCCGTCTGGGTAGATGTGGTTCGACTCCCCTGCATGTGCTGTTTTTTGTAACTTGTAGTATTCACAAATGACATTGCCTGAAGAATTATTACGTTAAAAGCTCTTATTTTAATTTGTAATTGCTTTATTTCCATTTTATGCTATTGTTGTCTATTAGGATATCTCTTCCGGTATAGATGCTGAGCTGCTTGTGCATTAGCTCTTTCTTCTCCGTAGATCAGAGGCATTATACATGGTGAAGGAGTGGTACAAAATATTATACGCGTGGAGAATAAAGTGAGTCGACATTCATAATAGTACACTACAACATGCCAGTCCAATGGGGCGGAAGTCATTATACTTGCTCTATTACAAAATAAAGACAACCGAAAGCTATTTAAGTTCTGTCCTAAACCTTCAGGGACTTTATAATTAGATTGTGAATTCGGTTTCCAAGGTTTGATGGGTATAACAAAATTGCACAATGCCGAGATGCGAACTCATGTCTCACAGGACAGTTATAATTCTCTTCAGCTCTCCGAGGGAGTTTTAATATTATTGCTTGAATGGCAAAAGCTATTTTGCTTGTTGTTTGAGATGCACGAGATGGAGTTTACGCAAACCTTTAAATAAGCCGTTGTTTAATACAAGAATCCGCCATTTTATTTTTATTTGGTGATGTTAGTATACTCATCTGATTGGCGTTTACTGAATTACCCTGCTGTGTATACTATAGTAAAAAGTTTGTAAAACTCTAATGAAACGAGTCGTATGTTCTGACCCTTAAACCGCTGTTCCTCTGAACTATGCGCATTCCTCTCTCTAAGAACGTAAGAACAAAACTGGACCAAAGAGCACATGCCGTTTGATGGGTGGCCTAACTTCCAAAAAGTAAGGGGCGTCTGACTCGCTTGGCAAAATCAAATTAAAGTGGACATTCCTAATAAGACTGCTAAAAATAAAAACAAAATAAAAATGTCACTTTTGCAATGTTCATCATTTATCTCCCCTTAAGGCGTTGTCTTTGACAGACCTTTTTCTCTACGCCTTTGGTCTTCACTTCATGATTGGAAGTGTCATGACAGGAAATTGGAAATCAGAAGCATAGGACTCCAAATACGATTCAAATTCCAGGACAAATAACTAGGTAAACCTACGATAAATGATAATAAAAATAAAATGTATTTATAGTGCAAAAAGTACACAATAATATTACAATGGTGTTCTAATTATTGATATTAAGGCTACACTGAAGTGAAAAATATTATTTTTTGAAGTATTGAAGTTACAGGCTTAATTTTGTGCACAGGCATTTCCAGTAAGTAAGGAAATATGTGTACTGAATTTCATTCCAAAGTCTAATCATATTCTTGATATATTAATTAATGTATATCAATTTAATTCAATATGTTCAAAATCTATCTCCTACAACATATTTGGACCGGAAAGTTGATTTTTTAAAAATCGTTCGTTGAGGTGAACAATATATCGCTTAGAAAAGCCAAATCACAGATAAAAATATAATCTGTAAGTTCTGGAACTGCAATCACTTTAGTTATTAGGAAAGTAAGAATTTCTTTCTGCGGGTCAAACATTCTTTGCAACGTTTTACCTCTACTGAGCCATCTTCCATGACAGTAGTATGGTAAATCCATATATTTGGAGCCTCAGACTGTCAAACATTCTTGAAACTGTCTATGTCGCAGTGAATGAGTTCTGATTAGAGTTACACAGAAACACATAACATTATTCAAGGTAGCTGATTTCGTACAGCATGCTTCTCGGTGAATAATGCAATGAATGGCTGCAAAGCTATGGAAGGAGAACCCATTTTAAGAAAGGAATTTTCTGAGTCTTCCTATTAGATCTATTTAAGTTCCCACCATTACTGGAGTCCCATCTGTAGCTAAGCAGCCAACTTCTCTCATTGAAGCCCAAACTTTGATGCTACCTTCATCACTGCCTCAAAAACGTCTTCACCGCACGTATAATCTTTCATTGTATAAACGTCTAACTGCTCGAACACAGATAATTCTGCATCTGCACCTTCAAAAAACACAGTGTTGTCAGTGGTTTCGTCCATGACAAGAGAAAAATGAACAGCTTTCTTTAATTGGTCTACTAACTGTTCTTTCAAGTTTTTGTCCAGGTCAACAATTCTTATAGTAATAGTACCTCGTGACAGACTCACATGCGCCGCATTGAAATGTCTCCTTAGGGTGAAGATTTCTCCGAGTTCTCCGGTTTCTCCGGTTTGCCCCGCCACAAACTGCTCCATGATCTTTTAATTCATCCATTTCGCCTGTATTTCATAGCGTTCTTTTCCTCGCTCTTATACCTGGTGCTGGAGTGTCCACCCGCTTCCAGGACTTTACTCTGTCTGGTCCATAGGCTCGTCTGCACCCTGACCGACATCTAACCCTAGACACAGGCTTGTAAGCACTCCATACGGAGAGGGTAATCAGATGACAATTTAAGGTGATTAATGAACGTGCCTAACCCAGTTACAAAATATCAGAGGGTAAATGAACGAAATAGTTGAAATGATGCAATATGTGCGCTACCACCGTAATTTTTTTCTCAAAATGTTGGTTAAATATCGAGCTACCGCAAACTTTACTAATAGATTATAAAACAACTACCAACTAAAACACTTTAATATGTCCACAAACATTAACTAAATATACTGAACCTATTTTTGACCACTAGTTATCTCAACAAACAAAACAGACTTACTTTATTTGTGTTATTTAAATAAAGAAAATATAACATTGCACGCTTGAGCACTCGTGCACTCAATAGATTTTACTTTTCTTCCGTTTTAATCGTCGTCTGCTGGCATTGCAGGTAACATTCACACTAACATCAACTAAAACAAAATGGCGGATTCTTGTACCTAGAGCCTGGGTTGGTTGCAAGAAATTAGGGCTTTACGAAAAGAACAATGAGATCCTCCATGTTCCAATGCATTTCACTGTATCGCGTCACGTGTGTTGCTGTTTTCTTGCGTTGTTTATTTTGTGTTTAACCAATACAAACAGTAACTTTAAATACTAAATGACTGAAGTAAACCCAAAACCATCAACATAATCCCACAAAAACCTTTTACTGCAGCCGTTGGCTAACCTGGAAAAAACAATTGCACAAACTACAACTCACGGCCTTCTATGATATAGTTTAAAGTACGACTGCGTAAAAAACATGAAATGTCTTCGATAACAACGGCATATGAGAGTTCAAGATAAAGTGTGTGAGTAGTATACGATTCGTAATGAAACTACAAACAGGCGTATTTTTAAAGAAAATTCAAACTTGAGTCGTGTAATGTCAAAGCGCGTTTTGTTATCTATTTTAGTTGTTTATTTTGCTCTCTTTGAATACAAACGCTCCCTCTCAGACTGCAAGCGTTTATTTCAGTTTCCAATTGCATCTATTTTATTAGATCCTCTGGTAATATTCTACATGATTGTTGCACATCCACGTTACATACATACACGTTTAAGCAATACAGTGTTTTATGGTCATTACTTTGGGGTTAAAAAGAATAACATTTGATACTGCTATCGGGTTGGTTGAACACTATGGACACATCTTGAAGCGATGTCTTGGTAGCATATCGTCTTTTTTTTTTTTTTTTTTTTTTTTTTGGCTTTCAGAAGAGCATTTGACACAATCTAGTATGAATTCTTATGTACGGATTCGTTTATTGTAGACTGAGAATGCCAAACTAAATCTGTTTGTTCTCGGCTGGCTAACATATACGGTTCTGTTTATATAAATAGCAGTAAATCTTCTGAACATTTATGATGCACCGCAGGGCACCGTTCTTTGCCGCTGGTGTCATCGGGTTAGCACTTTCATCCTTATATGCTCTTAATTTTAACTGTATGTTCCAAACCAATTTAATTTGGATAATTTCGTACTGATGCTTTTCTTAAAAACTTTGCAAACCTATGACTTAGCATGCAGGTAGGACGTTAATTGATAGGTCGTCCTTATTTTGAGATATATATAAGATAAAAGAACATTTATATGATTTATATCACCAAATACATAGTATCTATTGCTAGACAGTTTTAAATTCATTTTGAATTAAAAGTTTCAAGGGTAAGATGCAGTTGATGTCACAGCGTTGTACCACTTTTAATCAATAGCTGGATAAGATTCTTGTACTTAACTGTCTGTTGCATGAATTATTTGCTACATATACGACACCTTAAAGGAAGTAATTCGAACAGACATGATTAAAAAAGGCCAGAAGAAATGGACTAGTCATCCATTGAAATCGGAACGTCCCAGCGTCTGCAACCAAATGCGGCTGTGGTAAAGGATGGGGAGGGTCCACGTAAAATATCCAGTGAGATGGTACGTGTGGACGATGAAAGGGTTACAGTTGCGTCGATTTTTTATATTTAAAAAATAAAAAGAAATTAAAGAAAGTACAATAATACTGCCATAAGTTAATACATTTATGATGAAAATAGCTACCAACAGGTCTATTTTATTGTTAAATGACAATATTACATGGAAAAAACAAAATAAAAAAGACTGTTACAGTATTCTAAACCTTTGATTAAACTTCTTTGTTGTCAAATGGCAGCACTGTGCATTTGAGGGATTAAGTCAAAGTAACTGTTAAGCTTTTGACAGGGTAGAAATCGTTTGAGCTTTGTTTAGACTTTTTATCACACTATTGTGCAAACTGCAGCAACTGGTAAAAGAAGTATCTGTAGCTAATCGTTTGTTCCGTCCATTGACCCCAAAATCCTCTCCTCCCTTCGTCTCACCGTTTCCCATTTCTGCTTCCTCTCCTCATTCTATAAGATCAGTAGCTGAGCATTTGTTTCATTAATTGACTCCATCGTTCCTCACCCTCCTTCCCCCTTCCCTCCTTTCTGCCTCCCTTCTACTCCCTGCCGTCTTTCCTTCTACTGTTCTCCAAGATACACGTTTTCCATTGCAAGCTTCTGGCAAACATTTTGAGCTGTGCTCTACGAAGGAAGCTATCGCTCCCAATATTACTTACAAATTGGGTTTGCAATTAAGGTAAGACTGTGAACACGATAGACTGATTCACCACCAGTATTTGATACGCCGATTGCAAAATTATCACCAATATCATAAGACATCATACCGTCGAAAGATATTTATCTGCAGTATTTCATAAATAAAATATGAATTTTAATTCTATATCGGAAAGATTTGACCAGAAAACGTGGAATTCTATAAAAACAAATAACCTAAAATATTGTAACAAACCGGCAAAATCCAAATTTGTTACTTTTCTAACACTTTGTCATTTTACTACAAATGTATAATTTTCTTCTCGTTGTTAACACGGTTTATAGTCCTTTCTGCTAGCACAATTGTTCTTCAGATAAGCTTTCTCAGTCTTTCAATGTCTTTCTCCAGTTTCTTTGTCCCTTATATCTTGACTATCACGATACAATCACTCGACGACACATACGTACTACCTGACAGGTTGGCCGACTCACTGTTGTTATTGCACATTATTAACACAACATCTCCCGGCCGACCGCCCCCTCTCGTCCGTATATTGTTGTAAAACCACTGTCGCACTATATTCATTTCGATTAGAGTAGTTATTCAGCACTGCCAGCTGAGGAAAACGGAAACCCAAAAATTACACTATTTCGATCTCCTCTTGTTATAACAAAAAACCAATTTATCAACAAATAAATCTCACTTTATTTTTAAAATTAACAAATAAACTTACTCCTGGAAAAATACATTAATTATTAAAAGAACAATTGTTAAAACACAGTGAAATACAGTTGGCGACTATAGCTGGAATTTGGTTGCTAGAATGCTGCCTACATGTGTTGAAAAATTCAGCTACCAACGTATTATTAAAGTAAATACCGTTTAAATAGTTTTCCGCTGCAGCGCTGCAGTCGTGATTTTGGGCATGCGCGATCACCTTCACCGTTTATTAGGAAGCCAGTTGCAGCTGTGAGCGATCGTCACTTTACGTTTTCCTATTGTTCGAACGTTTCGAAATGTTTACCTCATCGAACGACCCACCCACCGACTGTGGAGTCAGATTAGTGATTTTGAATGCGAGAAATGTTACGCCAGCAAACATTCATCGCCAATTGTGTAATGCTTATGGGGAAACAATAATGAGTGATGGAATGGTGAGGATCAGGCCGCAGATGCATAGCGCCATGGTGGGAAACATTTAAACGACGATTGTGTGTAACAATAGGTGCGGAAAACATCATTCTTTGGCGAAGGCGTACAAAAACTGATTTCCCGTTTCGAAAAGTGACTAAATAACGGCGACTATGTGGAGAAGTAATGTAATGTGTAAAGTAATGATAATAAAGTATTAGGAAAATAATCTTCTGTAATTTTTAAGAAAAATTGCTTATTGTGGTTACTTTAAAAACCAGGCTCCTTGAATATTTGAAAGAGGTCTTCTATTTAGATAGTGCGTTGCTTCCGTAGCGCAGTGGTAGCGCGCCTACCTCTGGCGTGGAAGACCCTGGTTCAATATCCCGCTGGAAGGTCTGTTCCGGGGTGCACTCAGCCTCATGACGCCAACTGGGCTCATTCGGGCCACTGGAAACTGCAATGGAGACAACATAGGGTGGTAGGGAAGTAATTACATTCCTTTTAGTATGTGCTTCAGAGAAAGTCTTATGGCATTTTGTTCTTTGACGTGAGGTATGTCGACAACGTTGCGTTGAGGTTGGTCAGGGACTTGACCTGGTTTCTGAATGTAAAGAGGTCGACCACTTTCAATTTAGTCCTAATGTTTTGGCAGGTAACGGTTGTGATTGGCCTACGTTCATGTAATAAACGCAGAAGGAGACGCGTAGTAGCAGTAGTGTTTGTTTATGTACTGAACCAGTTAAAGTGACACACACACATACACACACACACACACACACACACACACACACACACACACACACACACACATACACACACTCGGTAGCGTCGGCAGCTTGTTTTCGACAAAACGATCTCCGTAGGAAATGGTCAGAGACAAAAACGTAAGATACAAAATGGGCTCCAAATATCGAGACCTATCACTGGTTTAAATTAATGTAATAACTTCCCTTCCACCCTGTATACGTGCGTCCCATTCAAATCCTCGTTGGACCTAACAGGAGATCAAGGAACACTGATGGAGTATAGGAATCTACCTGGGAACGTATTATGCCGGCGAACATGAAGTTCACCCACCCCACCAACAAGGTTAAAAAATACACAAAATAACGAGTCATAAATTTGATGCATTTAACATTGACAAAATAGGGCATTTAATGTTTGGCTCTGAAAAACCTCTCAAAACTGCTGCCATTTTGTTTTGTATCTCCCACGATCGGGAAATAGCGATGGGCGATTTTCACTACAAAACATAATTATGGGATGATTATCCCCCACTGGGATCCAATAATTACCTGGTAATCAAGCGCTTGATTAATATCCAAGGGTTCTTATTCGCCCATTTATTGCCAATGTCATACGTGTAAAGAGTAACTTAATATCAATATTAATGGGGAGTCTGTGAATTAGCAATTTTAAATTAACACTTCAATCCTATGACCTATAGAGTTGCTAGTTCAACTTGACAATGTCTTCCCAGTTTGGGGCTAGTTCTGATACCTCCGTCTGGTGAGTTTACCTCCAGCTGCTACAGTGGTGCACTCTGGGATCTTTGCTCAGACATGGATGGCTGTGAGAATAGACAACTCCAGTTAAGTTGGCTGATAAATATAAACAAAATTCTTAAATGGGCTACTTGAAGCCTTCAGTGGCCAGAGTTAATGAATGCTAACCGGAGAATGATCTTGGGGATACCGAAGTGTACGTGTTAACCTCAGTGCGATCTTTAGGCGTTACTCACTGCCGACAATCAATCACAGTAAGACATTTCTGTAAGACTCGATAGAAAGACGCGGTTTTTAGAAATATACACACTTTTATCAAAAGCAATGTCACAAGAGGTCTGTCCTAACAGATGAATTCTAGATAAATTTTAGTTTTTAAGCTATGCTATCCACACCCACACACACACACACACACCCACCCCCACACACACACACACACACACACACACACACACACACACACACACACACACACACACGGACAATTTTCTAATTCTTTTAGGATTCATGGGGCCTGAGAACATATATTTCCAGTGAAATCTCGATATCGAGTTTTTGGGTGGAATACAATACTTCCTCTACCATACGTAGTGAAGTAAAATCATGAAAATCAACGGTTAGAAGTCCTACAGTACAGCAAGTAATGACACCATCAGTTCTTTCTCAGATCAAAGTCCCCGATATGACAAAAGAAGTTAAAGGGGACTATACAAATGAAACATTAAAAAAACTGATCTGCCTGTCATTCTTCTGCTTCCATGGAGACATCTCCAGCTCACTGTTTCTGAGAGCAGCCTATTTTGGCCTGACTTGCTTTGTAAGTTACAGCCTTGACGTAGGTATGTGGGGGTGGCCGCAAAGGAAGATTCGAGCGTCTTTGATCTAGTCTTATCAAGTGGGCGTACACAGACATACACACACTAGCAAGCCCTACCAAGCCCTCGGCGGGTCGGGTTCACTCTTAATTTAAAGGATATTTGTCGGGCTCAGACACCAAAATGGAGACAAAATATCACATTGAAGATATGTATTTTATTTGTAATGTAAACATCTTAAACACATTGAAAAACATTACCATGTTGTTAGAAAATAAAACAACCAAACTTTTCCAGTTAAAGGGAAAATAAACTGGAATATAATTAATTCACCACATATTTTCCGTGATGTTGATAGCTTATAAGGACCCAATTATCATCTACATCGCAGTAGCAATAGCAGTAGCCGGTAGTAGCTGTAAAACTCTGACTCCCTCCGTCCACCCACGCCTAGGACATCCTGCGCAGAGTGTAATATAATTGGCGCAACAGATCTAGATATGTAAAATTCTTAATGACAGCCACACTGCAGCATGTCGGAGAGTTCGTGGGATAGTCATTGTCAAATATGTTGAATTGCATTACTTCTTCATTCATTCATCCATCCATTCATTCCTCTTTGCCTATTGCTTCATGAAGTCGAGGGTATATGCAATTGTTTCCCTGCTCGGACTATGTAATATTTTGCCAGTTAACTCTGAAAACTTAGAAGTCATTGTTGCTCGTGTTACAGCTATGAAATAAACATTATTCACTGCTCTTTATGAAAATACAACCAGATGCAGAAATCTTTCTATCCAACTATGGGTATGGATTGCTTGCTGTGAGTAAGCAAAGGTATGATATCGCTTACTCCCAGTAATCTAAACATTAAATAATGATAAGCTCGACAGGGGGGTTAGCAATCAGGGAGTTTTGTCCCCACCTAATAGGGGTGGTCAATTGTACAGTATCCGTCAAGATGCCCTTTACTAAATGCTGATTTTAGACCTCAGCAATCACTATCTATGACAATAATTGGCTACTGAGTTAACCTCAAGGACATGAGTGCAGTTCTGCCTCACAGCTAGGAAAAAAGTACCCGTTTTCGGTACTGGAAATCGACCCCAAATCTTTTAGTACCGTAGACTGATGATGACAATAATAATAATAATAATAATAATAATAATAATAATAATAATAATAATAATAATAATAATAATAATAATAATAATAATAATAATAATAATAATAATAATAATAATAATAATAATAATAATAATAATAATAATAATAATAATAATAATAATAATAATAATAATAATAATAATAATAATAATAATAATAATAATAATAATAATAATAATAATAATAATAATAATAATAATAATAATAATAATAATAATAATAATAATAATAATAATAATAATAATAATAATAATAATAATAATAATAATAATAATAATAATAATAATAATAATAGATAAAACGTTCAAATTTAAATGGTGATAAACAAAAAAGCTGAGGGCGAGAAGCTACGTCTCAACATGCTCTTTTCCGATTTGCAATAGTTGTATTACTTGTGTTACTTTAAACTTTAATTTTACCTTGAAGTACTGTTTTTCTGCTATTTCCGACAAACAGTCATTAAATGTTTTAACTTCGGTGTGAAATTTCAGGTCAGATATATGATTTCATGTTCGCTGAATAAAAACAATTTGCAAATTTTACAGCGTGCATGCCTGTCTCCATAATTAGCTTAAAAGGGTGGAATATTAAAATTATTTAAACGTTTTAAATTTAAGTTCGTTATAGAGTGATATTACGCCTCTAATGCCGAATATTTAGTTTCCATCCTCGCTGCGAGTTCGTTCTGAGTTTATAATGTTAATGTTGTTTTCTTTACATTGAGATTACTTTCTTATGGCCAAGAGTAGAAGAAATGCTGGAATGATATTCTCTTTGGACTTACAAATACATTACGCCCCTCACCCTTGTCGACTTGCTTCTCGCTGTTGTATGAGCTGGCAAGTCGACCTTTGCCAATAGATATGCCATCCTGTCCTACCCCAACGCTAAGAGCACGTGACTCAGAAAACATTTGAAGCCGGCTGTGCAAATTAAAAGAATGACTTGATGATTGGTTTCTGTGTGTGAAATAACCCTTGTAAACCCTGAATTAGAAGGTTTGATGATGTACAAGGCGCTAAAGGCATAAAATGTCTACCGCTCATTACGAAGGGCTTAGAATCCAACATTAACGCGCATACGAAGAAGCCTAGGCATTTCTCAAGTGGGATCCTGTCGGCAAATAGGACATTGCTTGTCGGCAGGTCGGTTATCGGCCTACATTATACATCAACAGTGATACTGGAGTTCCATGTCAAGAGTCTTAGTCACTGAAGATGCATGAAGATTTACGAATCCTCAATGCCCTGCTACCTGCACAAATACTGCCTCAACTCTGGCCTAGTTGTCGGAGGAAAAGTACGGTCTCAAATAACACCTTCACAGAAAACATGTTATGTTTAGCTTCTCAAAACTGGCTATAATGTTTTTGATTAAGATATGAAAGATTAAGAATCCATTTCTGTATCATCGGTAAACCATCAATCATAGAACAAATCTGATTACTGCACTCACATGAGTTTTTCTACTTTTGTACGAAGTATTCTTGCAAATCTACTTAGTGTTAGTCGAGATAAACAGTTGCTAGTTTTCGTGTAGGTGCAAAGGAAATATGGAAATACAGTGGGCTTTAAACCAAGGCTGGCTGGAAAGCTGGTACTCTCTGAGTGCAGCCTGCTCATGACCTAGCATTGATAACTGTATGTTTAGCAAGTAAAAAAGGTGTCGCTCGAGCTATACCACTAGTTACCCAAGTCTGCTTTAAGCGATAGTCAAGTCTTTTAAGAGCTATGTAAAGGTTTTACAATTCCGTTCTCTTTTCATGGCCAAGAGATAAAGAAATGAATAACGACCTCAAATTTGAGAAACGCAGTCAGATAAATAAAAGGGTATATCTCCGAAACAGTTCGCTCCACAAAAAGTTATAAAAAAGGAAAAGCAAAAATGAAAAGAACAAAATCGTTTGACTTAAATTGACACATTTCAAGATATAGATTTCATTTGTCATGAAAGTATCTTGAACATAAGTTATTTTAATAAAAATCGTTAGACCTATTTTTGAGAAAATAAATATTTTCGGAAAATGTTACATTTAAGGGGTAATCTAGAGTGTGTGGATTTTCTTGAAAATCTTCCTGCCGCTTTCTTGAAAGATGATGAATTTAAATACCAAGTTTGGCATTTGGCAAACTTGTTTTTCAGTTATGCTGTTCACAGGCGAACACAGACACACACATATACATACACGAACATTTTCCCACAAAAGCTTTTTTTTTTTTTTTTTTTTTTTTTTTTTTTTTTAAAGATTCAGGGAGTCTCAAAACATGTACCTATTTCGGGTGAAATTTCGATATTAAGTTTTTGGGTGGATGCAATATTTTCCCTACTTGCTACGTACTAGTGAAAATAAAAAATTACTAGTTCAACACTAATCTTATTAAATATACAGTTAATTGTTATTTATGTTAACCATTTGGTTATTATTGTTTATTTTTAATAGGGCCGGCCGGCGCGGCGTGAAGAAGCACAAGGTGAAACTCCTTAGGTCCGACTACTTGAAATCCCAGTGCGGTGCAGGGCATTATCGATCTTTTGTCAACATTCTAGTGCACTATTCAGGTAAGCAATGATCACTAGTGCGCTTGATGCTATCTAATCCGTACTGGAGGAGAGTGGAAATTGTTCATTTAAGCCCATCAGACAGCGACCTAAATCCTTCCGAGGACAGTTGAAACATGCTGAATTTCGATCCTTCCCCCCCGTTTAATAGTTCAGTAGGCTGGAAGCTGCGACGCAGACATCCAAAGGTCCCAGGACTTGCCTAGCTTTTTTACTTTCTCGACTAGTAAGTAGAGGAAGTATTGCATTCCACCCAAAAATTCGGTGTCGAGATTTCACGAGAAGTATTTGTTTTGAGGCCCCCTGAATCTAACAAAAGTATTTTTAGAAAAAATTCCTTCTGTGTGTCTCTCTGTGTCTGTCAGTTTGTGGACAGCATAACTCAAAAACGAGAAGTCGGTTAAAAACCAAAGTTGGTATTTCAATTTAATATCTTTCCCTTTAAATGGAAAAATTTTCGAAAATTTTAATTTTCTTGAAAATGGCTAAAACGATTTTGATTAAAATATTTTTATGGCAAATTAAATATATATATTGAATTTTCTAGCTGTAGCCCTGTTTACTCTGGATGACTTTTGAATAACTCGTAAACCGTAAAAGATAGACAAAAATCTTACTGCACAAAAAATGTGGATCTCGCTAAAACACACAATCTATGACCAAATACTTATTTGTTTGTAGAGTGAACCATTTCGGAGATATTCCTTGTTATTTGTGTCAGTTTCGGAAAACTTAAAACTTTTCTCAAATGCAACAAGTTGTTAATTTTTTATGTTTACCGCACAAAGAGAACGGAATTAAGCAATAAGATAATTTCTGCAAATTTTTATTTCAACTAACACGAAGAAGCTATAGGAATAAGAGTTTGTAAGAATGTTGTGTATAAGAGTAGAGAAAGTCATGTGAGTGCAACACATCAGATTTTTCCCGTGTTATGAAAGTGTATTCATTTATATGATATTTTCTAAAGGCCCTTTGCGCCAATTTAAATCTCTGGACGTCCAACCTTACAGACGTATATTTTTCATTCATCCTGTAAAAAAATTAAGTTCACAGTTCCATTAAGAGCTCATTTCTTATAAGTACAAGACAGATTCTGTTGACATAATAGGAACATCTGTGGTGAAACATTGATATCACGTGACACAACAGCCCATACGGGCCCACCGCCCGACTGCTGCGTCCCCCACCTCTGCCCACCATAGGTGTCATAAATGGGGTGCAGTACTGTAGGTTATGTGGTCTTCTCGACCGGGGCCACTTCTTTTCAATCAAGTAACTCCTCAATAGGCCCCTTGGGAACTAACGAGGCTGAGTGCACCTCGGAGAAACGTATTGTAATATATGGCTTTTACATAAAAAGAGGTTCAGTTGGCATGATTAGAACTTGTGTGATCTAAACGGATTCACACCTGATGAGAATGTCTATCATGCTATCAACTGTTTCATAATGGGAGGGCAAAATACCTCCGAACGAGCTGCATGGTGTTTTTCCACTAGGCGTGCGGAAACATGCTAGCGGACTGCTGCGTAAACAAGGTCACACTGTTGCCGTGGTTTTGTTTTGCAGTATTGAATTGGCGGTGATCTGATGTGGTTCATTTATTACGAGGTCTTGTTATTTTGTCCTGTACTTAGTCACAAAGTGCATTATGCCTCAGCATTTGTTTTCTATTGCACATCGTGTATTTATTTATGATTCGTGTGTGTTAACTCAATCAGCTCGCCAAGTGAAAGTACGATTTGCAGAAAGATTTCCAGGTGTAGAAGTTCCAGGCGTTACAACAATATAATAAATAGGGCTAGGAAGTTCATGCATTTGCATGTTTTTCCATAGGGGTTAAAAATGTATGCTTTTACATTATGTGCACGAATTATGGAATTTTAAGTTATTTGGACGTGATTTTATGGTGCATATAGCTGCATATTTTCTTGATTTTGATAAATGCATATTATTTCAACACTATAGCCTCTATATAGCATATTTTAATGATTTTTATGGTTTTTTTCCCACCTGTATAATATTTTTCATATTGGTAGTGTTGCATATGATGATGTAACTCGTCAGGTGGCGAGAAGCAATGCTGAGTCATGTTGTTATGTAGTGAATCCCCTGTTTCCATCCTTTCATTATATGTATGTGCGTAGAGAATAATCAGTGCGTTATCTGAGAGGTTTATATTAACAAAGATAAAGTGCAGGTCAACGTTTCGAGCAGCACGATTATATAAAACGCTTGCCTCTGCGTGGTCTTCAAACGTAACAGTGTTGTGAACCGGTTCCCAACAAATTAAATTAGACGTATAAAATGTTAAAAAGCTCTTCAAATGCCGAAAATAAAACCAACTTAGAGTACTAGATTAATTAATTTACAGAAAGAGTTTTCGGGTGATTTAATGTCTACAGATAATAGGGCACTGTTTTGTGGAGCGTGTGACAAAAATATAGGGAGTGAGAAAAGATTTCAAATTGTTCAGCACATAAACACAGCAAAACATAAGGAGAATTTAATCTGAAAACTCGCAAACAAATAACCTGTTCTAAAATAATTAGTAGAGTATTTAGGAAGTAGGGTTACTGAATTTTCCTATGACTTGTGCCAAGCATTTTTAGCTGCTGATATTCCCTTGTTCAAAATTAATAATCCGATATTTAAAAACTTTCTTGCCAAGTGTACTCAACAACATGTGCCTGAAGAAAGTACACTGCGTAAGACTTATCTAGGACATTGTTACAATAACGTATTGTCAAACATACAAAATTTAGCGGATCAGTTTGTGTGGTTGCCTGTTGATGAAACCTCTGATTCTGAACGCCGTTCTATTGCTAATATAATCGTGGGTGCCTTAAATAATGAACAAAAGACTAAAGCTTATCTCCTTAATGTGTGCAAATTGTCGGCCACTGACAATGTAACTGTGACACAGTTTGTGAAGGACTCTTTGAAATTACAATGCCCATGTGGAATCGAATACAACTGGTTGCTTTTATTTGTTACCTTATATGGTAAAATCAGGAAAAACTCTGAAAGGTATTTTTCCTAACTTAATTCATATAACTTGTTAGGCACACGCTCTTCATAGGATTTCTGAGACAATACGCGATTCTTTCACATTGGTAGATAGATTTGTGTCCAGTACAAAGAGAATTTTTGTTAACTCTCCTAAAAGAGTTAAGTTGTTTAGATCAACAGCACCTTCCTCCTGCACCAGTGTTAACTCGATGGGGAACATGGGTCGATGCAGTTTTATATTATGCTGAGCACACAGAAATAGTCGGAGAGGTTGTTAATTCATTGGACTCGAACGATGCTTCATCAATAGAAACTGTGCAAAATATTGTGTCAGGCACTGTGTTAAAAGAGGATCTTAGTTTCACATCTGCTCATTTTTCTTTCTTACCAACAGCCATAACGGCATTGGAAGCTGTAGGATTTCCTTTGCATGAATCACTTACTGTGCTTGAAACAACAATATGTGATCTAAGTTCGGTTCCTGGTAGCATAGGACAAAAAGTGAAAGAGAAAGTGAATTATGTAATTTTAAAAAAAATTCTGGTTATAAATAGATGTGCGATATTCGAGACATCCTCGAAAGAAAACCATCTGTCACACCAAGAGACTTGACTCTCTCTGTGAAACAGTTAACATCACTTAAATATGCCCCTATAACATCTTGTGACGTGTAAAGAAAATTTTCACGTTACAAAAGTGTTTTGCCAGACAATAGCGACATTTTACTGTTGAAAATTTGTGTAGTGTTGGTTGTGAACTGCAATTTAGCAGTTAATAGTAGCAGCGGGACCACTTCTGCTTCAACCTCTAAGGAATAAGGTAACTTTTATTTACACTAACTCGTCTACTGCAAAGGGACATGAACTGTTCTAATGAAATAGTGCATATTTCTTGGCATATTTTGAAGTTTTTAAGAGCATTTTTGCATGCATACTTCAATGTTTTTAGGGCATGAACTTCCAAGCCCTAATTATAAATTTCAGGCCACAGGAAGTTGCGTCTATAAATTAAAAAAAGTTGAATTCGAACCTCGACACTACCGAATACGAGCCTCGCATGTTACCAGAGACTTATCACACTCGGATTTTGAATAATTATTGGATGAGCCGTTCAAAATGAACGCTTCCTTCTATGAAGAGTTTATTGAACTGGTGGATTAAACAGTCTTTGTTTCACGCCCCTAATATTCAGGCCTCATCCAGTTCACCTGTCCTCAAACTTCACACGTTCAGACCTCATTCGATTTCATTGCCCTTGCTTGCCCTGTCTCGTTTTGCTTCTTCCCTAACGAGGTAATATGACATCAATGGTTTTATCAAAATCCCCAAGGCAATGTGTGTGGGCAGGACATCGCTAATACCTCTTCATGGTAGTCAACCTGCGTGGGCAAAATGTGTATGCAAATTCCTCATCATTTCCAACGTAATGAATTGAATCCGCATTTCTGTGACTTTGCATGTCTTTTTTTCTGATGATGATTGAAAAATATGCGTGCCTCATATAGTTTTAATTGAAATTAAACCCCTTTCAAGGGTCATTTTTTCTATATTTAGGACATTTTTATTTTATCTACTACGTATTGCAAGAAGGGGAAGTATTCTATTCCAATGAAAATTTCGATGTCGCGATTTAACCGGAAATATATGTTTAGAGGCCCCCTGAATTAAAAAAAAACCATACGCGCATTTGTTCGTGTGTCTATCTGTAAATAGCTCAAAAACGAAAACTTCGTTAAAAACCAAATTTGATATTTAAGTTTAATGTCTTCCAAGGATAAGATTCGAAGATTTCGAAGAAAATTCCTCCACCCCAAACTATTATTTACCTTAAAAATTTTGATTTTCTCAAAAATATGAGCCTTTATGCTTGGTACGATATGCGTGGTTATTTTACAATTTTGTTGCGATGAGCAAGAGACTAGTGCTATTTTTAATATTTTAATTATCTCATGCATTTCGAGTCGATTATGTTTGGGTTTCAGCATCCAAACTACAAAGGATTTTAACACTAGTTAAGTCAACTGCAGAGTTCATTCTTTCACAGTAATTATAACATATGAGTTGTTTCACTATAATACTTTTAAATTTATATTTTCTTCCACTTAATATTCCGAAGGCATCGATAATTGCCGATGTTTCACGAATTTCTTTTGATCCATACAGAACACAAGTTCAAATCCTCTCCAAAACGCTATCTTGTTTATTCTCCCCTGGCAACGCACTTTTACACTGTCGCCTTTTCTGTGACGTCACGCAATTATGTCGCGTACACCACTTTTGTATACCCGTAATAGTACTTTGCCCTTTCAGACTTTAGTCTTCCCTTTCTTTGAAACTATTTTCTTTTAATACCAAAAAGTTTAATAACACAATAATCAAACAATCATGATGAACAATTTACTTTTTTCTAAAATGACCATAAACGAACAGTTTCAAATGACACGGACCTTTTTCCAAAAATGCTTTTTTTTTTTTTTTTTTTTTTTCAGGTGAAATATCGACATCGAATTGTTGAGTGGAATACACTATTTCCCCTACCTACTATACGTGGTAGAGAAAGTAAAAATGGATGTGTATATAAATATGTAACCGCTAATCTCCAAAACCACTTGATATATCACCGCGAAATTCGGAATGTATATGCTTTTTCATGGAGAAGACACTTGTGCTATCCATTTTACTACAGAGCTTACTGCTTTCACATGGTTTTCTCTGCACTTTTTGCTTTCACGTAGCAAATTCATGTATCTTTCTCTACTCGCCCTTCAACATAGAATTCACACACGAATATTATGTTGAAGAGTGAGTAAACTCCAAAACCATTTGACTGATCGCCATGAAAATTAGCACATCTAAGTGTTTTTTTTTTTTTTTTTTTTTTTCATGGAGAAGGGTTTTATGCTATCCATTTTACCACGCAATGTATTAAATTAGCATGGTTTCCTCTACCCGCTTTTCTTTTACACAACACATTCACATTTCCTTCTCTACTACCTCTTCTACAAACAATTCATACATTTTTCTGTACGTTTGAAATATAAATGCAACTTATTACATTCACACGATTTTCTCTACTCAGTTTTCTTTTACTAAGTGCAACCACATTTCTTTCTCTACTCCCTCTTCGATGAACAATTCATACACTTTTTATATGATTGAAATATAAATGCGTATTATATTCATATGTCTTTGTCTACTACCTCTTCTACCTGTGGTATTTGTTGTTGTTCAACAGTACTTTTGCATAGTACCGATCCAGTGTTTTTATAAAAAATAAATACATAGTTAAAATGTAACATTGTCGCAATTGGTGTCAGGAGTGCGACGAGAAACAACGATACGGAGGAATTGATGAAACAATGTTAGCCAAGATGGACATAATGGGGAAAAGAAATTATTTACGGAATGCGGAAGATGAAAACAAAGATGGAAGCCGGATTGAAAAATGTAAACTCCGGAATGGAAAAGATGAAAACAGGAATGTCCGGCAGCTATCGGAGTCGACTGCAGCTGAACTCCATGGTGGAACAAATGCTCGAAGAAAAACTCAAACTAGGTGGATGTCTATGGGGGAGGCCTGCATTCACCAGTGGACAACTTACAGCTGAAATGATGATGATGATGATGATGATGATGATGATGATGATGAAATATTTATATGTATCTCCATGTCTCATGCATCTCAGTTGCGATGAAAATTTATATTTAGCTAGCCTTTCAAATCCTAAAGGGGAGAGTAATCTGAGTAAGTTTTGCTTTTCAAGCTTATCTAAATAAGTATCTTCTCCGAAAAACACGACTTTACAAAACATTAAAAACGAAGAAAAACGCCGGTCACCGAGGCACTAATGTAAATAACCAAGGAAGTAAATAAACAAAGTCGTTTCTGAAAGCGAGTTATTCTGAGGAAACTATTCTACTTAAACAACCAACAGTGCGAATTGTGAATGAATGAAGTACTTCTTACAAATTAAATAGATTAGCCATCCCTCTCTCTCTGTCTCTCTCTCTGTCTGTCTCTCTCTCTCTCTCTGTGTCTCTCTCGGTGCTTCAGCGATATTAGAATGCAAATACTTGGTGTGTTCTTAGCTTTTTTACTTTCATTCCTACTTGTAGAAGTATTGTATTCGATCGAAAATTTGATGTCGAAATTTCACCGGCAATACATGTTTTGTGGCCCCCTGAATCTAAAATGTCTGATGTGTTGCACTCACACGACTTTCTCTACTCTTGTACTAACCATTCTTACAATCTCTAATTCCTCTATCTTGCTCGCGTTAGTCGACGTAAACATTTACAGAAATTATCTTATTGTTTATTAATGTTTAAATCTAGACATCGAATTTTTGGGTGTAATACAATACTTCCTCTATTTACTATGTGTAGTAGAGAAAGTAAAAAATCAAATAAATTCCATTCTTGATATTGAGATCAACAGTTTTCATAAATACCTAAGGATTTTCTAGAAAACTAACCCAACTTCCAAACTAACCTTCACATGGACAACGGTTTGTTATTTTTTATGACCTCAAAAATTTTGATTAAAGTACTCACATAGCTATGCATTTAAATGATTAACAAAATGTACATAGGCACAGACCCTCATACAGATATGGGGACCGTTTTCTAAACACGCTTTTTTTTGGGGGGGGGCAATTAACCTCAAAACACAATATCGTAGATTGCGCAAAAATTGTTCCACCAAATACACATAAAATAATTTTCTAAATACCTCTTATGAAAAAGTTGAATAATTTTTAGGCTTTTCAGAAATACAAAATACTATTAAAATGAAAATAGTAGAACCCCAAAACACTTTGATATCATTTCTGCGTATTAAAATTAAGAATGTTCTGGTGTGTAATTACTTGCTAGATTTTTTTTTTTTTTTTTTTTAAATTAGAGACAAATACGTTCTGAGTTGTTGTATGTATCGTTGTTTCTTCTTGTTTAAAGTTGGCCTAAGTGCCTATTCATTTCAGACGTATTCACATTATTGCGATTTGGAAATACAATGTGTTAAATGAAAACGATGCTAACATGCAGTTATACACAGATCGTAAATGGCAAAGTGAAAGCTGCTCTGCTAGAAGCTTGCGATCTACCGGCGAAAGTCAGTACTTCAGCACGGATCGATACAGCGAAGTGTTGTAGTGCCTCGATCATAGATGGCAGACGCAGCGCTGCGTGGCTAGTCACTGTATAGGTGACGTACGTGGCTTCTGACCGAAATGTGCTCAAAACTGACCGCATTTAAATTTATCGTAACTATGCTATTTTGTTGGTATCCAACAATAATTCGCTTTTACTGCACAACTAAGCATTCGGGAATGCACTTTTGTTTCCTGTTCCAAATATTGAAACATTTGTGTACACGTGTTACAACTAAGAGGAGTTCAGACTAAATATGTACACAGGTGTCAAATCAACTCAAATTACTGCTCCACTTATTGATAGTGATTATAGGCTTTGCATACTGTTACCACATCTTGCAAAGTAAATTAGATTTCAGCAACACACTGCAGGCTTTCGACGAGCAAAATTATACATTTCAAGTTATGGTTGAAAACCTCTTCCAAAGTTACTGCAAACTTTAAACCTTCACGCATTTTGTAAAATTATAGGTTAGGAAATAAAGAATATGTTGTTAATTATGATATCACAAATATGTAAGCATACCTATAGAAATCCTATCTTTAAAGCAAAAATCTAAACAAATTGGCATCGCTATTGTATCCCTGTAAACACAAATATAAATAAATTTAAGGGTGCAGATATAGCTTAAGGACGGCGCCGTGGCCGAGCGGTTAGACCGTTCGCCTATCATCAAGGTGGACAGGGCGTCTGAGCGGGTTTTCTTAGAGGGTTATTTCAATTCTGTTAAACTTATTAATTATATTCCCATTCTTGAAGAGTTAAAAACCTAGTTTACTTCACATAGATTACATGATTTCAGGAATCTTGAGAATGACATTTCTGTCTGTTAACCCTTTTACTGTAGATGTAGTCAACGTAAGAGTTAACTTGCAATGTGAACTCATAGATCTACAAAGAAATTTAGTGAGAAAAAAATAAGTACAGAGATTTAGTTGGCAAAGAACTGTGGAAGGTAATATTCGTATGCTGGTTTGAGAGAATGTGCTCCTTCTGTTACACTGTTACAGCAATGTTTTGCCCTACATAGTCTGTGAACAGTGTTTTTTAGAAAAATCAAAACTGAAACCTCACTTTTCAGATGAACACCTCTTGGTGCAACTGCATATTGCTGTTATGGAATATATTATGTCAGAGTCTGAACATCTTCTCATGTGTTCGAATGATAATAATTAATGTGTGTAATTCCGATTTCACATAGTAAAATTATGGCCACCTCTTTTCTGTTTGAAACAAGCGCGCTGATCGTTAACTGTATCAATCCACTACTGCCAACAGTTTAAGAAGCGAAGAGATACCAATCCTCCAAGCAGGAAGAATGTTATGCTGGTTGCATGTACAATGGATTCGGAGCAGACACTATTCTGCCCGTCCCTGGCCTGGATAGTCTAAATAATACGAAAACGGAGAAATGAAATCGCTCCAAGAATTAATCAAGTAACAAAATTATGTTTAAATGTTTTATTATAATACGATGATTGAGCAGACATCCAGATATTGATGACGATGAGCAAAAATAACATTTTAAACATCACAAAATTGGTAAGATGTCCAATTTTAACATATGGTTGTCTATAATATAAAAAAGGGTGGAGGTTACAAAGTAAAATATCAGATCATATTAAGCTTTACTTCAGCAAATGTTCTAATCCTTGCATAGGGCAGTATCCATCCCCCTGAATGTCTGTGATCAATCTCTCTGTTATGTATGACTAATTCTTTTGATATGTTAATGAAGCACAACTCCATATAGTTAATGAGTGTGATTAATGAGACGCAATGTAGACGTTTTTATGGCACTGCAGGAGAACATTTTGCTTCAATTGCGTATTTAATGTAATTAGAAACCGTGTCTAATTCTTAAGAGAAGCTTTGTAATGAGCAAATTCCAAGTTGGATAGCTGACGAGAATGAGGCCGAGGTAACGGACACTGCTCATAATTCAGGTTTTCAGTTGCTGATTTATAAATGTCTGTCTTAAGAAATGATCCTTCCTCAACATTTGCAGTAATTGTTAATTTAGACTTATCATCAGAGGTACAGACAGTGTAAGACATGGGGACATCAGTGGTGACTGTGTGTTGGGCACTCTGATACGCGTCCAACATAAAAACAAATGTGAAGATGCGGTTTTATTAGTCTACAGACGAAGGTAATGCCTAAAGTAAGGTCTGATGTTTAATATACATCAAACCATCATAGATAGCTGCCAAACGGTTGTTTTATTTAATTCCTACTTACTTTTAAGACATTCTCCACTCTTCAGCAGTTGCCCTGGATGCCCATTTGCCATTCTTTCCGTTTAAACAAGCCTTTCTCCTCCAGGCATTGCTCATTCATCGTTCTCCAAGTTGCTCTTGGCCTGCTCTGCTTCCTTCTTCCACGAGGTGACCATTCTGAGAAGGTCAAATGCCTAAATAAACGTACTTCTCTTACGAACAAGGCTCCAGCTCCCGTGTTCTAAGAGTAACATGCTAGCCTCTATTTCCCGAGGTCGCGGATTCAAACCCAACTGAGAGCGATGGACTTTTTCGAGCACCAAAATCCTTAGCATGGCTTCCTACGAAAGGGATATAAAGCCGGTGGTCCCGTGCCCTGTATTTAAAGTACGTAAAAACATAAGAGGCCTCTGAGCAAAATTAAGCGACTTGCACGCCCAATATAAAACTCAAAGTCTACTGTATTCTAATATTCCCCTTGTACCTACAAGGAAATAAGCAATAAGATAATTTGTACAAATGTTTATCTGAACTAACACTAACACATATTTTTTATTTCAGGAATCTTAAAATAAGTATTTCTGGTGAAATCTCGACATTGAATTTTGGGTAAGGCACTTAGTTTACTCTGTTGGCTAATCACAGCTTATAAAACCAGATCTATTACGTACGTGCGATGCGTGTAAGACCTATTTTGTTATAAGCCTATAAAACTACTGCTCCTGAACCTGTCAACAGCACACAATTTAATTTCATTATTCTGCAATATTTGTCAATTAACAGTATATCGATTTTCCTTCCTCTCGATCAATCAAATTGTCAATTAACCACATCATTTTGCTTTTCATTTATACCTACCAACATTGCTGGTGCAACATTATTACTTTTGACGCAAATTTGCAACTTACTATTAGTTAATTTATGTTTTTCAGCATGTAATCTAGAAAACAGATATAACCCGAAGCACTTTAATGGCCAAGTTAGTTTTGCTGTAAAATAATTCTGGCCACACATTAAAACGGCTTCGTTAACACTTGTATCAGGTACATCTTCGGAGTAGCGTCACGCGTTTTCAACTGTTGTAAGGTTTGTGTGCTGCAATTATTTATTTATTTGTATCAGAAGCAGTTAATAGTGAATGTAGTTTTGTTGTTGAATAATTATGACCAGAGAAGCTGTAAGTTTTTACTTTCTCTACTACATATAGCAAGCAAAGAAAGTATTGTACTCCACCCAAAAATTCGATGTCGAGATTTCACCGGAAATATATGCTTTAAGTCCGTGTTCCTCTATGAGGGAACCTACTGGAGCTATAGAAAGGGAGTGATGAACGAGCCTCGCACCAAGCAGCCCTCTGGTGTTTACAGAGAGCACTCTTTCTTAGAAACACACATCCGCGCCATCTGTAGAGTACAGCATTAACCACGACATCTGGAATCGCACCTGAAACATGGAAAGGAAACAGAATTAAAGGGAAATGAGATCGTGGTGGAAGAGAAAACATCACAGACTCGCCTACCGACCAGGAAACCCATAAAAAGCTATTGCTAGAGGAGACTATCGATGGTAATCGAACCTAGAACTTCGCGAATGCGTGCCTACACGTTACCGCAGAGTCAACTTTGTAATTCTTACTAATTCTTTCTAACTTCATCTGATTACCCTCCCCGTTATGGAGGAGTTGGCAGCCCCTAGGATTTACAAGACTGTGCCTAGGATCAGATGCGTTCACAGAGTGAAGACCAAGAAGTGGGTGGTTAGCCAATCACCAGGTGGTGGAATGAATGGAGGGAGAACCCGGAGAATATCCACCCAGACGCCACTTAGTCCACCACGCATACCACATGCAGGTCCCTGGGATCGAACCCGTGCCTCCTTGGTGACAGGTTTCACCGCACGGCTACGGCTCCACCAATCTTACTACTTAATTAATGAAGGTTAATATCAAACTGGTATATGCTTCATGACAATTCAACGAAGCTAGATTATCGTAATTATCACCTTGGTACACTTTCAGTGCATTTCCATTTAATGAAACGTTAGAAGTGGTACTAAATGCTTCAATGTGAATATTATTTTTTCTTTACATTTCACAACCCAACCATGGATTGATTGCAGGGGCTTGCTCCCCTAGAAAGCGAGGTCGTGGGGCATGCAGTTTATGACGCAGGATAGCTATTTTGTAATGGGTCGCACCTATCTACTCCACCCAATTCGCATATCCAGTAATGGCTACATAAACGTCACCACAGGAATCTTGTGGTTCTATGCAGATGAAGCTTTGTCCATATTTCTCCTTTCTGTATCCGATAAGTTCGATCAGGAGAATGACTACATAATGTTAGTATCTTACTATCTGCTGTAGGGAACTAGATAACTTACGGGTCGTAGCGTGCTTTTATAAGCATGGGAGCAGGAATATTGACATTTCCAATTTTTGTTTTCTTCTGTTTTTGCTGAACATATTGGTCCCATTTTCACATTCTCTACTACGTATACTAAGTAGGGGAAATATTTTATTTCACCCAAAAATTCGATATCGAGATTTCACCGAAAATATATGTTTTGAGGCCCTCTGAACTCAAAAGGAAGCATTTTTAGAAAAAGGTCTGCGTCTATGTCGGTCTGTGAACTGTATAACTCAAAAGCGAAATGTCGGTAAAAATTCAAAGTTGGTATTTAAGTTTAATATCTTCCAAGGATGCAACACAAAGATTTTGAAGAAAATTCTTCCACCCTAAACTACCGTTTATATGGAAAATTGTGTTCGAAAATTTTGATTTTTTTGAAAATGGCTCTAAAGATTTTGATTAAAATGCGATATGTTTAAGATATTTTTATGGCAAATGATGCATATCTTGTATGTATAGGTATAGCCGATATAGTCATGTTTATTCTAGATGGCTTTTGCATAATTGGTAAGCCGTAAGAGATAGACATAATCTTACTCTACAAAAAATGTAGATTTTGCTAAAACACAATTTATGTCAAAATAAGTTGTAGAGTGAACCATTTCGGAGATATTTCTTGTTATTTGTGTTAATTTTGGAGAATATACCTATATTTCTGTCAAATGGAACATCGTTATTCATTTTGTATATGTTAAACGTGTAAATTATTATTATTATTATTATTATTATTATTATTATTATTATTATTATTATTATTATTATTATCATTATCATTATCATTATCATTATCATTATCATTATCATTATCATTATCATTATCATTATCATTATCATTATCATTATCATTATCATTATCATTATCATTATCATTATCATTATCATTATCATTATCATTATCATTATCATTATCATTATCATTATCATTATCATTATCATTATCATTATTATTATTATTATTATTATTATTATTATTATTATTATTATTATTATTAATATTTCTTTTTTATTTTGTTGTTTAATGACGCTGTCAATTGCCCGGATCATATCAGCGTCGCCGGTGTGCCGGATTTCGTCCCGCAGGAGTTACTTTACATGCCGGTAAATCTACTGACATGGAGCTGTCGTTTTAAGCACACTTAAAAACCATCGGCCTGGGCCGGATTTGAACCCGTGACCTTGGGATCAGTAGGCCAGCGTCTAACCAACTGGGCCATCCAGACCGACTTAACTGTACAAAGAGAACGGAATTTGAAAGTTCTAAAAGATGTGACTATCGCTCAAAGTCTACTGTATTCCTATATTCTCCTTGCACCTACATGAAGATAATAAGATTTCTGCAAATGTTAGTCTGAACTAACACGAAGAATTTATGCGAATAAGAGTTGGTATGAATGGTTAGTACAAGAGTAGAGAAAGTCATGTGAGTGCACCATATCAGATTTTAAAATTTTTTTATTGAAATTTATCTCAGAATTTTGCCATGATCCATTTTATAAGGGGCTGATGACCAAGTAGTGAAACACCCTTAAAATTACATCATCATCAAGAAGAAGAAGAAAAAGAAGAAGAAGAAGAAGAAGAAGAAGAAAAAGAAGAAGGAGAACATATTTAAAATTTGAAAACAATTAAAACCCAATCATTTTTAATTGAGTGCCTAGTCTTACATTTTCCATGTATAATCCGTAAAGCACAATCTTTTGTGAAAAATAAAGCATAACCTGTTTATATGGGGAAAGAGGTAAATCCGTGTGTGTATAATTGTTGGCATTGACCCAGGAAAACCCAGGTCGTGCATGCCTCACAGGAGTGAACGACCACAGACTCGTGCGTAAAAGAAACGGTCTTTGGGCTGACATGTGATTAACTATCAGGATGTTATTTACTCTTACGGTTTATGGGAAGCTTATATTAAATATTGTCTTCTCTTCCTGCTTTTGCTCCTATTACTTCTACAATCTTGAAGGGTCTTCAACGAGAACCAGAAAGGAAATGGAACGAGAAGGAAAATAATAAATCCAAAAGTGGAGTGTGAAGTAGCAAACCTAACCTCAATTTGATAACTTTTATTTATCAGTTTCTAAGGCTGCTCCAAAATAAATCTGGAGTGCAAACAAGCATGAAGGAAAAAAAAAAGTGTAAAACAATCTGAAAGATTTCTTAACTTTGAAATCAGTACAATAATAGATACAGGTTTGGTAATAAGAGACAATTAGAGGTTAAGTAATGAGAGGCTCAAGTTAGAACATGACTGAAGGGAGTAAGTGTTGTATATTTAGGATATCTAATGAGCTTTATTTAGTGCAGGAGCGATATGTTTAGTGAAAGAGTAATGTAGCCTTACGAAAACAAGGGAAAAAATAAAAAAAAATAAAATAAAACCGGCAAATGAACATTGCTGTTATATTCTGCATTTTCGGATGCTAGTTTCGTACGTGAATTTAAAGTAAACATCTGATGTGTTGCACTCACATGATTCTCTCTACTCTTGTACTAGCCATTCTTACAATATTTTATTCCTCTATCTTCTTCGTGTTAGTTTTTGTTTTTATAGAGTTTAACGCCCGTTTTTACTACTATGGCACAGCAGGCGGTGACACTAATGATACATGAAATGAAGATGGCGGTGGAAACCGGAAAACCCGTAGTAAACCCGCCCCAGTGCCGCTTCTTCCACCACGAATCCCACATGCTGTTGCCTGGGATCGAACCTGGGCCACTTTGGTGAGAATCGAATGGTCTAACCGCTCGGCTACGGTGCGGCCACGTGTTAGTTGAGATAAACATTCGCAGAAATTATCTTATTGCTTATTTCCCACAACTTAATAAGGACGAAAGAGATGTAGCAAGAATGGAACTGATAAGAAAAGACACTTGTATAAAGCATTACAAAGAATTATGGTATAAGGACGCACCACAAAATAATAAAGATGACGAGGAAGAAGAAATAGAAGGAACGGTTGATTTAATAGATCTGGAAGAGCTAAAAGACGAATTGAAATTGATGAAAAATAGAAAGGCACCTGGAGAAGCTAAAATAAATGTAGAGCTTTTAAAGAACGGAGGAGTGTTATTACATTTAAGATTATTACATATTATGAACAAATGTTGGATAAAAGGAAAAATTCCAGAGAGATGGAAAGTGGCAGAAGTGATATCAGTGTTTAAAAAAGGTGACAGAAGACAATGCAAGAATTCAATCTATAAATTGTATGCTAGAATAATAAACAAAAGGGTGAAAATAATAGCTGAATCCCTGATAGGTGAAGAACAAAGTGGTTTCAGGAAAGGAAGATCGACAACAGATAATATTTTCATATTGCAGCAGATACTGGAGAAAAGAAGAGAATATAATCTGCAGACACATATAGCATTTATAGATTTCCAGAATGCTTTTGATAATGTAGACCGAGAAAAGCTGTGGATCATAATGAAAGAACAAGGCTACCCAAGACATTTGGTAAAGGTGGTGAAAAGTTTATACGAGGATACTAAAATAAATTTAAGATTCAAGACAGGAAAATCAGAAGAAATTTTAACTAATAAAGGAGTCAGACAAGGGTGCCCAATGTCACCGACACTTTTTAATATCTATGTTAATAAAATTATCCAAAATTGAAGACAGAAAATTGACGCAGGCATAAAAGTAGCCCAAGGAAAAATTTTAAATATGCTATTATATGCAGATGACGTAGTAATTATACAAGAAACAGAAGATGATCTACAACGTTCAATACACCACCTTAACCAAGTATGCAAAAGTTTTAATATTGAGATATCAATAGAAAAGTAAAAAAATAATGGCAAACTGGGGTAAAATACCAATAAGGTCGAAAATAGTCGTTAATGATAAAGTATTGGAACAAGTATCCTCCTTCAATTATTTAGGGTGTGAAATCAGTAATGAGAAAGGTAAAGATACGAACAAAAAATTAATGAGATTTCAAACAATCTGTGGAACAATTCACAAAACCGTAATGAATAAAACAAGATCTGAAACAAGAATAAAATGTTATAATACCATGGCGGTCCCAACGTTACTTTATGGATGCGAAAACTGGGTACCTACACAAAGAACCATCAGCAGAATACAAAGTTGCGAAATGAGATTCTTGAGAAGGACAAAAGGATGTACAAGAGAAGATAGAATTAGAAATGAACTACAAGTGGAAGCTATCACCTCAAGAATGGATAGGTACAGAAGAAGATGGTTTGAACATGTTGCAAGAATGGATGATACAAGACTGCCGAAAGTAGTTTTCCAATATAGTCCTAAAGGAAAGAGGGACGTAGGGAGGCCGAGGAAAAGATGGAAGGAGACACTGTGAAGACGGAACAGGCGAGAGCCTAATCCATGAAGTGAAGAAGAAGAAGAAGAAGAAGAAGAACAAGAAGAGGAAGAAGAGGTAGAAGAGGTAGAAGAGGAAGAAGAGGAAGAGGAGGAAGAGGAAGAAGCTTATTTCCTTGTAGGTGCAAGGGGAATATTAGAATACAGTAGGATTTGAGTGATAATCAATTAAATGTCTCAGTTATTAGTTACCTATTATTAGCTGAATAAGATGACTCTGTGATAATGTGTGCCCTCGCATTCTAAAGGACCTGGGTTCCATTCTCGGCGACCGCTTGCTTTAGTCATGGATTTTTCTTGGTTATCGGTAATCGGTAGAGGTGGTTCCACCACGACCTTTCTGTCCATCATTTCCTATTCACATACTTTTCCTCATGCTCATGTAATGGAGGACCAGGCGACGGTTTTAAGGGTGTTTCGGCTGGGCGGTGGCAGAGCGCTTAATGAAGGCTTCTCGCTGGAGTCGGCCCGCCCTTCAGTGCTAATTGAGCAAGCTCTCCTTACTCTTTGAAATTCCGCACTCTTAGCATGCCGTGGTGGGAAAAAAAGAAACAGAATAGCGGTTCCCTTTTGAGTATTGGACAATTCAAACAAGTAAAAAGAAAAAGATCAAATAGAAAGAAATAACATAAGGAAGGAAGAGAGAGAAAGAAAAAGAGGGATACAGAGAGAGAGGGAAAGAGACAGGGAGAGAGATAGAGACAGAAAGAGAGCGAGGGAGAGAGAAGAGGGGAAGAAAAAGAAGAAAAGAAAGAAACAAGGAAACAAACCAGTCAGTCCCCGAGGGTTAGGGTCTTGAACAGTGTTGGATGCGTTCAATCTTGAAACGTTAACGACCCCATCCACGCTTGCGGATTTCGGGTCCCTTGGTTCTCTTGCTGATCCCTCCCTCCCAGAGGTCACGTTGGAAATAGAAAGTGTCACTGGGCTTTTCAGTCCTTCAGTCCTCGCGACCTTTGCCCATCACTACATAAAAGATGCATGTTGTGCATGGTTTTGTATTCACATGGGCATAAGCGCGACTTTTATCTCAAACATGTCACCAGCGTATCCAATGCCAACACAGCTTCTTAGTCATACATTCTTAATGGGATAATGGAGTTAAAGCAATAGGCCAGCCTAAGTTATGAAAACCAAGAGGCGGTGACAAACCACAAGGCTATTGCCAAAAGTGATACTGCGTTTCAATTAGTGCGCACGGCTCCGTTTGGAAATTCCAGTCTCGCAATTTAGGGTGTGCGCGTTATGTAAGCAACAATAGCATGCATTTATATTCTGTCAGCATCACTTCTCCTTAATACATTTGCCAGCACTTCACAGCATGTGATATACATACCATTCAGAGTTCAATTCCTTCTTAGTTTCGCAATGTAATTACGTTAACGAATATCATTAATTATTGGTCAATGCATGTCTTCCGCAACAAGTTCGGTGAAATAACTTCCCACCCCTTGGATGTCTTTTTTTCACTGTTTCATTAAAACGTTCTGATTAATTCGCTTTCTGTTCCGTCTGTTTGTTCTGAACACATTTTGCAATCGATTTTAAACTAACTTCCCGATGAGCTAGATACGTGCAGTTTTACACATAGCTCACCACTGATAACAATGCAATATTCACTAGATTTTAGGAAAACCTCGCCATATTATCGTTTACATGCGAAAATGTTGGAAAATTTCGATTTTAATGGCCTAGGGACATCAAACGTCAAACTTAGCGCAGAACTGTTCACTTTCAAGAAAATAGTCCATCCCAATGCTCAAAATTTTCTTGTGATTTTCTTTAGCGATTTTTATTAAAATACCATATGTTGTACTTGGAAACTTTTTCGAAAATTTCGATTTTAATTAAACTAATGTCCTGATGGACTAGAGACTTCAAACATTAAATATAACTCAGAACTGTATGGCAATAAAATATTAACTTACTTTCAAGAAAATATCCTCATCTCAAACTACCCTTTGCATGGAAAAATTTTCAAAAATATTCGTTTTCTCTAGCGATTTTATTTAAAATACCATATGTTTAATATATTTTCATGATAAAATGTGTTGGCCCGTGACCGAGTGGTTAGATCACGTGTTTACCTATCACCAAGGCGGCCCGGGTTCGATCCCAGGGATCCTCATGTGGTATTCGTGGTGGACGAAGCGGTGTCTGGGCGGGTTTTCTCCGGTTTCATCCGCTACTCATTCCACCAACTGCTTCATCATCACCTTTCCATTCATCCAGTTCACCTGCATTTCGTATAATTCTCTTCCTCACTCTCATACCTGATTCTTGACTTACCACCCGCTTCCAGGTCTTCACTCTCTTCGGTCCATAGGTTCTTGTGCTCTCCAACAGGTGCCTGACCCTAGGCATTGGTATGTAAGTCCTACATACGGGAGGGTAATCAGATAAAAAGAACAAGATAAACAAAATGGATGTCTTGAATTTTCTGGGAATATTCATTATGGATGACTATTGTAGAACTAATAAACTATAAGAAATAGACAAAATCTTGTTTCACAAAAACGTAATCTCGTTAAAGCGCACAATGTTTTAGTTTTAAATAATTATTTAAATAGAAATGTTTTAAAATAGGTACCGCGTTTTTAAATTAAACTAAAAGTACTAAATAATTTCTCCCAGCCCCATACAGATTGTCCTGAAAATTGCAGCAGTTAATAATGGTAAGGAGCGTAGGGCCTAGTTGTTGAGAAAATTCACACAACAGTTAATATCATTTGCAGTGCAATAAAATTGTTAGAGTTTTAGATTAACTATTTATGCATAAATTATCAGTCTATTGCATGCGCCCCATGTTTTTTATTTTGAATCTTACACTACTTCCACAGCTACTAAAAATGCACAATCACAAATTTTCAAGACAGTCTGGTGGAAGTTCGTGACAGTTGACAGAGAGCGCCGACCATACCACCTGAAGCCCACCACCGCTACCCAGAGAGCGAGTCTAAGCGATCCTTACGACCAGCGCAGTCAACACCAGAGGAGGACTGTTTACCGAGCGCAAGTAACCGCAACATGTACTCGCAGCCGCCCGAACCACTGCGCTGATCTGGAAGATAACAAGAGAAATGAAATAACAAAGGAAGACTTAGAATGAAATTAAACGCCCCAGCATTCACCTAAGTAACAAGGGGAAACCACGGGAAAACCCAAGGCACAGTGAGCGGTCCCGGAGACCTCCCGGATGTAAGTCGCACATGTTGCCGCGGCCCACCTCCTATACTTCACAACTGCAGCAGCCGGCAGCAGATTCGTCGTAGACTAAGGTACTGGAAGCGGCTTTAAAAAGTTACGCATATTGGAAGACAATAAAAAATTGTTTAACCTTTAACATATACCGACATAGTATATTCCTAATATTTGCATTGCTTCTACTGCCTAAGTCTATTCATCATGAGTGAGTGAGTGAGTGAGTGAGTGAGTGAGTGAGTGAGTGAGTGAGTGAGTGAGTGAGTGAGTGAGTGAGTGAGTGAGTGAGTGAGTGAGTGAGTGCCCACGCCGTGACCATTCGCCTCTCACCAAAGGTTTGGTCTATATTTTACGGTGTACGAATTATTCAGGGCATCAAAAGTAAACAGGACTACAGGGGCTATAGCCAGAAAATTCAATATACATTTCATTTGACATAAAAATATCTTAAACATATGTCATCTTAATCAAAATCGTTAGAACCATTTTCGAGAAAATAAAAATTTTCCAAAAGCTTTCCATCCAAAGGGTGGTTTAGGCTGATGGAATTTTCTTAGAAATCTTCGTGTCACATGCTTAAAAGGTGCCAACTTTGGTTTTTAACAGACTTTTCGTTTTAGAGTTATACAGTTCACAGACAGACAGACAGACAGACAGACACACACACACACACACACACACACACACACACACACACACACACACACACGGACGTTTTTCTAAAAATTATTTTTCTTTTGGATTCAGGGTGCCTCAGAACGTATATTTCCGGTGAAATCTCGATGTCGATTTTTTGGGTGAAATACGCAGTAGAGTAGAAAGAGTAAGTAGGGTTTAAGGGCCAGTCGACAACAATGTCATTTGGACCCGCATTCATAATGATAATAAATTCAGCATGCCATGGATTGCTTTCCGAAATATGACATTGCACTTAACGCCAGAATATTGCCAAATCATTCCCCGAAATTATAATACATTTGAATTTACTTGCAAAAATCTGTTCCATTAGCATCCTGTTGACTTCACACCATTACAGCAAGGCAAGTGAGGCAGTTTTATGATTCGTAAACTCAACGTTAAGACCTGAACTGCATTAAAAGTACAATATTTGCCGGTCAATATACATTACAGAGTAGTCGCTAATGGTATACTTAGCATATCTGCATAGTGTTTTGAAGTTCTGCATATTTGAAATCACCACAATGAACAGTATACCTGCGTAGCTTTAAATTTCAATCCTAGGTGTGCCCATTGGTTGAGGCAAGTTCCAAGCAGTGTAAAATACATATTAAAACTAGGACTTTTAACATCAAAAACACGAAGTAAAATATTGTAATTTATGCTCAGCTTGCCTACCAATTAAAAGTCTAGTATCGCACTTAAATAAACCTCATTAAAGTGCAGGTTTCCATCCAGAAGAAGGAAGTGCAACCATCGATTATTGCGGACGTTCAATCGAAGAACAGCTGGTGCGAGTCTAGAAAAAGTGAAAATGTCGGATACGACTGTGAGATGCAACTTGCACCGCCGGAACCTTCTGTAAAGGCACACTATGTGACTAATAACTTTATGCCAAGAAACGTGTAGGAAAAATGCTATCCATAATTAATGGATTGTAGAAAATCAAAGTACATAACCTCATTTTCAGAAAACGTATTACTTCTGTACCTATCATGGAAATAGTATTGAAATATTGGTTCAGAATAAAAGAACTGGAAACTAACAATGTTTTGAAGCAGTGTTTAGAAATGCAGCAAAAATTTAGTGAAGAAGATCCTTGGTACAAGAGTATAAAAGAAATCCTGAGTGAAATAGGATATGGGGATATTTGGAGGGATAGTCATAGAGTAGAGAAAGGTTTCTGGGAAAAAATGAATTGGAGAGGAGAAGTAGAAAAGAAGAATTGGACTACGTAGTGAAATTTTAGTTTAAAAAAGTTATTGAGCGTAAAATCAAGAAACAATGTATTGGAAATAGGAAAGTATTTAAATTTAGTGAGAAATAAATGGTTGAGAAAAATTAGAAACAAGGGTAATTAACATAAAGTAGATTGATGACAAAAATAGTAAATAGGGCCCAATAGCTGGCCCAAGGAAATTCAGCAATTCAGTGAAGAATTGTAGTTGATATGTAACTTGGTATATGTAGGAGTACATGTAAACAGTATTAAATTGTAAACATATAGGAATTTGTATCCATAATGAAGTTTAATAAACATCTATCATATCGTACTTACATATAGATGACCATAACTTTTATAAATTGCTTCAAGTTTCTCTGAAGCTTAACAATTATAATGTTTGAATGCACTTAGTTAAGTCTAATAATTTTTGTAAAACACCTTCATTGTAACGCTACGCCGTTACGAAGCTTATAAAAAATATGTTGAGTACCAACAGATTCAAAACAATGCCCTTTACATTAATATTTAATTCTTCTTTATCATTTGTAGGGTCTTTGGCTATTTGTATTGTTTGTTATTTGTCTTTCCGAACCCTACTACTAATTATTAAAGTATAAATATTTATTTATAAGGCACCTGTGGCCTTTACATGAATTTAGTCTGATTGGTGACGTCAGTGGAAAGAATATGTCAGTTATTGGTGCCAAATAAAATTCCATACCAACACATGCTCCAGCATAAGTAGTTACACATACCTTAAGCACAATAATAGTTAATATGCTCGCTTGTATGAAGGTTATAAAACTCACTCCGCTCGTTTCAAAAACATAATTGCATCATAATCTCTACCATTATAGTCTCGTATAATATGAAGTGCGATTACGTTTATATGACACGCCGTTGTTACCAGCTTTGGTTTCAAGTCCAATCACATCGCAATTATTCCTCTTTGCATTTGCACATGTTTAATGAATTAACTGGGTTTGATTAGTTTTGTAACGATTTCAGGTGTTTTCCACGAACCCCGCATTAGCATTGGATTGTTTATTTCTCCTTGCCGGACACCGTCATTTGTTTTTGTGCACAACCACTGGTTTCTTTTCCCGGTTTCGCTCTGATTGGCTGTACCGGGAAAGCGTTTTGAGGGTTTAATTGCCTGAGAGAGACTGCAGTTCGCTCGTTCTGGGTTTGAGTCTGAGTTTTACTTAGGACTTCATGTAATAAAGCTAATGTATACAGGTGTCCCAAAATTAGATCTTTGTGAGCTGATAGATGACATTATTTTAAACACTTTTTGTTGAGGGAAGTTTTTTGCTGCGGTGCTTCGTTTAAGCGCTAGACGAGTTAATGTCATAGATTACTACCTCCCACCCAGTGTAAGTACTTATTTACTGCAAAATCAACAATGCATTTATCTTAGTAAGGCACACTTAATCCAAGAAACAAACACAGAACAGAAACAAAACACAAACATATCATTGTTTATAGTTAACAGTTTTACTATACAAAGCAAATATTGGAACGCACGCCCATTGCGATTAAACAAAGAGAGCATCGGTGTGCCCTATTCTGCCGTACTCTCGCAGACACCAGTCATTTCTCTGGTTTATAGTTTGTCGCTCGAGTTATTATTTATTCACGCGAACATGATGTTGATATTTTGTGTGGGCAATGTTTGAGAGGCAGAGGTAGAGCACCCGCCTGGTAAGCGGAGGATCTGTGGCTCAAATCCCAGCTCTGACATTTGATTTTTCAGTTCCGATTCTACCGCTCACACATTGTCGGTCTAATTTTCAATAGTAAAGCTGTAATTAACTGTAAACAATGAGATGTTTGTGTTTTGTTTATGTGTTCTGTGTTTGTTTCTTGGATTAAGATTGTGTGACTTACTAAGATAAATGCAAAACTAATTTGTATCGTTAATTTTGCCGTAAATACTTAAACTAGGTGGGAGGCAATAATCTATGAATTAACTCGTCTAGCGCTTAAACGAAGCACCGCAGTAAAAAACTTTCCTTAACAAAAAGTGTTTAAAATAATGTTATCTATCAGCTCCCAAAGTTTGTCGGTCTAATTTTGGGACAATCTGTATAGATACGTTTTGTAGTTAATTGGATAAGTTCGTTTTCTCATAAACTATTAGTCGTGTAAAGCAAAAGCTTTCGGCCATCTATGGAAGTTTTCCACCATTTTTAAATTATTCTTTTCGAACTGTGTATATATTGCTACCTATATTTACAAAGGCATGAGGCTTCTGCTGTGTGGACTTTCAATTGGAATCCATAAATTTAAATTCAAGTTTATTATGTTGAAGATTTGCATTTTACGTGTTCGTTATTAGCCCACAATTTTGCTAAGTCCTTACATGAAATTAGTTTTGGTAAACCAGCAATGAAGAATTGTTATGCCATTCGTGCCGTCGTGTACTTATAAGCTTTATACTTATACTTTTGAAATTCATTGTACGCACTTTAGCCCCGTTCAATATTAAATGTTTAAGTGATAAAGTTTAATGTTTCCTAGTTGAACATTCAATAAAAGTGTTAAATAATTCTTTTAAAGATAAAGTAATGATATCCTTGGCATTCCCGTTTGCTTAGAATAGTTCCAGTCCCTGTCAAAAGATGCTGTGCATATCGCATTTAATTATCCCGGAATGTTGGTGTTTTACCAAGAAGTTAATTTGGTTCATATCATTTAAAAGTTTTTTTATGTCTTATTTGTAAGCAAATAAGCAGTGGTATTCAAATGCATTTTCTTTATTCTTTTTTCACGTGGTAAGTGCTGTTTTGATGACGTAACGCCACTGAGCATTGTTTCTACGGAGTTCTATTTTGAAGTGAATCGGGTCAGCGGTTTGCTGCACTTAACATTTAGTACGATTTGTGTTGCATTTTAATTACGTACTTTGTATTGAGTGTGTTGCTTTCTGCGTCTTTTCTTTCGTATAGCGATTAGTATTTCCTTTATGAATATTTAGGTTAGTGTAAACTTTGACCAGCAAATATAAATTACAGTGTATTAATTTGAACCAGTAATCAGTACGATTGTTTCACTTTTGTAGTGCCTCTTCCTTGGCAAATATGTAGAAAATCGGCCCCTCCATTAAATGAATGAAATATAGTGCAATCGATAGATTTTGTATTTCTGATTACGATTTTGAAAGTATTACTTGGCGGTTAAGCTTCGTTTTTTATGAGCAAATTCCGTACGGGTGCTGCAACGGTTTTATTTCACTTGTGTGACGGATATTTCGCAAATATTTATAAAAGAATATTGTGTGTGCTAAAATTATTAATTAATGTATTTACCATGAATAAGGGGTAAATTTCGATGGCACAGGACCCTGTCATTCGGGTCATGTGGACACATTAGGTCTATATTTTACGATTTGCCAGTTATGCATAAGTCGTCAAGAGTAAACAGAATTACATAGGCTATAGGCAAAAAATTCAAAATATACATTTCATTTGTCATAAAAATATCTTAAGCATATGGCGTTTTAGTTAAAATCGTTAGCCATTTTCGAGAAAATCAAAATTTTCTATGTAAAGTGTAGTTTAGGGTGAATGAATTTTCTTTAAAATGCTCATATGGCATCCTTAAAAGATATTTAGCTTAAATATCGACTTTTCGTTTTTGAGTTATGCTGCCTACAGACTGATACACATACACACACGAACGGACTTCTTTCTAATTTTTTTTTTTTTTTTTTTTTTTTTTTTTTTTTTAATTCAGAGGAGCATCAAAGCATATATTTCCGGTGAAATCTCGACAGAGAATTTTTGGTTGGAATACAGTACTTCCTCTACGTACTATATGTAGTAGAGAAAGCAGCAAAAAGTAATCTCATGCAAATTAAATCATTTTTAACTGTAAATTAAAAAGGATATGCTTCTAAAACTGGGCATAAGTAATAAATGACAATTACTACCTTTATTACGTTCAAACGTAACTTAGATATTGTTAAACAATTTTTAATTTGCAAGAAAGTGAGGTCTTTACTGAAGGTTGTACGATATGTATTAATAATTGTGTTTAATTTAATATTTCTTTGGGAAATCCCATCCTTCTCTGCACAGACGAAACACTGACATTAACGTTGAAATTATAGGATTTTAAAATAGCAATTCATGTTCCTTGCACAAGGCGTTAATTATGAGAACTGTTGATGGGAGACTTTTATAATCTGCGTTAAGTGTGCCAATTAAAATTATAAATTACAAAAAGCAAGACCAGATAAGGCCAGTGTTTGAAAACTTTGCGTGTTCGCAGGACCAAGCATACTAAATTTATTATTACGCACTGAAACCTGTTTTAAGTAAATAAAAACAGGTTTTCTTACTAAGTGAACAAACATTGTTTCCGAAAAGGAAGATCGGCAGTTGACTGCATATTCATTTTAATTCAGACGCTGGAAAAGAGAAGACTTTAAAACACATATACCCCATATTTACTATTAAAAGTAGTTTGATAGAGTAAATATGCTAAAATTATAGGAAATAATTAAAAGTCTGATGAGTCCACTCTCATGATTTTCTCCATTCATTCCTGTTCACACTCTTAAAAAGTTTATTCTACTATTTACTTCATGTTAATCGAGATAAAGGTTTGTAGAAATTATTTAATTATGTATTTCCTTGTGGCCACAATGTGAATAAGACACCAAAACATGATGAACTACCTCAAACTTTTTTTGGGGGGGATTGAACTATTTCCGAGATATTCCTTGTTTTTAGTTTTAATTTATAGTGCTATTTTCTCAAACGGGAAGTTATTATTGGACTTTTTCTGTCTTGGACATGCAAAGAGAATGGAATTTCTGATGTATCACAAAATGACCAGCTGTATTTTTAGAAGATTTGACTATCACTTAAAGCCTACTGTATTCCCATATTCCCCTTGCACCTACAAGGAAACAAGCATAACAGTAGAGAGAGTCATGAATGCAATAGGTCAGATTTTTTTTTTTTTTTTTTTTTTTTTTTTTTTTGGTTCATTCTCGTATATTTAATATATTTTGGACTTCATATGTCATGAGATGTCTCTCATACCCTTGACTGTGCCTACGAGTTTGCATATCTGCGTGGTCTCGTGGTTTAGTTGCTAATTGTCTCCAAAATGCGTAACATTCGGTGCCCACAAAAATTTCATGTGTTTTTGTGTTGACGCAAACGTTCCTCTCCGTCGAAGACGTCGCCTTTAAGACCTATAAGATCTCGTGTTTGGTGTCCGAACTAGCTCTAGCAAGAGGTCCTAATCTACAGGGTATGCGTGAGTTGTGGTAGGAATGGAACCAAACGAAGAATTAACCAACATTTAACTTTATTGGTAAATTTCCAGATTTGTAGAGAACTGCCGACGATATTTAAATATAATGTAACTTTGTAACTTCAACTACAACGTTATAACACTAACTTTGTCACCCTTTATCAACCGCCGAATTATGTATACGCGCCAGCTTGCGTACAACTCAGAAATTCCACGTGTACTCTCGGCTCGATTCAAGACGAGTGTGTATTGCGTTGCATTTGTTTTTGCGTGAGCAACACGAAGGAAGCGATTTCCATTGGCTAACTTTAGAGCACGTCATGGTAAGATAGGAATCAGCCCGCGGAATCACTATGGCTTCGTACAAACAACAATTGTAACCTTATCACTCATTTAAATCTGCCTGGGCTTCCATTCTCGAGACTTTAATCTATTCAGCTTTATTACGGCTTCCCCTTAACTATTGACTAGAATCTCCTTTTGTTTCTTTCTATTATCAAATATATATTGACATTATAATTTCGGTTTCAGTGTACAATTAATAATGTTGTTATCCAAATTATGTGTATGCTACCTTCTTCTGCGTTTAAAACAGTTTAAGATCCCTCTATACATTGATAATAAAAGCTTTCTTGCCATAGTTTTTTCTTCTACTATGAGAAAAAGGCACTGGAACAAAGAAAATACTGAGAATTGATACTGAAATATTGTTATTGGGGATGGACCTCAATATCGTTGATGTTTCATGGTCAGTGATTCGGTGGCATAGAAGTATGTCTAATACTTTGAGATAAAACTTTGGGAGTGAATGAATACAGTCTTGCATAGATTCTTGTATCTAAATGAAAACATGCAAAACAATGAAAGGAGTAGAAGTACTCGTGTAATATGCAGCGTTAACCGAGTTGTGAAGTTGTAGAAGTTTCTGCAATAAGTGACAGATGAATTACAAATTTAACAAATAATGACCCAATATGGATTAATTTGATTTATTATAAATGCGTGTTGCGTATTAATTAATACATTACGGAAGCGAAAACCAGAGCAGCGTCAAAGCAAAGATAATGATCAAGTGATTCCGGCCAGAAGCCATAAGTCATTGTTATTGAAGCTGGAATTGTTGTGCGTGTGTCGCATCACTAACAGTTTCGCAAGTCATTCCGTATTCATGCACTATAGTAACAGTAGCTTAGCTCAGCTTTCTTCTTCCTCTGCGTGGTGGTCCGTACCGCCATGACTTTTTTTCTGTCTCATAGTTCCTCTTTTTTGCACGCAGTTATTGTTTAATGTAACCCTGATCCAAATGAGGTGCTGGAGGAAGTGAAATCTTTCTCGATGGCAGACGGTTACCTCACGTGGCCTCATTCGTCAGTTCGTATTACTGAGGTTTTGACGGGGTGAACTATATCACCTTGTCTCCTCGTTGTAGGCATTAAATCGGTGAACGGAAGAAGGTAGACAGTTCAAACATTTGTGAGAAGTCGTCATAAATTAACTTCTGCAATCTTTTAAATTCTGTCTTTTAATTTTTTGATGAAAGGCATGCAATTAATAGTTATAGTCAATCACTGTTTCTACTACTGAATTGTGCAATTGTTTCAAAGTTTTAATTGTTGGTCTTTTGGAGAAACAATGTAATGTCAATGTGATCATAAAGCGCTACCCCGTCGGTATAATGTGATTTATCTAAAAAGTAAAAAAGGAATAGTTGAACAGTACTAAATATTACCTTAATAAAAATGACAAGATATAATACCAATTATAAAATAAATTTGTTTTAAAAATTGGTCATTTTGTTACTACTGGTAGTCACAAACTACTGGAATAAGGCTTGATAATGCTAGGATTAAAGATACCCAACTGTGGCTATTCTAAAATCCACAATTGGATTTGAAATTTTAATACCGCAGACACTATTTAATGGGTAATAACTTGACCAAATTCCATGCACACTTTTAAATTTATTCCAGAGATAATTATTAATATTTCGTTGCATTCCATCTAAAAATTTGATATTCCTGAGGAAATATACGTTTTGAAGTCCCCAAATAAAAAATCGTTAGAAAGAGATGTGCGTATGTCCATATCTATGAACAGCACAACTCAAAAATCAAAGGGCGATTAAATACCAACCTGGGTATTTATGGTTATTTTACAAAGATGCGACACGAAGATTTTCAAAACAATCCCCCATCTCAAACTACCCTTGACATGGAACATTTTTAAAAAAAATTGATTTTCTCAAAAATGGTTGGTAATTTCGATTAAAATTCTATATGTGTACTTTTTTTCGTCCTTCCTTCCCATCTAGCATAAAATGAAAGGTTAATAAATGGTGCCTGAAACGTAAGTGTGAAAATTAAACGTTTTGATTTCTTTTCTACTGTTTCTCTACGCCCTACATAAACTGTTTTTGAGGAACACCAAGTAATGATAACACAACATACTGAGGAAGCTTTAGAACGAGAAAATTAAGTGGCAATTGTCAAATTGGGAATCTGAAAGAAGCAGAGGGCGATTAAGACCAAGACAACAATGGATGGATGGGGTCCAAGAAGCATGGCATCTAGAGGACTAATAGACCAAGATGCAAAAGAGAAAGAATTTATGAATGGTTTGTAGAAAAGCTACAGTATGTTAGAAAACTCCTGAGTAAAAACAAAGTATTGATAAAGCGCGTAAGGTGTATTTCAAAGTATTAAACATTACGATAGAGAGACAGCCAGGGAGACAGACATACACTGAGAGAGAGCGAGAGAGAGTTATAAAAGCTTTTATTGCGCTAAGGGCTAAAAGTGAAGCTTATCGTAAGAGTTCACAGCGCAGCTGGAATTTCAAGACGAATATTTCATGCTATGTTGTCACCACTCATCAGCAATCACTCTAAACATGGAAGCAGTCTTAAATGTAGAAATCACTGTTTCACAAACTGTTTGAGATTCATCAATGGAAGCAATTCGGAAACGAATATCTAAAACATCTGAAGTGTTGCACTCACATGACTTTCTCTACTCTTGAAGTATTCTTACAAGCACTTATTCTTTTATTTACCTCATGTTAATACAGATAAATTACGTTATCGATAATTTTCTTGTAGGGGAATATGGAAATGCAGTAGGCTTTGCGCGATAGTCAAATGATATATGAAATTCCATTCTCTTTGCACGGCCAAGAGATGAAAAATCAATAACGACCGTCTATTTGAAAAAGGATAAAAAAGTACTGCAAAACTCGCACATATAAGGAATATCACTGAAATGATTCACTCCACAAAAATGCATTTGGACATAAATTGTGTGTTTTAACGAAATCTGCAATTTTTTGTATAGTAAGATTTGGTCCATCTCTTACGGTTTACCAGTTATGGAAAAGTCATCAAGAGTAAGCAGGACTGCATAGGCTACAGACAAAACAAATTCAAAATACACATTTCATTTGCCATAAAAATATCTTAAATATATGAAATTTTAATCAAAATCGTTAGAGCCATTTTTAAAGAAATAGAATTTTTCGAAAAATTTTCCATGTAAAGGGTAATTTAAGGTGAAGGAATTTTCTTCAAAACCTTCCTCTAAAGTTATTAAACTTAAATATAAAATTTGATTTTAACCCACTTTTTGTTTTCAGTTATACTGTTCACAGACACACACACGGACTTTTTTTGAAAAGGCTTTCTTTGGATTCAGGTGGCCTCAAAATATATACATATTGTTGAAATCTTGACATCGAAATTTTGGGTTGAACACAAATACATATTTCTGTTGCTTATTGTATGTAATAGAGAAAATAGGTAAAAATGAGAACTGGAATATGAACATCTAATGCAACCTTCTTTATCCAGTATAAATTCACAAGGGGTCAAAAACTGAAAATGAATTGCTTATCATTTTGAGGTTAATGTTTCAATGGGAGTAGGGACGTGGTGTTATTGAAGGGTGCGTAATTTTTGACATTGAATAAGATTATTAAATTGGAGAGAAAAGGTAAATATATTTTAAAGTATTATTTGAGGGATAAAGAAGAATTACTTATTCTAGTATGACATATACATATTAGTCCCCTTACCTTGTTCATCATAAATATTTTTCTAGAATTTATTTAAAATTAATTATCATAATTATGTTAAATACAGCAGTGTGTCACAATTGGCTTCTATAGCAAGGAGCTCACGTGGGTGAAAAAGAAGAAAGAATATGTATCAGATACGAAGCACAAAAACATGTGACTGTGTAAGCTTATAATTGGGAAAATCTCGAAAACAGATAACGATGTGAAAGAAATTAATAGGCCAACAGGTATAACGAGTTCTAGGCTTTTATACTCTAAGGTTTTATCTCCGTGTCTCTGATGATTTCTTAGTTATATAACACAAGCATACAGGTGGAAGGGAACGTATTACATTCCTTCTAATATGTGCTTCATAGAAGCATTGCAAACAAAAATGATCAGAAAAACTGAACGGTTTTTGCTCCAAATCGGGTGCTTAATTCCACAAGAATATTACTTAGTAACTTATTTCTGACATAGCTTCGGTAGTAATTATGGGACATCACACAGGGTTTCGAAGTAATTAATCTCTTAAAAGACATGAAGGAATAATCCGAGCAGCTTTTTCAGACGTGAAGTAACTCGACAACGTTGCTTTGAAGTTGGCCGGTTTCTGAATGTAAACAGGCCGGTCGCTTGCAGGGTCGTGTTATGTTTGGTAGCTAACGCATCTGATTGGCCTACACTCGAACAGTAAACACGGAAGGACAAGGCAGCGTATGAGTTTGTTTTCAAAACGCACCGTTACGGTATTTATGTACCGAGCTAGGGAAAGTGACACCCACACAATCTGCAGTGTTGCCAGGTTGTTTTCGACAAAACTAAAATATCTCCGTAGAAAATAGGCAGAAACGTAATGTTAATCTGCGGTGCTTGAGTAAATCCTAAAATTCCCCATTGGGCTCCCCTGCTATAAAAATCGTCAATTTAGTAACTTTTTGGTCATTTTTCAGTCCCAGGATCCCTTAAGGAAAATCATCTAGCTCTTAAGAAATTGCGAGAATCATCTTGAGAATCAAATAACAGTTCATTAGATACAAGTTTTGTGCGTCATGGGGCGCAACCATTACAAATTGCAAGAAATTTCAATCATTTGCGGGTACAGGTTGAGCTGGTCATTGACCGAGCACGTTGCGTTATAAAATTCATTTTTTCAGAAATTATTAACTGTTCTAACACGTAAGCATCAAGTCATGGATGAATTATGTGACCCTGAACTTTTGACCTTTGTCACGGACTTCCCGAGAACCACGGTCCTAAAATTCGTTGTCTCTCCTTGACCATAAGCTACGATACATAATGAACACCTTGACCTTTTATCCCTTTTGTGAGAGAATACTATAATATAAATATTGTGCTGTGTGTCTGAGGGAGTGGTTTTCCCAGATGTAACAATCACTCGCTCAAGATGTGAGAGATTTAGGTTATCTATCTGCGTAAAAAGGCAAAAAATTGTCAAGGTTCATAAAAATGTTATTACACATCACAAAGTTTTTACTTTAATTTTATGTAGCCATCGACAAAAGCTCTCTATACAAACTATGTAATCCCTATCTGTCTGTCTGCCTGGCTAGCTGACTGGCTGTCTGAGTGGCTGTCTGATTGGCTGTCTGTCTGCCTGCCTATGCTTCTATCCTCCCCTGTTGATCGATGCATCCATCCCATCGTGCCCCATTCCAAGATCCATCTATCCTATCCCATCCCATCCACCCCATCCAAGTCCTGTTGATAAGACGCGAATTCAGGTCTAAAGCAGGTCATACTTAACAAAGTCGCGGTGGTTCTTGTTAGACAGTATACCTTTCATTCTCACTTTCCACCCCATATTGGCGAGCACAACCAAACTAAAGCTCAGCTTGTACACGAATTGTCACAGAAAAAGGACAGTATTTGAAAGTATCATAGCGTGAAGTCGTTAGGCAAACTTGTGCAGTTGTGCATGTGCTGACTCAAAAATACATCAGCGGTGCTAAGATTTTTGTCTTTGAAATTTATAGATTTCAATCAAGGTTTAAGCCTATAAGTCCCTGGCAGGAATGCAGCGAACAAGTACGTCAGTAAACAGTGACAATTGAAGCAGAAGTCGTGTTTCTAATCGCGCTTACGATAATGGTGCCAACCTTGAAATGTGTATTCACGCTAGATTAAAGCAAAGAATTCGCTCAAAAGAGCGCGATTCAAATGTTATTTTCAGTTCATGGAGAATGTTTAGCTTAAAAAACGTAAACGATGTTTTTAATTACTCTGTCTTTCTCCCACTCATCATTTTCTAATCTTTGTGTATATACCCTCGAGCGTTATATAGTGCAGTTCCTGTAAGAACAAGTCACCTTTTACATTTCTTTAAGTATTCATTATACCTCGGACCAAATTTGTTCTATGGGATTGAGATCACCCATGTATGGGGGCAAGCAAACGACAATGTGACCCGTAAAACAATAACGTGTCCGCTTTAAGAGCCTCTTTAGGTTTGTTTTTGTTTCAATCATCCTATGTTTTTTTACACATATTGCAACACAATATCATAGCTTATTTCACCTCACTCCTAGGTGGAGGATTATCTGCTTCTACATTATTTTTATCGTTACTTCCCACATAAAACCACTGACAAATACGAATTTTCAACTGAAATTAGGAGAAATTAGCAAGGAATAAACATAGCGCGAATAACGTTGGAGTTAAATTGGCAACGTGACCAGCAGAGCAACGTTTGCTTGGAAGTTTACAAAACTATAATACTACTGAAATATCTCTCCTCTACCCTTCATTCCCCTAACACCATGAGCTGGTGAACAGACTATAGTTTTGGATTGCGGTATTCTTTCATTCTTTCCACATGTTTCTATATTGATGTATCTCCTTTGTTAGTTTAATTCCTTTTCAACTATATTTGTGGTAACTGACATAATTTGTAAATAGGTCACTTTAGATCATCCGTCTGCAAATATTAAAGATTCATGTGTGTTTTTATTTAGTTTATATTTGTTTAGTATTCAATTCGTTAAATTGCCAATGGTTAAAAACATATTTTGCATATACATCCAAGGAGGAGAAGATGCAATCCAATACAGTAGACCAATAAATCATCACTATCCCTGTCAAATGATTGCAATTTCTCCTTGATCTATTGCTGAAAGTTTAAGACTTTCAAATGTTTCCTAAAAGCTTTAAGGCCTTATTAGTTTAAGAGAGGAAGTGTCTAAAATATGATATATACACCCTCATCGGAACGCTACAAATGGGAACAAGTAACATACATTGTTATATTGATTGCTTTTTCCCACATAGCATTGTCAGACACGAAATAAAGATATCTGTCTTCCTATAAGTCGACCCGCATCAGCTTGTTTGTTGTCCTGGTATCTTCTGCACATCAATATGTCAACAGTTCTGAAAACGCAGCACGTGTGCGATCGGTGATAATTCGTAAGATCACTGCGCGTAAGAGTGGCATTTATGGAAAAGCTTTGCTTCTTAAAGACACTTTTCTCTGGACATTCATATTTGGGTATGTGCTGATAAATACTGCAGAAGTCACCACGCCTTGTCAGGCCGTTGGTTAAAGGTCACTTTTGGTCCTTAGATGTATAAATAAGGGTTTACTTGATAAATCAGTGTCTTATTTTATTACTGTTCGGAAGTATTCCAAGCGGTTCTTTTAGGTAAGCAAACACATGCACAGAGATTAACTTTAAAATTTTTTTTTTTATTTTTTTTAAATTTTTCTTGTTTAACGACGCTGTCAATTGCCAGGATCACATCAGCGTCGCCGGTGTGCCGGAAGTTTGTCCCGCAGGAGTTCTTTTACATGCCAGTAAATCTACTGACATGGAGCTGTCGTTTTTAAGCACACTTAAAAACCATCGGCCTGGGCCGGGCTTGAACCCGCGACCTTGGGATCCGTAGGCCAGCGTCTAACCGACTGAGCCACCCAGACCGACCGGTTTAACTTTGACTCAAGCTAGGATAGTTTCTCTATTGAATCATAGATTATTAAATTACACAGTGTCAAAACATATTTACAAAGCAAGGAGTAGAAAAAAAGGCGAATTTTAGGAGCCGTCAGGCCGGGTTCTCCGGTTTCCCCAGTCACTTATTCCACTAATTGGTCCATTGTCACATTTCCACTGCATTTCATATCATCCTCTTCCTCACTCTCATGCCTTGTGCTTGGCTGACCACCCGCTTCCAGGTCTTCACTCTGTCCGATCCATAGGTTCATGTGCTCCCCGACAGGCGTCTGACCCTAGGCACTGACTTGTAGGTCCTAGGGGTGTAAGTCCTACTTAAGGGGAGGATAAACAGGTAAATTAAGAACTAGTCGCAAGGTGAAATTGGGATATGTATGGTAAAACTTCTCTCGGTGAGCGATTATTTGAGAATACTTTCTTAAAATAACTTTGTAGCAAGATTCCTCAACCTCTTCTACCTACAGACTTTTGTGTCTATATTCTGACAGAGCGCCCTCCGGGAGAAAGGGGTAAGGTGAGAGAATATTAAGGGTGGCCGGACCTGAAGAGAGACAACAGCAAATAGCCAGGTCCATAAGTTATATTGAAACTCCCCGGTGGAAGCCCGGACAACTGGCATCCCTCGCCCTGCTTACACATCCCCTGGGGGACCTGGGACCCGGAGTGTTCTCCGATATCCAGAACACGAGGATTTACAGGGAGCACACCGAAACCCCCGCCTACACTTAGAACCATGAAATAGACAACCGGGGTGAAAGTTGAAGTGGCATGAATGATGTGTAGTGGAGAGACAGTAAATTCAGGAGATGCCATTATCCTTTCCAGCACTAGCCTAGAAACCCTGGGAAACCCCAACAATACCCATGGGTCAGGAAGATTGCCTATGGAACCGAACCCACGACCTCCCGAATGCGGACCATAGATACTACCACCTCTCGGATAAAAGAAGTTTACTTTGGAAAAACAAACAAAATATGACTATTAACTCATTTACCACTCGTTAGCAAGTGCAATTGCCTCATTATTACCTGGAGAGAAAGTGATCCTATTTTAGCTATCATGCCGGTGTAGGAGTAGCGTTCCTTTCTCCTACGTGCTGAACCCAGATTCGAAACCCGTTTCGGTCAAGCAGCTTGGCTGAAGACTTAAGCTTTAGCGCTATAGATGTCTAAGGTCATTTAGGCATTCATTTCATAGCTTCATTCGTCTTCCAATATAACCTCCTTGGTTAAAGCCACAAACAGTAAGTTTTATTATTGCAATAAGTCTTTAATGACAGAGCAAAAGTTTTGGGAGAAATAAGAGAATTATTTTATAGTACATAAATAATAAAGCTAGAGAAGTAACTTAATGTATCCTATCTCGCACACTTTTAAGACAGTAGCTTAGATAGAAAAATTATTATTTAATCATTATTTCCTCTTGACTGTTTGTACCCTAAATTGAAGAGCTGAATCTGACTACAAATCTTTAATGACACAGCACAGACTTGAATTACACACCAGTTATTCTAGGATTGTATTCGATCTTAATTTATAACTACAATTACACTGTACCAATTTTACACTAATCTAATTTTGCATTGTCGTAAAGAAATCAATTAGTTTTGTTTGGCGGCATAATTCACGACTTTCTTTTCTCCGGGTACTGCTTGATTGTAGCAAAATAGAGTGAATACTGTTCCTCTTTAACCAGAATCATATTGTTTATGGTACTTATCACTTCACTAACATGCAGAATATTTTATTCCGTCTCATAATTTCGGGAAATTCTTAGCAATGCAGTGGTCAAGGTCAACGCTTGGATTGCCGCGGCCACAGTGGTCAAGGTACAGCGGTGGTGGTGTTGTAGTGTTTAACGCCCGCTTTTACTACTACGGCACCGCAGGCGGTGACACTGATGATACATGCAATGAAGATGGAGCACCGGTGGAATGAGATGGCGGGGGAAACCGGAGCACCCGGAGGAAACCCTCCCTGACGCCGCTTCGTCCACCACGAATACCACATGCGGGTCCCTGGGATCGAACCCGGGTCGCCTAGGTGGTAGGCGAGCGCGCTAACCGCTCGGCCACGGCGCCGCCAAGGTCCAGCGGAAAGGTATATTCCAGTACGGCTCTTTTAAAGAAGCTTTGAACTCAACTTCGAAAAATAAAAAATAAGTGAATAAAAAGTACGAAATCTGCGGTATTTCGGGCTTCTACAGTATTTCCTTGAACCGCTATTGTTACCTGGGATGGTCTACGTGGCTCCGATGAGGACTGATACATTTCTGAAATGTTACTATTCGATCAGTTAATTATTTTGTTATTCGCATATCATTTAATTATTCTGTTACTCATATAGCGTAGATTACTCTATGTAGATAGTCCTTTGTCTTGAAGCGTTGTTTAGAAAATAAACTTATTGATCGTTTCTTTAAACTAAAGGCTTAGAGGCTCTGCCTGACATCGAAGGTGACCTCTCACTTTCAGTGTCTTACGTTCGGCCTGCTTATGGGTACACCTAATCTCAGGGCCTATCCATACAACTGTTCTGACTAGCTGAAATGATCGTTTTCAGGAATAACGCTGGTTGAGTTTTCAACACACCGTTGGTAGGTCAAAGTTTTCTGCAAGATTGTTAATTGACGGAGCTCGGTTTTCCCTCACTCTACACTTGCGCGTTTCAAAATTCAACCGTAACTTTCGTGTTCGTTGGAGACACGCTACTTTATGTGGAGAACTGGGGACTTACCCTGTCGAATACAAAGAAGTCACTTGTGTCGCCTTTCGTCCGCCTTTGAATGCTCACAACCGTCGTTCCTGGCCTTATTTGTGGCGAAATCTTAGAAAAAAACTGAATTATTTTTTGTGCTATTTATTCTTCTATAATTACAAAGGTTATAACGATTAAATATTTCCTCTAAGGCTTTCCAGTAATAGTTTATTCACCTGGGGCTAATGTTAGTGAATTTGATTAAATGCATTCCTTATTAATCGCCAATAACTCATAAATTTGATTTTACGCAATTGGAATTGTCACCTCGTCTTTGCTGGACATCTTTGCTACGTATTTAATAATTTGCAACTGACTGTTAAAATGACAGTCTATATCAAATGTATGATCCCTGAATTACCCGAGCTAACAAAGAAAACAAAAGAATGTAAAAAGTATATTTATTTCTCTACATAGTTGCCTTTTAGCTCGATACAGTTTTCTCGGCGATGTTTAATAGCTTGATACGCTGCCCATAGCAAGAACCGCCGAGCCTTTAACCGTAGACTCCATCTCTACGTTGTTGTCAAATCTTTTACCAGTTAACAATTTTTTTTTGGTTCAAGTTTAGGAACACAAAATAATCACAGAGCGAATACGGTGTGTGAGGGAAGCAATTCGAACTTTAATTGGTTTTGCCCCTCGCACTAACGAATGTATGCACTGGTGCATTGTCTTGATGAAATAATTTTCTTTTCCCTCAAAAACTGACGCTATGACCCTGTCTTCTTTGGAGCTGTAACTCCTTTCAGTCTATTGTTTTGACTGTTCCTTCGTCTCAGGTGTGAAGTAGGGATTAATATCTCATCCATGGTTATGAATCGACGCAAAACTGTCTTTATTGCTGTGAAACATTGCCAAATACTTGACAATTGCTCCATTATGAGTAAATGTGGCACTCAACTTGCATCCATCTCATGCGCAAATTTTTTGTCAATACGCAACGTACAGCAGTTTTATAAATGACTACTAGGTTTAGTAGCTCACGCACGTTCAGTTGACAGTCACCCAGTACTATTTTATGGGTATTCTTCACTTCTGGCGTGGTCACTTCATTTGGTGCTTGCTTGGGAGCTTGCTTAAACTCTTCCACCCATTGTACCTCTGTAAATAAAGAAGCAGATTTCCCAGAGTAGCATCTAGCTCGGCTTTTATATTGGTTGGACTCGGACCTTTCAAATGAAAGTATTATTCATATGATGATGACGACACTTTCCAGGTTTACAAATTCACCGAGAGCGTTCACTATTGAGGTCTGGCAAATAAGTAGGCACTACATAAAATAGCATCGTCAAACTTCAAAGAAAGTTTTATAAGGTTGGTACTTCCTACTATAGTAACATTCATATCAAATTTTCATATATACGTCAGGTCAGCTACTTCTGAGACTGCCCATAAATATGGTAGATAATTGAGCTATGAAATAATTGTTGCTAGAAGTATTTGTTTACTTCTAAAGTTTTTATTTGCAAAAGTTAAACTTTATATTTTCATAATTGTAATTTCTTTTACAAACTATATTCAAGATTAGATAGTTATGTATGTATAAATTGCAATTAATATTATAATACACTATGATTTAATATGGTTTAGGATTAGTTAAGGTTAAGGAATGTTTAAAGTAAGTAAACAGTGATAAATAAGTAATTCAAGATTTAAGAACGCATATGGAGCAGAATGTCAGCTGTTTATTACTCTCAACTCGACAAAAACGCGTTAATAAGCTAAAACAACTGCGGAAAGTTTAATATTTTCGTGTTTCACCTCGTGTGACATTAATTATTAGCACCGGCGCTTCTCACGTTTTAATTTTGGCAAGAGAATTTCGTGTAGTGATATTTTGGGCCTTATGGCTAATCCTAAGGGTTAAAACTCTGCAAAAAATACACAGCAAGTAATCACTTGCAGGTGGGATAGCTTTTAAAATAATGGTGTTTAATTTTTCTCTTCTGTATTTCAACTGCAGTACATGGCTTTAATTCTTATATAGTATCTGGAACACAAGCAATGTTGGCACATACTGTTATAAAAGCAGGATCAAGCCTTTAAAACGTTCATGCTCGACCGTGCCTTAATTATGTGCTTTGTAACTGCACTTTAATTGACCTCATTAAAGTGCAGTTTTCCACCAATCAGGATAAAATATCAATTAATTATTCTCGTACGTTCAATCTAAGAACAACTAGCACGAGTTTAGAAAGAGTAAAAATATTGAACGCAAATGATTGAGATGCAATTTGCACCGTCGGAAATTTCTGCAAAGGCTAATAATTTATTGCCACAAAAATAAAAAACGGATAAAGTCCTACGCACGATTAATGGAGTGGAGAAAATCAAGCTATTTAACCTTAATTTCAAAAATGTATTGCTAGTGTACTTCGGAAAACTGTCGCAAAGTATGAAACCATCGAGTTTGTGAAATCAAATGTTCAAAGTTGAGATCTGAATAAAATCAATTATTTCGCGTGCGCACATATCAACGCTGCCAGCTGTTTCACTGCGAAGGTAAGGTCAAGTTATTGAATCGCTTTGTACGTTTCATAAATACACTCGCCTTTTAATTCCTACCATTATACTCTCGTTGCATAATATACTATATACTATGATCTTCAAGTGAGCGATGCCTAAGGTCATATGCAAGACGGTTATGTGATTTGAGTTGGAGACAATTTTGACACATTTTCTCATAAAATATATTTTGTTGCTTAACAGCACTTTTTTTTTTTTCACTTGATGAATAATTTATGTTTCTAGAAATACACAGAAATTTCCTTTGTGGTTTGTGACAAAGCAATTTACTTTACAGAAAGTAGAAATCAAAGAACAAGCGAATGTTTATTGACCATTTTCAGCGAAAAGCACAATGGTATACTTATAACTACTGAAGCGCTTTTATACCTGTAAAACCTAGTTAAGGCAAGGGCTTCATTGGCAGTAATTTACCGCTTTAATTAGCAGTAATATACTTCATATTCTCTACAGTGAAACAGGATGACTGCATTTACTGCTTTTTAAAACCACTGCTTTGACTGAGGTACCGGCTCCCCTATTAAAACAGACAGTGTACAGTTTTACAGCGTGCACTGCAAGATAACTTTTTCGTTATTAAACTATCGTAAACATGTGTATATTAATTTGATAAAAATCGTTACCTAAAACGGGGTTACTTTGAACAGTTTTAAATTTCATTATGGCATAGAATCTAGGCTATTGTCTATAACTTCATTTCTTAAATTTCTATTGGGGGGCCTCAACGGTTATGATCATGACTGGTTGAGTATTTTCATTAATTATTTATAATATGAAGGTAATTTGAGAAGAACTTAAAGTTACCCGGCAATTGGGGATACTTTGACCACAACACCTATTTCTATACAAATGCACACTTTGACCACAAAACATATTTATTAGTAACCAAAAAAAATGAAAATAACGCTTTCAATGACATTCCAAAGTTGGAATTTAAATTATACAAGTAAACAAATTAATACTCCTACAAATTAAAACCCTCATTTTCATTCAACTTAAATGTGTAACCTCTTTTAAGCATGTCTGGTTTTGAGAGGATAAGGTCTATCTGAGTTAATTTAAAGGAAATATCTCACACTTTTTTAAACCTGACACTAAATATAGTGACAGGTTTGACTGCTTACTGTCACATACATCTTCAAAATGTTCATTTAATAGTCTAGGAAAAGCTTTCTTAGTAATTATCTGCGATCTTTTCTTCTGCCCTGACCTCCATTTGTCCAAAATATTCCTCCAGCATTTCTTTTAAGGCCCTTAGAATAGAATAGAGGCTGGCAGATATGTGTTGCATCTTGAAAAAACACCAATAACTATTTCAGAGGTAGAACTGGAACTTCAAAATAAAATGCCAATTTTTAAGTTCCAGTTCTACCTCTCAAACATTGCCCACACACGGCTTGTGTGTTTCAAAACACCAACAGTAAGTTTGTTGGCATAAATAAATAATAACTAATAACTATATTGGGGTACATGCCATGGAAACTTTAACCGGTAGTCAAAGTATCCCCGATTTCTGAAATGTATGGTTATGTCCCTATGAAGAATTATCATTGGTGTATAAATCCACATTATTTTTATAGTGAACATGTACCTATTAGATGTTAATGCAATGTATTACATATTTGTATCAGTTACGTTGGAATCTGGCTGATGTAAATGTGATATATTTATCAATTTAGCACACATTTATTTTTGGTGGGCAAATTGTGTTTGTTTTCTAACGAAGAACATGGTGACAAGCTTAACAGAAATAAAAAAGATCTGATGTGTTGCACTCACATGACTTTCTATACTCTTATACTAACCATTCTAACAAACTCTTATTCCTATATCCTCGTGTTAGTTAAGATAAACATTTGTACAAATTACCTTATTGCTTATTTCCTTGTAGGTGCAAGGGGAATGTTAGGATACAGTAGGCTTTGTGCGATAGTCAAATGTTTTAAAGCTTTGAGATTCCGTTGTCTTTGAACACTTAACATATAAAAAAATGAACAACGATGATCCATTTCACGAAAGTTCTAAGTTTTCCGAAACTCACACACATAAGAAGCAATATCTCCGAAATGGTTCACCCTACAAGAAAATTTATTGAGACATAAATTGTGTATTTTAGCAAGATCTACATTTTTTGTAGAGTATAATTTGGTCTATCTCTAACGGTTTACCAGTTATGCATAAGTCGTCCAGAGTAAATACGACTACAGGGGCTATAACCAGAATATTCAAGATATACATTTCATTTGCCATAAAAATATCTCAAACATATGACATTTTAATCAAAATCGTTAGAGCCATTTTCAAGAAAATCAAAATTTTCGAAAAATTTTCCATGTAAAGGGTAGTTTGGGGTAGCGATATTTTCTTCAAAATCTTCGTGTCGCATCCTTGAAAGGCATTAAACTTAAATACCAACTTTGGTTTTTAACCGACTTTTCGTTTTTGAGTTATGCTGTCCACAGACTGACACAGACTGACACAGACACACACACGGACCTTTTTCTAAAAATGTGTTTTTTTTTTGTTTTTTTTTTGGATTCAGGGGGCCTCTAAACATATATTTCCGGTGAAATCTCTATATCGAATCTTCGGGTGGAATACAATACTTCCCCTACTTACCGGTAGAGAAAGTAAAAATATCAGTTGTCGAAACTTCCATGTCCAATATTCGATGTCAGACGTTTCGATCTCGGACGTTTCCGTGTCCAAATTTAGATGTCGAACACTCGATAGCTTACACAGGAGGTCAGATTTTCGAGGTCAGTGTTTGGATGTCGAAGTTTCGATGTCGAAGTCCCGATGTCGAAGTCCCGATGTCGAAGTATCGATGTCGAAGTATCTATGTCGAAGTTTCATTGTCGAAATGTCGATGTCGGAGTGTCGATGTCGAAGTTTCAATGTCGAAGCTTCGATGTCGAAGTCCTGAAGTTGAAAGTCGATATCCAAGTCTCGATGTCCAGGTCTCGGTGTCAAACTTACCTTTTCGAAGTTTCGATGTCAAAGTTTCGATGTGGAAGTTTCGATGTCAAAATTTAGATGTCGGTTGCGATGTCGATGTTTCGATGTCGAAGTCTCGATGTAGAACTTTCGTAGTGAAATTTCAGTTCTCGAAACTTGTCAAGTGTTCGGTGTCGGACGTTTCTGTCGAAGTTTGGATGTCGAAGTCGAAGATTCGATGTCGAAGATTTGATGCCCAAGTTTCGATGTCGATGTCGAAGTTTCTATGTCGAAGTATCACTGTCCCACTTTCGATGTCGAAGTGTCGATGTCGAAGTTTCGATGTCGGTTTCGATATTGGTCTAGATGTGGATGTTTCGATGTCGAAGCCTGGATGTAGAACTTTCGTAGTGAAATTTCAGTTCTCAAAACTTCCATGTCAAGTGTTCGATGTCGGACGTTTCGATGTAGGTTTCGATGTCGGACGTTTCTATGTCGAAGTTTGGATGTCGAAGTCGAAGATTCGATGTTGAAGTTTCGTTGTCGAAGATTCGATGTTGGAGTTTCATTGTCGAAGTTTCGATGTAGAAGTCTCGATGTTCAAGTCTCGATGTCGGAATTTCGGTGTCGAAGTTTTGATGTCGAAATATCGATGACGAAGTTTCGATGTCGGTTTCGATGTCGAAGGCTAGATGTAGAACTTTCGTAGTGAAATTTAAGTTCTCGAAACTTCCATGTCAAGTGTTCGGTGTCGGACTTTTCGATATAGGAGGTTTCGATGTAGGTTTCGATGTCGGACGTTTCTATGTCGAAGTTTAGATGTCGAAGGTTCAATGACGTAGTGTCGATGGCCAAGTTCCGTAGTCGAAGTAACGATGTCGGTGTGTCGATGTCGATGTTTTGATGTCGAATTTTCGATGTCCAAGTTTCGATGTCTAAATTTGGATGCCGAAATTTCGATGTCTAAGTTTTGATGTCCATGTTTCGATGTAGATGCTTCGGGGTCGATGTTTCGATCTCGAAGTAACGATATCGAAATTTTGATCACGAAATAACGATGTGGAAGTTTCGATGTCGAAGTCTAGATGTAGAACTTTCGTAGTCAAATTTCAGTTCCCGAAACTTCCATGTCAAGTGTTCGATGTCAGAGTTTTCGATGTAGGTTTCGAAGACGGACGTTTCTATGTCGAAGTTTGGATGTCAAAGTCGAAAATTCGATGTGAAGTGTCGTTGGCAAAGTTCCGATGTGAGAGTATCGATGTTGGTGTTTCAATGTCAAAGTGTCGATGTCGAGGTTTTGATGTCGAAGTTTCGATGTCGAAGCGTTGATGTCAAAGTCTCAATATCCAAGTATCCATGCCCAAGTTTTGATGTCAAAGTTATGAAGTAGAAGTTTCACAGTCTAACTTTCGATGTCGAAGTTTCGATGACGAAAACCCGAAGACGTAGATTTCGATGTAAAATTTCCATTTCAAAGTTTCGATGTCGATGTTTCAATGTCGAATTTTTTATCACAAGGTTTCGATGTCGAAGATTCGATATCGAAGTTTCGTTGCCGATTATTCAATGTCATAATTTCGATGTCGAAGTTTCGGTGACGGATTCTTGATAACCAAGGTTCGATGTCGAAGATTCGATATCGAAGTTTCGATGTCGGATATTTCGATATCTAAATTTCGATATCGGACTTTAATGTCGAATATTTGATGACGAATCTTCGATGTAGAATTTTTCATTTGGAAGTTTCGATGTCGAAGTGTGTATGCCGAAGTTTCGATAACGAATTTTCGATGTATATGTTTGGGTGTCGAATTCTTGCTGACGAAGTTGCGATGTCGAAGGTTCGATATCGAAGTTTCTTTGTCAAAGATTCGATGTCGAAGTTTCGAGTAGCATTTTCGTAGTAGAATTTTCGATATCGACTTTTCGATATCGAATTTTCGATATCTAATTTTCGATATCGTATTTTCGATGTTGATTTTCTAATTGGAATTTTTCATTTGGTAGTTTCGATGTCGAAGTTTCGAATTCGAATTTTCGATGTCGATGTTTCGATGACGAATTCTTGATGTCTGATTTTCGTTGTTGAAGTTTCGATGCAGGTGTTAATGTCGAAGTATAGATGTTTCGATATCGAAGTCTCCATGTAGAACTTTCGTAGTGAAATTTCAATTCTCGAAACTTCCATGGAAAGTGTTCCGATGTCGGACACTTCTATTTCGAAGTTCGGATGTTGAAGTCGAAGATTGGATGTCGAAGATTGGATATCAAAGCTTGGATGTTGAAGATTCGATGTAGAAGGGTCGATGTCGAAGTCTCCAAGTCGAAGTCTCGATATCGACGTCTCGATATTCAAGTCTCGATGTCCAAGTTTCGATTTCGAAGTTTTGAAGTCAAAGTTTCCATGTAGATATTTCGATGTCGCAGATTCGATATCTATTTCAAAGTCGAAGTCTAGATGTCGATGTTTCCATGTTGAAATCTCGATGTAGAACTTTCGTAGTGAAATAACAGTTCTCGAAACTTCCATGTCAAGTGTTCGATGTCGGACGTTTCGATGTAGGAGGTTTCGAATTCGAAGTTTCGATGTCGAAAAATGTATGTCTAAGTTCTGATATCGAAGTTTCGATGTCGAAGTTTCGATGTAGAATTTTCGATGTAATATTTTTCGTTTCGATGTCGAAGTATGTATGTCGAAGTTTCGATGAAGAATTTTTCATTTCGAAGTTTTGATGTCGAAGTATGTATGTCAAAGTTTCGATATCGAATTTTCGATGTCGAAGTTTCGATGTAGGTTGCAATGTCGAAGTCTAGATGTCGATGTTTCGTAATCGAAGTCGCGATGTAGAACATTCGTAGTGAAATTTCAGTTCTCGAAACTTCCATGGAAAGTGTTCGATGTGGAGGTTCCGATGTCGGACGTTTCTATGTCGAAGTTTCGATGTCGAAGTCGAAGAATGGATGTCGAAGATTGGATGTCGAAGATTCGATGTAGAAGGGTCGATGTCGAAGTCTCGATGTCGACTACTCGATGTCGAAGTCGATGTCGAAGCTTCGATGTCAAAGTGTCGATGTCGAAGTTTCGATGTCGATGTTTTAATGTCGAATTTTCTATCACGAGGTTTCGATGTCGAAGATTCGATATCGAAGTTTCGTTGCCTATGATTCAATGTCATAATTTCGATTTCGAAATATCGATGTCGAAGTTTCGGTGACGAATTCTTGATTACCTAGGTTCGATGTCGAAGATTCGATATCGAAGTTTCCTTGTCGGATATTTCGATGTCTAAATTTCGATATCGAACTTTTGATGTCGAAATTTCGATGAGGAATCTTCGATGTGAAATTTTTCATTTTGAAGTTTCGATGTCGAAGTATGTATGCCGAAGTTTCGATGACGAATTTTCGATGTATATGTTTGAGTGTCGAATTCTTGCTGACGAAGTTCCGATGACGAAGGTTCGATATCGAAGTTTCTTTGTCAAAGATTCGATGTCAAAATTTCGTGTCGAATTTTCGTAGTGGAATTTTCGATATCGAATTTTCTATATCGTACTTTCTATATCGAATTTTCGATGTTGAACTTTCGATTTAGAATTTTTCATTTGGTAGTTTCGATGTCGAAGTTTCGAATTCGAATTTTCGATGTGGATGTTTCGATGACCAATTCTTGATGTAGTTTTGATGTCGGATTTTCGTTGTCGAAGTTTAGAAGTAGGTGTTAATGTCGAAGTATAGATGTTTCGATATCGAAGTTTCGTTGTCGGATATTTCGTTTTCTAAATTCGATATCGAACTTTTGATGTCGAATATTCGATGACGAATCTTCGATGTGGAATTTTTCATTTCGAAGTTTCGAGTCGAAGTATGTATGCCGAAGTTTCGATGACGGATTTTCGATGTATATGTTTGGGTGTCGAACTCTTGCTGACGAAGTTTCGATGTCGAAGGTTCGATATCGAAGTTTCTTTGTCAAAGACTCGATGTCGACATTTCGTGTCTAATTTTCGTAATCTGATTTTCCATATTGAATTTTCGATATCGAATTTTATATCGAATTTTCGATATCGAATTTTCGATTAGTATTTCTCATTTGGTAGTTTCGATGTCGAAGTTTCGAATTCGAAATTTCGATGTCGAATTCTTGATGTCGAAATTTCGATGTCGTAGTTTTGATGTCGGACTCTCGTTGAAGTTTCGATGTTGGTGTTAATGTCGTGGTATAGATGTTTCGATATCGAACTCTCCATGTAGAACATTCGTAGTGAAATTTCAATTCTCGAAACTTCCATGGAAACTGTTCCGATGTCGGACACTTCTATTTCGAAGTTCGGATGTTGAAGTCGAAGATTGGATATCAAAGCTTGGATGTTGAAGATTCGATGTAGAAGGGTCGATGTCGAAGTCTCGATGTCGACGTCTCGATATTCAAGTCTCGATGTCCAAGTTTCGATTTCGAAGTTTTGATGTCGCAGTTTCCATGTCGATATTTCGATGTCGCAGTTTCGATATCTATTTCAAAGTCGAAGTCTAGATGTCGATGTTTCCATGTTGAAACATCGATGTAGAACTTTCGTAGTGAAATTTCAGTTCTCGAAACATCCATGTCAAGTGTTCGATGTCGGACGTTTCCATGTAGGAGGTTTCGATGTCGAAGTTTCTGTCGAAGTTTCGATGTCGAAAAATGTAGGTCGTGGTTCTGATTTCGAAGTTTCGATGTTGAAGTTTCGATGTAGAATTTTACATTTCGAAGTTACGATGTCGAAGTATGTATGTCGAAGTTTCGATGTCGAATTTTCGATGTCGAAGTCTAGATGTCGATGTTTCGTAATCGAAGTCTCGATGTAGAGCATTCGTAGTGAAATTTTAGTTCTCGAAACTTCCATGGAAAGTTTTCGATGTCGGACGCTTCGATGTGGAGGTTCCGATGTCGGACGTTTCTATGTCGAAGTTTGGATATCGAAGTCGAAGAATGGATTTCGATGTAGAAGGGTCGATGTCGAAGTCTCGATGTCGACGTCTCGATGTGGACTACTCGATATCGAACTCTTGATGTCGAAGCTCCCGTGTCGGAGTGTCGATGTCGAAGTTTCGAAGTCGATATTTCAATGTCGAATTTTTTATCACGAGATTTCTATGTCGAAGATTCGATATCGAAGTTTGTTTGCCGATGATTCAATGTCATAATTTCGATGTCGAATTTTCGATGTGAAAGTTTCAGTGACGAATTCTTGATGACCTAGGTTCGATGTCGCAGGTTCGATATCGATGTTTCGTTGTCGTATATGTCGATTCCTAAATTTCGATATCGAACTTTTGATGTCGAACATTCGATGACGAATCTTCGATGTGGAATTTTTCATTTCGAAGTTTCGATGTCGAGGTATGTATGCCGAATTTTCGATGACGAATTTTCGATGTATATGTCTGGATGTCGAAAGCTTGCTGACGAAGTTTCGATGTCGAATGTTCGATATCGAAGTTTTTCTAGTCAAAGATTCGATGTCGAAATTTCGTGTCGAATTTTCGTAGTCTGATTTTTTATATTGAATTTTCGATATCGAATTTATTATAGCGAATTTTCGATATCGAATTTTTATATCGGATTTTCGTAATCGAATTTTCGATTTAAAATATTTCATTTGATAGTTTCGATGTCGAAGTTTCGAATTCGAATTTTCGATGTTGATGTTTGGATGTTGAAGTTTCGATGTCGAAGTTTTGATGCCGGATTTTTGTTGATGTTTCGATGTAGGTGTTAATGTCGTGGTATAGATGTTTCGATATCGAAGTCTCCATGTAGAACAATTCTCGAAACTTCCATGGAAAGTGTTCCGATGTCGGACACTTCTATTTCGAAGTTCGGATGTTGAAGTCGAACATTGGATGTCGAAGATTGGATATCAAAGCTTGGATGTTGAAGATTCGATGTAGAAGGGTCGATGTCGAAGTCTCGAAGTCGAAGTCTCGATGTCGACGTCTTGATATTCAAGTCTCGATGTCCAAGTTTCGATTTCGAGGTTTTGATGTCGAAGTTTCCATGTCGATATTTCGATGTCGCAGTTTCGATACCTATTTCAAAGTCGAAGTCTAGATGTCGATGTTTCCATGTTGAAATCTCGATGTAGAACTTTCGTAGCGAAATTTCAGTTCTCGAAACTTCCATGTCAAGTGTTCGATGTCGGAAGTTTCGATGTAGGAAGTTTCGAATTCGAAGTTTCGATGTCGAAAAATGTATGTCGAAGTTTCGATGTAGAATTTTCGATGTAGTATTTTTAATGTCGCAGTTTCGACGTCGAGGTATGTATGTCGAAGTTTCGATGTAGAATTTTTCATTTCGAAGTGTCGATGTCGAAGTATGTATATCGAAGTTTCGATGTCGAATTTTCGATGTCGAAGTTTCGATGTAGTTTTCAATGTCGATTCGTAATCGGTCTCGATGTAGAACATTCGTAGTGAAATTTCAGTTCTCGAAACTTCCATGGAAAGTGTTCGATGTGGAGGTTCCGATGTCGGACGTTTCTATGTCGAAGTTTCGATGTCGAAGTCGAAAAATGGATGTCGAAGATTGGATGTCGAAGATTCGATGTAGAAGGGTCGATGTCGACGTCTCCATGTCGACTATTCGATGTACAAGTCTTGATGTCGAAGCTTCGATGTCGAAGTGTCGATGTCGATGTTTCAATGTCGAATTTTTTATCACGAGATTTCGATGTCGAAGTTTCGTTGCCGATGATTCAATGTCATAATTTCGATGTCGAATTTTCGATGTCGAAGTTTCGGTGACGAATTCTTGACCTAGGTTCGATGTAAAAGATTCGATATCGAAGTTTCGTTGTCGGATATTCGATGTCTAAATTTCGATATCGAACTTTTGATGTCGAATATTCGATGACGAATCTTCGATGTGGAATTTTTCATTTCGAGGTTTCGATGTCGAAGCATGTATACCGAAGTTTCGATGACGAATTTTCGATGTATGTTTGGGTGTCGAATTCTTGCTGACAAAGTGTCGATGTCGAAGGTTCGATATCGAAAAATCTTTGTCAAAGATTCGATTTCGAAATTTCGTGTCGAATTTTCGTTGTCTGATTTTCGATATTGAATTTTCGATATTGAATTTTCGATATCGAATTTATAATATTGAATTTTCGATATCGAATTTGATATCGAATTTTCGATACAGAATTTTTTATTTGGTAGATTCGATGTCGAAGTTTCGAATTTGAATTTTCAATGTCGAATTCTTGATGTCGAAGTTTCGATGTCGAAGTTTTGATGTCGGATTTTCGTTCTTGAAGTTTCGATGTAGGTTTTAATGTCGAAGTATAGATGTTTCGATATCGAAGTCTCGATGTAGAACAGTCGTAGTGAAATTTCAATCCTCGAAACTTCCATGGAAAGTGTTCCGATGTTGGACACTTCTATTTCGAAGTTCGTATGTTGAAGTCGAACATTGGATGTCGAAGATTGGATATCGAAGTTTGGATGTTGAAGATTCGATGTAGATGGGTCGATGTCGAAGTCTCGAATTCGAAGTCTCGATGTCGACGTCTCGATGTTGAGGTCTCGATATGGAAGTCTTGATGTCGAAGCCTCGATGTCAAAGTCTCGATATTCAAGTCTCGATGTCCAAGTTTCGATTTCGAAGTTTTGATGTCGAAGTTTCCATGTGGATATTTCGATGTCGCAGTTTCGATATCTATTTCAAAGTCGTAGTCTAGATGTCGATGTTTCCATGTTGAAATCTCGATGTAGAACTTTCGTAGTGAAATTTCAGTTCTCGAAACATGCATGTCAAGTGTTCGATGTCGGACGTTTCGATGTAGGAGGTTTCGATGTCGAAGTTTCTGTCGAAGTTTTGATGTAGAATTTTCCATATCGAAGATTCGATGTGGAATTTTCCATTTCGAAGTTTCGATGTCGAATAATGTATGTCGAAGTTCTGATGTCGAAGTTTTGATGTAGAATTTTCGATGTAAAATTATTCATTTCGAAGTTTCGATGTGGAAGTATGTATGCCGAAGTTTCGATGTAGAATTTTTCATTTCGAAGTTTCGATGTCGAAGCAAGTATGTCGAAGTTTTGATGTCGAAGTTTCGATGTAAGTTTCAATGTCGAAGTCTAGATGTCGATGTTTCGTAATCGAAGTCTCGATGTAGAACATTCTTAGTGAAATTTCAGTTCTCGAAACTTCCATGGTAAGTGTTCGATGTCAGACGTTTCGATGTGGAGTTTCCGATGTCGGACGTTTCTATGCCTAAGTTTGGATGTCGAAGATTGGATGTCGAAGATTCGAAGTCGAAGATTCGATGTAGAAGTCTCGATGTCGAAGTCTTGATGTCGAAGCTTCGATGTCGAAGTGTCGATGTCGAAGATTCGATTTTAAAGTTTCGATTTCGAAGTTTTGATGTCGAAGTTTCCATGTCGATGTTTCGAGGTTGCAGTTTCGATATCAATTTCGATGTCGAAGTCTAGATGTCGATGTTTCCATGTTGAAATCTCCATGTAGAACTTTCGTAGTGAAATTTCAGTTCTCGAAACTTCCATGTCAAGTGTTCGATGTCGGACGTTTCGATGTAGGTTTCGATGTCGGACGTTTCTATGTCGAGGTTTGGGTGTCGAAGTCGAAGATTGGATGTTGAAGTTTCGTTGTCGAAGGATCGATGTAGATGTCTGGATGTTGAAGTCTCGATGTCGGAATTTCGGTGTCGAAGTTTTGATGTCGAAGTTTCAATGTCGAAATATCGATGACGAAGTTTTGAAGTCGGTTTCGATGTCGAAGGCTAGATGTAGAACTTTCGTAGCGAAATTTAAGTTCTCGAAACTTCCATGTCAAGTGTTCGATGTCGGACTTTTCGATATAGGAGATTTCGATGTAGGTTTCGATGTCGTACGTTTCTATGTCGAAGCTTAGATGTCGAAGGTTCAATGTCGTACTGTCGATGGCGAAGTTCCGTAGTCGAAGTAACGATGTCGGTGTGTCGTTGTCGAAGCTTTGATGTCGAATTTTCTATGTCAAAATTTGGATGCCGAAATTTCGATGTATAAGTTTTGATGTCCTAGTTTCGATGTAGATGTTTCGGGGTCGAAATTTCGAGATCGAAGTGACGATATCGAAATTCCGATCACCAAATAACGATGTTGAAGTTTCGATGTCGAAGTTTCGATGTCGGTTTCGATGAAGAAGCCTAGAATTCGATGTTTCGATGTCGAAGTCTAGATGTAGAACTTTCGTAGTCAAATTTCAGTTCCCGAAACTTCCATGCCAAGTGTTCGATGTCAGAGTTTTCGATGTAGGAGGTTTCGATGTAGGTTTCGATGACAGACGTTTCTATGTCGAAGTTTGTGTCGAGGTTTGGATGTCAAAGTCGAAGATTCGATGTGAAGTGTCGTTGGCAAAGTTGCGATGTAAAAGTATCGATGTTGGTGTTTCGATGTCAAAGTGTCGATGTCGAGGTTTTGATGTCGAAGTTATGATGTCGAAGTTTCGATGTCGAAGCGTTGATGTCCAAGTCTCAATGTCCAAGTATCGATGCGCAAGTTTAGACGTCAAAGTTATGAAAGTTTCACAGTCTAACTTTCGATGTGTAAGTTTTGATGTCGAAAATCTGATGGCGAAGTTTCGATGTCGAAAACCCGAAGACGTAGATTTCGATGTAAAATTTCCATTACAAGTTTCGATGTATATGTTTCAATGTCGAATTTTTTATCACGAGGTTTCGATGTCGAAGATTCGATATCGAAGTTTCGTTGCCGATGATTCAATGTCATAATTTCGATGTCGAAATTTCGATGTTTAAGCTTTGGTGTGGAATTCTTGATGACCTAGGTTCGATGTAAAAGATTCCATATCGAAGTTTCGTTGTCGGATATTCGCTGTCTAAATTTCGATATCGAACTTTTGATGTTGAATATTCGATGACGAATCTTCGATGTGGAATTTTTCATTTCGAAGTTTCGATGTCGAAGCATGTATACCGAAGTTTCGATGACGAATTTTCGATGTATGTTTGGGTGTCGAATTCTTGCTGACAAAGTTTCGATGTCGAAGGTTCGATATCGAAGTTTCTTTGTCAAAGATTCGATGTCGAAATTTCGTGTCGAATTTTCGTTTTCTGATTTTCAATATTGAATTTTCGATATCGAATTTATGATATCGAATTTTCGATATCGAATTTATGATTGCGAAATTTCGATATAGAATTTTTTATTTGGTAGTTTCGATTGCGCAGTTTCGAATTTGAATTTTCGATGTCGAATTCTTGATGTCGTAGTTTCGATTTTGTAGTTTTGATGTTGGATTTTCGTTCTTTAAGTTTCGATGTAGGTGTTAATGTCGAAGTATAGATGTTTCGATATCGAAGTCTCGATGTAGAACATTCGTAGTGAAATTTCAATTCTCGAAACTTCCATGGAAAGTGTTCCGATGTTGGACACTTCTATTTCGAAGTTCGTATGTTGAAGTCGAACATTGGATGTCGAAGATTGGATATCGAAGTTTGGATTTTGAAGATTCGATGTAGAAGGGTCGATGTCGAAGTCTCGAATTCGAAGTCTCGATGTCGACGTCTCGATGTCGAGGTCTCGATATGGAAGTCTTGATGTCGAAGCCTCGATGTCAAAGTCTCGATATTCAAGTCTCGATGTCCAAGTTTCGATTTCGAAGTTTTGATGTCGAAGTTTCCATGTGGATATTTCGATGTCGCAGTTTCGATATCTATTTCAAAGTCGTAGTCTGGAGGTCGATGTTTTATACTTTGAACTGACACACACATTCACATTTTCATTCATACTCCCAGACTCACGGAAGGATGAGGAATAATCCTGGTGGGAGAAAAATTCCTACCCACGGGAATCGAACCCGGAACCCCTAGCACAGCAAGCAGGTGCTCTACCAACTGCGCCCCAGGGCCAGCCAACAGTAGGCTTTGTGCGATAGTCAAATGTTTTAAAGCTTTGAGATTATGTTGTCTTTGCACACTTAACATATAAAAAAAATGAACGATGATCCATTTCACGAAAGTTCTAAGTTTTCCGAAACTCACACACATAAGAAGGAATATCTCCGAAATGGTTCACCCTACAAGAAAATTTATTTAGACATTAATTGTGTATTTTAGCAAGATCTACATTTTTTGTATAGTATGATTTGGTCTATCTCTAACGATTTACCAGTTATGCATAAGTCGTCCAGAGTAAATACGACTACAGGGGCTATAGCCAGAAAATTCAAGATATACATTTCAATTCTCATAAAAATATCTGTAACTCATGACATTTTAAGCAAAATCGTTAGAGCCATTTTCAAGAAAATAAAAATTTTCGAAAAAGTTTCCATGTAAAGGGTAGTTTAGGGTGGGGCTATTTTCTTCAAAATCTTTGTGTGGCATCCTTGGAAGACATTAAACTTAAATACCAACTTTGGTTTTTAAGCGACTTTTCGTTTTTGAGTTATGCTGTCCACAAACTGACAGACACAAACACGGAGCTTTTTCTAAAAAGTTTTTTTTTTTTTTTTTGGATTCAGGGGGCCTCAAAACATGTATTTCCGGTGAAATCTTGACATCGAATTTTGGGGTGGAATACAATACTTCCCCTACTTACCAGCAGAGAAAGTAATTACCAACTCACCAAAGACATCTGCTGGGTTCAAACGATGCTATTAACATGGGAAATTATCGATATTCAGAAAGAGAGGTTCTGAATGTTTTTCGTATAATCTGGTCAAAGTATCCCAGGAAGTCAAAGTAACCCCGCTTTACGGTTGCCTTTTGTGAAAAAATGAAAACTGCACTTGTAGATTTTGAAAACGATTTTAATACAATTAACGGGGAAGCATTAAGATCTAAATTGAACAAGACAGTGCTAGTGCCAGGTTTATTTGAGTTCTACAAATAATATATACTGTGACAAAAGTCCAGTCCATTAATTTTTTCTCACTTTATTTTCTTCTAGCTGAATTCGGACACTGGCGTTAGCACAGTCTACATGAAATTACAACTCAGATGTCTTCTGGTAACCGTAACGTACAATTTTCTGTCTCTCAATTCTCTCTTTGTCCCACAAAAGTAACTGACGATACGATCGCTCAACACTCATTAACTGCTTCGCTAACTTGCTCTCACCACGACTATACGCGCGCACGCACAGGGAGTTGTCTTGTTCCATACTCACTGACAAACTAAAACTGACTAAAAACTGCCTGCTCTCACGCACTCCGCCAGCTTTCATACCGGCGATGGCTTTCATACCAGGTCTTTCTCGAAAATACTCCTTTTTCTCAACTTAACGGCAGCCTGAAAATTCACGAACAGTCTAGAAAACCCCTTTGTAATGCTGCACTGATTGTTGTCACGTGTGGAGCAGCTTGACCTCGAGCGCCTTTGTTGTACGCACCGCAAGTGGTGTGAGGCAGCCCGGCCCCGAACCTTTGCTGTTGCCGGCGTCACAATACAAATGAATTCTATGTAAAAATAGCTAATAATAAAGTAACCAAGAATACCTACTCAAAATAATATTGGCAAGGCAAGGTTGTAAGTTAAGTCCTATATTGTTTATATATATTATTGAAGTGGAGAATATGCATGTGTCATTAATAAATAATTGCAAAATACCCGGGGTGCTATTTTAGTAGTTCCAATATAGGAATAGTTAAATCAATGGAATAGATAATGTATGAAATGCAGTGTAGACATTAATATAAGTTATGGTTTCAAAAAACGAAAGACCCGCTGAGAATTATCAGTGCGAAGAAGATGCAAATAAGAAGGAAAATGAGAGATGGTACTGGCAGGAAACAGAAGTCGATGTAGTCAATAAATATGATTAATTATTTAGGAATAAGATTAAATAAAAAGGTATCTAGAGCGAATAAATAAAATGGTACTAGCTAAAAGAACTCTTATAAGTTATAAGAGCATGTAAAGACAAACTACCAGGGATAGAAATAGAATAGGTAGAGAAAATTTATATGACAATAGTTGAAGCAAGCACGCTTTTTTGGGTGGAAATTTGGGAGATTTAATATAAATATGATTCACTGAATTATTTGTAAACAAATCTTGCACTTGTTAACAACCTCACCCAATGGTTTGACATAAGCAGAACTAGGCAGAATTGGAATTAGAGGAAAACTGTCGAAAGAGCTTCGAAATATGGATCAGATCAGATCGAACTGATATCAATTTGTTTCGATGATTAGTATCTAACTTTCAAATCCACAGTTCCGTGATTCGATTCCCGGCTGACGATGGGAATTCTCCTTTAGCCGGAGTTGGAAGTTAGAAGGGGAGCGTGAATGTGTGTGAATTTAATGTAATAACCTAAAGTAATACCAACCCAAGTATTAAAACCGCTAAGCATTTTTGCTGTTGTTGCAAGGGTACAAATCCTTGTCAGATGTTCAAGGCAGCATATAAATGAAACATTAAAAAATCTGATGTGTCGAACTCGCATATATTTCTCTCCTCTTGTACTACTATAATTACAATCTCTTATCTTTTTCATGTTAATCGAAATAAGCATTTGTACAAATTATGTTATTGTTAATTTTCTTGTAGTTGCAAGGGACTTTGAGCGATAGGCATATCCTTTAAAGCTTTAAAATTCCGTTCTCTTTGCATGGCCAAAAAAGTAAAAAAGTGAATTACGATCTTCCATTTGAGGAAAGTTCCAGTATTGCAAAACTTGCACGAATAACAAGGAATATCTCCAAAATGGTTCACTCAAAAAAAAAAAAAAAAAAAAAAAAAAAAAAAAAAAAGGCAGACAATTCAAAATACACATTTGCCATAAAAAAACCTTGTTATTTAAAAAAAAAAAAGTTTTCGTGAAATGTTCCATGTAAAGGGTAGTTTAGGGTGGAGGAGTGTTCTTCAAAATCTTCGTGTCGCATTCTTGAAATATATTGATCTTGCTCAACTTTGGTTTTTAACCGAATTTTCGTTTTTGAGTTATACTGTTCACAGACACAAACACACACATACACGGAACTTTTTATAAAACTGCTTTTTGGATTCAGGGCACCCCCCCGAAACATGTTTCCGGTGAAATATCTGTATCAAAACTTTGGGTCGAATACAATACTTCCTCTATGTACGTAGAGGAAGTAAAAATCCAAATACCCTTGTACTTATACTATGAGAATGGCTTAAACTTACGTTATATAAAAAGCAGATGTAGTTTTGATAGTAATAAGATCACGTCTGAACAAATTATCCAAGTAATCATGATTCGGCCTTCATTGCTAACATCTCGGAATGTGTGAAGATAACTTTATCGCTGCATTTAGCTATCCAGGTGCAACATCAGCATTTGGGACAGTTATTGCCAGTTACCGTGCACGCTCAGCATTAACTAGCAGCACTTTACGGAAGCCAAAGTGTGTTTTGCCATGTCTCGATCTCCAGCAGCTGCTCTGGTTGCATAATGGCTACGTGATGGCCGGCATATGCACCTATTGCTTTAGGGCTGCAATTCTGTGACCTACTGTCGGGGTTGTTATCATGCGTTCTGATGAAGAAAGAGGCAATAATTCCAAGGATTTGGTCTCCAAGGTGTGATTCTAGGAATGCATCAGTTTCAGCCACTGATGCTAAGGTGTGTATCGCGGTTCCTATCATCTTAAATCACCACCATCCCAAGGAATAACTGAATGTGTGCTCCTTTAAACAAATGGCGGCGGCAACTGGTTCACCATGCCCCAAATTGTGGGCACTCGTACAATCTGAAGTGTGTAAACTAGCGATGTTCAAAATTGTCTCTTTGGAGAGGCTGACGTAACGAGCGGCTCTTCCCCACTACACTCCTTAAGTTGGAGGGACAGTCACTCAGTCAGTCAGTATGCATTGACGGACACAAACAACCTTGAATTTTCTGCTAATGTCCTCAAAATATTCCATTGTGGAGGATGACTTTTGCATAAATGCTAAACAGTAAGCGACAGACACAAAACCTTAGTAAATAAAAATGTGGATCTCGTTAAAACACACAATTTGTCAAAATGCTTTTTTCTTCTGAGACAACCATTTCCGAAATATTCTCTACTTTTGTTTGAATTTGCCAATACTTATAATTTTATCAAATAGCAATATGTTACTCGTCTTTTTAATTCTTGGACTTTAAAAAAGAACGGAATTTAAAAGTCATCGCATAGCAACCAGCTCTTAAAACATTTCACTGTCGCTTAAAGCCTACTGTATTTCCCTTGCAGCTACAAGGTTTTCCTTCATTGCAAAATTAAATCTCGTCAAGAGTCTGTTGTCTCCGTCAACTTAACCTCATCAGTGAACTAGGTGTCAAAACCTTCATGACTATACACATTTATGAAATATGTGACAGCAGAAAGTTGTTGACTCAAAAGCTCGCAACATTTAGTCCACATTTCCTTGCAACCTGCTGAAGAACTCTTTCTTCACGATCAATGCTTCGTACCTCTCCAGATGTCGCATTGGTAATAGTTATCTCAAATGAGCCACTCTCTTCCTATCTGTCCACCTCTCCCCCCCCCCTCTCTCTAGCTCTGTTTTCCTCCCTCTCGCTCCTTCTATTTCTATCTTCCCATCCCCCTCTCTCCCTTTACGTTCCTCTCCCTCACTCTCCCTCCCTCTCTCATCTTTACCCCTATCCCTCTCACCAACTATTGATTATTCCTCCTTCTCTCCGTCTCTCACCATTTTTCTCTACCTCTACCCCTCTTTCTCTCCCTCTCACCTCTTCCTATTTCTCTTTATCTCTCTTTGTCTCCCGTTATCTCTCTCCCTCTTTCATTCCCTCTTTCTCTCCCTCTCTTTCCCCTCTCTCTTCCCTCTCTCTCCCCTCTCTCTCCCCCTCTCTCCCTCTCTTTCTCTCCCTCCATCTCCCTCTCTCTCCCCCATCGTCTGTCTCTCCTTTGCCCTCTCCCTCCCTTCCTCCCACTCTCTCAAGCGTGCTTATGATGCTTTCCCATCTGCAAGGACATGTATGCAGTGCATATTGGTCTATTTACTCACAGAATACACTTTCTTCCACCTTGTGTGCATATGCACAAATTATTTAATAGCTCATACACGATTTTAAGGCACATATTGACGTGAATGTTTTTTATTGTTTTGATTGGAGTACGTCCTCAAAATAGTTGACACTATTTTGTCTCTCTTAGAGTTGGGTTAGCTGCACGAAGGTTCCATGCGATGAAGACATTTCTTAAACCAATCATTACATGTGTTTATAGCTGACAATTACGCAACAATTCAAAGTGCTGCTATTATCTTTGTAACATGTCTTATCGTACTCTTTAAACCCACCTTTTCCCAACACAGAGCAGAACGAAATGTGGCAAAAGAAAACAGCGAATACGGCGATAGGTGAGTTCGCTGTTTGGGATACCAACGATCACGTAATCTAAGCAACGGTGTGCCGTATTTTACAAATAAGTTCTAGGAAATTGAAAACAGTAGTCCACAATGACATGAAATTGACTTTTATCAAACAACTTTGCAATCTCTACAAGATATCTTTTATCGCAGGGGATTGCCAACTGTTAAACTGCGTGCTCTAAACAAGTGAATGCTTGCAGTGTCACCAAGGAGATATTTGAATTCTTTTGCCATTAGTGGTTATTTCGGAATATATATATATACTGCAGTGAATTGTAAAATAAAACAATAAGTTGAAGCTTATATTTTCTATTTTAGATTAGCATTGTTCTAAGCTGCAAATAAGATGTAACACAGACACACAGCACAACTCAAAAACGAAAAGTTGGTTAAAACCAAAGTTGGTATTTAAGTTTAATATCTTTTCAGGATACGACACGAAGATTTTGAAGAAAATTTCTCCATCCTAAAGTACCCTTTACATGGAACATTTTTCTAAAATTTTTATTTTCTCGAAGATAGCTAACGATTTTGATTAAAATGCCATATATTCAAGATGTTTTAATGATAAATGAAGTTATATTTTGAATTTTCTAGCTATAGCCCAAGTAGTCCGTTTACTCTGGATGACTTTTGCATAATTGGTAAACCGTTAGAGGTAGACCAAATCTTACTCTACAAAAAGTGTAGATATTTATGTCCAAATACATTTTATTTTTTTCGGAGATATTATTTGTGTGCGTTTTGGAGTACTTAAACTTACATTATTCATTTTTATTATATCTTAGCCGTGCAAAGAGAACGAAATCTCAAAGCTTTAAAAGATTTGACTATCCCACAAAGCCTACTGTATTCTAATATTCCCCTTGCACCTACAAGGAAATAAGCAATAAGATAATTTCTGCAAATATTTATCTCAATTAAGACGAAGAAGATACAGGAATGTTTGTAAGTATGGTTAGTACAAGAGTAGAGAAAGTCATGTGAGTGCAACATATCACTGTTTTGCATATGTAGTGAATAGAGGGGTTTATGCTCTGAAGACGGGCGCGACGCACGACCAAGGACGGTCGGGCTAAGCTTTTTCACACCACATACTAGGCAAGGGAGCAAACTAAGGCGCTCAAGGTCAGCTTGCCTCTCGCAACTGTTTGTGTATATGTGACTAACAACAATTGGAGGGGCGCTCTCGGTCAAGCTTCCCCCATACTATTCACGCGAGCAAAAACCTAACACCAGAGGCAGAACCAAAGGGGCTTTGTCCAGTTGATTTGAGAAGTGTCCAGCGGCCGGCTTCTTTGAGGAATTTCGCGAAAGGTCCGTGTTACGTTATCCTCGCTATAAGGCGGCGAGGAAACAGCAGAGAGAGAGAATGGCAGACGTGAGTCGGCCAGTGATTATGAGAGAGCTGTGTGTGTGGTACTGTCGTCGCGGCGAAGTGAAGTTTTAACGAGCGTCGAGGATTGTATCGTCAGAGTTACAAGAAGAGAGACAATGAAAGGACCGCGTCAAGGCTAAGAGAAGGAAGCAGTTGCAATTTGTAATATCACAAACTGTAGACTGTGGACTGTGTTAACGTCAGTAGAAGAGAACTATGTTTTTGTGCAAAAGTTCAGAAGAAAAGTAAAGTGAACAAAAGTGACTATACTGGAGTTTTGTCATTTTGTTACACTGGTGTCAGGAGTGGGATTCCTCGAATTGCCGTTTTGTTAAGCCACTATATCTCTTATATGCACAATTCACAGGCCTACACGACACATTGGTATGAGTTCTACATTCATATTTTCAATGCAAAACAGTTCATTGGTCATGTTATAACTCACGCCAACCAGGGAGGCACAACATTTTATCTTTAACCTTTATTAAAAGTGATAAACATCGAGTGATACCTGGCAAAGTGATCAGCAATGATATTTACGTCCTTCGAGGAAGAGCCTTCCAGTTGGAGTACACTCACAATGGATAAACGAATGTTTTATTCAATTACTTTTGCTCTTCTTGGAACAATTATTTCAGTTGTATGGTTGGAAGTTGTTCTTTAGAGCTTTAAATCTATCCAGCATGTCGCCTTCTACGAAGGATGAAACACGCCGCTTAGAAGAAAGTTCGTAGCGACAGCAGTACGTCTTCAAGCGGACTAAGATAGAAGAAACTTCTATGATCAGAAGCATGTAATGCGTCAATGTAGCAAGAAATATTTGTTTTCTTGGTAGAACTATCAAGGAAACTAAGAAAAAATAACAGGTGGAGAGAGAAAAAAACGCAAACTAAAGTTAACAAGTAGCTTAAATATGTCGTAATAAATGTCAGAAAATGAGTGCTAATTACAGGAACATTTAGACACCGACGAAAACAATCTGATGTGTTGCTCTCACATGAATTTCTCTACTCTTATACAAACTATTCTTACTAACGCTTATTCCTCTATATTCATGTTAAGCGAGATAAACATTTGCAGATATTATCTTATTCTTAATTCTCTTGTAGATGCAAGGGGGATATGGGAATACAGTAGGCTTTGAGCGATAGTCAAAACTTTTAAAGCTGGTCGCTATATGAAGGCTTTGAAATTCCGTTCTCTTTGCACGACCAAGAAACAAAAAGGTGAATAACGGCTTTCCATTTGGGAAAACCTTAAGTTTGGCAAAACACACAGATAGCAAGGAATATCTCCGAAATGGTTCACTGCAGAAAAAATGTATGTGTACATAAACTGTGTTTTTAACGAGATCTATGTGCTACATATGTACATTGTGATTTATGATCAGTAAGATTTGGTCTATCTCTTACGATTTACCAGTTATGCAAGAGTAAACAGAACTATACGGGCTACAGACATAAAATTTAAAATATACATTTAATTTGCCATAAAAATGTCTTAAACATATACCATTTTAATCAAAATCGTTAGCCATTCTTTAGAAAATAACACATTCGAAAAATATTCTATGCAACGCGTAGTTTAGGTTCGAGGAATTTTCATAAAAATCTTCGTGTCGCATCCTTGCAAGACATTAAACTTCAATACCAACTTTGGTTTTTAACCAACTTTTTGATTTTGGGTTATGCTGTCAAACACATACACACACACGGACCTTTTTATAACCTTTCTTGTATTTAGGGGGCCTTAAAACATGTATTTCCTGTGACATCTCGACACGAATTTTTGGGTCGAAAACATTACTTCCCCTAGTTAGTATACATAATAGACAAAGTAAAAATTGAATATATTTAAGTGTATCATACGCCGATGTTTTAAATGCAGTGCAAATCTGCATGTGTTTTACATTCATTCTCCTCGATTATTACACACGGTTGGTGAAAAAACAAAACTTTGCTTACCAATTTTATATTTAGACTCCACCTCTACACCTACTCTAATTCACATTTAAAATTAAAAACACAGTCTAATATAAGGTCAACAGAAAACTACGTATGCTAGGTCAAATTAAGAAATTGACATTTGAAACTCTGATTTGTTTACTGAAATATACTCTTTTAGGAGGGAGTAATTGTTTTAATTTGCTTAGAATGTACTGCTAGAATTATCTCGCGCTGCTAATTCGCATTATTTCATACACAGAGGCTTTAAATTATCATATAAGAATTATCCCCGGGTGATTCTTTTGTTTTGTACAAATTAACACTATGTTATTCTTTTGTTTAGTCAGTGTTACCAACTGTATCATTGAAAAACAATTTATTACACATTGCAGTCGATTAACAATCAAAACAGCACTCCATTTAAATTTAAAAACTGTGTTTTTAACAATGTTCTTTTAATAATTACAATATTTCTCCAGAAGAACGGTTATTTGTTAATGACACAAATAAAGTGAGGTTTATTTGAGGTTATAAATTGATTTTCAGTTATAACAAGAGAAGATCGAAATACACATTAATATTAAAAAAAAAAAAATCCTTCAATCAGTACACAGTTTTTCTACTGAAAAACACATTGCCGCCCCTAAAAACTACTACAGTAAGCAGAGTAATCTGCGAATGCTGTTATATAGCAATTACAAACAAGTGCCACAAAATTCACGCAATTTTAACCATTAGTTAAATTAATTCATTGCAGCTATATGGTGTGATAAACTTAATAAACGTAACGAGCGAAAACGCGCCAATGCCCTGATGAGTCAATTTTAGGCATGAGAGGTAATATTCAGCCTTATTCAAACACTGGTGTTAATTTGCAGACGAGTCAATATGTCTGTGTACGTATTTCGTGTTTGTACTTAAATATATTCTCTTGATATTTGACTAAAAGACAAAGTCCAGTTGCCTTATTTCTTGTAACTTTATTTTCCTTACAAAACTGAAGCACAGTTCTGTTTTATCGTTAAGTCTATATTTCTTACTGACTTTACAACTCACAGCAATTCTTTCCTGTCTTAATCTTGACACATACTTCACAGTCTTTCAGTTCTTTCCGTGGCTCACAAACTCCTAGCTTCGATAGTCATACTCAACTAACACTACTTCACATAACTCCGACTCAACGATTAAATGTCACGAAACACTCTGACGACACACAACCACTTCTCTCAATAACTGTACTCACACACAACACACACACACACACACACACACACACACACACACACACACACACACACAGACACACACACACACACACACACACACACACACACACACACACACACACCTCCCGCCACACTGCAAGAAATAGATTAGCTCAAGGCGTTCAGAAAGCCCAGTTATGTTCTGAAAATTAGAAAGGGAAGGGACTTCTTAGAATTTCAGCTAAAGAGAGAAATTGTGTTTCAGATGCCAATAAGGATTAGGACTTGGTAACGTAATGTAAACTTCGGTTACGATAGTTGGTAAATGAGGATGTACTTCCTAAATTCGCGTCGGTTCCTTTGTGTTTTACTGTGATCCATTATTCGAAGTTCGCGCGCCTAGAGACTTCGCCCGGATTAGGTATACATACATGCTTGGCGGACGCTGCAAGAGGATTATCCGCGTAACATTTTAGCGACTCACGGCAACTTATGCTTCTCGTTGTTATTACAAAACTGTTATTTTAAATTAAATTATTGATCGTCAGACAATAGAAGATATAACACTTCAACTGTTACAATTTTTCGTGCCAAGACTCAACACAGTTTAATTCTATGGAAATTAATTGTTCTTTCACGCTAGTCAAGATTGGAAAAGGAAGAATCAAACTAAAAGGTGCAATGACATAGCCGGGATTTGAACTACAGATCTTCCAGTCTCCGTACGGTTGCTCTAACCGATGAGCTACCATGGCAACATGCTAGCACGGAATTAGATCCCGGATATGGCAATGAATTTTTTGTGTCTGATTCTACCCAGTCCAGTTTAACTCTACATCCTCAAACAATTGGTAATTTGCTTCAAACAGCTCATTTATTAGCGTCATTAAATTTGCCAGTAAACTTAACTGGTGTTGTCTATCCCCACAGGTGTTCCATAGCTCACAACTGTAGCAGTCGGCATCAAAGAAGGTTGGACGCTGGGAATTACGTCATCAGGAAGGTACAGCTAGTTTATAATATACTTATATTTCACTTTTATGGGCGCTTAGCTTAAATTGAGGCATACCTTATCTTTTTGTCAGTCATTTGTGTATAATCTGATTCGTCAATGTCTCTTCGTACCTTCAGTTCTGTATGCTTGTCTACAACTGTAGGCATACTCTCAATTTTGTTTTAGATTCCCTACAAAATTTTCTCCAGGTGCCATCCAACCAGTTTCAGAGAGCAGCAACTGTCGATTTCAAACTGACAGGTTCATTTCGAGGCAGACATCGCTTTAAGGTGCTTTACGGTTGTTGATTTAGCGCTTGCGTAACGAAGTGGTCGAGGTGCATTGTACCCGGAGCAGTTTATTCCTTCTTCCTCCTTGCACGTGGAGTCAGTCGGTTGTTTGATCTCCGCTGACCTTCACCTCCTCCTCTACAAGGACCATAAGTTTGAAGAGTTGCCTTGAGAATTAACCGTCCACATCTCTCAAAGTCTTCTAAGATACTCAGTCGTTGAGGTTTAATGCCTTTCTAAGAGTAAAGTTAACGAAAGACGAAATACACGCTGGATTTACTGGAAAACTCCCTCAATTTCTGATCTATCGATATATCCTTCATTAGTTATTAAGATGTTACCTTTTGTACAGTATATTTATCGTGGTGATCATCGTCAACAGTTTATCAACTTCTAAAGATTCTGATATCTTCAACTGATTTACTTTTTATGTAAAGTTGCATTGTAAAATGGAAGAAACCAATGTCGAAGCAAGTTACCGCACCACAAAATATGGTATATTGCATGAGCCAATTTTTACAGGAAATTTAGTAACCAAAAAGAAAAACATTTCTATGATATTTCATGAGTATAATGTTTTCTTAATAACTAGTCGGTAAATATCACCGAAATTTCTAGATTGACTTATAGTTTATGCTAAAAATAGTACTACATTCATTACACTAGCTATAACTTCTTTAGGTTATCTAGAATATTATGTTTTATGACATCTCAATAAACTAGCATTGTGTTTGGAAGTAATATATTATGGGTGTGATAGCTTCTACCTTTGTAGACAATATCATAAGTGTATATTTAATCCATAAAAGCTAATCTAGGATAAATATGATGTCTAATGATCTTCTGAATTACTGGGTATATATCTAAGGGCTAATAAACTAATCTAAATTACACTATTTTTTTCCAAATTAACTACCATGCTCCGATAAAAATACTTAAGGAATCGTTTAAAACATGAAGTTCTTTAAATTTACAACAAGGAATCTGAAATAGTCTGTTTTAGTAATCTGCCAGTAGCTATAGAATGTGGGCTGATGAACACACTATCGTCTGGCGATAATGACCGTTTTATGGAGGTTGTTTACACAAATCTATTCGGAGAAGTTGAAAACCTGAATCGAAGTAGAAAATGTTTACTGCAGCAGCTGTACTAATCCGATTACGATAAATTAAGTGGGAACAGCTGCTTCTGATGACTGCATTTTAATTAATCTGAAATGTATATTAATATAATAACAACAATAATAGTAATAATAAACGGAGGAAACAAATGCCTTACACTCAAGTGACTTTCTCTACTATAGCTTTACACAGACCCTTATGTCTAATGGTAGTCCTATAAAATTTAAATCATTAGAAATAATTTCCAAGTAAGCTATATGAATTGATTGCATGTGCAGTACGCAAAATAAAAACACCCTCTTTGCATATCGTTAATTTTTTCCCCTAATAAACCCAGGAGGGGAAATATGAATCAATTATGATGGTTTATGGGTGTCATATGAAGCTTCAAGTTCCGAAATCTTAAACATGTAACAAAGAATCTTTAGAAAATCACTAACGCTACGAAAAAGTTGTGTATGTAATAAAAATATTATATTTTAATGATTTCTGAAATTGTTCTACCCCAAGTTTTTATCTATATCTTATGTTTAACATTTATTGAAAGTAATACAACAATCATTCACAATGAAACAGACTTCGCAGGCTATTCATCTGCTATAAAAGATATACATTTAATTAGTCAAATATCTTAAACGTATGATACTTTAATCAAAATAGTTAGGGCCATCTTTGAGAAAATAAAAACAGCGAAATATTTTCCACGGAATGAGTAGTTTAGGGTGGCGGGTATTGTTCGAAATGTTCTGTGTCATCCTCTGAATTTGAAGTTTTAACAGACTTGAGTTATGCGGTTCAGAGACATATTAGATTGAATCTTCTAAAAATGCTTTGTTTTGGAATTAGGGGATCTCATAACGCATACATATTTATATAAATTTTTGGGTGATGTAAAAGAAAATTATGGGCTTTCTTTCGTTATTTTGCTCAGCTAGGTTCGAGATACAGATCAGTGCTGCAATGGTTTGTCAGACATTTACACGGTTGGCTGCTTTAATTAGGCGTAATTCATGCAAATACGTCTTAATCTGTATGTCATGAAAATGACGGCAGTCAACGAGAAGCATTCGGGAAGAGAAATGAAGACATTGCGCTTAAAACCGTCGTTCCACCAGGAGAGCAATTTGAAGCAAATTACTGATAATTACACACGTAGCATATTATACATTGAACGCCAGTTTTGAGCGGAAATGATGGTGTGAAACAGTGAATCCCATGTTGATTATTATCTATTGAAGCAATAATACACCAGTTTGTTGACGTCGTAGATGATTAACCTCTCAATGCAGCAATAATTGCAAGCAGTTTACGGATAGGGCATTATCCATATATCGTGTCTCCGCAGCTGAAGCGGGCTTCCCTCGGTCGATAAGCTATCGCTTCCCGGTTATTTCAACACCCATTATTTAGCAACTCACCCATGTGGCTAAAGGCGCTTCTGGAACTACTTGCCTTGTTTTAACATACATCTGGCCTCTTATGAAATTCTTTTCTTACCTCTCTTTGAGAAGTCCGGAGATCGATTCTCGGCAAACGCCTGCTGTGACTATAGGTTTATCGTGGTTTCTAAGGTCGATCGACGCATGTTGAGTAGAGGTGTGCATAAAATCTTTTGTGTTAGAACTCTTTTTAGTTTCTCTACTACGTATAATAAGTAGGCGAAGTATTCTATTCCACCCAAAAATTCCTGTCTGTAGCCAAGGTAGTTCTGTTTACTCTTGATCACTTATACATAACCGTAAGAGATAGACCAAATCGTACTTTGCAAAAATGTAGAGCTCGTTAAAACACACAATGTATTCCAAGTGATTGTTTATGTGTGGTGTGAACCGTTTCAGAGATATTCCTTGTTAGTGTGTTTTGCAGTACTTATACTTTCCACAAATGGAAAATCGTGATTCATTTTTATATCCCAGCCGTGCAAAGAGAACGGAATTTCAAAGCTTTAAAAGATTTGACTATCGGTAAAAGCCTATATTCCTTGTGCCTACAAGAAAATGAGCAATAAGATAATTTCTACAAATGTTTATCTCAACTAGCATGAAGATAGAGGAATACGAGTAACATTCAATATACAAGCAATGCGGTTGGAAGCAAGTAGTTTATCAACTCGTCCATTTACATTCACATTCTGTGTAAACGTACGACGCCATTCAGAAAATGAGTTATTGGCAAATTAGCATGTGTTATGTTGCCAGAAAACATAAACAGATGTCTGCGCAAGCTCAAGGATACCCTCTTATTGTGTTGGTAATTTTGCACCTTCGTGACATCTTCAAAATCCTTGAAGGTTTTCTTGTACACATAGATGAGTTGTTGGAGATAGCTACTTAACTGATAAATTAGGCAGAGTATGTGTTCAAAACAAAGAGATATGCTTTTAACATGCAGATGTTCGACCTTTGCACTCGCGGAACGTTATACAGATTATTCTTGCAGCAGACGTACGAGTATTTACCATAAACACTGGAAGTGGAGAGTGTTTTAAACCGGAATACATCTACTGAGAAGTGAATTAGAATAAGGCGAGTTACTATCATGAGTAATGCCAGTGATTGCCGATTTATCTAGAGAATTTGATTATCACGAGTTGCATTTATTAAGGCTATTTCACGAATTAAAAATGATATAGCCTACGAAATGTTATTTAAATGCTGTATTGTAATTACTAACCTCTTAAAAGAATGAGCGTCCATTGGCACGGCCTACAATAATTGGTATATCTGTTGTTGATGTATAATTTTGTTCAATACACAATTTGTCAAACTGATTTCAAACATATTTCCTGTTGTACGCTGTGTTCTGAGGTTTCCCTCTTCGAATTATTTCATCTATTTCAGCATTAGATGCTTCACCGAAGCGTGGGCCAGCCAGTTTTGATATTTACACCTAACGGCTCTGTTGCGTCAAATTACATAGGCTGTTGCGCATATGTAACTAGATTTCCTAGCCTGATGGTGACATAAAACAGAGAGGTGAACATGAAATTTGATAAATTTTCACGAATGAAGGCTCTCGTTGGTTGAAACTTGCAAGTGTTATGCACATGATTGGTTGATTTCCATCCTTTTCTTCCTTCGCAAGAGCTTGATATCATGATTACGTATTTTAATACTGTTTCCCCATGTTGTAGCTAAGGCTGTCTTATTAATTTAGAATCATTTCCCCAAAATGTATCGTAAGTTAATGTGGATAGAGGAACCACTTTTTAATGGAGCAGGTACTACAATATACTATGTATATATGCGAACATGTTGGAAGAGAAAGGCATGCGAATGTATCACATAATACTTTTCTGGGGGTTATATATCTTCTGCTACGATCTCTCTCACAAAAGAAGGAAAGAAGTAAAAAGCTAAATTGGAATATTTAAGTAAACAGACTACTTGATATTCAACTGCTGAAGGTGCTTGGATGTCGGCATGCTTCAATCTTGGAAACATGGCGTGGGTTGAGTGACGCCCGTTAGGGCGATCTTGTTGATCGAGTCGGTAAGCTGCACTCATTCGTGCTTCCTTATAGATAAGAAGCAATTTGTGTAATAGATCGCCGTTGTCTATCCTCATTCTACGATAGCCACACAGACGAATAGTGAAAGCATGAAACTTCTGAACAGGATAATATTTTACTACCTTTGTTTATAGGCAAATGTTCAACATGTAACCACTAGTGCAATACTATTGTTAAACGAACTCGTCACCAAGGAGACTTCTACTGCTTGTCACGGAATCTAAGGTTTCTTTACCCAGATATTAGTGCATTTTTCAGAAAGAGTGGTTTTTGAGACGGTTGTGTCTCATGTTGCTTGTCTCAGGAATGATGGGGAAGGAAGAGCATATGAGAGCCCGTAATGATTGTTTAATAAGTGACAACTAGCCAATGTTACTAACAGGGTGGCATGGTCAGGATCCTACGTCGGTGGTAGCAATTGTCACCTCGTGTCTCGCGCCAGATGCTAAGTGAGGGAGTGTCCACAGGCTTGGCTTGGTGACGCTATTCTGTGCACTCCTCGCGTCTTTTGTGCCTCTCTGGTCCTTGTTTACATGCCATTCTTAACATAAATTCAGGAATAAATTCGTTTCTGTTTGTAAATACAATATGTCCCCATAATGTGTATGTCTATCACAGAACCAGTGATAGGTACATATATGAGAGAGTTGTTCCAGCTGGCAACTCTGGAATAACGTTCGATAATGCGGCATCGGGGTAAATCCACTGTGAATTGCATCGTAAAGGCAGCGTGAACGTCATGCCAACAGAAAACAGGGATAGAGAACAAGAGTTAACGGCACACATTGAAGTGAAAAACACGCAATAGAACTCTGTAAATTTATTGTGCACGGAACGAACATCAATCAGTTAGCTCCAACACACCGTTTCAATACACCGGCTGTCCTTCAAAATAGTCACACAGCGTAGCCAGTGATGGGGAAGGCGTTGAATGTCATGGGCATTGCCATCCACATGTGCGACTTGTCGCCGACATGCCATTAGGATATCGCCCTGTTCCCAATGCCCTATCCCCCAAAGCTGCTCGTAGGTCAGCACAACATCGACTAGATTCCGGTCACCGAGCACGGAAATTTTCACATATGATCGCTGTTGCAATCTGTTGTAGTACGACCAAGCTCAGACTGTTTTCGGCGCTGGTACTTAGCTATCCTCGCTTACGGTTGCCTTCTGTCGGTACAAGGGTGAGAAATGACCTTTGTCGAACGTAAGAGTTGCTTCTTTCTTCCATAGGAAAATAATTTTATACAAAGGGAACTGCGTTTTTATGGGTCTCAATCTGCTGCTACACTTCCAAAGTATACTTGTAAATAACCATCTACTTTCGATTGAGGATGATTACCGTGTCTAAAAGATTCTACTTGTCGATTTTCTCGAGCATGGATTGCAAGAAATGCAAAGTGAAAACGCTTTACTCAAACTGGCGTGCTTAAAAAATTCGAAACTCTTTGAGAAGCTGTAGAATTCCTTATCATTGCACTTCTAGCTCATGAAGTGTAAGGCGTCAGGGATTTGGCCGGAAAACGTATCTTTACTACGGGTGAAGTGAAAACCAAAATACATACAATTGTAGTTATTCGATGTAAATTTTATAATTGTTTATTTTAATATTGCTTATATTATATTGTACTTTTCGCAGTTTAAATATAATTTTATTTTGTTTATTTTTAAGGAGGTTTAATTCCAACCTTAACTTTTATTTTTTTAATGTAACCCCGTCGTCATCCATGCGTACTATCGCAATATTTATTTTACGTGGGCTCTCCCCATCCTTTACTATAAGTACATTTGATTGTGGTCGTTGGGATTAAACTCACGACGTTCGGCCAGTCTATTTCGTCTGTCCTTTAACAATCATGCCTATTTGAATTACTTCCTTTAAGGTGCCTGTGGCAGGATAGTTAAATCGGCTCAGGAATTACAAGAAGAGTGGCATATATAGCAAAATAATTCATCCAATAGTAAGTTTAATAAGAGGCTCAATACACAATGTATTTTACTTTTAGTTACGAATATACCTAGAGATAAATGCAGTAGAACCAAGTTTAATAATAAAATATCGCACAATATGCATGTTCTTGGTTCATTCTGTGTTTTACAAAAGTCTGTGAGTGAACCAGATTATGCTTGAATTAACGTAACTTGGGTATTCTGACGATTTTCTCGGCGTGCGTTACGCACGTGGTAGGGGATTGACATAGAGGTTTGCTGCAATGACAACCAGGGTTGACCTTGAAGTAGCCAATAGGCTTCGTGGCCACGCAATCCCGTCACAAAGTCTATTGGCTACTTCAAGGTCAAACCTGGATGTCATGACAATAGACTGCTGTGTCACTTCCCTTCCGCGCGAGTAACGCACGCCGAAGGAACTCAGAATACCCAAGTTACGTTAATTCAAGTATAGATGGCACCGGTCACAATTTGACCCACATAATTTGCACTTGTACTTGTCTTCCGGTTCCTGCAACTTCTCTGTCTAGCATATCCGATGATGAAAGCCATGTACCGCGAATCTCGTCACGGTATGTCGTAGGTCGTACCCTATTTGCATCCAATTCCTGTAGATCATCGCATCCGTGGAGAAGAAATCCGGCCATATCTCTTGTTTCTTCTTGTTGAGTTCTTGCAGTGCCTTGGAGGCTTCGCTTTGTGGTAATAGCAGTTCTATTCGAAGTTCTTTGAAGAATTGTTCTTTCGCGAACACGTATGTAACCCGTGGTGGTATATACTTGGATAGGCTTAGTGTCTTTTTAGTTTAAGTTCGTAAACAATTGGTAAAACGGACGGTCAAGCAATCAATCAATGTTTGCCTATGAGCGTTTCTTCACAGCAAACTCTTCTTTTTCAGCTTTCCTCAACGAGCCATTTTATTTTCTTCCTGAACAATATCAGCTTTCTTTTTTCTTCTTCCATTCTTTATAAACCAGCATTACTTTCTTCCTCTATTCTTCCCAATCTTCTCCACATTGATTGTCACATGTTTCCATTTGTTTTCACCACTTCCTTACAGCGTGACATTGCATTATACAATGGTACACTCCACATAAATAGTTGAGATTGAGAATATGGAGTTTAAAGGCGTCAGAAAATGGTGAAATAGTAAATATGTGCTTCCTATGACAATGAAGAGGACAGAAAACACACTTTATTTGAAGGGAGGTAAGAATTACCACCGAGCGAATGAGTCAGGCGGTAACGCTATGACTCGTATTCGGGAGGTCGCGGGTTCAGATACTGTTGGACAACCAATCTGAAAAGAGTTTGTTCGTGGTTTCCTCCAGTCGTCAAATCTAGTAAATCTACTGACAAAGGGTTGTAAAATAAATAAATAAAAACTGGAATTTGAGTTGGTAAAACCAAACCCAGGCAGTTTAGGGTTTAACCCTCTTCAACCTAGTCTTTTATAAATTTTTTGTCTTGTTACGTGATTGGAGAATCTTTCAGCGTGTACGTAAGGCAGATTGTTATAGTTATTAGGATGTGTAAATATGCTTCTTGTTGTCATTATATATATAAAATTTTTTTTGTATTTTTTAATTGTATTTATTTTTATATACATATTTTTATATATGTATTTTTATTTTGTTTTTTGTCTTTTTTTATTTGTATCTATATTTTTATTTTTTGTTTTGTTTCATTTTTGCTTTTTTTTGGTATATATATTATTTTTATGCATATTTACACATTTACAATATTAAGTGTGTTTGCCAAGGCCCGGGTCCCACAACATGTCGCCGTCTGTGCTTCTACCCGCAGACGTTTTGTTTGATGCGTGTATTTTTTTTTTTTTTTTTTTTTTTTTTTTTTGGATTCGTTTGTCAGGTCAGCCTTGCAATTTTTATATTATTTGTGGTTCTTGTTCTCTTGTTTCGGGTTGTCACTTTTAAGCACACTTAAAAACTATCGATCGTGGCGGGTTTGAACCAGCGACCTTAGGATCAGTAGACCAGCACCTAAAGAACTGAGCCAATCAGACCGACACAAAGCCCCAGGAATAAATGTGCAGTGCAGGGGATCGTGGGTTCGAGACTGCCTAGGGCATGGGTGTTTGTAAATAGCTCTCTGTTGTATCTATGTGTGGGAGTAAATACGGAAAACAGTCAGGAAGACTGAAAAGTAGTAATAAATAAATAAATAAAAAAGAAGCACTGGTTCCACATCTTCGCGTTAAATAAACATTTATTTTCTTTCAGTATTTCACAAGATGGTTTTATGTCTTCCTTAGTTCGTTCTTCGTTTTCTCTCTATTTTTTACATTCCACTTTCTTTGTCCACTAAAAGCTTCGCTTGCCATGGTTTTCCTTCCTGTACTTTCAGGTGGTGAACCATGCTACGTAATGGCTTATCTTAACATATGCATCTGTGCTAGTTCTTGAGTGATGCAAGGTTATTCATATTTACTCTAACTCTTAGGAATATTTCGTTATTTTAAATCGGATTGTATTTGAATACATTGTACGTCTCTCACGCATTTCTTTCTGTTTCCTGAAGCACCGCAATCAACGGAAATTGACCGTTTATGACGCATGAACGTTTTCTCAGGAAAATACTATGATACAATCGGCATGTCGTAACAAAAGAAAGCCTACAGAATATGGAAATGGAGAGAATCAACTCCGTTTGCAACACAACAGAAAAGAAACGTTTCTGAACATGCCGACAGTGTAACTAAAATGTGCCTTTGTACACAAAACTGCCACCCGGATCGTTTAGTAAACATTTACATTTTTTGGTAGAAAGATGATTCTAAGAACAGATGATTAACCGGCGTTAAACGGGTGGTTTTTAACTTCGACGTTCTTTATGAAGTTGTTATACAATAACCTGAAAGATTTTTCTAAAAATCATCCCGATGGAATTTTCTTATAATACAGAAACGTTTAATAATATGCAACCAAGAATTCTCTCAAACTTACATCCGCCCCATACGCCGCGCACCACCGTCCACTGAGCCTAGCCCTGCAACCCAGATGGCTGAGGAAGTGAAACTAGAGGGAATTAAGTATACGAAAATGAGTGATGTGTAAGAATTCATCTGAACACTCACCTTGCAAGGGGGGCACACCAGGATGAACACCCAGGATTGCAAATTATTACCTCGAGGGGCCTAGTTTGGAATGCAAGCCTCAGATATTACCTCCTGAGCCTCTTGAGGTGGTAATTTACCTACATTTTGATTAGCGAGAGCAGCTTGAAGAAATGCATTAGTTTTTACATGTACAGTTGCTTAGATTAGATGGCCTAAAGTTTCTATTTCCCATAGCAGCTTCATGACAATCTTGTTTCGTGTATTGCTATGTCATGCAAACAGATTTACAAACTGAAGTCACATTAAATTGCACATGATGCACATTATATAACATATGGGTAATAACTAGTTACGCTAGGACCAAAGGTGAAAGATTTCTTTTTCTCTTTCTTGCTTTATTTCCTTTGCGTATGTACGGACATTCGAATATTATGAAACAGCATTTCAAATATCTTCGTACCGTCCTCGTCTGTAAGTGTGTACCTATTGATTAGCGATAGATGTTGGCGACGCCGTGGCCGAGCGGTTAGCGCGCTCGCCTACCACCTAGGCGGCCCGGGTTCGATCCCAGGGACCCGCAAGTGGTATTCGTGGTGGACGAAGCGGCGTCAGGGCGGGTTTTCTCCGGATACTCCGGTTTCCCCCGCCATCTCATTCCACCGGTGCTCCATCTTCATGTATCATCAGTGACACCGCCTGCGGTGCCGTAGTAGTAAAAGCGGGCGTTAAACACTACAACAACAACAACAACAACAGCGATAGATGTTGCGATGCCAATGATGAATACAAAGGACCTTTTTCTTTCTCCATTATTTATCAATAAATATGTAGAGGAAGTATTACATTACACCTAAATTTGATACCACGGTTTCGCCTGAAATACATACTTTGAGGCAGTCTGAGTAAATAAAGAAAAAAACAGCACTTTTAGAAAAAGTTTGTGGAGTCATAACTCGAAAACAAAACTTCCGTTCAGTACTAAACTTGGTATTTAAATTCAGTGTCTTCCAAAAATGCGACACGAAGATTTTTAACTAAATTTCCACACTTTAAATTCCATTTACAGGGAACCCTAAGAATTAACAGAAATGTAGATCTCGTTAAAACACACACTTTATCTCAAATTTATTTTATTTATTTATTTATTTATTTATTTATTTATTTATTTATTTATTTATTTATTTATTTATTTATTTATTTATTTATTTATTTATTTATTTATTTATTTATTTATTTATTTATTTTATGTATTTGCAAATTCTAAGAGATTCATAATCATTGATTTTAACTGTTAAATATTGCTTAGTTTTTAAATTACTATGTCGTTATTGGTTTATTTTCTTAGTTCAAAATCATCACATAGTGAAGGATTTGACTGTCGTAAGTCCGTTATATACCCCTTGAACCCTCAACAAATATTAAAACAAATCTCGATTAAATTGAAATAATAATGTTAGTATAGTTAGTAGAAGAGATGTTAGAAAAAATACTCGTAACTCGTGGAATACTTGCTTTGTTTCTTTGAGGGTTACAATATAACTGTGCTAAAGTATTCAGCAATTTCAAGTCACAGTAGCACACTCGGACTGAATTTACAAAATCTTATTCAATTTCTGAAATTGTAACTACTTCGCTTATATTGGAGAATATTCCAAAAGTTGCGAGTTGTATCAACTATTGCTTATTTTATGTGGAGATTAACAACTTAAGATAATTCTTCCGTATCGTGGTAATTTTATCGTGCTTTTGCTGCCATGTCGATATGGGGACCATAGAAAACTACGAGTATGAAGCAACTTTCCTTTATCCTGAACGATTAGAAAAACTAGGAAAAATCGCTGTTGGATCAGTGAAATTACAGTTAATTCCTCCTAAGTGCGAGACTCGTTTTACGAACGCTGCCGTCAACACCACCCCCAACTCCTCCAATGATTAATAATAATAATAATAATAATAATAATAATAATAATAATAATAATAATAATAATAATAATAATAATAATAATAATAATAATAATAATAATAATAATAATAATAATAATAATAATAATAATAATAATAATAATAATAATAATAATAATAATAATAATAATAATAATAATAATAATAATAATAATAATAATAATAATAATAATAATAATAATAATAATAATAATAATAATAATAATAATAATAATAATAATAATAATAATAATAATAATAATAATAATAATAATAATAATAATAATAATAATAATAATAATAATAATAATAATAATAATAATCATCATCATCATCATCATAAATAGTAATTATAACACCAATGATATGTTGTACATAATTTATACTACTGTGAATTATTTCGTATATTATTACTATTATTATTGTTGTTGTTGGCATCAATGCTTCTGAACTAAAGCAGTTACTGAAATTGATAAAATCATTCGATAATGGCATCCATCTAATTTTTACACCAATGGGATTCGATCTATCGAGCTATATCACACAGTCATAGCAACAATAAATCTGGACTGCGTTTCTAGATTAATTGCATACATACTGTTGCGCATTTTAGTTACAAGTATCTCATTTCTCACTCACCCCTCCCTCTACAAGAGTGAGTTACAAATTGAGTTACATTGGCTAGTAGCTACATCACTTAAAGTAGAAAGTATTAGGAGAATCTATCAATGGCCCTCCTTTGTATGAATAATATCGTTAATTCGTTCATGTTTGTTTATTGCAATTTGGTTAGTTTGTTAAGTGCACGTGAAAGCCTTACGGAAGACAAAAAGACTGCCTATTATTATTTGGGGAAATGGGCCAATTTTTTTGCACTCAATTCTACTTTCCCAAGAGAGAAAAAAACTGCGTAGCTTGTGTGGAAATAGGTACCTACTTTCTTCTGTTGTGCTTGATATTGCCATCACTTGCAAGCGAGTCTGCATGGTGACTAGACGAGTAATCCGCCACTTGTTCAGATAGAGTTGTGTCTCTGGGATGTTTACTAACAGCAAACATCCCTAGAAAAATATGCTCTCTATAGTTATGTAAATGCTCGACATTGCAAGTAGTTTTGAGAGGAAACATCCTTGAGGCGTGAGCTGACTAATGGAGTATTAGAGGAAGATGGGCGAAGAGTATGTATGTCTTCACGCGCCACTTTCACTTGTTTCCTTTTCTGATGTAAATCTGACGTAACCTTCACGATGACACATACCTTTCCTCAAACGGCAAGTGCGGCTTGGGAATCATAAGTGTATAGAAATGGTTCTGCTCTATCAGCTCGGGAGTTTATTTGGCCGATATTCGCCAGTCATTACACTAGTACCTAGAAGTGTAACAAGTGACAAAGCCTTCATGCACTTACCGGTCGCACTGCCGTGGTGAATTTCCTGCATTCCGTGGAAGGGAAGTCATGATAGATCTCGGTATTTGGAATATATTTTGTATCCTAGATTTTTGTCTCTGACCATTTCCAATGGGTATATTTTAGTTTTGTCGAAAACAAGAGACAGAGAAGCTGGCAACACTGCAAATTGTGTGGGAGTCACTTTCACTAGGTCAGCACATAAACACAGCAGAGACGCGCCTCGTGAGCGTAAACAAATACCATGCCGTGTCCCTCCATTTTTACTGTGCGAGTGTAGGCCAATCAGAATGTCAGCTGTATTCGTCATCTCCCAAAACATTACGCCACTCCGCGTCGTGTTTGCAAGCGACCGATGTGTTGACATCCGGAAGCCGGTTCCGATCCCTGACCAACCTCAGCGTAGCGTTGCAGAGTTACTTCAGTCTGTAAAAAGCTGTTCGGAATATTCTTTTAATTCTTTAAAGTGAATAATTATTTCGAAACTCTGTGTGATGTTCCATAGTTACTTCCGAAACTATGTGATAAATAGGTTACTCTACGCATCTTAAAAGTAACAGACTATTATCTTTGTACATTCTTGTGGAATTACTCATACAATTTCGAACAAAAACATTTATTTTTCGAAATCGATGGCTTCTGTGGCAAGAAATGAATGATAATTTCTGTGGTTAAGGGGTGTATCTCCTTGGGCATTTAATTAAATTTTAGGCATTTTCTGAAGGAATTTTGAAATAAAACGTCAGGGACTTCGTAAATATCAGAACAAAATGAAACGAGAATAAAAAAAATCGAAATTTTGATTATGTTAATTGGCATCTCCCCTAAACAAGAGGATTATCAATTTTTTGTCACGACAAATAAATGGATACGTTATTACTTTTTGTATCACGTTTACATTTTAAATTTGTTTATAATGAGGTGGCTGTTTGTTGAATCTAGTTTAGAAGTGAGAGAAATTGTGATTGCCAAAATTTTTAAATTGTCACTCAATGCGGTGGCCGGTGTTTTCTGCATGTTCCGGGATAGCAGATTTTTCTGGTTGAGAGTTTCATGTATCTTATACGTTCCTTTTTTTATTGTATTGATAGATCTGCCTGTTTGACGTGTGACAATTTCTGTCAAGCAATAGTGAGGGAAAGCATAGAAATGTTTAAAGAAAAGAGCAGTCTGAACCGTGACACGGGCAAAACACTCAACACGATATGGAAGACCCTATTAGTAGGACGACTTCCTACTGGCGGAGAAGGCACCAATAGGATTGCGAGTGGGACGGGACAGCGAGGGCAGTCAGAGTAGGCATTGACTACTTCAATGAGTTTTGGAGTTGCCCCTTGAAGAAGCCGAACACAGTTAGCGGCGAAACGTCGGCGTAATTTTATTTTTTTAATTTCTTAAAAAGCTAACAAGTCGTAGCCCATACCGGAAACTAAGAAAGACGTAATACTCAGGATTATATTTGTCATATAAAACATTTGACCAAGTAAAAACACGTAAAGTACTTTATTATTTTAATGACACAATAAAATGTTTGAAAAAAAAACCAAGAACAGACATAATATTAATATTTTATTGAGTAATTTCAGTGCCAATGTTAGCGCATGGGAGTGAAGCATAGATTGTGATAGAGGAAAACAAAGAAGATTCCAATATTAAAGGAGTGTAGTTTTTAACAGCGAAAGCATTAAAAGGAAGACCTGTAGAAGACCTTGTTCTTTGTTGTATTCCCACATGTACACAATCTTCTACTTTCTCAATTTGTTTACTACACGTTGACAGCTGCTTCTACAGTAATATCGTAAAACGTAACGTAACACTTTAATAGCCTCCCGTTAGACTTTATTACCAAACTATGACGTATAACTCACAGATATATAGCACACTAAAAGTGATTGCACATTCTCTAAGCTGTAGTTAATTTCTTATACCTCTTCTAAATTATGTACTCGTATCTGTCTGCAGTAACTAGATTTACAAGTAGGTAAACAAATATGGCCATAAAAACATCAATGCACTTGTTAAGCTAGCTACATTAACAAAACCACACAACTTAATTACAGGTAAAGTCAGCTACACTTGCGAGTTATGTGATCTTTGACATAAATATTGCTCACTGTACACAACAAACAACTGGATGAAAATTGTCTTTAGTGCTACACACACTCAAACTCTCAAGAAATACACGTTTTTCTCGGAACTTCTAACAAACCAGCATTCGAAAGCTTCTGGAACCGTCTAGATCGGTTTTTGTTCCGGCCCGACTACTGTCCATTTATACCGGCTGTGCGTTGCCTAGTGGTGTGAGGTACCTAAAGCGTTCTTTGAGGCATGCGGCCGTCGTCAGAATATTTATCAACAAACTAAATTAATTGTAAACGTACGGAATAATCTCTTTGATTTCGCCTATAAATTCTGACTTTTACCTCCAGTCGTAACCTATTGTGACAAAACGACAAAATCAATCCAGCTACTTTACTATCACTTTATTGTCTTCTAAATTTGTTTTCACAAATACAGTTTTCTTCTCATCGTTAACACAGTGTAAGTCTTCCGAGCTATCACAATTCACAATTTTTAGTTCTTGTAACCTTGCCTCAGTCCTTACAACTTCTTTTTTCACTATCTTTGTCTCTCATACACTAACTACGACGCCCGTTACAATCTTCTTCATGACGACCGACGTACCTCTCACGACGACGACACACACACACAGCTGTCTCGCACTCACTGACACTGACCTACTCATGTCAGTAACTCTAACTCCGTTTCCGCTTTTTTAATTTTTTTTACTACACTACATAAGGTAATTCTGTGGTAGCACTATTTATTTTATTTTGGGGTGTGTCCGGTACCGCCGAAGCAACCCGAAAATTGTGAGTATATGATAGGAAAATTAGGTGTGGACAGGTCAAGTGTCATGGCCGATGACCTGACACTGAATGCCACTAAGGAGGGTATAAATGTAGCGGTGAAAGACAGCGAAGGTCTGGGGAATGTTAGCATGTCCTTGAGTTTGCTGCTGCTTCGCCTCGTTATAAGAGGGGATGACGTCACATGGAACTTTTGCGAACTCCTTCAAACACGCCGGCTCTGGGGTAAGCAGATCTTTCTCGAAAACATTGTTATCGCTTCGGTTGTTGCTAGCCACATACACAGAATGCCTTAAAAGTTATCTACTGCAGGATCTGCTGTGTCCGTCGTTGATGAGGGCAGCATAGAACAGTACCTAACAATGGGAAATGTTCATATATTGCATATTGAACTCAGAGGTCAGACTTGCTACCATATTGTATCATAGCGTTGTTTTCTGCCACTTGTACTTGGACCCATGGAAATTACACACCGAACCTCCCCCCTCTGCAATTTACCTTCGCGGATAGGGAAAACCCAGAAACCTAGTCAGGTTGGTTGGAATAAGGAATTCTAACCTATTTCTCTCTGAACGCGAGCCTGAGATATACCATTTCATGGTTCGACTGAAGTAACACGTGGAAATATTAACACGGACCTTCAAAACTGTTTTGTGTCTTTTACGAACGTTTTTAACAGTCGGTGATATGTGACTGTTTCCTGGTTAGTTAAGGAAAGTCAATACCAACACCTGTCTCCACTCACCGTTTCAATTGATTTATTGATTTCTTAGTTTGTCGGATTTGTTTAAAATTGTAACATATAATGTTAATATGGCACCACCATACCCCACGAAACCTAGAATCCACCTGAAAGTTGAAAAGGAAACCGAATGAAGGCGAAATGAGGGAAAGGGAATCGTGGTACATAGAAAGCAATCTATCCCTGTCTTACCGACAAGGAAAACCATGACAAAACCCAAGGTTAGGCTGGACGATCGAAGGGAATCGAAGCAGGATCTCCCAAATTCGAGAGTCATACGTCATCGTGAAGCCATCTCATAAATATTTAGTACCACATGATGTGTAAAAATAAATATTGTGACTCCGGCCGCACGCATTAAAAGGCGCCGAAGGTCAAGCTATCTCACCCATTGCTTGTAAATACGTGAGCAATGACAATGGGTGCGGCAGAACCTAGCGTTTCTAGACTGTTCTAGAGATTTTCCGACTGCCGGCTTATTTACGATAGATTCAAGAAAAGGTGTGAATTTCGAGAAAGATCCGTGCTCAGTCATTCTGGCTTATATAAGTTAGTGGGATGGCAAGAGAAACGAGTTGGTTTTATCATAGAGTCGTGAGTGTTGAACGAGAAACACTCGTCTGTTAGCAGTGTGTGTGTGTGTGTGTGTGTGTGTGTGTGTGTGTGTGTGTCTGTGTGTGTGTCTGTGTGTGTGTCTGTGTGTGTCTGTGTGTCTGTGTGTGTGTCTGTGTGTGTCTGTGTGTGTGTCTGTGTGTGTCTGTGTGTGTCTGTGTGTGTCTGTGTGTGTCTGTGTGTGTGTATGTGTGTGTCTGTGTGTGTGTCTGTGTGTGTGTCTGTGTGTGTCTGTGTGTGTGTGTCTGTGTGTGTGTCTGTGTGTGTGTCTGTGTGTGTCTGTGTGTGTGTGTCTGTGTGTGTGTCTGTGTGTGTGTCTGTGTGTGTCTGTGTGTGTGTCTGTGTGTGTGTGTGTGTCTGTGTGTGTGTCTGTGTGTGTGTCTGTGTGTGTGTGTGTGTGTGTGTGTGTGTGTGTGTGTGTGTGTGTGTGTGCAATCGAGAGAAATGCTAGAACCGTCAGACAGTTGTGGACATGGGTTGTCGCATTGGAGTTAGTCTTGAAGTGAAGCAGTTTCAGTGAGTGTTGAGTGAGTGATTGTAAAAGCCAGTTGTTAGTGAGAGAGAGAATAACGAGAGACAGTGAAGTGTCAAGGTTACGCTCAGACAGAACAGCTGTGAATTGTAAATTATGTTAACGACTATTAAATACAGAACTGTTTCGTGCTTCAGTTGTAGAAGAAAACATAAAGTGACAAGAGAAAGAAAGTTACTGGACATTGTCATTTTGACACATTATTTTGCTTCTTAACGACGCTGTCAATTGCCAGGATTATATCAGCGCCACCAGTGTTCCGAAGTTTCGTTCCGCAGGAGTTCTTTTAAGTGCCAGTACATCTATAGACATGGGGCTGTCGCTTTTGAGCACAGTATTCGGTCTGGTCCAGGTTTGAACCCACGATCTTTGGATCAATTGGCTAGTGCCAACCATCTGAACCACACAGGCGATGGATAGGAAGTTTGTTTAACATGTGAAGAATAATTTGGTTCATTGATAAGTTAATTTTAATGTAATTTACTCTGGACACCTTTTAATACTCAATACAGATGTGTTACGTTAATATTCCTGTTTATTTATTAATAAAACTTTGTTCTCAATTTGTAAATGTGTATATCTTTTCTTCATTCACCTAAAACAAAGTTAATTTTGGTATGTCTTGCGTCTTGTGCCGGCCAAATTAATGTTAAGTAAATGCAATTAAATTAACCTGTTTTGACACGATGTGCAACACATTTTTGATACGGAAATTTTATGAAATATACGTTGCTTAATTTGTATGAACATTTTTCCTAATTAATGGAATACAGTAATTAATTACTTGATTATTTTGTGAGGAGATAATTACTGCAGAGATGACCGGGTCACTGCGCTACGCGTTTCTCTTGAGTATGAGGCCATGCCTGTCGCAATCGTTGCCGAATTGTTTATTCGTTCTACTTAACTCAACAGGTCTGGTTTTTTTCTCCCATTTATATATTTCCTTTAACATTTTTGGTCATAGATGGCGTTTAGTTTAGGAACAAGTGCACATTAGGAATGATGTTCACTCGCTTTTGTGTTTTAATATTTGGGTAATTATTGTGACAAAATCGACAAATTGTTTGCAGTTCAACTTCATTTTTGTCACTTTGTTCTCCATCAAAACGTTTATCATAAATAAATGCATAGAATTGGAAGATCAACTAGCCCATTATAGTATATCTAAACTCCTATACTTGTACATACTGAGAAAAAATTACATAAATGTAAATAAAGTAACTTTAAATGTAAGTAAAATAATTGGAATACACGTACATATGCTTTTATTATTAAAAACCTCCTTGTTTCACAGTTCTCTTTTAGTACGTAACAGTCTACAGTTTTTCGTGACATTACAACTCACGACTGTTTTCTTCCCGTAACCTTGACTCAGTCCTTTCACTTTCTTTCTTCACTTTGTCTCTCAAACACCAACTCCGACGATATAATCACTCGTTAAAACATCTTCCCTTCGACGCGACGTATATTTCATGATAGTAACAGAGAGAGAGAAGTCGCTGTCTCGCACTCTCTTACACACACTGACAAACTAATGTCTATAACCCTCTCCTCTGCTGTTTCCTCGCCTTCTTATATAGCAAGAATGACGTAACGTTTCTCGACTTACACAAACACGCCGGCCGCAGGATGCCTCTCGAAGGTTCCAGCAATCCTTTGCCATGCGCCGCGCTCATTGTTGTTAGTCACGTATACAGAAACCTCGCTACGCGAGGCAGCCTGATCTTGAGAGCCTTTGTTTGCTCGCCGGCCTGATATGTGGTGTGAAGAAGCTTAGCCTCGACCGTCCTTTGTTGTGCGCCGCACCCTGCGTTACATTATTTAAATTCACACTCACATTTGAACTCTCATTCGTGCTTCCAGACTCTAGGGTAGATAGGGAATAATTCCAGATTAAGAAAAAGTCATGCCCTGCAGCCGGGATTAGAACCTGGTTATTATTTTGAGAATTTTACCTTTTCTATCACAGATTTCGATGGAAATATGTTTTGAGAACCATGAATAAAAAAAAAGCATTTTTAGGAAAAATATTTGTCTCTGTGGTCGGTCTATCTGCGACACTGTTCCTTCTTCTTGGGGGCTGTTCGACGCAATGGATCTGTGTGCAGATAGCAGTGTGCAAAGTGTCCCCCTCGCGTCTACCTTTTACCGTTTAGTCGTCCTTATAGCAGCCGATGTAGGGCTAAACACTGTACCTGCAACTGTCCCCACGGAGACAAAGTTTCTGTGGTAAACCGAGGTATCGCCATAAATCGATTAACCTTGCTATCCCCGCTAGTGCAAATCATTACAGAGGTAATGTGAGGGGCATATACCAGATATGCTACATACACCCCGCATTCTTGTGGTCCACTATATCTATCTGTAAACTTCTAGCTCCATTGTTGGAATACCTTCAGCGTTAGGCTTTTCCCTAAGAGGATGAACAACAACTAAATAATTTGAACTTCTTTACGTAATCATTTGATCAAATTATGTGAAATAATGTGACGTAGACTCAGATGCAGTGAGATTTTCTTTGGCTCTCTTTGTACCAGCATTCATTGATACAGTGCAGTTTTTACTGGCACTTAAAAACATTGATTGCAAAGCTTGTGTTTTACATGACACGATGTCACAATACACTGCAAGAGTCAAGACGGAGAAGCCTTGGACGCCAGTTAAATGTCATCCCACACACCGTGTGTTTTGGGTAGTGTTAACGGAAATAATAAGATGTATATGTTATTTTGAAGGCTCAAGGACACTTTCTGGTAATGTCACATGAAGTTAACTGATATACGGGAGGTTATATTAATTTGATTCCTAACGCAAAGGTCTGCTGAAATGAAATATCATACATTGAGGTTGACAACAGCGATGTGACAATTCTCTCCGGCAAGGTAACAGAAGAGTTACCAACAGGTACACCAGACAGCCGAGGACATAAATATACGCAACATTGATCCGCGATTCCAAAGCAAGCCCTCATCATGGCCTACGCAATTTTCCAAATTTGTGGCTGGATGACGTCAGGCCAGTATTTTCTGTGAAGCTTAGGAATGGAACATCGTGATCTTGCAATCATGTAACCCGGAAGACTTCTTTTATCTAGAAACGATCAAATCTAAATATAGGTATTATAACAATTTGACAATTCGATGAATCCCACTTCTGACACCATATGACAAAATCACAAATTCAGCCTTGTTTCTTTTCAATCACTTTATCTTCTAAACTTTTGTACATAGTTTTCTTCTCGTGGTTAAGAATCTTCATTCTTTTCTGATACTTCTCGTAACCTTGACTCAGTTCTTTCAGTGCCCTTCTCCGTCTCTCATACACTAACTTCGACGTTGCAATAACTCGACGCTCGTTAAATCTCCTTTACTTCGACGCACACACACAGCTGTCTCGCGCTCACTGACACACTGATCGACTCATGTCTGTAACTCGCTCCTCTGCTGTTTCCTCGCCTCCTTATATAGTGAGAATAACATCACACGGATTTTTCGCGAACTCCTACAACGCCGGCGATAATGTAGCTAGATATTTCTCCAAGACTCTGGAGAAAACCGCTTCTGTTTTTGCAGCTCTGATTGTTGTTAGCCACGTACACAAACAGTCGCGCGAGGCAGCGTGGCCCTTAACGCCTTCGTTTGTTGGCCTTGTATGTGGTGTTAAGTAGCGTAGCGCCGACAGTCTTTTGTTTTACGTCACGCCCGGCGTCACAATGCGATATTCTTACCGGTATTAAAGATGATGTTATAACCTTCAACACAAGTTAACGCTCTAAGGCACAGCGTTGTTTAGTCAAAGTTTCAGAATATTTTAAGTGTTTTTTGTTATTTTCATGTTATATTGGCATTTAACAATAAAATAGAGGTATTGGTAGCTTTCATACCATAAATGTGTCAATTTATTTCAGTATTATTACAGTTTCTTTTTTTTTTATTTTTCTTAAATCAAAATCTATACAATTGTGGTGTAATGTAACCCTGTCGTCATCCACGCGTATCACCTCACCGGCTATTTTACGTGTGCCCTCCCCATCCTCTACTATACAACATTGGATTGCAGTAGCTGTAATTAAACTCACGACGCTAGGAGGTTAAATGCAATTTTATAGCTGTTATTAATTATAGGCCCTGCATGAAATTAAGGGAAATATGATTAGCTATGTATTAAAAAACTGACAATGGTCAGTTAAAGAGCCTCCATAAGTATGCCTCCAACATTGGAAGAAAGCGTAGTGCAATTCATCTAAAGATATATTCTTGTTTTAACTTTTCTTTCGTATATGTCGTCTTCTAAGAGTAGGGTATGAGAGGAAATATTCCTGCAATGGTCTTATATAAGAATTGTCATAACTCTGCTGCAACAGGGCTGACGGATCTAGGGCTGTGAACCTACTACCGGCCTCACGCCCACATACCGATGCATCCAACCAACACGGGGAGGTAATGCGGTCAACAATACGCAATCCCAGCTGGAGTGATGCTGTCTATCGCAACCCCCTTTCATTTTGTTCACAGTGCTGAGAGGACCTGGTCCTGTACCCGAAACTTAAAAGCCGCACCTCTCCCCTTCCGCGGGATCGATTCCCGGCCAGCCCTCACATCAAAAAGAACATTTTTAGAAAAAGGCCCGTGTGTGTGTGTGTGTGTGTGTGTGTGTGTGTGTGTGTGTGTGTGTGTGTTTGTGTCTGTGTGTGTGCGTGCGTGGGTGTGTGTGTGTGTGTGTGTGTGTGTGTGTGTGTGTGAAGTCGGTTAAAAGCCAAAGTTCCTTTTTAAGTTTAATATCTTCTAAGGATGCCACACTAAGTTTTGAGGAAAATTCCTCCAACCTAAATATGGCAAATTTTTCGAAAATATGACTTTCACAAAAATGGCTCTAACGGTTTTGATTAAACTGTCATATGTTTAAGATATGTTTATTTTAAAGTTTCTGGCTATATAGTCCTGTTTACGCTTGGTGACATTTGCATAAATGGTAAACCTTAAGAGATGGACCAAATCTTACTATACAAGAAATGTAGATCTCGTTAAAATACACAATTTATGTTTAAATTAATTTATTTTTTCTAAAGCGAACTATTTCGGAGATATTCATTGTTATTTGTGTGAGTTTTGCAATACTTATACTTTTCTCAAATGAAAGGTCGTTATTCACTTTTTTATCTCTTGACGATGCAAACAGAATGGAATTTCAAAGCCTTCATATAGCGATCAGCTTTAAAATATTTGGGACGACAGTAGAGGGCAGGGTTCCTAACACATTTGAACTCCCGGGTGGCGGCTCGTACTCCGACTCCTGTGCCCCCCCCCCCGGGGGTACCGAGATCTCATAACCCTCCCCCGATGCGGAGGACAAGTGCAAGCACCTGCCATGCACGCCACAACCCCCGCCGACACTTACAACCCTGAAACAACCAACCAGGATGTAAGGTGAAGTGAAATGATAAGTGAGGTGAAACGGAAAGACAGGAAATTCGGAGGATATAGGTTTACCGCCCGGCTACTGCGTCCTCCACCTCTGTCCAATACAGGCGTGGGTGCAGAACTAAAGGGCGGGGCCCCGAGTGACCTTCACGACCTTGGATCACTACTTCTCTATAAAGTAACTCCTCTATTGCCTTCTCCGGAACCTAACGAGGCTGAGTGCACCCCGTTCGGTACCGGGGATCGAACTGGAGTAAGCCTTGGCCCACGGAGGGCTGTTGTGCTAGGGGTTAATTATCCTTCCCACCATTCACCTAGCTACCCGGCGAATCCCTGAAAGACCGGTCACAGGAATCGAACCCACGACTGCCGAATGCAGGCCTTTGACGTTACCGCGGATTGTCGAGGGGTTAGAACAATCCGTGTCATTTAGTGCCTGACACGGTTTCACGTGGCAGCACGTATAAGCTACCTACATACGTTATAATAACCGAGTTGTGCAACGCCAATTAAAGCATCAACTCATGTTTTGTGTTGTGAAACTTAGCGCAAAAACCTACTTTAATTTACATTTTTACAAATAAGCGTCCTGCCTCTTTAACGAGGTTTCAAGTTAAACAGCAGCGTCGTTTCCAATAATGTTGGCAGCAGAGCTTTTCATAGGTCAGGGGTTACCTACAAGCATGCGCAGTGAGGAAGTGGAGAAAAACACCTGCATGTTGTTCCGTTATGGAAAAAGAACGAATCCAACTAGGGTTTCCCAGACTTCTGTTGTTTTAACGTATAGTACGCTATTTACCACTTTTGTTCCGCGTACGGTATAACATAGGTATAAGAATAAGTAACCCATCACATCGCTTAAGGTCAAGGGCCTCTTGGCTTAGGCAGGGTTAGCTCGGTATTGCTCATAGGGTGAGCTAAGAGCTATCTAACCTGAGCTAGTTATTCCATTCCATTTTTACATTCTCCCCAACGTAAAGTAGAGGAAGTATTGTATTCCACCCAAAAATTCCATGTCGAGATTTCACCGGAAATATGTTTTGAGGTCCCCTGAATAAAAAAAAAAAGCAGTTTTAGAAAAAGGTCCACGCGCGCGTGTGTGTCAATGTGTTTGTCAATCTGTGGACAGCTTAACTAAAAAACGAAAACTCGGTTAAAAACTAAAGTTGGTATTTAAGTTTAATATCTTTCAAAGATGCGACACAAAGATTTTGAAGAAAATTGCTCCACCCTAAACTACCCTTTACATGGAAACCGTTTCCAAAATTTACATTTTCTTGAAATGGCTCTAACGATTTTGATTAAAATGCCATGTTTGGGATACTTTTATGACAAAAGCAACGTAGATCTTGAATTTTCTGGCTATAGTCCATGAAGTATTTACTCTGGAAGACTAAACCGTAAAAGATAGACCAAATATTTCTATAGAAAAAATGTAGATCTTGCTAAAACATACTATATATAAATAAATGTTAAATATAACATCGTTATTCATTTTCTTATATGTTAACCGTGCAAAGAGAGCGAGATCTCAAAGCTTTAAAAGATTTTACTATCGCTCAAAGTCTACTGTATTCCCATATTTCCCTTGCACACACAAGCATAAGATAATTTCTGCAAACGTTTGTCTCGACTAATATGAAGGTAAAGAAATAAGACTGTGAAAGAATAGTTAGTGCAAGAGTAGAGAAAATCATGTGAGTGCAACACTCAGACTTCTTCATTTAGATTCGCAGTTGTTAAAAGTTAATTCACTCTTACTTTAATTTCAGTTTGAAATCTGCCTAATAAATTCCTCACGGTTACCCACTTATGGCTATCAAAGAGAACAAATGTTCGTTTTGCTGTGTGATTCTTAAATTTAATATTTCCACATCATAAAAATGCAAACAGCTGCAGAAGACTCACGTTATTTCGAAATTCTGCTGCTACAGGTGCGGGTGATCTGCTTCTGCATACATTAAGGGGGGAGAAAACTTCTTCCTTTGCTTCCTTCCTTTTTTCTGATTTAGCCTATGTCAATACCACATGGTGCGCTAGTGTCTTATTCTTCTTGGAACGTGCAGCTCCCCAGTGGTCCGAGGTCAGCTGGGCTAATGTTGCCCTGCTTTTCTTCTTGTATAAATCTATACTACGTTTTAAAGATATTTGGTGGCAATTTCCGTGTTGAGCTTCAATTATATATACAGGATGTTTAACAAAAGTGCCGGGTATTGTAACTGGAGTTGGGACTGGTCAAAATTAGAATAAATGTTCCTATAAATACATGTCCGAAAACAAATATTAACAGAACAATAAATTAACATCGAAGGGGAATTCTGATGATTGCTTTAAAAGATTTGACTACCCCCAAAGCCTACTGTATTCCCATACTCCCGCTGCACGTGCAAGAAAACGAGCAATATTTCTGCAAATGTTTATCTCCACTAACACGAAGAAGATAGAAGAATAAGAGTTTGTAAGAATGGTTAGTACAAGAGTAGAGAAAGTAGTGTGAGTGCAATACATCAGATTTTTAGGTATGTTTTTATTCAGAAGGCACTATATTCTCACTATATGCACTTTAATTTTACCAATATATTAAGATTTTAAGTTAAATAAAGTAATATCCTTTAAAGTTATAAATAAAGAAACGCTAACTTGAAGTCTTAGTATTTAATTACGTCACTGCAATTGCATTCTTGTATCATACCAAAACATTTTTAAAATTTAAAAACTTTTGTAGCATGAACTGGGGGAGATACAGAAAAATCTAAGGAATTTTTTAAACGTAGATGTATTCTGAACGTGGGTTAGAATATTCGAACAAAATTTAGGCATTTTTGTCGTTAGGGACGTAACAAAAAATAAAGAACTTTGATCATAATTTTATAGTATTAGACCAAACTGAATGGAATTTAGGCCGCAACTTGTTAACATTATATTAGATCTATAATATAAAGCATTATTAGTTCAGAATTTCTATTTCTCAGTCGTACATGCCGTTAAAAAGAGCCATTAGATTATTTACCTAGCAGAGAAAAAAAAGTTTGGTGTAACTTGTAGGCGTAGGTATTTGTAAGAGTGGGGTGGGGGGGGGGTGAGGTGGGGGTTTCCTCCACTATGACGACATACAGCAGCAGGAGCACCAATGGCGAACGCATCACTTTCTTCTAGGCTCCCTTGTTGCCTGCCAACTATTGAGCGGAGTTTCAGTTCACATCCAACGTCCCGCCAGAGTTGTGGCTTTGCACGTGCATCGCTGCGTCCCGATACGACAATGACAACAAACATCTGAATCTTCCTATTGTTGACAACAACCAAGTAACGGAGGCATTTCCCTTGCGAATTCCAAAATGCTAGGACACTCTTTATGTTAACAATCCTTTATAATCTCTTAAGGAACTTATAAACAGTGAAAGTTGATAGAACATTTACCAAAGATGAAGACTTTATTGGTGAGCTTGTGCTACCTTCTGGTTGCAGTTTCCCGCAGTTGCAATGCGAGTTCGAGTACACACACTGTAGTGTTTCTTTCGCCGCAGCAAGACATCTCTGCAGCCTCCGACATTTGGTGGAGGGCCTACACGAACGTATCTTCAAACAGCAAGGTGTTCACCTTCCCACCATCCAACGTCTCGATTATCGGCGATGGATTATGGGCCCTCAACAACTCCAGCTTCCAGAGGATTCAGACCGCTGACGTGTTGCAGGCTCAAGCGAAATATGACACAAGTTCGCTTTCTGGTGAGTAAAAAACCATGTTATTAGCCTATGTCCAACTTTTCTCCTATCCATTTTTCCCCAAGTTGAGAAATTTATGTTTTGTTTATTGACACTCTTTAACTGCCAGTGTCCCATTCTATACCAGACATGAAACAATGCTTAATTTTGCTCAGAAGTCTCTTTATCAGGCTTGAGATTCTTTTACACGTGACACGCGACCACCGACTATACTTCCCTTCCAAGAAAGCCATGATAAGTATTTCTACACCCCAAAAATTCGATCGTCCTCTGACGGGTTTGAACCCGCGACCTTGGGAACCAATAGGTAGCATGTTACTCCTGGACCACGTAGGACTTTTTTTCTCCCAATGGGCAACTCAACCCATACCTATGTTATGAATAAAACTACTCAGTGATGGAAATGCCCGGCAGGTACCCCAAACTCAGCAGGTAACATTTCCTTCCCCAATTACATCACTTGATTTCATATTGTCCCTGTCCTCTGTCATGCAGTTAGAGCGGGTATTAAACACTACTAAAAGAAATGAAAGGACAAAAACAAAAAACAAAAGAATAGATCAGTGACCAAGGTTGGCAAACCTTCCACCGAAATAACTGATCGGTGGGGCCAAATATTTTTAAAGATGTCGCAGTATCTTCTATTTTGCTAACGCTCTTTATTATAGTATTGTTACAGATATTATATGAATAATACAATCGCAAAAAAACCGTGAAATGTGTTGTTAAAAGCGAAAAATTAACGTGTAAACGTGTCATTTTAAGGAAAATTCCCATTCTACCCCTTTTTAATGTTTTTTATTCAGTTTGATTCTGGTTGCATATTTCAACTTGTATTTGTTACCATTATGCATTGAACATTATTTCATATAATATACCCACAATGTTTCACTTGTCTTTAAATTACTATTGACCTATTATATCTCACTTTTGTATTATCTAACTTCAGTTCTTTCAAACCATCCGCAAACTGCAGCACTGCAGAAGTTTCAACATTTCTTTCCAGCGTTCCAAAACGCGATGTTACATTTAAATTGTTCTTTGTAAAAATGCCGTTCACTGCAGTAACACTGGCAAACAAGAAATCAAATAGTTCTCTGCCTTAATTTTATTTAGAAAAAGGAAAAGATAATACAACGCACTAGTGTATCTAAAATATTTCATGAATCATTGTGAACAGCATTTACACCACAGTTTCCCCTGCCACTCATTCATCCAACTGCTCCATCATTACCTCTCAGCTTCATTTCATATCATCCTCTTCCTCACTATCATACCTGGTGCTTGGCTCACCACCCGCTTCAAGGTCTTCACTCTGTCTCGTCTACTCCCCAACAGGCGTCTGACCCTAGGCATTGGCTTGTAAGTCATAGGGGGTGTCAATTCTCTACACGGGGAAGGTAATCACGTAAAACACATGAAGACAATTTTACAAAAGTCAAAGAATCATATCATGTAAATCCTGATATAAAAAATTAATTTACTTATTCGAGTAATAAGATCTAAAACACATTTTTAGCATTTTACGTTAATCTGCAACTATATAAAACAACCCAATCTCTCCTGTCCCCACAAGAAAAGGAAAGACACGCAGGATTAAATTAATCTCCATATATCCCTAAGGTTGCTGAGTGAGGAGTATTCTGGGATAAATTACACATTTAATATTTATAAGTATTGAATAAATTTATTTACGCTCGTGCGTTTCATGCATGACTTTTAAGCACCTCGTATATAACATATTTAGTTCTAACTGTATGTACATAACTTGTTTTCTAGTTCTACTTCATGCAGCTTTTTAATAATAACAGTAGCTACTGAGTTATTTCTTGTAAATTTAATCTGCCCTTCTATTCTTAGCTCTGACCAATTTTTAATTACTCTCTGGTTAAAGTCCTAGACATTGCCCATATACTCTACGTGCAGATAGTGGTGACTCAAGTCGCAGCCTATTTGTGTGTCCGACAGACGATAACATATTGAACAATCAATTCAGCTGCATATTGGAAATATCGACTTGTGTAAACCGCGCTGCAACACGTGGGACTTATATTCTACTCTCCTAATGCGCTTAATCATTTTTCCATGGCTGCACAAGAATGAATAGAGAAAGTCATGTGAATGCACATGATTTTTTTCTGAATGAGGTTCACTAGATGCGAAAGAAATGAAAGTCGGACGCAGCACTGAACGACCTTGCGAGGTGAAAAAACAACAGCCGGTTGTAACTTCAGAGTCGAAAACTGGATTTCTTATTCATTGCAATATCTGGTAGCAGTTACACATTCCTCTGAACGGAATGTACATATGAAACTAATAGTATATCCCAAGAGTAAACCTGCACAGGTGTGCGTTAGTTTTTGTAGTTACTGATTTACTAGTTTCACTTAAATTTCGTAATGCTGTAGCAATTTATTTTCCCAGAAGCAATGTAGGAATTAACGGAGACTACATGAACGAGATTTTGCCCTATTTCTAGGATAAAAGCAGTCATTAAATTGTAATTAAAGAAACATTCTATCTTGTTTGATGTCACTTTCAACGTCTAGATCATATCAATAGGTTCTTTAAGAGACCAAAACACTAACCCATTGTGAACTTCGTGAACCTTTATCTCAGTAACCATTTCATATATCAGACTGAAAATTTATAAGACAGATTTTTTTGTCTGGGAAGTATTTATCTCGTAGGTTGGTATATACAAGAATACAAATGGCATTCAGAATGAAGATTTCACTATTGTTGGCAGAAAAGTTCAATGAATGCCTTTTATGTTTCAGACAAATATCTTAAATACGTTTTAATCAAAATCGTCTGAACAATCTTTGAAAAAATAAGAAATATAAAACTTTTCCTCTTTAAAAGGCAGTTTAGCATGGTGGATTTGCTTGAAAATCATGTTGCATTCTTAGAAGATCCTGAGCTTTAATATCAATTTTGAAGTTTATCCAACATCAGTTTTTGAGTTATGGTGTTCACACAAACACACGCTCAGAGGGATGGACCTTTTTCCAAAAAAGTTTATTCCGGGAAACTAATCGTGTATTTTGAGTAAAATACATAATTCCTGTAGAGAAATTATATATATATATATATATATATATATATATATATATATATATATATATATATATATATATATATATATAATTATATAAATATATAGCAGTAGAGTGTTGTCTTTGTGATTTGATGTATTTGGCATTTCGACATGAATAGAAACAATCGTAACTTCGGTAACAAATAAATGCGAACTTATTAATTTGTCTGATTCGTAAGTGATCGCCGAACCCCCTGATGCTTATGCATCACACATTACTAGGCTCTCAAGACCTTGTCCTCTACCTCGAAAGTGAATGTTATTTAGTTGGTTGAACAATGCTCTGCGAGTTTGATTCTCACCATGACAGTGACATTGAAGTAAGCTTCTGGACAAAAATGTTAACATTTAAATACACTTCACACAATATACAGCATATGGCACTACAGTTTTAAAGGTAGACGCCATAAATTTAATGCATGGAAGATGCTGCATTTAAATATTAGGTTTGTTATTTAACCAAATAGTAATCTTTTAGTTACGTTGTTAGCTCTTTTTTTATTCGAGTATCCTCAAAACATGTATTTTTGGCGAACTCGCGGTATCAACATTTTGGATAGAATGCAATGATTCGTCCACTTATTATACGTAGGTAGTAGAGAAAATGAAAAACAAATAAAACAGATTATCTCGGGAATGACTGTTTTATTTGATATAATTTGGGTATTTTAGTGATATCTAAATTTTTGTGCAGTAAGTTTTGTCCACTTCTTATAGATTACATGTTATATGAAATTGTAGAAAATCCACTGTCATATATTTTAGATGCTTTAATTAATCAAAATTATTAGAGGTATTTTTTTTTGAGAAAATAAAAAATAAGAAGCAGTTTTCATGTAAAGAGCTGTTTGAAATGAGGTAACTTTCTTGAAAACAATCGTATGCATCCTTGGAGGATAAACTTTAATACCAACTTTGATAAGTGTCCAACATTTCGTTTTTGAGTTATCTGTTCTCTATCACACACACACACACACACACACACACACACACACACACACACACACACACACACACACACACACACACACACACACACACACACACACACACACACACACACACACACTAGTATTCCTCTTATTTAGGATTTATAATATGAGAGAATATGGTATAAACATTTCTCAGTTACTAATTATAAATGACGAATATAGTTAAATGAACTATTGCACTCTTCGCTCATTTGCACATAACTAAGTATACTTTTGACTAGGCGCAGGTGAAACTTGGGGTTGGGAAGGAGAAGAGTATGTAAATAAAATATGGGTAGTATTTAGGAAAGGAATTTATAGGAGTTTGACGACTATACTAGGTCCGCTTTAAGAAACACACTTTCATATAACTCCGCGCAATAGATGTACAGCATAAGGAGTTGATATGCAGTAACTGATCAGTTTCTGTAAACTGATTATTTGATTATTTTCTATTTCCAAACAGTGAAAAATGCAGTGCATTACTAAAATCATTAAACGCACTCATTAATGCATTACAAAAGTGATACCATAAACAAACTATGGGATCTATTTTCTACTCTTTGTTTACGTCAGGTGTGCTTATTTCGGGAGGAGTATAGGTTTGGAAGTAAGTTTTCCTTTTGCACCTCTCAGCCTAAAAAGACTTCTTCTGCGCTTCTGTTTTCTAATCTAGGGATTTACATCTACATATGTCGTTAGTTGTAGTATTTGTCACACTAGATTAGAACCTCTACAGAAGTTTATAACCGTGCTCAGGTCTGTGGCAATGAGTGGGAAGTTATTAAGACAGGTACCGGTAAAATAAGAACAGTGAAATACTAGCTGAGGTTGATGCAGGCAGGTCATTCCACGTGTCGCTCCAGATCTTAATATCAGCTGGAAACCTGTCTCCTAAATTTGGGCAGCTGAGCTGGAAAGTGATTTGAGGAGGTATAGCAGGGTGAAGTAAACGACAAAAAGAACATCGAAAGGTGACAAAAGAAGAGTAATAAAATCACCGAAGGAAATTAAATTAGATTATAAACGTAAGCATTTTCTAGACGTGGCAAATGAAATAAAATTGAATTGGGGTAAAAGGAAGAATGGAAAGAAATTACGTGGTATAGAACTGAGAGACTAGAGGGTTACTGACGATCCTGACAGGAGAATCTGGTGCTTAGGATGAAGATTTCTCCATATTTTTGAGAAATTTTAGAAAATTTTAATCCACATAAAAGTTTTTAATCCAACTGGAAGGAGATTGGGATGTTGGAACCTACTGCCTAACCAGTGGAACTAGCAAATATGGGCAATTTTCTGCTTCAGTGCGCCAAGTCATCAAATTTGTTCAGAAAAGCCTGACTTGGAAAGTTAAACTTTTAGAAAATGTCCGGACCTTAGCATCCATTCCCTCCAGAAAGGAGGGCTCGAAAGCTTCTATAATAAATCAGTTAGGAACCAGTCTTCAAACAGACATGTCAGTATCTCAACATGCTGCGATAGTAAATTGGAATGCAACCAAATGCTCAAAAAGTTCCCCAGCAACAGCAATAAAATCAGCAACTGTAGATGCAGCAATAGTTACAGCCACTTTGGGAAAGAAACTGTGACAGACATTCTGTCTCGGCAGAAATTTCTCACAGCTGAAAACCGTTCCAACACCAAATGCCACCTCCACCACCGTGAAAATACCAACATGAAAGGCAAAAGTACAAGAGCATCTGCAAATCATTCGTCTGCTATTGAAGAGACAGAGACATTTATGAGAAGTGCAATGGCAAACGTCAGGGAAAACACTGTAGGTATGTTGAAGGCCCTATCCCATTGAAGGAAGAATGGGAATATCTTGGTCTTGGGTTTGTGATGGTCCTGTGTGCGAAGAAAACATGGTCATGAGCAAGTGCTTCTGAGTAACAAACACCTCAAGGAGATAATACATCATCTAATGAGAATTATCTGTCAAATAAACACCATGTTGTCAATGAAGAGGTCATAAAATATGAATATTTCATATGGTTTGCTTCGTTTCTCAAGGTAAGAAGTAGTTGATTATTACCACAAATACTAAGAAGTTTACTGTTTATGTTGAAAGCTGTTACCTTGAGGAGAAATCCTTTTAAGTAGCTAAAAGGCCACTGTCACGCTTCCATACACCAATCTGTGGTTCCCTCTTTGTACAGCTTTTTCTTGGGGGGTGTTGGCCACAACAGATCTGTATAGGTCACAACTTTACTACTGCTGCCCTAATGTATAAAGGACCTAGTCATAAATTAAAATTCATAGTTACATCGTTAAAATTGGCAATGACAGTGACTCCTGCATCCACCAAAGTTACAACGCATTTCTCCTATTAATTTTTCTATTCCTCTTGTTTCTTCAGAAAAAAAAATATATATATAAAAACTGGAGTGATCTGGATTTACCGTAAATGAATACCTAAGGCAACACTGTTCGTGTGACAGGGTGGAATCCTGATTAGACGTAATGCAGGTTGCATGTGCGTAACTTTCACACGCTAGTTGCATTGCGTGATATTGCAATTTACTGCTACAAGAGATCATTAGTAAAATATATTACGAAAGACACAAAAAATGTGTTCTACATAATCGATAGAAGAAATAACGTTTAAATTGTATATTGGAAAACGATTTAATTATCTTTATATGTTCTGCTATCTTGTACATTTGTTAAGTAATATGAATAAATAAGTATAACTCAAAAACTTTGTAGTTAGGCAACTATTAAATAAACCTTAATAATAAAAGCACAAAATGTTAACAGAAAGAATTTCATGTACCTATGAAGTCATCATTGCTTAGGGATGAGATGTACCTATGTACTTTCCGATCAGAAATCGATGAGCTGAAGGAATGTCTGGGTAAACATTTTCTACCGTCTCCAAGCTTATGCACGCTATGGCTAACACAAAATTTTATGGCGTCTGGTTCAACACAACATCCAACCAGAGGCTTGCCACGCCTTGCGGTGTTGTATAGTTAAACACGCTGTGAAATCATGGCGTAAAGCCGGTGATATAAGTAAACATTTGCGCCCACAGAGTTTATTTATACCACAGCAAAGAGAATAGTAATCATCAGGTATCAGCCGCCATTTAATTTTGTGTCTAGCATAGTACCATATACAGCACTACCTGGCAAGCGACCTTGGTTGTTGAGCGCTGCGATCGCTTGTTATCTTGTTTACTAGAACAGCGAAATACTAGTAACTTGGGTACAGTCAGTAATGCAATGCAAATGAATGATCTCTCTTAACTGCCGATATGAGACTTGCTGTCCTGAAGATATGATTGCACCTGAACAGATCGTACATCCACCGACTCGCCGTGTATGTGCGAAAAGCTCATGTAAACAACTCGGCAATTTCACATTCATTCCGATACGCCTCACTGTGCTTGTGGTATATAGCGTTGTCAGATAAAAGCATAATACTTATCACAGCAGTTATATGCAAGTAGTAAATATGACGGCATACACACATACTCATTTGTGGTAAATAAATCGACTACGTGAACAAATACACAGTTCAAGGCTCCAATCACACCTCAGATCCCTCTCGCCTTCTTGTTCTTTATTTTTATTATTATTATTATTATTATTATTATTATTATTATTATTATTATTATTATTATTATTATTATTATTATTATTATTATTATTATTATTTATTTATTTATTTATTTATTTATTTATTTATTTATTTATTTATTTATTTATTAAGTACTGGAAACGTTGCTTCAGACGCTAATATCTCTGGCTCGCTTTCCTTAGGTTCCGGATTCAAATCTCCCGCGTCTGGGTAAACCGATTGTCTTTTCACAATTTTCCTCGGTTGCTAGGCAAATACTGGGCTGGGTTAAGTAACCTCGAGTTTCTTTGTCATTTTTGTTTCTTTGTTTCTTTCATGCCTTTCATCCTCATCACCCCCATGGGAATCTAGAAAGAGGAGAGTAATCATATAAGTAAAAAACTTATTATTAAAGCGCTCAGTCACTTATAATTACTCAAGTCTGCAATTACTCACTTGATTCACTTTCACAGAGAAAAAAAGAGCATTTTCTTTTTTTGCTAACGACGCTGTCAATTTTATTGCCAGGATCATATGATCTCTTCCGGTGTGCCGGAATTTCGACCCACAGAAGTTTTTACGTGTCAGTAAATCTACTGACATGGGGCTGTCGATTTTAAGCACACTTAAAGGCATTTGGTCTGGGTCAGGTTTGAACCCGCGACCTTAGGATGAATACGCCAGTGCATAACCAACTCAGCCAGCCAGACTGGCTTCTCAGAGAAGTCTGAACAAAAAACCACATCATTTGAATTAAAATACGCAGTACGATAAAATTGTTTTAAATTAACCAAGTGAGTGAACCTATTGCTAAATTTTGTCTTACCGTCGGCGGATCGATTAAATGCTGATTCCTAGTAGGATAATTGTCTTCTATTTATAGACAAGTTAGCATTACTCCTAGTTTTCATCATCGTATGTGTATAGATTGATAATAGTTAAGATACGTTGACTAATAAAGAGAGATTTACAATGGGAGAACTCATTCCCAGTTATACGAAATTTCTTTTGTAATTTTAGTATTGTATTATTTTTATTCGCCGCCCGTAGCGCAGTGGTCGCGGAGCGCCCGGGTTCGATCACCGGTACCGGCGTGGGGATTTTCCCCCTGTTGGGAGGTCTGGCACGGGATGCACTCAGCCTCGTTATGTCCTGGAGGGACCAACTGAGGAGCTACTTGATAAAGAAATAGTGACCCTAGGTTGCCAAGGCCCCATAACCGGCCGAGAGGGCTTGGGGCGCTGTGCGCGATCTACCCTCCAGTTCTGAACCCTGCTCATGACATCAATAGTGGGCAGAAGTGGGGGATGCAGCGGCCGAGCGGTAAGCCTTGGCTTGCGAAGGGCTGCTGCCCTAGGGGTTATTTTATTATTTTTATTGAAAGTTCCCCAAAATAGTTGCACCATTGCTTTACAAAAACCATAATAAGCACAGTTTATGTAATTTATAGAAAGTTAATGTCTTAAGTTTCTCAGCAAGTATCACTAGCATAGAGTACTGTATCATCAGCGAATAATAAAAACTGAGCATCTATATTTGGGACTAAGTCATTGATCTGTTTATATAAAAAAGTGTAGAGGGTTTAAAATAGAGCCCTGGTGTACCCCACTTGGACATAGACTACATAAGAACAATTATAATTAAAATGATCTTTTTGAAGAATTTGTAAAGAGGATTGAAACAGATTCATTGCCTTTTATACCATAGAACTGAGGTCTGAAAATCAACATTTCGCAAGAGGCGTGTTCGAAGGCTTTAGAAAAGTAACATAACATTGCTAGAGCGCTCTCATAGTTATCAATTGTTTATCAGCCTATAAGAAACCCTTCTCAACAGAGATTCAGCTGGTCCTTTGAAAGGCAGAATGATATTAGCGTAGATGATACTTCTAACTGCTGTTTTTGTGTTGGTCTCTGTGCATTAAAATGCATAACTAATATTGCATTTTCATATTATGTTTGTGAGCACTAAAACTTTAATTCACATGCTTCCCAGGTATTACCAAAGCCTTAATAGCGTTGGTCATGTCTAAAATTATATCATATTTGGTTAAACTTTCTATGGAGAGAGGGAGAGCTATTTCAGGTAATTGGCTGACTTTTTATGAATATTAAAAACAAGTTGGTGTATTGTCTTAGGTAGAGAAATAAAGTAATATATTTCTGACTGCAATTAAAAATTTAGACGCCTGAAAAGCATTGAGAATTTTATTGCTTTGGTGTTTAATAGGCTTTCACTAAGAGAAACTTCTCCAAAACAATATGTTTCTTTTAGGGATGCGCAACATAAGTGGCGAAGGACCAAATGATCGTCTGATAGGCTCAAGATGTAACGGTTACATTTTATCTTTGGTTGCTGAATTACAACATTTGCATTTTTGCGCCATTATGGAACACGTCGCTAGAATTTGGTGGTTGATAGGTTCCACTCATAACCAGGTGCTCTTCCTGAAATACGATCTTGTTAATTATTGTGATGATTAGTTATATTATGTCTGTTACGTTGGCGTCAGTCAATCGTGTGCTCATGATGTCACTACTCTGAAATAAGTTCATCACCAGCGCCTCTGGCAGAGGAAAGGTGGATATCAACAGCTCCGAAATCAGCTTAGTGAAATGAGACTTGTCTTTTACCTTTCTTACACATTTGCAGACGTCTTGCAGAGCAGCAATTTCAGTGCAGAGAGCAGAGCAATGTCTCTCAAAGCTTAAAATTGCACCGTGCATCGTGACGACTCGGATAAGCTCGGCTCAACTCGGGTGCTGCAGATCGAAGTAGCGTAGCCCCTACCGTCCTTTGATATTTGCCGCGCGGCCGCCCTGTATTAACAAATTTGGAGGTGTTCGTTTTGTGGATAAGTTTTCACTTATACTTTTTTTCAAGTGACAAATCGCTATTTTTTCCCTCCTGATCTTAGAAGGAACATGGAATGTCAAAGCTATCATATAAGGATTCACTTTTTAAAAATTTGGTTATTGCTATAGCCTAATGTTTTCTTCTTACACCTACAATCAAATGTGTAAAGAAAGTGTGGATTAATATGAAGTAGATAAAATGAATTTATGTGAGTATAGTTTGTAGAAGGGTGTAGAAAATCGTGCAAAAGCAAACGTAAGATTTTCCTTAGGACTTATACCTCAAGGGTTGATAGGTCAGACGCCTATAGAAGAGCTATGGGCCTGGGATACTAACGGAAATGAAATGAAGAAATGGATGACAGAAAAATTCCCAACCCAGGTTTCTCAAAGAGCTGAGGAAAACCACGGAGAAAACTTTTGAGATAGTTGGCCGAGAATTTGAATCCAATACCACCTAAATGCGAGGCACAAGCGTCACTGAGTAATCTCGCTCAATTAACATGTAAATTGTCGTCATTTAAAGTTTTAAAATTGAGTTAAAAGCTTAGATCGTTGGTGGAATGCGTGATAATTTGATTGACCTCATCCAAACGTAATCGGATGCATCTTAATCGAAGTTAAATTGAAATTTTGCTAGCTGGCTGGAAACGGGAGTGGAATTCGAATTTCCTACTAGTGTGTTTAAACATTATTTTGTTTCGTATATGGTACAACTCGCTTATAAGTCACACGTTTTATGTTGAGCTTCCAGATGGCGTTGTTATCGAAGACGGTAACAGGACTTTTCATGTGTTATACACAGTCGTAGTTTAATGTAGTATAACGCAGGGCTCGGCGCTCAGCAAAGGACGGACGGGGCCAAGCTACTTCAGACCACATACCAGACATATAAAGGAGCTCAAGGTTAAGCTTCCCCACACCACTCACGCGTGCGAACACGTGAGTAACAACAATGAAGCGGTGGCACAAAGGGTTTTTGGAGCCTTCGAGAAAGGTTTGACTGCGTCACTGCCGACTTGTTTGAAGGAGTTCGCGAAAGGTTCGTTAGACATCAATCCCACTTTAAGAAGCCAGGAAACAACAGTGAGTTGATGGTTACAGACATGAGTCGATCAGTGTGTCAGTGAGTGCGAGACAGCTGTGCGTGCATGTGTCGCCATGAAAGATACGTCCGTCGTCGAGAAGAAGACTCTAAGGGTGCCTGGAGTGATTGTAACGTCGTTGTGAGTGCAACAGAAAGTGAAGAAAACACTCAACGGGCTGAATCGCATCTAATTTTTTCACCCAACTTGAAAGTAGTCAATCAGCTTCTGCGTTGAACCAGGGATGTTCCCTGCGCAGTCCGCCATATTGTTACGTAACAGAATCAAGGTTACGAGAAATAAAATTTATGAGTTGAGTAAATTAAAGGTTGAATATAATTTATGGCATTAAGTTTGAGACTAAAATACTTGAACAATAACAAATGTGACCACGCACTCCCACATTCGGGAGGTCTCGTGGTTCTTCGTGGTTTCCCTCAGTCGCCATGTAAATACCGGATTGGATATTTAATACCCTGATGCACAGTTCCACTTTAAACCAATAGTAAGAAAGAAAAATAATGTTAATAGTGAATGATGTGCCATCTGTCCACATATAATGGAAGCAGATGGAGTGGATGGTATCCCAACGCCTTCTGCCCGTCACAGAGACGGAGGTACAGTTACCCTGCACTGATCCCTCGTAGATTCGTGATGAAACAAGATGGTAGGAAGATGGATGAGACCTTGTAGGCTAACACACACCGATATACGAGGTATTTCTTAAGAAATCTGACGTGATATGAGTAGGTAGTTAAACCGACGTAAAATAAATGGAGTAAAAAGGTATAAAAAAACTAATATTCAAATTTTGTTTTAATTATAATTATATGCAATGTAATTGTTCTCAATCAGGTGAGTAAGGTATCTAAAACCTCCTTTTGCCCCCAATATAACAGCATTGCGATGTATTTGCGTGGGTGACATAGCTTCGCTGGACTCAGTTCAAGTAGGTAGGATATTATTTTCAGAGCACATAATCCATATGTTGTGATGCAATGCGCAAGCACCAAACTAGATCCTGGTGGTTGTTCCCTTTATTGCTTACCGCCCGCAGAACAGGTTTATGAACTGTGAGGTAATTTTGCACGTCCTTCCTAACGGCTTTTCTTTTATTTCCTCTCTTCCCGCCAGGCAAGTAATGAATGTAAATTTCTCCGTTAATACATTACGTCATCTCTTCTAGACAAAGAAGAATGTAAACAATGTGGCGGAGGTAAAGACCTCCACGTAACATTTCGCTCTTGCCAGTCAGCGTCGCACTCGCATGACTTTCTCTACTCAGTCGCGTACAAACTATTCTTACAAATACTTACTCTTCTATCTACATTTGTTAATCGAGACCGAAATTTGATTAATTACGTATATATTTTCTTGTAGGTACTGTGGGAATAGGGGAATGCAGGAGGCTTAAGCGATAGTCAGACCTTTTAAGAGATGTTCGCTTTGTTACGGCTTTGGAACTCCGTTCTATTACATGAATAGGTGGGTACAAAAAACGAATAACGACATCCCATTGGAAAATACAATCGAATAACAAGGAATACCTATTTCAGAAATATATTCGAAAATAGAAATTGTGTGATTTAATGAGTTCTACATTTTTGTATTCTAAGTTTTTGTCCTCCCCTTATAGTTTACCACTTATTATGCACAAGTATTTCAGAATGAAGATAAAATTTTTCATTAAATATCTTAATTCCATGTGAAATGTTTTGTGGCACAATACGTAACACCCTAAAGAATAAAATTAGATCTAAAACAAGGATCAAGTTTTAAAAAGCAATAGCAAAGCCAACGTTAATGTGCGGAAGTGAAAGTTGGGTGCCAACAAAAACAACTGTAACAAGAATGCAGGGTTCAGAAATTAAATTTCTAATAAGGACAAAAGGTTGCACCAAAGAATGCCGTAATAGAAATGAAATCATACGACAGGAATTGGATGTAGAAGCGATAACTTTGGTTGATAAATAGCGTGATAATTGACTGCAACACAGATAATGTAAGATTTCCTAAGTTTGCCTTTAATACCGGATAGGTTGCAGCAGTGACCCTGAGATAGAAACCTTTTACAGAGCACAACCCATGGCCAGCCGCAACACACCGCACACCATCGCCTGGTCCTTTAACCCTGAAATGGATGAAAGGGAAATGATGGGAAAGGGTAATGGGACAGAAAACCAGGAAGAATCCTAAGTCAGAGTGCGTGATTCGGCGGGGATCGAACCCGCAGCCTCCTGAACGCAGACCACAGACATCTCCCAAACCATCCCGCTGATTTACTTTGAGCAAAAGCATATAATTGTATTTTATTAATCCAGTAGCATAGTTTTCGTCTTAAATATTTGTGTATTATGGACATTATATTTAATTTTGTTGAGTTACAGCAAAGCGAATAAATAATGTAGGCAAGAGACGGCAACCCACTCCGCCCCCAGGAACCCAAAGAGCCAAAAATGCATGAGCTTTTGCCGTACGGATGATGCCTATTTTATGTACAACCCCTCCCCAGCTTGCGTCATCATGGATGTGAATACGCCACTTACGCACTTCAACCTGTTAGGAAAGATCCGATACCTCAGTGGGGTCAAAGTACATAGCAAACGTCTTCTACTCTCCATGTTAGTGCCAGATAACACTGAAGTGTCTCACAATCCCACCAGAGCATTGAAGTACCCATTCTTCCATGTGTATCGTGAACTATTGCCCCGCCGAGTCCAACCCAATCTGAACAACTTGCTTCCGGGAGGGGCTCGAATATTTGACGTACCTAATCTGGTATTGTGCCACGAGTACTAAGGATCTGCAGCGCCCGCACCAAGGCAGCTGAAGGGTTCGAACCCTACGGGGAACAAATCGAACAGACATATGCCCTTGCGTGTGTACATTTTCCTATCGAGCTGGGAGTGACATAAATATCATTACTGTTATTTGCCAAGTAGTAATATACGTTAATATGCTCTGGAGTGTGAAGTCATGGTAAATGCAATTAGGATTACAGAACAGCTATTAACGCTTACTTCCTTTGCTACTCATTAGCTCACGCAAAGCGTTTATAACATCAGCGCTGACATAATTACTACGACTTGTTTTTAACAGTTTAAGTGTCCAAACCAATGGTAACCATTGTTAGAATATCAGCCTGTCACCTGGGAGACAATTCAGCACAGTATATAAATTTAAAAACATAGTTAAACACCATTTCCTGCGAAAAAGCTTAATGAGCACAGAAATTAGATTAACAAATAATAAGTAACATTTCGTATACATAAGTTGTAGGCTACTAGTTGGCCATGATAGTAAATGTACATAAAATCGCGACTGTTAAACATCGATTTATTTTTAAAAATGCTGTATTTACGAAAATAAAGCCCCTCGGTTGTAAGAACCCCAAGTTCAGCGAGGACATTTTAGAAAGAAAAAAAATATGTGAATTTGAGACCGGCTTTAATTCCTAGAAAAGCAGTCCTTCAGAACTTTTTGTTACTACATACAGGGAGTAGATATTGACCTTCACTCATTAGTAGCTTTAACCCTTCTACCTGCTTTCTTCTTACTACTAAAACAAGACCTTTGGTTGCAGTAGCAGAAATTTTATTGAAAGTGAGTTTTCCTTGCAAATTAAATTATTTTGTTGTTTAACGACGCTGTCAATTGCCAGGATCACATCAGCGTCGCCGGTGTGCCGGAATTTTGTCCCGCAGGAGTTCTTTGGGATCAGTAGACCAGCGTCTAACCAACTAAGCCACCCAGACCGACGTTTTCCTTGTGTCTGTCTCTGTTGGTGGTAACCTGAATTAACGAAAAAGTCTCTTATGTTTTGGAATTTGCTTTGTGCGAGTAACGGGTCGAAAGTATTCGGTACAACCAAACATGATTCGCTACTGGAAAAGTCAGAAAGATAAACTTACAGCCGCGGTAAAAAGAACTCAATCTTTTCGTGCCGAAACATCCATTTCTAAGACCCTCCCAATTTTTTGGCTATAATTCCATTGAAAAAAGGAAGTACGGTAATTGCCAGACAGAAATGGTGAAGTAAATTAGTTGATAATAGAACTAAACCTGACTGTTGTTGCATTATTATTATTATTATTATTATTATTATTATTATTATTATTATTATTATTATTATTATTATTATTATTATTATTATTATTATTATTATTATTATTATTATTATTATTATTATTATTATTATTATTATTATTATTATTATTATTATTATTATTATTATTATTATTATTATTATTATTATTATTATTATTAAACAATGGCAAATGCAGTAACATTTTAAAATATTTATTGGGTGTTTTACCAACAATGATTATACAAACAAGGATTAAACATGAAATTCCAATTAATAAGGCTATGCAAAAATTAAAAATAACAATTATTAACACTTTTCGCTATTTAATCTCCGTTGATGTGTGTTATCCTAAATGTTTTGAAGGAGCGCTGCACAAGTCAGATTGCATGTCTGATAGGTTGCAAGCTATTAAGCTTGCTTTCGTCACTGAATGCAGTGAGGAAAATTCTTTCATGGAGTAAATGAGTGCTTCATGAAACAATTATTGTATTGCATAAAAGCGTGTGGGTTGATTAACAACAGTGTGTAAGCAGAATATGCTGCGGTGAATATTACGTAAATTCCAGTTTCAGAGATTAAAAAAAAAGGCCATTCGCTTGTGAATTGAACTTAAATGTGATCACTGTTTCCTAAAAGAGCATCTCTGTATTTTATTGTAACCCGCATCAAAAGAGAAAGATGTTTTAATAAAACATAAATTGCCTTATGTGTTTTAACCAGGTTATCCTATTAGTCTCTGACGCTTGGGAAAAAATGCCCATGCTGTATCTTAGGCAGTTGAACTAACAAACTTCTTACATTGTAAGCGAGTACATTTTCTTGACCTTCGTGTTAGTTGAGATAAATATTTTTATAAATTATCTTATTTTCTTATAGGTACAAAGGGAATATGGGAATACAGTAGACTTTGAGTGATAGTTAACTTTTAAATCTTTGAGATTCTCTTCTCTTTGGATGGCTAAGATGAAAAGAAAAAAAAGGGGGGGGGGAAAGAATCATCTTCCTTTTGACGAAAGTTTCTTTTCCAAAACTCACACAAATAACAAGGAATATCTCTGATATGGTTCGCTCTACAAAAATTTTATTTGAACCTAAATTCTGTTTTAGCAAGATCTACATTTTTTGTATAGTAAGTTTTGGTCTATCTGTTACGGTTTACCAGTTATGCAAAGGTCATCCAGAGTAAACAGGACTACATAGCTATAGCCAGAAAATTCAAAATACACATTTAAATATCTCAAACATATGCCATTGTAATGAAAATCGTTAGAGCCATTTTCGAGAAAATCAATTTTCAAAAAATGTTCTATGTAGAGGGCAGTTTAGGCTGGAGGAATTTTCTTCAAGATCTTAGTGTCGCATCCTTGAAAAATATTAAACTTAAATACCATCTTTGGTTTTTAATCGACTTTTCATTTTTGAGTTATGCTGCCCACAGACTGACAGGCTGACACACACACACACACACACACACACACACACACACACACACACACATGCGCGCGTGAACCTTTTTATAGCAATGCTTTTTTTGGATTCAGGGGGCCTCAAAACATATTTTTGGTGAAATCGCGACATTGAATTATAGTAATTATAGTAAGTTGAGGAAGTATTGTATTCCAATACTTCCTCAACTTACTGTACGTAGTAGAGAAAGTAAAAAGCCAGAAGAGAATAACACACCCAGCTGAAGTCGTTAAGGTACGCAGTCATGTGATCTGTGATTGAAAACCCGGCAGGCTAAGGTTTTTTCCAGGGGTTCCCTGGTGCTCATAACTGACAAGTGCCGGGTATTGAAGTTTTCCTTTCAAATTTCCTTTCTCACTTACCATTTAATTTCTGGTAACACCTTCCCCGCCTGGGGTCGTGCGAAAAAAAGCGGGCGTTGTGTTAAAAAACACACACACGCACGCACTTGCTTCGTTATGAAGGATGTACAATTTACAAAGACCATAATAAATTACAATTGCTGTTTCTCGTAGTTCATTCTCATTCTTTTCGGCCAGGGCGAGAAGGAGGGGGAAGTGGTTAGATTACCCTGATCTTCCCACTACATCACGTGGTGGTCACGTGCCAGGCGTGAGCAGTTGAAATGTCAGCGTTGCAATATCGCCCTTATTATGAAACTTTGTTTACAGCGTCTATTTTGTTGAAACTTGCTTCGACGTGATTGTAAATAAGAAACCTGAATGTATAGGCCGGAGAACATATCAGGGACATGCATTAATTTGCAAATATGAACAAAAAATGAAATAGTATGATAGTTATACCATGAAATTAATGTAGCTATGACCATGGTCATCCTTTGAAATGTATTGTCGTCTTGTAGCTGGATTACCAGGGACTGGTGTTTTCCATTGTATCTTCTAAGGAACATTTGTTTTCTAATTCTTCAACATGATGTATGTAGTTAGGCCAATTGTTCTTGTTTTCAATGTCCTTTATAGTATTTTGTATAAAAACGAGCCTTTACCAGTTACTGTGGAGCCATCTTCTATGTCGGTATATTCATTACATTCACTCTTTTAACCCAACTGAACTTTAATCTTCAACTGTTACGCGAGTCACGTGCGTATTGCGAAGAAAGTAATCAAGCGTCAACTTGCGATTCCCGTTTGGGTCATGACACAACCATTGCTCATCTCTGTCCTAGATGTTTGTGTCGTCAGGAAAATAATACTATAAACTCGTTCTTTCCGGTAAAATGGAATAAAAATAGCTAGAAATTGTAAAAGTATTTTTGGGAGATAGACTCATGGGCTTTCCGGTTTGTTGACATTGCAGGGAAATGAATTATCCCGTATTCACGTCTACCAACTTAACTCACCCTCCTGTAATACTTTTAATGCCTAGGCCGCTAACATTTGCGCACCCTTAAATTAAACAATATTTTGATTAATACAGGTATAAAGTATAATCAAACCTACTTGATTTTTAGCACCTCAGTAATTGTCCTCTTATTTATATTGCACACGCTATAATTCAAAAGAGTAAAGCACTGGAATCAGTCCAACTTTCACTGTAATGACGATCAAAGATATTACACAGAGAGTCACTGAGTCTTAATGCACGTTCCGCGAGATAAACAGAGCAGGCTGTGCTCAAATCAATAATTACCCATAGTAATCATGGCGGCTAAGTTGAACGAATGTGTTGGAAATATGAATGTTATGTATCAAGGTCGGTATTTCACAATTCATTCATACGCCACATTAAATTACCTTCCAAATTGTATGCAATACACGTGTGTTAAGTGTTTCACTGATCCTAGGAAACTTAACAGACTCGATTGTGTCTCGTCTTTTCAAACTTTTCCTCCGTCCAGTAAACATCACTTACCATCCTTATATAGCAATCTTTGATGCATTCATATCGATTTGGATACACAAAGTGTTTCCATGCAATAAAATTTCGATCCGATCCCACTGCTGCGATCTTAATCCGCTTTTTCACGCAGTATTCGTTCTGGAATGAGGACTCAAGTCGATTTATATCTATTCCCCATGGAAGCGTAGTAATTATATTAGTTAAACAATTAATCCGTCCGGAATAAATTAGTTCATAACACTACTTTTGTTTTACCTATTTGCATGTTTGAACGTATCTCCTTATTGGCTTATGCACAAAAAAAGTTGCTGAGTTAAAATAAAACCTATTAAACAGGTTCCTGCAGTAGTAATGACTCCCTGGTTTGTATAGAGTAGTACCCGTTGTGATACTGTTACATAAGAAGCCAGCTGAATAATTGATTAAATTGCAGTATGAATAGTTGCCAGAGCTTAAAACCTTTAGTGTTTTCCTTCCCGTGACGTAAGTACGTGGATTCAGCACTAAAACCTTGTCGGTTCGTTAATTAACTTGGCGTGTACTTACACTGAGATTTCGGCGTGCATACGCCTCATTTTCGAAAAAGTTCCCTGATTTTAGCTTCACGCGTCTGTATAAAGGATTATGCCTTCCCGATTTGATAGGTTACTATTAGTCGGCTGGCACACGCCGTGAAGAAATTTTGAATTCGGTGTGAATATTTTCGAATCTATTGTGTGAGCCTTATTAATTTTTGGTATGAGATTGGGATTTCTCCGAAATATATCGTGGAGATTCTCTGGCTCGCTCTTTTTCCTTGCGACAGGTAGCTAAGAATGGAACAAAGATGATTTTCCCTCCTGTCTTTGAACAATAGGCTTGCGGCTGGATGGTGTCATAAAGCTTGTTCTCGGCCCTAGAACTCGCACCTTTTAACTTACAAAACTTTTACTTCTGGGCAATTTCTCAACGTTACTTAATGTAAGCTTAATACAAAATACTCTAGTGACGTCAATTCTTAATCTATGCCTTAACTAAATATTTACCTATTACCTATCTAAAACTGTCTAAATTACCGTAACACTACTTGTTTACATTAATCACAAGTATTTATATATTTTATATTTGTTGTCAGCCTTGTTTTGGACTAAATTACGGGAAATTTCTGTCTCAGATCTCTTTCTCCATTCGTTAGAAAGCCAGACGCGTTGTGAAATACCGTCACTTGTTTTTTTTTTCCTATTGTTTGGACAAACCATCGAACGATCCGCGTGTTGTGAAGTCCATATCAGTGTCTTTTTTTTCTGAATAAGAGAAATATTATGTTAGTAAGCATTCATCCCCAATTGTGTGAGGTTCATGGGAAACAATGAGTGACAATCCCCGGCCACACACAGCTTAAACTCAACATCTGATCGCATCATTTGGTTGGGAACACTTCGACCATCCTCCCGATTTGGCACCAAGGGATTTTCACCTGTTTCTTGATTCTGCAGAAAATCCTTAGTGGAAAACATTTGAGCCACGATGATTTTAAAAGAGAATTGCAGACTTGGCTTTTATCATAGGCGACATCATTCTTTGACAAAGGCTTACAAAAACTGGTTTTTACAATAATTAAGGGTAAAAGTAGTGAAAGGTGTAAGGCTGTGAATGGTAATAAAGAATTTGGAAAGTAATATTTTGTTTTTTAAAAGAATTATGGGTACCTACTTTAAAATACGCTCTTACTATAATAGAACAGCTAAAGGACAGAAATACATCTCATCGAATGAGATATTTTATGCAATAAACAAAAATACACGTGCAAATTATTTTCTATATGATAAAGGTACAAAAAATACCAAGGAATCTTCCCAAATTTAATTAGAAATTTTAGTTAACATCTTCATATCAAAATTGGCAAGAACCTTAAAAAAAACGGCCGAAGTTACCCTGTTCTACGGTAGTAAAACCGAACACCGTTTTAACTATTGCGTGACACTGTAATACTTTTCTGTTGTCACGTTTATATTAGAATGAGAAAATAAACCGGAATTGGCTTTCCATGTCACTTTGCCCTTATGTACACGCAGTCGTTTTGTAACAAATGTTTGTTCCTTGCACAAGCACTGCTAAAGTTGCATCGTGGAGTTGCTCAGGATAAAATGTTTGTATCTCAGTGCAAATATTTAACATTTCTAACTTTCCAAAGGGCGCCACGGTTTGTTTGCTAGTATGAAGGCTACAGGCTAACCCGTAGCCCCCCGAAGTGTTTGCTTTAAAACATATTTCGTAAGTTCATCAAAAATACAGTTTTTGGTTTCGCTTCGTTAGTATTTTATTTTGTGCTATAAATATTAAAGGTAGGACAAAACGTCAGCATCTTTTCTAAAACTAGGAAAACCTGCATTCGCTTATCTCAGCTGAATAGCACTGTAGTTGCAACTTTTGTTCCTTTCCTTCCTTCTGCGGAACTTAAACTCATTTAAGCAGTTGGGTTATGTCGGTAGGTGAATGAATGAAATGGCTGACCTGAAATGAAACCGCCATCTGTAGAGCTTAGAAGTTATTCGACATTTATTTGCTTTATTCATTTAGTTTTTCCCCGGTTAGGTCATGTCGGACGATGTATGAAATAGGTGAACTGATTCAAATCAGACTGGGATCACAGAGCTTAGTTATTTGACAATCGTCTACTTTCTTTCCGCATTTCTTTCTTTCCTTCTCTCTTTCTTTTCTTTTCATTTCCTTCCCTTTCCTTCTGTTTAATTTTTAAGTTTAATCTTTTTCTCGTTTTTTGAGTTTATTATTTCTTTCTTCTTTCCTTTTTAGCTTAAAACTGTCACGGTAAATTAATGAAATAGTTGATCTCAAATGAGACCGGGGTCCAAAGATTTTAGATTATTCGATATTCTGCACTTTTTATTGTATTTAAAGCTCTCTAAGTCGATAGGTCATGTTGGACGGCGAATGAATGAAACGGACGACCTCAAAATATGAGACCGGTCCATAGTTATTCAATATTAGGGAAAATCTCTGATAGCTCACCGCAACTAAATTTGGAACTTGAAACCTCTCGAATATGAGGTACGCACGCTGCTCCAGGTCACAGAGGTAGGTAGCGCTAATTAAGGTCTCTTTTATTCCCTATCTCTCCCTCTCCCTCTCTCTCCCTCTCCCTCTCTCTCCCTCTCTCTCCCTCTCTCTCCCTCTCCCTTTCTCTCTCTCTCTCACACACTCTCACTTCTTCTTACTCTTTCTTTCCTTTTCCCTACGACATATATTTTAATATTTTATGTACTTAATGTTTTAATAATAAGTGAAAGTTGCACTCAAATAAGCATGTATTTTTTGTCTATCGTTTTCCTGTATGAGTTCACCCAGTGTGCATGTCCTTTTTTCGCATTTTTTGTAGTGGTAGAGTTCACACTTTTGTTTACACGATTTGCACACACACACACACACACACACACACACACACACACACACACACACACACACACACACACACACACACACACACACACACACACACACACACACACACACACACACACACACACACACACACACACACACACACACACACACACACACACACACACACACACACACACACACACACACACACACACACACACACACACACACACACACACACACACACACACACACACACACACACACACACACACACACACACACACACACACACACACACACACACACACACACACACACACACACACACACACACACACACACACACACACACACACACACACACACACACACACACACACACACACACACACACACACACACACACACACACACACACACACACACACACACACACACACACACACACACACACACACACACACACACACACACACACACACACACACACACACACACACACACACACACACACACACACACACACACACACACACACACACACACACACACACACACACACACACACACACACACACACACACACACACACACACACACACACACACACACACACACACACACACACACACACACACACACACACACACACACACACACACACACACACACACACACACACACACACACACACACACACACACACACACACACACACACACACACACACACACACACACACACACACACACACACACACACACACACACACACACACACACACACACACACACACACACACACACACACACACACACACACACACACACACACACACACACACACACACACACACACACACACACACACACACACACACACACACACACACACACACACACACACACACACACACACACACACACACACACACACACACACACACACACACACACACACACACACACACACACACACACACACACACACACACACACACACACACACACACACACACACACACACACACACACACACACACACACACACACACACACACACACACACACACACACACACACACACACACACACACACACACACACACACACACACACACACACACACACACACACACACACACACACACACACACACACACACACACACACACACACACACACACACACACACACACACACACACACACACACACACACACACACACACACACACACACACACACACACACACACACACACACACACACACACACACACACACACACACACACACACACACACACACACACACACACACACACACACACACACACACACACACACACACACACACACACACACACACACACACACACACACACACACACACACACACACACACACACACACACACACACACACACACACACACACACACACACACACACACACACACACACACACACACACACACACTGATCGTTCACTTGGTGGAATTTCTGAGTTGTACACAGTAGATGGTGGAATCCGTCAATTGCTAGACGTACTATGGCGTGTCTCTGTGGTTGGTTGTTCTCCATCCATTGTCTGTTTATCATGGCATCCGTTCCGAAGAATTAATGTTTTTCCACACAATAGTCGTGTGTAGGATCGGATTGTGATCTCCTTATGGTTTACAAGTAAAAATGCGAGTTGGAGGATTTAGTGTCGCGTCGGCATATTGGCCATGATAGCTTAGTGGTTAGACCAGCCGGACGCTAATCGGTAGATCTGTGGTTCAGATCCCGGTTTTTACCCCAACGCAACAGCCCATGAAGGGTCAAGGTGCCACCCGGTCGCTGCGTCCCCCACCTCTACCCACTACAGGCGTCATTGGTCAGCGCCCCGAGCCCTCCCGGCCAGTTACGCGGCCTTCACGACCTGGGATCGCTACTTCATTTCCTTTTATGTGTTTCTTTGTAACCTGGAAGTATGTTCCCCGTGCCACTTTTATTTGCCCCACCTTGTATTATTGTGCCTGGCAAAGTCATCGACACTAACGAATTTGCTAAGTCGTAAGAACTGAGGCGTCGTTGAGGAACTTCGATTCATTTCAGTAAAACTGCTTGTGGTTTCTGTCTTTGACTTTTTTCCTTCGTAAGATAAAAATCCGTTTATACTACAATTTTGATATTTAGATTTTACTATAGTAGAGAAAGTATTGTTTTCCACCCAAAAATTCGATATCGAGATTTCACCACAAATAATTTGTGATATTTCCTGAATTCAAACAGAACATTTTTAGAAAAAAGGTCTCTGTATGTAAGGAGCATAACTCAAAAACAAAAAAATGTGTTAAATACCAAACTTGCAAGGATGTGACAAGATTTTCAAGAAAATCTCCCCACTTCAGCTATCTTTTACATATATTTTTAAAAAAAAATGTATCAAGTTTGCTTTAACGATTTTGATTAAAATGCCATATGTTTAAGACATGTTCATGAAAAATGAAATGTATATCTTGAATTTTTTGGATGACTTTTGTAACACTGGTAAATCGTAAGAGATAGACAAAAACTTGCTTCAGAAAACAACGTAGATCTCGTCGAATCACACAATTTATGCCAAATATATTTGTAGTGAACCATTTCCGAGATATTCCTTTTTATTTGTTTGAATTTTGCAATAGTTGCACTTTTCTCAAATGCGAAATCGTTATTGGTTTCTTTGTCCTGCACATGTAAAGAAAATAGAATTTAAAAGCCATCACATAGCTCAATAAACGATATATTTTATTATGTGGAACGTAATCTGTCGGTATCTGTCTCTCTCACGCACGTATAAGCATGTATGCAAATGTTTGCAGTTATTTAATTATCGATATGCATATGTATAACATTATCGTTATGATTGCCTTATATGAACACAAATTATTACATAAGTAATGCAGCTTACTTTCATAATGTTAGCCTTAGTGGGTTGCTTCTGGTGGAGAAATAAAAATCAGAGCTGATTTAATTGCATTTATTAGGCAGGTTAATGTTCGAATATCTACTTTCACCGAATTACGCTACCGGAGATAATCCCAAGTTCCCAGAACATTACATTAGTCTTGGTGCAGCTGTCGTAACTACTCGTAAACTCTATCGACAGTAACAGTGAATTGGTTTCTCAATGGAGATACAGGCTTCTTTACTTAAAGACAGTGGTACATCTTTAATCCCCAGCTCTGACATTTACGAGCCTTAATTAACGTGAAATTCGATAAATTTGTTATTGCGTTAAACACGAAATTGTACAGCTACTTTTATTTTGTTTTTCTTTCTTTAATTTCTTTCTTGGAAGTAAGTACAAGTTAGGTTAACCGCAGCCAGTGAGATGGCTCCGTGGTAACGTGAGAGGCTCCCATTAGGGAGGGCCGTGTTCGATTTCCATCGACCCCTGACTTTGGCCTTGGGTTTCTCGTGGTTTTCCTTGATCGATAGGCGAATGTTGGGTTGGTTTATCATCTACCACGATTTCATTTTGATCATTTCCCTTTCATTCCATTTCCTTCTTATCTTACAGGGGTGTTTCTAGGTTGTGAGGCGTATGGTGTCGCCGGACAGATGGTGCGTAAAGGAAACTGTACTTACAGTGGACACTAGAGGGCTGCTTGGTCTACAGACCGTTCTCAACTGCCATCTAGGCAGTTCCAGCTGGAATTGTTAAGCACTCCCGCGCGTCTCTGCAGTCTGGCTACCTGTGTCCTGTAACCTCCTGTGGTTCATTGACTTTATCCATTCTATATTGGCGATAGTGTTGCTTCTGTAGTAAAATATAGCTATAGGTTAATCGCAGGCTTCATTTATAAGTACTGGAATACAGAATAGTAACAAATTGCTATGCTTCGGGAACATTCGCAACTGCCAAAGTAATTCAAATTGATTTTTTATTTATTAACGCTCTTTAGCTGCTGTAGTTCTCAGCGTCCTATTCTATATTGGGCGTGAAAGACCGCTTAATTTTGCTCAGAGGCCTCTTTATAGACTTGAAGTTCTTTTACGTCCCATAGATGTACAACACTGCACCAACGGCTTTACTTCCCTTCCGAAGGAAGCCATGCTAAGGATTTTTACTACTTTCTTCTTCTTTTATTCCCTTAATGCCTTCTCAAGCGTTGGGGTCCCTTAGTCAACCAGTTCTATCCTCGTTCATCCTCCCATTTCCACCATTGTCTTCCCATAATTTCGTCCAATTCTTTCGATCCACTGGAGTCTTCTTCGCTCATTTCTTCCTTCTAGTGCATTTCAAAGACCTGCTTTGCCTTCCTTTCCTCACTCATTCTTATTACATGTCAGTGCCATTTGAGCTGACGTTCCTTTACCATTCTCACATTGTTTTCGTTTGCCCAACCTCTTCTGTCCTCCTCTCATTCCGTATTCTATCCCTTCTGTAGTGCCAAACTCTCCACTCCATGTAGTATTATTGACCTAAGGATTTTTACGCTCGGAATAAGCCCATCGCCCTCCGCCGGTTTTCAATACGCGATCTCCAGAACCAGAAGCTAGCATACTTCTGAAGTAATTGCATAGACACAAGAGTCTATTGAATGTTACACCCATTCTCACACGATACGCAGTCATAGTCTATAAAAAACTATAGTCCAACAGCTCTTTGGAGACACGTGTTAGATAATAACGTGAAATCTGGATTCTTTTCATTCCTTTGTCATAAAGCCAAACACAAGTTTCAATAATGCAAGGCTTAAAAATTTACAAGTATCAAAGAAGGTCCGAAGTATTCAATATAGTATTGAGAGTATCGAGATATCACGCTATCCAAGCCCCAGCCCTAATTAAAATATTTTTAATGAGACTATAAGATCTTGAAAGTGAAACAGTTTTTAATTTAACTATAATAAAAGCGGCAAATATAAAAATGAAGCATTGTAAAGCTCAGAAAGAATGAGATAAATAAAGGGTAGCATTTGGTATTAACATTTTCACCGTTTAATTTTTCCTAAACCAAATAATGGGAAATATGGAAAAAGTGTAAACACAAGGAAATAATCAAATAAAACATTAAGAAAAACGCCGTTTTGCAGTATAGGCTGTGTTTGTTGGCAGTGTAGCAATTAATATCTTTGTCATTGAAGCATATCAATTAACGAATTTAACATTTTGTAGGTTCTCGACTTGTAGTAGGCCATAATTCAGTTATTTCTAGTATACTTAAACTCCATTTAGAGAAGGTAGGAAATATTGCTAGAACAATATTGGAAGGAATTAGAGAGTTAAAAGTAGAGACTTCATTCTCTGAGAGACTGCCTCTAGGCAAGTTCATCCTATGAAGCATTTTGTCAACTTTGACCTTTTATATAAGTATGCTTTATTTCAGATACGTTTCAAGGAAGTGTTTATTAGTTTTAAATGAGGACGAAACTGCAGGAAACAAAGTTGTAATTGAACACTTAGCGTTACTTATAAAATCGGTTTACAAAATGCTTGTTTTGAGTTCTGGTATTTAGTAAACGTTTTGGCTAAGCATCGTAATCTTTAGCAAACTCCCCCTTTAGATTTAAAACAAATTTCAACTTGTGGCAATGTAAGGCATTGAGATAAAGGATGGGCTGGCAAAAAAGGCACTACAGTGTATCTGGGAACAAAACCCATTACAACCAGTTCAGCCAAGAAGCTCGTCATAAATGGCACATGCCAATCATGGAAAGAGGAAGCTTGGCAGTATGCAAAAGGAAAACAGTGGGGGGAAAAAATCAATGACTTATGGGTAAAAAGCAAAAACAAAGCAAGGACGGAAGCTGAGGCAACTGTTGGACTGAAAACTGGACATGATTGCTTAGCAGAACATCTATATAAAATACGAATATATCAGACGGAGGAGTCTGCAAGGAGCCTGGAACAAGAATGAACTCTGATCACCTTCAGCATTGCACGAAGACAAAGAAACCAATAAAAGCTAGTCCTTTTAACAGTTGATTCATTTGTGAGTTTGTTATAAGACCATATTATTGATTATTATATTTATTATATTTGTACATAGCAATTAGTTTGTAATGAGGTGTCAGTTATGTTGTGGATTAAAGTCCAATAAGATAGCAATAAGATTTAACTGCCACTCAATATAATGACCGCGTTCATATCCGCTACCAATCTTTTGCTTTCATTATTCCATGTGGCGTACGGTTTTCCATGCTACATATTTCAATTACGAATAACTTTCAATTATGAATAACTGTTCAGGTCTCAGAAAAGTATGCGTTTTAGTTCAATGCTTATTTCTTCTTTTAATATCAACTCCTAAAGTATTGGATACCTTTTAACACCCGGTATATATGAGTGTGCTGCGAATATAAGAAACTAATGAAGAATATTCGACAGTGGAATGAATAAAGAAGCTATCAAATATTAATTGGGCCGCTTTCAAAGGTAACACTTTTTAATGTTTCATTTATATCTCGCCTTTAACACCGAAGGTTATATCGCCGAATTTTAACCTTTTGCAACAGTTGCTCAACAACAATGGTGTTCACTCGCTTAACAATGGCTTTGAACTTTGGGTTTCTATTTCTTTGATTTGCAAAGGTAATTATTTTGATTAAGAAGTGTGTCATTCCTTTTTCTGTATAATGTGCTGCATTTATTGCTGCTGTGAACAGAAAGGTCTTATTCATAAATTACGAACTTGATCTGTTTTATGTAAAAGAGATTAAATCAAGGAGAACCAAAATAGGATTGGGATAATCTTATATATTATTGAGTCATATCATTTTAAAACTATTGTTCCTTTATTCTAGAAAAAAGATAGTAAGCTGGTTTACGTAATGATAGAGATACAGATTCTTGGGAAACATGTTATTTCTAACACAAGATTGTATCTTTGCAATGTTTTGTCTGCAGCACTAACCGACCTTAAGTGTTTCTTAATTGAGTGCTGATAGACTATCATTAAGATTCTGGAAACAATAGGAGATAGATGACAGGAGATATCAGGAATGATGAAAACATTGTGGTATCACTGCCCTCAAGAATTTCTCTTTGTTACCTCCGCATTTGTAAGTAGGTGTAATATTTATACGGGAATAAAAGAGTCCTGAAATTATGTGAAACAATATCGTATTTTGCAACTGCCATGCTGTGACAACATTATTCGCAATTGGCCGATGTGGGCACTTATATGATGATGTAAAGGTATCATCATCATCATCATCACCATCATCATTATTTACTGCTGCTTTACTTGTGCTGCTCCAAGCATCTCAATATTGCAACCAAAAATGTGATAAACTTATTTTTTTCGTTTTTATTTTTTTCATTACCTAAATGGAAAATTCGTTATTTTTGACTTTATCAAAAATGGCAGTAATAGTTTTGGTTAAAATGTGTTACGTTTAACATGTCTTTACAAGAAAAATAAAATGCTATGTTAAATGTGATAAATTAATTTTCATTCCTCTTTATCTTTAAGCCCCAGTCCGGGCCAAACCCGACAAACGTTTTTCGGTTTAATCCTGAACCCGGCCCAAGGGCTTGGTCTATGCAGACCTCTATGGTACGCATTTGATATTCTGCAAGACAAAACATTTTTCGAACGGGAGTAATTACTATAAAAGGAGGACATAATTTTGTTCATTATATGGGTGCGTAAAAATACATTTCGTATCGCAGTTAAAATTAATGTATTCCAATTATTGTTCCTAGAAACCTTTTAAAGTGTTTTTGTAAATAATTCTGGTATTTATTTTAAATTTAACACCATTTTGCGTGTTAGCGGACTACATTTTCATTCGCTCCTGCTGGCATGGAAGTTGTGCGGTTCGATCAACCAAAGAAGAGTCATCAAACATGTGCTGTTGTTTACATTGCCTCCTAAAGTAACGCCGGCGAAGATATAGCACTAATGTAATAGATGGTCATTCATGTTATTAATACGTCTGCCGACTGCATATGTTCTGATTTAGATATCGAAGTTCAATATGCGGTCAGCCTTATTGTTACTGGGAGGAAAAATGCTGTAGGTTGTATACGCACACTCATCAAAATTTACCTATATTGTTTATACGCATACTGGATTATCAAATTATCACAGTCAAGTTTAACGACAAAAAATGATAAAAAGAATACCTAGTTATACGGAATGTCGAATTACCAAGAGTGGAGTTATCGGGATTATTGTGTAGTATAGTTTTACTCTATTACACTATTGTATTCTATGGCTTACCTTATTGCTGTACCTTTGACTTTTAGGTTATATCACAAATCAAAATAGGTTCTAAAATTACAAAAATAGATGAACAAAAAATACATTTTATTTCCCATTACAGATTAGCCGCAACATTTTACAATGTCTTTATTGTACATATCCATAATCAGAATCATAGTAAACAATTAACACTTTTCTAACATTTCTGTAAACCGAGAATGAGCGTTCTACGTCAACAGATGTCACCAGAGCATATTTAAATGTTGGTATTAGACACAAGGAAACAGCACTTTCATCCGTTCAGGTATTTTGCCAGACAGGATGTCAGTCACTGTGCGGAGAACTGTTAATCCTGGGTTTTTTAAAGCACTGCTTTGAGTTTTTCAGAAACTTTTTCACCAACATAACCAGGAAATAAGTTTATTTTTTCTGTTATCTCTTCTATCAATCCTAGTTGCATGTAGACCGGTTTGCCTGAAGATTCCAGAACATTAATAATAGGGACTAGAAATAATTTGATGAATGCAATATCGTGGACAAATTGTTGGGTCCTGCAGAAGCTGTGATAGCTGTCAAGACACGACTGGCATACTTATTAACAAATGAAGACATTGAACAATGTAAAATTAGGTAAAAATAGGTTCTAACTGAAATGAAGTGTGTTTAGGTTATATGGACCACCAATTATTTCCATAATTAGTATATACACAACTTTTATTTTCTATATATCATGAAGAACAAAATGGGTTTCTACCTAAAATCCGAGGTCTACTTATTATTTTCTCTACTACGTATTAAAGTGAGTCCTGGCTGTGTCATAATACTTTAAAGAATTTTTTTTTTTTTCAAAAGAGTTTGAAATTTCAGCAGTTATGAAGATTTAAATAACGTTTTTAAGGCAACCATAAAATACAACTATTCTTGTAATCACATAATATGCGAAAAACAACTAAAAATGTTGGAGATAAATCCAGGAATAGACTTTTCATTGAATAATTAGTATAAGCTCTTGGTTGAACGGCATAACAATGAAGTGAAAAAGAACATAGCTTTACTTTCTCATTTTGTACGGGCTGTACGTTTTCTGGGAAAACAGGCATTTGCTTTTCATGGTCACAATGAGAACCAAAGATGTTTAAAAAGAGGCAATTACGTTGAATATTTAAATAAATTAGCAATATATGACGCTTCTCTGAAAGTGCGCTTGAAAAAATCGACTGTTTTTCGTGCATAGGGGTCCATAGAGAGGGGTCCATAGAGTCTATAGTTGCCCAACATTCGTCTTCTCTTCTCAGTATATATAAAAACTGGTTACATTCGCATGATTTTCTCTATTGTTCCATACTCACCTGATATTCAGAATAACTTAATTTCAAATATTAGTGCCATCATGACATAAGGAATTAAGAAAGAATTTTCTGATGCCGTCTTTGTTTCATTAATACTATATTTTTAGTTGAAACTCTTGAAATTAATAGCAATGAACAACTGTGTACCATTTGTTACTATTGAATAGAGGTTTATTTGATTTACAGATGTAAGTTCTGACAGAAAAAAAAGACATTCTCTTTTGAATCATGCTGTTGGGTCACATACCCGAGTCTGATAATCACGCTACGCCACTGGTAGAGAAAGTCATGTGAGTGCAACACATTAGATTTTTACTCTTACGCTCATGTTTTTAGACTTTGCCGAAGATAGGTAACGATTTTAGTAAATAAAAGTTCTGCGTCCCGGGCATCGAACCTGGGAACATTGGTGTTGAGCCGGAACGCTGACCATTCGACCAAGGAGGCAGTCCAAGAGACTTTGGAATCCCAGCTTCTCTCTCCTCTTATCCGCCTTGATTTCATAATAGAGTTTGTTTATATTACAGGTTTATTGAAAGTTATTGGTTTAATCTGAGCTTAATTTCGTCTCACAGGAACAGGTTTAGGTTAATATAAGTTGCCTTGACCTTTCCCCCCACTTTTTTTTCTTATCCGATCTGCCAATGCTCTGAAAACCATCTGTGATTTTTCACTCGTGGTTTCTGTCATCATTCCTAAGCACTGGTAGCATTTGTTGGGAAGTTAAATATAGTTCTCTTCCATACTCCGGAAATGCCCAAAGTGTTTTATCTTAAAGCACTTTCTTCAATTCTGTCCTCATTGGTTCCAGCTGTATGCAATGTTAATATGTAAGGAGACAAGAGTGCGTGAGTAGACTTTGAGAAGGAGAGAAGCCGCGACACAGACAGCGGGGTGCGTGCTTTGTGTTAGATGAGGTCACAAGATGGGAGCAGAAGCGAGCCAAAAACAATGATCGAACACAACTTTCCCTACCGACTAGAGTGTGATTAGGTCATCCTTATCGTGTTTCCGCTCATGTGCAGCCAGGAATGCTCACCACGACTGCTAATGCCCCAATTTTCACTTTCGCTTGCCCAGAACTGCGCAAATGATGGGCTCTGTTTTTTTTAAATACTTTGTAACTCAATCTGCATCTATGCAGTAGGGCCGTCGACGAGTAACTCGCCTATACATATTTCTGAGTTTAGAGAGACGTTTTGGGAGTCTAAACGACTGATATGAGTCGTCGCCGAGAGAAGCAGAGTACTACGGTCACACCACTGAGAATGTTCGACGCAGCTTCGAACGAAACGAAACGCCTGGAAGATTTTCCACTAGACAGCGGCCCCTAGCCCGGATAATCATTTTGCATTTTGTGACACCGGCCGTGAAAGCTTACGCAATTTGATGAGCAACAGTTTGTTGCCTTCTGTAAATGCTTAGATCTCCAGGTTATTTAAAGAAAAAAACTAATACCGAGGCAGATTAATCTGAACACTTTCCCCTCCCCCCCCCCCAAAAAAATCTATTCGTTTCCATTTTGAAAAAAAAATGTAGCAAAGAGATTAACGAACAGAAAAGCTTTTATCATATTATTAGTATTCTAACCTCTTTAATATTGCTCTGAATTTTAGATGTGTTAAATAATGATTTTAAGTACAGACATTTTTAAACAGGTTCTTATCTGACGAAAAAAGTACCATCTTTTTTACTTGACTTGCCCATTAACACATCAGTTTTGACGATTTTCTACGAGTTTATTTCTCTTTCTGCGACATTTGCCGGTAATATATAAAAATGTTTTACTGGGTATGTATACATTGCGATCTACGTATATAAAATTGAACAGTTCTGAAGAGCTTTAAGGTTCCTCTGAAAAGGAATAAATATTAGAATTGAATTTTGTTCATTCAGTGTTTCTGGGAAATCGATTGTTTTCAACGTTTAAAGTCCTTTAGTTGGGTAGGACATATCGAAAGATTGATGAATGAAATGGGTGAAGTCATCCTCAAATGATAGGGGTCCATAGAGTCTATAGTTGCCCAACATTCGTCTTCTCTTCTCAGTATATATAAAAACTGGTTACATTCGCATGATTTTCTCTATTGTTCCATACATTTTTGTATATACTTCTCGTTGAAAGAGAAACGTCCATTACACATATGTCGTAGGTAGGTATAAGAAGTAGACTAAAGTGATAGTCATATTTTTAAAAATGAAATTCCATGCGCTTTGTGTGACCACGAGAAAAAGGGAATAACCACTTAACACTTGAAAATATATCTAAGTGCTGAAAGATTGAAACTAATACGAGGGAAAATTGTAAAGCAATGCCTCTTATTAAAATGCCAAATGTTTAAGATGGTTTTATGACAAGTGAAATTATTATTTTGAGTTCTCTGGATAAAGCCCATGTAGTCCTCTTAACTCTTGATGGCTTCTGCATAACTGGTAAACCGTAAGAGATAGACGAAGTCTTACTATACGAAAAATTTAGATCTCGCTAAATCACATAAGTTATGTTCAAATGCATTACTTTTTGGAGTGAACCATTTCGGAGATATTCCTTGTTATTTGTGTGAGTTTTGCAATACTTATAATTTTCTCTATTGGCGTGTAAAGAGAACGGAATTTTAAAGCCTTCTTATAGTGACTAAAAAATTTGATTATCGCTCAAAGTCTACTGTATTCCCACATTTCCCTTGTACCTGCAAGGAAATAAGCAATAAGGTTATTTCTGCAAATGTGTATCTCGACTGACATGAAGAAGATAAAGGAATAAGAGTTTGTAGAGTAGAGAAAGTCATGTGAGTTCAACACTACAGAATTTTGCATCTCTTACGATTTACAAATATAAAACTGCAATTCACAATAAAGAGATTATTCCCAGAAAATTCAAGATGAACATGTTATTCACACATCTTAAACATGTGGTATGTTAATCAAAACTGTTAGACCAATTATTTAAATAATAAGTAATAACGAAGTATTTTCCATTTTAAGGATAGTTCGAGTGAGGGATTCTTTTAATTTAATCTTTGGAAAACGAACTTGAATACCAGTTTGGCATTTAACCGTGTTTTCGTTTATAATTTATGCTGCTCACAAATACGCACACTTCCATGTAGAGTTTTCTTTTATAAAATTGCACCTTTGGTGCACCTATTTTCGGTGAAATTTTAGAATCGAATGTTTCGATGAAATGTAAAATTCTTAACTGTGGATAGGTAAAAGAGAAAGTAGATATGAGAATTTTCATTTAGTTAATTTGACTGCTAGAACTTCTTGAAGTGCAGAATACGTTTTGGAGTTACTGCAGGGGTCCACGTGCTCTTAGAAATAAATAAAACCCCTGTACAGCACACAAACATTTGCCCCGCTTTGAATCAAATTCTTAGGATAAAATCTGCATCACTTAAGGCGCAGCTGTGGAACGCAACATACCGTTTAGGGCATCTTCTCTTCCTCAGATCCTGGAGGAATTTCGTGCTGACAGCCTCAAGACTTCATTTTCATGTTTTCATTGTTCCTTTCAAGTGCATTCCACTGCTTCCTACTGGAAGAGCGCTCAGTTCACAAGAGGAACCTCACTGTGTTCAGAAACGAACTTACTCAACTGAAAACCAGGCGGCTCATTTCACAAAGGATTAGCGTTAATACCTTTAAAAGCGAAACGATTTAGATGACGTACTTTGAAGAGTAGCTCAGGAGTATTGCGTCATAGACATCATTAGCATTGTCGTTCATAATCGTCCTTTCACCCCCAGACTTCTTATAAACCAGCATTTCCTAAACCTGTTACTACAGCAGAAGACAAATATAAGTAAGTTTGACATACCTCAGCATGTTGCCGTTTGAACAAAGTGAATGACTTGTTGGATTGTATCATCTTTTGTTCGCGGAAGCAGATAAAAGCAGTAGGAACAGTTTTTCAAATGTTATGGCACGTATGTGATATGTTTCCAACTTGGTGAAAGCACTCATCTTTTTTCATTAGTGTGCATGTTTAGTGAGTTCAACGAGTGCATAGAAGCGTAACATGCATGACTGCTGAAGATGAGAAAATCGTATTACTTGTTTTTTTGTTTTAACAGCTTTCTGTGTGGAATTTGGTCATTATATTTATTTCTCCACCTCTTCCTCTCTCTCTCCCTCCCGCCCTCCCACCTCTCCCTCCCCCTCCCTCTCCCTCTCTCTCTCCCTCTCTCTCCTTGGTTTCATAAAATATACTAAGCTTTGTATTTAAAATGTTAATTATTAACGTCTAGCACATTTGGAATAGAATGAATACCACCATTTGAATGATTAATATCCAAGTGTTTTACACGACTTAACGCTTTAGTACTTTTCATTTCTTGTAATTTTAAAAACTTTAGCTATTTTAGAACTGCATTATCAATCCATATAAAAATTGCAGAGAGCTATACGCTACGTAAAAATAAAATGATGATCCTCTTTTCTTAGATTTTCTTGAACTGAAAATAAATCATAAAGTAAAAGCATTTAAAATTCTACATTTTTATCGTTGTCGTCGATGTTGTAACCTGCAGATAATATCGAGAGGCGAACGAAATGTACATGGCATGTATGTGATGCGCGCGCACACATACACACACATATCTATGTGTTTGTTATGTAACTTATGAATCAAACAGGGTTCATAGACACTTTGGTCATTTTTCTTCAAAGGATAAGGGGAAATACGAAAAATTCTTATTTAGGAAATATCCCATTCAAAATTAAACTACAGTCGTTCGAGGTTCTAAGGTACACAACCCATTCTACCTTAGAGGAGGGGTTTATTTCTTTCTCACAAACGTGTTATAGAAAATGTAGTGAGTAAAAATAACTTCGACTTGAAAATAATAAAAATCAATCTCACATAATACCTTAATTTCGAAGTTGCAGCATTTATCATTCTATTAATATTTGTAAGACATTTAAACATGACGTCAAAAGTATTAAAACCAAGAAAGGGATTTAAAAGTTTGTATTGTAGATTAAATTTTAAACTAAAACATATTATCATACAAATGTACTGAAAATAATCCGAATTTTCACTTTAATATCAGTGAAGCGGTTACAAAATAGGTTTTGTGGTGATAAAGAGCAGTTTCTGTCTTGCCGATAATTCCTCTCGTATTTTCTCTTGTCTAAAGAGGCGAAACCACAATGTATTTTTGTGAGTATAATTTCACAAATATTACTAATATTAACATTTAGTGGCAATTGAGTGTGTATTTGCATAGTTAATTTCATACACAGCAATGTATTTTCTTGCAGTTTAGTTTGTTTTTGTAGCTATGAACAGTTGAAGATCAATTAACATTAAGGATAACAAAACTATTTCGAAAAGTTTTTAGGAAGAGACGGTCATGAATGATTGATGTTCAACATTGATTTGCCAGCATCAAATGTGTGACAATGGAATAATAAAAACAAACAGAATAAAAGGAATGGAAGGACAAGAAGAAGAAAGAAGCAGAAGACCCGAGCAGTACAGCATACCATAGCTAAACCACAGGCCATGTCCGTAAAAACAAAAAAAAAAAAACAAAAAAATCATTTAACCTTTCAAACATTTCCGTTAGAAGGTTGTCATTCTGTTTTTATGAGGTACTAAATAACAGTCGAATTATACGGTATGCGTAGAATATGTTCGTAAGTACGCGGTTTCTTGTTTAAAAAATAGGAGTGTCGTAATGGAAAATAGGCAATGGAGGAACATGAATACGGTGCGTTCAAAATTGTCTTAAGTTACATTATGCAAATGTATAATGCTCTAACAGCTATATTCTGTATAAGTCACATCTCTAGTGAGGAAATAATAAAAGCTTTGCACTCATAAATGGACAAATTTAGTTTATGCAAACGTTATAAATAAAGAAGTTCTGTAAACACATACCTGCAATTATTATAACCTTTATTGGTAGATTGTTATAAAAATGAAAAATGTGTTTCACACTCACGATCTCTTATCTAACCAAGTTCATAAGTGAATTTTGTGTGGTTCAAAATAAGTCCATCCCTAGACAAACATTGGCTGTGTATCACGATAAAGAAGAATTTTTCTTTGTAGATTAAATAACTTAGTAAGTGGGTGAATATAACTGAATAATGTTGATAAACTTGTTTTACCGTGCAAAGTGTGTTGAATCACGGTGAAGTAATGATTAATGGCATCTATGATCTTGAATTCAGTGTCATTAATTGGAGTTCTCATATACCGGGTAATTAACTCTGTTAGGGCGTTTCTGTGTGTAAAACTTGTATTGCGGCTGCCTGTTTTCTAAGAAAGCAAATGTTGAGTACGGCGTATTCCGAGACTTCGCCCCCAGCTGAGCACTCATTTTATCAAAGCATTGACTGGCTCTTTGAAAGCTCAAGAAGACAATCAAATCAGTAGTTATTCTTCAAATGATTACCCTCCTCTTTGTATGACTTAAATCCCAAGGACTTAAAAACCAATGTCTGGGTCAGCACCCTGTCGGAGGAAGAAACAAACTTTGGATCATATAGCCGGGATGGGTGATGAACCGTATGTCGATTAATACGTGGGTTCGTTTCGAAATTTGACCTCCAAGGATAGTTGAATATTATCTCATGCGTTACTTTGCCTCTTTTATATCCTAGCATTATAAATTGATTTGGTCAATCTCTTCTCGAACACTAAAGTACATCATATGATGAAACGTAATAAAATGCTTCAGTTCCAAGTAGGGACAACGAGTTTGTTTTGTCAAGCTGTTTGGAAATAAAAATTTCTTCGTTACTTGAAGCAATTTTAAAACTCCAGCGTAAGTTGCTTTTGGTGTGAACTTGTGATAGCTGCAGAGTTTCGATCTTGTGTACTGGTTTGAGACTGTTTGTTCCATATATTAACTGAACAAGGATCATTCATCCTTGGCCAAGGAAGTGTGAAGTTTTTGTAGATTTTTGTACACTGGGCAGACTTTGCAACTAGCCAGTCATATACTGGTGGCGAGGTGATTTATGACTACTTTTTCTTATGAGTACATTCCTCACACTTAATGCATTAAATTACCTCTCTATTAGGTATGGGTGGTTCGATAAAAGCTCCATACAAGCGAGTTAACTCATATATCTAATTAATTATTCACATTAGGGTTAAGTTCTAGAAGAAATAAGGATCTTCGATGTTTACATAAAAGTGATTGTGTACAGGAAACATGCGTATACGTTCAAATCCTAATTCAATAAGTTCTTCTTTCACCATATCAATATCACATGAGAGACGCAAACCCTTACTCACAACTTGAAACGACCTATCGGTTTTCCTTTTATAGGTAGGAAATACATCAGAAAGTCCAAATATTTAATGAAGTATAAACCTGCAGTCATCTGTTTTTCACTTTCATTTCGTTGCTTCCTGTAGTACAATTGTTTAAAGGGGCCTGTATTCTTTTGTTTCCTACCTATAATGAGCTGATTAATGTTTACTAAGTTATTAATAAATATAGGAGAAGAAAATATTTTTTCTCGGCGTTAGTTGATGTTTTTATGAACTCTTTTGTGACAAGCAGTGAAAAATATTCCACCTTTGTTTTCTTGGCATCGCTTTGCATCTCTCGCAATAGTTGCATGGTGTATAAGTTTGTAAGTTGAGTAACACTAAAACAAAATAATTTAATTTATGGAACAAAGGTAGAACTTAAAAAAAATTAATGTCTTACCTTTGTGGCAATCCAACTGCTTTTAACAACGTAATGCGTAAGTATTAAAGAGCAATTTCACGAACTACTTTTATCACGGCCAGCTGAGATTCACTTCGCGATGTTATTGCGTAGAATAGTAATTCTCTAAATTACAGACATAGGTCATGGATTAATGTAGGCCATGGACAACTGCAAAAATTTACAAAACACCCAGCTGATCATTACATACCGGGTGGAAGTTACTGCTTCGGCCATACCTTAACCAGGATTCCATATAAGTCTAACAAATATGTCCAATACCTACAATTATTGTCAATAAAGAACAGTAATTATGTATTCGTGCTAACAAACTTACTGTTCGTGGTTTTAAACACACAAGCCGCGTGTTGCCAATGTTTGAGAGGTAAAATCGGAACTGAAAAACTCAATGCCATAGCTGGGAATTTTTAGTTCCGATTCTACCTCTCCTGGATATAGATTATTTATTGTTTCACTAACTCTCTCGCAAACATTGCATGAACAATGCTTTAATGAGTTTCTACCTGTGTCTATGATAATAGTCCCAATAACAAACAGCAGAATTGTTTTCAGGCGGAATTCTGCATATTTATTCTATCGCTCTGTTTATTCACTGACGTTTTTTGTTCTCGTCGTTAATATTGCATCTGTTGTAATGATGCTACAAAATGTTATCTTCCCTTACAGAGTAATTAATATAAGTAGAATCTATAACTACTAGTACATTCTTACGTGTATACAGTCCTGCCTAGTGTGTTGTTTGTTAACTTGGAATCTTATGAAAGGGGTCACAGGAAACCAATTAGCAATACTGTGTATGATGCCAGTTAATTCGAAAGCAGCTGTTTGCCACGAGAGAATATGAAATGATGAGACATGCAGGTAACGAGTGTCGTAACTGTCAGTCACGAAGAAGTTGATTGAGTTCATACTTGTACACTCTGCATCGACCCAAATATTTGGAAAAGAGAAAAAATCTGATGTGTTACGTTCAGAAATAGTTGCAGAAATAGCTTCCTCAGACTTTTGTTGAAGCTAAAAGAGGGAGAAAGAAAATAATCGATAGCCATATGTTTGAAAACTTTCACTATATTCTGGCTTTAAATTTCCATAACATTGCCAGAAATAACTAAGTAGCGACGTCACTTTAACATGCAACAAAATATTGAAACGTACGAATTAATAATAACGTATATCTTGGAAATGACTAATGCCAAAGGCTCTTTGAAATAAATGATATGCTTTAAAGAAATCTACGTTGCTGGTACGTTTTTATCTCTTATGGTTTATAAAACTATACAAAACTGCTTCAGAGTGAAGAGGACTTCACGGGCTATTTCCAGAAAGTTTATTAAACATATAGCCTTTTAACCACAATCGAGAGCCTCTTTTAGAAAATCGAACATTTTGAAAAATATTCTATATAAAGGGCAATTTCAAGTTGGAAATTTTCTTAAAAAGCTTCGTGCCGCATCTCTGTAAGCTGCTGAACCTAAATATTAAACTTAGTGTTTGTAGAACATTTCGTCTTTGGGTTATGGTGTTTTTTATGGTGTTCATAGACACATACACAGACACATATGCACGCGGACCTTTTTCTAGACTTCTGATATGTTATATTCACAATTTTCTCTACCTGTGATTCAACAAACTATTCTTAAAAAGGTTATTCTTCACTACTTCACGTTAATCGAGATATAAATTAAGTACCTAAAATAGGTTCTATCACAAATCAAAATAGGTTCTAAAATTGCAAAAATAGGTGAACAAAAAATGACTTTTTTTTTATTTCCCATTACAAATTAGCCAAAACATTTTGCTGTGTTTATTGTATATGTCCATAATTAGAGTCGCAGTAAACAACTAACACCTTTTCTAAGCTTTTCTTTGAGAAAACTGCATCGCTTGTCAGATAATACCATCTTGTAAGCGCTCCACATCAACTGATGTCACTAGAGCATATGCAAATGTTGGTATTAGACACAAGGGAACACGTCATGTGTTCAGGTGTTTTTCCAGACAAGATATCAGCAACTGTATGGAGAACAGTCAGTCCTGGGTTTGTTTGAACCACTGATTTCATTTTATTTAACCAGGAATCAAGTTGATTTTTTCTGTCACCTCTTCTACCAACCCCAGTTGCGTGTAGACCAGTTCATCTGAAGACTGTATAGAGCATTAATAGCGAGGACTAGAAGTACATAATGTGATTTGATGAATGCAATATCATGGACAGTTGTTGGGTCCTGCTGCTCACTGCATCCTCCCCCAGTTTCAAACAATGTTTCCTAATGTCCTCCATATTAAGTATTGTTCATTGTGATTGTTGTCAAGGCACGACTGGCATACAGACTTACACACCAAATGAAGAAACTGAAAAATGTAAAATTAGTTTAAAATACGTTCTAACATGAAATTAGGTATTTTTAGGTTGTATAGAACCACCATTTTGGAACATATATCTCCATTTGGTATATACACAACTTTTATGTTCTATATATAATGAGGAAATAAATAGGCTTTTACCTAAAATCCGAGGTCTAGTCATTGGATATCTTAAACATGGTATGTTAAAATCGTTACAGCCATTTTTTAGAAAATAAAAAATGTTTCGAGTAATTTACCGTGTGAGAGGAGGTTTTGTGTTGAAGGAGTTTCCTGAAAATGTTCATGTCGTATCCTCGGAACACGCTGATCAACTCTTCGCTTTGGAATTATGCTTTTTATAGACACACATGCGCGCGCACGTACACACACATACGTATGTGTGCAGAATGTTTTCTATTTTTTTTAATTTTTTTATTCAGGAGGTCTCAAAGTGTATTTACAGTGAAATCTCGATGTCGAATTTGTTTGCGTGGAATGTAATACCTGGTGAGTGATAAAGAAAGTAAAAGTACTTGTTTGGGTATGGTATGTAATCTACGCAAGTAGCATCGCAATAAATGCACGGCATGAGCTGTTTTACAAGTGTGTGGGCTCCACTCTTATCATTGTGCTTTTCTCAAGGACTCGGACAGCAAGTAGAACAGTCTTGTCCAACAGAGTTAAAACCTCTACACGATTGTTTTACACTTAAGGTGTAGACATTCTTCCCTAATAGGTCAGTGATTCCGCGCTATCTCCACAAATTAATGGAAGGAATACATTCATTATCTCCTCTTCTGTTTGTGTGGAAATGCCGAAGTATGTAGACTGCAGATTGTGAATGGGATGCACATGGTGTTGTCCTGCAGTAGGTCAGCAACAAGGCCAAATTGTGGCAAGTCCTCGGTGAGCAGTTCCTGATAAGACATGCAATATGTTTGCACAATACGTCTGGTCATTGCTCTGTGGTTCACCACTTTGTCGTTCTCAGCTTTTTTTCCGAGGTGACTCCAACCGACCTCCAGGTTCCTCCGGAAGCGTTTAGGCTTCTTATGTGATTACATCCGAGTAGAAAATAACGATAAATGTTTAGGTTCATCCTGCATAAAATGAAGTATAAGTGAATCAGTTTTAAGGCTTTTAGTTTCATTTAGTTTATAGGCAACAAAATGGCTAATTTTATTCTCCAATTAAGAGTTTAAACGAAAAAGCTCAAGTAGTGTGATTCTTGAATGGACAATTGTAATTTTTCATTACGAAATGTTATAAAACGTACCACAAAGAACAAAACACTTATCGCCTTATTTATAAAACGCGTTTTTTTAAGTGTAGTTCTGATTTATATGATGTGATTAGTAAGACGTTTTAAATTGGATTCAAATATCTTCTTTCTTATTCTGTTTACCTTCCTCATATGGATGACTTATACTCCTCGGGATTCACAAGTGAGCGCCTGGGGTCAGGTGAGTATGATAGCAGACAAACTCTGAATCACAGAGCGTAGCTTGATGTGAGAATGAGGAAGGAGATTATATGAAATGAGGACACAATGGACGAACGGCAAGGTGATGGAGTAGTTGGTGGAATGTATTTTCATTCACACTATTCTTTTTTAATGTCGATTTTCTCGTTCCTGTTCGATGGCCGCCATAGCTTTAACCTTTGTCTCCACGTCACTGATGAAAGTTCTTGTATACTCGTAAATGCCGTAATTGTCATTCGTTTAACGACATAGGCAAATATTCTTCACTCCGCCTCATAAGGGTGAGATAATTTCACATGGGGTCAATTATTTTAAAAACGTGTCACTATTTCCCGCTTTTGAAACCTTCTTTATTTTTTAACGAGGAAGAAAAGCGAATTACCGTTAAAAAATATAAGAACTTGACAGTATAAAAAATAAGAATAAAGAATTAGAATATCTCGGAAAAGTTTAATGGCATAAAATACTTGCTGGATATAAATTTGTTTTAACGAGGTACCTATACTTGTTTACGTTTTTGTGTGGTACCCAAGTTCTTGTGTATAGAGAAGTTATGCAACTTTCATTAGAAGGAACAAAACTTAATAGGTTGCTCGCTGAAAATTTATTTGTGTAGGAAATATCTTAAACATACGCCATTTTAACCAAAACCATTAGACATTTTAAGAAAACTAAAAATAACGAAAAAATATCCAAGAATGGAATAGTTGTTTTTTCCCAAGTATTTTTGCGTCCTTAGAAGACGAACTTCTAATACCAAGTTTCTTATTTTTCGTCTTTTAGTTAAGGGACCCTGGGACTGAAAATGACCGAAAAATTATCAAATTGACTATTTTTAGGTTCATGCTTATAAATGTTCCCCAAACGTTCAGTCAGCGATTGGCAGTGAACTTTTTTAGATTCCGCCATTTTTAAAGGTCTAGTGCAGGCTTTAAATGCCACGTGCGCTACATTTAAACGCCCCTAACATTTTCTGCAGTATTTGAACAAAATATGGGCCAAAGGGGCTCAAAACCAACCAAACTCAACGGAAAGAAGTGGTCAAGCTATAAATCAGAGGAGAGAGGCTACTAGACAAAATAAGGAAGGTGTGCTATATACAGCAGGGCAATTTTAGGCCAAACAGATGATCTCACTGATGATCATGATGCATGTGTGTAGAAAAATTGGTTTTTCTCGACTCTACATTTTTAATACACTATTTTCTCCATGCGCATTAAATGTTGTGCTACCCTCCTAGTATTTTTCCAGCATATGCTTCATTTATGTGACTTAAACTTCAATCTTTGATTTCAAATCGAAAAATTACTTTAGCTTTAAAAATTAAATATCAGAAAAATATAAATTTTCAATGTCCATCAAAGCAAACAAATTAATTACTATAAAATTAATTATTTTTACTTGCTACCAAATATAAATATACGGCATAGGCTGCTCTAGAAAGGAAATTTATATAAGAAATAATATTACTACTCATATTGAACCTATTCAATTAAATAAACCAATTGCGTCTAATAAATTTAATGAAGGAGGTGCCACTATATTACGTGATGAAAATAAAAATCATCAGAGCACTTGATTGATAGTGTTTGTTGGGCAGTTAAGAGTTTATAAAATAATAAGTGCTGTGATATTTTAGCTTTTACTTTCTCTACTGGTAAGTAGAGGAAGTAATGTATTCCACCCAAAAATTCGATGTCAAGATTTCACCGGAAATATATGTTGTAAGACCCCCTGAATCAAAAAAAAAAAAAAGCATTTTTAGAAAAAGGTCCGTATGTATGTGAGTCTATCAGTCTGTAGACAGCATAACTCACAAATGAAAAGTTGGTATTTAAGTTTAATGTCTTTCAAGGATGCGAGACGAAGATTTTGAAGAAAATAGCCCCACCATAAACTACCCTTTACATGGAAAATTTTGGAAAATTTTGATTTTCTTGAAACTGGCTCTAAAGATTTTGATTAAAATGCCGTATGTTTAAGATCTTTGTATGACAAATGAAATGCATATTTTGAATTTTCAGGCTATAGCCTATGTAGTCCTGTTTACTCTGGATGACTTTTGAATAACTCGTAAACCGTAAGAGATAGACAAAATCTTACTGTACAAAAAATGTAGATCTTGCTAAAACACACAATTTATGTATAAATACATTTTTGTAGAGTGAACCATTTCGGAGATATTTCTCGTTATTTGTGTCAGTTTCGGAAAACTTAGAACACCCTTATGTGCGCAAAGTATTAGTTTCATACCTATAAGAATATAGAAAATTCAAATTTCAGACCTAGGGTGCCTTAAGCTGTTCACAGAGAGATAGACAAACACATGAATGCGCCTTTTCCTGATACTTCTCTTTTTGTTTTCAAGGACTCTCCAAACGTGTACTTGTGGTGAAATATAGGATGGAATAAAGTATCTCCACTGATTAGTATAAGTACCTAAGCATTAGGGAAAGTAAAAATAAGGGAATTGCATATAGTGTAAAATTGATGCACTTTTTTTACAAGGAACAATGCGTTATATGCTTTGGAATTGCTGCTTCACGTGATCTCATCCTCACGTTTGGCCATTGTAATGTAAACAATGTTGAGCATCTTGGGTTGTGGTTACAGGGGAGTTGAAAAGAGGTAAGTGAAACAAAGCTTATGTGGAACGTACCTGTTGCATGTTGCAGGGGCAGAGGTGGCACTGTCACGCAGGATTACGGCCTTCCTCCCGCCCTTCGCCCCATCGTCTTCCAGCCACGTCACGAATCCAGACTGTATACGAGACAGCCAGCTCTTCCTTAGGGAACTGGATAACCTCTCCCTCTGGGCACTCAAGAGTAAGTACCTCCATCTGTCTGCACTTTGGACTCTAATAGACGAAAACTATGTGATTTATTTTTGCTATAAAAAGTAGGCATCATTTTTTTACACATTTCGTAAATAAAAATACGTTCTACAACAATCAAAAGCTATTTATTTGTTCCGGATTAAAACTAAATAGTTGAAATAAGATCATGTCTTAACCTTTTGTAGATATGCAAAGGGCACATTAAGACCTAGAGTATTTGAACAGTTCTTTGTTGTGTTCATATTATACTGGCCTTTAACAATAAAATTTAAATATTTTTACTTCAGTATTGTTGTAGTGTTTTGTAAATCAAAATCCATGCAACTGCAGTCAAATGTAACCCCTTCGGTATCCAAGCGTGTCATCACACTGCTTATTTTGCATGGGCCCTCCCCATCCTTCACACATTTGACTGCAGTCGCTGGGGCTCGGCTTTCACTGGATGGCCAGGCCATTGCGTATCGCTTTGACAGGCATGGCTACTTGAGTAATTTACATTAAGGTCCCTGTGAAAGTCAGGTAAAAACGGGCTTAGGAATTAGGAGTAAGAGCGACATATGTAGCAAAAACTTCGCGCATTTAAGGATTAATGTTCGTATCTACATATTTTTGATGCGCATTCACAGTACCTGTATTTTGTATACAAGCAGGGCGGCTCGCGCTAAAGGACATAAGGGCACATACCCTCTCGGATTTTGAACTATAAATACCGTTAAATAATGCCTCCATAAATTGTCAAAAAATAGTGTATTATACATAAACCACGAGGTACAAATGTATGAGAGGGAAATTTGTTTCGATCCCGTGATATATACTCTTTTTTTCGACGACCGGAGTTAAATTATCGCATTTCTTATTGAATTTCTCTGGAACTATTTGCTTAAGGTGCTTTAGAATCATTGAAAAGATCTAAGGGCTATTGAATATGCATTTACTTCCTCCGCAATGAAAAGGATACGCGTTGCAACGTTGTTGTTTATATTGATTTCATTGTTTAAATTGTAAATTTAAATACAAAATGTATAATTTTTAAGAACCAAAAAGTATAATGTATGCTGCTAGTGACGGAGATAGTGGTTTGTTACCCAAAAATTCAAAGAATATACGAAGGAGCATACACTCGGTTTAAAGAATGATGTGCATTGAAGAGTGTAAAAATACTGTATCACAAAATGTGTTGTTGATTTATTTCAGTATATTTCAGCATATAGGAAGAAAAACTTAATACCGGCAATTAAAATTACTTTACAGTGTATTTTCGAGAAAAATGAAAGTGACCTTTATCGGCTCGACTGCTTTTGTAATGCAGCGTCATAAATTAATGTTTGTGGATTTTATGCACGGTGTTTTTATAAGTTATGCTCCACCAACAAAAGCATACAACACTGCATACAAGCTCCTTTTTGTTTATTTTTTTCTAGTCGTCATTTCCCGCCATGTTAACGCCCATCCTTTGCCAGAGATCATCATTGCATCATATTTAAATTTATCAAATGTGTATCCAGTAAAGCGCTGGAACAAATGAAAAAAATCTCTAGACGTGGTAATAAACATATATTTTAAAAATGGCAGTATTAAATCATTGCGTTGATTTTTAGATCTGCTAAACACATGCTGAAAATTTAACGTGGTGCCCAAAGGATAGAAGGAAGTAATGGTAGTAATGATTTTCAAAGGAGAGAACAGAAGTAATTGTGAAAACTATATTGGAAATAGCACACAAAATTAGTGTTAAAATAATTATCCAGGGTCAGCATAACACACGACGCAGCCTCTTCTTCCGGATAGTTCACTTGCATTAGACCTCTTGAATTCCTTGCAGTTACTGCACTCACTACACTTCATCACAGCCGTCACTAACTCACTCGGAGAACAGCGCTTGTCGTTGCACCGGAAACGCACTGGCTAATTCACTCACTCACTCACCCACTCACTCACTCGCTCGCTTCACGAGAACTCCATAGCACGTGCGAGAGCTTTTACTTAGAAGATTTCTACAGGGCTCCGGAACGTTCGAGAAAGCAAAACTTGTAGAAGATTCTGCTTAGCACTTGCGTTTTCACTGGGCGAGCGCACTACTTACCTGTTTACCGTTCAGGCTGCCGATAACATAGCGGCGTCCACAATGTACTCGGCAGCCGCAAATTTATACGAAACCTTCAACATACTGTCGAAAACTATCATACTTGTATATGTAAGGTATTTTTAATCACTGTTTAACTTTATACTTATTTCATTAGTCACAAAAATAAAGCACCTGATTGTCATTGTGTAAGGTCATCTGAGCTTCCTTTGGTTATATTAATTTTTATCCTGAACTGAACGGGGTCCAGTAGTGGAGAGTGGAACGTGGTCAGAGGAACCAGAACGAGTGATCAGCTCAAAGCCTGTGTGAGGGCGAGGAAGAGGATAATATGAAATGATGGCGAAAGATAATAGGAAAGGTGATGATGGAGCCATTGGTGGAATGATGGCGGGAGAACCCGGAGAAACCCCGCCCCTGCGCCGGTGTGTCCATCACACATCCCACATGCAGACGCCCGGGATCGAACCCGGGTCGCTTTAGTGAGAATCAAACGGCCTAACCGCTCGGCCACGATAAATCCGATCGACTCCTGGATAATTATATAGATTCCCTTATGTCAATATCGACATATAACCATGTGAAAGCTATGTTTTCCAAACACACACAATAAATTTTCTGAACAGGGAAGTGTGCAATCCCATGCTTTATTACAAAATCTCTCACGCAGCGAAGGCATTGTCCTGTTCGCGCTGATGGTATACTTACATAACCTCACCAACGTCAAGACATCTGCTTGCCAAGTTCAACATGCTGTGATTAAGGATCACAGTGAAGTCACGCGGAAATCAAAGGATTGGTGTTGAAATAACCAAGAATGCCTGAGTTGGGCTGCATTTCATGTATGGCAGGCCTCCAGCACTGTTTCCAAATGTTACAGGTGTTTCATTGTTGGGATTCTCATTCGTTATATATGTGGACTCCAACACATTGATTTGCTTGGGATTGCATCTTTGCAGTTGGTTAGTATTTATCTCGTGGGTTATTTACCACATTCAAACAAGATAAATGGCCGTTTTAATGATAGGTACCACTTAGAACTTAACCTTTTGTGTATTGCTTTCGTCACACCAATAAATTATACTTTAACTCTTTATAAATTTCTTAGTAATTATTAATGGAGATTTAATGTACTTATATGAATATGTAATATATTAATATGGGTCACCTAGAACCGTAAAAGCTGAATTTTCAAAAGTTTCTATGTATTAAAATGTTTACTCATATTTCTGTAAGTCAGGTTTAATTTGTTCGTAGTAGAATTTTTTCCCTTGAGTGTTTGCTAAATATATGGATATATTGTCACAAACGAAAAGTCCAGTTACCTTTTACGTCACATTATTTGTCTTCTCAAACTGAATCACAAAAACATAGTTCTCTATTTTATAGTTAACCAATTTATTATATATATTTATTACTCGTTCTGACCGTGCAACCCATAGCTGTTTAGTTCTACCCTAACCTTGACACAAATACTGTTCATACGCAAACAATTCCAACGCGATGATTAACTACATTTGACAATATACTTGCTCAGACTCTCAACACTCACTCGTCCAACACACACGTAAGAACTTGCTTCGTGCGACCCGCTTATATAGCCGAGAATCAGATATTTGCCGATTTCTCTGCAAATACACGTTTTTCTCGATTCTCGTTTTAGAATCCCACAATCGAAGGCTTCTGGAACCATCTAGAATCGGCTTTTGTTCTAGTCTGACTATTGTTGTCCTTGTTTACTAGCCTTTACGCTGCCTAGCAACGTAGTTTTTTTTTTTTTTTTTTTTTTTTTTTTTTTTTTTTTTTTTTTCAATTAACATTGTGTCATATCGGACGAATGAATGAAATGAAATGGGTGTGTTGATGCTCAAATGAGCCTAAGGTCCATGGAGCTTTAACTTACCCGACATTCGTCTTCTCAGGGTAGGGAAAACCTCGGAAAATAGCAACGTAGTACTGTGAGGTAGCTTGACTTGAGCGTCCTCTGAGGCATGCGATAGCCGTCACACACAAAAAAAAAAAAAAAAAAAAAAAAAAAAAAACATTTTTCTCAAGTTGTAATTGTTGTTATTATTACTATATTATCATCATTAATTTTATTATTGCCATTATTATTAAACAAGTGTTAGGGATAATTTCCGAAATTAATACACTGGTGATAATGCTATTTAGCACCGTTCCAGAAAAGTCAGGATAATCTACGTAGGTATGCTGAAATCTCAACCTTGACCATACTGAAATCTCTTAAAGGGAAAAAAGTGAGAGAGATTTACATTCCATAATTTAAAATACTTAGGGACTTAAATTCAAAATCCATTTTGCCGTTTTATATTATAAATACCTATATTAATGTAATTTAAGTTAAACATCAAGAATAAAAATGTTTTTAGTTTTGAATCTTGAGATTTTTGGAAATTATATTTTTCAGCACATTTACTTTTTCAAAATGTTCGACACGATAGTTTTCGTTCAATTCCTCTGAAATTTGTCATGTAGATTCCCAAAGCAAAACTGCTAAATCTATCATATAAAGTATCTTTTTTTCTTTTGAACTTAGGCCAGTAAAACAAAATTGCATGACATATTTGTACTTTGTAATCAGGTAAATGACAGATTTTCTTTTTTAAAAAAGATTGTTTTTAAAACTGCAACGTATGGAGCATTTGCCAATGTAGAATAGTAAAATTCAGGTTTACAATTTAATAACTCCGAAGCTAAAAAATATATCACAGTTAAATTTAAAGCAGTCTAATGGTCGTATAAGAAGACTAAAAATAAAGTTTCAACTGAATTGGCCGAAAACTTTAGAAAATCATATTTTCAGTGTAGCAGCCCCTTATCAGATTTTATATTAACAAATTGTTTACAGCTTTGAATATTGGAGAGGGAATGCAATCCTCTGAGGTTGACCAGAAGGTTGGTAACACTGTGCACTTTCACCAGCAAACAAAAGAAGGGTGTGGAATCTTGGCCAATCCTAGTTAGGTCACCAGCACAATTAGCAACGGCTGAAATAATAAATAATGTTACAGCAGGACATATTTTCATTTAAACACTTTTTGCCATTGAGTACGTACATAGTGGTTCTTACCTTTCAGCCTTCGAGAATATGTAACAGTCCTAAATCCTGAAGTGAAATAGGTTCTTCTGCTCGACCGAAGGTGGCTCTCCACTTTCAAAAGTGTCTCTGAGTTGTCGTTTGGTGTTAACTATTGCGTTTAAGCTCAATAGCATTCTTTATACATGCAGACAGACATCTGTGTTATTTTCATTTCATGGTAGGTGCTTTTGTCTGCTCATAGCAGTGGTTTTCTGTTCCTTGCCTTCGGAAAGAAGCAACGTTACCCGTAACACCAGTTATCCAATAGGACTGGAGGTAACTTCAACGTAAGTCGAAAACTCAGTTTTCACGAAAGTTACGATCTGTTCCCTCACTCAGGTCTTCAAGTTCTAGGTCACATTTAGTTAGAATAACATGCCTGTGTTATTCATCTGCCTGCCTGCCTGCCTGTCTGTCTGTCTGTCTGTCTGTCTGTCTAGACATGTATCTATATAATCTATCGACCCATCTATCTAGACATGTGTGTGTGTGTGTGTGTGTGTGTGTGTGTGTCTGGACATTTCCCCAGACATCCCTCTAGACATCTATATTTATATAATAAATGTGAATAATGAAAAGATAAGCCGGGATCCAGTGGTAATAACTTATGTATACGTTTTACTATATTCACTGCGGACTTCCAGGCATTCTTACGTCATGAAATCGGTCCCGCTAATGATTGCTCACCCAATAACTCAAATATGAGCATTTTAAGCAAAATCATTAGTGCCATTTTTGGGGAAATCAAAGTTCAGCATCGTACACTTATAGGTTAGCGTGGGGTAACGGGAGTTTCTTGAAAGTCTTTGTGTCGCGTCTTTTGAAGATTCTGAGCTTACATACTAAATTTGATATTTATGAGAGCTTTCGTTTTTTAGTTTTGCTGTTCAAAGGCATTTACACCGGATCTTCTTCTAAATTTTTATATAGGGGGTCTCAAAACATGTATTTCTGGTGAAATCTCATCTAGGTTTTATGATGAATACAATACCTTATATCAGGTACGTGTTGGCGCCTTTGCTAGACGTGCGTCAGTCACTTGTTGTACAGAACCAGAACATATTGGGGCACGTTTCAGCAAAAGCAACTTTGATATACTCGTCTGCTCCCAGCTTAGGTTTGTTCTCACTCTGTTCGTAATCTAGGTTATGCAATCGACTGTTGAAACTTGTTCTTGAAAGTAAATCTTCACGTGTAAAACAGGCAGCTGTCTCTAGGGCAAGGTCGGTTGAATATTGTACACGGTTCACAAGTTCCAAACATTTGCTCACAGGTAACAAAGCAGTTCGCTGTGATTGCAAATAGCAATATCTGTTCGCCTTACAGATTCCCATTGTGAATTTTATAAAATACATAAATATTGACGTTCATGTAATATTTTAATACAGAAATAGGGTTTAATGCATAATTTGTATACCAAATTCCATGCGTATTTTTATTTCCTCTACTGCTTATAAGCAGAGAAGATATTGTTCTTCGAGCTTTCGGCCATTCACTTCGTAACCATCATCAGGAAATGAATAGTTGATAAATAAATGGCCATTTCAAACTTATGACTTTCTTTGGGAACTGCATAAGAAGCAAAAGGCCATCTCAAAATATGGTCTTCTTTGAAGTATTTCTGCCCAAGCTGCGCCCAGTCATAGGCCATTGCTTCTATTAAAATTATTTGGCTCCAGTTTAATTTCCATTGCCTCTGGTTACCCAGCTTTAGTAATCATGGCCGTGAAAATTTCAAATCTTAGAATATGAAGGTATTGTAATCCATCCAAAAATTTGATATCGAGAGCTCACCATAAATGTTTTGGGACCCCGAATCTAAAAAAAATATATAAATATTTTTAGTTACCATTATCAGTATTTATGTAAACATTCTCAATGTAGATAACATTGATTTGTAATTTTTAGCTATGAGATACTCTACATAAGAGTTACAACTTATTTTCACAAATGTATACAAGGTGTGTAGTTCCATGTACGTCCTAGATTAGGTTAGCTCTGTTACTGGCCTGGACGACTCGCGCGATAGCTTGAGCGACCTTCATTCTTTTTACCTGCTAAACATATAGTTATCAGTGCAAGACTGTGAGCAGGTTGCGTTCAGTTCACCAGCCCTGCATACCTGTAGTATAGGATCCACGGATTGACATGTTATAGGATAAAGCGAGGAAAAATTATGCACATATTTCGAAAAATGTTCAAAATCCTGGAATAGTGCATATATAAAAGTATAAATGCTTGTGAAGTGTTGCGTGTACTTCTCCCGTCTTCAAATAATAGCTCTTCTAAAAAATATGACAATTAAAAGGGAATTTTAAGCAATATTTAAACAGACTGCGTTTTGCCAACTGTCCTCCTAGGGTAGGTAAGATAACGCACTATGGGCAGGAGAGATGCCTCATGATTATAGTTTGGAATGGGTTTGTTAATTAATGACCAGTTTAGGTTATTGGCTCGGAAAGCGTTTATTACAATGTCAAGCCAATGGGAACAATTAGGAAATGAAAATAACAATTAATTGTTATAAGTATGCATGTCGCCACACAGCCCTTTGTGATTTCCTTTTGTTTCCAAAAAATAAAGATAAAATGTGAAGAATCAATTTTTGTCATGAGATGCAGTGGAACATGATAAAAGCCTGGTTACCGAAGTTCCTCAGGAAGAGGGTTAAGGACTGGTTTCATCGAATGCAAGAATGTGTTGATGTTAAAGGGGAATATTTTAAAAAATAACACAATTTACATTTTTAAGGGCGGTGACGTGGTCAAGCGGCCTATCACCAAGATGGTCCAAGTTCGATCCCAGGGATCTGCATGTGGTATTTGCGGTGGACGAAGCAGCGCCTGGGTGGGTTTCCTTCGGGTTCTCCGGTTTCCCCCGCCACTCAGTCCAGCAATTGCTCCGTCCTCACCTTTCCGTTCATCCATTTCGCTTACATTTCATATCGTCCCCTTCTTCACTCATCTATCTGGTGCCGGTTTGACCATCCGCTTCCAGGTCTTCACTCTGTCCGTTACGTAGGTGCGTCTGCTGAAGTACCTTAATTACCTGAAGTACCTCTGAATTGTATTTAAATAAATCGCTGTAGTTTTAGTCACGTCATTTTATTTGCAGTGTAATAACGTATGCGAATAGACAAAGCGCATACTGCTTCACAATCTGAAAACAAGTATCATAAATGCTACACACGAAAGGATGAAGTAAGTTACATAGAAGGCACCAGAACACTATTGAAAGTGCTGTTGATTATGTAAGAGTCACCCAAACCTTTGCCTCCTTGCTGCCATTTGCATTCGCTGCAAAGCCGGAAGTTGATGCTCATAGTGTGAGTAGAAAACAATAGCAACGCGGCTTCGCTCTGATTCTTCCAATGTGGTTGGTGCATCGTTGTCACGTAGTAACGTTAGTACGTTGGCAATCAATTCGGCTTAGATGCATAAAACTGCTCGTAAGAAGCACGTGGTGCATTCCAAACCGGTTTTCATTGACTCAGACAGAAAAAGAAAGTGAAGGTTAAAGGCGTGATACCACAGCCCTACAAACCTACAGAGGAGGTGGGATGAAGTGGAACACGTGTGGTCTTTTGGGTTTATGACCGCGCTTACGTCATCAATTTTGTAAGATAATTCCTCGATGTCCTTCTTCAGCAACACTTTCCGAACATTTGAGGTAACCCTAGGCTGAAATGTCGACATTTAGACATTTTGTTTTTGTCATGTTGTTCGCGTTCAGATAATTTAGTATAAATTAACATTTTTGTGGTGTTTAACACATGTTCTTACTACATACGGCCCCAGAGGTGATGAACCCAAGTACAATCTCGATTATCTGTTGTAATGGAGAGGGTAGAGTTAACGAAAATGACGGATAACTCCGGCCTGCGAAGATTTTATGGCACGGAATATTTTACATCATAATGATCAATTCGGATGCTTTGATTTCGAAATTTTTCAACAGTTTTCAGACTTTCAACAGTTCTGACTCTACACAAAATTGAAAGTTTGGCACACTAGTATTAACATGACTACATATTCGACTTAGAGCATGTTTGATTAAAACATGCAAACATGCTAAATGGTATAACGTTATATTGTACCACTGTCTATCTCTGTTCACACGTAATGTTGCACCTATCTCAAAAATCTGTCGCGTAATACATAAATAGGAACCTATGTTGGAATCCGCAGTCCAGTTTTAAACTTCTCAGCTGAAACCGTTTTGTGTTGTGAAAAGAATGGCAAGCTCAAGTGAGGGCTGTGTGAACCACCCAAACAATTTCTGTTATGTGATAAAGCAACAGAAAAAGAACGTTACCACATTTATCAAGAGTTTATATCTGGTCTATTTTAAAATGAAAATAGGAGTTAAAGAAAGAATTTTGCTCTTTATATTGTGTGTAAAAGTTGTGTAGAAAGTCCAAGGAAGTAGTACAACGGAAGTTCCTTCATCTACGGTGTTCCTATGGTATGGCATGAACAACAAAATCATATTGTCATTTTTCTCCGTATAACATATCTGGATTCAATAGGAAAAACAAGACAGGCATTATACGTATATCCAAACTTGCCATCAGCAATTAGATCTGTGCCTCATGAACCTGATGTTTTTGTTCCATCACTGTATTGCCAGAAAGTAGTAGAGTGTAGAAGATGAAATAAATTTATCCTCAGACTTGGAAGATAATCCAAATCCGTTGAGTCAGTCAAAATGAAATGATTTGGTACGTGATTTTGGGTCTTACCAAAGAAAAAGTGAGCTTTTAGTTTCAAGGCTGAAAGAAGACAATCTTTTATCATCTGGAACAACTTTCTATTGGTACAGACTTTGAGGAAAAAGAATTCAGCAAATATTATGTAAAAGAAGGAGAACTAGTGTATTGTTGTGATATCCCTAACTTGATAAGTCGTCTTGGAACAGCTTACGAAGCCAAATATTGGCGTCTGTTTAAAGATTCGAGTAAGAGAAGTCTGAAAGATGTTCTGCTGCACAACAGCTATGTTTGCTTCGGTCACAATAGGTGACTTTGCATCCCATAAAAAAGTACCAAAATTTGTATACTGTTAAGCTGGAAAAAGTTAAATATAATGAACACAAGTGGTTCGTGTGCTGAGATCTTATGGTGTGCGGTATTTTATTGGGCCAACAAGCAGGGTACACGAAATGTCCGTGTTTTTTGTGTGAATGGGACTCCAGAGCCAAAGAAAGGCACTGGAGTGAAACTAACTGGCCAAAAAGAAAAGATTTAGTGCCAGGGACAAAAAAATGTAATAAATTTCCCGCTGATTGACGCACACAAGGTTTTGCCACCCCCGTTGCAAATCTAATTAGGGATAATAAAGCAATTTGTTAAATATTTGGCCAAAGGTGGTTATTGTTTCCAATATCTCAATCAGAAACTTCCAATGTCTGAATAAAAAGTGAAAGAGGGCATTTTTAACTCATGAAGGACGTTCATTTTAGAAATACCATGAGACACATATAGGTTCAAGCTTGGGGCTCATTCTGTGAAGTTATAAACAAGTTTTTGGGCAATGTTAATGATGACCAATTAGAACACATTGTTAAAACCATGCTCAAAAATTTAAAAGCACTGTATCCAATATGAGATTAAAACGGCATTTTTGCATTCGTCAGGACCACAAACAAGTCAACTCAGCGTTCGTTTTCTGCAAAGTGGAGGAGAAAATAAAATCATAAGATATGTTAGAAATTTTCTAGTTCAGTGTACACTGTTGCATCTGTGGAAATGAGATTGCTTCTTTGTTTGAATGATTTCACCAATTTTAAATTGTGCTTAAAAACCAGAAACAAACTCTAATATTACATATTTCCTTTCTGCATGGCAAAAAACGGTATGTGGCACGAAAAAATGGAAAGCAGATTTGAATTCAACATACCAAAGTTATGTTTACAGAGCTAAAAAACCCCGTGCCGCAGAAAAAAGGTTTAAATTCGCAGGCCGGCATACTAATCCACCTTAATATAACAGACTTAATAAGCAGTTATAAAAAGTTGTGTGTGTGCACTCACATAATTTTCTCTACTCACTCTTGTACATACTGTTCTTAAAAGCGCTTATTCCACTATATACTTCTTATTAATAGAGATAAAAGTTTGCAGGTGTTTGATTACATATTTCCTTCTAGGTACAATGGAAATATGGAAACAGTAGGCTTTAAGTGACTATTCCACTCATGCCGGATTATCACTTCATGGTGCATATTATCACGCTTTGGTTATATCGCCTCTTCCTTGCGGTTCCACCAACCTAAACATTTTCTTAAGTTTCTGAACATCTGAAGTATCCATGTGCAGTAAAAACAATTAGTGGGTCACTCAAAAATGGCAGACAAAAGATTTGGCGCATATTCTAGGGGAGATATTGATATTTTAATTGAAGCGGCGAGGTCAAAAAATACGAAGAAGAGTAGGTCATGTGTATGGAATCAGTTTCAAATGTTTTGCTGTTCTCACAGCCTACTGGGTTAGTTGAAGTGCCAACTGCGAAAATAAAACTTAATCAAAAATAATATAATTATGAATATTATTGTAAGTTGTTTACTTTTAAATCATTAATACTAAATAGCATTAAATAAATGAATTATTAATTACTTCGTGGAGTACTCTAAAATACCACTTGAGGTTTTCATATTTGGGATAATTTATCTCGCGCTCGCAAAAATTTTGCCATATGAAACCCTCTCATGGTACTACTGTAGATAAATCTTTTAAGGGAAGCCGGTCCGACCTATTTCAGCAATGTTAAAATTGACAACTTTGTTGCCCCTTTTCTGAAAAACTACTGCTTCTAGGACTCTGATTTTTTTGCATGAAATAGATTTGGTACTTGACAATATTTTAATACAACGCCTTTTTGTATTTCACCTTTTTACTGACATAATTTTTTTCAACCAAAATATTGCAATATTTTAGTCACAGCTTTCTTAAAAATTACAAAAAACGCCCCTGTTAAGATTCTCAGATCTATGGTAGCAATAACTGGTAAAAGTTTCATGTCGTAACTTTTATAGTTTCTGGGAAGAGGTACATCGAGTCAGTAAAAATAAAACAAGGAAAACTTAGTCGAAAGAACATGTTACGTTTTTAGTGCCTTCCTGGTGCATATGATGGATTATCTGCATCCTCTTGCATTTCATCAGTTTCCTCTTCACACTCTTGCTCTTCCGTCTTGCAACTTCTCCATGTCTTGCACATCCTTCCTGCGCCATGTACTATCTCCCTATCAGTATGCTGCCTAGCCAACAGAGTGTCTGTATTATTTTTAAGGAAATAAAAAAATTGTCACTTGTTTAAATATTTTTTAGGGCTTTGAAATTCCATTCTTTCTCCATGTCCAGGAGATAAAAAAATGCAAAACGATTTATTTGTGCAAGTACAAGTATTGGAAAGTTCAAATAAATAGTAATACATCCGAAATGGTTCACTCCAATAAATATATTTTACATAAAGTATTTGTGTGTTTTAACGAGATCTACACTTTTATGTAATAAAATTCTATCTCTTACGGTTTACCATACAAAACTCATTCAGATTGAGGATTACTTCAGTTGACGTTCCCAGAAAATTCATGATATACCTACATCTCATTTTGCAAGAAAACATCCTAAACATAAGGTGTTTTCATCAAAATCATTGGAGCCATTTTTATATAATAAAAATTTTCGAACAATATTTCATTTAAAGGGTTATCTAGGGGGGATTTTCTTGAAAATCTTCGTGTCGAAACCTTGAAAGATGCTGAGCTTAAATATTAAGTTTGGTATTCAACTAACATTTCGTTTTTGAGATATGCTGTTCACACACAGACCTTCTTCTAAAAATGCTTTTTTGAATTCAGGACGGTCCCAGAACACACGTTTGCTGTGAAATCTCGATATCAAATTTTTGGGCAGAATGCGATACTTCACCTACTTGCTATACGTAGGAGTCACTAGTTGCTTTGCTGAGGTCTATTCTATAGTCCAAGATATTTGTTTTAGTGCCCTTCAGCTTCCACCTGACCATGTCACAGCAAACAATTACACTGTTGTTACTAATGTAATTTATGGTTGCATGGTAATGACTTCTCGATGCTCTGAGAGGGAATAACAAGTAGTAAAACTGTTTTTCTTGCGTATACCTTTGGCACTTGGTTAAGTAAACACTCTACTGACAGTTTTACAGGGTTTAATGGCGTAATAAAAAGTGCATAGTCATTGGCTTGTTAACACTTACATAAACTCTCAGAGCATTGAGCTCGCTGTTTTGAACTGTCATCTAGAACATGCTGTCAGCTGCACCACTAATATGAGTGAAAGTTCTACATGCTCATTTCTTGTATTAAAAACAAACACGTGCAATGTAAAGCTGAGAAAATAAGCAGGTAAATAGTGGTAATGGAAGTGAAAGGGTTTAAGCTACAGTCGCTTTTGCTACTCGGGGTAGAAGAATGCGACGAATTTTACAGCAGTTTTGCAAAAATACTATTTCTACCACAGAAACAAACGACGGAGGCTATAAACAAAACTTTTCAACAAGGAATAACAATCTGTCGCAGATACAAACGATGTCACTTTCCCTTCCAGTTGCTTGAGTTAATTTCTGATCTGATCTGCGTGGTTCATTCATTCTTGCCAAATGCACCCTCTGTCTGTGTGTGCTTTTAAGAAGTGATGGATACATTTGTTTTAAGGAAAAAAAGATAACCAAGTCCTAGTCCCAGTGGAACTAAAAATAAACATACAAAAGAAACAAAACCTGATACTAAAACAGGCATACCAAATAAACAGTTAGTTAAAAAGTGGAAAGTGCTATATAAGTTGAGAAAACTACAGTATTCTGGAGAAATTCCATTTGTGTGTAGTTTGTGGAAGAGCACGAAAAAGAGGAAAAAAAAAAAAAGTCGGTCTGGGTGACTCAGTTGGTTAGACGCTGGCCTACTGTTCCCAATGTCGTGGGTTCAAACCCGGCCCAGGCCGATGGTTTTTAAGTGTGCTTAAAAACGACAGCTCCATGTCAGTAGATTTACTGGCATGTAAAAGAACTCCTGCGGGGCAAAATTCCGGCACACCGGCAACCCTGATGTGATCCTGGCAATTGACAGCGTCGTTAAACAACAAAATAATTTTTTAACAAGCAGGAAAAAGAATGACGTGTGATCATCAGGTAACCTGTAGTATTTGCAATGACAACAAGCGCGAAAACTCAACAGTTAAAATACGTTTTAATATAGATAGCAGCGCAAATAAGTATAAAACCGTTCTTGATATCTAACCTTCATTAATAATGTAATTTATAGAATATTTTATACCAACAGAATTTTGCATAAAATTATCATATTTTGCATGAGTGTAAATTTTTATTTGTGCATTTTGCGACATTGTTTTGTTTTCTAGTTTAAACCCTGAAAGAAACCTTTGTTCAGCGGAAAGCGACAACAATGCACCTAAGCTGTGCACAGGCCGGAACATCCCTTTTCCTACGCTACGTAATTTTACCTGCTTTAAGGGACCAGAAAAAATTATCAATGAAGACGTTTTAAACAAAGTGGACGAAAAAAGAAACATCTTGTTCGCTGTACAGAAGAGAAAAGCCAACTGGTTAGGACACATCATGAGAAGAGGACTTCTGCTAGATGCCATTGAAACAGAATAAAAGAAACGAGAAGACTGGGTAGAAAAAAAGGTCTACGAGAAGAGAAGCTATGGAAAATTAAAATATGCAGCAGAAATAGAAAAAGTTGGGGTGTAGAATTTCACATGGAGTTTATAGACCAGCTTTAAGGCAGAAGCACCCTCTCCCCTCAATAAATAAATATAACATCAATAATTTACATAAAAGGCTAAATGGCATTAAGCAGTAGTTCCGAAGCACACGAGCGCTGCTGCAGTTTGTCTTTCTCCTATTAGTTGGTTTGCTACATGCGGTAGCCGGTGTTATAGAGATTCTCCTGTCTACGATACCTAAAGGAAGACTTTCTAAATATTTTTTTGCTTGCCTAGCTCAACACAATCAGGAGTTGGCATACGTAAACGGTTAGAGGGTGCATGACCAGAATTCGACCTCAATCAGACCCCTCTACTGCGTCATTGTTATATAATTCATAGTAGTGCATCGACAAGGTGTTTCAAAACAATCCTCCTCCAGCGTTCTCACCTTTCGTAAGTAAAAATGCACGCTGCATTTTATCCACATGAACATGTTTTCAAGCAAACAGTTTATGGTGAATGAGTCCTCATTCGGGAGGGAACAGTTGCACTTTATTTAGTGAATATTTTCAAGGTCATTTAACTGTCAGCTCAACATTTATAAAATAATAACCCCAATTTTTAAATACATTTAGTTTTATGAACCTATAAAAGGAAACAACTTTTGTCTGAAGTAGTTTTACTAGTCGGTCGTATTTTATAAAGTATTTAAGATGTTTTGAATAAAAAAAATATTAACTTTAATGCATTCAAAGACTAACAATTTAGTTTTTTTAATCTAACAAACTACAAACGCAGATTCAGATTAAATATAGACATATTTCTTTCCAAACATCTTAAATCCGTCTATATACAGACACATGCACTTACGTTTTCACCGCCTGACAAAATAACAAAGGGATAGTGAGTTCATGTAATATTCGTTTATCTCTCTGACGTCGATCGGAGTCATGCTTTGTCTTTCTTTTGCTTTGATTTTCTTGTTTTTTTCTTAGTTTTATGTATGTTAGCTACTGAGAATGTTATATTGATAGCGAAAGTTGCGATCGCAATTGCGGTTGGTTTGTATGAACATGTTTGAGGTGCTGATTAAAAAAAAAAAAATCTGATGTGTTGCACTCACATGACTTTCTCTACTCTCGTACTAACCATTCTTACAAACTCTTATTCCTATATCTTCTTCGTGTTGGCCCAAATGAGTTCGTTATCGACGGGCCGTTAAACCCTACACATTCACTCACTCCGTGTTAGTTGAAATAAACATTTGTACAAATTATCTTATTGCTTATTTCCTTGTAGGTGCAAAGGGAATATTAGAATACAGTAGACTTTGAGCGATAGTCAAAGTTTTAAAGCTTTGAGATTCCCTTGTCTTTGCACACTTAACATATAAAAAACTGAACTACGATGTTCTATTTCGCGAAAGTTTGAAGTTTTCTGAAACCACACACAACAAGGAATATCTCCGAAATGGTTCACTCTACAAGAAAATTTGTTCAGACTTAAATTGTGTACTTTAGCAAGATCTACATTTTTTGTACAGTACCATTTGGTCTATCTCTAACGGTTTACCAATTATGCAAAAGTCGTCCAGAGTAAATACGACTACAGGGGTTATAGCCAAAAAATTCAAGATATACATTTTATTTTTCATCAAAATATCTCAAACATATGACATTTTAATCAAAATCGTTAAAGCCATTTTCAAGAAAATAAAAATTTTCGAAAAATGTTCCATGTAAAGGGTAGTTTAGGTTGGGACTATTTTCTTCAAAATCTTCGTGTCGCATCCTTGAAAGACGTTAAACTTAAATACCAACTTTGGTTTTTAACTGACTTTTCAGTTTTGAGTTATGCTGTCCACAGACACACACACGGACGTTTTTCTAAAAATGCTTTTTATATATATATATATATATATTCAGGATGTCTCAAAACATATTTCCGGTGAAATCTCGACATCGAATTTTTGGGTGGAAGACAATACTTCCCCTACTTACCAGTAGAGAAAGTAAAAATGACTATCGTTGATTGCTACAAACAGAAACGGGCCTAGTACCTAAGCCGAAAGCTTGAGAATCTACAAATCAAACATGCCTAGAGCGTTCGGAATAGACTATGAACCTAAAACAAACTGCCTTCACCTTGAACGTACTATATGGGCAACTTAGACCCATCCAAGGCAAACATGTTGAATGTTTGCAGAAAGTAAAAGTGATTGCTATGCATTGATTACAAACAAATCTCACTATCCACTGTTTCTAAAGAGTTGCTTCATAACAGCTAAGTGTTCATAACACCTCTGCAAAACCTTCAGCAATTTCTTCACATTCTTCTTAAATCCATTAATAAAACTGCTAAAGAAAGAACTACAACCTACAGATATTAAAGTTCAGATCAATTCTGCGTATTTGTCTTCATATTGTTTTGAGTCTAGAATTTCGCTAATCCATATAAGCATCAACTATATCATTTTCACCTTCTGATTCTTTTTCTAACTTGCAATAACAAATGCTGTTGACCGAAGAATAGACGTGAGAGATTTTAAACAAGGGTGTATCAACTTTACGAGGACTTGTGTCAAATGAAATTCAGCAGTAACAGAGGGGAGGTTGGATTTACCTCCTTCCACTTTGTGCGGACTGTGCGACTCAGACTGCATTGTGTTATAGTGGCGGTTTGGATATATATATATATATATATATATATATATATATATATATATATATATATATATATATATATCTGTTGATTAGTGACTTCTTTGGTACTGCTGACGTTTAAGAAGTCTATGAATATTTGGCGATTAGAAGATCCACCAAGTGATCGTCGCGATACGGACTTATAGTATAGTTTAATGTGGAGAAACTTGTTCACAAATACATGTAGAGCTATACTCATCCTCATACACATTCTTGCAAATGCTTGTTTCTCCATCTACTACGTTTTAATTGACATAAACATTTTCAGAAATTATCTTATTGCTAATTTTTTGTAGGTGCAAGGGGAATATGGGAACACACTAGGCTTTAAGTGATAGTGAACTGTTTTAAGAGCTGGTTGTTATGCAATGCCTTTGAAACTCCGTTCTCTTTGCAAGGGCAAGAGATTAAAAGACGAATAGCATGTTCCTATTTGAGAAAAGTATAAGTATTGGCAAATTCAAACAAATAGTAAATAATATTTCGGAAATGGCTCACTCAAAATAAAAAAGAAATATTTTACATAAATTGTGTGTTTTAAAGAGGTCCACAGTTTTTATTTAGTAAGCTTTTGTCTGTCTCTTACTGTTTACCATTTATGCAAAAATCATCCAGAATGAAGACGTCTTCTGAGTACATTCCCAGAAAATTCAAGGACACACACAGGCGATTCTATGGCAAGTGTCCGCCACTGGATATTGACTGTCACAGGCACTAGCTAACGCACCCTCCGATTGAAGGTCGGAGGTAGGGAAGAAGCAGCTAATTACGTAAGCGCCTGCAAAGAGACAAGGTTTGACATCGCTGCACTAGATCTTTAATGAATGTGTGAAAAAGGAGGTCAGGGAAATAAGCGATCAAAAGGAATGTTGCATGACAGTTGCACACCAATTCTGGGAAACTATTAATGCTTGGGTCAAGCGTAAATTAGGAGGCAGTAGTGGGGCAAATCACCCCTGTTGTCACCGGTAGCTGGGTTTCTTAGTTCAAGTTCTGAGAGAGACTGAAGTTTATTTTCGTTAAGTTGCTTTCACGCCTGTTTTTATGGACTTTATGGAAAAGTAAGTCACTGTTGATCTATAATGGTTATCAATATATACAAAATTATACAAATCAGGGATACGTCATTCATTAATGTAAATAATGTCCAAAAATTTGACGGTTCTGCTGGAACAAAACAAAAATATATTATTAATAAAAATATTAAAATGGCTATACTAGAAAGATTGATTTCTAATACAGTTTAAAGAAATAAAAGGGGAGAAAAACATGAGGAATGCAAAGAGGCCACCTCCAAGCGGTGTTTCCTGGTAACAGCGTTATGTTGGCTGTCTCTTGATTAACAACAACAATAATAATATCAATTTCCTTACCCAGCAATCGAGAAAAATTATTAAATTCAGGGTGGCTGAGCCTCCTGGTTGAGTGTTGTCCTTGGGCAGGTAGCACGGTAAATGCCCAGTAACCAGTGTTTACCCAGGTATAAGGGTAGTTGAGTGCAAGTGTCATTAAGTGCAGGTGTCCCGAACTGGCGCTTCGCAAGGTTACGTATGCCAAAAGCACAGAGAAACATCAGCGGTGTTATAAAATGGACATAAGTGAAGAAAAGGTTCAATAAACGTGGCAACAGATTAGCAAGTAAGATGAACGATATTTTGAGAATATCAAAGCATAGTGTGGGGCACCCGATGAAGCCTACTTAGAGATGAAAAACCACACTTATCAGGGAAGAAGAGAGCTCGGGAACAGAATTCTTAAAAAATAGTGACAAAGCTTATTAAGTGGTTTTAAAATAGACCAACTAATCGGCAATAAATAATTCTGCCAGTCCAAAGCTTGGGAAAATATGATGGCGAATTAGGATGTAGTCGAGGCACTTTTCGAAAATATAAGGTCAAGGCTATCTTTATAATTAGGGACGCAATTTTTTGGTGGATAGCGATGACAGAAATATGTTAATACGCAATAAAAAGGTTGCAGAATCAATTCTTTGTCCGCTTAGTTACCGAAGTTTACTCTTGCGATTATACGCAAATTTTAATGCAACTCGCGAAATGAGCGTTTATTTACGATTTACCACGAAATTAATAATTTATTACGATATTTACTCGCAAAATGAACACTTATTTACGATTTAATATGAAATTAACATTTCATTGCGATGTTTCTGCGAAATTGACATTAAAGGATTTATTTCAGGAATAAAACAAGATCTGTTTCACCTTTTGCAACATAGAAAGACATATTCGAGGTCAAGTTCAAACTCCGTGTGGCTGGAAGAACTGCAACTATGTTTACAATAAATAGGAAATGTAGGTAAATGAGAGCGGCAGGGAAGATAGGTTAACAGATAACCAGTGGCATACGTGAGCGTTCAATGTATGCATGCTACAGCACCACCACTGGAGCAAAGTGCCGGAGACAACACCCCTCTCCCCTCTCTTGGTTTTCCCACACTCCGCAAACATACATAGCTTACTCGAACGATAAGTTCACGCGCATATTACAGGAGACTGCGATAGACAATAGGGGCACGAGTTTGCCAAAAATTGCGTGAGGTTAACGCTGAGTTTGTTTCATGTATTGATGCACTGTATGGCCAAGGCGCATGATTGTACATTTATATTAAAACCATCCTTTCTGGCAGCTATAATTCAATATCAGAGTGCTTTTAGTTCGACAGTATGGTTCACAGTTCTCATTGTTCAACTAATTTAGTAATGTTGTAGGCATTACGTAACAGTATTTTTTTATTGTTGAACACTATCTTCAATCTGAACGGATTACAATTCGAAGAAAATCTCACCACAACCGCTGCTCTTTTCTGTTTTTATGATTTAAACAGACTTTCGGACAAAGAATTCAAGCATGTATAAGAGGTATTTAATTTCCAAAACTTTAGGATGTTGTGCCAACTTCTTTATACATCATTAGTTTTGTGTTTAAAATAGCAAGCCCTGTTGTTTCTGAGAAAATAGTTCCACATTTCCAGCAGAAGTTCCGAAGTCAAGCATTTAAAAGCAAGTACCTAATTATCCCTTATAGATATCCATGAAAGCACGTGCCTAACCCTCCAACCAAGAAGACCAGTGTTGTGTTGAAGGCAAGAGGTCACCTCTTCTTCAGCCCAGTTTCGCTCCTGTCTCTTTCATCATTCTTCTCCATCCAAAGCCATTCTCCTCCAAGCTGCTGTGCCTACTCCGCAGTTCTCTACAGTCAACTATCACTGCACTGCCCTGCGGTCTTCTAACTGGTCTGTTAATAAACGTTTTCCCTTCCGTAATCTTTTTTGTACTCTATGTACTTCTCTCTTTATCTTAGAAGCAGTCCTTACTTCATTTCCTTAGATTTAACTAGCGGCCAATCATATAGAAAGTAAACAGTGATGGCACGAAACCACTATTTCTCGATGTTCGATGCTGATATTGACTTTTAATTGCCGGTATTCGATACTGTTTGACCACCAGAAGAAGGCTAGCGGGTCTGAGGTATGAGAGGGGGTTTGAACTGTTAATCTGCCCAAATAGTCATTTGTTTACTACGAAATTTATATATGAATCACTCATGCTGCCACATGTAATACTTGTATGTAACTACGAGTAGGTATTACGTATTTATCTGACAACACATGCCTGTGGCAGTAGCAGCATATGTGGGGATTGGAGAACGTTCAACGTCCTCGTACTTCGACCTGTACTTCTTATGTACTACCCTTATCTGCCACTAGGAGTCCAGTAATTGAACGCTGGAACAATATCCGGCGTTAAAAGTCCTCCGCCTATGGGTGGGATCGAACCAGGTAACACTCCCTGACTTGGAACCAGAACTGCCCACTCTAGCCCACTTCGCCACGGCAGGGATACCTCAGGTCTAGCTGCCAATTACGTCACCTTTGTAAGTTAATTTTGTCTGCCCAAGATCAGAATAAATTGGTTAATTTGTACCGTGTCTATAATTCACAAAGCATTAGCAATAACTTGTTTTCATTGATGATTGTACTAAATATTCTCCTTCTTAATTTACTTCAATTTGAAGTTTTCATATTTTTCTGAGTGGCCATTATGTGACGCTTGTGAAGTTTACGCTCCTGTAAAGATTTTGGAGGGAAGCATAATATTAATACTCCGGCCCCTGCTTTCTTATTACTGGCGGCGCCGTGGCCGAGCGGTTAGCGCGCTCGCCTACCACCTAGGCGGCCCGGGTTCGATCCCAGGGACCCGCATGTGGTATTCGTGGTGGACGAAGCGGCGTCAGGGCGGGTTTTCTCCGGGTACTCCGGTTTCCCCCGCCATCTCATTCCACCGGTGCTCCATCTTCATGTATCATCAATGTCACCGCCTGCGGTACCGTAGTAGTAAAAGCGGGCGTTAAACACTACAACAACAACTTTCTTATTACTAACAGTTGAAGGTAGGACTTTCCATATTCTTCAAGGGTTTAAGTTACTTAACTAGGTTTTATTGTTGTTGCAGTGCACGATGCAAACGCGAAGCTACCAGCGGGACTTCTGAGTGGAAATGTGAATCAGTACGGTGATTTTGACCAATGCCTAGCCGTCCGAGCAGAAGAGGGCAGGTTGAAGGGCCGCTATTGCCTTGCGACCTTGCGCCTTGGTCTCGGCAATCCTGAGAGACCTCAGCTTCGCCGCCTGTACAACATGCTCCAGTCCCACTTCCTGTTTCGCAGTCAACTTGACGATGTAAGTATCAGTACAGTTGTAAGCCATCTCCAAGATCTACTGAGCATTTTTGAAACAACCAGTGCTAACAATTAGGAAGCATCAAAGAGATACAGTTTTAGAAATGCTATACAACTCCGCGTTCTCGGTGCTCGTCATCTGCTGCTATCATAGAAAGGCGTGGATGAAACCATGCAACATTTTAAAAACTTCTTTTAAAGGCTTTAGAGACCAACTTTATGAAAGGAGATGCTGAAACTGGTCACCGTCGTTGTCCATACATTTTGGCACCTCTTTAGAAAATTATCCAACACTGTTCACGTTGAGAAATGCTGACAGTTTCCTGGCGGATATTTTGTTTTAATTCTACCAGGATGTGTGGGTGTGTCTTGTACACTTTGGTTTAAGTTGCCCCAGAGATAGAAATCGCTTATTGGAGCTCTGAGAAACCTTTATCCGCAAAAACACACCATTATGACCATACACTAATTTTTTCGTCATGAAGAGGCATTTCATGAACAATATTAGGTTCTGAGTTATAGGGCCAATTTCTTTCCAGTCAGCTGTTGACGCCCATAATTTTGCCCCCGATTTTTTAGAGAATTAATAGACAGGGAGCATGATTTTGCCTTTTTCAACAAGACTCTGCAACAACTCATATGGCCAATCTTTCGATGAGAACAATTGAAAGTGTGTTTCAGGACAGAATTATTAGTAGAAATTTGTGGCCCCCTCGGTACCCAACCTAACCCCCTGTTTGACTTTCAGGAAATTTTGGCTCAAGGAAACTAGACTAATTAGAAAAAAGAAACTAATTTAAATTTTGTATATTAGCAAACATATGCTATTATTATAGTTGTGTAAAAGAAAATCTAAGAGCCAGTTTGTTCATGTGTGTACATGCCAACATTATATTGTCATCCTTTTGCACAAAAACATGAGTGTACTGTTCAAAATAATAGCAATCACACTTTTGGTGCGGAATTCTGGTTTGCTTCTTTCATTGCCCTCCCTTCATGGCATGCCATTTTATTGATAACTTAAAAGATTTATATTAATTTTGAAAAATACTTCTGTTTTCTTGTAATTTGTAGACAATAATTATACTACCTGTCATCTATAAAATTCTGATCAGTAAGCGAAGACACTTCCCCTACTGCACAAAGAGAAGGGGAAGCAAACAGACACGTGAATGGAGGGAGAACTGTGTTGGTTTGCGAGTCCAAATCTTACACTGTGTGAACCTGTACATACTATGCAAAAGTTTGGATGCCGCTGCTTTAGCGTATGCTCTAAATTTTGTTCTCTTTTCTTTTGCCGTAACATTTTTTCTGTGTTCTTATTTCTGAGAAAAAAAGGAAATAGAAAAGTGTAAAAATAAAGGACACAAACATAATGTATTAAATAAGAAATAAAACATTAAATTATTTTAATAACTTAATTGGCAAGATTAAAATACGATAGATGTGTTCTCCATGAACAAAATCAAATGAGTCGTACCTTGATGCCAAGTTCGTGTAAGACCTACATGCCACAGTGCCTTGTTGATGATATGGGTTAGTAATATGAACATTTGAAACCTGCCACAACTTGTTGCTGCCGCCACTTAACTCTATCACGGATGGTGTAAAGAAGGCACTGTACCATGTAGGACTCAATGAATTTGGCATTCCAGACATGATTAACTTTTTTTGTCCATAGGTGTACATTTTTATAAGATACAGAGCACTAAGATAGAAGTTCAGTTAGTAAAAATAACCTGAGAAGCATCTGAATCTCTTAGGACCATTATATCTGATTTATGCTAATATATAATTACAAATTGTTCCATATATCATTTGACTATTTTCAACCATCACATGAGAAACCCATTTTTTAAACATATGAATATTGCTTCAGCCTCTCTTTGTTTCTACAACAAAAAGTACATAATGATATTATATTGCAACTATTTATCTGATTAAACAAAGTAGGTAGATAGAAATATAAGCTTTTGCAAGAATAGTTTGTGAAAGTTATATAGAAATAAATTAGTGTTTATAGAATATCTAATGGGTGTATGTGAATATACCCATCAGATTTTTTTAAGTAAGCTTACAATATGGTACACTCATACAATATTTTTATTTCCTAGCCAGGGCACAGAGTTCCCCGGTTTTCTTCAATTCACTGGGGAGTGTGCATACCAGCCTCGTGTTCTCCTGCTGATGTCGAAGTTGCTCTCAATGATACTGTGCAGCAGTACATTAATGACACAGGATTCACAGTGAACGTTAAAGTCATTCCAGAGATGTGCCAAGTACAGCAGGATGACAACCGGCTTCCACTGTCTACCTATATAGTAACGTAAGTCACTTAGTTGTGTTGCAAGACACATTGGTACCTACAATATCTTCCAATGTGCATTTGAATTAAAGTAACATCACACTCAACCAAGCAGGATGGCTCAGGTGTCTGTGGCACGCATCCAGGAGGTCGGAAATGGGTTTTTATGTGGTTTCCCCATGTCACTTAGGCGAATACTGGGGTGCATTCTTTCATACCACCATTTCCTTTCCATCATTTGCATTCATTTCATTTCCTTATTATCAGATGTGCTTTCAGGCGAGTGCTTTTGAGAGACAGATAGCATGGATACTTGCGAATGGTAACTGCTATTCTCAGCACTAGGTGGCATTTGAGCGGCTTCTGTCCTCCTTTGGGGGTGAAGCCTATGCAACACCCATCAGACCCACAGAGCACTAGCTCAAGGGGGAAGAGGGAGACACCTGTGCGACATCGGACCCGTGGTGTGTGGTGGCTTCTCGGCAGGATCTGGCACCAGTATGAAGAGATTTCCACACGTCTCTGTGGTCTGTTTAGCTGTAACCTCACAGTACCCTGTGGTTCCCACCTCCTGGAGGTGGTAGCCACAATAGATCTGAGTTGGTCGCGGTGCACAATGTGTTTCCCTCCATGTGTATCCTATATCCTATAAAATATTATTCATCTTTGTTTATTTTTCCTTTCTTTTTTTTCATTAAAAGTTAAATTCTTAATATTTTTAGCCATTAAGTGCATACGGTTCTTGTCATAATTCTTTTAAAACATAATTTAATTCTGACACTATTTAGAGACCTGAAGTCCAGAATATTGTTGAGTATAAAACTTCAATTATATTTCACTACAAATGATTAAATTTTGACTACAGATTGTATCTTTTTCAAATGCATATTAACAATTCTTCAAAAATGTTATACATTTTTTGTTTTAGATGTGGCACAGAGCATTGAAAAACCTGCATAAATATTTTTAATCTGTTATTCTTTAGTTTCAAATGAATTTTTCAATTTTTATTAACATTTTTAGGAAATTTCTCTTTAATTAAAAAAATACAGAAACCAGATGTTTCTCAACTCCACAAACACAAAAGGGTTTACAAAATGTATGCACAGATTTATGTTTACTGTATAGATTCTGACTTATCTGTTTTTATTATAATCGGAAGTTTATCAGTTACCAATTTTTAAAATGAAGTATTCTTATTTTTAAAAATAATGTACTGAAGATATTTACAAAAATGGGAATGCCATGAATTTTGTTAAACAGAAACTTAACCCTATTTTTTGCAAGTTAGCACTCAAAGTAGAAATTACATAGCAGATATTCCCTCCCCCAAAGAAAACAAGATTTATGTATGTTAATTATGGTCTGAATGCTAATAAAATAATTGTAAAGGAATGTGACCACCTACATGAAGGAACCCTTCTAACATAATTCAGAAGTTATGCACTAATCTATCAACAACAAAATTGGTTTTTGGAAATAAATGCATAGTTTTATTAGTAATTACTTTTACAAAGCTGCTGCCATTAAAGTACTTTTAATCTGCCCAAACTGCACATGAAATACTAAGCTGTATATGAGCTTTAGAAAGGCATATTTTAGTCACATATGTGATCACATTCAGCTATAGAATGATTGCTTGAACTGGTTGAAATTGTGCTTGCTCCAACTGGTGCTGCTGAAACAAAAAATAATTTTGCCTTCTGTGATCTTTTAAGCTTTGACATTTTTGCTTCTATATTTAAATGTAATAAATATACTGTATGTGGAAAATATATTGTGTAGAAAATTGCAGAGTAGAAAGGCATTACCAAAACAAGTATTTTGAGGATTGGAAGAAGCGGCAGAAGAAACATCTTTAATATGCTACACGTGTCGAAATTCATGAGTCACCAATTCTGAAATCTGTTTTTGGCATGTTAGATGTAAATAAATGTCTACCTTCATGATCATTGGTACCTTTCTAGGAAGTATACATTTTGCCAAAACTTGACAAACTTCCAACGGAACCACTCTCCTTTGCCACTGAGTTGTAACCATTAGCTAACAAAAGGCAATCCTCAAAAACAGGGCGAGGGCAATGTAGCTGTCTTGTGGTTCCTCTATATTTTTAAACTGCAAACCTTGTAAAACCCATACCTCAAAGTAATGCCATCTTTAGCAGCAAAGCGGGGCAGAGGTACCATGTTTTGCTAAAAACTATGCGTGCGAGCCTTTAGTGAAAATAGAATCAATAATGGAAACCTGAGTTCCAAGAAAATACGCAACAATATGCCTTGGGGTGTTATCAATACCCTGCGCAACTCTTTAGTTTATTGCGCACTGAAGCTTACAGTTGTATTGCGTAGCAGCTTCTAGTCTGTTGTCACTGTGTGTGGTTAATTCAGCAAGATCCTTATGAAGTACAACAAGAAAGAATGTGGAAGATTTTGGATGGGTAAAGACATAAAACTTAAATCACTGTGCCCAATGATTGAAAGCCATGTGTCTAAAGCACATGAAAAATGTATGTGAAAAGTTTTATGATAACGCACCATTGCAGCCAGTGACAGTGACTAAATTCATAAAACTTTTGTATGGTTGACAAAATACATGTTCAGTAATATATGTAATGGCTTAATACAGTAGTACAGATCAAAGAATACCAGAAACAAATAATTTTACCAAAGGTTGAAAACAAATAGGAAATATGTTTGAGAGGTAGAACTGGAACTTAAAAATTCAATGCCACAACTGGGATTTGAACCACAGACCTTCCGCTTACCGGGCGGCTGCTCTAACTACTGAGCTATTGTGACAAACTGCCAGAATGGCATTAAATTCTCAAACCAGTTCGTATTTCTCCTGGTATACTGGTGTGTTTAAAAACACCAACAGTAAGTTTGTTGGCATAAATAAATAATATGGTATGTGCTTAAAAAAAATTGATTTGATATTTTTATTAACATAAAAAATACACTCATGTAAGGTGAGGTAGCATTTTGAGGAGTAATTTATTTAGTAAACATATTTATATTAATGATATGCTGCACAAATATGAAATTAGAGTTGCTTTTGTTTGGGGTGTCAGGAACACCCTGTGCGACTACTAAGTAATGAAACCAGGCACAACAGGGTTAACTACATATTGTTGCCATTTCCTATTGTGAGAAATGTTGAGTTGGTGCTTATATCGCTTACTGTCATTGTTTAGTTGTGCTGTGAACAGTGAAGACAGACAAAGGAAAAATGCGTAAATTTAACTCCTGTCTAAAGTTGTAGAACTCTGGGTCGAATGTAGGAATTGAGCATTTGTTTTTAAAAATGAATCATTATTGATCATGTGATAAAACAAATGTTTTAGATAATACAATTGCCAATGTACTGATTCTCAAGTGCTATCTAAACGTTCCATGTGCAGACATGTACAATAAATTGTTGTGCAATAAGCAGTTATGTGATCAAATTCACTCAGGTGAAAAATACAAACAAAATTCTGGTATTGATCAATGCTTCACGGGTGATCAGCCGTGTTAAATTTAAGAAGGTCGAGCTTTCGGCCATTGTAGTCTCCATGGCCATCTTCAGGACTAAAAAGATGAAAAAGTCTCCTCAGTTTTCCAAATATATACTATGGTTTAGAGGATGTGAGTTGTATTGTCATAGCCAATGCGCGGGTGATGGTTTGTGATTGGGCTTTTTTTTTTTTTTTTTTTTTTTTTTGTAAAGGGGAGACAGAAGTAGAGTTGGAGAGGGATAAAGATTTGGCTTATGTGATTGGGCTTTTTTTTTTTTTTTTTTTTTTTTTTTGGGAAAGGGGAGACAGAAAGAGAGTTGGATGGGAGAAAGAGTTGGCTTATTACGCCGGGGAGGGAAAAGGGTTATGGGATAGAGTTTTCTCGGGGGGATAAGGGAAGAAGTGTGACGTAGGTGGGGAGGTACCGCCGAAGCACCCTCGCAGTGCGTTGGTGTACAGCCGGTAAAATTACCGGCATCGCATAAGGATTGCCGGGTGACAGTCATGAACAAGTCCTGACTGTCACACAGGGTCCATGGTGTTGTTGCGTAGTCTGTCTGAGAGACATGTTCTACACGCAGCAAGACAGAAGTGGCCCTCTGCAGTCAGAGCCACTCGCATCATCACCTCTCAGGGACCTTCACCACTTCTTCGAATCGTCCTCGCAGACATCACCGACAGCGAAGCCGCCTTGAGGACGGGTCTAACCCTACTCGGGCGACGCCTGCTCGTCGAGCCAGCCAGAACCACCAAACGAGTGCCATGCCGCCGATACTGTCTATTTGGTCATGACTTCACCACATGCAACGCTGCTCCTAGGTGCCACTATTGTGGGGCCCAGTGCCTCACACAGGACTGCACCAGCCACGACCTACGCAGAAGACGCCGGTACTGCGCCACCTGTAATGGCTTCGGCCATTTCACAGGCCAGGCGCAGTGCCCATGTTACCCAAGAGCTTCGTCATCGCAACCAGCACCAGCCACCGCAAATTCACAGCCTCTTCGCCAACCAACACCAGCCACCGCAGTCTCACAGCCTCCTCGCCGTCTAGCACCAACCAACGCAGTATCTTCACCATCACAACAGTACACTCCAACCTTCGCCGCCACTGCAAGAGCATCACTGCCCAGGAACGAAATAGAGGACATCCGCCACGACGTCCATCATCTTCACCAAAGACTTGACAAAATCGACGAGACCTTACTTCAAATCACCGCCACCGTGTCCACCATAACCGCCTCTACTGCTACTGTCCAAACTCAACTGCAAGACGCCATAGACGCAGGACGCGAGCAACACAACTCCACAACTGGCCGTTTGACGTCACTTCGCACAGACATCCGGAGAAGCAACAAGAAAATCAACTCTCATCGAAGGACACACCGTAAAGCAATCACTTTAATTCACCGACGACTTCTTCAAAATTACGTCGACTTCAACGCAGCAGTAAGAATCCTGGAAAGACTCGCCAACACGACCTGGAATCTGGACGACTACACCACAACCTCCATGGACACAATACAACGCACACTTCAACAAATGGCAAACCAAACAGCAACCACGACACACGAAGCCTACACGCAGACCTCCGTACTTACATCAGAACCCAATAGTCAGCCCGGGACCTCTTCGCCTCAACTAGCAACGCCAACTCCACAGACAACTGAACGCAGGATACCGACACAGGAAGAATTCGACCGCTTCAATAGATATGGTTTTAACAGCCACCCAGGACGTCCCTGCGACTTCAGGTGCAGAAGAAGGCTCTGCAGTGCATCCGGTCTCCAAACCACTGATTTCCTACACACTTGAAAGTCAAGTGCCACCGCAGCCATCGCAGTTCCTCGGAACCCTCTACACAGCCTCCGCCGTAAATAAGTATACTCCTTACTCCTAACCATATCCCACGTCTACATCCCGTGTGTGACAGTCAGGACTTGTTCATGACTGTCACCCGGCAATCCTTACGCGATGCCGGTAATCTTACCGGCTGTACACCTACGCACTGCGAGGGTGCTTAGGCGGTACCTCCCCACCTACGTCACACTTCTTCCGTTATCCCCCCGAGAAAACACCATCCCATAACCCTTTTCCTTCCCTGGCGTAATAAGCCAAATCTTTCTCCGGTCCAACTCTCTTTCTGTCTCCTCTTTCAAAAAAAAAAAAAAAATCTGTAGGTGTTTCTGATGGCTATTGTCCACGCAGAACTTAGTTTAAGTCCGCCATCTCTGTTGTAATTGTTGGGGTGTAATTTGATGTGGATGGCCTCCTTGATGAGTCTGTCCCAGTAATTTTCTGCGTGTTCTAGAACTTTCGTGTCTTGGAAGTTTATTTTCTGGACCTGTTCTATGCAATGTTGGGCTACTGCTGATTTTTCCGGCTGGAGAAGTCTGATGTTCCGTTGATGTTCTTTGCATCTTTCCTCTATCGTGCGTCCTGTTTGACCCACATACACCTTCCGACACTCGCAAGGAATCCTGTATATAATATCTTGGCTATCCGGTTGTTGCCGCGTCAAATTATAAAATGCCGACGTTTCGACCATCTTGTCGTGGTCGTTATCACAGGCAAACTGCGCCGCTATGTAGCAGCTAGTCAACTTATATACTGGCAAACAGGTGAAAGGTGGGTAAATGGTGAGCCCTGATAGGCTGGGCAGTCTCTGCATTGCGGCAGTCCTTCTGCATTGCTACGTCACTGCCATACTGTGATAACGACCACGACAAGATGGTCGAAACGTCGGCATTTTATAATTTGACGCGGCAACAACCGGATAGCCAAGATATTTTAAACGATGGCCGTGGAAGCTTGAGAGAATAAATCCTGTATATTCCTGGGACCTTAAGCCCAAGTGGTTCTTTCACCGGCCTGAGGAGTTGTCGGATCTTCTTGGGGGGCGTGAAGAAGGTTTTGATATTATGTCTCGCAAGTATACGGGAAACCTTGTTGGAGACCGAACCGTAAAAGGGTATGTAGGCCTTCTCTTGAGGGCTATTCTTCCCTTGCGTGAGCAGTGATGGGTTCTTCCTGTTGCGTTCTACTTTCCTACGGGCCTCATTGATGTCCTGGTTACTATACCCATTCTTGCGTAAGGTATCCTGTAGGTATTGAAGTTCTAGGTGTAAGTGGTCCTTGTCTGCGATGTCAAACGCTAGGTGAAATAGAGTGGAGATGATTGTTTTCTTCTGAGTGGGATGATGGTGACTGGAGGCATCCAAGTATCTATTGGTGTGTGTGGGCTTCCTATAGACTTGTGTCCCAGGCTGCCATCCGGTTTTTTGTACACTAGAACATCCAGGAAGGGAAGGGAGTTGTCGTTCTCCACTTCCATGGTGAATTTGATATTTGTATGTAGACTATTGAGATGGTCCAGAAAAAAGGTATCAGTATGGGGATCTGGGAGATCTAGCATGGGGTGCACTCAGCCTCGTTAGGTCCTGGGGTGACCAATTGAGGAGCTGCTTGATGGAGAAGTAGTGGTCCCAGGTCGCGAAGGCTGCATACAGCCAGGAGGGCTCCGGGCGCTGACCACGTACCACCCTCCAGTACTGCACCCCACCAGTGATGCCTGTAGTGGGCAGAGGTGGGGAACGCAGCAGCTGGGCAGCAAGCCAAGGCCCTTTCTGGGCTGCAGCATTAGGGGTGTAGTTTTAGGTTTAGTTTAGTGATGAGTTGATCACATTTTCGGGCATTGCATATTTTAACAAATCAAAAGTGGTAGGCTCATGAATACACAGATATACATAACTCTGAGTAGCTAAAACTTTGCCTTACAACAAAGGCCTATCTTGTCTATTCCTAATCAGATGAGACTTTCATTTAGGATCAAAGCTACAGTATTTGTGGAATGAACCAACAGCTCAAGTCTGTGTTGATAAATGTCATTAGTATGCTACATAAGTTTTGTTTGCTCTCTGGGTCTTTGTATGCTTTCAAAATAATGCTTATGAGGAAAGATGTATTACAGCAAGAGACAATTAAGTTTTCAGAGAGTAAAGGTTGTGTAGGATGTAGGTAAATCAGCTGTAAAAGCTAACAAATATGGTAATAATTGGAAAGAAAGACAGAGGTGCTAAAATGTTAGCATCAATGCTATGACTGTTCTGCTAAATCTGAATCATTTGACAGGCCAATTCTATAACTAGACAGACTGGTCAAATGACCAGGACATTTCAAGGCAAGGAAAAGGTGAACTTATCATCTCCTGCAATTTTAATACAAAATTTCTGAAATTTCTAGTACATTTTCACAGTACATTCAACCACTATACCAAGATATATACTTCTGTCAATAGGTCTTTCTAATAGTAATTATTATTTCATGTATTTGATGCTTTACAAGAATTCTATGATCAACACTTTCTAAAATATATAGGTAACTAATTTCTGACGCCCTTCATGGGCTGTCGCGCCAGGGTTTGGTTTAGTTTAGTTTAGATCTTAAACTTTATTTAGTCATTTCACAGAAACAGTTAAAGCCAAAAATGGCAATGAATGCATTTAAAAATTTTATACTAGCTTTATATTTTTATTGATTACTATGCAAAATCCACAAAGAATGGTTAAAATGTGTTTTTTTCATTACACACTCACTAACAATTCTGAGAAATTTCAAGACAACTACTCAGCAATTTTGTCATTACTGTGTTTCAGTGAAAGAAACACAAAAAAAAATTAATTTGAGAAAATAAGAAATGGAATGAATACAAAGACTATTTTTCTCTGTGCTTCTACACATTTAAACAGCAAATCAGAGAGAAACATTAAAGTATGTTGAAAGTTAATTTTAATCAAATCAAATAAAAAATCTCAAAGGTTATCTTTTACCATTCTTTTCCCACCATTTTTTGCCTTGAGGAGTAGCAGAGTAAATGTTATCAAGTCAGATTTCAACTTAAAATCTTTCTTATCCATTTTGTCATGTTGCTAAAAACTGGAATCTTTAAGCATCCTGAGAAAAATGTGCTTGGAACCAAGACTACCATTGCCAAAAATTAGAAATTCCCAGGCAGATCAAGGCAGCTGGTAAAAGCTGGAAGTAAAAGTAGCTACAGCAGAATACATAAGCATGTAAATAAGAAATGCTTGCAGAAAACATAGCCATAAAACATTACTGTACCACAGATTCCATTAGCTGTGTTTAACAGTATCATGTTTAGATCATTTTAGTAATACAGGGTAATCTACACATGGTCACAGTGCCAACTTTTTTGCTAAGTTTTTTTTATATTAAAAAAGTGTTCTTTCATTTTGTTTTTTAGGGGAATTTTCTCTGCAGTCATTGCTTTTGCTTTGTTTTCTACTTTTTTGGATCCAGAATGGAAACAGTCAGGTCAAAGCTTGAGTAAGTTTCTTCATTTACTTTTGTTTTTGTTTTAATACTCAATCTTCAGCTAGAAAAGTGTGAAAATATTTGTTTTGAAAATAGATACTTGGAAAGTGATATTGTCATTGAAAACACCTTTTTGCTGCATCCTGACATAAGTATAAATTTAATGCAGATAAAATAAAAACAAATTTAGAGACTAAAAGCTTTACTTATCTTAGTAATCTTAGTAGTTCTGAAAATGCTGCTAATATATTTTATGATGCCTTCATCACAGTTTTAAAGCTCTATTTAAAATCAAATAGCAGCATTTCAAGAACTTGTAGCAATTACTAAGATAAGTGAAGCTTATAGTCTCTAAATTTGTTTTCATTTTAGATTCTGTTACTTCACTGTTAAAAGTTTCAGTTTTTTCATTAAATGCAAATGCCAATTTTCTTTTTACTTTATTTAGTAATAAAGACATGGGCATCAGCAGAAATTTTTCCAGGGGGGGGGGGTGCAGCATATTGGAAGTTCGCCATAAACAATATGAATTATTTTGTTGTCAAAATTTATAGTATATGTTGTGCATAACTGTATTAATTAGTGCTAAATAAAAATTGTTCTTTAGATCAAAATTAAAATAATAGTATAATAGTCACTAATTGACTGCACATTAACATCATTAATTTCCTGGTGGGGGGAGGGGGGCTGCGGACCCCCTGCCTCTCCTTCACGACGCCCATGAACAATTTTACGTAATATGTTTTGAGAGTAATATACTATTAACAAGTAACTCTTCTGTAAAGTAATTTCGTTTTGATTAAGAATGTTGCTTATCTGAAACAATGTTTTCCTCACAGGCTCCAAAATGAAGCTGGTGCAGGCATTTTCTTTGAGAAAGAATGTATTAGCACTATTCAGTATGACACGCTCTGCAGATGATATAGAAAGTGTGCATGGAATTAGAGCCATCAATGCTCTTATGCTACTTCTTGCACATAAGTCGATGGCGCTGTTCTTTCTTCCTTACACTGACAGAACAGTAATGGCAGAGGTAAGCTTCCCACAGGTTGCAGTTGTTTATTTTGCCCAAAGTAATTAACAGGGCAGTTGCAACACTAGGTTGGAGAAAATATTTCTACTATTACTGATTCATTGCCAAATGAGTTTTGTAAATCAAGGGTAATGGGGCAGCAATACATGCAAATACTGTTGTGATATTTTATATATAATTAAATAAATAATTACACATCATTATTTATGTATTTAATTTTAGTGTACCATGTGGCTGACCAACTCCACTTCAGTAATAATTTAAGTGTTCCTCAAATATAGTTGCATCTCTTTATACTTTTGCATTGCAATAAAAATACAAATTTTAATTTTTAGACCAAAGTAAAATCAAACACTGATTATAACACTAAGAATCTAAACCAAAATTCAGGAACAAGAAAAATGCCAGAATAGTTACTCAACCATTTTGTTAACTAAATGTAATCTTGACTCAGCAGTGTTTGGTCACTCTCTCCTACTTTTTTTAAATGAATAATAGCACAGAGGGATTCAGTAAGAATGTGGTTTTTTTATGGCAAAGCATGGAACATGTGTACACATGGTTTACTTGCACTGCAGTGCACAAAACACACATATTTCCAGTCCAAGCCTCATCACAAAACAACTGCACTTCAAATATCTGTTTTTAAAGATCATAACTGAATAGCATGTAGAGCTTAAAATGTACATTACTCAAATAACATTAATTTAGGTACATTTTTAAAAGATAAAGTCAATATTATTTGTTTTTAGAGCAAGTTTTAGTATCCTGGATTTGAAAATATGATTACACCCTTAGGCCAAATAAATAAATCTTGATTCTTGTTTTACTTAAGGGGAGGCATCGGTGAAATTTGGACAAAAATGACAAAAAATGTGATTTTTCGTTTTTTGCCTTAAAATTATGTCTGTATCTTGTACTTTCAGAATCTACCATCGTTTACTCATCACCATTTAAAAGGCCATTACGCCATGATTTAAATGCCCATGGCGTATGTATGTTGTCATATACTTAAAACTTTAAAGTCATTTTTCTCTGTTTTCTATTTTTTCACATTTTTCAATCTTCAAAATGCATCTTCTCATGCAGTTCTTAATAGATTTCTTTTAAATTTTGCACACATGTTTTTAGATAGTTGCTTCATAAAACTTGGTATTTTAAATGCTCTAGATGGAGTAGTTTAATTGTTATCGAATTTTTATTTTGAAAATTATTAATAATTTGAAAAAAAATGGATATTGAGGTATTCAATATTTTTTTTCTCCAAAACTGTTTGACATAGCCAAATAAAAATACCAGGTTTTTTAGACATAATCTAGGGAAACATATGGCCAGAGTTTAGTTTACTTAGAACAAATAATATTTTATAAGAAGCGTTTGCTATACTACCCTAAAATTGCAGCAAAAAAACAAATAAAAAATTTTTTTTGCAAAAACTATCTTACATAGAAAAGTGAAATTTGGTAAACCTTCTAGTTATGCTTTGGCACACATACATACAAATTTTCACATCATTGTGACAAAAATAGTGGAGTTTTGTCATTTTCACAGATGCTTCCCCTTAAACTTGATTGAAGAAACTACTCCAGATATTGATCTTGTTTGTAATAATCATTTTCTCAATTGAAGGAATTGTGTATGTGCTTGCATGTGTACATGTGTAAAAGCCTTCACTTATGCCTAGTTAGATTTATGGTAGAAGATATCACAAGTTCTAATCCATCTCATCAGCTCAGTTTTCCTGAACCAAGTTGTGGCTGTATGATAATGTGCAATGCTGCAGTGCTTTGCCCCTAATCAGTAAGAACAGTACTCCCAAAGTATCGAGTAGAGAGATAGACACATTAACAAAGGTAGCAGTGGAAAGGAAAAGGGAATGGCTCAATAACAGTTCTGTTGTTCAGCTCTTATTTTTGGTAGGTGCTCTGATGTCATATGACAGTAATACATTTCTGGAAATTAATTATTTTTTATCACAGTAAGATTTATATTAAATGTATGGGTTTTAAATTTGTAATTATTAGTTAAGAGCTCTTAAAAAAGCTTGCCAAACATAAGAGCATTACATTAACTAATCTCATATCATTAGAGCAGCATATTAAATTATTTTATAATGAGTAAAATTGTATTCATATATGGTGAGAGAGTGAGAGACAGAGAGAGAGAGGGAGCAAGAGAGAGACAAACATTTCATTGAGTGCAGATATTTCGCTCCTTTTTTCTGCTTATTGTTTGTACATACCTGGAACAGATTTATTTGGTTTTTCTCATGTTATGGATACTAGGAAAGGCATGCAAAAGAAAAGAATGAATTAAACTATTGCTATATTTGCATAGAGGTTCACTACAAACAATGCCATACAAATTGTCAATATACATGCCTTTAACATTTTTATTTCATAATTTGTTTGTTTCCTTGCCTTTTACTTATACTAGCATTGCTCAAAGTGTTGTTTTATAAGTGTAATGTTTTAATGTGCTATAACCTGAAATTTCATACCAAACTGTGAATCAATGAAATGATACTCAAATGAGATTGGGGTTCCCAGAGCTTAGTAATCCAACACTTGTCTCCTGAGGATAAGAGGGAAAGCTAGAGAAAAGGATCTTATCTAGATAATCCAACTTAACTGAAATTCAAAATTGGATGGGTCCTTCAAAATATGCAGCAGGTATGCTATCCACGCATCACAGAGTGGACCAAATTTAAAATTAGGTATAACCCTCCAACAAACAAAATATGAAAAATCACATTTTGCCCTTCTTCTCTGTCTCTCTTGCTCTCTTTCTCACCACACGTCTAATAATTTAAATAAACGAAATAAAAATTTGTTATGTTTTGTTTTCAGGCACTTGGAAAGCCATGGACAGTTTTTGCGAGAGGTGCTTGTCTGTACACTGATCCTTTCATAATGATGAGCGGTCTTCTTACATCTTATGCCTTTCTCAAACAGTTGGAACAGCACAAACGTCTTCATGTATTACGAGAGTATATTTCCAGGCTAATGAGGTACATACTTAAGTGAACATTATTTTTTTCTGTTAAGAAAACATATGTGTTAATATGGTACTGCTATTTGTGTGCGAGGGGTAGCTTGCATGATTCAAAGTACTGGTATAGCAATTCCTCTTCTTCTGGGAGGTTAGGTACAAGACTTAAAACTTGTGACATCTTTGGAGAGCAATGAAAGAATTGTGTGATGGAAAAGCAGCAGCTTCAAGTCTCATAAACTACAGTTGAACAGCCAGTGAGATGTGACATGCTGAATATGAGCCAAATCCTTTACTGTACTCTGCCTACAATGTCCTCTGTAGACAAACAAGAAGAGGCAGTTTTGCAGCAGCCACACAGTATTGTTAGTCTGTTTGAGCTGCAACACTAAAATGTTAATAACCAAAGTGATCACAACTACCTAAGTAACACAACACACTGATACACTGTTATTCATTATTGCTGTATACACAGTGAATAAAACAAACAACGCTCTTCCTCAGTGTAAACACCAAAAGCACTATCAAGAGATAATCAGATACCTCTGGAACTTTCTCCCATTCACCTCCCATGAACTCTCACACTTGTGTATTTTGTGAGCTTGCAAGTTAGTCAGTGATTCGGTTAGAAGGAAGTTTAGTAAGTGCATTTCTGATGCAACACAAAGTGCTGGTAGTACAATACATTCTATGAATGAAGTTATGATGACAACAATGAGGGCTGCTTTTAAAAGTTGTTACAGGTCTTGTGATTGATGTCCCAATGAGAAGTGGAAGGAAAAACAGCTGCTTCATGCACATTTCATTGTTTCATTGCATCACTACCAGGCAGGGAGAACTGAAGTAACAGTGAAAACTGAACAAAAGCACAGTATGAAAGATTACAGCATGTCATAACTGATATCTCTGTTGTAATTTTACCTACTGTACAACTTATGATTACTGCTATGTATAAATTTCATTCCATAGTGTGGGTTATATTTCAGGTTATAGTAAGTGGACTTTTGATTTTCCACTTTTTTATAAGCTTTTAATTCTTACTGTTTCAGGCTTGTGCCAAATTTAGTTGCACTGATGCTCTTCTGCACATTCATTTTGCCCTGGATTAACACAGGACCAATGTGGAATCAGGTTGTCCGACACCACTCTGATATATGCAAAATTACCTGGTGGCGAAACTTAATGTTCATACATAATTATTTTGGATTTGAGAAAATGGTAAATATAGATTTCTATCCTGATTATAAATCAGTCACTACAAATGTTATTCATTGTTAGTAATTATTACCAAAAAGATTGTTTACTATATTGATGCAATTAAGAACATTAATAGTACCAAACACCTGCGTGACTAACATTGGAGTTCTTTTTTCATCACTGCTAATGCAATTCCAACAGCTATATGCCATCTGGAGACCTTTTCATAAATTTATATTATTTTAATATAACAAATGATCAGATACAGCTGTAAAATTGGGAAGAAAGCTCAACTGATAGTGCTTTTACTTTCTCTACTGGTAAGTAGGGGAAGTATTGTATTCCACCCAAAAATTCGATGTCGAGATTTCACCGGAAATATATGTTTTGAGACCTCCTGAATCCAAAGAAAGCATTTTTAGAAAAAGGTTCATGTGTGTGTCAGTCTGTGGACAGCATAACTCAAAAATGAAAAGTCAGTTAAAAACCTAAGTTGGCATTTAAGTTTAATGTCTTTCAGGGATGCAACACAAAGATTTTGAAGAAAATAGTCCTACCCTAAACTACTCTTTACATAGAAAATTTTTCGAGAATTTTGATTTTCTTGAAAATGGCTAATGATTTTGATTAAAATGTCATATATTTTTATGACAAATGAAATGTATATCTTGAATTTTCTGGCTATAGCCCCTGTAGAAGTATTTACTCTGGACGACTTTTGCATAACTGGTAAACCGTTAGAGATAGACCAAATCAGGGGCTCTAATGACCTAGCTGTCGATGGGCCCTTAAACCCTAATCACTAACTAACACTAGACCAAATTATACTATACAAAAAATGTAGATCTTGCTAAAATACACAATTTATGTCTGAATAAATTTTCTTGTAGGGTGAACCATTTCGGAGATATTCCTTGTTATGTGTGTGAGTTTCGGAAAACTTAAAACTTTCGTGAAATGGAACATCGTTGTTCATTTTTTTATATGTTAAGTGTGCAAAGACAATGGAGTCTCAAAGCTTTAAAAGATATGACTATAGCACAAAGCCTACTGTATTCTAATATTCTCCTTGCACCTACAAGTAACTAAGCAATAAGATAATTTGTACAAATGTTTATCTTAACTAAGACAAAGAAGATATAGGAATAAGAGTTTGTAAGAATTGTTAGTACAAGAGTAGAGAAGGTCATGTGAGTGCAGCACATCAGAGTTTTACTTCTGTTACCATATACCTAACAGGCAGATGTAGCACATTCCATCGAAAGGTTCAGTATTGACATTTCAGCTGACATACATGCTTTGAGCCCCCCTAAATCCAAAAGGTACATTGCATGGACACTTATACATGTGTGCCTGTGTGTGTAGAATAACTCAAAAATAAAAAATAAGTGAAATGTGAAGCTTAACAATTAAGTTCAGGAGCTTACAAGCATGTGATATAAAGATTTTGAAGAAAATTCCTCCACGCCAAACTACCCTTTATTTAGGAAATTGTTTATTATTTTTTATTTTCTCAAAAGTTACTCTAACAAAAACTGATTAAAATACCATATACTTAAGCAGTTTTCATTACATATTAGTTTTGTAATATAACATATTTATAGCATTTCCAAGACATTCTTTGTTATTGGTTTAAATTTTTCAAATACATTATACTTTTTTCAACCATAAATTGCTATTCTTTTTTCTCCTCACTTTATTTTTCACATTCATGCAAAGGAAATGAAATTTGAAACCATCACATAGCAACCAGTTTTGAAAAGATTAGACAGTTGCTTTAGCTTACATTCCTTTTATACCTACAATATAATGTGTAAATGATTAATGAATGTTTATCTGTATTAAAGAAACAAGAACAAATAAGCTTTTGAGAGTAGTGGTTTGTAGAAGAGTGACTAGAGAAATTCATGCAAGTACAAGGCATTAGATTGAGAGATAGAATCAGGACTGAAAAATTCAATGTCATACCCAGGATTTGAACAATGGACCTTCTGTTTCACACACGGCTGCTCTAATCACTGAGCTACCATGGCAACTTGCCTGTATGACATTAAATTCTCTAACCAATTTGTATTGTCCTGGTAGATCACAAAGTGAATCTCACATCTGAGATAAGTCGCCCTTGGGGCACTTATCTCAATCAATCAGTCGTACTTTGTTCCGGATTTAAAGATTATTTAAACCCAGGACATAAAGTACTTACAATTATAAGTCGCCTTTGGGGTACTTACCTCAGATGCGAGATTCTCTTTGTGATCTATGGGGAAAATACGAATCATTTGGGGAATTTAATGTTATACTGGCAAGTTGCCATAGTAGCTCAGTGGTTAGAGCAGCCGCATGAAGCAAAAGATCTGTGGTTCAAATCCTGGCTATGGCATTGAATTTTTCAGTCCCGATTCTACCTCTCAAACATTGTTCACACACAACTTGTGTTTAAAAACACCGTTGGTTGGATAAAAATAAACACATCATATTGTTTAAATTAATCCTTTAAAGGAATTTGACTGTAAGAAAATTGACTTTTTTGCTTTTTAGTGCTTGACACATACACATCATCTTGGAATAGACACGCAGCTGTTTGCACTTTCACCACTACTGGTGTACATCATTTGGAAGTGGCCACGATCTGGATTGGGAGCTCTGAGTGGCATTGCAGCTGTCTCTACAGCACTGCGCTACAATGTCACTTATACTAAACAACTCAGTCACTTTGTCATATTTGGCAGCTCGTAAGTACCTCGAATGTCATTATTGTGATGAAATAAATTAAAATTAAATTATGTAATTTTCCATGCCACCAAAGCTAATGACAAGAAATAAAGTGTCTCCAGAAAATAAAAATTTTATATTACTTTCCACTTAATCATTCCTCTGAAGCTATACTTTTTAAATACTAACTTGAATCATATTTTCCAATGCTCACAAAATTATTTAACTTCATTTTCAGTGCTTTATCCCTTTCATAGATCATGTACAAGATTTGGGCTATGTCATAAATAGGGTCCAGATGTTGATGACCTAAACAATATTAAAAAATTACCTAAAAGTGGCAACATTAAGACCTTAAAATATATTAAGAATTACCTAAATGAAACCTTCATTTATTGACCTCCTTGCACAAATTCACATATACTTATTAGTCAATACTGAACTACAATTCGTTATAAATAGCTTTGTAAGTTGATATATTTGTTGCATATAATGTATATATTGTGACAAAATGATAATGTGACAAATCCCACTTCTGACTCCAGTATGACAAAAATGATAAAGTGAAGTAACTTTTTCCTGTCACTTTATTTGTTTTCTAAAACTAAAGCACAAAAACATTGTCTTCTCTTTATCATTAACACAATCTACAGTTCTTCATGACTTTGCAACTCACAGCTCTTCTGCCTGATTGTACCTTGATGTGTTTCTCTGTTTCACAAGCTGCTTCTGACATCACAATCACTAAAACTGCTTCATGCAAAAACCAACTCCAACACGATGACTCAGTGTCTATAAGTACCTCTGATGATACACACATTCTCTCAGTTGACTGTACACACACTTAAAACTGGCTAACTGATAATAGCTGTCTCCTTCAAAACTTAATGACACTATCGTAAAAGCTTGCTTCTCTCACTGTCTTGTCTTGCTTATATGGGCTAGAATTCCATAGCACAGATTTTTTCGAAATCCAACTTTTCTTTACCCTTCACATAAACAAGCCAGCAGTCAAAAGTTTCACAAACAATCTGCAAACACTTTGCTCTGCCAATTTATTGTCATCCTTGCTCTGACCATTCCATTGTCATTTACTCGTCGCACAGTGGTGTGAGGTAGCTTGACCTCCTGCTTTTGAGGCTTGCGGCTATGTGTACATATGTACATATAATAGCATTATTTGCATATTAGGTGTTATTCAATAAAACAAGGTACACTGCAAGGACTAAAACAAAGTATGTGATTGCATCCTCCACTGCATGTCAAACTTTCACATCCCTTGTTCCGTCACTGCATGCACCTACCTTATGGAAGGCATCAGGCCACTCTCTTGAACATGGCTGCTCAAGTATATAGAAACTGCCCTCAATGAGGGATTTCCTTAGCTCCTTTTTAAATCTATTTGTTTTATTATCTCTTTTATCTCCTCTGGTAACTTTTTATAAACATAACATTGCAAGTCTTGCATAGTTCAGTCCTATGGGTCTTATATGAAAATGTATGCTTACTTTAGCTTCGTAATTACACACTGGTTGTTAATTTTATAATTATTTGGTTTGTTTCTCAAAAGTATTATTGTTTCAAATATGTATAGTGAGCATAATGTTAAGATCTTTGACTTTTTAAAGGCTTCTCTACTTGAATTAGTTTGCTTTAGTGCCAGCATGGTTCTGATTGCCCTTTTCTGCAAAATGAAAATTCTGTTAATGTATTTGTTAACATATTGCTAGCATAGCAGTTTGGTTTTAAAAAGAGAATTATTAACCTAAAGTATCGTATAGGTAGGATTATCAACATGAGTATCAATTATGCATGGGAAAATGTCTTAAATGTACACTTATTTAACAGATTTTAATATGTTGTTTGTTATAATATTGTTATTTTCAGAATAACACAAATGTTTAAGACTGCTGATCTCTCTTACATATTACCATCACACAGAGCTACAGTGTATGTAATGGGAATTGCTTTGGGACTGGCACTGCGATACTGTGGCAGGAACTTCAGACTTAAAAAGGTAGAGCGATTTCTCACACTACTAATTTGTGTTAAAATGTATAAAAAGAATAGACTAGGCAAAAGGCTGTCTGTTCATAGACTTCATGGACTGTATTTTAACTTTAAAAGTAGATGTGAATAACTACAAAAATAATTAATTTACAAGACTTCTTACATTTTGGGAACTGCACTAGTTAAAATTGTCAACTGTGCAGAACTGGCCCAGATTGCCCAAGGTTCTAGTTCAGAAATGATGCCCATGGTATTTTTGAAGAAATGCTCCTTTAGGCCATAAAAATCAACTTCATTCTGGAACACTGCCACCACCACCACCATCACCACCGCCGCTACCACCGCCGGCACCACCACTGCCGCTGCCACCACCACCACCATTGCCACTGCTACTACCGCTATCTGTCTGGGTGGCTCAGTTGGTTAGGTGCTGGCCTACTGATCCAAAGGTCGCGGCTTCAAATCCGGCCCAGACCGATGGTTTTTGACTGTGCTTAAAAACCACAGCTCCATGGCAGTAGATTTACTGGCATGTAAAAGAACTCTCACAGGACAAAATTCTGGCACACCAGCAACGCTGATGTGATCCTAGCAATTGACAGTATCATTAAACAACAAAATAATGTAATGTACTACCACCACCATCGCCACCACCACCACGACCACTGCCATATACTTTTGTCGTCCTTTTAACTCTCTATCTGCGAGAAAAACAATAGCATCATTTATGCCAAAAGTCTTGATATGTTTACATCTGCCATTTGGAGGACTTGGTTTTGTTTGAGAGCAATTTACCTGTAGTCAAGTTATTTTTTTTTTCTTCTTTGTTTTCCCTTTTAAGTTTTCCATTACACTATAAAGCAGAATATTAAGTACCTTAAGAAGAAACTTCTGTCATACATTCATCAAATACCTAGCACTGACCAAATGTTAATGAAACAAATGAATAAAGGTGTAAACTTAGACTATGTGCATGTTAAATGTTAAAATAAGTATGAAATATAACATGGTTTTTAATTAGTTATATTCTCTGAGACCTTGTAGTTTAAAGTATGAGTACATTTCTTTTGCTTCCTCTATCTATTCACATTTACTACTCACACACATTATTTCGAGCCCTGGAATCTAGTGCTATGAATGGAAGGCCTGTGCTTTGTCAAAGTAACAACTGAGCCTTGTCTGTATATCGCAAAAACACCATATTTTTTTGGGGTGTAAGAGCTCCAGTCCTAGTTTCATGTGTTTCTCCAAGAAAATAAAAAGTTACCCACTTACCATTTTGTTTACTGAATGTATATTAAGATTTAACATTTTCACTAAGAGGACATCTATGCTTTATAACATTTTTCCTGTCACATTCTAACCAGTAATTTTAGCTATAGCTATGATCTGGACAAAATGGTGTCTGCTACTGACCAGCCTTCTGATTTTCAAAGCACATCTTTCACATTGAAAGGATTCCTTCACTTTATTGATACCATTATCTAATCTCGAGGTAGCATGAGCTTGTGCTTCTGTTTACTGTTGTGTCACCCTGAGTGCAACCTACTGTTCAATGTTTATTCATGAACATAGGAGGATATCCTTCTAAATGATGAAGTAGAAACATGTGCTCTGCTTTGATACCGAAATTTAGATTTCCGATCGAATGGGCTTTTGAAAAAGACACGTTTTAATTTAATTGCCGGATATGAGATTTGCGATAAATATTAAGTAATAACATACATAGATAATAGAGTAGCAAGTGTTGTAAGGTGAGCAAGATATGAGTAAATAATAGTCGTTAAATTTGTAGAATAAACGCATTATTGGTTTGAAATTAACGAGTCATGACGTCATACCACATAGTTTAAATACACGTTCGAAAGTTAGTTCTACAAACCTTAAAAGTCGCGTGAGATATCTAATAAAATATAAAGTAAACATCGTTTAATCCTAAAAAAGTAATTATATATTTGAAATTCATAAAAGAACATGTTATAATAGAAAGGGACATTTCTAAATTGCGGGAAAAGGAAATAGCATTTTGGATACGAGGCTTTCTTGGATGACGTCATGACATTCAAATGGAGCGAACGGTTTTCTTAGCGTGGGTAAGAGAGAAGCGTCTAGGCAGTACTCAACCAGAGACCAGTACGGGAGGTCGCGCTGCGCGGATGTGATTGTGATGCCTCTACAGATACACATATAGAATCGGCATATCTCCCGAAAATAGTTGAAATAAAGGATATGAAAAGTTGTTCTTGGGTTGTCCATTACACTTACGCAAACCCGAGATAAAGAGATCTTATGCAGAACTAGCCGAGGCGAGCTACATCTAAGGGCAACGTCACGTCACCAACGACTTCAGCTTCAAATGGCGATCCAATAACCAGGACACCACAACGATTAAACAGCTTCAAATTGGCTTCCCAACGTGTGGCGCCGAAAGAATGGACCAAACCCCAAGACGACCAGATCAGCATCGAACCAGCAGACAAGAAGGTGCCCAGCGTGTCAACATCTGTGAAACGTGTAGTGAACAAGTTTAAGTGCAGTTAAAGTGAAATAGTGAAAATATTGAAAATTTTGGTGAGTAGAAAAACACATGTAAATAGCTTAGAAATGGAAGACAGTGACACAGACTTTTTAGGTTTTGAAAGTCCGGAAATTGAGAAAAGTGTAAGTAGGATGGAAGAATTTAATCGGAATGTAATTGGTAGCAGAATATGCCAAGAAGTAGAAGATCAGAACGTTAGAGAAACACCTAGAGGTAGCTCAGAAATGTTTAGTAGTAATTCAGAAAGGCCAGCATTTATGTCAGAAATAGAGAATATGTTTCAAACGATAATGAAAAAGATGAGTACAGAGTTAAGTCAAAAGATAGATGAAAATAGTAAAGAATTAAGAACAGTGAAAAAGATGAGTACAGAGTTAAGTCAAAAGATAGATGAAACTAGTATAGAGTTAGGACAGAAATTAGAGAAGGGACAACAGGAATTGGGAATGCAATTGGAGAATCAGAAGAGAGCTTTAGAAACCTTTAGGGAAGAAGTTAGGGAGGAAATTAATAAAGTTAGTAGTGAAGTAAAAGAAAATAGAGAACAGGTAGAACAGGTTAAGGGAGAATTAGAGACAATAAGGCAAGAAGTAAAGAATTCTGAAAAGAAATTAGGTCAACAAGTTAGTGAAAAATTAGATAAAGAAAGGGAAAGAGTAACATATAGTTTAGACAAACAAAGGGAAGAGGTAGTACAAAGGTTAGATAAAGACAGGGAAGAAATTAGAGAAGAGTTACAGGGGTGTAAAGTTAGAATAGAAAGATCTGATGTAGAAAGTGAAAGACAGGCTAGAAATTTGGAGGATGTTACAGACCAAATAAAAGGAGTAGTAACAGAAATTACTCAGGTAAAAGAGGCCTTAGAAAATTTGAAATTAAGTGAAAATGCATGTAATCACAACAATCTTAGTAAAGAAGTTGCAAGAAACGAGGCAATACCAGGTGTATCAGCTGACATTTCGATGCAAAATAGGGGTAACAGTAATTCCCATTCTGATCTCGGAAATAGCTCAGGGATAGGTGACAATTCAAATTTACATTGGCCTAACCATGTCTTAAATGAAATGACACCTCCAGTTTTTGAAAATGAAGATTCAGAGGATCCTAAAGCCTTTTTAGAAGGGTTACAAGAGTACTTCACGGTGAAACGTATACCAGAGGAGTACAAGATGGTGATAGTAAGAAAATGTCTAAAGGGTAATGCTGCTAATTGGCTAGGCCTTTCTATGGGTAACAATAATGATTACAGGACCTTTAGAAACATCTTTTTAACCAGATATTGGGGAGCTAGTAGGCAGGCTAATATTAGAGTTGAATTAAGCAATGGAAAATTTAATCCTAGATCGGAGGAATCGATGGTCAACTATTTTATGAGAATAGCGAGAAAATCGAAGATGTTGGATCCTCCCTTGGATGAAAAAGATCTAATAAATATAGTTACTCCACATTTTCCGGAAACGCTTCAACACTACCTAATCATAGCCCGACCCGATAGCATTGCAGCTATGATCGAATTATTATCAGCCTTAGAAGTCAATAAGCCAAAACACTCATTTGGAAATAAATATGAAGGAAAAGAAACTGTCAATTCTTTCGGGCAAGGGGCACAGTATTATCAGAATAGAAGTGAGATTAGGGAAAGATATAAAGGACCAGTACCAAGGATGGAATCATTCCGGTGGGAAAATCAAGGTAGATATAACCAGGAAGGGCGTCACCAAAATAGAAATGGTAATCAAAGGGGAAGAAATATAAGGGTGAATTATATGAATACAAATAGATTCGATCGAGGTAGACGGGGACGTTATTTTGGACATAGTAGAAATTCAAATGATGGGTATTGGACAAACGGAGATAATGAGTTTAGACCGAGGTCACCAAGACAGGAAGAAAGGTATTCTAATGGACGAAATTCCCCCGAAAATGCGGAAATGGTCGAGGCCATTAACACGGTCAAAAACATGGTAGGAAGTAACCCCGATTTAATGCAGGAAAACAGAAGTAACAATTCGGGAAATAGTACAGGAGCCATACATAAAAATCAGGGAAACGCCAGACCCGGTCAAACGCGCCTTCAGTGAGAACTGGGTATCCTAGTAATGATTGTGATAAGTACTCGGAAATAAATAGTCCTGGAAGGCAAATGATGATACAAAAGAAAAGAGAATGTAAAAATAGAATCGACGAAAACGAAAAAGTAGGAGATCCACCTAAAATCAAAATTGGAGTAAATGGAAAACAATACAATGCAATTATAGATACGGGATCAAATAGCACAGTATGCTCACAAAATTTTTATGATAATTTACAAAGTAGTGGTTTTAAAGTAATGTCTTTACCAGTTAATGGGATATATTGCTCGCTAGCTGTGGGAAAACGAAAAGAGAGAGTAAAATTTCAAGCAATGATAAATATTGAAATAAATGGGAGAATACTTGGAATTTTATTTCTGATTGTAGGAAGACTTGTGACAGATATTATAATAGGTTGTGATTGTCTTTATGCCTGGGAAGCTGTGGTGAATTTTAAAAACATGATTCTAGAAATGAAAGTTGAAGATGAGACCATTATAGTGCCTTTTGTGGAAGATAGTAGTTCAGAAACTATTGTAAGAGAAAAAGAGGAAGAAGAAATCCAAGGGGATACATTCTTTGTAGAATATGTTAAAGTAGGAGCTATGGAATTAACTGAAGTAAATGTTAAAGAGTACAGTGTCGATAATAAAGAAAATGTAGAATGGGATAAAAATGATTTCATAGACAATTTGAGGGTTTCTGATGCAACTAGGTACTATGATAGGGAGAGTAGTGAAGACTTAGAAGAATTGTTGAGGGAAAAGGTAACTCAGGCTGATCAACTAAATGAACAACAGAGGGATAAACTGTTTGAAATATTAATCCGAAATAAAGAAGTATTCTCTGAGAAACCTGGTAAATGTAATATTTATACTCATTCGTTTGAGATGATACCCATCAAACCTTTTACACATAAAGCGAGAGCTATCCCTAGTACAATAAGAGAAGAGGTAGATGCAGTTATAAAGTCAATGTTAGAAGATGAGGTTATTGAAATTTCGAATTCAGAATTTGTGAATCCCCTATGTATTGTAAATAAGGCCAATGGAAAGATCAGGGTGACATTAGACTCGAGAAAACTAAATTATTGTTCCTCATACTTTCCATCAGGGAATCCAACAGAACGTGTCCTCCGAGATATAGGAATTTATTTACGTGTACTTACACATCATAATCACAAGGATTGGGTGAAATATTGTCCATTGATAGAAAAGATTATCAATCACACCATTAATGTAACTACTGGATTTGCACCAATAAAATTAATGTTAGGAATTGAACCAGAACCAATATTGATAGGGGAACCAAAAACACTGAAAATTAATGACATTCAGTTAAGTGAGGAAGAAAGAGCGAAAATTGCTTTTGAACGAATCAAGAAAAAGGCAGAGAAGCGAAAATTAAAGAAAAAGAGTAGAAAACATAAATGGGAACCTAAGATAGGCGATTGGGTACTAGTTAAAGACCATAAGTTATCAAGTGCATTGCGAGGTAGGAACAAAAGGATGGAATTGTTATATAAAGGTCCTGCAGAAATTATATCAAAATTTGGTTATCATACCTATGAATTAAAAGATGTTAAAAATGAAAAATGTCTGGGAAGATGGCATAAACAACTCCTTCGACCATACAAGAAACCGTGTGGTGCCTTGGAACCTTGATTTAATGTAAAAGAAAAATTGGAAATGTCATTTGTCTATTGGCGCCCAATCAGCTTTGAGATAAAATGTAAATGTTAGCTTACTTGAAAATCATATATTGGTCAGGTACTTACATATTCATGAAAAATGCAGAATGTGAATTGCTATCTACTACAAAGAGCTTAAAAATATATTGTATAGAGCTCACAATAACAGCTTCAGAAAGATTGTTAAATTGTTCATCTCCGCATAGAGAGAAAACAGAATATTTACTTTGTAAACATTTGTTAAAATATTTAGATGTATAGATAGTTATCACAGAAAGACAAAGAAAGAACTTGTCTAAAGAGTGCAATGGATTTATATAAATATATGTACATTTTAGTGCTTAAAGGATATAGTACAGATATGTGTTACAATAACAAAAGTGAAAAATCACAGTGCAAGTGATAGTGAGAGCGAAGTGAGCAAACAGGAACTAAAAGAAGGAAGTATAAAGAAAGACTCTTGAAATTTAGCCTTTATATAGAAGCTTCACAGAAGAAACCATAACATATTGTAATTAGTATTTAAGGATTAATGTTAAGTCAAGTGTATAATTGTTTGTCATGTTAAAAAGATTAATGAGAAAATGTGTTAATAACCAATTTCAAAAACAGTGTAATTGAAAATTGTATATAATGGGAGTGTTGCCGATTATTCAAAATACAGGAGTAATTTTTTTAATTTTTCTTTCGGGCAAGACATTTACATTATTTTATTATGAAATAATAAAATAACATAAATGGGGGCATTTGATACCGAAATTTAGATTTCCGATCGAATGGGCTTTTGAAAAAGACACGTTTTAATTTAATTGCCAGATATGAGATTTGCGATAAATATTAAGTAATAACATACATAGATAATAGAGTAGCAAGTGTTGTAAGGTGAGCAAGATATGAGTAAATAATAGTCGTTAAATTTGTAGAATAAACGCATTATTGGTTTGAAATTAACGAGTCATGACGTCATACCACATAGTTTAAATACACGTTCGAAAGTTAGTTCTACAAACCTTAAAAGTCGCGTGAGATATCTAATAAAATATAAAGTAAACATCGTTTAATCCTAAAAAAGTAATTATATATTTGAAATTCATAAAAGAACATGTTATAATAGAAAGGGACATTTCTAAATTGCGGGAAAAGGAAATAGCATTTTGGATACGAGGCTTTCTTGGATGACGTCATGACATTCAAATGGAGCGAACGGTTTTCTTAGCGTGGGTAAGAGAGAAGCGTCTAGGCAGTACTCAACCAGAGACCAGTACGGGAGGTCGCGCTGCGCGGATGTGATTGCGATGCCTCTACAGATACACATATAGAATCGGCATATCTCCCGAAAATAGTTGAAATAAAGGATATGAAAAGTTGTTCTTGGGTTGTCCATTACACTTACGCAAACCCGAGATAAAGAGATCTTATGCAGAACTAGCCGAGGCGAGCTACATCTAAGGGCAACGTCACGTCACCAACGACTTCAGCTTCAAATGGCGATCCAATAACCAGGACACCACAACGATTAAACAGCTTCAGCTTGTACTGATCTTGCATTCACTGTTAAAAAGCTTCTAAAAATTAAGTATTTCTTCACTCCTAGAAAATAATTATTCATCTGCTATTGTATGTTAACATGTCCTAACTGATCCTAAAATTCATTTATTATAGAGATATCTTACCTTGGGATGGACGGCAGCAATGATGTGTTTCTACCTTGCACTTATCAGTCCATCTTACATGGCACATCAGAATTATGCATATAATCCTTTAGATGCTGCCAGATTTGCCGCATTTGGACCAATCTTCTGGTGTCTGTTTTTTGCATGGGTTATTTTTACATCTTACATTGGCTATGGAGGTAAGTTCTAATGACTTGCTACATACTTACCAAATATAAATTAGTTTGTGCTTATTTGAATAGCATATCTTATCTAAACCTAGCCACTGAGGTATTTCTTTAGAAGTGATTAACAATCATTTGAATACTGCACTAAATTAAATAAATAAATAATTCTAAAATGATTATCTATCTTATTTCCAAAGTTTAAAATAATTTTGTGCACTGCTACACTTTATTTATCAAATATCTTTACATTACACATTTTTTAATCTTTCTTATTCATGTTTCAAATTGTCTTTCTCTACAGATTTATTAGCATACTGTGTCTTTATAACCCTAAAACAGAACGGTTATCCAACAGCTTTTTATTCTGCTGCCAACAAGATAAGGTTGCCTACTCTTGTCTGTGTTTAAAACTACTTATGGATATAGTATTATAAAAATTTGTTCCTTATTTATTGAAGATCCTACTTATTTATCCTTTCACTTCCAAGAAATTAGTTTTTTACACGTCATTAAGTATCTTTAGGGTTTATTAAATGCCTGAAACCTTAAGTACACTGAAGTGTAATGTGATTTTATACTTTCAGGTTTTGTGGGTGAGATACTATCATGGCGTGGTTTCCTAGTGACCACAAGGCTTTCCTATGCAGTGTACCTGACACAGTTTCCAATATTTTTCTACCATGTTGGTGTTAATCGAATAAACTTGAGATACAACGTCTTTTTGCTGGTAATTTTTAATTTTAATTGTATAGGGTAATTTAATTTATTAAAATTGAAGTACATTTGAAGTTATGGCTTAGTCTTAACCTTAGTTAATATTTTTATTGGTAGGATTACTTAAAGTAAGAATCTTTCATTCTTCTTTGCTTTTACATTCTCTACTGCTTACTATAGTGAACAGAGGAAGTTAATGTATTCTAAAAAATTCTGTCATAAGATTTCATTGGAAATACTTGTTTGTGGTTCCCTGAATTTGTCCACCACCCCCTCAAAAGCACTTTTAGTAAAAGAAGTCAGATGAAAGAGTGAGAGAGGAGTGTGTATGACAAAGACTCTCAAGACTCCATACCCCAAGCTACACTTTGCATGGAAAGGTTTTCTTTATCTTTTTATTTTCTAAAACTGGCACCCTAATGATTTTGATTAAAATTCTATATATTTGCATACAAACTGTATTGGTAAAATTCTGTAAAATGCTCTTCATTCAGAATAAATTTTGAATAGTGTTATAAAACCTTTAAATGCAAAAGATAGACAGACTTCTTGTACTACAAATATAAATCTCTCTTAATGCCAAATAAATTTTTGAGGGCATTTACTGTTTCTGAGATATTCTGTTCTTATTGGTTTGAATTTTCAAATACTTTCTATTTTTTCAGGTGCTAAATCAGTATTTTTGTGTATTTGTTTTCTTTCTTTTTTGTGCTTGTACAAAGAGTGGAATTTCAAACACATTATATGGCAACCCACTTTTGAAAGATTTCACTTCTATTTAAGTCTCCTGCATCCCCTTGTATGCTCGCCTACCACCTAGGTGGCCCAGGTTCGATCCCAGGGACCCGCATGTGGTATTCGTGGTGGACGAAGCGGCGTCAGGGCGGGTTTTCTCCGGGTGCTCCGGTTTCCCCCGCCATCTCATTCCACCGGTGCTCCATCTTCATTCCATGTATCATCAGTGTCACCGCCTGCGGTGCCGTAGTAGTAAAAGCGGGCGTTAAACACTACAACAACAACATCCCCTTGTAACTACAAGAAAATATGTGGTAAAAGCATTTCTGCAAACATTTATTTTAATTAACAGGAAGTAGACAGAAGAGTAGGCTTTTGTTTACATAAACATTACACAATATTACAACTTCCCTCTATTTGAAGTCCTACTTAGAACTCATCCTAGGGTGCCTGCAGCTAAACACCCAGTTATATAGTATATGGAAACCCTTTCCCTTTTTCCAATATTAATTTGCAAACATTTGCTTCCTGCTTTTTCACTAATCTTATCCTGCTACCACTTACCTCTTTAATTTCTATTTCCTGGTTTATTTCACCTCCCTTTTTTATTCATTTTTCTGCTTTCTCAACTTTTTTTATCAGCTCCACTCTTGTAACTCTTAATTTTCATTATACACTTAACTAATCTTCACTATCCTATTTTCCACAGGAAAATTATTCTGGTATCTACAAAATTAATGTTCCAACATTTCACCAGTCATCAATGCAACAGTTTTGAAGCCCAATTAGCATTTTGTAGGTCACACGTTGAAAAGACAGTTTGAAGCAGCAATGCTCCCAAGTCCTTTGGTTTACCTTTGCTGCCACTCTAATGCTGAGATTCCTCTCCCTGGATATGGCTTTCGGCAGAAAAGAAAAGGGTATATGCTGCTCTGAACTAAAGTGATGCTACCAAAACCGTTGCAACCCTATTCAACTTCTTAAATTTGTAAGGCTACCCCCTTTTTATGTTCTTTTCTCTATTCGTTTTTTTATTGAGAATTCTCGACTGGGCGTGCAAAAGCAGTTAAGTCAAAAACCCTCATAGTGAGAAAATCTAAATCAAAGATTAAAATCAAGTTGCCAAATCCCTTATGTGCCAAAACTCAACACATTTTGCAAAAAAATATTTGTTGGTTAATACTGTAAATATACACATCAGGTTGCTTTAATTCCTGTAAATCTTCAACCCTTCTATAAGGATTATCTGAAGGGCTGGAGGGTGGACGCAAGAGTTACATGACTTTTCACAGTATATTTTGACATATCCACTTCCACACAAATGTTATATTAATGATTTCAGTGGAAGATTTATTGTTTGCCACTAGAATATACAATAAAATTGTATTTTTTTAAATTAAATATATAATCAATTCTTGTATTTCTCATGGGGATAAAATACCATCATATTTATATAGAATTCACATTTAACAGAACTTGAGAAAATGACAGCATAAAAATAGTACAAGAATAATGAAACAAGACATATCACTGTGGTAATAATAACCCAAGGCGCAACAGCCTTTACCGCCTAGCCACTGCATCCCCCATCTCTAACTACTACAGGCATCATGAGTGTGGTGCAATACTGGTGGTCAGTGCCCCCGGCCCTCCTGGCCGGTTATGCAGTCTACGCAACCAGGACTGCAACTTTTCAATCAAGTAGCTACACAGTTGGCCTCTCAGGGACCCAAAGAGGCCGAATGCACCCCGTGCCAGGTCTTCCAGTGGGAGAAAACCCCCATGCTGGTGCTGGGAATCAAGCCTTGGTCTCTCGCTTCGTAAGCAGAAGCGCTACACTACTCTAAGGAGAAGACACCAATATCATAGTAGTATTTGAAAATAATACCTTATAAGCACATAGTAAATATTACATTTTTTAGCCTTTTATAAAAGGTTGTTAAATTTAATGAACTTGGCAAAATATAACACTAAGTGAAGAAACAAGACATTTTATTATTATGACTTTAATGTCATATACTTCCTTTAAATTTTCATGAAATTGTTTTCACCATCCAACATATAATGAATGATAAAAACACATTCTTCACTCACTTTCAGATATTTTCAGTGCTCTAGAATCCCCAGAATGTGGCCGAGATAAATGAAAGTAGGTCCAGCAAGTCCTATTTTTGCTAGGTTTACTGCATTTGGACCAGAATACTTCTTAAAGATTTGATACCTACAGATTTATTTCCTCTTCAGGGAAAACTGGTAAATCTGAAATCATCTTTCCTAAACTTGTGCTTGAGAAATAATTGCCCGAAGGAAACAGAGCCACTACATGTCCCTCCAAACAATCTTTTATCCAGTTATGTCAACCTTTCCTAGCACAAGTTTTTTTCCCAATAATGCTAAAAAGTCACAAAGGTTCTCTTTAGACATTTCACTATTCACAAATGGCTTGTTTTTCCTAATAAATAAGTTGCATCCAGTAGTGAGGATGATGAATAGGGGCACGATACTTCCATTTCTTTTTTTTTTCTATAATCACATGATCTCCATGTGTGTATGACCTAATATTAGGAATTAGTGGTCAATAGATTGGGGGATTGGGTGTTCCTGAAGTGCAACCATACACATTATGACAATATGACTGTTTTTATTTTGTCCTTGGCAGGAATCAAAATACATAAGCTATTTTTTACATCTAGATGAAGTTGTTTAAATTAATTGTAAAGGCAAGATCCTATTCATTAGTCCCTCTTAAGACTTGTCTTTTGTGCTACAGTAAACAGTATGCTTGCTTGTCATCAGCGCAGTGAATGTTAAGTTTCAGCTCCATAGCTGTATTTTATAGAAGACAATGGATATACTGACAATTTTGGTTTCTGTAGTTCTAGATCATCAAAAATAATTTTGTAGATCCTCTAACCAACGTGTTATCCAGGAATAAAATTTAAATATTCTTCATATAAGTACAGTAGTTAAAGTGATACGAGATGGTAAATGGTTTCTGTGTGTTTTTACTGAAATGATATGCAGAGTTGCAACACTTTATTTTTTCATGTGTATTGTTGACAAGCCAGAGTTAATTGTTTTGGATTACACAATCTTCATATTAGTGCAACGAAAATAAATACTTGGTCACCAAATAGGTGTAGTGTCAAGTTGGGTAAGTCCTTCAAATTTGTAGTGCATAGCAAGTTAAGTTAACTTTATTACTGACTTAACCAGTTTTGCACTGCTGGTTCGATGGTTTAAAATAAGCTAAGTCAAAAGTGAGAGACTTAACCATCTTTGCACATGCACAACTGATGACTTCATCACATACCTCCTTTTGCACACTCATGTTACTCAGCTATTATGTGATATGACTTAACTTATATAGCTTACATCAAAGCCTGTGGAGAACTCATTTTCAATATTTTTTGACTTAACCGCTTTTGCATACCCAGTCGAGAATTATTTTCTAATTATTATTTTTAAATTATACTTAAAATGATTAATTTTCTGAATATATAATAATTTTGGTATCAAAAGTGTACATCACAAAAACAAAACATAATATTGGAAATGGATTAAAAGACCATTTTTGTAATGTAAAACAAAAAGAAACGACAATCCACGTAGCAACACTCTTTTGGAATAATAATCACAATATTGAGCAGAAAATACAACTTCCAAACCAGTCCAAATGCACTTTGAAATAAATATCGGGTTAAAGACATATATGAAAAAATTTTAGACCTATCTTAGCGAATTTTGACCTTCCCTCAAAAGAAAATTAATTACTCAACTTCACTGCATCTCAGCCAAATATCTCTTCCTCTCCAGAGATACAACACCCATGCGTCCAGTAGTGTTCCATCAGTTGACAGTTCTTGATGACACCTTCAAGTGAAAGTGAAGCATGTTGAAAAGAAAATTTAAGATATGTGAAGCACGACTGTTCTGTGGACTGAAAGTGTATAAGTTTTTTATTATTACATAACTTTAGTGGTAACTCCAATTTATTGGTAAAATAATGAAGTTTGGTATTTATCAGAGCCTTTATATTTCAGTTTCTTTCACATAAACATGCAAGGCATGTTCTGGTATATACCAGTTGACATTAACTCTTGATTTTCTTCCATTACAGATTGATCCTTGTGAATTTGCATTGATAATTGCAGCGTCCATCATTATGACTCTGCTGTTTGATTTGCCATTCCAAAACTTGAGAAGTGTTTTGCTCAAAAAACCAAAGAATACATGAAAGAGGCAAATGAAGTAATGTCTGATGTTCATAGAACACTGTGCCAAGTACAAAATGTCTAAAATGGAAGTGCTGTGATACAAAGATGAACACTCTTAGGAGACAGCTTTCAGCACTGTGCAATGAGAGAAAATAATGAAGGCCAACATTTAAAATATCTATTTCTCATATATCAATATTCTTGAGGAACAACATGACTGTTATTGTGTGTGAATGAATATGAAAAAATGTTAACGATAATAAGTGCCTGGGAATCACTGTATGTGTGTATACGATGTAATTTTACTTTCTTAAGATGAAATGTGTCAGACATTCATAGGTACTGAATTGTTTATATGTTTTAACAAAATATAATAAAAGGTAATTATTTGTTCTCCTTAACACTTATAGCTTTAGTGTCCTACTTTTTATGAAATACATTGAGAGTGAAGCCTAGCTTATAAACTAGGAATTGGAAACCGGAACAGGTGTGGAAAGTGAATTTAGTAAAATGCAAGCATATCATGATTATTTAATGAGGCCTTCATAGCTTCACCTTCTTTTTCTTTCTTTACCCCTCTCCAATGACTAAGCGATATTCATGCTACTTGCTGCAATGGGCAAGACATAGTAATAACCAATGACATGCTGGCATGAAAGGGAAGTTCTGATTACTTCTGATGGCTCACTAATTTGTTGCTCATTAAGCTACAACTGTTGCTTGGTTCACACCATGGCATACACATCATAATCTACACATGACCAGATTATCCGTCCATGGTAAGCTGGTAATGCAGTTCAACAAATTTCAGAAACTATGCAAACTCACAGAAACATAATTAATTTTAATGCTGCCTAAGAAAGTTTATTTCATAGGTATTAGAAGAAAACCGTTCAGTTGAAAGCAGAAATTATATTATAGTATAATAGAAAAACATGTTTAAAGCTATTTCAGTGCGTATTTTAATTCCAGTATAAATATAGGGGGAATTTGTAGGATTAAGTACCTATATTTTTCAAGGTAATATTAAATTATGTTTACTGTAAAGCTTTACAAATTTTTGTTATTCTAAAGATAAAGTTAGTTTCCTTTATAACACAGTATCGTTTAACTCAATAAATGCTACTTATTTCAAGCAACATTTACATATTCCATAATAGGCATTAAGAATTTGAAGATAAGTCTAATGAAAATGAAAACCACTTTCCTATGAGGCCAAGTGTATCTACCCTCCCTACTTTCCTTGTCGTTATTACAGTGCCATGCCTCTAGCTGCATATTGCAACTGCCAGTAGTTCAATGGTCAATAGTTATGCTTTACCACTTACAAGACCCCCGTAAGACAACTAAGAGATGCTCCCAAACAGTGCATTTTACTAAATTTGGTTTCTGTACCACAAAGTTGAAATATGTATGTTGCAATATGAGATGTTCAGAGCCCAGGACTTAATCAAGTTCTAGCTCTACCATCCTAATTCTCAATACAACATATGATATTATTGTAGGACAGTTCTTCAATCTAATGCTTACTTGAGACACCACGCAGTTAGCAAAGCAATGTCTCTTCATTTATGTTGTTCATGACCAGGGAAGCAGTGCATAGCTTCTACTCTGAGAACACAATTATCTTCAAGTCAAGTTTCATTTTTATAGAATGAGCCTAATTGTTTAACTCACTACGTAGGCTTTGGCAGACAGTGTTCATAGTAACAAAGTCTTCCAGGGAAGGCCACGTCTTGGTTGCTGCTGTTGCCAACATTTCGCTCTACTATGTAGGGCTTCTTCAGGGCTACTCCTCTTCTTGACAGCACCGCAGGAACTGTGCTGACTAGGTGTCTACCTGTTTATTTATACTTTGGCTATGGAAGTTTGTTTGCTGTGGCAAACACCTTATCTGTTTATTTTTTGTGGCTGTAAGAATGACTAATCAGCAGTTGCATGTCACACAGGTCAACCAGACCTTGCTCACTTACTCTTATTACATATTGCTGATATTTAAAGACCACACAGGAAGAATGAGGTAAGTCACTTTTATTAAAATTTTCAGGAGAGCATTTTTAAAATTTGAAACTTAAGAACTTTAAAACCATTAATAAGCTTTTACTCAAGTTTTGAATATATATTCATGCACTATTAATAAAGCAAGCTGAATAAAATAAGCCTTCGAGACACACAATTGTTGAGAAACGAATGTAATACCATTGTTGCAGCACACAATATACGGAAAGAATGATGTAAGTCCATAATGAAATCCAATATGCTTCCTGTAAATCTGAAATTATTATTATTGCCTCGGAACAACAACTTAATTCTTGGATCAAGGCTTCACGGGTGTTCAGCCGTGTTAGATTTATAATAGTCGAGCTTTCGGCCATTGTAGACTCCATGGCCATCTTCAGGATTGAGTCTACAACGGCCAAAAGCTCGACCTTAATAAATCTAACACGGCTCATCACCCGTGAGGCCTTGATCCATAACGTTTGCCGTGAAAGCTTAAAATCTTGCATCTTAATTCTTGGTTTTTAAAAATGTTGCATAATTGTTTTACATTGAACATGAATTACTTTTATTATTTTTACAATATAAACTTGCTTATAAAGAATTAGGCTTTGAAAAATGTTACTACTTATGAAATCACTGTCCTTTAAGCACCTTAATTTGTCTTCTTTGGAAGCTCATAAGGTTCACACTTTCGAGAGCATCTTTTTTTAATGGGCAATATAGCTATTAAACCTGTGAGGTAAGAACTTTGTTCATCCCATGATTGTAATAGATTGAAATTCTTAATTAATCCATTTCTTTTATCTGCACTAATCACATTGAAATGTTTAAAACATTTGTGCTGCAATTTTCACCTGGTTTGTGACTTTGCACTCTTAATTCCTTGTTGACATCTTCAATTCTCCCAAAGGATTTCTTCTTTCTTGTTGCAGTTGTATTGCCATCTGACTCTGAAGAACTCATTTTAAACACTGAAATTGCCTGATATGCTGTTATACATTCTGCTTTCAAATATAAGCATATAACACCCCCCCCCCCCCCAAAGAAAAATAGCATGAGTCTACTAGGGCCTGTGTGGTGTTCTACCAAAGCACACATCTAATGGAAGGTTAACTTTGAAAATTATACCTGTTGTAAGAATGTGATCAAACATTAAAACATTACTTGGTGGGCTACTAAATTTTGTTTTAAAAAGGTGGAGTCTAATGTATGATAACATTTTTTTAAATTTAATTTCACAGCTGTTACTACCACATCTGCTTAGATTTATACTCCTTAAAAATTAATTTATGTATAATTGTTTTATATTATCTACAGTACATTTACCACAAATCTCAAATCACATTAACAATTATGAAATAAACACAAAACATGCCTTATCACAGCAGATGTTGGAAATGCTGTCCATCTGCATTAATACATCTATAGCATCTTCTGAGAAAATTTACATTTGCACGTATTAATTAATTTCTGACAGCATTAATTTCTGTCCGCATATTTTGCTTTAGTTTTTTCTTGTGCAAGATACCTAAAAGATTTTCATGGTTACTGTTCTAACCTTTTTCCGATTTCATTTCATTTCTGTTCCGTAAACACATGCAGTTTTAGCTTTCTTTTCCTACCCTGAACTGATCCCATTTCCCTGAAATAATTTACAAGTAAACGAACAGTCTCTTTACTTGGAACATGCACACGAGGAAATTTAATTTCAAATTGCCTTACAACTTCCCTACAAGATGAAGTAAGCACATGTGTATCTTACATAAACACTCTATGTTGTATGTATACTGCAATTGATTAATTTTGAAAACACTTCAAGCAAAACTAAACACTCCTAATGTTATTTACGTGTGAACTGAACTGGAACAACACAGAACTCCTGCCTAACAGAAGTAAGACTGACACACATGTGATGATAACACATGTGCAAAGGAAAATCTAGTGATGGTCACACGGGCCATGCACCTGCCAGCCAAGTTTTGTAGTAAACGTACTGTAGATTCTGATGTTTACAAATCTGAAAACATTTTAAAAGTACTTCAATTGGAAAGTTTGTCATCGGGTTTGCAAAATTATATTTTTACCTTCTCTACTGCTTAAGTCAAGGAAATAATATATCCAAAATTCAAACTGAGGTTTCACCAAATATACACATTTTGAGATTCCATTAACATATGTGATGCATTATATTCACATGAATTTTGCTATCATAATCATTTAATTTTGTAAGGCTTCTTTAAAATTACAAACTATTGTTATGAAAGCGTATTTTTATAAATGCATGTTAATCAAAATAAGTATTTGCAGAAATAGTTACATTATGCATTTTTCAAGGCAGGTACATTTTATTTGTTATGTAAATATCTCAAATACATTTAAAAGGTGGAATCAGGACTGAAAAATTCAATGCCATAGGCAGGATTTGAATCACGAATCATCTGCTTATCGACAGCTGCTCTAACCACTAAGCTACCATGACCAACTTGCCAGTGCAACATTAAATTTCCCAACCGATTTGTACACTTTCCCAGTAGACCACAAGGGAATCTCACATCAGAGACAAACAGCCCAAGGGTAACTTACAATCGTAAGTACTTTATGTCCCGGGTTTAAGTAACCTTTAGGTGGTAATTAATATTTATTTATGCCAACAAACTTACAGCTGGTGTTACACCAGCAGTAAGTTTGTTGGCATAAAAAAATAATTATCTTAAACATGTTATTTTAATTAAAATCAAGCATTTTGGAGAAAATTAATATTAAAAACTGTCTCATGTAAAGTGTAGTTTGGAGTGGAGGATCGTTTTGAAAATCTTTGTATACTATTGTGAACTTAATACAGGTGTGGTATTGGATAATTCATTTTTCAATTATTCTGTTCACACATACACCTACAGATCTTTTTCTAAAAATGCTTTTTTTGGGTTCAGGGACCTCAAAATATGCATTTTCTGTGAAATATTACATAGAATTTTTTTATTCTCTACTGCTTATCTATAGTAAGTAGATATTATATTCCAAGAATCAAGATTTCATCGAAAATACATCTCTTGAGACTCCCTCAGTCATTTGCAGGAAAACGTCACGCACTACATAATATACTGTGACAAATTGATAATTTGACAAGTCCCATTTCTAACACCATGTAACAAAATGAAAATTTCCAGTTGTTTTATTTTCTTCTAAACTAAAGCACAAAACACAGTTCTCCCTTATGTTATTATGTTAACACAATCTACAGTTCTTCGTGATCTTACAACTCACAGCTGTTCTCTGTTCTTGTAAGCTTGACACACACTTTTCTGTCTGTCTTTCTCTCTCCATTCCATAAACAGTTGGCTTTGATGATACAATCTCTTAACAATCACTAAAACTGCTTCACTTCAAGACTAACTGTGATGCGATGTATCAATGTCCCAATGGTCTCTGTTGACACATACAGTTCTCTCACCCATGCACACATGCATGCTAATTGCTGTCTTATTCAACATAATCACCAAACCACTACTACTCTTCCCTTTGTATCAACAACTGCTACTCTCCATCTGTACTGCTGGCAGGCTGAACTTCAGCCTGAATTCTTTTGCTGCGTACCCACCCTCAATAGTATTTAATTGCAGATAGCAATTATTGGAAAGGTTGTTTAGGATGACTTGTTTTAATTTAGGTAGGTTTGGGATTAAGAAGGAAGTTTATGCTTGTTGACAGTTGTCTCTTAGAATGCAGCAGTTCCTGTACCCTGGTGTATGTGAAAATTTTTAAAATTTAGTTGGGAATAATTTTAAGAGCCTAACAGCTCTTGAGTGGGATTAAATGAGAAGCTCAGCATTAGCTGCTAGTGGAATTGCTCCTGCGCTATCTGGTATGCCTGCAAGCCATGTGTGGAACCCGATATTGCAAAAAGTGGTGTTCTTGGATCATAATCCCCAAGAGAGCACTTTGATGTGATGGTAAACTAGCATAGAATTTTAATTACATACTGCACGTCTCCATGTGTGGAAGAGATGAGGCTTTGTGAAGCAGTCTCACAGGAAAAGGGAGGAGAACAGAAAAGATGGTCCAGAATCCTCGATTCTGTGCCCGTTGTAGCCATAGGATCCAGCTGTCTCTGGCCATGCTTCAGATCTTGCGGGCGTAAAGCATGAGGGCTAATGGGGCTTGGAAAAGGTGTAGCTTAAAGCGAACGAGCATCTGGAACCTCAGCATGGTGTATAGTGAGGCAATTGCCCCCTGCTTCCATGTGGAGAGGTCCCTGGTAGAACCTTGTCCAGTTTAGCATCTAAGTAGGTAATGGAGTTGTTCCACTCAAGCCTTCAGCCTCTGTATTGGAATGTGGGGCATTAACGATCATAAGAAACCTTAAAAAAAAAAACATTCAAACCAAGTCATATGGCATGTGGATTTCTATTGGCATTATGTGGGCTTTCATGAGTATTGTCGCATCACATTAACATTGCATCCCATGGCGGCGCCGTGGCCGAGCGGTTAGCGCGCTCGCCTACCACCTAGGCGGCCCGGGTTCGATCCCAGGGACCCGCATGTGGTATTCGTGGTGGACGAAGCGGCGTCAGGGCGGGTTTTCTCCGGGTGCTCCGGTTTCCCCCGCCATCCCATTCCACCGGTGCTCCATCTTCATGTGTCACCGCCTGCGGTGCCGTAGTAGTAAAAGCGGGCGTTAAACACTACAACAACAATTGCATCCCATGGCATGCGGACAAGTAACATAGCACACAAAATAAATATGGAAATCCTGGACGGCGAAAAAATACGCGCATAAACCAGCAAGTGCAACAGCAATGGGGCCAGAACTTGCAGATATGCAGCTAGGCAATTCTGCCAAAGAATCCGTTATCATACTATCCCTTGTAAGGGATACCGACTCATCTAGCATAGCCGAGAACCCCGAGGATCAGGTAAACACAATGGCGGACACCCTCGAAAAATCCTGCACGCCTATCGACACCACAACAAATGACTTCCATAAGCTAGTAGATAACGCGGTTAAAAACATAATACACGAACCCTCCCACAAAAAACTTAGAAAAACGCACCCCTCCGAGGTGAAATGGCAGATAGCTCATCTACTGGAATTAAAAGCACCAGCGTCAAACCAAATATCCAATAGGGTACTGAAATACTGAACGCCCACCGCCCTGAGAAACTTCTCGGAAATTTTCAACTACTGCCTCCAGCATGGGTACTTCCCAAACCGCTAGAAACACACACTGGTGCTAATGTTTCCAAAACCACGAAAGGACCGCAAAAAAACCGAAAAATTACAGGCCAGTTAGTCTACTTAACACAGGTAGAAAAGGTAATACATTTACCTATTCAACAAGGTGCAATAATCCCAGAACAATTCGGCTTCTGAACACGAAACTCCACAACGCACCAGCTGTTAAGATGCACCAAAAGCATCACTCAAGGCTTCAACCAGAGACAAAGCACAAGCGTACTCTTTCTCGATATCCAGGTGCATTTGATTCCGTCCACCACCCGAGTCTGCTATATAAACTCTGTCAACTCAACCTTAATGACATCTTAACGAATCTCGTAGCCCATTATCTAAGAGGACGCACCTTCGCGGTAAAAATTCCGAATGTCACTTCTGCGACAAAGCTACTAAAAGCAGGGGTATCCCAGGACAGTATACCTTCACCGGTTATTTTTAACACATATGTCAACAACTTCCCAAAACTCCAAACACGACAATCTATAGGTACGCAGATAATACGGCCATTACCGCCAACTCCTGCGGCCAAGACTCGTACTTCACAGACTGCAAACCGCAGTACACCGCCTGAACCGCGGCTCGCCAAATGGCACATCAAAGTAAACGCAGACAAGTCACAAGTATAGTGACTGTTTACGAAAAAAACATCACATAGAAAACCTCTCGCACCCCTCAAACTACTACAACAAGAAATCAACTGGTCAAGAAAGCTAAAGTATCTGGGAGTCACCTTAGACACCGGTCTCACCTATGCGCTGCGCGTAAAACAGGTGAGATAGCTGGCCTATGCTCAATCGAGTCGCATATACCCGCTGCTAAATCGCAAGACGGCGGTAAACATGGATACCCGTATAAAACCTTGTATAAAACTTTAATCCAATCGGTAATGACGTACGCGGCACCTGTATGGGGGCACTGCGCCCGCTCGCACATCAACACGTTGCAGACTATGCAGAACAAAATATTCAGAATGATCGCCAAGATTCAGAAAACGGCTCCTACCGAAATTTTGCATGGTGAGTTGAAGGTATACACGATAGCACTGCCATCAAATAGCAAGTAATTATACATGTAAGTATCTTTCAAATACTTTCTGCCCGCGATTATTACTCCTTAACTCCCATCTGCAAGAGCACGCTAACCTTACTAGCATAACCCAGGCACCTCCTTTGGGCCTACGGAACACGGGAAGGCACTGGATCCACCTCTGTTTATCTACCCCCTGGTAGATAAGCGTCTTACGTAGTATTCACCCACTAACCCTAGGTTGCGCAAGCGGTACCTGGCACCACTTTCACCATTTCCCGTCCATCCAGTAGTTGTAAGTAGACTATAGTTAGTACACGGTAGGGAAGACAATGAAATCCTTTTTGGATGATCTCACCAGAGTGGGTTGCAGAGGGGCTCATCCATAATAAAAGTTTAGCAGCATAATACCGTTAAACCACACCCACCCCTCAATATGAATGGCACAGTTGGATGAGGTGAACGTGTAATATCTGCAGGAATAATTTGGACAGCTACTTCCATAACGTGCGTGAACGCTAGTTGTGTGCACGAGGCGTTTCAATTTCACTTGGGATTGACTGGCCCAAATGTAACTGCGGCGTGTAATTTTTGGAAGTGGGGACTACTTCGTGCTGTCGCGGAATAAGTACCTCCTCAATCTGTATTAATCTGTGGTTTTAATATAGCAGTTTCGTGCGCATTGTTGATGATAACGCCTGACTAGTTGAGTTAAGGGATTGCAGTCTGAATTTCAAACGAAGAGAATGAGAGAATATTGGTTCCTAATTAAAGATGACGTTCTGTAAGTTACTTTTTATCAGACGATGGTATTCATGTTACAAACCTTAATAAGAAGATCTGACACTGGCCAGCCGTGGCTAACGAAAAAGACAGGTTGCGGCGCGAATTGGAGTTACATAGTAATGGTAGTCTGATACATTGCTAACATTGCATACCATCATGATAAAACTATATCTTTTGTATGAATTCAACGGGTATTTTGTTTGTTTAGAACATGGATGTATTAGGCGATTGTGGCTCCACTTCATTTGGGCCATGATCAGACTGGGATATCAGTTTGCTCCTTAGACTGTCTTATTCGTTAGCCTCGGGACAGCAACAATGACGACAGCATATCGTATTACAGAGCCCATGATTGCGAGCACGTAGTAGGATAAACAGTGCAAGAGTTAAACTGACAACATATTTTTACATTCTGTTCTCTGAAATTCTCGCGTCTGTATGTTTAAATGTAAGATGGTTTCAATAATGCTAAAAAAGAGGAATAACATGAATAGATACTGATCGCCCAAAAATCGCGTTTTTCGAGACAAATATTGTCCAGATGGCGATAGTTACCTTTATTTTAAAACTGTCGCAAAATGCACTTTTAAGTAGTCCAAAAGGCAAAGAACGCCCACTCTGGTACCTACCACCTTCGCTCTCTGGGAAGATCACCACAGAACATCTAAGAGTGATCACGAAGGCGCATCGTTTGTTATTCTTGGTGGTACAGATCATGCAGGAGAAACATAGTGATCGTGACACTTGCTTTGTTGATATACATGGAATTGACAGAAACTGAAATAAAATACATTGTTGTAGGTGCTCAGAAAAATGACCCTGGACTTCAGCAGGATTTGTCGCCTATGTCTGGCACCAAAGGATTCTTTTCTACCGCTTTTTGGCGAAGATGAGAATTTACCGGCACGAATAATGACATTTGCACCGGTGATTAAGGTTAGGGATAGATGTTTAAATACTTTCAAAATATAATTCAGTTAATCTAAAATTAGATGTATTGTAATATCCACGGAGTATGAATGCGCTTCAATTTCAATGTGCCATCGTATAGCAGTTTTAACTTCTAAAATTAGCGCCTTCTTATTTGGGGGTTAGAATATTGCGCTAGAGATCGTTAATTAATTGGGGGTGTTCTCAAACTTTTTTCTAAAAAAATATGTGCTCATTATCCTGTACGGCTTTTAAACAATAGAAAGTTGGAAGTGACTGATTTCCAAGAGCAGCTTTGTTTCCTAAAGAGGACTGACAAAATAGTAACACAGCACCGGATATTTGTAATAGATTTGGAGCAGCAATTCATGCACTAAAACTGATTTTGAGTTATATGACTATAATGTAAATTTTATGTATTGTGTCACCATTTTGTTCTAACAGAAATTTTTAAAATTTAAATCATGCTAGCAAGATGAAAAATACATTAAGATTTTATGAATGAGCCTTCCTTGCCAGTCATTTTACAGGCTGCTTTTGTTATCTGCCATATTCTGTAAACCTCATGATGACAGTAGGGTTACCAGGTTTTTAAAATATCCTACAGTACAGAATGAGGTAAAAGAAAAGATTTTATGAAAAGAATCCCAGAATGCATTTCATAATCCCCCTTCTATTCTCTGTGTATGTGCGTACCCAGGATAAATAACACAAATGTAAACTATATCTTTGTATATGATTGTTTTTGAACTGAAAATATCTTTATCAATCAATATATGATGTAATAAAACCTTAATGAAATTTTTGTGGTAATTTTTTATTTAGAATAATCAATATTAATGTTTATGATGAGTTACCTTGAAGCCAAAAGTAACTCTTTTGTAAGTTCGTTGTTTTTAAGTTCTTCTCATTTGTATAGGCACCTTCAACATTTTGGGTCAAAGGTGTCTTGATAAACAATAGATGTATTATTCCTCTGTGAACTATAGTGTCTTTTAACGTTGGTTTTATCACTCCTTAATTATTAAACACACGCACATTCACTCCTACATCCAGACTCAAGGGGATGATTCCGGTTAAAGGAAAATTTCCTACTCCAGCTGGAGACAGATCATGTACCTCTGAGTTTCCTCCTCTTCTGCTACAAATTGTGTATATTACACACCCCGAAGCCCTGAAAAGAGGCATCTTAAATCCTTGCCCCAAAGAGGGAAACAGGTGCTGAATTAAAATATTGCACTTATTATTCAATTTCAAATTAAAAAAAAATATTTTATAAGTATAATGTTTATGACAAGTTTGTAATGTACAGAGTTTTGAGACAATCATTTTTCTTTACTATTATTCATGTAATGGAAGGACAAAAACTTACGAACTGCCTGTGCAGTGTTTTGTCTGTCTGCATCCTTGGCACTTGTTGCCGTCTGCTGCTATCATAGAAAAACACGGATGAAACCATACAACATTTTTAAAACTATCTTTGTAGATTTTACTTACCAGCTTTATGAAAGGAGATGCTGAAATTGGCCACCGTTAATGTCCATAAATTTTTGGCACCTCTTTAGAAAATTATCCATCACTCATACTTCATGTTGAGAAATGCTGGCAATTTCCTGGCAGATATTTTGTTTTAATTTTTCCAGAATGTGTGGGTTTGTCTTATACACTTTATGTTTTAAATTACCCCAGAGATAGAAATCTCAGGGAGTTAGGTTCGGGTACAGAGCTGTTGCAGAGTCTTATTGAAAACAGGCAAAATCATGCTTCCTATCTGTTAATTCTCTAGAAAGGGGGCAAAATTGTATTCATGTAAGTACAGGCATCAACTATTGACTTGAAAAAAATTGGCCCTACAACTCAGAACCTAATAATGTTAGTACCCCTTCATGATGAAAAATTGGTGTATGTTGTGCCATTATCAGAGAAAGGTTTCTCAGAGCTCCAATAAGCGATCTCTGTCTGTAGGGTAACTTAAAGCATAAAGTGTACAAAACAAACCCACACAGCGTGGAAGAATTAAAACAAAATATCTACCAGGAAATCACCAGCATTTCGCAATGTGAACTACAGTGAGTGATGGATAGTTTCCTAAAGAGGATCCAAAAATGTATGCACAATGATGATGGCCAGTTTCAGCATCTCCTTTCATAAAGTTGGTATGTAAAGCCTTTAAAAGTAGTTTTAAAAATGTATGGTTTCATCCATGCCTTTATATGATAGCGGCAGACGGCACCAAGTGCTGGGAATGCAGACAGGAAAACAATGCACAGCCGGTTCATAAGTTTTTTGTTCTCTCAGTACATAAACTGCTTATAATTAGAGAAGGTGCAGTTCTAGTTGTATTGCAAGCATAAGGAAGTGGCACAAGTTTGTGTACTCATAAACATTGTACTTACATTTTAAATGCTATTGATACTCCAGTTTCACTTTAGTTTTTTGAAATATTGCAAACACTGGATGGGCAAAAGGGAGAGATAGAAGAAGAAAACAGAGGGGGAGAGAGTAAGAGAATGAAAGATAGAATAGAATAACAGAGAGCAAAGAAATCAAGAGAGAGGGAAGGAGAGAAGGAAAAGATAGTGATAGAGGGAGCAACATAGAGTGGAATATCGACAGTTAATGCAGTACTGTAAACAGCAGCAATTTTTCATTATTTCTAGTCATACTTAGGATGGTGGAGGAATTAATTGTTATATAAATAGTATGAATATCTTTATACTGATAGAGTTGGTCTGGGTGGCTCAGTTGGTTAGACACTGGCCTACTGATCCCAAGGTTGTGGGTTCAAATCTGGCCCAGACTGATGGTTTTTAAGTGTGCTTAGAAACGACAGCTCCATGTCAGTAGATTTACTGGCATGTAAAAGAATTCCTGTGGGACAAAATTCTGGCACACCGGTGATGCTGATGTGATCCTAGCAATTGACAGTGTCGTTAAACAAAATAATTTAATTTAATTTTTATATTGATAGTGGCTTGATCAAAATGTTCTGCGTTTCTTGGTTTTTATTTTAATGTATTCCAAGCTAACAATTTTGCTCTAAGTATGTAATCTGTTTCTTTTTTCTTTTCTCTCCCTTTAATGGGAGAGCAGTTGTATGTCATTGCTCCAAATTGTATACAGTATAGTTTTGATAAGATGAGTGTAGAAACAAGTCCTTTATGTGCAAAAGATTAATAATATGTATCCCTGTTTTTTGACGTTCTTCATTTCTAATACAGTAAGTGTTAAAACTTCTGAGTCTGATGGATGTGATTGGTTCTCCATTGTCATTGTAGGTAGTGCCAGTCAATATGCAGTTAGCAATCCACGAAATTGAAAATGAGGACAGTAAGTGAGTAAAATAACTAGGAGAGTAATATGCAACAAAAAAGCCATAAATTATAGGCTTGGTAGAAGAACGCTAGAAAGGCTGTGATATTAAAAACTGTGGTATTTTATGAATTGGGTATAATTGGGGTTTAGCTTCACAAATCCTACGACTATGCCGCGTCAGGGCAGCAAGCATCACTCTCTTCTTATAAAAAGTATCCCTCAGTTGCACTTTGCAGCTTAGGCCCCCAAATCAGTAGCAAGAAGAAGGAGCAGCAGTAGTACAAAGCAGATTTCAGTTCCTGCGGTTGGGTTGACAGCCAGCTTCACACATTCGCTATGATAGGAAAATAGTATGGTTTATTGATATTGCAACATGACTTTCGTTTGAAACAAATAATAGTTAAGAAGGTAATGTGGCTGTGTTGCCACCTTCAGAAATACTGAAATGTTATCCAAAATGTACTTTAAAAGTACATATAGTAATGACTTTTTGGTAATGTAGTTACTGTTGGGATTTGCCATCAGACGCAGAAGTTTGTCGCAATGATGTGATGCAGGGATGTTGAATGTCACTTATTTGTTGTTACAAACCAAAGATGTGAATGTATTTTTGAAGAGAGTGCTGACCTAACTGCCTTCATTAAGATATTTCTAAAAAAATGAGCATAGAAAATGTTGTACATATATTCTGTATCACAAGGAAGTGATAAAAAGTGAAATATGGTGAGATTCATCAGGTATACCCTGTCAGTTGGAGAAATTTGAGAACCAAACCAGGTTTTACATTCTGCATAAAACAGTGCTACAGCATCACAAAGGAGATATTCCCTGTTCATCTTATTAGAACCCTGTATTTATGTTAACATATTGACTACAGTCCATTTGCATTCTTTTCGGCCAGGGTTTGAAGGAGGGGGAAGGGGTTAGGCTCCCCCGACCTCCCTCTATGTCAGGTATGGCATGTGTTGGTTATGTGCCAGGCATGAACAGTTGAAATATCGGAATTGCAATATTGTCTTTATTATGCAACATGATCATGAACATTGTTTACAGTATCTACTTGATTGATTGTAAATAAGAAACCTGTATCTATGGGCCAGAGAAGGTATCAGGGACATGCAGTAATATGCGAACATGAAGAATAGATAAAGCAGTAAAATATACACAGTATTTTATTTTATTAATTACACCATAAAATTAATGTAACATTAAGGTCATCCTCTGAAATTGTATTGCCGTCTTGTAGATCAATTACCAGGGTCTAGCTGTTTTTTGTTTTCAATGTCCTTTGTGGTATTTTGAACTAAGGCTCAAATTTCAGTAACATTTTTCTTCCGAAGACATTATTTACTGCAATGTTTCTTTTTAGTTCTTACCATGCATATTCTCTGGGATCTAAAAACTACATGGTAATACTTAGTAGCTAATTCATCAGCATCGTAAATTTTGTACTTATTGTACGTTACTTTTATAAGTTTTTAAAGCTGTAGTACTATCGTTGGTGTTGGCCTCTTTTACCATTCACTTGTAATAGAAATTAGAATGTTCAACATTGCCTGCACTGTTCACATACATGTTGTGTGGGCCGCAGCTGCTGCTTCCTGCACAGATCTGTCCTTCCCTCCCTTACCCCACCTGGAGGCCAAAATAAATGTGAATAGACTGTAACTATATTTAAAATAATTCATTGGTATTCAGGTAAAGTAGAGGTTTATGCAATTTTAATAATTGCAGATTTTTTCGGGTGACAGCCTTCCTGCTCAGATTTGTCATCAGTGTGCCCAGCAGGTTAACACTTCATACAACTTTAAATTACAATGTGAAAGTTCAGATATGGCTCTGCATCAGTACCTCAGAAACTTACGTCCACAAAATGATGTACTGCAGGTAGGTTTGCTTACATATTTTATGGTTCAGAGTGTTCTTTCACATGTCTTTTGTAGTCTAAAGTTGGGAAGGTAGAATCAGACTGAAAAATTTAGTGCCCAAACTGCGATTTAAACCACAGATGCCTCTACTTCCTGTAAAGTTGTTGCAGTCAACTGAGCTACCATGGCAACATGCCAACATAACATTAAATTCCCCAGCTGATTCACATTTTTCCCAGTGATGCACAAGGCATTCTCAAACTTATTTTGATATAATACACCAGTGATGACGTACAGTCTCGTAAGTACATGTAAGCCATGGGCTTCATAGTTAGGAAAGCAAAAAAGTTCCGAACAGGCTGTACAGTGTTTTGCTTGATGCATTCGTGGTGCTTGTTGCTGTTTGCTGCTATCACAGAAAGGTGTGAATAAAACCATACAACATTTTTAAAACTACTTTTAAAGGCTTTACTTACCAACTTTATAAAAGGAGATGCGGCAATTGGGCACCGCCATTGTTCATACATTCTTGGCACTTCTTTAGGAAACTATCCATCACACCATACTTCACATTGAAAACCGCTGGCATTGTGTTCCACTCACATGACTTTCTCTACTCTTGCACAAACTTTTCTTACAAACACTTACTGCTAATTACCTTGCAGGTCCAAGGGGAATATGGGAATACAGTAGGCTTTGAGTGATAGTCAAATCATTTAAAGCTTTCAAACTGTTCTCTTTGCACAGCTAACATAAAAATAATAAATAATGATGTTCCATTTGACAAAGTTTTCCAAAACACACAAATAACAAGGAATAACGCCGAAATGGTTCACTCTACAAAAAATTTATTCCGACATAAATTGTGTGTTTTAGCAAGATCTACATTTTTTTTTTGTATAGTATGATTTTGTCTATCTCTTATGGTTTACCAGTTATACAAAAGTCATCCAGAGTAAACAGGACTACATAGGCTATAGCTAGAAAATTCAAGATATACATTTCATTTGTCATAAAAATATCTTAAACCTATGGTATTTTAATCAAAATCGTTAGAGCCATTTTGGAGAAAATAAAAATTTTTGAAAGATCTTCCATGTAAATGTTAGTTTAGGGTGAAGCAATTTTCTTCAAAATTCTCATGTTGCATCCTGAAAAGACGTTAAACTTGAATACCAACTTTGGTTTTTAGCCGGCTTTTTGATTTTGAGTTATGCTGCCCACAGACACACTGATTGAGACACACACACAGACCTTTTTCTAAAAATGCTTTTTTTTGGATTCAGGGGGACCTCAAAACATATATTTATATAAAATTTTGATATCAAATTTTTGAGTGGAATACAATACCTCTACTTACTACACATAGCAGAGAAAGTAATAAAGAGTAATAATAAAAGCAAACCTGAATTTGAGAATGTATGTTAATTATCTTGTGTATTCCTTTTTCTTTTCCCATGGAACTTCAGTGTACATGATTTTCTTGAATGTACTCTGGTAGTTTCATTGTGTTCTAGACACCAGCCGTAATCAGTTGTATGTATCCCTGATACTCTTCAGTGATAGCTCCCAAATTTAAAGGGAAGTAGCTAAGGTGTGGCTTGAGGAAATGAAGGTTCAAACTCATTTTACAGCTGAGCAGTCTGAAATTTTCCAGCATATTTCTGACAATTTCTTTACATTGCCCAGAAATTTCCTAACAACCTCTCTGAATCCATTCCATGCACGTTTTTCAATTTCATTCATAGAGCTGGTAAAATTAACATCTTTCATCAATTTAATATAACTAGAAGTTGTTCTATACCAAAAAATGTATATTGTAAGCTGGTTCCTTCATATTCAATCAAAAGCTGAAGCTATTAACAGTGAAGTAATATAAATCTACCAATATAACAAAATGACAATTTGATGAATCCCACTCCTGACACCAGTGTGACAAAATGACAGAAGTCCAGTCCAATTACTTTCCTATCACTTTATTTTTCTTCTAAACTTCTGCACAAATATGCATGACAGTACCACCCCACAGAGCTGTCTCGCATTCATGGACATACTGATTGACTTAAAAACTGTCTACTTCCACACTTCGCAAGCTTTTATATCGGCAATGATGTAGTCAGATCTTTCTTGAACACCTCCAAACAAGCCGGCTGCCGGACACTCCTTGAATGCTCTGGAAAATCTTTTGTGTTGCTTCTTGATTATTGTTAGTCACGTGTTTGCTCACATAGTGCAGTCTGACCTTGAACACCTTTGTTCGCTGGGTGTGAAGTAGCTCAGCCCAACTATTCTTTGTTGTGTGCCGCTTCAATAAGATAAGTGAAGCCTAGTCTCTAGAATTTGTTATATGAGTAGATTTTGCAATTTTATAGGTACCTGTACATAATCTTAGTTGTAGCACACAGTACTCCTTTCAGTTGCTTTTAATGTTATGAATTTACTTCTTAATTTTATTATAGGCTGTGGAAAAAAAGGAATATTCACCAGCTCCATCAGAAAGTGGTGATGACTGCCGGGATAACTTTTTTGAGGTAAAAGTAGAAGTAAAGTTTGGTGAAACAAATTATGATGGAGAATCAGGAACAAATGCAAGTTCAGGGTAAGTTGATGAAACTTGAGTAACATAGGGAGTAAGCTTTCTTTGTGCCATATTCTATGTTTCCATTCCACAAAAAAAAAAAAAATTGCATAAATACTTCAATGAAAATATCACTTTTGGAACATTCTAAAACTGTCCTTCATTATTATGGTTTGTATATATTTTTACACCAAAGATATTGTTTTACAAAAGAAGCATTGAAGCAGCTATTTAATTAATCTTTGGTAAATTTCCAAAAGGATATACCAGAATCAGAGCAATGAAATTGTTGTATATTATGCTAAAACAGTTGGTATTTGCCTCCCATGATGCTGAGAAATATGGGATAATTGTAGCAACTGCTCCATCAGATCATCATGCTCACTCTTATTACCTAAATATTCATCTCACTTATTAAAATAACCCTTCCTATGTGGAATTAGTTCAGGACAGATTTAGACTTGAGTTAACATTAGTTTCTTTTATGGCATCCTATGTATTAACACATGTTCATTATCTGATATCCACATGTTTAAGTTAAAATCTTTCCAACTGCATACTGGCCTTTTCTGGTCACCCTTTTCCCATTCCAATCTACCCACATATGTAAAATAATGAATATACTATGTTTTGTATTCAGGAAAGAAGTTAGTGAAAAGAAACAAGGTAGCAGCTGGTATGCTCAGGAAAATGGTGTCACTGAAAAGAAATGGGGTCCAAGAAAATCAAAAACTGAAACAGGGAATAAAACAGCATCTAAAGGAAGGGGACCACGGAAAAAGAAAGTGGGTGCTATGAAACAGGAGGTTAAGAAGGAACCAGAACCATTACCTACCATAGACAATTCTCTTTCTTTGGATGACGACGATGGACTCGAAGTTATGCCTATGATAAAGGAAAAAGAACGTTTTGTGTGCAACGAGTGTGGAAATGTGTTTGCACAGAAAAGTGGACTACTCAAGCACTTACGAACTCATACTGGTGAAAAACCTTTCTGTTGCTCAATGTGTGGCAAGACATTTAGGCAAAGTGGCAATCTTACTCTTCATATACGCACTCATACAGGAGAAAAGCCTTTTGCATGCACAGAATGTGGAGAAGCATTTGGTCAGAGTAGCACATTGACCAGGCATATGCGCACCCACACAGGAGAGAAGCCTTTTTGTTGTCAGGTAAAAAGATTTTTAGTTTTAATGTCATTATTTGCTGTTATCTTTATGCATAATAACCACTCGACCATATGTGAATGAACATAACCATTAAGGAGCAGTATTATAAAGAAAATTTAAACTATAGATTAAGGAATAATAAATACTGGAAATTGGTGACAGTGTTGTTGGAATCACATTAAATATAGATATATATTAGGAAATATATGACAGATTTTGCTCAATCTTAAAATTATATTTAAGAACATAAATGTTCAATACATAAAAAAACTGGCAATATGCCTCCTTGGAAAGCTGTTTTTGTAATTTCTTTCTCCCCTTGTACAGTGGTATTTTTTAGACATGGCGAATGACGTTGCTAGGATCTTTGCGAGTGACATCGTGCAAATTGATGTTGGGAACGTATCTTTCTTTTCTGGAAACAATCAAGACACTGCCGATAATGCGAGCTGGCGCTATACTTTATCACGTACTGTTCCAAAGTTTACTGCACAGAAATCGGAGGGATACTAACCTGACATCCCTATGTCTTATAAATACTGTGACTTTGTTGGTGTGGGTGTGAAGTAAATACGACAGATGTAGTCGAGATAAAGAAACACTTTTATTTCCATAAACAGTAACTTTGTACACTCGTTGCAACAACAAGAAAGTCTTTTCCGATTCTCCAACAGCACGGCTCCGAACTCGTAACACAAAGAACTAACTCTTCTCCGTCGGCACGACTCCTCAACCTTCACATACGTCTGTCCTCTCCGTCGGCACGACTACTCAACCTTCGCATACGTCTGACTGACTCTTCTGTCGCACTTTACCGCTATTTATATCTCCCAGGCACTATTCTGGAAGCTTCAGGAACGTTCAGTTATTGCGGCGAGATACAAAGCAGAGAAGATTCTCGAAGTGTCTATCCTTTTCTCTCTTTCGGCAAGCGCCCCAACAATGTGGCCATGCTCTGTCTCTTTCCTTCGGCTCCTTTGCGGTAGTGCCGACAATAATGTGATGGGTGACACTGCTGTTGTCGGCAATTAGATGCGGCGGGCGCGGTGACACTGCTCCCTCCTCAGAGCTGGTCGTCCCGACCAGCACTATCACTGCGGCATCTCCCTTGCGCCCCGGTGGACTAACCCATCGAACCTCTTCTCCAGGAGGCACTATCGCTGTTGGATAGTGTCCCTTGGATGTTATTAAACGCAAACAAAACAGAGTGGATGCAAATTAGTCTCGGTAACAAAAAACAAACAAATACAAATATTAAGATAAAAATAGAAAACAGAGAAATTCAACAAGTAAATAAAATAAATTTCCTAGGATTAATAATAGACAGTAACTTGAAATGGAATATGCATGCTGAAAAAGTCATAAGCAAGATTAATTCAGGTTTATATGTACTAAAACAAATAACACAAATAATAGATAAAAGAAGTGTCAAGCAAGTATACTATGCCTTCATTCACTCGCACCTAAACTATGGAGTGGTATTATGGGGCACAACACATAAAACATTACTTCTAAGGCTGTTTAGGCTGCAAAAGAGAGCAGTACGCTTAATTGCAGGAATAGAAAAAAGAGATTCATGTAGAAATGTGTTTAAAAAACTAAATATTCTAATGTTGCCTTCTTTGTATATATATGAATGTACTAAACTCACATTAAAAAGTTATAATCAAAACAAAAACAGCAATATCCATAAATATAACACTAGAACAAAAGAAAATTATTTTAGAAATAGACTTATAGGTGGTCTAAATAATAAGTGCATAGAAAATAGTAGCAAAGATCTGTACAACCATCTACCATCTAGAATTAAACAGATAACAAATGAAAAAATCAAACTAAAGAATATTAAATCTTATCTATTAGAAAAGGCATTTTACTCTGTAGAAGAGTACAAAAATTGATAAAATATGGTATATTGCACTTCCCAATATTCTCAACTAGTCTCAATTTATGTAAATATACTTGTATTGTATGTACATAGAATTTGACGATCCTTGTAAAATTTTTTACAATTGGAGAAATAAACCTTATGTATGCCATCCTGCTTCGAAATTCTGCAACACTACCGCCGGTCTTGACGGTCCCTCGTCCAGTTGCCCTTCTTCCTGGTATGTTGACGGGCCATCCTGCGCACTTGGAAACGGCTCACTAGGTACCATGTCCGCCGACCTCTCTGGCGCACCTTCGCAGCCACCTTGCTTCCGATGGGTCCGGCAACAAACCCCACCACATCCGCGCGAGTCGCGTCCACCGCTGCACTCGTGTTCACTCGTGCTCGGCACGGCCTCTCCTGTATCCTGCCGTCCAAGATGATGTCCACCATTCTTCCGTTCACGGCACTATGTGTCAGGTGATTGGATGGCTCTGACGGTCCCCCCATGTCACACGCCAAGTCGGTTCTCGCGTGTTGCTCGTTTGCTTGTGCGCTTCCCTGCTGATCGTCCTCCACGTCATATCCTGTTTGGTTACGTACCCGACACACTCCTCCAGAGGATCCTCGATGACGTCCCTGAACTGCCCCTTTGTCTTCCCCGAGACGTACACTTTCGTTATCTGAAACGGGCGCAACTGTCGCCTCGGCCACTAGGTGCTCCCTCCCCGGGTCTGTGCTATTCCGTCTGCCCCTGGCATCCAGTACTTTGACGCTCTCGTCAACTCTTACTACCAGGGCGCCAAGACGTTCCCCGTCGTCCTCCACGACGTCTACATGCTGGCAGAGGTCTTCCACCTTTTCGCCGAGTTCTTCCACGCCTTCCGTCACGCCAATCAGTTCGCCGAGTTGTTCCACGTCTTCCGTCATGCCAATCAGTTCGCCGAGTTGTTCCACGTCTTCCGTCACGCCAATCAGTTCGCCGAGTTGTTCCACGTCTTCCGTCACGCCAATCAGTTCGCCGAGTTGTTTCACGTCTTCCCTCACATCATCTGAAACGGGCGCAACTGTCGCCTCGGCCACTAGGTGCTCCCTCCCCGGCTCCGCGCTATTCCGTCTGCCCCTGGCATCCAGTACTTTGACGCTCTCGTCAACTCTTACTACCAGGGCGCCAAGACGTTCCCCGTCGTCCTCCACGACGTCCACGTGCTGGCAGAGGTCTACCACCTTTTCGCCGAGTTCTTCCACGTCTTCCGTCACGCCAATCAGTTCGCCATCAATTTTCGCCGATAGCTCCGTCTTCATCTCTTTCAGCTCGGCAGCGAGGTTGTTGTTTGACGTTTCCATTTTGGCAGCGAGGTTGTCGTTTGCCGTCTTCATCTCTTTCAGCTCGGCAACGAGGTTGTCGTTTCTCGTTTCCATTTTGGCAGCGAGGTTGTCGTTTGACGTTTCCATTTTGGCAGCGAGGTTGTAGTTTGCCGTCTTCATCTCTTTCAGCTCGGCAGCGAGGTTGTCGTTTGCCGTCTTCATCTCTTTCAGCTCGGCGAATAATTCTTTCATCATTGCCATCATCCTGGTTTCCGAATCTCCCTCCATCTTGGTTCTAACGTTGCAACTTCTAACGACGATGTAACGAAACTAGAAGCAATTCGACGGATCCCACTCCTGACACCAGTGTGACTTTGTTGGTGTGGGTGTAAAGTAAAGTAGACAGATGTAGTCGAGATAAAGAAACACTTTTATTTCCGTAAACAGTAACTTTGTACACTCGTTGCAACAGTAAGAAAGTCTTTTCCCATTCTCCAACAGCACGGCTCCGAACTCGTAACACAAAGAACTGTCCCTTCTCCGTCGGCACGACTCCTCAACCTTCACATACGTCTGTCCTCTCCGTCGGCACGACTACTCAACCTTCACATACGTCTGACTGACTCTTCTATCGCACTTTACCGCTATTTATATCTCCCAGGCACTATTCTGGAAGCTTCAGGAACGTTCAGTTATTGCGGCGAGATACAAAGCAGAGAAGATTCTCGAAGTGTCTATCCTTTTCTCTCTTTCGGCAAGCGCCCCCAACAATGCGGCCATGCTCTGTCTCTTTCCTTCGGCTCCTTTGCGGTAGTGCCGACAATAATGCGATGGGTGACACTGCTGTTGTCGGCAATTAGATGCGGCGGGCGCGGTGACAATACTAAAGTGTGCATGTATATCTTGCCTCCCAATATTTTGAGGTCATATGCTAATGACTTCATTCCAGATGCAAGGCACTAGAAAACAACATATTTTGAGGTCAGATCTGGATACAATTTAAGTTGTTCACAGATTGATAATGTTCCATATTCATTTCTCCTTCCTTGTTGCATATCAGACAGTTTGGAGACAATAGCAATCCTACTTTATGCAGGTGCATGCTGAGACAGTCGTGTCCAGTGGTAAGTCTGAACACGATGACGGCTGTTTTTCGAGGTAGTTCAGCAGTTAGTTTAAAGCTTTTTAAGAATTTTTCTCCTTTGGAATTTAATATATTTGTAGTTAATGTAGCTTTATAATCATTATTTATTTTCTTAATGATATGTTTTAACTGATTCCAGTAGTACTTTTGGTTGTACCTTATTTTGAATTTTAGTTCCCTTTTTTGCTAGGATGTCTGCCTTCTCAATCCACAATGTGCACGAATCCACTGGAAGACTATGTTCTTACTTAAATTTTGTATCTGTTTAACGAAACAGTGAATTTCTCTTTTTCTTTTCCTTTCTTTTTCTTTCTTTCTTTCTTTCTTTCTTTCTTTCTTTCTTTCTTTCTTTCTTTCTTTCTTTCTTTCTTTCTTTCTTTCTTTCTTTCTTTCTTTCTTTCTTTCTTTCTTTCTTTCTTTCTTTCTTTCTTTCTTTCTTTTTTTTTTTTTTTTTTTTTTTTTTTTAATCCCGAGTTAATGCTATTGCTTGGATTGCCACTTCAGAATCCAATAAAATAATAATGTTTTTACATTTTTGTGGCCAAACAAACAGAATTTTCGAGCAGTGTTGTTGTTGTTAGCTAATGCTAGATTTCTGACAATGAAGTCATTAATCCTCTTGCTCTCCAATATTTTTCACTGATGGATGGGGCACTAGAAGTGGCTGGGCATATTTGAAGGTGGTCTCGGTCCATTTCCTCTTGCAGATCACATAGAGGACAGAGTGGTGAAGAATATATCGAGCAGTGTAGATTGCATCAATTTCTCCATCAAAATTTGTAGTGTTTTTTCCCACATTTTTGTAAATACAAAAGTGAACTCATCCATAAACCACTATGCATCTATTGTCCATTCCTCAATTTAAAAATATCTCTGTACTTCACATTTGTTTGTGATAACAGGTACTAATAATTTTAAATACTGCAATTAAAGTTAAAAATAGATATGATGCAATTTTTTTTTTTTTAATTTCTTTTCAATTAATAGTACTCAATTACAATAGACATTATTTTAAATACATAGTCCTCTGGTACTAAAGATTTAGGGAGGAGCCATTAGGTTTTAAAATGCATTGGTGCCCTAACTTTCATAGCAAAATAAAAATACTGTTTGGCTTTTAATTAGCAAATGTTATATTCCTTTAATCCTCCATCTTGGATTATGAATTGACAAAAAATTCAGTTTATTTGTGGTAAATATAATCTCCATTTTCATCATTTTACCAGATTCATTAAATATTTGCATATTTAACAGGTAGTTTTTCTGTTGGAATACAAAAATAAAAAATAAAAGTTATATGCAATGAAAGTCAATAATATAAGAAAAATGTACTTGCAATAGATAATCAGTTTTTGCTCTAACAGTTCTTTTTGTTTGCAGGTATGTGGTAAAAGTTTTGGTTTACGCAATACGTTAACATTACATGAAAGGTCACATATGGACGATAAACCATATCGGTGTTCTGTATGTGGTAAACGTTTCCTTCGAAGCTCCAACCTAAATGAACACATGAGAACACATACTGGTGAGAAACCCTTTGTATGCTCTGAATGTGGCAAGAGCTTTATTCGTAGGTGTGATCATAAGATACATATGCGCATGCATTCAGGTGACAAACAATTTTCATGCACTGAGTGTGGCAAGAGTTTCCTGCGTAGCACAGAACTGAAGATACATACTCGACTTCACACAGGCGAGAAACCATATTCCTGTCAAGATTGTGGCAAGAGATTTATACGCAGTAATCAGCTTAAACGACATCGCAAAACTCACATGATGGTGCCAGTAATCAAGCCATACAGACCACCAGACAACCCACCCAACCACCATTCACTTTTCATGCTGTAATACACAGAATGATACGGTATCATCAAGGTTGTTATAACTGTAGGTATGCTGCTCTGTAAAGATAATTGGTCTATATATGCATGGTAGAGCACTTTTATCTGCCTACCAAAGGGCAGCAGTTCCCTCTGTCTACCATACAGTATTATAGAGGAAAGAGTGGAATGAGAAAGAGCCAAGACCATGAAGGGGTGAAGCAATTGACAGCAATATCTGTTTGCTCCAGCTTTCTTTTCATGGTGGTAGATTTTAAAGGGATAAATGGTGCTCCCATTTGTGATTTTTATGAAAATGTATGTGACACAATGGAGTGTTAAAGCTGATCCACAATAACGTAGGAGTGATAGAGAGAGATTAATAGCACAAAAAGAAAACAAAATCATGTAATTCCACAGAACATATACAAAATTGTATAAACAGTGAAACTTTTCAAATGATTTTTAGAAGAATTTGAGTCAACCTATAGGCACTTTTAGTTTCACTTAATTTTTTATCTGGATGCATTTCAAAGACCACTGTCTTCATTATCAATAGTTCCTTGACCGACATTTGAAGTGGAAGAATCTATCATGATTATGATTGTGCTGCCATCTGGGTTGCTAGACATAAACTTCAGCGTGTCATCTACTTATTACCATAAGTAGATGACACAGGTAAACTACTTCTTTATGTGTATTTTTTCCCCAAATTATCAGTTCAGCTATAGATTTTACATGGTTTAATAACTTGGTATCCCGTTTTATGGTGTGTTGAGTTGGCCAGAAATCATGGGCTATGGCTGATTTGCCAGTTTATTTAAGCTTTATGTTGCTGTTCAAGTCCCAGCTGTAGCATTGAATTTTTAAGTTCCAGTTCTACCTCTCAAACATTGCCCACACATGACTTGTGTGTTTAAAATACACCAACAGTAAGTTTGTTGGCATAAATAAATAATAATATATTTAAGAATTTACAAATAAAATGTATATCTTGAATTTTCTGGGAATAGCCTAGGATATCCTTTTTATTTGGAAGATTTTTTGTATAACTACAATGATATCATTAAAAAATTAATGTACTGAAATTTAAGCATTATGTCAGGTAATCTCAACAAAAAGTGGTCTTCAATGTAATCAATAAGCACTGTCATTTCCATTCTCGGTGTCATTCTGGTTGCCACCCCTGGTTTATTGTGGATCCAGCTGTAAAAGTAGAATGAAGTCCTGTGTTTTGCAGTCAATTCAATGGCCTGTAAACATTTTTATATTTTGTTAGTGTGTGTTATGCATCTTGCTATATGGTTATTGCAACTAACAAGCAATTTAGTATTGTAATGACCTCTAGTAATGCCTTTAACAATGGGTCACAACAACAGTGGTTTTAGCTATAATGTTCTTTCATTTATAAAATTGACTAAAGGAATCTAAACTGAGCATTTTGAAATTATGAATTGTTTCAAGCAATTATTAAGTTTGAAGATTTTTCTGTATCATTAATACTTTCCTATACAGATATCATGAAAAATCTACATTTGCACATGTAAGCACAAAAGAAATTTCAGACAAAATATGTAGAATCAGATAAAAGAGAGAATGGCTGGTAAAAGATCATAATACAGTTGCAAAATTTTAATGCAGAAACTTTGACTGATATATGCAAAATTTCTTCAAGTGTACAGTAAAGTTCTGTACAATGCACAGAAGGAAAGAGTCTGTATTATGAAGGAAATAATGCACAGTGAATATGACAATGTGTATCTCTCAATATAAGTAGGAGATAATTTAAAATCATCCAGATAAGTATTCCATGTAATAAGTAAATAATAAAACCCCTAGCGCAACAGTCCTTTGTGGGCCAAGCCTTACCTCATGGCTGCTGCATCTCCCACCTCTGCCCACCACAGGCATCATGAGTGGGGTGCAGAATAGAGGGTGGGATATGTTCAGTGCCTTGAGCCCTTCCAGCCGGTTATGTGACCTTCGCAACAGGGTGCTCGTTACTTCTTTATCTAATACTTCCTCAATTAGCCCACAGAGAAATCCAGAGAAATAATCAAGGGACTACTAAAGCATGAGACAGAATGAGCAAATTTGGCCTTTTAAAACATATGTTGATCAGAAATATTAAGCCCAAGTATACTCTGCATTTTATTATTTTGTCAAGATTAAAAACAGAGTTACTCCGGTTTTTATGTTAAGAGATTTATCCAACAAATTAATTCACTGTGCATAGTACATCATGAATTTAAATGCCTGCTACCAACTTTGCCAGCAGTGAGCAAATAAAATTGCTTAATGTAGTTGAAGCTTTGACATACTTATGTTGCATAATAGAAATTACTAAAATATGATTTTGTCATCCATAAGGTAAGAAATTATCACTTATCATTAGTATGGTTTTATGCAAAAGCCTCCTATTTTAAAGTGTTCAGTTTAGATTCTTTTAATATTGGTATTCATTTGGTCCAAGATGTGTGGCTCATTGTATTGTCTAAAATACATTTCTTCTAGACTTCTAATCTTATGGACGAATAAGGCAAGTTAACTGCAGTGAAGTAATAAATTGCTGACTTAACCTTGTGACATCACAACACGGTTCATTCCTGCCTACAAGATATGCACACTCTATCAACCGAAGGTTCAGTCCATAAGATTACAAGCCTACTCAAACATATTCCTTTAGCCACTTTTTATCCTGTTTTAACAGTGTCATTTTAAAAGAATTAGGTGTTTGATGACATCTACAGTGTGGTAAAATGAAATAATGTAGAAAAATATTCTAAACTGTCTGTACATTTTGCATGCTTGAGATAGCTTGGATGTAATTGTGTGCCAGGGAAACAAGAGAAGTAGCTGCTTGCCTCTCCTAAATGATAATAACAGTATTTCAAGATCTTTGATCTGCATATGTTTGATTAGTCAGAATAAGGTTGCAATATTAAAGGACTATCATCAGCGTTCTGTAATTTTTTCTTTAGTCTTGCTGAAAATACTACAGTACTGAAAAACACTATCTTTCATTTGACATTTTAGTTGAAGAGGCTGCAAAGCATAAGATGTATATGGGTCATTCCATATCAAAAGAAACACTACATAAATAAAATATGATTATATTAATATTTCAAATGGTTTTTAATAATGTGCCATTTCTTGTGTCTGCATATGTTATACACACATTTTCAAATTAATGTAAATGTGTGTCGAATCATTTTGAAAAACTTCCACTGTGTTGTCTTGAGGAGGAATATTTTATTTTTAATAAGAATAATGGCCTTCCATTTGAGAGAAGTATAAGTATTGCAAAACTCATACAAATAACAAGGAATATATCTGAAATGGTTCACTCCACAAGAAAAAAATGCATTTGGACATAACATGTGCTTTAACGAGATCTACAATTTTTGCTTAGTAAGATTTGGTCTATCTCTTACAGTTTACCAGCTATGTAAAAGTTATCAAGAGTAAACAGGACTACATATGCTATAGCTAGAAAATTCAAAATATACATTTCATTTGCCATAAAATATATTAAACATATGGTATTTTAGTCAAAATCGTTGAGCCATTTTGGAGAAAATCAAATTTTTCGAAAAATTTTCCATGTAAAAGATAGTTTAGGGTGGATGAATTTTCTTCAAAATCTTTGTGTCACATCTTTTAAAGATATTAAACTTAGATACCAACTTTGGTTTTTAACAGACTTTCCGTTTTTGAGTTGTGCTGTTCACAGATAGCTACAGACACACACAGATCCTTTTCTAAAAATTCCCTTTTTTATTCAGGGGGCCTCAAAACATATTTCTGGGAAATCTCAACATGGAAATTTTGGGTCGAATACAATACTTCCTCTATTTACTGTATGTAGTAGAGAAAGCAAAAAGATTGTGAAATAAATTATTAATTAAGGCTGTTATAGCTTAATGTGTTGCTAAAATATTGCAAAGCGACTATGGAATAACCCAAATACAAATTTAGTGATTCAAGCTTACTGGTGTTTGGCATAAAATATAAAGCTGATGACAATATTAGTATTATTACTGTTAAAGGTTCAAACTTCTGAAGCCTTAGATCACAATAATAAGTTGAGAATGTTCCTATATTCCATATAAATTCATACAGGCGGTATAATCCACTGATCTGGTAGAAATAGTATAATTACTGTTCTTAGAATGCAGTCATCTAAAAAAGAAAACATAGGGGAATAAAATAAGGAATTTGTCTCTAATGGATTGCTGAATTCTGATAGTTGGAGTTGTATCACATGTAAACTTATCATAGATCAATAGATGCAAAAGATGTTGTATCAGCTATTAATAAATGTGATCTGTGGCTTTATTAAGCTTAGATTTTCTAAGATAATGATTATTACTGCCATAGTAACTGCAAACATTTATAATAGTGACTCAGGAGAGCTTTTTATAGTTTCATATTTCATACTTATCTTGTGTATTGTATCACATATCATTCCCGTTTTCAAAAAGAGATAACATCTTTTATACTGAGAATATTGTAAAATATTATATTTTTTGTATAATGCAGCCATTAAAGATCATAACTATGTACTTAACATTTTTGTGGAAAATGAATTACAAGAACTGCATCACTTGCAACTACATTACATGCTTTAATGTAACAATATGTGTATATGATTTGAATAATGAAGTAAAACCAGAGGTTGGATGTTTTTACTAATGCATAAGTAAAATCAGGAAATGGAAAAGGTTAATGCAGAAGCAATATTTATTAAGGGTACAAATGGGTGAAATTTCTAAATCTTGCAGTTTTTACCTAAATGTTTCAAATTTTGTGCTGATATCTTTTATATTTCTTGAGAAAAGTTATATTTTGCTTAATCGTGTTAATTGGGTGTTACACATGATGCAGAAATCAAAATTTGCCACATCATTTAAATATTAACATACAAAACTGGCATACAGAATTTTTTTCATTACTCAGGTTGTATCAGAACAAATATTTAAACCTTTAAATATAATTTAAAATACAATGAATACGGGGTTGTTATATGCTAATACTCTTGCAGCCTTTCTCTCTTCTGTTGTTCTGTTGCCATCTAGCAGGACTTTAGATAGATGATTTGCACTGGAAGGTGCATTGATGGTTATTCTCACTGTTATTGCTGCATCATGTGCCTCTGTTGCTTCAGTAAACATGGTGCATCATGCATCTTTGGAAGGATGTGTGTTTATTTGCAAAGTTTACTTTAAACAGGAATCTGTTGTACTGTGTGCATGAGTGCGTTGAAACATTTTTAAACTCTGTACCATCTGCAAGAAAAACTGTACAGGTGATCATCAATAAATCTGAAGCTTCAGGTTCAGTGTTAGACAAACATTCTAGGAAATCAGTTTTAACAAAAAATAAACTACTAGATGGAGTTGGTGCCCATTTAAAATGATCACCATAAAAATAGTTGAACAAATTAGCTGAACAAACAGGTGTATCTCCATTTCTTGCAAGAAATGCTATACATCTGTTAAAAGTGACCGGGCCCAAATGAACTCATCAGCGGGTCCTTAAAATCCACTCACTGTGAAAACTGAAACCCTGTCGCTATACACAAGTGGAAGTGTTGAAACAAAATTATCCCTGTAAGTGAGTGAATTACTGCAATTGGTTTTTCCAATCTGTAGAAAGTAGTTTCATTGATCCACAGCTTTTGTTTTTCCCTAATGAATCTTAGTTTCATCTAAATGGATGCATAAACAACAGTCAATATTGGACTTCAAAAAAACCTGTGCTATTGCTCCTTAAGACCTTATGGTGTGTGATAAATGCTAGGAGAATAATAGGGCCCATTTTCTTTAATGAAACAATTATCACAGACTAATTCTAGGATCATTTTTGATCACTTTATAGAAGAAACATGGTTTGTTTGAACAAGATTCTAAAACAGCTCATATGGCCGCCAAATCATTAAATGAAATATGTGAGGTATTTTATGATAAAATTATAGATGCTAATTTGCGGCCCTCTCGTTTCTCCGGTCTAATTAGTTACAGTTTTTATAGGGATCTGCAAAGTGCGTAAGATGTAAATAGTGCCCAAGAGCCAGGAACAAAACCTGCAAGTCACACATAATGTGACACTTTTTGTGTGTTGGAACAGCAAAAAATCAACCTACCTAGTATCTGCAATATACCTAAAATAATTGTAAAACTAAACATTCTGGCTTAAATAGCTTTGAAAATTATATAACAATCAACTTTTCAAACATGAACCAAAACTTCACTTTCTCAAATTTTCGAGAAAATATTTGTGATTTTTGTAGACCATGTTTTTGTGTTAACTTTCTGAAATAAATATTTCAATGTGGAATAAGGTTATAAATAAAGATTTGGTTGACAGTGTGCTAAAAAAGGAGTATGAGTTGATATACCCAGATAATTATTTAAACTAAGTTGCAATTAATTATTTTATGTTGCATGAAGGACGCAACTACTCTGAGGTTTTATAGCCTTAACATGTACTCTGCACAACAGATCGTAGCTCTAGTTTCACGAAATAATTTTGTGTGATTACCTCAACATTTTGAACAATGGACTTGCTTTGCTTAGTAATGACTGACTCAGTTGTGAAATTCAAAAGTTTATTCATATTTCAACTATTTAGTGCCAAGGCTGGAACTCCAACCATGGATCTTCAAGTTTCCAAGCCGTGATCTGCTGCTTAGCTATCATGGATGGATTCCCATACAGTAGAGTCCCGTCAATCCGAACCCGCTAATCCAAAAATCAGGGTAGGAAAAAATATCTACCAAATTTGTTTTGAATTTTAAAACAGGAGAAAATAAATATTAAGAGCAAACTAGCTGAAGGTCACTGCCCCTTCCTTTCCGACTTTCACCAGGCTACTCGCACTAGGTAAACACCAACACCAACATTACAGTAATTGGTTTTCGAGTCTCAAAATGTATTGCAAAATAAATTACAGCATACTGTACTAATTTCCTACTTTCAATCATTTTAATACTTAACACATAAATGCTTAAAGTAAATATGTTGTCGTATTTGATGAATGGTCCGAATTTTCGCTAATCTGAACAGGGTTCAGTCCCAAGTAGTTCCCATTAGTGGGACTCTACTGTATTTGCATTAAACTTCTCTATCAAATAATCATATATCCAGGGGGATCTTAAAAATGTACTTTCAAACTCTGTACCTACACATGGTTAGTGTGAAAGAAGAGATATTAAACATCACTGTTTGTTAAATTTGTAACAATAAAGCGCAGTTTTATAGTATTACATTTAGGTCAGTATTGCTGTAATGTTTGATCAGTGAGTATAGATGATGCAATTTTTCAAATTCACTGAAATATATAACTAAAAGAGGTCATTTTGTTTTGTTTTTTCTTTTCTTTTTTAATGCAAAACTTCTATATGCATTTAAATACATATGCAGGCTTTCATGCCCAGAGACAATCAATAAAAATATTAAAAGCTTCTGGGCTGGTAGGTCATGATCCATTCATTGAAGTTATTTAAATTAATACTTTGTATGCCATCTTCAAGAGGATTGAAAATCGAGGCAGCTCAACAGTAACTTTTGGATGAGAACCAAAGTATTGTTAAGTGTCAGGTACTTTTACTTCTTTTGTTGGATATGTCCTTCTAGCCTGGAAGCTTTTTCCAGCTCGCTGAAAGTTCATAAGCTCATCATTAACCTTCTAAAATAAGAACAAATTAGAAACTAAAAACTTCACTTATCTTAGTATGTTGATATTCTTTTTCTCTTTTGCTGACCCAGGGGTTTCAAGCTATGTCCAGCTCATTCTCAAAGCCATATAAACAAAATCGTTGCCATTAACCATTTTCAGTTCCTGCTTCACTTATGGATTTAGGTTTGTCTGCATTGTTACTTGTGATAAATGTTGATATTACGTTAATTCATCATACACTGTTCTGTTTCAGTATAGTGGCATTCATTAAGGCTTTAAATCTGTCACTAATCTGCTTGTGCTAAAGCTTGTCATTAATTAAAACAATGGAAAATATGCAGACTAGCATTATTGGCTTAGATGGCTGTCTGTCAAAAGAAAAGTTTTTAAGTGTCTTTTTTTCTTCTGAAAAAGATAAAATTGATTTGTGATTGTAAGAAGAATACCAAGTTACTTAATATTTATTTGCTAATTTATTAATAAAGAGTATATATGCAGCTGAAAAGAAACTACTTCTTTTCACTAATAACTTTGCATTATTTGTATATTTAGCAGTATATTTCCAAGTTTATGTAGTATAATTAATAGGAGTATGACATTAGAGCATGTGGGATGGGTAAGGTATACATTAGACAAAGCTACAATTTTACATTCTGCCTGTTAATGTACATTCTGTAGAACAGCAGATATCTTAAACAACAGAATTACTTTCTATAATGGATATGATATTCAGAAGTTGAAGACAGTAAAATGAAATAATAATTTACCATATTTGCTGGCGTATAAGATGCATTTTTCCTTCTAAAATAGGTCTAAAAATGGGATGTGTCAATAGCAGGATAAGGTAGGTACCTATAAGCCCCACTTCTTCAAAATGCCTTTGTTTCGGCTTGAAGCAGTTCATTATTAGCTTCCTTGCGAATTTTGGGTATTCCAGTTGTATAGAGTTCAGTTAATGTACTTATGTCATCGCTAATTGTTTTTATATTGTTCGTTCAAGTTTAATTTATTGTGTTTAATGTGGAGATACACCTATATTGTGGTTTTATTTATAAACTATGGCCGAAAACAATTTACAAAAACAATTTTTTTGGAGGGAGGGGTGCCTAAAATGATATTTAGACAGGTGCAAATTTTGTTATGTGGATCAATATGTGTTATTAAGTATCAAAAGAACAACAATATTCAAAATATAAAATTTTATTTTTTGGGAGGTTTGGGGTTCAGGGGGGTTTTAGGGGTAGCATCATATATGATACCTTGGGACTACATTAAGTTTTTATGGGTTTTTTAATTCTACCATCGATACAAGGTAGACAAGAGAGAAAAACAATGTGGGCATAAATGCAGAAGGTATCAAACATGATACCACTGGCCGTAATGAGTTTAACATATTCACAGAGCGAGAAAAAACCAAAACCTGAGGTACCATATATGATACCAAAGGATGCAGGAGGTCTGCAAGTGATTCCATATGCGAAAGAGCATGAAAACTGGGCTGCAGAAAGGCATTTCGGGCCACAGCCAACTGAAAAAATGATAAGAACTTGGTGGAATCAGGAAGATGTTTTAAAGAAATCACCTTGCAGTAAACATAACCTGAGAAGTGGAACTGTTAAATGGCCAAAACTTGAAGCAAAACTCAGTACTTGGATTTTAGAGAACAGAAAAGTCAGAATTTCTGTTTCTAAGAAAATTATCATTCATTAAGCAAAAGATATATCCACTAACAAAAGGATCACAGATTTTACTGTCTCAACAATGATTTTTGAAGAGGCATTGGCTTTGTATGTGGACCAAGACAAAAATATCACAGAAAATAGAGGCGAGTAAGAAGAACAAATTGTTGAACTTTATGGATTTGTCATTAACACAAGGGAAAGACAGGATGAATTTTGGGGATTTGAGGACCAAAATTAAAAGGTGAGCACCTTTTCCTACTTATATTTCCTACATATTTTATATACTTGCACAAATGTTAATCTTGATAGTTTGATCTTGAATTTAAAAAAGAACTGTGGAGATAAAAAATGAACAAGGAGTTCGAAAATTGTATTTCATAGTCAAACAAAGAAAGGAAGGAAAAGATTTTCTAATAAGCAATACAAGTAATCCTGTTGTTTAAAAGGTATAAATGTTTTTCTTTTGTGATTTGAATTATATAAACAAGCTCTGGGCATTGTTATTCACACTTGTTCTCCAGTGTCATAAGCCTTCTGATTAATTACATGGCTTTTTTAAATAAACTGAGATAAAGGTTGACCATCCCTGCATAATTAGAAGATAATGAAAAGGATGTAATTGCAAATAACTGAAAAGAGATATAAGTTTGTTAGATTTAGCATTTCAGCTACACCAATAGTATCATTATTAACAAGGAAAATATGATTTGAAGCTTTCCTGGCGACGAACATATTCAAGATGATCTCGGGCTTCGAGCCAGGTATAGTGATGAAAAGACATCGACGTTTCGGGAGTGTACATCTCTCCCATCTTCAGGATGAATGACTAGCAAGAGTGAAGGGACTAGTACTGTCAGCCAGTACGTACCGAGTAGAAAACACCCAGTCTAGTGTGGAGATGGTTCACCGCTCCGTTGGAATCTGTGTTTTCTGAGTCGGTCGATTTCCAATTTTAAGGCTGGTTTCCAAGATGGACTAAACTGCAATCCAGCGTCCCGGTTTAGTGTAAGGAGATGGCCAGAGCCTCCTTAACCCTCCATTCCCATAAACCGCTACATTTTGCCAAAATGGTCGTTTCTTTGAAGTTAGCTCTGTGGTCTTTTTCAAAGCAGTGCTCCGCCAGCCCTGACTAGTCAGGCCGGTAAAGGACAAACTGCACCTTAATGTACCAGGGGTATACCGTATCCCCTGTGAATGCGGGATGCCGTACATAGGGCAAACCGGCAGGACCATTTCCACCAGAGTCAAGGAGCACGAACGGTCCATACGATTAATGCAGCCTGAAAAGTCAGGGCTGGCGGAGCACTGCTTTGAAAAAGACCACAGAGCTAACTTCAAAGAAGCGACCATTGTGGCAAAATGTAGCGGTTTATGGGAACGGAGGGTTAAGGAGGCTCTGGCCATCTCCTCCGAGAAGAGTACACTAAACCGGGACGCTGGATTGCAGTTTAGTCCATCTTGGAAACCAGCCTTAAAATTGGAAATCGACCGACTCAGAAAACACAGATTCCAACGGAGCGGTGAACCACCTCCACACTAGACTGGGTGTTTTCTACTCGGTACATACTGGCTGACAGTACTAGTCCCTTCACTCTTGCTAGTCATTCATCCTGAAGATGGGAGAGATGTACACTCCCGAAACGTCGATGTCTTTTCATCACTACACCTGGCTCGAAGCCCGAGAGCATCTTGAATATATTATTAACAAGGGTTTTCTGTTGTAAACTTTTGTATTTTTATATTTTTAAATGATTGTGAATTGATATGATTAACAAGAACAGTCAAGAAAATCTGCAGTATCATCACTTTTAATCATAAACTATTCTTCAAAGAAAGTTGTATTTTTTATAATTTTAGCTCCATACTATGAGAAAACTTGTACTGTGCATTTGTTGTGTTTTACTGGATTAGTTGTACAATGTATTTTGCAAGTACCTTTTATTATTATATTTGCAAGTTTATGGATGAGCGAGCTTTTTTTATGTGGGGTGATGTTCTTAATACCAGTGAATGCTAAATTTAAATTATTAATCAGTGAACCTAAAATTCCAACATCACTAGTTGAGCATAACTAAATTTTGTTGTTACCATAAGATACCAAGATTATTAAGGAATTGAACAGTGATGAATTTCCCACTACTATGTATTTTAAGTAAATCTTTGTTTACTTCTCACAAAAGATAGGTATACAAGTTTGGAGCATTGAAGAAATATGAATTTGAAGCAATATCGTGGTACTGGCATGGGGATTTTCTCCAGCTGTAAGGTCTGTTCCAGGGTACACTCAGCCTTGTTAAGTCCCAGAGGGGTCCATTGAGGAGCTACTTGATTGAGAAATAGCATCTCTCCTGGTTGCAAAGGCCACACACTGGCCAGGAGAGATCAGGGCACTGACCATGCCGCAACCTGCAGTATTGGATCTCAGTGATGACACCTGTGGTGCACAGAGATAAAGGACGCAGCAGCTGGGTGGTAGGTCTTAACCCAAAAAGGGCTGTTGCACTGCAGGGTTAGTTTTCTTAATGTTTACCTGTTTAACAAAATTATGTGAAATTTCTTCCAAATGAAGAGGACTTAAATATTCAAGATATACATTTTGTTTGTGATGAAAATGTATTAAATATATGGTATTTTAATCAAAATAATTACCCATGTTTGAGAAAATAAAACATTTAGAGATAAGTGTGGAAGTTATTGAACGTGTGCACCAAGTTTGGTCTTAAAACTCCTAGCACTTCAGCCCAGGAAGGGCCTTGGCTTGCCGCTACGTCCCCCACCTCTGCCCCCTACAGGCATCATTGATGAGGTGCAATACTGGAGAGTGGGATGTGGTCAGTGCCCCGAGCTCTCCCGGCCAGTTATGCAGCCTTCACGACCTGGGGCCGCTACTTCTCCATCAAGCAGCTCCTCAGTTAGTCCCCTCAGGACCTAATGAGACTGAGTGTACCCTGTCCAAGACCTCCCATTGGTGTAAAAATCCCCATGCTGGTACCAGGGATCAAACCCGGGTCCTCCACACCAGAGGCAAGCACGCTCAAGTTAGGTCTTATCTACATTTTTATTTTTGAGTTATGTTATTCACATACATAGACATTTTTCCTAAAAAATGCTGTTTTGGATTCAGGGGGCCTCAAAATATATATTTCCAGTAAAATCTCGACATCAAATTTTAGGGTGGAATACAGTATACTATACTATACATGGTAGAAAAAGTAAAAAGACTTCACACATTGCAGATTTCGTTGAAATCAACATAAAATTAAGGATATTTTATGTAAAGAGCTTATGTCAGTCCACTAAATTTCAGAATGTAAGATATAAAATGTTTTGGATACATCTGAAATTTAGGCCCATGAATAATTTTATGAAGTGGTTATTCTTAAGGAAGGAAACATTATTTATTGCTCCCCAAAAGTCTTGGTTATTTTTCTTCCAATGCTTCTTTCTGTAGTTGTAGCAGCAGATTAGATCTTTATTTTTGAGTACAATAAATAATTATGGGACTTCGTTTTTCAAACTAAAGGAACCTTAATAAACTTTTGTAAATATTTGAGTTGAGTGTTGAAGTTTTTTTAATACATAAATCAAATTTATCAGATTTTGCTAAATTAATGACATTGGTTAACCTAAGTGAGGTTTTGGTTCTTGTTATTGCTATCATCAAGTTTTGCATGCTATAAGATTTGTGACTAGACATTTTTTGGTATTAGAAGAAGTACAAATTGGTTTGACTCTCTTAAGTAACCCACACAATGTACAAGTTTTATTTATTGTGCCTTGTTTGTGCAATATATGTAGTGCATATAAAATAGCTGTAGATGAAACCTAGAATGTAAAAGATCAGATATTGTATATTATATGTGTATGAAAATGTTTAGACTAAGTGATAGTACTTGTAAAATGTCAAAGTACATGAAGCTTGTATTAAATATTTGAAGATTATAATATGCTGCATATGTATTTTATTGAGATAGTTGCTTAATTAGGTGGCAAGAATTATGCATCACTTTTTTTTAATAACTAGCTCATAATATATCATGTACTCTTGTGCACTTTATCTTGAGCCCTGGAATCTAGTGCTATGAATTGTCCAAGTCAAGAAGGACTGTGTTTTGCCGAAGTAACAACTGAACATCATTATCTATTCTCCAGTGTAACCACTTGTGCACTTCACTGGATTGCGTTACCTTTGATGCTGTTCTTTTGTTATCATACCAGCTTACTTTTGTATTTTATCATGTGTAACCAATCCAGACAGTAATTTTAAGTATGAGGGGCATTCAGTAAGTAATGCAACACATTTTTTTTTCTTAAAGCAGGTTGGTTTTATTCAGGACTCAAATATACCATATTATTTCCCAATCCTTAACTACAAAATCCTATTCTTCAACGTCTCCGTTTAATGTTACAACCTTGTACCACCTTAATAGGAAGACCTGTGTACCTGCATGGTACCACTCTACTTCTATGTCAGAGCCAACATCTTGGAACTTCCCCATCATCGACATAGAGCTACCTGCAGAGCACATCCTTCTTTAGGCCAAACAGATGGAAGTCCAAAGGTGTGAGATCTGGGCTGTAGGGCGGATGAGGAAGAACAGTTCACTGAAACGTCTATGAATATTTGTTATGCTCTGGTTTTCCATCAAAAGAAACTCAATAACTGCTCTCCATTTGGAATGCACCCCAGTTGCAGACACCATTTTGAAGGCTAGTTATAGTGCTGCCACATATTGGAAATTAATGAAACTATGTAAGATGAAGGGGCAATATTTAAAGATGCCCAAAACAAAATTACAATTTCTTTCAACCGAAATTGGCAGAGAAAAGCAATGTCTTGCATTGCTTATTGAGCGCCCTTCATACTAAATGCCATAAGCAGATCCAGTGTTAACACCATTATCTCCTGTAAATAATAAAAGAAGGAGCCATGTGTTTAGCCTTTTACTTTAGCTATTGGCTAATCTGGAGAAAATAATTGTGGAAGCTGCAATTCATGGCCTTTTAAGATATAATTTAAAGTACAACCACATAAAAGACCTGGAAAGTCCTGTTGTCTTCAACAACAATGTCATTTGGAAGCTCAAGATAAAATGTTGTTGTTAGCTAATGCTGGATTTCTGACAATGAAGTCATTAATCCTCTTGCTCTACAATATTTTTCACTCATAGAGCAATAGCAGTAATAGTAACCGCTTTTTAGAGAGCACCATATTTTTATGTTTTGGCGGTTACATCACTCTCTCACAACCCCCAGAATGTCTGGAGGACCACACCTGTCGTTGGTTTACGGGTCTCACCGACCTGACCGGGAGAATTATCAAAATAAATTCACCGACCATATCCTCTGATTACCAATCAGAGGACGCATTACGTGCCATGACAGGTCAGTATGTTAAGGAAGATAAAATGTTCAGAAATGGAAACATTTCAGTGGTCCAACTTCCACAATCAGAATGTGTTCCCCCAATATAATCTTTGTTTAGCCATAGGTGGATGACATTTCCAGCATCTTCTACAAAGTAAAAGTGTTATACATGCTGTGCACACCCAATCGCATACAGGCGAAATGCTGTGTGCCCATTAGTTTTAAATGAAGAACCCTATATATATATATATATATATATATATATATATTACAACATGAAAATAGACAAATTAGTGATGAGCGTTAATACTTCCAGTTCACTGCCAAAGAATTATAGTAGCTCAAGGAGGAGCTGACAATGCAATAGCAATTTTCAAAATAAGTGATCTTTTTCTTTTATCCCTATTAAAAGCTGTTATACCAATTTGTATGTATCACAGCTGAGTGATCTAACAGAATTAAAAATGCAACAAATTATGGATTTTTAAAATTTAATTTACACAGAAACCTTTGAATCAATTGAAATATGCCAAAGGAAAAAGTTAGCCATAAATTAAGAACCTTTAATCAATAATAATTCAGCCAGGTGATAATACATTTTTTTAATAAAAGTATTTTTTCCTAGAAAACTATACATTTTTCAGTCTTTTGGTATAAGAGTTTTTTGTTATTCACAATATGGAAAACTCGCTGTTAAAGTCTGGTGGATTATTTCACTTCCATCCCGTATATACACACACACACAGTGACTGTCAAATGTTTCCGCACAGGCATGGTCTGTACTTGTAATCTCTCTCTTATTAAAGAAAAAGCGGGCGATAATTCGAAATTGCTAAATTCTGGATTCTATGCACTTCATAGGTACTCTATTAATGCAATTGCGATTTGTAGATGATTTAGCGTAGTAGTAATAATATCTTATACTTGCTATGAGTTGTGAAGATTTGCTGTTCAATATTTTTCGGACTGATGATGTTTACAGACTCAAATCATGGTTTGCACTTGTTATTCATGGTGCAGGAGGTCCTAGTCAGTGCCTTTCTCACAGACAAAGCAGACACAAACTCAGGAGTGAAATGGGATGCTGAGGAAAGAACAGCACATTTAAGCAAAGACAAATAGTGATATTCCACTATGAAAAAGGAAAAACGTGTTGAAAAATCGCAGACTTGCTAAATATGAAGAAAACTGCTGTTATCAACATTATCTGGTGATACAAATTTGAGACAAAATCAAGAATTTGCCCTAGACTGGTAGTCCGAGGGCCCTTATTAGGAGAGAAGAGAGGGCAGTAATAAGAAAAGTCAACAAAAATGCCCATGTCTCTGCAACTGGAAACACAGGAAATATTCGGTCTAAGCATAGGGTTCTTGCCGAAGAAGCATTAGATGACGTCAGTCATTGTTGAGACTCCCCCCAAAAATCATTTAGGCGTCTTTCACAACAGACATTTCTTGTAGCTCTGTGCAAAGAACAACCAAATTGATGAAGTTAAAACTATAAAATTGGCAAGTTACACCTTTAAAGTAGTTTTAAAAATATGTGGTTGCATCCGCGGCATTCTACTCGTAAGATAGCTGCAGACGCGAGCAGGAAAAAGACCGCGCAGCGGACAACCCAGCTACTATATAGGTGTTCTGTGCCAGCAACTGCCCCTGTGGTGAAGAGCGAGTACAGGTTGCTTGAATATAAACATCGTATCAGCGCTGTTCGGAGTATTACCCAAACAGCAATCGTCTAAACATGTTTGAAGTTTTTCGTAGCAGAAAAAGTAGTTAAAAATCGCGCTCCTGATATCGCTTCCTGTTGCTGTAAAGGATGTGGGGCAACATCGATATCTAATACGATTGCGATAGTCTTGATCGATTAGCATATCCAAATAGATTGCCGGGAATCTATTTTGAAGTTCGAGTTGACGTTTAAACATGGCGACAAAACAAAGTGGTAACAGTAGTGGAAATGCCGATAAAAAGAAAAGTGTTACTCCGAATTCTCAGAAGAAGGAAAAGTCTCAAAAAACACCAAAGACTGACAGCAGTACCAAGGATGGTACAAAATCGACAGTATCAAGCGAAAAGAAATTGGGCATATTTTACTTAGGCTCCCTTATTTCTTTAGGTATTATTAATAATGTTATTTTTTTGCTGAGACTTCTCAGTTCTTGTTCTCAACTGCATTCTCGTAGCACAAAATATGCAGTATTGTACTCTGTACTTTTACCTTGTCTACATCGGAATGTCACAAAGTGTATGCAAACGACTTTGGTTATGGTGTTTAGAGTATGCGGTTATGTATGCCCATAGAACAAAACGACAGCACTCACTTCGAAGAGCGGCACATATTTCATCCACATATCGCGAGTAAAGCAAACCTGCTTGGAATGCGTAGAGTATAGTGTACTTGTTATAAACAGCTGTTTGTAAGGATGATACTCGTTTTTGACCTGCTGCAATAGGTGAGGTCTGAGATATTGTATAGAAGACAAGAACATAAATCTCATTGCTCTTAGTCATAGGAGAGGGGAGACAAGGGGGTTAATACCCTGAAAGTGAAGACGTTGCAGAATAAATTGATCCACTTTGAAAAGTACTTGCATTCAGCTTTCCTGTCGAAAAATGTGCCGTTGCTCGACAGCAATAAGAATGTTAATTGCACCTTGCAGATGTTAGGGTGACCAAACTGTAGGTGAAAAATAAGGGACTGGCGTAGCAAAAATGTGGACCATTTCGAGATTCAAGGGATATAGCATTGAGTTGTATTTCAATGTCTTTGTTGTGATACAAATATTTGTATTTTTTCACATACATTTAATTTTGTATTGGGAGAGCAAAAAAGTTCCAAACGGGCTGCACAGTGTTTTGCCTGTCCCTGTTCTTGGCGTTCATTTCCATATGCCACTATCATAGAAAGGTGCAGATGAAATCATACAACATTTTTAAAACTACTTAAAGGCTTTGCTTACCAACTTTATAAAAAGAATGCTAAAACTGGCCACCATTATTGTCCATACATTTTTGGCACCTCTTTAGTGAACTTATCCATCACTCGCTGTAGTTCACGTTGAGAAATGCTGGGCAATTTCCTGACAAATATTTTGTTTTAATTCTTCCAGAGTGTGTGGGTTTGTCTTGTACGTTTTATGTTTTAAGTTGCCCAGAGATAGAAATTGCAGGGATTTAGATCGGGGGACTCAGGGGGCCAGAAAGCTCTACTAATAATTCTGTCCTGAAACTCACTTTCAATTGTTCTCATCAAAAGATTGACCATATGAGCTGTTGCAGAATCTAATTGAAAAAAGGCAGAATCACGCCCCCTGTCTGTAAATTCTTTCAAAAAGGGGCAAAATTGTATTCACGTATGTACGGGCATCAACTGTTAATTAAAAAAAAAATTGCCGCTATAACTCAGAACCTAATGTTGTTCACGGAGTACCCATTCCTGATGAAAAAATTGGGTGTATGATGTGCCATTATGGAGAAAGGTTTCTCAGAGAACTGATAAGCTCTACAACTGCAGAACAAGAAAAAGGTCACACATTCATTTCTTAATGTGAACTATGGCAAATGATAATTTCCTAAAGAGGTGTCAAAAATGTCTGGCCGACAGTGGCCAGTTTCAGCATCTCCTTTGACAAAGTTGGTAAGTAAAGCCTTTAAAAGCAGTTTTAAAAATGTTGTATGGTTTCATCTGTGTCTTCCTATGATAGCGGCAGATGGCAACGTGCGCCAAGAACACAGACAGGCAAAGTGCCATTCAGCCCATTTGGAACCTTTTCAGCATACTTTTGTTTCCCTTGCTTCTCCTCTTCTTTCTTTTCAACTTCAAACAGTATAATGTAGCTGCGTGAATATGCTCCGCCTCAGTCTTACTCCTGTAACTGTACACTAGTTTCTGAAAGTTAACACAGTCAGTCTTCAATCATTCATTTTTGCATAATGTATTTTTACTTTAAAAAAAAAGTATGAAAATGCAATGATTTTATCTTAAAATACGGTACTTCTAAAAATTGCTAATTACTTTATTTTAATGGAAACAGGTATATGTATAATTATCTAGACCAAACAACATTGTACATCAAAAAAATCATTTATGCATGCAACTTTGCTTATGAATTTGTTCAAACATACCCTAAAAGAAATCTGATGTGTTGCACTCCCATTCTTTTCTCTACTCTTGTACTAACCATTCTTGGAAACTCTTATTCCTATATCTTCTTCATGCTACTTGAGATAAACATTTGCAGAAATTATCTTATTGCTTATTTCCTTGTAAGAACAAGGGGAATTTGGGAATAAGGTAGGCCTTGAGCGATATTTAAAGCTTTCAAATTCCGTTCTCTTTGCATGAATAACAATCTTTCATTTGACAGAAAATTTAAGGTTCCCAAAACTCGCACAAATAACAAGGAATTTCTCCGAAATGGTTCACTCTATAAAAAAAAAATTTGGACATAAATTATGTGTTTTAGCAATATCTACATTTTTTGTATAGTAAGATTTGGCCTATCTCTTACGGTTTACCAGTTATGCAAAGGTCATCCAGAGTATACAGGACTACATGGGCCATAGCCTGAAAATTCAAAATATACATTTCATTTGCCATAAAAATATCTGAAACATGGCATTTTATTTAAAATTGTTGGAGCCATTTTCAAAAAATTTTCCATGTAAAGGGTAGTTTAGGATGGAGGAATTTTCTTCAAAATCTTTGTGTCGCATCCTTAAAAGACAAACTTAAATACCAGCTTTGGTTTTAATCGACTTTGTTTTTGAGTTATGCTGCCCACAGACACACTGACACACACGCACGCACACACACACTCACACACACACTCACACAAACTCCCCCCCCTTTTTTTTTTTTTTGTTCAGTGGGCCTCAAAACATATATCTCCGGTGAAACCTCCCACACTGCTTCAATGCATCTTGTATTACTTAATTTGTAGCATATGCCACAGGGGCATTTATAGTGGTATACAGGCTTAATACATTCCATGTTACTGCTTGCAACTTTATAACAAAAAACCATTAGTTCCCTAACCCTATCTCAAAATGCTTTTTTATGATCTGTCTACCATCCTGACCTAAAGGACCCTATTGTCGATGGGCCCATAAACCTCATTCACTCACTCTACCATCCCTTTAATTACTGTGGTTGAATTAAGCAATATTCTGTACATGAATGCCATGAGCTGGAAACTTTAATTCTCAAATTGTAGGAAAGAGATTCAAAGTAAAACTATGGCTGATATGTGCACCTAAATATGCAATATAAAATAATGTTCACTGATAAAGTGCCTATAAATACATATTAATGAATTACTCTGAACCTCATAGCAATGGTTTTGCTTTGGTGGTGGTGTTGGTTTATTGAGTAGCCTGCACTAGCTATACATAACAAGGATAGTGGCTGCATTGGCTGCAAGTAAACAATGCCAGAGATGTATGTCTCAAATAGTAAAATGAAGTTCATTTAAGAGGTAGAACTGGAACTTAAAAGTTCAATGCCACAACTGGGATTTGAACCACAGACCTTCCGCTTGCCGGGCGGACGCTCTAACCACTGAGCTATTGTGACAAACTGCCAGAATGGCATTAAATTCTCAAGCCAGTTCGTATTACCAGGAGAAATACGAACTGGCTTGAGAATTTAATGCCATTCTGGCAGTTTGTCACAATAGCTCAGTGGTTAGAGCGTCCGCCCGGCAAGCGGAAGGTCTGTGGTTCAAATCCCAGTTGTGGCATTGAACTTTTAAGTTCCAGTTCTACCTCTTAAACTTTGCCCACACACGGCTTGTGTGTTTAAAAACACCAACAGTAAGTTTGTTGGCATAAATAAATAATAATTACCATGTGAAGGTTATTTAATCCTGGGATATAAAGTACTTGCAATAGTAAGTCACCATTGGGGTAATTGTCTCTGATGTGAGACTGCCTTTGTGGTTTACCAGGAGAAATACGAACTGGCTTGAGAATTTAATGCCATTCTGGCAGTTTGTCACAATAGCTCAGTGGTTAGAGCGTCCGCCCGGCAAGCGGAAGGTCTGTGATTCAAATCCCAGTTGTGGCATTGAACTTTTAAGTTCCAGTTCTACCTCTTAAACTTTGCCCACACACGGCTTGTGTGTTTAAAAACACCAACAGTAAGTTTGTTGGCATAAATAAATAATAATTACCATGAAGTTCGTTTATTTGAACATAACCGTGATCAGCCAAGAAGTATAAACATATCTTCAACATGTTCAATGAATAAAAATACCTAAGCGTATAAATGCTGCAAACTAGTTGTAAGAGTTAAAATATTTAGCTTAATAATGTACATAATATAATTACAAGCATAAAGGAACACATTCTAGAAGTGACAAAACAATATCTTTTTATACCGACAGTAACAGTAAGTTGATTGGCATAAAAATTAAGTTACCATCTAAAGGTTATTTAACCTGGGACATAAAGTACTTGCAATTGTAAGTCACCCTTAAAGGACTTATCTCAGATGTGAAATTCCCTAATGTGAATTCCCAGAAAAATACGAATCGGTTGGGATGCAAGTTGGCCGTGGTAGATCAGTGGTTAGAGCAGCCGCATGTGAAGTAGAAGATCTGTGGTTCAAATCCTGGCTATGGCATTGAATTTTTCAGTTCTGATTCTACCTCTAAAACAATATTAGTTTGTCCATTCTAATTTTTCTTAATTATTTGCTTTTGTGCTTCAGGTTTCATTGAGAGCACTGCTTCGCTATCTTATTTTGACCAGTAACAGGATGCTAAGTCATAATAAGATAAATCAAACTTTTAAAATTGCCCCTGTGGTTAAATAGTGAATGCTTTTACTTCTCAACTCAGAGTTCCTGGTTTAAATTTCTGGTCAGGGTAGTTGCATTTTACTTTAATAATTATTTTATACCCTCAATAGAGTTGGAAGTGTGAATGCAGTATATTTCTACCAAAAATGATAAATTCGACTGTGAAATCTACAGTTCAATGAGTAATAACACCATGAATTTTTCAATCCAAAGCCTACGACATGATCATAGAAGTTAAAGGGGGCTATACAAATGAAACATTTAAAAGAAAGCAAAAATAAAATTTAAAAAAAAAATTATACAAAATCTAACTCCTAACATTTTTATGTATAATAATGCATTATTATTCCATTTTGCTTCCTGACAGTTTAATTTGCATTTCTAGTGTAAGCTAATGAATATTTGTTTATGTGTATATTAAGCTAGGTACTCTTTGTCTTTTCTTTTAATGCAGTGATTTGTTTTTCAGCTTTTGGCTTTGCTTGTTTACACATGTTCCACGTTGCAACCATGTTTGAAAATGATCGGCATTTTTCTCATCTGTCCATGCTTGAAAGAGAAATGACATTTCGCACTGAAATGGTTTGTATTCTTAGTTCTAAAATGTTGTGTATGTGTAACATAGGGATAAATAGAGACTATATGGTAATACAAGCATATCGCCACTTTCTTGGTTGAGAGTCAAAGGGCTGAAATTTGGTTTGTAAGTCCTACGGTTACGTTTTATTGATAAATGTACTCTCCATATTGTGAAAGTACTCTAAGCTTGATGGAAAACTCTGGCAGAGTATGATCTTTCAGTGCATGAGTACTTCAGTAAACAGTTGATGCTCTTGATACTTCACAGAACTTTTAAATACTGCCCATTTTTGTTATATATAGTACACTTTCCTCCATTATCAACTGGACATTGATTGAACTGTAGAGGCTGGTTCCCAGGCTGGTATCCTGTAGACTGCTCTGGTGGTGGTTTTAAGATCCGTTATACAAGTTCTTAAAGCCACCACCAGAGCAGTCTACAGGAGATACCAGCCCTGGGAACCAACCTCTACAGTTCAATCAATGTCCAGTTGATAATGAGGAAAGCTAGCGTCCGAAACATGTATGAAATTTTAAAAGTGAGTATTGTTCAGTGTTATTAATCAACTCAAAATTCCTATTTTAACAGTATATCACTTTTGTAATTGCATTTATCCTGCCAATAAAAATAAAATGTGTATACAATGTTAAAAAGGGTTTCAATACAGAAAACTATGGAAGATGGAAATATTGTTTAAACATGTGAATGTAATGTTCATTTATAATAATATAATAAGTTGATAACTTAACCTACACAATAACATATGACACAAATTCTTTCTACTTTGTTTCACTTTACACAAGTGTCTTGCAATCTCAGGAAAATCTATGCTGTATACTATGCACATTTGTTTACAAGCCAGTCAACTGCAACACCATTTTGTTGCATATTGAAATTGGCATTAAGGTTTGATATATTACAGAGGATCTTGATTCTTGCCAATTTTGTATGTCCAGTTTCAGCAGTATCAATCACAGCTTACAAACTTTTAAAGTACTCAGCCTCGTTAGGTCCCAGGGGGACCAATTGAGAAGCTACTTGATGGAGAAGTAGCAGCCCCAGGTCGAGAAGGCCGTAACACTGGCTGGGAGAGCTCGAGGCACTGACCACGTCCCACCCTCCAATACTGCACCCCATCAATGACGCCTGTAGTGGGCAGAGGTGGGGGGACACAGCAGCTGGGCAGCAAGCCTTGGCCCTTCATGGGCTGTTGTGCCAGGGGTTTAGTTTTATATTTTTACTTCCAGAGAAGATATAATTATTGACCTCATATTAAGTTTAAAGGCAATGCTGTGGCAATGTTGCAGCTTGGGTTCTGTGTGTGGAATTTGTGGTGGACAAAGAGGCATGTGGGTAGGTTTCCTCCAGGTTTTCCATTTCCCCCAGCATTCATTCCATCATCACCTTTCCTTTCATCCATTTCATCACCATTTAATATCATTTTCTTCAACCTCATACCAGCTATCAAGCTACTCACTCATGCTGAATACCAAGAGTTCCTCTGCTCTTTGACAGCTACCTGACCATTGACGCATACTTGAAGGTCCTAGGAGATGCAAGACCTCCATACAAGGGAGTTAAATAGAGAAAAAAGAATATTAAGTTTAAGCCATACAATGAACAAAATGGTTTTCCAATAAATTTAAAAGCAAACAAAGTAAACAGCATAACTAACACCACCTTGTAAAAGGTATATAACCTAAAGTTTTAGCAAATCTGTAATTACACATTGACGATAGTATTTATGCAATTTCTTCAAAGATACCTCTTCTTAATGTTTGAACATACTTATATCAAAAAGGACTATAAATCATTGACTTTATTAGCTTCTAAATTCTTTCTTGAATCATGTGATAATAGCATACCTGCATAAGAAGATTCTTTTCTCCAGTTAAAACATTAATTTTATGTTCTTATCTTCTTCAGTTGTTGCAACATGTGCACATCTTCAAGAATCAGGAGAATGGCCATACTCAGTTGACAATATTTTGTTTATCACAGTAAATACAAAATAGAAAACAGAGTAACTGAAAAAGATGATCCCTTCTTACTTCCAACAACATTTTCCAGTCCTGCAAATAAGTTATCTTCTCTTAGGATTTAGCATCCTTGCCATTCTAGCCTCAAAGGATGGCTCTAATAATAAGTGAAAACAAAATAATTAAATACATCATTCCTCTCACTATAAGCTTCCTAAGATTACTGATGTGCACTAAGTAATTAAATTCATGTTTTTTTCAGTTCTCTTCCTTTTATTCTTAATTTGCTGTTAAGCAGTTTTTAAATACTTGAAAGAATTAAGATCTCTGATTCTAATATTCCACTTGATAAAAAAGAATTGCTGCTTGACATTAAGACAAGTTCCATTCCCTTTAAACATACCTTTTTTCTTCCGCTGTGTAATCATATTTTCCATGTTTCAGGGTTTGTATTATTCTTATTACAAGACCATAATTGAAGCTCCAACATTTGCAGATGGATTTTATCAAATCACAAATGATAATTTAACAGAATATCCTTCTGTTATTAACACATTACAAAGGTTCAACCTTTATCCTGAGGTAAGAAATTATCACAAGTTTCAGTAATATGCTTAAGTTCCAAAAGTACTAGGCTCTAAATAACTGTTTCAAAATAACAGTCAAGTACATCCATGATTATTATTTATTTATGCCAACAAACTTACTGTTGGTGTTTTTAAACACAAACCATGTGTGGGCAGTGTTTGAGAGGTAGAATTTTTCAGTTCCAATTCTACCTCTCAAACATCCATGATTATTTGAAGTAACCACAGTGCACCGCCTGCGGTGCCGTAGTAGTAAAAGCGGGCGTTAAACACTACAACAACAACAACAACAACAACCACGGTGCCATCAGGTTAAGCGGCCACACTTTTTCCCTTTCTGACCGTCTTATGCAAGTAGAATGAACAGTTAGAGTGAACTAGAACCATTATTTTTTCACAAATAACAATATTAAATGTCCCTTACATTGCTTACCTTTTAAAAAATGATGTTGGAAGTGTTCTTTGACGTGAAGACAGGCATAGTAGGATCTTAACACATTGTTATAAACAGTTGCAGTTATTCCTGGGTCATGTTGATTATTTCTTCCTGTATATTATTTTGCAGTTCTTGTAATGTTTGGGGACTAGATTTATACACTTTGTCTTTCAAATTCCTGCAAATTTTTCACAAGCAAAAATTACAAGATGTGAGGTCTGAGGATCGAGTGGGCTAAATCTTTAACATAGTACTTTACTTTAAAGTAATCACCCTTATCACCAAAGATGTCAGCAATTGTATCCAAAGAAATGTGAGCTATAGCCCTAAATCTCTGGAATAGTTCTGAAGCAAATGACATGAACAGGTTCCTTCTGGATGGTACAACACTTCCCAGCCCCATTGATTGAGCAAATCAGCCACAGCTTATGCTGCATGCATCCGTGCAACGTTGCATTATAACTATTTCTGCATTTCCGTCAAATCGTCCAGAACCCATTGTCATGCAATTTTTCTCATGCCCAGGTGTTCCTTCAGAATGTGAAGCACAATCATATGCGCTAATCAGATTTCCTGGGTGAGCTCATGAATCATTGATGATCAGTGTCCATTAACGCTGTTTTTGTTCCATTGTGAGTAGATACGGCACCCATCTTGCACACAGCTATCTCATGTCCAAATTTTCAGTCAGTACGCAATGTACAGCACTTTTTAAAATGCCTGCAAGTCTGCTAACTCATGTACTTTCAGTTGATGGTCATTCAATACCATTTTGAATTTTCTGTACAATTTCTGGCATGTTCACCTCATTTGGTCAACCACAGCCATGTTCTTCTTGGCAACTTGTACAGCCTCGCTTAAACTCTGCCACTCAATATTTTACTGTTGCAAATGAAGGAGCAGACTCCCCCAGAGTAGAATCTAACTCAGCTTTAGTACTATTTGGACTTAGATCTTTCAAATAAAATATTGTATCACATAACAATGACCAGTTTTATCCATGTTTACAAATTCACCAAAAGCATTCGCTATTGATGGCTGCCAAAGAAATACTAAACAACATAGCATCTTCAAACTTAAGCTTTATATGGTTGGTATTTCTACCATAGTCATTTGTTTGAAACAACTGCTATGTATACATCAGGTTGGTACTTCTGGGACAGCCCTTGTATTACACCCAATATTAATATTATTAATAACTTCAATGAAGAAACTATACAGCTGTTTCCTGTAGTATTTCAAACTTTCCAGTTTCATGCAGGGCTGAAAACATACAAGATGAGCAAAATATGAGATTTGCACAAAGTATACAGGGAGAAGCTACTAATTAAAGCATTGGCTATTATTGTTCTGAAAGGATAGAAAACATGTTATTTATTTTCTCAAAAATGTATGTTCTGAACAGCATAGCACTGTGGTGCATTTACAGGTTTTTATAGGGTATCTGTATCGAGCATACATGGCTGCAATGGATTGGGTGGGGTGGCCCACAAAGCAATGTTGGCAAGTGGAACGAGGACGTGGCTTAGCCCCAGTTACAAGCTGTGAAGGTCTAGGTGATCCAGCATACTTCTACTTGGAAGTTGTTTGGGCGTGTGCTGGAATTACAATAGCTATCACCTTTTTGTATGGAGCATTCCTAAGGTAGGTAGACTGATATTTCAAAAATGCTGTTACTTACCTTTTGTTATGCTCTGGAAATAAATATAAATTTTCTGAGAGAAATTTCACATTTTGGTATAATTTTATGTTGTGTTATTTCAATCAGAATTTAAGTATTTCATCTAGTAGTAAGATAGTTTCAACTTTTATTATTAGGGACAGAAAAATATGTTTTCAAAAATTGAAACTTTGAAACTTAGTAAGAAGAGCAGGTAATTTTTCCAGCTCCTGTCTTTTTCCTATTACCAGTTCCAGAATTGCCCTGTATTGAATTTTAAGAATTTAATTTTAGTGTCAGAATCCATTCCTATATTTCTTCTGTTCCAAGGAGAGTGTTTCTGAATTACACTGCTAGGGTTGCTAGATTTATTTCATCAGTCATGATATCTGTGCATCTTTGTAGCCCAGCGTTGCCAATTATCTACATTAAGTGCATATGTACCATACAGATGATAATTTTTTACAATGTTCAATACATTATAACAAACTAATTACAGTTGAGTATAAAGCTGATAACTAGTTTAGATTTTTGCATTGCAGTGTTCCCTCTTAAGGGGATTGGGCAGTGGTTGGGGGTGAAAAAATCTATTTTTTTATTTTCTATTTTAAAAGAAAGTACAAATCTTGCCCTTTAAAACAATATATATGTGATCTGCAAGAGGAAATTGACCAAAACCACCTTCAAATATGCCTGGCCACTTCTAGCACCTCATCCATCAGTGAAAAATATTAAGAGAGCAAGAGCACTAATGACTTCATTTTCAGAAATCCAGCATTAGCCAACAACATATATATTGTGGGGTGCATATGTAGATAAGCACTTTAGTTTGTCTCTTTCAATATGGCAACTGACTAGTCACGCCCATTAACTGATGCAGCCAACGTGACAGTTGCAACAGTGTTCTTTGTTTTCTCTCTGTCATCAGGGTTCTCCTAACACATGAGGTATGCTAAACTTAAAGGTGAACAGTATAGGCACAAACATTCATTACCTAAGGCTGCTCTGTTGGCAATTAAGCCTATTTTTAGTGACCTCACTATGGATGATTTACTAGGTAAATGTTTACATGGCAAAACACAGAACTCTAATGAAAGTTTTCATAGTGTAATATGGCAACAAGTGCCCAAGACTGTATTTGTACATGCATCAACCCTCAGTATAGGCCTTTATGATGTAGTAATTTGTTATAATGATGGCTGTTTTAACAGAATTAAAGTTTTCTGAAAAATGGGCATGTCTATTATTAGCGTAAATGTAAAGAGTGCACTAATGTGTATCAACAAGTTACAGCTCTCAGAAGCGAATAAAACAGCAAAAAAAAAAAAAAAATTGAAGAAGAGGCCAGAATTAAAAATCTGATGTGTTGCACTCACATCACTTTCTCTGCTCTTGTACTAACCATTCTTACAAACTCTTATTCCTATATCTTCGTCGTGTTAAGATAAACATTTGTATAACTTATCTTATTGCTTATTTCCTTGTAGGTACAAGGGGAATATTAGAGTACAGTAGGCTTTGTGCGATAGTCAAATGTTTTAAAGCTTTGGGATTCTGTTGCCTTTGCCCACTTAACATATAAAAAAATGAACGAGATCCTTTTCACGAAAGTTCTAAGTTTTCCGAAACTCACACACATAACAAGGAATATCTCCGAAATGGTTCACCCTACAAGAAAATTTATTCAGACATAAATTGTGTATTTTAGCAAGATCTACATTTTTTGTACAGTATGATTTGGTCTATCTGTAATGGTTTACCAGTTATGCAAAAGTCGTCCAGAGTAAATACGACTACAGGGGCTATAGCCAGAAAATTCAAGATATACATTTCATTTGTCATAAAAATATCTCAAACACATGACATTTTAATCAAAATCATTAGAGCCATTTTCAAGAAAATCAAAATTTTTGAAAAATTTTCCATGTAAAGGGTAGTTTAGGGTGGGGTTATTTTCTTCAAAATCTTCGTGTCGCATCCTTGAAAGACATTAAACTTAAATACCAACTTTGGTTTATAACCAACTTTTCGTTTTTGAGTTATGCTTTTTTTTTTTTTAAATTAACGTCCTCCAACATTGTGTCATATCGGACGAATGAATGAAATGAAACAGGTGAAATGACACTCAAATGAGCCCGAGGTCCACGGAGCTTTAAGTTACCCGACATTCGTCTTCTCAGGGTAGGGAAAACCTCGGGAAAAAACCTTACCCAGATAACTTACCCTAAGCGAGATTCGAACTCGCGACCTCTTGAACGTGAGGCAGACACGCTAACCATCACGCTACCGAGGCGGGCTTTGAGTTGTCCACAGAATGACAGACACACACACACACACACACACGGACCTTTTTCTAAAAATGCTTTTTTTGGATTCAGGGGGCCTCAAAACACATATTTCCGGTGAAATCTTGACATCGAATTTTTGGGTGGAATACAATACTTCCCCTACTTACCAGTAGAGAAAGTAAAAATAGACTCCAAAAGAGGAAAAGGGAAGAACAGGAGGAGGAGAACCAGCAGGATTATGCTGCCAGAATGTTCTGAGTTACTGATAGCTAGTGTACTACATAAGTTCATTTTCCGTAAGCTAAGATTTTTTAATTTTAGGTGCTCATTTCTTCAAAACTACTTAACCTATTTAAATGAAATTTTCACACAATGCTCTTCAGCCGTTATCTATTAACTGAAGCTATAGTTTTGTAAATATTATATATATATATATTTCATCAGAAAAAAAATAATTGGATGAGAAGAAAAATACAAAATTTCTTTATTGAAGTACATTTTTTTTTACATAAGAATAAACAACTGAATTTAGGTTCAGAAACTTCATTAGAAATTACTTGATAACTAGAAAAAAAAATGGACTATAAATAGGAATTACAGAAGTAATGTGCACTTTTCTTGTTAGGTACTTTTAGAAAACTTGAAAAATAGGTTTTCATTTGTGATCTTTCTTGAAATTGGGTTAGGCAATAATTAATTTTAATTTATATCACTAATTAAGGAAATTGAAGCTATTAACAGTGAAGTAACAAGATTCTAAAGTAAGAACAAATTAGAATTATATCACTAAATTTACACTGTAGTATTATTCAAGGTGACCATGCCATGCAACAGCTGCTAGAGCACTCTGTAGTTACAAGCTAGAAAAAAATATAATTGATTTGTTAGAAACAAATGAGTTTCCAAAGCACAATATCGACTTACACTTTGCTATCAATATGATGATCAATAATATGCATTCCCACTCTCGTTACTGGGCTGTTGTGAATCAAAATATCAAGTGCTGTCTTGCTTCCTGTTCTCTTTTCCATTCAGATTACTGTTACCGAATGATTGTACGTCAGCCTTAAGTCTCCTACAAAAATTTTAAAGTTCCTTCAGTTACCTTCACTGTATGTAAGATCTTTAAACAGATTAAAAAAGGTGAAAAAGAACTATTGTATTTTGTTCTGGCTATGTTGCAATAGTAGCAGCAGCAGCAGCAGCAGCATTGAGTTGCTGTGTTCTGAATCTAATCTTGCATTTCTTTTCACATTTCTGTTTTTTCTTTCTCTCTCCATCTTTCTTTCTCTTTCTTTTTCTCCTTTTGTTTCTCTCTCTCTGTCTCTTTCATCTTTCTTCCTTTCTGTCGGACTTTTTTCTTTCTTTCTGTCTGTCCGTCTTTATTTGTCTTTCTTTCTCTCTCTCTCTCTTTCTCTCTCTTTTTTCTCTTTTTCTCTTTCTCTCTTTCTTTCTTCCTTCCTTCCTTCCTCCCTCCCTCCCTCCCTTCCTTTCTTTCTTTCTTTCTTTCTTTCTTTCTTTTTGTCTCTCTTTCTTTCCTCCCTCCCTCCTTCACTTCCTTTCTCCCTCCCGTCCTCCCTCCCTCCTGCCTGCCCACCTGCCCTCCTTCCCTCTCTCCCTTCGTTCCGTTCTTGCTCCCTTTCTTCCTCTCTCCCTTGCTCCCTTACTTCTCCACAGAGCTAGTTACCTCTCGTTCCTCTTTTATTAAGAGCATATATACTATTAATGTGTTTTTCTTTCCTTCCACAGTGGATCTGTTGCAGGCGGAATTCTGGCAGTGGTGTGTTACTTTTATAATCATAGAGAGGTACGCATACCAAAGCTTACATCACTCATCAGGGAAATAATCGTTTGTGTTCCTTATTCTGTGATTATTTTGTAAATACTTTATATTTAACATTTTTATGTTCAATTGTATGTTGTAAGTAGTATTCTAACAGTGCTGTTAATTCTTTGTAATTTGTACCACTAGTAATAAATAATAGTACCATTAGTAATAATAATTAATATATAATAAATATTTACTTAATGTTGAGTAGGAGTTAGTTACACTGAATGTCACTTAGATTAGATTGTGTCCAGCGAGTTCACAAGTAGCCATGGAGGCTGGTGAACATTGAACATGTCAGTTGAGATGTACAAAACATTGTCAACAAATATACAGAATGAGCATGTAAGACTCATTATGTTGTTAGCTAATCCTGGATTTCTGACAATGAAGTCATTAATTCTCTTGCTCTCCAATATTTTTCATTGATGGATGGGGCACTAGAAGTAGCCGGGCTCTCTGCTATTGCTCTCTTCAATAAAACTCATTATATACAGGAACAAACAACAGCAACAACTTATGTTTACTTAATAACATGTTTCTGAAAACAGTTGTTCCTATCATCAGAAGGCATTCAATTTGTGTTGTTGGAGTAGCCGTTGTGGTAATTGCCTATTGTAGTGACATCTTGTGATGGTGAAGGAATGTACCTTAAGAGCAGACTTGGTGCTGGCAAATTGAAATTCATTAGCTGTGGGGTGTGTTTCAAGATGACGATCTTCTCCCATGTGTCCAATTCTTTGTATATCTAGTTGGTTTGATTAGGTTAATATTTAGTTTGATGTTGGTTGTCCAGAAATTGTCTGAGACTGTCCAAATGGACAAATCTGCAGTCTCACCAACAACACAGGTCAGTAGCATGCCTTCTGATGATGGGAACAACCGTTTCCCAAAACATGTTACGTAAGTAAACATAAGTGATGTCAGTGTAACTAATTCCAACTTAGCTTGAAGAAAATTAAAAAAAAACATAGCTTCTTCTTCTAGCTTCTTTTCATATATTAACAAAATAAATATACTTTTTTAATTTTTGGGATTCTGCATGTTTAAGAGGTAGAACCGGAACTTAAAAATTCAATGCCACAACTGGGATTTGAACCACAGACCTTCCACACACGGCTTGTGTGTTTAAAAACACCAACAGTAAGTTTGTTGGCATAAATAAATAATAATCTGCATGTTTGTTAATGCTTACCAAATTGGCAAAACTATCTTACAGTACAGTTGTCCCTAAGGCCATTTTTTTCTCTCTTTTAGAAAGAAAGCTAACTAGTTTTGGATATTGTTTAGAAAAGCTTACGCGATGAGTTGGTCAGAATTTCGGCAAAGTCCCACTCGGCAGTGTGTACGAATGGTCATGAAAGTTGCAGAAGTTGCTGTGTTAATGCAGCGCTGCCAACAGCAGAATGTCCCTAGGAGTTTGTTGCCAATAGTAAGTTTGAATGTTTTTGCGGGAGTCGGCAGTATGCTGCTGACCTTCTTAGAAGCAACTAGTGCAACGGATCGCTTTATCAGTATATTAGATTTGGCACCTCTGTGCTTTAATGAGGAGTCATGCATACAGTTCCTGTACGACGAGGGCCTGCTGAGGACTCGAATGCTATGCAGGGAATGTGATGTGCCCTAGGGCAAAGCCTACATGCCATGCCATCCCAGCGCATGGGGCTCCGTAAATGGATTTTTTCTCCACTCGAATATTAAAAAGTAAATAAATAAAAAAGAATGATAATTAATAAAAATAATATAAATATAATAATATAATACTATTAAAGATAATATTATATATAAATAATATATATAATATTAAATAATAATAATACAATAAAATAATATATGTTTTCTAGTGCCTTGCATCTGGCAATGAAGCCATTAGCTTTATATTATAATATAATATAAAATAAATAAAAAAGAACGATAAATAATAAAAATAATATAAAGATGATATATATATAATATAAATCTAATAACATTAAAAATAATAATATAAAATAAAATGAATAAACAAAAAAAGAACAATAAATAGTAAATATAATAAAAATATAATAATATTAAATATAATAAATATAATATATATGTTGTTATTTGTTGTTAGCTAATGCTGGATTTCTGACAATGAAGTCATTAATCCTCTTGCTCTACAACATTTTTCACTCATAGAGCAATAGCAGTATAGTAACCGCTTTTAAGAGAGCACCATATTTTTATGTTTTGGCGGTCACATCGCTCTCTCACAACCCCCAGAATGTCTGGAGGACCACACCTGTCGTTGGTTTACGGGTCTCACCGACCTGACCGGGAGAATTATCAAAATAAATTCACCGACCATATCCTCTGATTACCAGTCAGAGTACGTATTACATGCCATGACAGGTCAGCATGTTAGGGGTTAAGATTTTATAGAGAAATGGAGAGATTGGAAAAATAAAGACTCCCTAGCCCTCGGGAACCCTAATAGCATCAGGGTCGGAAGAGAACAAGAGATGACCAAGGTAAGGTCAGATAGAAAAGTTACAGTGAGGAGCAAAACACCAGTAAGTGGAAGTAATGTTCTGCTCAGCTTGGGTACCTTGTGGTCGCCATTCACATATCCCCTAGACGGAGACCCCTGAGTAAATATAATATATATAAATATATATAATATACATTGTGTTTAATGTGTTGGCAATGAAAACTAGTGTAGTGTAAAAAGCAATGTTGGCAGATGTGAAAATCGTCTGCTAGTCATGCAGTGAAATCTAGTGGGCGATTGTGAAACTACTGTCGGCGCATGTGCAGTAATTAATTTCGGACTTAGAATCTGGCTGGCAAGTGGAAAGTGAGCTGTTCTAAACTTGAGACCTAGTTTTTAGTGAAATTTGTTTTAGTAGTTGCTGACTGTTGATGTACAAATAAAGACCAAAAAGATGATTGAGGGTACATTTTATAGCTTTTAAAAGTTGATTTGGTTTAGTATTTTTTGTTTGTTTGTTACTTTGTTTTAAATACTGTTTAATGCTTGCTCTTACTGTATATGGCAATACAGGCAGTGTCACTGGTGATACATGAAATGATATGAGAAGTGGGAAAGGAAATTTGGAAAGGTAAGGTTCCAGGCCTAAGTTTTAGAGTACTGTATTTCATTGCATAATCGTCACGCATGGTAACTGGAGCTAGGCGAGCCTGAGGTATTTAAGCACAGCTACATTATGTTGTTTGTAGTTGAAATGGGAAGGAGAGGAAATAAAAGTGACGCTGTCACTGCAATGCAAACATCTACTCCAGTGAATAAATAAAAAAAAGAAAGTTACTTTGGATTTATTGAATTAAGACTCATATCTTATTTACAAAAGTATTTACAGTACTTATCTACTAATATAACTAATGTATGGAAACTATAGGCTTCACTTATCTGTTATATATGCTGCAAGCTGTTGAATAATTAATCATCATAAATAAAAGATAAGTGAAGCCTTAATTTCAATATATTTGTTATATATATGTAGATTTAATTTGCTTCACTGTTAATAGCTTCAGTTTTTTCATTGTATTTACAGTATCGGCACGGAGGACCCAGGTTCGATCCCCAGTACCAGCATGGGGATTTTTCCCCACTGGGAGGTATGGCATGGGGTGCAGTCAGCCTCATTAGGTCTCAGGGGGGACAATTGAGGAGCTACTTGATGGAGAAGTAGCGGCCCCAGGTCGAGAAGGCCACATAACTGGCTGGGAGGGCTTGGGATGCTGATCACATACCACCCTCCAGTACTGCACCCCATCAATGATGCCTGTAATGGGTAGAGGTGAGGAACGCAGCAGCTGGGTGATAACTCCTTCACGGGTTGTCGCACTGGGGTAAATAAAATAAAAAATAAAATTTATAATACTGTCAAATTGTATGTACTCTTGAACTAGAGTTGATATTATCGGACTGCTGAACAAATTTGTAATTTGGCATGGAAAAGAGTTAAAATAGGCAAATAATAAGTGAAGGTCATTGTAAGAAATATGTGTGAACATTTAGTATACAGAAACACTTGTTTTGTAACTTGTTGAAGAGTAAGACTGACATGGCATATGCTAAGCAAATAGTTCACATTCCTTGCTGCTTCATTCGCATATCACTTAGTCATGTATGCTAGTTCTCTCGTTTTAGGTACTTGAAATCGGGTACAATCAAAAACACCTAGTCTTCCAATGGATACCAGCTCACTGTGGACTGAGTGGTAATGAGAAAGCTGATTTTCTTGCAAAAAAAGGGTACCGGCAATGTGCAGAAATCAATAGTTAATCTACCATTTTATGCAGCTAAAAGATTAGTGAACTCTGAATTCAAAAAAATTATTGCAAAATATTACTATGAAAAATCAAAAAATAAAAGTTGGGAACTACCAAACATTCAAACAGTAATTCCTGAGTATCCTCAAAAAACAGCAGTTGCAACCTTCAGGTTGATTACAGGACATGATTGTCTGGCAAAACATTTAAACAGAATTGGGATATATTCTTCACCACTCTGTCCTCTGTGATCTGCAAGAGGAAATGGATCGAGACCACATTCAAATATGCCCGGCCACTTCTAATGCCCCATCCATCAGTGAAAAATATTGGAGAGCAAGAGGATTAATGACTTCATTGTCAGAAATCCAGCATTAGCTAACAACAACAACAATCGGGTACAATCAGATTCATTAATGAGCTAGCCACCATCTTGGCAGTGGCAAACTGAAGGCATCAACAATTTATATGTTACAATATGCTGCATATCCTGTACTCTCTCCCTTGAACCTAACAGGTTGAAGTGGCAACATTAGAAGAAGAAAAGAGTAATTTCAAATTATGTACCTTTGGAACCAAATCATAGCTAATTTAGAATCATTAACTTTCAGTGCACCAGGGTGCAGTGGACACCTCCATTACGTGAAAGCTTTGCATATCCATTTTGTATTCTACAAATGGTGTGTGTGAGTATAAGCTTACGAAGGGAGAATAAAGCTTCATCAACAAAGCCATCTTCTTTTACACAGGTAATAATTTGTTTAGAAATAAAATGTCTATGTGATATTCATTCATTTTTTGATTAATCTGTGACAAATGTAAATTTGAGCTCTAGTTTAGAACATATGCTAACTTTCATTCTTTGAACATTTACCTAAAATTGACTATAGAAACTTACATTTCCTATATATTTCAGTCTATGAGCATCCCTAAAAGTTTGTGAAAAAGAAAAAAATACTACCTTTTTCATTTCTGCAGTATTTGCATATTACAAAGAGCTGTTCAGTAAAAGTTTTTGCAAATAATTTTTTCTCTTGTTTTGAAATTACATACGTTATTTTTGCATAAAGATACTGAATAGTTGCATTTTAGTTTCTATAATATTTATAAATCTAAGATATGACACTTGAAATTAATACGTATGGAGGGCAATGACAAACCGCTGCAGTATCAGCTTACCTAATATGCTATGGGTGAGTTATGGTTATTGCCCTTCATTTGGGCACCAGAATACTTGTCAGATTATATAAAAACTAAAACCCATATTCTTGTGCATTGTCAAGATTGGCTTCTTGTGTTCTTAAATTATGCATGTGTGTTTTGCATCATTCATCATAAACAAAAAGTTTACAGTACATTGCATTAAAGCCACATCCATTTTCTAGATAAAGTGACCCGTTTATTGACACTATACCCACCAACTTACTGATGATTTGAAAAGCCAGCTGTGTGTGGGCAGTATTTGAGAGGTAGAATCCGGACTGAAAAATGCAATGCCATAGCTGGGATTTGAAGCACAGATCCAGAGGTTAATTAAACACGGGACATAAAGTACTTGCGATTGTAAGTCACCCTTGGGGTACTTATCTCCGATGTGAGATTCCCTAATGGTCTATCAGATAAATATCGCAGGTATGGCATTGAATTTTTCAGTCCTGATTCTACCCCTCACTACATGTTTCACCAGAAATATGTTTTGAGGGCCCCTGAATCCAAAAAAAGCACTTTAAGAAAAAGGTCCATGTGTGTGCGTGTGTCCGTCTGTCAGTCTGTGGACAGCATAACTCAAAACTGAAAAGTCAGTTAAAAACCAAATTTGGTATTTAAGTTTAATGTCTTTCAAGTTTGCAACACAAACATTTTGAAGAAAATTCCTCCACCCTAAACTACCCTTTACATCTGAGACAGGATATTGTAAGAACCCAAAAGAAAATCTTTTATGTGAATATTTGTTAAGAGTGTAATTTGTTTTTGGTGTTGGTATGAGTTGGTTAAATGACGAAAAGGGGTTACTAATGTTCATTGTTACAAACAATTAAGTTTGTTTAAAGACGTCATAAATATTTCCATATTTAATTTTAATATATATGTATAAATAAAAGAATTATATGTGTTCAATATTGAAAGCGAAGGGAGAATGGCTAAGGATCGCTTCCCTAACAATGCGGGAACTATTTGATGAACGCATACGCGGATGTACACATGGCAGCTGGAATCCTAAACTCGCAACCAGAAGAATTTTATAATAGCGTCCGTGTCTTTGGTATAGATGGACGCATTTTTATGTGTGCGCGTCATAAAATAGTGAAAGTAAATTTACTAAGTGTTTAAAGACCATTAATTTGAGTAGAATAAGTGAAACATTAGCTAACTTTAACAAGTTAGTTAATCCGAAGTGTGCAATTAAATGAAAGGACGTAAAATAGACAAAGTGTAAGGTGATAGAAAACACATTTAGCGAAATATCGCTAAATTTTCAGACATTAAATCTCGGCGATGCTAAGGAAGTCGATCCACTGAAATAAAAGACTTACTACTGTAATACGATTTAAATACTGTGGACAAGAAGGTGCGAATAAAATATTTCACTAAAGTTAACCCCGAGGATATGTTCATTCCATCCAGTACCACGACCCGAGATAACGAAAGATCAAAAGGTCATCACCATCACCATATTAATTTATAAAAACAGCACCACATCGAAAATTTTTATTTTCTGAAAATGGTTTTAACGATTTTAATTAAAATGCCATATGTTTGACATATGTTTATGACAAATGAAATGTATATCTTGAATTTTCTGGTTGTAGCCCCTGTAGTAGTATTTACTCTGGACGACTTTTGCATAACTGGTAAACCGTTAGAGATAGACCAAATCTTAGTATACAAAAAGTGTAGATCTTGCTAAAATACACAATTTATGTCTAAATAAAAGTTTTTAGAGTGAACATTTCGGAGATATGCCTTGTTATTTGTGTGAGTTTTGGAGAACTTATACTTCTGTCAAATGGAACATTGTTATTAAATTTTTTATATGTTAACCGTGCAAAGATAACAGAATTTGAAAGCTTTCAAACATTTGTCTATCACTCAAAGCCTACTGTATTCCCATATTCTCCTTCCACCTACAAGGAAATAAGCAAATAAGATAATTTCTGCAAATGTTTATCTCAACTAATGTGAAGAAGAAATAGGGATTAGAGTTTATAGTAATGGTTAGTACAAGAGTAGAAAAAGTAATGTGAGTGCAACACATCAGATTTTTAAAAAATGGGACATGTTTCAGGAGCTCATGTGCACCCATCCTCAATGTGATAAAATTAATTGCATCAGATGTACAGAGCATCTGTAAAGCATGCATTAAGACCTGTGAAATTAATTGTGGTGTATCATGACCATCAGACAAACCTCCTCTCACCAAGCAATGACTCAGGAGGAGCTCAGTAGGTGGTGACTGTTGCTTCCAATGGTAAGAGGACAATGAAAATGATGATGGAGCGAGACCTACAGTTTTTACTTAGCCCTCCGAATCCTGCCTTGGGGATACTTTACACAAGTTAACCAGAGATGTACTGGATATGAGTGACTTAAAATTGCCACCCCATAGGCGGGAATTGAGCCACAAATTCTCAATATGAGAGTTATAAACAAAACCATTTAGCCATCTTGGTGCCCTTGCTGTGATGTTGAAATATCTTTCTCACTCACTGGAAATATTACTGGTGATTTTTATTTGCACATCCCTAAATTAAAAAAGAATATTCTCTGGGTTTTGCAATGTGCAGGTTCCCAGAATTTGTACTCCACAGAAAACACTGAACTGATGTCATTGAATGTTTGGGAAGCATTTATAAATCATGTAGGCATATATAGATTTTTTCATGCAGATCAAATCACTTCATTATACTGCAAGTATTTTCGTAATTTTTATAAAACTCCATTACTATACTTGGTTGTTGATTGAAAATTGATTTTAAAAAATAGTAATCGATTCTGTATTGTCTTGGTTTATAATTTGTGAAATGTCATTACAGAGTACAGTAGAACCCCGATAACTCGATTTTTGATAACTCAACATTCTGTATAACTCACCTCGCAGTAACAAAAGGGCTGACCGTCTATAGGCCTTTGATATCTAGTCAGAACATAAGCAGCCCACAGACCATTGTCACGAAATCCAAAGCTTGCCACTAATAATGTGGGTACATAGCACAAACACTTGTTTGGAAGGTTTGAAGGTTTATTGTTTTACGTAATACGTACGTAACTTTCAGTTATATATTTATGCTTACAGTATCGCTCTCAGATTTCAGGTTTACTATTACTGCTGTGTTGAGTTGTGTTTGTGCCAGTGAAAACGTCGAACAGGAAAAACAGATGAGTTAACATGATAATGGAAATTAAATTGATGCATAAAAGAGACCAAACAAAGAGAAACATTAATATTAATAAATTTTAGGACATCTCACTTTTTTGTTTCCTACATTATACCAGAATATGCATTTATGTAATCTGCAGCATCATGTTATAAGTTGTGAATAATAGACTCCTTACTCTGTAAAAGCAGACATTTCGCTAACGCAACACTCACTCAGTCTACATTAGATTGACTTATCAGTATTCTACTGTATTCTGCATTTAACTTTAAACCATATGTGTAACATAAGTGTTGTAATTTAAATGCTTAGCAGCTGCTGAAAATATGCTCTCTTTTACAGTTGGCAACAATCTCAGGCTCCACTTGGTTTTGTCTCATATTGTGGCAGTTTTCACAGTTTGTTCTTGCAACACAAACAATGGCTCTTGCTGTAATGTTTGTGTTGGGAGTAATCCATAAACGTACATTGCTCATTATTCTGTTTGGACTAGCCGTAAGTATGTGTAAAATTTTTATGTTTTTGTATGGTTAAATAGCATTTTAGTTTCCTAAACTGCAAGTCTTTAGTCATTGCTTACATTTTATGTGCTCAAAACAGAGGGTGTATTTCACATTCAAGAATGCAGAATGAAAGGGGAGCTACAATATGTTTTTTTAAGAATGCATTGGAATCAGCTAGAGGAACAAAAATTGCATTATCAATTTTAGTATCTTTCAGAATTTTGAATTTACATTACAAAGCAGCAAAGCTACACAGCATTAAGCCACAAGCCTCAAAAGTTCAATATGCGATTGATAGCACATTTACAACCTCTAAGGACAGGATTCCATCCACTTCTTACACATATTTGCCAAGAGTATTGTATGCTGCAGGCTAATTACTCTGCATCTAGGTATTAATTTCTGTGGAAATAAAGAAGATAATGAGTGTTAAGAGTGGCCATGTTAACATTCAGCTACTGTTGTTGTTTGCTATTTCATTTTCTTTCAATTTATATGAAATTAAGTTATTCTGTCTTTTTTTGGAATATGTTAAATTCCTAAATTAGGTTCAGGTAAGACAAAAATCATTTTGCATTCAGAAAAATTTGGTTATTGTTATACAGTATAAGCATCAATGCACAAATGATTAGCTAAAATGTGAATCATCAGACAGCAAATGGCATCTTTTACTTCCTTTGTGAAAATAATTGCTCTTGATAGGAGTATGCTCTAAACTCTTCCATTCTGTATAATTTGGATACTGAGTTGTTAAGTAGAAGTCTGTGTAATCAGAAGTGAACATTATTTACTCGAGCAACATGAAGTAATAATTGCCTAATTATTGATAAATTTTAGATATAAAAAGAAATTACACAGAGCTACCACCAAATAGAAAAGCATTCTTACACAGTAATATGTGGACTTAGAATATAAATCAATTCAGTGATATAACAAATAATATAGAGACAATAGTGTGTGTGTGTCTGTGTGTGTGTGTGTGTGTGCGTGCGTGCGAGAGAGAGAGAGAGAGAGGGCGTGCGGGTGTGCTCTGTTATTTTCAAAAGCCATAAAGGATTCACAATGTTTTAGATGTTTCATGTCCATTTCTTCTTGTTTGGAGCACAATAAACAATTTGGAGATGCCACTATTCCAATTCTGACAAGATATTTATTCAAACATCTTCTTATGACACTAATAATTAATCAGGTGATTATTTAACAACTCACACCTTACACAAAAGACAATTGAAGCCTATAGTCTGTATATTATTTGTTGTATTAGTAGAGTTAATTTGCTTCACTATTAATAACTTCATTTTTTTATTACAATCCAGTGAGTTTTCTTTTAATTGCACATTTTGTATCTTATTTTTGTTTTTGGAGAAAAAAAGGTACGATGTTAGTGCATTTTGTAGTTTAATGTTAGAGTTAAGATGTTAAAGATTTGCCCTGAAATTTTCAGAGTTGGAAATCGTTTGCAAAATTTATAAATTGAAGCTACTGACAGTGAAGGAATGTTAATCAACAAATTTTAATACATTTAGTGATTAAAACTTCACTTATCTTTTATAATTATGTATTGTCCAACATAATTATAAACTAATTATAAAGATAAGTTATAGTCACTAACATACATTTTAATTTGTTAATTAATGTTTGTGTTTCCATGATTTTACTTCTCAAATGTAAATATGAAAACAAGTTTCTAGGGAATCTATTAAATTGTATTTCAATTATAATAATTGTATTAACATAATTTACTTAATATTTATTTTACTGGGACATCTTTCAGTGGTGGTCATCTGTTATCATGTCTTGTCAGGTAATGTAATTAACCTGATACAACTAAGTATTTTGGAAATGTCATAGTCTCGTGGCAGTTTTTCAAATATAAGTTTGTCTGCAAAGTCTTATCGGTTTGCAGAAAGGGGCAGTCAGAGCAAATGCGTGGCATTACAACACCAATTAACTCTGCTGAAAATGTTATTTTGCCCTCAGCTGCTAAGATACTTTTTTTTCACTGGTTTTAATAATTTCCCTATGGAATGCTTCTCATATTTCACAGAAGTTGCCATGTTGTACAATCTGAATGTCACACTTCTTTGTCCTTTTAACTGCACCAGTGCAGTTTGCACTCAGAATATTGCATGCAATTACTTTTACATTTATGAAACGGAAAACAATTTGAAACTATTTGAGTGTTGTATTTATAATAGACGGGTATTTTTTTATTTGTTTGCACTAAATATAAGCAATCTTTGAAATAAAATTACAAATTATATTTTCTTTCCACAACGGTTACAAATTTGAACCACCTAAAGGTGTTGCATTTATACACATGCTTTTGTTCACATCATTGTATATTCTGAGAAACCCAGTATGTAAGCACGTTTATTTTCAAAATGATACAATAAAATAAAATGGCTGTCTTTACTCCTACTGAGCTTTGAATCAGGATGAAATGTGATCAGAATCCTAACAGCTTATGGCATTGTTGTCAAATCGGCATATTTCAAGGAATTTAAATGTTTCAGTCGTATAATTTACAACATATCTTCAGCAAAATGATAACTTATGCAGATATTTAGCATAATTTGACCATTAAATAAACTTTTATAAAGGATTAATTGATTGAGGTTAAACTTGTAACTTTGAAGTTTGATGTAAAATGAGGGTTTGTAATTGCAGTCCAAGAATTGGGTCGTTCAATCATCCTGCAGGTAAGGATGGAACCAGATATCTGAAATATGTCCCAGCACTAATTAAAGTAATAATAAGCTTAGCTTGTAATATAAAGTGTTCTTATACTTGTCTTTGTTTTTCTTACCCAATAGCTTGGTATATTTCAAGCAGCGGTTTCATTGTTTGGTAATGAATTCCTGGTAACATCTATATTTACTTGTCTTGTGGTGTCCATGATAGTGATACTTCTAGCAATGGAACCCATTCTGACGCTGTATAATTCAATGACACGAAGATTTGTGCTAATGTGCATTACTTTGTTGTGCACGTTAACTCTTAAGACGCGTCTCTCACAGGCCTTAGGAAATAAGGATGATGTAAGTTTGGATTCTTTTTCTATACTAACAAAATAACAATAAAAATATATAATTTTGTTGTCAGTCTGGGTGGCGCAGTTTGTTAAGCACTGACTTCTACCTCTGATCCCAAGGCCGTGAGTTCAAACTTGCCCCAGACTGATAGTTTTTAAGTGTGCTTAAAAGCAACAACCCCATATCAGTAGATTTATTGACATGTAAAATATCTTACAACTGCTAACATAATAAACTTAATTGAGGCTACACATAGTGTCTATTTCTGGTATTTTGTTAGTCAACTCATACCAAAAACCATTTTTATTTTTATTTTATATAGCAACAACTCAATTCCCTGTACTCATTTTTTTACCTTATCTTGCTAACTTCTGGATAGTACCTGTAGTCCTTACAAAGAGCTCTGGAATCAAATTCCAGCATACTGGTGGCACTGATACGATCCTGACAATTGACGTTGTTAACAATTAAAATATTTATTTGTCATTTTGATTGCAGAAATTGGGGAGATGCATGACTTACATGTTGAGTTACAGGTGTGAATCATTCTGAAGGAGTCTTTGTGGGGGTAAATTGAGCTTACTTTGTCTAAAAGCTTTCATAAGATATCATGACAAATATTCAAATCACTTTTGTGTCTCAGAAGAAAGATTTTCACCTAAAATTTAAATTTTACCTATATCCATGCAGACAGATATTCCAGTTTCTTTAAGAAATGTATGATAAATATGCATTAGTAGATAACAGCATAATTTTCCAATGTTCTGAATGTCTCCATGTATAGTCTTGCACAAATGAAGGTAGTGGATGATAGTTGCCATGTAGTCAAGTTCACCTATTAGAAGAAGGGCAAAGGGAGTGATTGTAGCACATAGTATGTTATCTACTGGGAGAGCAAAAAACTTCCAAACAGGCTGCACAGTGTTTTGCCTGTCCACATCCTGGTGCTTGTTGCTGTCTGCTGCTATCGTAGAAAGGTGCAGATGAAAACCATACAATATTTTTAAACTACTTTTAAAGGCTTTATCTATCAACTTTATGAAAGGAGATGCTGAAACTGGCCACTGTTGTCCATACATTTTTGGCACCTCTTTAGGAAACTATACATCACTCACTGTAGTTCACGTTGAGAAATTCTGGCAATTTCTCAGTGAGGGTGTGTATGTTCGTTTTGTACACTTTATGTTTTAAGTTACCCCCAGAGATAGGTCGGGAGGCCACAATTCTCTACTAATAATTCTTTCCTAAAATACACTTTCAATTATTCTCATCGGAAGTTTGGCAATATGAGCATTTGCAGAGTCTTGTTGAAAAAAAAGGCAAAATCATGCTTCCTGTCCATTAACTGTAAAAAAGGGGGGATTGTATTTATGTATGTAGGACAAACATTGGGTCTATAACTCTTTCTCCAATAATGGTGCACCATACACAAATTTTTTTCATCATGAAGGGATACTTTATGAACAATATTATGTTTCTCAGAGTTCCAATAATGATTATTTTGTGTACACACATATCCATGAAGATGAAACCAAGCCTCGTCCATGAAAAATATTAAATGGAAATCTTTCTGCAAATTGTACTTTAACCTGGCGAGCTGACTGAGTTAACACATACAAATCATAAATATACACATGCCGTGCAGTAGAAAACATACTGAGCCATAATACACCTTGTGATTAACTATAGGACAAAATAAGTCACTCATAATAACCGAACCACATTACATCACCATCAATTCAATACTGCAGAACAAAACCATGTCAACTGTGTGACCTTGTTTATGCAGCAGTCCGTCATCATGTTTCCACGCTCCCAGTGGAAAAACACAGCACAACCCATTCCCATTATTTTGTAGTTCGTACGCTGCACATGTTTTGTCCGTCTACATTCTTGGCACTGTTGCCCTCTGCCATTATAATAGAAAGGTGCGGATGAAACCATACAAAATTTTTAAAACTACTTTTAAAGATTTTACTTACAAACTTTGTGAAAAGAGATGCTGAAACTGGCCACTGCTGTTGCCCATACATTCTTGGCACCTCTTTAGGAATCTATCCATCACTTGCTGTAGTTCACATTCAGAAATGCTGGCAATTTCTTGGCAAATATTTTATTTGAACTCCACACACCCTGGAAGAATTAAAACTACATGTCCACTGGGAAATTGCCAGCATATCTCAACATGGACAATGGCGAATGATGGATAGTTTCCTAAAGAGGTGCCAAAAATGTATGGACGACGATGACCAGTTTCAGTATCTCCTTTCATAAAGTTGGTAAGTAAAGCCTTTAAAAGTACTTTAAAAATACTGTATGGTTTCGTCCGCACCTTTCTATGATGGTGGCATATGGCAACAAGGGCTAAGAACACAGAGGCAAAACACCATGCAGCCCGTTCTGAACTTTTTTTGCTCTCCCCATATACACTAAATCCATTCATAGATAGATCTGTTTCTAAACAGAATGCAGATTTACTGACATCCTAAATTAAATATCACCATTGTGCAAATGTTGATGAAGCTTTGAATGGACTTCTATTTTAACATTTGAGTATACCAGATACAACAAAAACTAGACTTTTATAAAGTGTAGATTTTTTGAGAAATATATTACATTGTTTTATGGTTACTGGTTCATTCTTTTTAATTCTCCTTTAGTGTTTTATATGTACTTGTAGGTGTAAGGATTTACCATGTTAATACAGTATCCAAACTATGACATTTTTTGAAAACATTGCAATATAAATGGTAACTCTGCTAGCCAAGATTCAAACTCAAGAACTCTTCAGTGTAAAACAGACATGCTATCCTCACACCACAGAGAAGGCTGAAACATTTTTGAAGATCAACCCTGTAAATTTGGGCACCTATCCTTTTTTCCAGGGCTTTCTCTTCCATGAGAAGATGAATGTCAGGTAGCTTAAATCCCTATGACCCTGGGCTCAATTGAGCATTGTTTCATTCATCATTCGATATGACTTACCAGATTAATGGTTGTTAAGCTTTAAGCAAAAAACAAAAACAACAAACCCTCCACAAAAAGAGTTTTATTCCAAGCTTTATCAAGGAAGTTTTTACACCTTTACTTTCATAAAAGTTTTGATTTTCCTCCTCATATTCTATGAACCTTGTTTTGAAATTTTGCACAGCTGTATATCTCAGTATACAGCATTATTTTAGAATCGGGTGCTCAGTTGAACATGGGTTAAGAAGAAAAGTCTAAGCAGAAATAAACCATTTGCATCAATATCACACAATTTTCTCTCAATCAACATACAAAAGGAGCATACTGTGTATTATACCATGAATAGATACATTGTTGCAGCTTCTTTAGTTTTTCCAAAACTTTGTGTAGGATTTTCTCATTATTACCGCAAAAGTTATCTTAGAGGTCTTCAAATGCAGTATCTAATGTGATTTTAAGAAGGGCTGATCACATGTGCACTATAATTTCGGCATTCACAGCCTCATTCTGTAGATGTAGAAATTATATTGTGACTTTTGGTGTGGGTGTGAAGTAAATACGACAGATGTAGTCTAGATAAAGAAACACTTTTATTTCCGTAAACAGTAACTTGTACACTCGTTGCAACAGCAAGAAAGTCTTTTCCGATTCTCCAACAGCACGACTCCGAATTCGTAACACAAAGAACTAACTCTTCTCCGTCGGCACAACTTTCCACATCGTCTGTCCGTCTCCGTCGGCACGACTACTCAACCTTCACATACGTCTGACTCTTCTCACACTTTACCGCTATTTATATCTCCCAGGCACTATTCTGGAAGCTTCAAGAACGTTCACTTATTCGCTGGAGTACAAAGTAGAAGATTCCAGTAGCCTCTATCCTTTTCTCTCTTTCGGCAAGCGCCCCAACAATGCGGCCATTCTCTGTCTCTTTCCTTCGGCTCCTTTGCGGTAGTGCCGACAATAATGCGATGGGTGACACTGCTGCTGTCGGCAATTAGATGCGGCGGGCGCGGTGACACTGCTCCCTCCTCAGAGCTGGTCGTCCCGACCAGCACTATCACTGCGGCATCTCCCTTGCCCCCCGGCGGACTATCCCATCGAACCTCTTCTCCAGGAGGCACGATCCTAGGTATCGCTGTTGGATAGTGTCCCTTGGTCTGGGTAGCACGACGTATGCCATCCTGCTTCGAAATTCTGCAACATTACCGCTGGTCTTGACGGTCCCTCGTCCAGTTGCCCTTCTTCCTGGTGTGTTGACGGGCCATCCTGCGCACTTGGAAACGGCTCATTGGGTACCGTGTCCACCGACCTCTCTGGCGCACCTTCGCAGCCACCTTGCTTCCGATGGGTCCGGCAACAAACCCCGCCACATCCGCGCGAGTCGCGTCCACCGCTGCACTCGTGTTCACTCGTGCTCGGCACGGCCTCTCCTGTATCCTGCCGTCCACGATGATGTCCACCATTCTTCCGTTCACGGCACTATGTGTCAGGTGATTGGATGGCTCTGACGGTCCCCCCATGTCACACGCCAAGTCGGTTCTCGCGTGTTGCTCGTTTGCTTGTGCGCTTCCCTGCTGATCGTCCTCCACGTCATATCCTGGTTGGTTACGTACCCGACACACTCCTCCAGGGGATCCTCGACGACGTCCCTGAACTGCCCCTTTGTCTTCCCCGAGACGGACACTTTCGTTATCTGAAACGGGCGCAACTGTCGCCTCGGCCACTAGGTGCTCCCTCCCCGGGTCTGTGCTATTCCGTCTGCCCCTGGCATCCAGTACTTTGACGCTCTCGTCAACTCTTACTACCAGGGCGCCAAGACGTTCCCCGTCGTCCTCCACGACGTCCACATGCTGGCAGAGGTCTTCCACCTTTTCGCCGAGTTCTTCCACGCCTTCCGTCACGCCAATCAGTTCGCCGAGTTGTTCCACGTCTTCCGTCATGCCAATCAGTTCGCCGAGTTGTTCCACGTCTTCCGTCACGCCAATCAGTTCGCCGAGTTGTTCCACGTCTTCCGTCACGCCAATCAGTTCGCCGAGTTGTTCCACGTCTTCCGTCACGCCAATCAGTTCGCCGAGTTGTTTCACGTCTTCCCTCACATCATCTGGAACGGGCGCAACTGTCGCCTCGGCCATTAGGTGCTCCCTCCCCGGCTCCGCGCTATTCCGTCTGCCCCTGGCATCCAGTACTTTGACGCTCTCGTCAACTCTTACTACCAGGGCGCCAAGACGTTCCCCGTCGTCCTCCACGACGTCCACGTGCTGGCAGAGGTCTACCGCCTTTTCGCCGAGTTCTTCCACGTCTTCCGTCACGCCAGTCAGTTCACCGAGTTGTTCCATCTTCATCTCTTTCAGCTCGGCAGCGAGGTTGTCGTTTGACGTTTCCATTTTGGCAGCGAGGTTGTCGTTTGCCGTCTTCATCTCTTTTAGCTCGGCAGCGAGGTTGTCGTATGACGTTTCCATTTTGGCAGCGAGGTTGTCGTTTGCCATCTTCATTTCTTTCAGCTCGGCGAATAATTCTTTCATCATTGCCATCATCCTGGTTTCCGAATCTCCCTCCATCTTGGTTCTAACGTTGCAACTTCTAACGACGAAGTAACGAAACTAGAAGCAATTCGACGAATCCCACTCCTGACACCAGTGTGACTTTTGGTGTGGGTGTGAAGTAAATACGACAGATGTAGTCTAGATAAAGAAACACTTTTATTTCCGTAAACAGTAACTTGTACACTCGTTGCAACAGCAAGAAAGTCTTTTCCGATTCTCCAACAGCACGACTCCGAATTCGTAACACAAAGAACTAACTCTTCTCCGTCGGCACAACTTTCCACATCGTCTGTCCGTCTGCGTCGGCACGACTACTCAACCTTCACATACGTCTGACTCTTCTCACACTTTACCGCTATTTATATCTCCCAGGCACTATTCTGGAAGCTTCAAGAACGTTCACTTATTCGCTGGAGTACAAAGTAGAAGATTCCAGTAGCCTCTATCCTTTTCTCTCTTACGGCAAGTGCCCCAACAATGCGGCCATTCTCTGTCTCTTTCCTTCGGCTCCTTTGCGGTAGTGCCGACAATAATGCGATGGGTGACACTGCTGCTGTCGGCAATTAGATGCGGCGGGCGCAGTGACAATATGTATTTGATTCAGAATCTCTAAGGTGTCATTCCTAGAAACAAAGTTTATTTCAGTATAAAAAAAGAAAGATTTTAATTTGCAGCTTTTCTCTAAAAAGTTTTATTAGTTGAACAATAAATAACAGACCATAAAATAATGCATCAATTAAGGTATTGGATGTTTTATCACCTTGAGTGTCAGGGGTCTTCACCTAAAATTATAATCAATATAAATACTTTATTATGTCATTAATACATCAATAATTATAATTACTTCAGCTTATTAGCAGATATATGGTTCATTTTATTTATGGCACATTGCATTTCTTTACAGAGTCATATCATCAATATGCTAAAAGCAAAACTAACTGGCTATCGAGATTTCCATACATTACTGTACACATGTTCACCTGAGTTTGACTTTCTGCCAGTAGAAACTCTGGGAGCACTGACAGAAACACTTTTATTACCTGCAGTGGCTGTGGTATTGTTAGCTGTGATGTGGTATTGGCTCTCCAGCTTCTTATCTGCACTGAAAAAGAAAAATGAAAAGAGGTAATTAAAAAGTGTTTAAATTGCTAAGTTAGTATGTTTAGTAAAGTATAATGTAAGGAATTCTCTTAAATTTAGTAATGGAAATATTTTAATAATTTGATAGTATTATAAGAGAAGAGGGTCGTCTCCTTAGTACAGTGGTAGTGCTGCTGCCTACCAAGTGGGGGCCCAGGTTCGATTCCTGGTACTGTCGTGGAGATTTTCTCCCACCTGGTCTGGTGTGCACTCAGCCTCATTAGGTCCCTGAGGGGCCAATTGAGGAACTTTGAGTGACAAGTAGTGGCTTCCGAGGCACAGGCCACATCCCACCTCCAGTACTGCACCCCACTCATGATGCCTGTAGTGGGCAGAGGTGGGGGACACACTGATCAGGTGATAGGCCTTGGCCTGGATGGGCTGTTGTGCCACAGTTATAAGAGTAGTAGAATATAACTAGGGAACATATTAGCTACAATATTCTCTTAACTTTAGTAATGGATATATTTTAATAATTTTATGATATTACAAGAGAATATTTTTAGTCTTAAAGTGTATCTATAGAGATAATGTTTATCTTATATTCACAGCCTAATATTTGTAATTGATTTGAAATGTATTGAAAAGTTTTTTCAAACTCTTATTTATAAAATCTAAAGCTGGCACATTGTTTCGATCAACTGATGCTAATATGTGCTCTATGGTAGCATATGCTCCTAAAATTAAGTGTAGAATTCACAACTCTGCATGGCAGGACATATATTCTGCTCAGCACACTATAAAAATTGTGCTATGTAACATATGAAACAAAATTATTGGAATCTCTGCTTATAATATAAGTACTCATTTTGTAGGAAAGAACAATTTTAAAAAATAACTTGCAGGATATACTAACAAGGAACCTATCAATATGCTCATATCGCAAACACCTTGAAACTTTTACTGTGTTATCTTTGTGCTATAAGAAGCTCCTGTTCCAAAAACAAGCTGCTGTTTTCCTGTTTTCAACCCTGAGTATCCAATATTGAACCTGGAATATGTTGGGTTGAAGTAGTGGAACATAACAAGCTGGACATCCCTTACCTGCACAGATGACCATCATGGCTAGTATCTTGCCAGGGTGAAAGCAAAGCAGAAATGACTACAGTGATTAAAGCACAAGTTCATTTGGCACCATGAACAACAAATAATTGTCATTTTTGCACACTTCTCTACATATTCTCACACTTGTTTGGAGAAGAAATTAGCAGATACAATTAGCTCGGAGGATTGTTTGGTTGCACTTATGTCTGGTTGCAAACCATAAATATTTTACAATGTTCCAGAACCGCAGAAATGATGTTTGTTAATGAATAAATTACTCCATTTTTACTCTCTCTACTGCATACAGTAAGCAGAGGTAGTATTGTACTCGACTCAAGTATTTGATATCTGGATTTCACAGAAAATACATGTTTTGAGGCTCCCTGAATCCAAAAGATTCTTATATGTTGCATTCACATGACTCGCTTTTCTCTTGTACTGACTATTCTTACAAACTCTTATTCCTATATCTTCTTTGTGTTAGTCAAGATAAAAATTTGCAGAAATCAAATTTTCTTGTGGGTACAAGGGGAATATGTTGTTGTTGTTAGCTAATGCTGGATTTCTGACAATGAAGTCATTAATCCTCTTGCTCTCCAATATTTTTCACTGATGGATGGGGCACTAGAAGTGGCCGGGCATATTTGAAGGTGGTCTTGATCCATTTGCTCTTGCAGATCACATAGAGCGCAGAGTGGTGAAGAATATAACCCAATTCTACAAGGGGAATATGAGAATATAGTAGGCTTTGAGCGATAGTCAAATCTTGTAAAGGTGATTGCAATATGAAGGTTTTAAAATTCTGTTCTCCTTGCACGGCCAAGATATAAAAAAAGTGAATAACCATCTTTCATTTGAGAAAAGTATAAGTATTGCAGAAGACACACAAATGGTTTACTCCACAAAACAAAAAATACATTTGGACAAATTGTGTGTTTAACGAGATACATTTTTTATAGTAACATTTGATCTATCTCTTACGGTTTACCACTTACGCAAAAGTCATCAAGAATAAACAGAACTACATGGGCTATAGCCAAAAAATTCAAAATATAAATTTCATTTTCCATAAAACTATCTTAAACATATGGCATTTTAATCAAAATTGTGAGCTATTTTTGAGAATATCAAAATTTTCGAAAATTTTTCTGTGTAAAGGGTGGTTTGGGGTGGAGGAATTTTCTTCAAAATCTTTGTGTTGCATCCTTAAAAGATATTAAACTTAAATGCCAACTTTGGTTTTTAACTGACTTTTCGGTTTTGACACAGACACACACAGACCTTTTTCAAAAAATGCTTTTTTGGATGCTTTTTACTTTCTCTACTACATACAGTAAGTAGGGTAAGTATTGTATTCGACCCAAAAATTTGATGTCAAGATTTCACCAAAAATATATGTTTTGAAGTTCCCTAATCTAGAAAAGCAGTTTTAGAAAAAGGTCTGTGTGTCGCCTTGCTGATGTCACTAAACAAAATCTGCTATGCACATTAGTCAATGAATGATGTTTCTTCCCACCTTCATTTAACCCGGAAGATACAGTGTCCCTTTTATACTCTATGCTATTATTCTCCTCCTTTTTTCTGCAGACTGCAAACATAACTAAAACTAATGGACTTCATTGGAGACCAATCTGTATTATCAGAGTCATTAACCTCTTGAGCGATTGCCATTTAAAATGTCCGCGAACCGAGAACTGCTAGCATTTAAATTGTTAAATGCGCTTCGTATATACACAGCTGTATTTTGTGTAAATATTAAGTTATTTTAATGAAACAAAAACTGGTATAAAACTCGTTATTTGCAGTATAAATGTACGTCATCAGCAAAGTTGAGTTGTATTTACAAAATGTTGAAATGGCACAATTTTGTTTCACTGTGGTGAAAAGTCAACTTTGCTCTGTCGAACACATCTAATATAAGTTCTCGGAAAGATACAGTAAAGAAACACCCATTGTATGTGTGGCTTATGCGTCAGCATACTGTGTAATAAAGCGCTACTGCATGTGTGGTCTCTTGAGTCATCAGAATAGATCAACATTGCAACTTTTGCTTACGCGAGTTTCGTAACTTAGTAGAGTCCATGTCTTTCTTTGTTGAAATACATACGTATTCTTTCCTGCTTGTAGCTGAAGGGAGAAGTGGTATAAAAAGGTGTTTTTGCACCAACTGGATATAACCATATACAATTGTTTGGGGATTTGGACAGCTCTCTAAACCCACACAGGACAATGACCGACCTTGACTACCGACTATAAATAGCTTGCAGCCTAATTGAACAATACCACATTGGGGGTTGAAAATCCAAAACCCCTGCACCCCTCAGACTTCAAGGAAAACATTATCCTAAAAGGATACCAGCAACAGCAAAGAAGTCCCGCCCATCTCCAAAGTGTTTCGTGTGCCGCAAGAAGGGAATTCACGAATGTGGAAATGTACCTACCCTTATGTGTTTATCCCTGTTTTGAGGTAAATCACTGCAGAACGAACATATTAAGGTAAGCCAATAAAGTATATAGACCTTACTAAAATGTTTCATAAAGGGAAAGTTATAATAAGTTGAGTTGGATAAGGGATAAATAAGGGTTAAATGCTTAAACGCACAGGACGCCCATATCGCTCATCCATCATTTTAAATGGACGTGATTTCACGTCGATATCCCTCAAGAGGTTAAATCCCAACACAGGATTCAAATCTGGTTCCTTTAGACCACTTGTGTTTGGAGGGTAAATGTCACACGTTGATTGTGAGAATGAAGATGAACTGTCGCAATGTCACTATCTTCATTTTCTTCTACTGCGTTTATGTCTAGAGTTTCTGGAATATCAAGAAAACTTGTAGGATTTGTTTCTAACAGATTAATAATAAATATGTTGACTAATTGTAATCTTCCGAACTTATTACTCCTGAAGAAAAACCAGTTCTTGAAAATGAGACAACACAGTTCTAAAGTAAGAACAAATTAGAAACTAAAAACTTCACTTATCTTAGTAATGTTGCATGTTCAAGGAGAAAATGCAACATTACTAAGATAAGTGAAGTTTTTAGTTTCTTATTTGTTCTTACTTTAGAATCTTGTTGCTTCACTGTTAATAGCTTCAATTTTCCTTATTATGAGACAACACAAACTCTAGCACAGTAACAGGATTCATGTTTCAATCTTTAAAGAAACATAAGGCAACTGAATGCACGGTAATATCATATATATTCTGACAAATAGAATACATAAGAAAAGCCTGTACTATCTTCTTACTGTTACTTATGCACATGTGGGAGACAGTTGCTGCTCTGCAGGGTTGTCCACTCCCTTCTCTATAGTGCTGTGTTATATTTCATATATGTTCCAAGATATTTGCAACTCATTTTTGGGTACTGAGGGTTGAAAGCATGCAGCTTGTGTTTGGTAGATGAGCCTCTAATTGCACAAAGATGACACAGTAAAGTTTCAAGGTATTTGTGATATGAGCATATTGATAGGTTCCGTGTAAAATAAGTGAAGCTTAGGTCTCTAAAATATTTTTGTTAATTTTGTAGATTTGTATTGCTTCACTGTTAATAGCTTCACTTTTTCATTGAAGAATAAATTTGTTTCATGAATTACATAAACAGCTAGTTAGACAACTATTGGGTAGGATTGCCAGTTAATGTTCAAGCTGCTACTGTACCGGGAGAGCAAAGAAGTTCTAAACGGGTTGTGCAGTGTTTTGCTTGTGCACATTCTCTTTACTCATTCTTGCTCTCATAGAAAGATGCGGATGAAACCATACAACTTTAAAACCAATTCTTTACCAATTTCATAAAAGGAGATCCTTATTGGAGCTCTGAGAAACTTAATATTGTTCATGACAAAAATATTTGTGTATAGTGCACCATTAACAGAGAAAGAGTTCTAGGGCCAGTTTTTTCGAGTCAGTAGTTGATGCCCGTACATACGTGATTACAATTTTGCCCCCTTTTTCTAACCAATTAACAGACAGGGAGCATGATTTTGTCTTTTTTCAATAAGGTTCTGCAACAGCTCTTACAGCCAATCTTTCAATGAGAACAATTGAAACTGTGTTTCAGGCTAAAATTATTAGTACAGCTTGGTGGCCATCCCAGTCTCCCGACCTAACCCCCTGTGATTTCTGTTTCTGGGTTAACTTAAAACAAACTGTACAAGACAAACCCACACACCCTGAAAGAATTAAAACAAAATATGTGCCAGCATTTCTCAACATGAACTATGACGAGTGATGGATAGTTTCCTAAACAGGTGCCAAAAATGTATGGACAATGACGGTGGCCAGTTTCAGCATCTCCTTCGATAAAGTTGGTAAGTAAAACCTTTAAAGTAGTTTTAAAAATGTTGTATGGTTTCATCGCGCCTTTCTATGATAGCAGCAGATGGCAACAAATGTTGAGTATGCGAACAGGCAAAGCAATGTGCAGCCCATTCGTAACGTTTTTGCTCTCCCGTTAGAAATATGTTAGGATGTAGCCAAACAAAATTACTTTCTTTTGACTCTACATTGAATTGTGTAATTAACAGTATATCATCTTCAGATTTTAATTCCTAGGTTTGAATAAATATCCAATGAAGCTTTCTCATTTTTTCAATAATGGGGAATTATTCATACCTCACTTTCTTACCAGCTGGACTACTCTCAACCTCAAATAGCCCAGATTAATTAGCTTTAAGTGCACATTCAAATTTAAAATAGAATGATACATTGAGTAAATCATTAAATTGGCACTTATATAACATTTATCTTTAGCTTTGTTTACCATTTTGATTGTATTTAGCCTTAACCATGAAGTCAATCCGGCAGACTATGTGGAGCCAGAAGTATTGTATAACATTATTCAACTGGCAGTTTTTGGTGTCATGGCATTTTTGGTAATGAGACTGAAACTATTCTTCACACCACACCTCGGCATAGTTGCATCACTTCTAGCTTCTAGAAGAGTAAGACATCTTTTACCTCTCAATAACACTGTTAACTAAGCATTAATGTAATTAATATGTTTTCATTTGGGCCCACTGCACCTTCTTAATAAGAAATCTTGTTTTAAGTGTGAATTATGCATTTTTATTTTATTTTATTCCTATTTGGAATGAAGTGATTGTTAACTTATCTCTGAATTTTATATTAACAAAGGGCAAAAATAAGGCTCTTGAAGCAAATTTAAGAATTTATTGCTGTGATAACTAAGATATTTTCTTATGCACATATATTATCAGTTCACTTATGTTGTCATTTGTTTATTGCAGTATTTCCGCTTTCTTCGAACTGATGAAGTTCATTGGGCGATACTGGCAGTCCTAGTCAGTGGCATGAGTGTCCGTGGCATTCGTAATCTTAGTGAACAACGAAGTATTTTAGGTATTTCTACCTTTTTATATCTTTTAATCAAGTTCATACTTAATATACGATCTGAATTTCATATTCTGATATTCATACTTAATGTGCACTTTTGTGTTGCTATTGCATATTGCTGGAAAACATATAATTGGCATGGCACAACGTTTCGAGGCAATGTGTAAGAGGTTGAATCAGAAACTGAAAAATTCAATGCCATAGCGCTCGATAAGTGGAAGATCCGTGGTTCAAATCCCGGCTATGGCATTGAATTTTTCAGTTTCTGATTCAACCTCTTAAACATTGCCACACACGGCTTGTGTGTTTAAAAACACCAACAGTAGCTTGTTGGCATAAATAATAATAATTACCATCTAAAGGTTACTTAAATCCAGGACGTAAAGTACTTACAATTGTAAGTCGCCCTAGGGGTATTTATCCCTGATGTGAGTTTCCCTTGTGGTTAACCGGGAAAAAGTACAAATCAGCTGGGGAATAGTGTCGTACTGGCAAGTTGACCATGGTAGCTTGGTGGTTAAAGCAGCTGCTCGATAAGCGGAAGATCCATGGTTCAAATCCCGGTTTTGGCATTGAATTTTTCAGTTTCTGTTTCAACCTCTTAAACATTGCCCACACACGGCTTGTGTGTTTAAAAACACCAACAGTAGCTTGTTGGCATAAATAATAATAATTACCATCTAAAGGTTACTTAAACCCGGGATGTAAAGTACTTACAATTGTAAGTCGCCCTTGGGGTATTTATCCCTGATGTGAGATTCCCTTGTGGTTAACCGGGAATAAGTACGAATCAGCTGGGGAATTTAATGTTGTACTGGCAAGTTGACCATGGTTACTTAGTGGTTAAAGCAGCCGCTCGATAAGCGGAAGATCCATGGTTCAAATCCTGGCTATGGCATTGAATTTTTCAGTTTCTGATTCAACCTCTTAATACATAGGTTGTTTCTTTAGTTTTGAAAACTTTTATTATCTGGACATATAGCATATACACAAGGTTTTAAGTTTTAAAGGCCTTTAATGTAGTCACCAGCATTGCATATAATGTATTCCTAGCGATGAGGTAGCTGTCAAATGCCATTGGCACTGCCTAATCTCTGGATGGTACGTAGAGACCGATCAACTGCACTCGGAATGTCGTTCACTGTTCTCAATTTCTTCCCATGCAGTGGTTCCTTCAGCTTAGGAATGAGGTTGAAGTTTCAGGGACTTATGTCCAGAGAGTATGGAGGGTGGTAGAGTACCTCCCAACCCCAGCGATGGAACAAATCAGACACTGCTCTTGCAGTTCTGATCTGCTTACACTGTCTGCACGTCATTCTCACTAACCGATGGATGACCAGATCTAGGCATATGTCCTCCTTTAAAGGCTTGTACCCACCTTGCCACTGTTCAGTAAGTCAATGCATCTGCACCAAAAGCCTCTTGGAATCCTTGGTGACACTGCCGTGCGTTTCTACCTCTGCCATATTCAATTTTCAACCAGATTCTATACTCCTGCTTTGAAAACATTGTACCGCGTTATAATGTGACGTCTAGATCTAAACTGGTGACCTTTGGCTCATTGCATGAGGAGGGGAGAAGTGAAAGGTGCATCCATATGCTCGAATGCAGGGGAGGTACCTAAACTACATGTGCTTTTTCTTCTTTATCTGATTACCCTCCCCTTATGTAGGGCTACACCCCATAGGACTTACAAGCTACTGCCAAGGGTCAGATGCCTATCAGGGAGCAGAGGAACCTATGGACAGACAGCATTTAATAACCATTTTGCCCATGTCATTTCAAGATTGCTGCTGTGCTAAAACTTGAGTACACACACACACCATATAGTACCATTCTAACAAGTTAATCTACAGTCAGGACAACTATATGGCATCAATTGGTTCTGCAAAGTTAACAAAAAAGGGACAAAAATGTTAATCTGACAATTGAGCTACTATGAAGACGTCATTGAAATTTTGCATTTTGATTCCACAGGTGAATATAGCAATATTCCATTTGAAGAATTACTAACATGGGTAAAAACTGAGACAGCACCCAATGCTGTTTTTGCTGGTCCAATGCCTATTATGGCTAATTTGTTACTGTCTACCAGAAGACCCATAGTCAATCATCCACATTATGAAAATGCAGGATTAAGGTAAGTCTTCATAGGCAGATTTATTTAAAAAAGAAAAGAAACACGTTATAAAGACAAAAATTTACTTCTAAGGTGAGTGTGCAGTCTCATAACACTCATTAAAATTTCAGGCAGTAATTTTAGAAATCTTGAATAATTCTAAAACATCTGATGACATCTGCATGCTGCACATTGCTGTCTTGATGTGCATTATCAACCTCATTACTGTGATTATTAATTTATCATAATTTTTCTTGCCATATATATATTCAATTTCAGCTTTCTTTTTTCTTTTAATGTGTTTGCATATGTGTGTATGTGTGTGTGTGTGTGTGAGAGAGAGAGAGAGAGAGAGAGAGAGAGAGGGAGAGGGAGAAATAAATTAGTTACATTTTATTTCAGAGAAAGAACCAAAAAAGTTTACTCAGTGTTTAGCCGTAAGACTCCACAAGAAGTTTTCAGGATACTTTCACATCTACAAGTAGAATACGTTGTATTGGAGGAATCTTGGTGCTTCAGAGAAAGCAGGTAAGAAGTATCAAATATTAACTTTAATATCGGACGTTGAGTGAATGAAACAGATGAAATGATGCTCAAATGAGTCCTAGGTCCATGGAGCTTTAAGTTATCCGACATTCGTCTTCTCAGGATAAGGAAAAACCTCATAAAAAACCTTACCCGGATAAGTTACCCTAAGAGAAATTCAAACTCTCAACCTCTTGAACGTGAGGCAGACATGCTAACCATCGCGCTACCAAGGTGGGCACCATGGTGAAACACAAACCATACTTGTACCGATGCAAAAGTCGCCAGTTTTTTTTAACTAAACCAAAACCGTAAAAATTTTAACTGGATATTTAATAAACACACTATTTAGCACATTGTGGAAAATTTTGGACCTCTTTCTATGTTTCTGTGAAAAAGGATATGATTTTGGTTTGATAAAATAAGCCAAAGGTCAAGCTTAAGAAAAATAAATAAAGTTTCTGTATATGAGGACAGTCAATGATAATTGTTTTAACACACACAAACTGTGTAGGCAAACTGTTGTTATTGTTGTTTTCTAATCCAACATTTGAACAATGAAGCCATTGGTCTTATTACACTCCAATATTTTTCATAATCATTCGTGTAGGCCACTTGGGGACATATTCAAATGCTGTAACAGGCCAGCATTATATTTTAAGAGTATGAACAGGTAGAAAAGATAGGTAATGAATAGAAAAGATCCCTTTAGCCTCGAATACTCTTAACACCTCAGGATCTGAAAATGGATCAAGAATTTAACCAAGAGAGGCTAGAAAAGTTTAAAGAGGGAATTGGTATAATGGAAAGGAAGAACTACCAATTTGGTCATTATCTCACTGAAGCGGTTCCCTTCGATCTCTTCTTTTTAATGATTATGTCGGAGAGCACGGGATTCAGGGGGAATGGAGAAACAAACAACACTAGTTTTTCATTGATTAATATATATATATATATATATAAACTTCACTATTTACATTCGTCATTGCTTACATCCGCTCCTTCCACTTTCATTGCTCAAGCTTAACTGAACCTTTGTTCCAGTCGACTGACCGGGCAAGTGCCTCTTGGCCAGTCGAACAGCTGACGGGTCATTAACCCCGTCTAGGTTGAATTTAGTGGTATTTAATACTGTTTCATCACCATGCTGACCAGTGCTTTTGGTGAGTAGCCCTTCCCTTTGGTTCATTGATTCATCTAACATGTTTGTGTAGGCAAACTTTGAAAGGTGGAATCAGAACTGAAAAATTCAATGCCAAGCTGTGATTTGAACCACGGATCTTTCGCTTTCGCACAGCTGTTCTTAACGACTGAGCTACCATGACAATATTCCAGTGCAACATTAAATTTTCCAACTGATTTGCATTTACCCGGTGCACCTGCCTTTGGTGTGGAGGACCCAGGCTCAATTCCCGGTACTGCATGGGGATTTTTCCCTCCCGCTGGGAGGTCTGGCATAGAGTGCACTGAGCCCCATTAGGTCTACGAGCGGCCATTTGAAAAGCTACTTTATGGAGAAGTATCAACCCCAGGTCATGAAAGCCACATAACTGGCCGAGAGGACTTGGTGCACTGTCCATGTGGTACAACATAAAATAGTTACTAATTACATAAATATTGAAATAGTGTTATTAATAATGATAATTTCTACAAATTGATAAATAATAAGAACAAGAACGATAACGGTAACGAGAGCGATAGCTATAGCGAGAACGATGACGATAACGGTAACGAGAACGACGATAACGATGATAACGAGAACGATGACGAGAGCGATGACGATAACGAGAGCGATAGCGAGAGCGATGACGAGAACGATAGCGAGAGCGATAGCGATGACGAGAGCGATAGCGATAACGAGAACGAGAGCGATAGCGAGAGCGATGACGAGAGCGATAGCGAGAGCGATAGCGAGAGCGATAGCGAGAGCGATGACGAGAACGATAGCGATAACGAGAGCGAGAAACGCTAACACAACGGGAACGATAACGAGAACGATAACGAGAACGGTAACGATAACGAGAGCGATAGCGATAGCGAGAACGACAACGAGAACGATAACGAGAACGATAACGAGAACGATGACGAGGACGAGGACGACAAGGACGACGACGACAAGGACGACGACGACGACAAGGACAAGGAGAACGACAAGGACAAGGAGAACGACAAGGACAAGGACAAGGAGAACGACAAGGACAAGGACAACGACAAGGACAACGACAAGGACAAGGACAAGGACAACGACAAGGACAAGGACAACGACAAGGAGAACGACAAGGACAAGGAGAACGACAAGGAGAACGACAAGGACAAGGAGAACGACAAGGACAAGGAGAACGACAACGACAACGACAAGGACAAGGAGAACGACAAGGACAAGGAGAACGACAACGACAAGGACAAGGAGAAGGACAAGGAGAACGACAACGACAAGGACAAGGAGAACGACAAGGACAAGGAGAACGACAACGACAACGACAAGGACAAGGAGAACGACAACGACAACGACAAGGACAAGGAGAACGACAACGACAACGACAAGGAGAACGACAAGGACAAGGAGAACGACAACGACAACGACAAGGACAAGGAGAACGACAAGGACAACGACAACGACAACGAGAACAATTGTTCGACTTAAGAGTGAAACCGATATGTATATAAAGAATACATAATATCTGTTTCACTGTAAGGTAAAAAGTATGCAAAAAGTATGATCATGCACTCAGCCAGATCAATGTATTTAAGAGCATGAAAAATACAGGTGCAGTGAATATGGAGAAGATAGAACTGGGAAATTGAAATGTTTTTCGCTTGTGATGCTTTATTTTTTTTATTTATTTAGTCCTTTAAAATCAGATACTGTACATGGTACACTGATATAGGATACGTCAAAAGTAATTATATTACATAAACTTATTTACAATAAATACTTGTACAATTATACATAAGGGTATTTGTTAAATTTCAAATATTCTTCTACTGTGTAAAAACAGTGTTCCTTCAAAAAAACCTTCACACCGCATTTAAATTTATTAACATTTTCTGTATCTTTAAGGTTATTAGGCAGTAAATTATATATTTTTGTACAGGAATGTAAAACTCCATTTTTGCATAGTGTAGTTCTAGTAGAGGTTAAGTGAATATTTTGATTGTTTCTTGTAAAATGTGCATGAACATGTCCATTGTTTTGAAAACTGCATCTGTTTTTCTTAACAAACAAAGCTGTTTCCAGTATGTAAGCACATGCCAATGTAAATACCCCAAGCTTTCTAAATAGTGGTTTACATGGAGATAATTTCTTTTCATTACATATTAGGCGTATGGCTTGCTTTTGTTTAATAAATACTTCTTTTGCTTCAGGAGAATTTCCCCAAAATATTATTCCATATTTAATTATGGAATGTATATGTGCGTAATATGCTGTTAAAACTATGTTAAAGCTAACATTTTCTCTTAAAATTCTTAGGGCATATATGTTGTTGCTTAGCTTGTTTACTAGATATTTAATATGTTTTCCATTTTAGATTATCTTGTATCCACAGGCCTAAAAAGTTTGTTTCTGTTTTACATGAAATTATTTGATCATCTAATTTTACTTCAGGGATGTAATCTTTTGCGCTATGTAATATGAAAATTAAGATGAACTGTTCTTTCAGTGTTTAGAACCAAGTTGTTATTTTTTACCCATTTCACCAATTCCTTACTAGTATGATTTAGAGATTTATCTAACTTTGTGTTTTCACTTTCTGATACAGTGAACTATAAAATTTGCAGTTTTTTTACTGTTCGTTATTCATCTGAATAATTAATTTTATAATTCCCTGATATTATCTCTATCACAGGTTTATATATTTTTATTGTTGCTGCCCCCCTGATGGATAAAGACTTACACAGATGTTGCTTGGTAATAACTAGGAAACATTTGATTATGAAGAAAGATACTCTAGTAAAACAATGTGTTTTTGTTATTCAGGAATGGGTGCAGCATGGTTGAACTATGGGATGTTGAAGATCCAGCAAATGCACACAATCCAGCTCTTTGTCCACAACTATTTGTACAGAGTCCTTCTCCATTCCATCGAGTTTATGCCAATGAGGCATATGTCGTCCTCCGATTACATAGCCAGTATGTCGAGCTAAAGCCTCTCAAAGCTTACAAACTTTAACAACATGATTCCCAATCTGCTGTAAGCACTGTTCTTATAGAAAGGATGAACAGTGATTTATACTTTGAACATCAAATAAATAAAAGACACTAAAGAAAAAATTAAGATTAATAGTTCTGACACAACAGCAGGTTTGGGAATTCCATTGCCAATAAATATAGCTCTCATCCATTACTGGGATGAATGTTTTCGAACAATAATAGCATTTTTTCTTTCCTTTCAACTATTTGGGAGGAGGCAGCTGTGAATTGTAAAAAATTTTAATTCATTATTGGTAAGTTCAAACATTGTAAATTGTGATTTCAGTGAAAAGTCATCATAATTACACTTGAAGCAACTATTTTTTATACTTCACTTTTTATTTCTAATGCTGAAGCATTGTTTAATATGCTAGAAATTAGACTTTATTATGACTTAAAAATCATGATATGATTTTACTTGCGTGGGATGAATAAACTTTTGTCTTAAATTCTGCATTACTTTTGAAATTAGATTAGATTCTTTCCATTATAAAAACTCTTTAAAGTAAATTTAATTTCCTGAGAGGCTTAAGTTTTTAAAATTGCTAATTGAACTGATATGGAATCACCTTGTAGATTTTTACAGTTTTATCAAAAGCTTTAAGTCTGGTTTGAGAGGTAGAATCGAAAGTGAAAATTCATTGCCACAGCTGGGATTTGAACCACAGATCCTCCACTTCCCAGATGGGTGCTCTAACCAATTAAGCAAAATTTAATGCCATTTCTGATTCTACCTCTCAAACATTGCCCACATATGCCTTGTGTGTTTAAAAAACACCAATAATAAGTTTGTTGGCATAAGTAAATAATAATTTAATTCTGGTGCTTTCTCTTATCTACTTTAGGTATGTAGCAAACACCTCTATGATATTATTGCCTGTGAAGGACTAATAGGATATAAACTTTCATTTCGAATAAGCTGGTATGAACACATTATCCACATTTAAAAAATCTGGAGCCATGTGCCATTATTACACATGCACACAAACATAGGCAGGAAGCTCAAACACAAAATAATATAAAATCAAAAATATTACCCTGCTCTCTGGTAGGTAAAGATAATATTCCAATATTGCCACTGTAATAGGGTAGCCAACTTTCTAGTTTGCACAAATGAGCAAACAACCATGCTCTGGGAGAAACTATGTGAATGCAACACATATATTACACTATATATTTATCAATGGAATGGTGATGCTGTTGTATTTACATAGTATCCTATGTTCTGGTTAGGAATGCAATGCTATCTGTCCTGAGAAATAACTACAAGGTACTTCAATAAGTAAGTTACACATGTCCCACACTAAGGCCATTGCACAACAAGAGCGGCACTTTGTCAGAATAGAGTTCATGTTCTGGAATTCCTGTAGAGTTCTGCAATGCTACTGATAACAGATGCATCACAGTGTGTGAGTGAAATGATGCTTGTACTTAAAACATACTCCAAAGTTGAAGTGCGTGCGGCGGTATGATTCTTGTGGACAAAATATTGAAATTGCGCAGATTCACTGTGAAATTCTTCTTTCCCTGATTACCCTCCCCTTATGTAGGACTTACACCCCCTAGGACATACAAGCCAGTGCCTAGGGTCAGACACCTGTCGAGCAGAGGTACCTCTGGACCAGACCTGGAAGCAGGTGGTCAGCCAAGCACCAGGCTTGATAGTGAGTAAGAGGATGATATGAAATGTGGGCAAAATGGATGATTGGAAAGGCATAATGGAGCAATTGGTGGAATGAATGGTGGGGGAAACTGGAGAACCCGAAAAAAAACCTCCCAGATGCAGCTTCGTCCACTACGAATACCACATGCGGGTCCCGCCTAGGTGATAGGTGAGCAGTCCAACCACTCAGTCACTGTGCCACCATTATACTTCCAGACTCAGGGAAGGATGAGGAGAAAAATTCCTACCCCCCCCCCCTGCCGGGAATCGAACCCGGGACCCCTTGCACAGCAGGCAGGTGCTCTACCAACTCCGCTACGGGGCCAGCCTCACTATGAAATTCTATGCTATAAAGACCAAATGTAACTTGACATATAGTGATAATGAAATTAAGCAAAGGCATTGTTTTCCTGCATGGCAATGCAACACCTCGCATGGTATACATAACACAAGCTTTGCTTGGATGCTTTTGATGTGAGGTATGGAAGTATCTGGCATACAGTCCAGATCTTCCACAGTGTGATTTCCATCTGTTCAGCAAGCTGAAAGAACATCTGGGAGGAAACAGATTTTCTTAAGATGAACAACAGTCCTCAAATGTCTTCTGACCAAAGAGCGAACTTCTATTGCTGAGGAATTGAACAACTGGCAGAACATTCAGACCATTGATAACTATACTGGAAAATGGTGTCATGTATGTGCCAATTTGCAGTGTAGTGCAGCATTCAATAATAGTTACTTGGTTTGTCATAATAATATGTAACTTACTGTTTGAAGTCCCCTGTATAATGGTTGCAAGTAAGAGTTTTGATTAACAATTATATTATTATTATCCCAATTATATTATCCCTTAAGGTTGTTATGGTTATCACTTTTACATTTATACTGCAGTAATGATTACAGATCATGATTAGTTGTAACTATGTATAATATGAATGGCTTTAATGTTGGCTTAGTTTATAGTTAATTGCTACCAGTGGCAATCATTGCAAATGTGTCTCTGTAACAAATTTCTCTTACTTTGTTAAAACCCTGCATATAATGGTACATTATGATTAGTAGGTGAATTTCTAGGTCAAAAATGCATTTATTTTCTACCTAGTATTCTTTGAGGTCAATGCACTTTGTAAATACTTTTCCAGTGAGCAGATTCCATCCCTGAAGTGCAATGCTGGAAGGTCTAAAAAATGCACATCTATAGCTGCCATAACCTCTTCGTTGGATGCAAAACATTTTTCAGCCAAAACATGCTTTAGGTTTGGAAAAGGTGGAAGTGAGGTGCCAAGTGGGATGGTTTTGTTCTTTTTTCTTTTCTTTTTAATTAACATCCTCCAATGTAATGTCATGTCAGACAGTGAATGAATGAAATTAGTGAAATGGTACTCAAATGAGCCCGAGGTCCATAGATCTTAGTTACCTGACATTTGTGTTCTCAGGATAAAGGAAAACCTCAGAAAAAATCTTATCTGAATAACTCACTCTAAGCGAGATTCGAACTTTGCAACCTCTTGAATGTGAGCAGACACACTACCACCACACCACAGAGGCAGGTTACCAAATGGGGTGTATGTTCTAACAATTCATTTGACATATCCCCCAGTTTCCCTATGCCAAGGCATCCTTGTGGGCAGGTGTATTGTTCTAGCAAAAGATGACTGTTTTCTCTTTCTTAATCCAGGCCTCTTTATAAGGGAAGATCCATGGCTCAGAACCTGGTTTTGGCATTTAATTTTTCAGTTCTGATTCTGCCTTTCTTATGAGCAGAGTTTATGCACTTGCAAGACATTCAACTCACTAAGCACAAATTAAACTAAAGTGAAGCTTTATTATGGAAGTGTTGTATCATAAAATAAATAAAGCCCAGATATGACCTGTTCTTTGCTCCCTCCCCTCAGCCTCATTCTCATGCTAAAAATAGACTACAAATAAAATCAATAGACACAACATGGTGCATTATGTTGTGTTCCATAGGCAGGTTTTCAGAAGCAAATTTGGAAAGTTAAAATGAATTTCATTGTAATTTTTTATGTCACATAACACACTATTGAGCAGATGTTCATAAATTAGTGACTGGTCATACATTATGAAATTTGTATAGGTAAAGTGAATTGTATAAATAAAAGTAATAATCAGAGACCGGTAGTTTAGGCATTATAAATCATTAAAATAGGCAGGCAAAAAGGCATCATAAATAGCTTAGGCAGGGAAAGAAGGCATTACAAATACTAAAAGAGGCAATAAAAGGCAATCAGAAAAGCCCATTTATTTAATATATTACACTATTCAATAACTCGATCATCATATTTTAAAGAGCTTCAAAGTTTTAAACAAAATGCTAGTGTTATAATTAACACAAAAATGAAATATTTTTTAAAAAGGCCTGTGTATTGCAATGCCTTATTTGTTGCACATGACAACCAAGTGCTTTTTTAAGTTCTCTGGGGTCATGTTAGTCTCCTATCAGATAACACATTTTTCATGTGACAAAATGACCTCTCAACATCGATAGAGGTTATTGAAGCAAATCTAAAACATAGCATCATTGTAGGGTCCATTTCAACTGCAACAGAACTGTCACCTTGTAGAATTTTTGAAATGTTCCTAAGTTTATCCAGATAAATAATGAAATAAAGGAAACAAAAAGCATTTATTTCGTAAAATAGGCATTTATATTTAAAAAGGCAACATAAAACTGTGGCATTTCAATCACAAAGGTATAATTTGCACAGATTCACTTTCAAATTCAAGATAGATTTTACTTATTTAAAAAGGCATTCTGCCTAAGTTCCGGTCTCTGGTAATAATATTTGTATCAGCATGATGTTGCCACTGAGAATTACCACTAAACTGCAACATTTGCAAGTGTAAGGTAAGCTTACTGTGACAAAATAAGAAAATCCATTCCAGTTATTTCTTTGCTTTATTGTTTTCTAGCTGAATACACAGCAACACAGTTCTTTTACTCAAGTTATTAACACAGTGTACAGTCCTTCATGATATTATAGCTCACAACTGTTTTCATCTCATAACCTTGACTCTCTATTTTCTGTTTTTCAGTTCTCTCTCAGTCTCACAAAAACTGTGTCAGTACGATCACTCAACACTCATTTACTGCTTCCCTATCTTCTTTCACAAAGCACTGGTTCTCTCACGATGACCGTTCACACACAGTTGACACACACACACACACACTCAAACTAAAAACTAGCTCCTACTACCTCTGCTACTACTATGATGTCTATTACTACTACTGCCTCCACCGCCACCTCGAACTTCATCTTTTCTGGAATTCCTACAAACATATTGGCTATTGGACACTACTTGAATAATCTCAAAAACCCCTTTTGGTTCAGCCGCTCCGATTGTTGTCACATGTTTGCTCGCATGAATGGTGTGTGGCAGCTTGACCTTGATCACCTTTGATATGCACCATGCCATATGTAAGTAGCTTGACTCCAACTGTCCTTTGTTGTGCGCCATGGCCAACATCATAATACTATAAATTAAAAACACATCTGCACAGAACAAGAGTTTCCAAAGGTTTTACAGACACAAATATATTGAGATCACAGTTCATCTTGAATATACTCTTTAATTGAATAATATGCCTTGTTGACAAATTTTTACAAAATTTTTGAAGAGATTATGGTATGAGTTTCCCTAAGAGTTTGTGCCATTTGATTATATGTTTTTTCTCCAATATATTGTGAATTGTTTTCAACAGTACCAACCTATATGCAGGGTGTTTTGCTTCTTTCATTGTAATCAAGTTGACGCTGATTGTTTAAAAAAATGTTATAACTATTGTGCATATAATAATATATAACTACTACTTTATCAAAAATGTTATATGGAGTGATGTGTGAATAGTTTAAAGATAACATGTGAGTCTCTTTACTGACAGTACCTCACACTTTATGTAAAATGGGACATATTCCAAGAGCATTTGCTTCCCATCATCAAACTGATGCTTACTGCTGAAGTGTGCTGTTGCACAAATGTTGCCCTCTGGTGTCTTTTCAGGGCATTTCTTGCTGATTTGTTGCTTGGTGCTAACTAAGAGTTGAAAACATGATCTTTGTTTTTCAAAATGAAAACTTTCTCCCAGACCATTAGTTGCTTATAAGCAACAACCTCATAAAAAATTTCTTTAAAAGTCATCAAAGGACAATATTAGTGCAACAGTCTGCAACACAAGGACAGCACACTCCAGCACTCGATATCAGGTTGATGATGGGTGCGAGAACTCTTGAAACATGTCCCATTTTACATAAATGTAAGTGATGTAATGTCAGTGAACTGATTCACGTACAAGGTGTGATAAAAAAAAAAATAACAGGAATTTTTTTAATTTCACGAGCTTTATGTATCCAATTTTCAAAAAAACTTCTTATTTTGTTACTACACATGTTGCTGATGTATGTTTGCATTTTCAGCAGTTTTGAAAATTTAGTTTACTTATTTTTAGAAGTATATGAGTCGACCTATAGACATAGTTTCAGTTAACCTTTATATATTAAGTGTATAGCGGTTTTTAGGAATGCATTTTAGCAACGTAGTAGCGATGAGTCGTATCTTCAGAGCGTCATGGGTACAAGCAGACATATTATGTGTAATAAATATTCAGGGCCTCTGCTAATTTTATTTTATTGTCATTAACTCGCAATAGATTCACAAATTAACTTCACACTTTTACAATAAGTAGCACTTTCGAATCCCAAAGCTATTGTATATGAGAACTTTCTGGTTTTGTAAGAGAAGTATCCTTATTCTTCTCTTTCTTTAGTATTTGAAAACATTCATGATACGACTACGTGTATCAAATATCCCCACGCTGTATTCATACTGACATTCTTTAGTGGTATATCCAACGTTGTTGGATTACCGACAAATTTCCTGTTCAATAGCATTAATATGGGACTATCTCTTACGATGCATATATTGCTAGTAATTATTCATTATCTCTCTATAGGGGCAATTGTTTATTTCCCTAGTTATGGGCATAGCAACTGCAATTGATTGGCTATTTATTGATGCATCGATCATAGGTCATGATTGACCTTAAACATATTTCCTTTTGATTCGCAGCAGTTTCGGGACATGGATTAAGAAATACAATTTTGATAATTACATTGTGTATACAATATTTACATGTATTATGTCCAAACAACTTGGCATATTGAATATTGGCATTAATCTTTCCTCTGATGCATTTTAACATACAATTTCTGTCGCAAGTGGAATTTAGTTTACTGTTGACAGTTGAAAAGGTTATATGTACTTTTGGGAATTTTTACTTTTGAAAAAGATGGATCAAAGAAATTGCATTAAATTTTGATTCAAAAATGGAATAAAGCATTCAAAATGTTGACTGTGGCTTTTGGTGAATCTACAATGAGTAAAACAAGTTTATGAGTGGTATAAACGTTTCAAAGAAGATTGAAAATATGAAGACGACCACACTAGATGCCCTGTCAATGTAGAAGAACCAAAGAAAATCATGGAAAATCACTGAATCACCATCAAAGAGGTTGCTGATGATGTTGGCATATCCTTTGGCTCATACCAAGCAATCTTTCCTGAATGTTTTGTGCATAAAACATGTAACAAAGTTTATTCCAAAATGGTTTTCGACCAGAAACATCGCATCGTTCAAGTACTAATGAATGAAGTCGACAATGGTCAAAACTTATAAAGAAGGTTACAACAGGTGATGAAACTGGGTATTTCACTATGACATCAAAACCAAAGCCCAATCATCCCAATGGAAACTGCCTGAAGAGTCAAGACCAAAAAAAATTTGACTAGTTCGATTGCATGTGAAGATTCTTCTCACTGTTTTCTTTGACTACAGTGGGGTAGCGCATCATGAGTTCCTATCTTATGATCGTACGGTCAATCAGGAATACTATCTGGAAGGGAAGTTATGCATCATTTATGTGAAGCAATCCAGAGAAAACAATCATAATTGTGGCAAAACCACTCGTGAAAATTGCATCACACTCACACCTCAATGCGTGTTCGTGATTTTTACCAAAGAACTTATGTTGCCTCAGCCTCCGTATTTGCCAGACATGATCCCTACAACTTCTTTCTATTCCCGAGGCTGAAGAGAACAATGAAAGGACATCATTTTGGCACCACTGATGAAATAAAAACAGAATCACTGAAGGAGCTGAACACCATAATGAAAAAAGAGTTCCAGAAGCGTTTCCAAGATTGCAAATAGCACTGTCACAAGTGTATTACAGCTGGGGGGGGGGGGGGGGGGGGTTACTTTGAAGAGGAAAAAGTTGATGATGAATAAATAAAGATTCTTTAAGAAAAACAAAAATTCTCATTATTTTTTTATCACACCTAACATGTTATCTTTAAAACATATAAACTAGTTTATACATACCAGGCAAGCTTGGGTCAAAAGTTATAATTTTTCAATGAGTGATGTGCAAGAGACTCTAATTTAAATGGATTATTTGTATTATTTTCTTTTGAATTCGAAAAATTCTGTCATGTTCCATTGCGTTTCTCCATGTAGTTATTTCACATGAAAGTACCAAATGAAAATAACTATAATTATAAGATCTTTTTTGTATGTAATTTGTGCCAAGGAGAATATGTTGAAACAAGCATATTTAGCTTTTTTCCTCTATAATTTAGTTTTTTAATCCATTTGAAGTGTTAATCTATAATTATTCTTAGAAATTCTACCTCTTTTACAATTGAGGAAGTAAATGAGCTTATTTGGATGTTATTTTTAAACAAGGTTTTAAAATTTAAAGTTTCTGTTTTATTTATTGCATGCAAATCATGCTTCCAATTATTGTACGACTTGATCTAGGTTTGCTTTTATTCAACATTTAAACCCCTTAAAATAATAATGTCTGTCTAATAAGGTCTATCATTAACAGATCCCTATATCTCTGTAAATAAGAGGTGATCACAGATTTTTATGGTTGTCTTCATGATCAGTATAATCAATTTTAGTAAAGAATAACTGATTTTATTGAAGGTTATTTTCATTGTTGGCTAGTGTAATGGTTACCCAGTTACTGCTGAGAGTATTAGTTACCTTCTGTTTCTGTTAGTTTTCTAACCATTGAAAAGTAGCCATTGCATTACCTTTCACTCTCCCCAGTTTGGTGAGTATTCCATTCCAAAGGCTAATGGCACATGAGTGCTGTTTCATATCCATGTTATCAGCATATGTCATAAAAGTAAATACATGAAATAGTCAAATGCACATAAAAAATCTTGTGTTGCACTCACATGACTTTCTCTACTCTTGTACTAACTATTCTTACAAACTCTTATTCCTCTATCTTCATGTTAGTTGAGATAAACATTTGCAGAAATTATCTTATTGCTGATTTTCTTATAGGTGCAAGGGGAATATGGGAATACAATAGGCTTTAAGTGATAGTCAAATCTTTTAAAGCTTTCAAATTCATTCTCTTTGCTCTGCCAAGAGATAAAAGAGTCAATGACCCTCCATTTGACAAAAGTTCAAGTATTGCAAAACTTACACAAAAAACAAGGAGTATCTTCAAAATGGTTCACTCCACAAAAAATGCATTTGGACATAACTTGTGTGAATTGTCGAGAATGAGGACGCTGGTCTTCGAAACGTATCTGGACAAAAATAAGTTTAAGTGAAACTATAAGTGTCTATAGGTCGACTCATATATTTCTAAAACATAACTTGTGTGTTCCTCAGAGAGACATTTTCAGTAAGTTCATTGAACCGCCACCAGAAGAAACATCACCATCTGCACCATGAAACACCATGGAAACCCAGTTATTGTCTGGTTGATAATGGAGGAAAGTTAACCTTCGAAACGCATCCCGGAAAAATATGTTGTAAGTGTTGTTCAGTGTTATTAATTAACTCACCTTTTAAATTAAATACCTTGTGTGTTTTAACGAGATTTACATTTTTTGTATAGCAAGATTTGGTCTACGTTAGTGTACCACTTATGCAAAATTCATCAAGAGTGAACAGAACTACATGGGCCATAGCCAGGAAATTCAAAATATACATTTTATTTTCCATAAAAATACCTTAAAGATATAGTATTTTAATCAAAATTATTAGAGCCATTTTTGAGAAAATCAAAATTTTCAAAACATTGTGCATGTATAGGGTACTTCAGGGTGGAGGAATCTTCTTAAAAATCTTTGTATTCCATCCTTGAAAGATATTAAACTTAAATACCAACTTTGGTTTTTGACCAACCTTTCGTTTTTTAGTTATGCTGTTCACACACATACACACAGAGACCTTTTTCTAAAAATGCTTTTTTTTTTTAATTTTATTCAGGGGTCTCAAAACATACATTTCCGGTGAAATCTCGACATAGAAATTGTGGGTCGAATACAATACTTCCCCTACTTACTATACGTAAAAAAAATTAAAATTATTTTCTTGTTTAACGACGCTGTCAATTGCCAGGATCACATCAGCGTCGCCGGTGTGCCGGAATTTTGTCCCGCAGGAGTTCTTTTACATGCCAGTAAATCTATTGACATGGAGCTGTCATTTTTAAACTTACTATATGTAGTAGAGGAAGTAAAAATCACTTTGGTTTGGCACGTAGCTTTCTGATCCTGTCATGATGCAATAAGGCCCATACATTTTAGTGGACGTTTTAGTGCGTCTTAACTACAATATATATTTTTCCAACCTCTCCATTTCTCTAATTTCTCTATAAAACCTTAACCCCTAACATGCTGACCTGTCATGGCATGTAATACGTCCTCTGATTGGTAATCAGAGGATATGGTCAGTGAATTTATTTTCATAATTCTCCCGGTCAGGTCGGTGAGACCCGTAAACCAACAACAGGTGTGGTCCTCCAGACATTCTGGGGGTTGTGAGAGAGCGATGTAACCGCCGAAACATTAAAATATGGTGCTCTCTAAAAAGCGGTTGGTATTACTGCTATTGCTCTCTTCAATATCATCAGTGAAAAATATTGGAGAGCAAGAGGATTAATGACTTCGTCAGAAATCCAGCATTAGCTAACAACAACATATTGTTACATTTATAATCTGAGCATGTATAAATGTTGATTACTATATTAGATCATAGATTGAGATAGAATGTCACTGCCAATGTTGAAGGGCTATTAAATCCCATAGACAGATCAGAATGTATTTAATTCCAATGTGTTGTTTCAAAATGTATTTCCTGAATTTAAAATAAGTTAGGAATAAGGCAGGGAACATATTTAATGTGATTTACCTATAATTGTGTATACAAACATTTACATACCAAATTTTTTTGAAGACACTGCATATTTTTCAAAGAAAATCTTTGTTCTTTCCTGCTAAATCAATAAAAGAGGACTTAATATGTCTTGAAACAATGCTCCTCAAATGTTGAGAGTCCCAAAACTGTTATAAGGAATAAAAATCTCATGTGTTGCACTCACATTACTTTCTCCACTGTTGTACTTACCATTTCTTACAAACTCCTATTCCTTTATCTTCTTTGTGTTAGTTGAGATAAACATTTTCAGAAATTATCTTATTATTTGCTTGTAGGTACAAGGGGAATATGAGAGATTTGATTTTTTTGTTGTTTAACGACGCTGTCGATTGCCAGGATCACGTCAGCGTCGCTGGTGTGCCGGAATTTGGTCCCGCAGGAGTTCTTTTACATGCCAGTAAATCTACTGACATGGAGCTGTCGTTTTTAAGCACACTTAAAAACCATCGGCCTGGGCTAGGTTTGAACCTGTGACCTTGGGATCAGTAGGCCAGCGTCTAACCAACTGAGCCACCAAGACCGCCGGGGAATATGAGAATACAGTTGGCTTTGAGTGATAGTCAAAACTTTTAAAGCTTAGAGATTACATTCTCTTTGCACAGTTACGATATAAAAAGAGAATAACGAACTTCCATTTGACTGAAGTTTGTTTTCCAAAACTCACACAAATAGCAAGGAATATCTCTGAAATGGTTCACTCTACAAAAAAATTTATTTGGACATAAATTCTGTGTTTTAGCAAGATCTAAATTTTTTTGTATAGTAAGACTTGGTCTAAAGTAAGAGCAAATTAAAAACTAAAAACTTCACTTATCTTAGTAATGTTGGTCTGTCTGTCTCTTGTGGTTTACCAATTATGCAAAAGTCATCCAGAGTAAACAGGACTACATAGTGTATAGCCAGAAAACTCAAAATATATATTTCATATCATTTTCAATGTAAAGGGTAGTTTAGGATGGAGGAATTTTCTTCAAAATATTTGTGTCACATCCTTCAAAGATATTAAACTTAACATCAACTTTGGCTTTTAACCAACTTTTCATTTTCGAGTTATGCTGCCCACTGGCACACATACATACAGACCTTTTTCTAAAAATGCTTTTCTTGGATTCAGGGACCTCAAAACATTTCTGGTGAATCTCAGCATTGAATTTTCGAGTGGAATACAATACTTCCTCTACTTACTATACATAAAGTAAAAATGTTTCATCATAGGTAATTCTTAATGAATTTATGTTTTCAAAAGCTCTTAGAAAAACTTATGTTAAACCCAGAAAGTTTTTTAACAAAACATAATTTGAAGTAAAGCTTGACCATTCTGAAAAGCAACAACTTATCAGGGCATATACAAAGCGAATCAGAACAAGCTTGATAATTTTCCAGAATAAATCAGGACTTTATGAATTTTTTGATTGGGGAATATGTATGTAGCTTTTACATTAGGCAATAAAAGACTGAAATTCCACTGTTTTTATATACAGAGAGGTCTTAAACTATGTACAGGGTTCTTCATTTAAAACCTAATGGGCGCACAGCATTTCGCCTGTGTGCGATTGGGTGTGCCACAGTCGGCTTTGCCCCTACATAAACTTTGCACGTAAAACATGTATAACACTCTTACCTTATAGAAGATGCTGGAAATGTCATCAACCCTTAGCTAAACAAGCATTGTATCGGGAGAGCACACTGATTCACACGATTAAGTTCGGCCACTGTAATGTTTCCAATTTCATTTCTAATATTTTGTTTTATTTCTTCCAATGCATGAAGATTTTTCTTGTAAACTTTGTCTTTCAGGTTACCTCATAAGTAAAAATCATACACTGTTAGATCAGGGGAGTGAGAGAGGTATACTCCAGCACTAATCACTGTATCCTCAAACACCTCCCTAATTTATTTCATGGACTCCTCTGCAGTTGCAGAATCTTGTTAAAGCTCCCCATATGATTTCACTTCTTCTGTCAGTTCATGATAAAATGGGGTCAAAATGTCATTTTGTTACCTCTCTGCACTTACAGTCCGCTTTAAAATATTGGACCAATTATGTGTCTAGCGCTAACAGCACACCAAACTCCAACTCTCGGATCATAATGAGGGATTTCTTGAATGCGATGTGGATTTTCAGAGGCCCAGTAATGACCAGCCATGCATACAATGGTAGTCACTAGCGGAGGAATCCAGCAAGGTCATGAGAGAGGCAAAACAGTGTGCTCCGTTAGGTTTTAAATGAAGTACCCTGCACTTTCTTTGATAATCAATTTCTTCTTCTTCTTCTTCTTCTTCTGATTACCCTCCATGTATGGAGGACTACAAGCCTGTGCCTAGGTTCAGATGCCTGTTGGGGAGCAGACAAACCTATGGGCCGGACAGAGTGAAGACCTGGAAGCAGTTGGTTAGCCCAGTACCAGGTATGAGAGTGAGAAAGAGGATGATATGCAATGCAGGTGAAATGGATGATTAGAAAGGTGATATTGGAGCAATTGGTGGAATGAGTGGTGGGGGATATCGAAGGACCTGGAGAAATCCTACCCAGATGCCACTTCATCCACCATGAATACCACATGTAGGTCCCTGGGATTGAACCCAGGCTGCCTTAGTAATGGGCGAATGGTCTAATCACAAGGCTACAGTGCCGCCAATAATTATTATTATAATCAATATCTTGGGAGCAAAATTATGTAGGCTTGCAAGTCTTGCCTAGTAATATAGTTTTATGCTTTCTCAACAATGTCAGTCTTCATCTGTTCAAAGTGATCACTATTATATGTGCTTTACTTAGGTCAAAGCATTGCAATTGAGCATCCACCATGGTCATCACACATTCAACCACTGGAGTTTCACCTACAGGAACATTGAGGTTAGTCAGAAGTCGGTTACACTGGATGTATTATGAAAATTCATTGAAGCATTGTGTATAGCCATCATACTGCTGCTGATGGTGATCACATGGGATGAAAAATAAATATTTTTGGAGTATCTTGTACAATTTTAACAAAGAAAATAAAAGACAGATAATATTTGAAGCATTGCAGTGGAATTTCATATAGGTTCACTTGGACTGATAGAGTGGAATGCAGGCTATTCCCCTCCATACCCCCATTGGAACAGCATATGTGTATGCAGCCCAGTAGGCTAGAGAAAACAGTTTTACATACTGTGCTGTAGGCATTTATGTTTTTGGTCCCAAAATTTACAAGCCCAAACATAATACTGGTACAGAAGAAGTCCAAAATAGTGCAGTCCAAAATACTGCACATTCAGATTTAATGCAGGTGGAAGCATGTCCCCCAAAAATATATTGTACTTTTTATTTATTTATTTTTCATTTCTTAAAGTTAAATTTAAATTGTCTTCAAAGAGCAATACTGGAATATACTTCTCACTACCCGTGGCTTGGACCTTGGCCACTGCGTTCCTAGTGTTGACCTTGGCCTGCATTGCTAAGAATTTCCCAAAGTAATGAGACATGCACACAGAAGATATTCTGCATGGTAGTGAAGTGATAAGTGCCATAAACAAGATGGTTCTGTGTATGGAGAAGCAAAATGAATTGAACAGTATTCATATCCATTTTGCTACAATCAAACAATACATGGAGAAAAAAACATTGTGAACTATGCCACCAAACAAAACTTCCTGATTTAAGATAATGCAAAATTATGTTAGAGTAAAATGGGGACAGTGTAAATGTATGTACTGTAAGATTGGTTGCAGGACTGTAATACATGTAATTGCATTAAAAGTGGTGTACTTTATCTTATATTACATGCTTTACAATATATTGTAATTTATTATTGCACAAATGTTTCCCATCACCTACGCAAGATCAGTTTTTGTCACTTCTAAGCTCACATTTCATATACTGCTAATCGTTATAACGCAGGGCTAAAGCATGTTCCCCAACAACCATGTTATTTCGGGATTCTACTGTAAGTGTGTCATAATTCAGAAATAAGATGTCAGTGGGCATGCATTCTCTAGAACAAAATAGTTTGGATGATTCAGTTGGTTAGGCACTGGCCTACTGATCCCAAGGATGCGGGTACAAATTTTGCCCAAATTGATTGTTTTTAAGCATGCATAAAAGCGATAGCTCCATATTAGATTTACCAGCATATTAAGGAATTCTAGCATACTGTTGACACTGATATAATCCTGGCAATTGACAGCATCGTTAAGAAACAAAATATTTATTTATTTGTTAGAAAATGAGTATCCAGGCCCCTAGGTCATTCCAGACTCATCTTGTGTTAGAATTGAAGATACATATTATAAAAGTGTCATGTACAATTTATTTAGTGAACACAAAGAATGTTTTGACTCCATAAAAGATTTTGTTTCATCTGCATCAGAACACACTTGATTTCAAACCAAAAAGAATACAAAACATGGAACTTGATTTCTTAAAAGCTAGTTTCCATACTGCACATTTACCAACATGCAACAGAAGGAATTTGCTATTGGAATTTTTCATATTTCCGCAAGGGGCTTCATAATAATATATAAATGGGAACTATGGAACAATATCTATTTCATACAGTATCACTTTTGAATTTTTAACAATTGTACAAATGAGAAATTTGTGATAAAAATTTTCATATAGCATAATCTAACTCCCAAAGCCTTCTAAATCAAGTTTCAAGAGAATAAAGCAGTGCAACACTTAGTAGTCTTAGCATTTATCTTATTATTGTGTAATGAATTACATTTCTAATTTCAATATTTAGTCAAAATGGTGTAATTTTTTCATGGTGTGAGACAAAATATATCACACAGTGAAGTACCATTTCCATACTTGCATCAAATTTCAATCTTAGCTCTTGTAAATAAATAGGTTTGTTCCAAGTGGTTTTCGGTGCATTCTGAACGCCTTCCAAACTAATACCAACATTTTCTTACGCACATGCGCAATCGAGCATACTCTCAGAATTAGTTCGGGAGTTTGTATGGTTGCAACATTGCTTGAACCATTATTAATCTGAACTCTAAATAACCTGAGCGTGCATTGTAGCCTATACGAGGTTTGTTCCGACACGATCTAGAATCAGTTCTGCTGTCTGAGCATGTGCAGTAGCTAAGCAGTGTTCCAAACGTGACAGAAAATCCTTCAGACCTGGTTTTGAATTTCCAATTTGCTAATCCAACATTTTAGGAACTAGTTCATAACCAGTGAAATCGGTCCTTGGTTGTTGTGTTGTGTGTAGTGTTTAACGCCCGCTTTTACTACTACGGCACCACAGGCGGTGACACTGATGATACATGGAATGAAGATGGAGCACCGGTGGAATGAGATGGCGGGGGAAACCGGAGAACCCGGAGAAAACCCGCCCAGACGCCGCTTCGTCCACCACGAATACCACATGCGGGTCCCTGGGATCGAACCCGGGCCGCCTAGGTGGTAGGCAAGTGCGCTAACCGCTCGGCACGGTCCTTGGTCAAAAACAAATTCTGGACATGTGTAAATCATTTAGACTAATAGCCTACTATGAGTGCACAGTTATTCAGTATTAGAGATTAATGATGGTTCAAGCAATGTTCCAACAAGGGTTCTGAAAGTATTCTAAACTAATACCAACATTTTCTTATGCACATGCACAATTGAGTACACTCTCAGAACTAGTTCGGAAGTTTTGTCATGTTGCAATCCTACTTAGGTACTGAATTACTAAAACATGCAAAAACACCAGCAGAAGTGATAATTTGGGAGAAAATACATATTATGAAGAATGTTCACATAGCCATGAATTTGTATATACCACAAGCAGACGATATAATGAAGTTTATATCCAGCAACCCAGATAGCACCACAACAGGTGTTTCCTCTTCAACCGCCAGTCGAGAGACTGTTGAGAATGAAAACGCTGGTCTTCGAAATGCATCCAGACAAAAATTAGTGTAAGTGAAACTATATGTCTAAGGTTGACTCATTTAGTTCTAAAACATTTGAAAAGTTTCACTGTCTATATCACTTTGTATATATTAAGTGGAATAATACCATTCCTGATTGCTGGATTGAAAGGGGAGGTCCCCCGTACCGTGGCCTGCTCGATTGCTGGAACTCAGTCCTCTGGACTTTTTCTTATGGTGTCACATGCAGTTGGTGTATGAAACTCGAATGGAAACTGAAGAGGAACTGCTTGCTAGGGTCCTAGTGCTGCTGTCAGTGCAACAGACACTAGAGATTTTGGAAAAGGTGCAACAAAATGTCATGCATTGTTGTAATGTATGTATTGAGGCAGGTTATCACTTGAAGCACCTGCTGTGAGCTCTAGGCTGGTTATGAATTAAAAAATTAAAGCAGCTTGCAAAATGAATCTTCAAGATCGTTTGGCATCCAAAATATTAATTTCCGATCAATGGTTCCTTATGTCAAAATGCTCAGTTTAGAAGTCTATCATCTGTATAATTTTAATCCGAAAGGTTGGGGACACCTTGTATATTACATGAGTTCTATGAATGCAAATGCATTCAGGAATATTTTATTCACCAGTTGTAACAATTTTACAAAGCTTTGTCATATGAAATAAACTACATAAATTTACAGTTAAACCTCTTAATTTTAACACTACCTTCTATCTGTACAATCTTAATTTTGCCACCACTTCTGTTTTGAAGAGGTACCAGTGTACAGTTTTAGCTAAAATATATGTTAATCACTGTTTACATACTCTCTTATATTCTTCAATTTCATAAAATGCATTTTTAACCAGATAGGATTTCCTTTTTTATTTCTTTAATCCAGTAAGGCAAATGATTGTATAGATCCTTTGCATTGCTTTCAATATATTTACTTTCTAAGGGAGCCTCTTAATCTGTGTATTTCTAAAGCAGTTTTTCTTTATGTTCCTTTCATATGTTCTATTATTATGTTATAAATATCTGTATTTTTGTCTTCATGTATTTTTATAACATATTTAAGGCATTCAATAAGTATAGACTTAGTAATGTATGTTGGGTTTTTAAGTATTTCTGCAAGTACTTTTTTTTTGTATTTTTTTTTATAATTAGTGCCCTTTTTTATAATCTAAATATTTTTAAGAGATGTTTTTTCCTTGCTGCTCCCCATAAGATAATCCCATAACTCAGATGCAGCTTTATGAAGACATAATATACTTTAGCTGTGCAACTTTCATCCATGATTTGTGTGATCTGTTTTAGAACATATACACATACCGTTATTGAGTTTCTTTGATAGTCCGCTCCATTTTAAATTATTATCTAGGACTAGTCCTAGAAAGTTTATTTGCAATACTTCCCTAATTTGCTAATTTTTTATTTCTAAATGGTTGGCTCATGTTTTGTTACTTATACCAATCTGATCCAATCAGTTCAGTTTTATTTGTATTTAATGCCATCCCTAGTTCTGCCAAATATGTACTGACTGTCTTTAGCAATGTATCTGCCTTTCTTTGCACATCTTCCACTGTATTACCAGTACACATGATTTCATGCTGTAGTTTGAAAACGTTACCTATAAATGTATTAAATGAATCATAACTCATTAATGTCTAAAGCAAATGTTTATTGATAGGTTTACAAGAGAGTTTTAACTTGAATACATTTCTGCATGTTTTACATGTAACATATATCAACATTAAAAAGTAAATTTCCCATACACAAAAACAAAACATTCATAGACTTTTGTGTGACGTACTTTCAAAGACTTTAAATCCAGCTTAGTTCAACTTTAACAACAATCAGTGACACCCACAAACATGAAGCTTAATCTGAAAAGTGATTTAAATTTGTTTAATGTAAAGCATTACATTGTATGTGATTTCGTACCATAGTTTGAAAATATTACCTATAAACATATTAAATGAACCATAATTCATTTATGGCTAAAGCAAATAATTATTGGTAGGTTTACAAGAGAGTTTTAACTTGACTACATTTCTGCATGTTTTACATGTAACATATATTATATCAACATTAAACAGCAAATTTTCCATATACAAAAACAAAACACTCATAGATTTTTATGTGACATACAGTGACTCCAAAAAGTAGTGGCCTGATAATAAATTTCAGTTTGAAGGCATAGAATAAGGGGTAAACACAATCCTGGGCACAGACAATTGTACGGTGTGAATATTTATACATATGTGTAATATGAACTATACAAAACATGAGCTTCCTTTAGTTCAAAATAAACAGTAAACTGAAATGATAAATAATGGAAACAATATTTATGTTCTGTTGAATACACAGTTAATTTTTCATCATTAGTGATTTCAGACCAATACTTTCTGGAGTCATTGTACTTCCATGGTATATTATATGCAGTCAGAAGAAACCACATCAATAAGCTTTGAAAATATATCTATCAGTTCTCTAAAACAGAAGTGACAAAGAATTGTAAATCCCTTGTGTTGCTCAAGTTATTAAATAAGATTATATTCTTGTGCGTATATAGCCTATTTTTCATGTTCATATTTAGTGCATTTAATTTCTCATTTTTATAACCATAACAACTATTTGTAGACGTGCAGTATAGACCTACAAATAGCATCAGCCTCTGAAACACGTCACTTGCCATTATTTCATTGACTTTTTTCTGAATAATGCATGTGCTGTTCATTCTTTTCTCTGTAGCACAATTTCAATAAGTTCAAACAAGAACACTTACATTCCTGGTTGACAAACAGTGCATATACCGAAGTAAAATGTGCACACTCATACTTTTTGATAAAACTCAGTGTATTCTTAAGTTTGCATGGCTTCCTCCGTTTTCATTGCTGTCAGTCTTACTTCAATTGTTCAAGTTATAAGATATTCTTGTGCGTATATAGCCTGTTTTTCATGTTCATATTTAGTGCATTTAATTACTCATTTTTATAACCATAACGACTATTTTTAGAGCTGTAGTATAGACCCACAAATAGCATCAGCCTCTGAAGCACTTCATGTGCCATTATTTCTTTGACTTTTTTCTGAATAATGCATGTGCGTTTATTCTTTTCTCCTGTAGAACAATTTCACTAAGTTCAAACAAGAACACTTATAATTTGTGGTTGACAAAATATACCCAAGTAAAATGTGCACACTCATACCTTTTGATAAAACTCAATTTATCCTTAAGCTTCCTTCATTATCGTCGCTGTCACATCTTACTTCAATAAATCCTATTTAAGCAACCATAATTTGTGTTGCAGTACCACAAATTCAAAGTACAGCTCTTCTCATGTTTTCAATAATATGTTTCAAAAGGAAAAATTATAAATGAACAGTAAACCTGCAAGAACATCTCTGCACCAAAACTGATGTTTACCTTACTGACAACACTTGCAGAAAATTTGTTAAAACTACCTTCAATGATGCTAAAGCTCTACAGGACCATGCTTTTTATAAGTACACCAATAAAATAAAACAAAACAGCAATGCAACAATATAATTATTAATAGGCTTATAATCTTTGGGAGCAATAGAGTGGGATGTAGTGCTTTCAATTTAAATATTCACTTGAAGAAGAGTGCATGTCTGTCCCCCAATAGGTGGAACGGAGTCAGTTTATCTACCATAATGGAATCAACTTTTGCAATCAGTCCGCAAATCACAAGCTTATGTTTATTTATTGGGACATTTCCATGAGCCAATTTGCATGAATGAGGAGTTACTTAAGAGCAATTTCTAGCATTTTAATCAATAATCACTGGTTAGCTTACGACATTGTTGTAGGGAGTGACCATAATAATGCCCTGGAAAAATGTATTTTGCTAATAGTGAAAAAATTATTTTGTGAAATATTGACACCATAATATAATATTCCAGGAACAGTCCTGGTAGTTTATTTATGCTAAGCTGTGTGCGAGTGAATATAACTGTTGTTCAGCCCTGACTCTTTACTGGTCATACTCAATGTACAGTGTATTTGTTTCCTTAATCCCTAGTTTATGTTTTGTTGTCTGATTCTATTTACTGTCCATATTCATTTATTCTTCTCTTTGTTTAAGACTTATTCTATCTTTTTAGTATCTTTATAAAACATTTAAATTATATCAATAGTTCTATCTTAAACCATTTCTTATTGATGTATTGCTTTGTCAAATTTCAATTCCTTTACCTTTAAATATTACAAGGGCAGTTCAATAAATAACTGTGTTTCAAAATCAATGGTGTTGCTAAGGGAAGTGTGTGTTATCATCATGTACTGTCATTTGTTACACATTATCAAAATTAATTTGGTGCTGATTCATAGGTTACTTTGGATTTTACAGACATTTCAATAGGTTGTACAACGTGTTTTTGCTAAATTGGAAAAGGTGCCCTATCATTCTGTGATTCGCTTTTTACTGTTAGATGGGAAAACTTGCAAGGAGATAAAAGTGAAATTGGATGCTGTTTATGGAGACCTTTTGCCATCTATGACAACAATTTTATATTGGTATAATGAATTTAAACATGGTTGAACATCCGTTTTTGACGAGGAGCCCCCAGGATGCCCTGCAGATGTGGTTACTGAGGAATTTGTTGAAAAACTCCATGATATTATTCTCGCTGATTGTTGAACAAAAGTTTGTGATGTGGCAGAAGCCATAGGTATGCCGATGGAAACAGCAATTTATATTTTGCATCATGATAAGAAGGAGATGAGAAAGTTGTCGGCAGGTGCCACATTTGCTCACAGTGGACAACAAGCACTGCTTTGGAGCTGTTTAAGTGAAATGCAAAGAACTTTTTGCCTTGAGTTGTCACTGTCGATGAGACTCATTGTTATACTCAAGAAACTAAGCAACAATCAAACCAGTGGGTTGCTTCCAGAGAATCTACTCCAAAGAAGTCAAAGATGGTCCCATCGGTCGGAAAAGTGATGGCAACAACTTTTTGGGATGTGAAGAATGTCATACTCGACTTCTTGGAAAAAGGAAAAAGGATTACTGGAGCATACTTCAGTGAGTTATTGGCCCAATTCCATAGGAAGTTAAAGGAGATATGGCCCCATTTGGCAAAAAAGAAAGTGCTGTTTCACCACTAGGCCTTTTAGTGTCCATATTCATGTTCTTACTCATATCTTCTCACTTCTCTTTATCTGTCATGTCTATGTATTTTTCACTTCCCCAAGTGTTTTCATCAGTGTATAGAATACTAAAGATCTCTTATCGGTTACTAACAATTTTTTGTATTTCTATGGTCTCAAATCTCTTGCCATTTTCCAGAAATTATTTGCATTATTTTCTGTTCTTCATATCTCTCCTAATCCTACTTTCCTAGTTTTTTCTAAGACAGTTTACCCATCCATTGTTCTTCTTCTTCATCTGATTACCCTCCCCATTTGGAGGATTTACACCTGCTAAGACTTATGAGCCTGTGTCTAGGATCAGATGCCTATCAGGGAGCAGATGAACCTGTGGACTGGACAAAGTGATGACCTGGAAGTGGGTGGTCAGCCCAGCACCAGGTATGAGAGTGAGGAAGAGGATGATGAAATGCAAGTAAAATGGATGATTTTTAAGGTGATGGTGGATGAGTGGTGGGGCAAACTGAAAACCTGATCAGATGCCACTTCATCCACCCTGGGATCGAACCAGGGCCGCATTGGTGTTAGGCCAATGATCTTACCGTTCGGTCAGAGTGCCACCAAGTTTAAGTCCCTGTACCAAAATTTCAGCACCCTTTCCATAACCATTCCCTTACTTGCCAATCTGTTCAGTTCTATTTGTGCTACCTGCCTAAGCAGTCAAACTTGGTAGCCTAAGCATTTCAGTACAAAACGTCTTATGCACCTATGCACTTCTCATTCTCCTTATCCCCATACCACTACACCATGTAACATTTTTGGCTCAACTACCATATTTTATACTTTTTCTAACCATTCATATTTATATTGGGTGCTCTATATTTGCAGCTTCTCATTCTTGCTTTTCCTTTATTCTTGTAGTTAATAAACTAGTCATTAGGTCACAGTCTCTTCTAATACATTGTGTGCTCCATACAATCCCTTTATATGAAGGTACATCAACTAGTAACATCATCGTACATTCAAATTGAATCACAAAAATATGATCGCCTGTTGCAAACATACATTAAAAATTAAGTGCACTTGGAATGTTTCTTGATAACAAGAGCAAGACTTAGCCCACGATACATTTAAATGCAAAATGATAAAAAATGCATGGGTAAAATACTTTAATGAACTTGAAAGCTCTTTAATGATAGTCTTGCCCTTCAGGTATGTTAGATAAAAATGTGATACTCTTAAGCTGTAATAAAATTGCATTACTGTTTTAAAGCTTAGTAATTCTCTGGTACTTTAAAATAGTATACTAAAGTAGCTGTATGTTAAACTATGTTTTGTTTTTATATAAATTGTATCTATGTTAATAAATATCATGTAATACGTGTGACTATTTCACAGTATTATGCTCTTAACAAATCATCCCTAACTTTGAATGGTAATCTTTGGAAAGCATCTTCATTATCTTAAACGGGAGAGCAAACAACCTCCAAATGGGCAGCACGGTGTTTTGCCAGTCTGCTTCCTCAGTGCTCTTTGCCAATCTGTCACCATCATAGAAAAGCGTGGATGATACTGAGACAGAATATTGACTAATAGAAAATCGTTCATGTAAATATTTTTGTAAGAGTGTGTAAATTTCCAATTCTTTTAATTTGGGTGTATCAGGGACTTATTTTTTTTAATATTCAAGATAGCAAATGTTTTCTCGTCACTTTGAGTTCAACCAATGAGAACTGTTGCGCGGATGAATACATAAGAATGGCGGTGTTGCGTCATACCGACGCTAAGGACTCTTTTATCATTAGCGTCTGTATGCTCAAGGTGAAAGGATGTATATTTGCTGATGGCGTGTGAACATGTAAATTACACCCAAACTTTTAACCAGTGTAGATTCTATCGAATTTTGAAAGTTGTTAACTAATTAACATAGTGATAAAAGTGTAAATTAACGAATAAATATGTTGTGATAAAGGAACGTTGATTTGTGCATGCCATTCTGTTACCACGACCCTGCAGATAATCGCGTCTGATATCAATCAAACTTTCCATCTTTCAGTAAAAACATTATTCCTGCTGCTATATTCCCGCTGCTAGGAAAAGACTTATTAATAAAACCCGTAACAATACCATACAACATTTTTAAAACTACTTTTAAAGGCTTTACTCAGCAACTTATGAAAGGAGACACTGTCCTTGTCCATACGCACCTCATTAGAAAGTATCCATCGCTTGCTGTAGTTCATGTTAAGAAATGCTGGCAATTTCCTGGTGGAAATTTCATTTTAATTCTTCCAGGGTGTTTGTGGGTTAGTCTTACACACTGTATGTTTTAAGGTACCCCAACTACTCAATAAACATTCATAATTAACAAAATATTATTTTTCTCCAGAGTTATGGACTGTAATATGCCAAATTCAAAATATTTCAATGGTAAGGGCTAGATTTTTCACATTGCCAATTTCACCTCTTCTTTGGTGAATATTGATATCACAATTAAAATTTCTTTTAATTATGAATATAAAAATTGTAAATTTTATACAGGCTCCTAAAGTAAGAACAAATTAGAAACTAAAAACTTCACTTATCTTAGCAAATCATACTAAGATAAGTGAAGTTTTTAGTTTCTAATTTGTTCTTACTTTAGAATCTTGTTGCTTCACTGTTAATAGCTTCAACTTTTCCTTATTTATACAGGCTGTTAGGGGTTCATTTCCTAGTCATAAGAATGTAATAAATTAGATATTGTTTTAGTATGCCAGTAGAATCCTTTTTTAGATAAGATAATTAAGGTCCCACATTGCCTATTTTCCAAGTGGAAGAGACTGAGGAGGAGGATAATATGAAATGTAAGTGCAATGGGTGATTTTTAAGGTGATGGTGGAATACAAAGGTTCATACTAAACAACTTGTAGGGAACATACAAATAAAAATTTCAAAAATCTTATCTTATGCATTCACATGATTTTCTCTATTCACTCCTCTTTTTGTTCCATTTAGTTCTGCCTTTAACTTCAACAGTCATATTGGTGGCCTTTTCTATTAGAACATATCGTGTTTATGCAATGTGTTAACTCATATACAGCAGATTTTAGGTTTTTGTCTTTTTCTACATTAGATCACACACATTCATACTTCCAGATTCTAGGGAGGACAAGGAATAATCTTGACTAGAGACAGATTCCTATTCCCCAGCTGGGAATCGAACTCGGGGACCACACACAGCAGGCAGCTGCTCTATGAACAGAGCAAAATCTTCTTCTATTTGCTTCTGAATAAAGATAAGCTTTCATTATAAATTTCATTGTAGATATAAAGATAGAGTAAGCTAAAATGGTCACTAAAGTGGATCACTTTATATGATAGTTTTGAAGTACCACACTCTCTTAATGACCACTTGAAAAAACGAATAGTAACACACAATTTGAAAAAAGTAAAAGTATCTGAAAATTCAAACCAATACCAAAAAATATCTCAAAAATGGTTATTACCACAAAAAGTTTATTTGATTAGAGCATGTTTTAACAAGATCTGAGCAATTATTATTTATTTATGCCAACAAACTTACTGTTGGTGTTTTTAAACACACAAGCCGTGTGTTAATGCCATTCTGGCAGTTTGGCACAATAGCTCAGTGGTTAGAGCGTCCGCCCGGTAAGCGGAAGATCTGTGGTTCAAATCCCAGTTGTGGCATTGAATTTTTAAGTTCCAGTTCTACCTCTCAAAGATCTGAGTGTTTTGTATAGTTATATTATATTTCTGTGGTTTACAAATTATACAAATATCATTCAGAATGAAGAGTTTCACAGGTTATTCAAGATGTACATTTTATTTTTCATGCAATTGTCTTGTATTTATGATGGTAATTTAATGAAGGTTATTAGATCAATTTTAAAGAAAATAAAGAGTAATAAATACCTTTTCATGTAAGAAGTACTGTCATTGACTCAGAATGCCTTTCTTCTTGAACGTACAATCGTGGTGTGGAGCATGGAGCTTCTTGGTACAATGTAAACGGAGTAACACCAGCAGTTCAAAATTGATATATGCAATGCAGATGAAGTGTAACCAGTGCTAGAGTTGCTAGAATATTATATTGCATGATTGTTGAGTCTCCAATAAACATAATTCATTAGTGATATTCAAATTTCTTTATTTTATGTGGTATTATAATGTATTTATTGCACTAGGAAAGAAAGGATAAGTTGCTTTTGAAGCAGGCTGTAAACCGTCAGTGCAAGAGGAAAAAACCATTAGAGTGTTATTTCTAGTTCACATGTGACAACCACAAAGTCATAGCTAAACTCCTGAGTGAAATACAGTAGCTTGAAGTGGGGCATTTTTCTCAATTTTTTTGGGGGGGTGGGGGAGGGTATATAACTCACTTTTGATTGTTGAATTATGCTGTTCAAAGATTTTTTTTTCTAAGAATGCCTTTTTGCCTTCAGTGAGCCTCAAAACTGCTGCAGTGATCGTATGCTAATATACTATAGCAAATGTAAAAATTGCACCAATATTATACCTATTCTCTTAGTATGGAAACAAAATAGATGAAAATATATTTTATAGCGCTCTTTCTGGGATAACATGAATGGCCACAACTACAAAGTCTGATATCAAGTGCTGAATGGATTTCAGCTATTAGGATGTTATTCAGAGACAAGGCATATTACTGTGAAATTTTGATTGCACATGCTCTGTTGGACTTTCCTCCTTGCCAGCTGCGAGTGTGCTATGATTCATGTAGCCTATATGAATCAAGTATTGGTTTTAGTCTGCTCTGGTATATGATGGACTTTTGTTTTTAATGTGTGTGTCTAATGCTCTGGAGTTAATAAAATAATTCTCTGTCTGGCTTCCCAGTATTTGGAGATTAAATCTTCTTGGATCCTTAGACCTTCACATACTGCTAGATGTTTTTTTATCCATATCCTCTTATTTGGTTGACAACATGCATAGGGATGAGGTTACAAATCTTGTATAGATGTTTACCGAGACAATCACGGCCTATGAGAAGACAAAAAATAGTGACAGTTGATTTTCTTGGAGAGTTTGGGATTGAACTTTATTTTTTTTTTTCCATTTCTTGCCAGTTGAAATTTTCAAAAGAGGAGAGATATCTTTCAAATTTCAACATGAATGTATTTTTTATTATTTGCTTAATTGACACAAATTGGATTTTTTGTTTTACTTTATAAATAATTTTGGATCCTTTCTTCACTAGCATGTCCACTTGTTCATTGCCAGTTATTCCACAATTAGCTGGAATCCATTGAAAAAATATTATTTTATGTAATTTTTGTAATTGGATTAATATATTATGTATTTTGTATATTTTTGTAGTTTTTGGATAATCTGTTGATATTATAGCTTGAATTGCGGCTTTGGAGCTAGATAAGAAGACTATATTAGCAAATTTGGTTTTTCTAATAAGTAAATTTTGTAATGATACATAGCATCAATTTCTCCATTAAAGTTGAGAGAGTTGTCTCTGACAGGTTTATAAAAAGAGAATAACTTGCAAGTGGCACCAGCACTTTTACCTTCATCATGACTGTAAAGGAAGCTATCAGTATAGAAATTTCAAGTAGATCTAGATGACGGTTCACTTCTAGGATATTCAACAGATTATTGAGACTTATGAATGGTTCTGTTTCAGATGGATAATTTATATTGTTGTACAATTCTTGTATTTTCTGTATCACACCTATTTGAGTTTTTAAAATATTGACAGAATTATGGTATTTTTTTTCCAATTGTTACTGTCTGGTAGTCTCATAATTTTTTTGTAGGTTAAAATAGCTTGATCTTCAACTTCCATTGTGATAGGTTTATTGCATACTACGTCTTGTAATGCTATAATTGGAGCAGTTTTAACTGCTCCAGTTATTAATCTGAGAGCTCAATTTTGAGTATGTTCAAGTGTTGCTAAGGTTGAGGGGGATGCAGTTATCAGAACTTCACTGCTATATTTGAGAACTGGTTTTATATACATGTTGTATGTTGAATTGAGAGTATTTTTTGAATATCCCCATTTAGTTCCAGCTAGTCTTTTTAATATTTTAAAATGATTGGTGGCTTCATCCTTTACATTTTTGATACGATTTTTCCATGTTAGTTTTTTGTAAAAAAAAGTATACCAAGGTATCATGCATTTTCAATTCTAGGTAACGAGGCATTATCATAATTATTATAAGGAGATATTGACTGATTTATTTCTTAATGAAAAGAATTGAAAGTTGCTTTTCTCAGTATTAACTTGCATAAAGTTGTTATTGCACCAGTATTTGAGTTTGAATAAGCAATTTTGAAGTTATGAAATTAGACCTTCAGTTTCTTGTGAATTCTTAGAATTCCAGATTACTAAATCATCAGCATATAATGCAGTTTTAATGCCATTCTGTTGTATATATATATATATTTTGACATTGCAGAGCCATAGGATGTGGCACAATACCTTTCGGTGATGAACTTTGAAAGCCAACGAAACATGTTGTGTCTGATGCCAATTTGTTGTAGCTTCTTAATGAGGTTGTATTTCCAAACATTGTCATATGTTAATTTTAAGTCACTAAATATAGCTAAAGTATTTTGATTTTTGTTAAAGCATTCTTTGATTTCCTGACTTAAGTTTGATTACACTGGTCGACAAGATTTTTTTCACAAGAAATCTGAATAGTGAATCTAGTGCATTTTTTCATCCTGAATTCAGATATGTAGTCAGAATTTTCCCATCAGGCATAGTTTTTCTGTGAAAGCTACTTTTCAAAATATGATTTTAGCGTTTTCTTTGACCTGTCATAGGAACCTTTACCTCATATGTAGCTATTTTACTCAAGCCGTATTTATTGAAATTATTTGTAATATCACGCTGAAGCACCACAAAACAAGACTGTGCAGGTTCATTCATGTTTAGACATGCTCAGACCTGTCTGGCATTGTGATGTGTCAGTATTGAGCTGACTGTGACATTGTTCACTAGTGAAATATTTCCTTCCTTTCTGTTTAGAAGTGTATTGTGTATGTTGTGCAAGTTGTATTTCAGTGCTTAATGTTTTCATCATGCCAAGAAAGTGTGTAAATCATGCAGATAATTTCTGCTATATTTGTGGTGAGCTGACCTTCAAGTCTCAGAGGCGAAATATGACCCCACTTGTAAAGAAGTGTTATCATCTTTACTTTGGCTGTCAAGTTGGTGATTTTGATAAGAGCTGGGCCCCAAATACATGCTGTGTTTCGTGTGTTAGACTGCTGACTGGGTGGAAAAATGGTACACATCATATGCCATTTGCAATTCCCATGATTTGGAGGGAACCGAAGGATCATTCAACTGACTGTTATTTTTGTTTGACAAATATTAAAGGAATCACATCTAAAACAAAATATACAGTTAAGTATCCGAATTTGCAATCTGCATTGAGACCTGTCTTACACAGTGAAGAGTTCCCCGTACCAGTATATGTAGATACAACCTTAAGTGATAACTCTGATTCTGACCTAACTGAAACTCAAAATGATTCAGATGAAAATAAAAATGATCTTACATATGAAGCCAGTAGCTGTTCATCAGAACCATACTTTCCCAATCAGCAAGACCTTAATGACTTGATTCGGGATTTAAATCTGTCTAAACTGCAAGCTGAAGTTTTAACTTCCAGACTCAAAGGGTGGAATTTACTCCAAAAAGATGTAAGAATAAGTAGTTATCGTAGCCGCCATAGTGTTTTCAAAGAATACTTCTCTGAAGAATATGGTGTTGTGTTTTGTAATAATATTTGTTCACTTATGGAAACTCTTGGGCATCAACACCGACCAGATGAGTGGCGATTGTTCATAGACTCCTCTAAAGTAAGTTTGAAGACTGTGCTGCTACATATTGGCAATGAACTTCCATCAATACCAGTAGCGCATGCCGCTATGAAAGAGACATATCAAAATATGAAACTAATTTTAGAGAAAATGCAATATGGAAAATATGAATGGAATATCTGTGGTGATTTAAAGGTCATTGCTTTATTGCTTGGTTTGCAACTTGGGTTCACCAAATTTTGCTGTTTTTTTGTGCGAGTGGGACAGCAGAGATAAGAAGTCTCACTACGTTAGAAACTCATGACCAAAACGTGAATCTCTTCTCCCTGGCCAGAAACATGTGACATGTGTCCCTTTTGTGAATCCTGAAAAAATATTTTTACCTCCATTGCATATTAAGTTAGGAGTTATGAAAAATTTCGTCAAAGCTATGGATAAACGTTCTGATGGATTCTTGTACTTGAAATCGAAATTCCCCAAAGTCAGTGATGCTAAATTGAAAGAAGGAGTTTTTATAGGACCACAAATCTGATCATTTATGGCTGATGAACATTTCGAGGGACTGTTAAATCCACTGGAGAGAGCAGCCTGGCAGTCTTTCAAAAGTTTATGTTGCAATTTTCTTGGAAACCATAAAGCAGAAAACTATCGTGACATAGTGGCTGACCTTCTCCATTCTTATAAAGCTATGGGATGCAACATGTCTTTAAAAATTCACTTCTTGGACTCTCACTTGGACTTCTTCCCCGAAAACCTTGGAGCTGTCAGCGATGAACACGGTGAGCGTTTTCATCAGCTAATTTCTACGATAGAGAAGAGGTACCAAGGCAAGTGGAGTTCCAATATACTGGCTGACTACTGTTGGACTAAAATGAGAGACGTTCCAGATGCAAAATATACCCGAAAATCACTATCTACCACTTTCTAGGTAAGTCAGAATCAGTAGTTATAATTTTGAGTTAGATAGCTAGTTACGGATTTTTTAGAATATTATAAAAATTCAAATGAATATCACACAATACTCCTGCCCGATGCGGACAAACTGTAATTATATTTGAATTCAGCACGAAAAATACTTTTAGAATCTGTTATTTTAATTCTTGTGAAACAGAAAAAGTTAATTTTTGTAGACCAGTGTTATTATTAATGTTCATTTGTTGAATGATTTTTCCTAAAACCTGCTTGACAAGGGGACAAAAGATTATATTGCTTGAGGTACCAATTTAGATGAGCTGAAATCATCCTTCCCATGATTTTTGCCAGGATACTAAAGCGCGTTCCACCCTTAGAAGACAGTACACGTTAAATGGAGAGCAGTGTTGCAACATGTACTAGTTGCGAATCTTTCTCCGCGAGCAATCCCAAGGTGGCCGAGTCCTGTACTTAGTCCTTCAATTGCTGCTTGATGGACACTTTTAACTTTAGTATTCCTCCATGCCTTTGTTACTGTATGACCTAAATTTACAAATGACTCGTCTGTATAAACAATTGATTTCCCCCTGGTCCCTAAACCTTTTTACGTCTTTTAGATATTTATGTCGCCATCTGATGATATCGATATAGTCTCTTTCTATTAATATGCACTTTTTACCCCTTCTTTCATATTCGGATCCCAAATCATGTAAGAACCGACTAAGAGTGGCCCTTGAGAAATTTGGTAGGGTCTCATCACTGTTGACCCGTGACAAAATTATATTCAGCGTGGGTGGAACATTTGCAAACTGTAAAGAATGAATTCGCCGCACTCCACATTGCACTATTCAATCAGATTGCGTTAACCTAGCGTTTTGTGTAGTCCCACCCTTTTTGCTTTCTTTTTCGATGGCGTTCTTAGAGGTCCTTTCATTACTTCCTTTTTAATCCTACACACTACTGCTTCTGAGCACCCGATAGCCTTAGCTGTTTCTTTTACTGCCTTACTTACACACATTTTACTTGAAAAATAATCTAACACCTTCATAATTATTTGGCGTTCCTTACTTCTTAATTTACCAATATATCGTCTCTTCCTAGCTTCCCCTTCCATAACTACAAATATTTACGAAACTATTAAACAAATAACGTGATAATAGCTCATAGATTCCACACAGTTACCTATACACATGACTTCTTTCGAACTAATGCTAGTGCTGCTCCTTATACTATCTTCTGTGTCAGGCCTGGTGCGAGAATACGCTGAATAGATGAATACCTTTTGTTTGCCCTACTCGATGAAAGAAAGAAGTTACAGCCTTTTGGTTTATTTTAAAAACTTTCTCCAACCCTCGTCAACATTTGTTCTCGCTGGTTCCCTGATGTAAACTCAATAACAAAAAAGTTTCACACTGCGTAACTTTTGCAGTGCACAGGTATAAAATTTTCCGAAAACATTTAATTTAAAAAATTGTAACACTTAACTGAGTAAATATAGAAAATTCAAAGTGGGCAGGTAGTAGCACTATAGTTTACTCTACCTAAGAACAAAATATAGGCGCATTCTAGCAGTTAGTTTGTTAGTGCTTGATGAATATAGAAACAGCACATATCGGACTTCTATTGAAAAAAATGTTTTTTTAAGAAATATGGGTCCATAGAAATGTATAATGACTCTAAAAAGGATATAAACTAATAGAGAAAAAAATTCTGCGTAGGATAATGTGTTCAAACCTGAAATTTATAACAACTGAATATTTATACCATGCTATTAGGAATCTGGCAACAGCATGAGGGTAGAAAAGGACGAGGCTAATGGCAATTTGTATGCGCTAGATAGAGACAGATATATCCCATTTAACTCCATACTGTCATCTAAGAGTGGAACAAGGTATAGTTAAAGATATGGATGTATAACGCTTGATATCATGATGGTTTGCCTGGTTTTTGTATTGGAATTATGATGGCTTTTTTCCAGATAGCTGGAACAGAAGTTTTCCAGATGTGTATAAGTTGAGTAATATGTTTCTTGCTTTATATCACAAATTTTTTATAAATTCTCAATGAATTTTATCAGGGCCTGGAACTTTACGATTAGATGTATTTTTAATTGCTGCATTAAGTTCAATAATTGTAAATTCACAGGAAAACATTTCATCTGTTGAGGTTACATTTTTGTTTTTGTTTGATTTGATTTCTTTCTTTAGGATTTTTTCCTTTTTTTTCATATGGTCGAGGAAGTTTTGTAATGTAAAAGTTGAGTTAAATGCATTTGCAATTTTCAAATCATTTGTTAATTCTTTATCACCAGATTTAAATTGATGTTTCGGAACTGTTTCTTTTGTAATATTTGAAATATAATTATGAACTTTTTACTATCTTTTCTATAATCAATACTTTCAATAAATGTATTAAAGGACTTTCTTTTAGCAGTTAATATTGCTTTTTTAAAAATTGCTACCTTACTTTTCCAGTTAAGGATACTCTCCTCGTCTTTTTTTGTTTCAGCTAAGTTTCTTGCCAACTCTCGTTCATTTTTTAAGTTCTCCAAGTCTTTGATCCAAAAGGGGTTATATTATATTTTGCCCCTAGGGATATATTTTTTGGCAGTATTTATAAGATTACAAAAATCATTATTTATTTTGTTAGTTGTATTATTATGAATTGTCATTGTTTGAGGCACTAGTTCTAAAGCCATTTTATAGAATTTCCTGTTCACTTTATTAAACTTCCATGAACTTTCACTGGAAGTTGATTTATGAGTATTATTAAGTATAATTTTGGCTATTATTGCTTGAGGACTACAACACATACTTGCTGAAATATATCTGAGTTCTGTTTGATATATTTGATGATACAAATAAACCCCCCCCCCCTAGCGCAACAGCCCATGAAGGGCCAAGGCTTGTTGCCCAGCTGCTGCATCCCCCACATCTGCCCACTACAGGCGTCATTGGTGGGGTGCAGTACTGGAGGGTGGGACGTGATCAGCGCCCCGAGCCCTCCCGGGCAGTTATATGGCCTTCTCGATCTGGGGCCACTACTGTAGCTCCTCAATTGGTCCCTCTGGGACCTAATGAGGCTGAGTGCACCCCATGCCAGACCTCCCAGTTAACGGATCGAACCCTGGTCCTCATGCCAGAGGTAAGCGCGCTATGGAGGCGATAAAAGATCTGGATTATATGTTGAGCCATTGTGGTGCATATACATGCCAGGTCGTTGATTGTTGAAAATAAATTCCATACAGCCATTCTTATATTTTACCAGGTACATTATATTCCCATTAGTTAGAGTGAGCATTAAAGTCTCTTATTATAAGTCTTTTTTATATGTCCACTAGATTTAGTGCGTTAGTTGGTGGGTTATACACAAAATATATAGGTGGAAAAAAAATGAAAGATTGTAGCTTTGGTAACGAATTTGTTTGCATAGCTTTGAGAATGAGTTGGAGACAACTTGAAACCCTGGGTTAGCTTGTTCAAAAAGAACATGCAACATTACTAAGATAAGTGAAGTTTTTAGTTTCTAATTTGTTCTTACTTTAGAATCTTGTTGCTTCACTGTTAATAGCTTCAATTTTCCTTATAGGGAAGTTTTCATTATTCTTCCTTATGTCCAAATATGCTATTTTGGCTGAATCATTATTCATTAATTTGGTGATTTTGAATTTTGATGTTAGATTTCTCTTGGCTCCAACTAAAATTCCATTTGTAATTTGTCTGTTTTTTGGTTTTTCTGTACCTGATTACCCTCCCCTTATGTAGGACTTAAATCCCTAGGAGTTACCAGCCAATGCCTAGGGTCAGACACCTGTCGGGGAGCACAGGATCCTATGGACCAACAGAGTGAAGATCTGGAAGCAGGTGGTCAGCCAAGCACCAAGTATGATAGTGAGGGAGAGGATGATATAAAGTACAGGCAAAATCGATGATTGGAAAGGTGATAATGGAGCAATTGGTGGAATGAGTGGCAGGGAAACCGGAGAAAACCCATCCTGATACTGCTTCATCCACCATGAATACCACATGAGGGTTCCTGGGATCGAACCCGGGCCAGCTAGGTGGTAGGCAAATGCTGTAACCGCTCGGCCATGGCGCCACCAGTTGTATAACCTTTCAGTTCAAAATATTTTGTCTTCTGCAATATTGGCTTCCATGAGACCAAAAATATCTATTTCCTTTTTGTAATAACAGTGTAAGAAGTTCAGATTTGTTATCATGACCATATCCCGTTGCATTTTATTGCCAAAATCAGTCCCCACCCTGGGATCTGATTGGGGACTATTACTCTGGAAAATTTCAACTTAGGAAACATATCCATATAGTTAACCTAAGTCTGACTGCTTCTCATGGGCACCTTATTTTTACAAGTAGGCAGTCAAATCAGAATGTCTGCATATTATGTTTTGCTAGAAACATGGTGAATTCTGTAGATTACCTATTAAACCCTTTTCGATAGATCTTTGGAGAAGAAAGTGACAATTAAAGACGTAGGTGTATGCACAGTAACGGAGGTGCGACACCTCGACCCAAACATAGATCTACTGTAGGCTAACACCACCCCAGGGAGAAGGGATGAGACGAAGTGAGACCAGAGGCTTGTCAGAGAGTGGAACCAGTGAAGCCCTGAAACACACAGAAGTCCCTAACAGTTACAGATATTGATACCTGGTATACAACCAAAGTGTTTTCTCTACCCAGGGAGAGGGCCACAGAAGGGGTTCCAGAGCACAAGCAATTGTGCCATCTGTCCGCAGTCAATAATCAACCAAACTTGAAAAATGACAAAGGAGGAAATTGAGAAATGAAGGGAAAGGAATCTATGGAGAAGAGATTAATACAACCCAGCCTAAGAGACATGGAGAAACCCTAGAAAAACCCATGTCAGTGTGCAGAGATGGGGATCGAACCCATTACCTCCTGAATGTGAACCACAGACGTTACCACCTGAGCCATCCCATTCGGTAATTAAAGATCTAGGTAGATCTGCTCTAAATTTAGGTCTAAGTCAAAGGGCTATAGATAGTGGTAAAAAATGAGTATACAGGAAATTAAATGCAAAAGTGTATGCAAATAGATGGATCAAAAACAAACAAAATATAAACTTTGTAGACCAAAATATAAATTTTGTAGACCAAAATATTCACTTCATCCTAACTCAATATTCTTAAGGTGCGATGCTTAGAATGTAATTTTGTCCTTTCGATGTTATTCATTTGGAAACAGTGATGTGTGGGATAGAGGGGTAGTGATAGATCTTAAGCACATTAATGTATTCATAAAAAATTATTTTAAATAATAAGCATATGAACTGCACACTTGATCTTAGTACATTAGGAAATGCTAATATCACAACAATATCAAGTCATGCCTATCATGGTAAGATACTAAAACACAATCAGCAGATACAGGAGAAAAAACATTTACTCTCTAAAATTATTGATTGTATCAAATTTGTTGGTCCTTTCAAGTTGGCTTTGAAAGGAAACAAGACAGACACACGAAAAGTCCAGGTGTCTTTTTATTTTTTTTAACTTTTGGTACAGACAATGCAGTGAAATAACATGTAGCATCAATCACATTTTTAAAGGGATTTCGAAATTTATCTAAAATCTGTCAGATGGTATATTGGAAACTTGTGTGAAGTTATGTCGGAAAAAATAAGTATTGTAGCATATTGATACATTTTCACATAAGCTACCACTGCACTGCCTTCTTTATATTGCTTAATCAATATTTAAATTCTGCTTCTTCTTCCATTGCATAAATTTACTGGATTTGGTAAATATTCCTCAAGTGAAATTCAAAGATTTCAGGTATGTTCTTCAAGTATCTTTCAAACATCCTTCTGGCCAACAATATGTTTTACAAACCTCTATACAGAAGTAGGGAAGGGAAAAATACATAGAAATATGTAATAATTAGGTGTAGTGGAGCAGGCATGGTTTATATCTGGCATAATAAAATGAAGGGTCCTAAGAGAAAGAACTGCCTTTGATACTTGTCAATGTATGGATGCAAAGGTAGTGATTTTCATTGTTTTATATTATGAAACTAAAGTATGGAAGGATCAATTAGCAACAATGAGATCACAATAGGGAAATAATAAGGAAAGACTAAAATGTATTTAATTTCATAGATCTATGGAAGAAGACATCTATATAAGATAGAATGCTACTGTGTAGTGCAATAGTGATGACTAGGTTAGGAGTGAATCTGGCATGCGATATATCAATAACTACAATGTTGGATACATTCATGCTTGAGACTCATGTGTACATAACTTGGAATATGTAAATAGTGAGAATAGCAAAGTGTTGCAAATGTATTCAATGTCTCCATTAAAGCTCCCAAAAATATTCTTGCAGATTATACACTAATGAGAAAACTACAGAGAATAAACAAAGGAAAAAAAAAGCAATTACTAACATAAAGGCAAATTAATGTTTATTGATAAAAAAATATACATCAAACATGCAATAATTGTTCTCATTTTTCAACAAATAACATATATACATCCATATTACCTTAAAACAGCAACTTATAGGGGTATTTTTTAGATGTAGTGAATGGCTTGAAGTTGTGGTTTATGGTCAAGTTCACTATTGTATTTAATAAGACCATAAGCATGACAGGTTATTATCTCCCCAACTTCCATATAGTAAACATAGCGGGACAGTGAGTGATTAAATATGGTGGCCGCTCGCACTATCAGCAGTATCTTGTTATTTCAATTTGCATGTCACTTGCGCAGATCCTAACAAGGCCATTTACCACATCTAAAAAAATACATCAGTACAAGAATTTTCTCCCTGTCTTAAATAACTTTGAAACTTAATATATTTAACCCATATAGGATTGTGTCTTAAAGCTTTTACAAATGTTACTTTCTGAATGCTATGTCAATATTGGTGGAATCAATATTTCCTTTCTTACATAAAATATATTTGAATTCATATGTCCTTAAAAGTGGTTTATATAATTATTGTTTGTTATTGTCATGAAACAAGCATAAATCTCATTACAGAACCTAGATTATCTTTTTAATATCTGAATGTATACAGCATTGGCTCTATTGCTTAGCATGTTCATTTTTTATATAAACATTTCCATTCTTTGAAATCGTTAACAGTCAGATTTAAAACAGCTATTTGAGTCATCCACAAATTTTAATGTTTGTTAAAGCCCATTACTAAAGAAATTTGGATGCTGCATTCCATAAAAACAAGAAAGAATTTTACTTAAGGAATTGATAGCTTAATAGTTTCACCATTGCAGAGATAGTTTTGGACATTGCACTTTTTATTTAAGAACAGATAATCTGAGTTTAATTGCAATAATAAGAGCTTGGTTTACAGGTTATGATTTCAAGCTCCATAAAAATTAGTGATGCTCTTCTATGGACAAGTTGTTGAAACAGCAGACCATCTGAATACTGCTGAGTAAAATATATCTTAAGAGTGTGAAATCCATGGTAATTTCTTTTGTAACCACTCTATGCCATATGCTGCACCTAACTTGTTGCTTTTACTGCCCTCCTTGGGTGTTCTGCAATTTACCATCATAACAAAATACCTCTCATTGCATTCTCTGTAGTATTACAAACTAAATATAAAATTGTAATACTAACCAAAGTACAAAAAAATTGGTAAAAGTACATAATTTAAATAAAAGCTATAGCTTCACACAATATGAAAATAATATCTTTATAGGTACATGGATATAATTTATATATAAAACAAATAAATGTATATTCTAATAATTGATGTCATCTTTTTGAATAAATAATGGTTTAATCTGAAATAAACCTATTAACAAACTTTGTATTACCTACATTCATCAGTTTTCATACAAAATAAAAATGCTATATCTGAAACATTAACAAACTGTATATTGCTCTAATCACTTAGAGAAGACTCACTATCTGAAGAAACGTGCCTATTGTCTTCTGATTGCATATCATCATCCATTGCATACTTTTTCACATATTCTTGTACCCTTTTCTGGAATTCTTCAGGATAATGCATGAACAATGCAGCTGCTTCTCCATTGAGAGGATCGTGAGGATTTGGATAGGTTAACAGCTGGGGCAGAAACGTATCAAAGATGTTTTTAAGATCATACAATGCTGTCCAGGCTTGATTTATGGCATCCAAGCACACTGTACCTGAAGCTTCATCAACATTTGGGTGGTACATTTTGTTAATAAATCCTATTGAGGGGGATTTGAAAGGATAATTATCCGGCAAGAGGACACGAATTCTCCAAATTCCACCATAATAAGGGGTGTCCTTAGGTCCATGGAACTTGACGTGAAATTCACGGAGTGTGTCATAAACCCAAACCTCATGATTTTGAATGAGATTCATGATGTCATTGGCACGTCTATTGGTACTTGAAGTCATCTTGCGTCCTCTTTCAACCACCGCTTTTACAATGTGAATTTCTGCACACAATGGAAATTACCACAAGGGAAGGCGTTTTCAGCGACCCAGTGTTTTAATATAAAGGTAAAATGACGTGTCCTGTCTTCATGATTGTAACCATCAAACGTTATCATTTGTCGTAATCAAATACCAGTCCCTGTTCCGTACTAAGCAAAAGAATTTTATTTGTTCCAACAATCTTCCACAACAAATGCAGATCAGAAGATAGTTACAGGCATGTTTAGCAACTGCTACCTACAGCGAATGTTGGCAACAGCATTTTAAGACGTCGCTTCTTTAGAGCAATACGCTATTAACACTAGCAAAGTTTGCTAAAAACGTTTACGAAAACAGGAGCACATTTTATTCCTCTATCAACAAAGCCAAGCCACAAATGACAGAACAGCTGATTGCTGACTACATCGAAAGTCCAGTGTTGCCAACAGCTGCCAACTAGTGGAAGAACCGGAACTCAATGTGTAAACCTGTGTGTGAACCGGAAAAGGCAAAAACCTTGTATCGCAAAAGCTTAAAGCTTACACAGGGCAAGTTATAAAGGTGTGTATTTTAGTTTATTTTTATTTTTTGTACTTATCTATTAACTGTAGAAACTGTATCATCGACATAATGATTATCTTCCTGTTCCGTTGCTTCTTTTAGAGCTTTCCCTTTGCTTTCAATCCTTGGAATATTAGTTAGTGGGAAGCACGTGTGAATGGAGGTTGACTGTTCCATTAGGTTAGGATGGGTTAGAATAAGTAATTAGGCCATTGATTATTACTGTTCTACAAAAAGAAAACAATCACCATTTTAAGACAACGATTAAAGAAATCGAATACATGTCAGAATACAGTGTAATTAGGAATTCATATGAAAATTCAGGAAACTGGTTATCATTGGTATAAAAGGTGAAACAATTATGTATGCAGATTTTGCTTCCATCGTGTTAACTAAATGTGACAAAAACTGCTGCAATTCAACTCGTAACATTCGAGAGCAAATAATGCAAACATAATTTCAATAAGTCATACGGATACGTGCAAAATCTTGGGGTGTACATAAATGAACAACTAACATGGGAAAAACATTTTCAATATATTAGTTTTATTTGCATTATTCAAGATGTCGGGCTTTGAGCAAGGTGCAGTGATGAAGAGCTGTCGACGTTTTGGGAGTGTCGAAAACATCTTCCATCATCCTGATGGGAGAGATGAACCTTCTCATTGAAACTCCCGGAATGTCGATGGCTCTTCATCACTACACCTATATATATATGTATGAAAATTATGAGTACTACATAAAACAGCATATGGACAATCATGGAACCAGGACTGGTAAGTGTAGGTCGTTTGTACCTCTGGCCGTGTACGCGAAACAAGGAAGTATTGGCGCATGCGCGGGTCGGCTAGTCGAAGCGATGGAGGGGTTATTGCCAACCGAAGATACAAAGCCGGATAGCAAGCCTTGCATGCAACGCATAAACGAAACTAGTTCAGCAATCGTGTATTTATGCGTGTATTAGTAATTTGGGTAGTGATATGTTAGTATTATAGCTGTTATTCAACACCTTAAATACGTACCGCAACGTATGACTGGCATTCAGGTGGAAATACACGTTATGAGCTCCCCTGAATAAATAAATAAATAAAAAAAATCGACATCGAGATTTCATTGAAAATATACGTTATTATAATTTCTGCATGTAAAAGGTATTTTTCGAAGGAAAAAAGAAGTCCGTGTGTGGATGGGGTGAACAATATAACACATAAACAAAACTATATACCGGACTTGGTATATAGTTTTGCATCTTCCCAAAATGCGACACGAAGATTTTCAAGAAAATCTCCTGCCTCAGATTGCCCTTTACATAGAGCTTCTTTCAAAATGTTCATTTTCTCAAAAATGTCTAATAATTTTAATTATGATACCACAAGTTTAAGACATTTTCAGGACAAGTGAAATGTATATGTTGACTTTTCTGTGAATAGTCTCTGAAATGCTCTTTATTCTGAATGACTTTTGTACGATTGTCGAGTTGGAAGAGATGCACGAAATATTACTGCAGAAAAAGTGTAGGTCTTGTTAAAGTACACATTTTATATTACATACTTTTTTTGGTAGAGTTAACTATTTTCCAGATATTCAATTTATTGGTTTGCATTACATTTATTTCCGTTTAAAACTTGGCATGAAAGTTTTGGTTGGAATAAAATACTTCTACCTATTACATGTTGAATCATTATGCACGCGCAATGAGAATTCGCTGGGTACAGACACTACACTTCACAACCAGCTCGGGAAATATTTTCGAAGTCCTGGCGCATGCGCAATGAGAATTCGCTGGGTACCGACACCAGATTTCACATCCAGCGTAAGGAAAAAATTTTCAAGTCCTGGCGCATATTGACGGCAATGGAAGATTGGGACTAATATTTTTGAAAGTATTTTTCATTATCAATTTGTGATGCGCTTTTTTTGGCAATTTTCATGGATTGAACTATTAAAATAACTGCATTGTTAGAGCTATTTGCAACCCAATAAAGAGAACCAACTTAAATATTTTCTGCCAGATGAAAAAAAACAGTAGCTAGTCTCCAATGAGGGGAAAAGAGTTAGTAAAAACCCATCACAGATTGATAATGAAAAATACTTTCAAAAATATTAGTCCCAATCTTCCATTGCCGTCAATATGCGCCAGGACTTGAAAATTTTTTCCTTACGCTAGATGTGAAATCTGGTGTCGGTACCCAGCGAATTCTCATTGCGCATGCGCCAGGACTTCGAAAATATTTCCCGAGCTGGTTGTGAAGTCTAGTGTCAGTACCCAGCGAATTCTCATTGCACATACATAATGATTCAACATGTAATAGGTAGAAGTGTTTTATTCCAACCAAAACTTTCATGCCAAGTTTTAAACGGAAATAAATGTAATGCAAACCAATAAATTGAATATCTGGAAAATAGTTAACTCTACCAAAAAAAGTATGTAATATAAAATGTGTACTTTAACGAGACCTACACTTTTTCTGCAGTAATATTTCGTGCATCTCTTCCAACTCGACAATTGTACAAAAGTCATTCAGAATAAAGAGCATTTCAGAGACTATTCACAGAAAAGTCAACATATACATTTCACTTGTCCTGAAAATGTCTTAAACTTGTGGTATCATAATTAAAATTATTAGACATTTTTGAGAAAATGAACATTTTGAAAGAAGCTCTATGTAAAGGGCAATCTGAGGCAGGAGATTTTCTTGAAAATCTTCGTGTCGCATTTTGGGAAGATGCAAAACTATATACCAAGTCCGGTATATAGTTTTGTTTATGTGTTATATTGTTCACCCCATCCACACACGGACTTCTTTTTTCCTTCGAAAAATACCTTTTACATGCAGAAATTATAATAACGTATATTTTCAATGAAATCTCGATGTCGATTTTTTTATTTATTTATTTATTCAGGGGAGCTCATAACGTGTATTTCCACCTGAATGCCAGTCATACGTTGCGGTACGTATTTAAGGTGTTGAATAACAGCTATAATACTAACATATCACTACCCAAATTACTAATACACGCATAAATACACGATTGCTGAACTAGTTTCGTTTATGCGTTGCATGCAAGGCTTGCTATCCGGCTTTGTATCTTCGGTTGGCAATAACCCCTCCATCGCTTCGACTAGCCGACCCACGCATGCGCCAATACTTCCTTGTTTCGCGTACACGGCCAGGTACAAACAACCTACACTTACCCCAGGACTCAATTGCCTTAAAGCACCAGCACATAGACCTGCCTTATTTGAAGGAAGTCCATTCTATGCAGGCATAAAAATGTATAATAAACTGCCAAAAAGATATAGAGATTAAAGACAAAAATAAATTTCTTAATACACTAAAAACAATCCTTACTGAAAAAGCATACTATTCAGTAAAAGAATATATGGTACACAGTCTCGAGGACTATATATTTTATGCTAAGTAGTTATGTGTAAAATGTAAAAATCACTATAGTTTGTATGCACACTTTTTTTTTTTTTACTTTAGCTTAGTTTGTTATTCTTATATTATGAGTCACCAGTTTACTGCGCCTATGACTAATATGTAAATGTATGTGACAAAGTACTATATTGCGTGGTTCTCTCTTGTGTTGGTAACAGGAGAGTGGAGAGAAGAGTTGTGTAATTATACGCCGAAAGTGTCAGCGTGGTACTTCACACAGCTAACATTTCAACATGCCACGTGAAATTAAGGAAATCAAAGATTTTCTTTTGAAGGCGAGAAGGAAGGATGCCAAATCTGTTAAGATAAAGAAGAATGCAGAAAATGTCAAGTTCAAGGTACGCTGTTCAAGATTCCTATACACATTGGTGATCACAGACAAGGAAAAGGCAGAAAAATTGAAGCAGTCCCTTCCTCCAGGTCTCCAAGTGAAGGAGGTGAAATGAACTCTGTAAATATGGTGATAAATAAAAAACATTAATTTAAAAAAAAAAAGTAATTCTTTTTTCTTGGCCTGAAGTCCCACTGAAGGTCAACCTCTGAAGCAACATTACCCATAATGTAACATGGCCTCTTTTAAAATTATTTTATATGATATATTTCTTCTTATATTGGCAGCATCTAGCAGTGTGGCCGTATAACTTTCGACATGCTTCTTTCCTTCTTAATTGGAATTCCAGATTTAAAATAATTTAGGCAACATTTTATTTAAAAAAGGAAATAATGAAGCTATTAACAGCGAAGCAACAAGAATCTAAAGTAAAAACAAATTAGAAACTAAAAGCTTCACTCATCTTAGTAATATTGCAAGTTCTTTGGTGCTGACAAGTTTTGAGTTGACTCCTAGGTCACAATTACAGTCATGGAAAAAAGCATTCATACCCTGTGCTTTATGTAGAATAACTTTATTTGGTAATTGTTACAAAATCGGCCGCTCAAGAAAATTAATGAAATATAGTGCAATGGATGCAGTTTTTATTGATGATTACGATTTTGAAAGTTTTATTTGGTGGACTAGCTTTATTTTCATCTTGTCTGTGTTAGGTTTAGTGTATATATAGGAGTGGGGTAACAGGATCCTGTGTTATCAAAATTTTTCCAATTGTATGTATATGAGTGGGGTGACAGGGTCCTGTGTTATCAAAATATAACTTGGGCAGTGTTTATGCAACAATTTCAACGTAAATACATTAATCAATCACTCTAGCATATGTTATACCCATTTATAAACATTTATTTGCTAAATATCTGCCTCATAAATGAAATAAAAGTGTTGCATTGTACATACAGAATTTGCTTATAAATAAAAAACAATGCTTGATCACCAAATAAAACTTTCAAAATCGTAATCAGCAATGAAAACTGCATCCATTGTACTATGTTTCATTCGTTTTCTCGAGCTGCTGATTTTGTAATTTATTGGAACTAAAGATTACAACCAAAGAATACTTTGTAAGCATTCCTTATGTATGTATTACTTCTATTAATCTCTTTGGCATGGAATGAACCAGTGTTTTGGTAGTCTTGGAGACAAGGATGTAATATTTTGCCATTCTTGTTGTAGATATTGTTTCAGAGCTGTCTTACTTTGTTTTTCACATTTTTTGGCCATTTTTTTAAGTGTACTAAAAGATGTTCAATTGGGTTAAGGTCTGTGCTCTGTGCTGGGAACTGGAGAATGTGCAGAGTATGATATAACAACCACATAATAATTTCCTCTGTATGTCATTGTGTTATTGATGGTAATAATTCGGGCCTAAATACAAGCTATCAACACTTTTTTGTAGTTATTATTTATTTGTGCCAACAAACTTACTGTTGGTGTTTTAAAACACACAAGTTGTGATGGACAATGTTTGAGAGGTGAGAATTTTTCAGTTCCAATTCTACCTCTCAAATTTTTTTGTAGTTTTTCCTTTAGGATATTCAAGTACTGAAATCTATTCATGTTGCCTGCAACAAATAGAAGTTGCCCAACATCAGATGGAGCCAAGCATCCCCATACCTTAATTTCTCCACTACCATGCTTTGCTCTGGCTTAAATTGTTTGGGTTCAAGCTCAGTATTTGGTCTTCTCCACACAAATTCTGCCGCCATTTACAAACATGTTAAATTTACTTTCATCTATGAGTAGTACTTTGTCACAGAAACTTATGTTCTTGCTTATATGCCTCGAGCAAACTCAAGTCTCAATTGTTCTTCTAGCTCATGTAAGGTTTTTTTCAAGGTGCCATAGCGCCATAACCTGTACTTTGTTAGAATATAGCTAACAGCCCCACGTGTGTTTCCCTTTCCAAACTGATCATTAACATACGTGAACAGTGCAGAAGCTGACAATTTGGCATCTTTTTTGACAGTCCTTATCAACATACTTTTTTCAATGTGCATTAGCTTCTGTGATTAACTCTTTTATTTCATTATTAATGACTATTTTTTTCTCTGTATCATATTGTTATGGTCTGCACAGCTGCCTGACTTCCTCCAGTAATATCAGCAATTTCTGAAAATTATTTTCGCTTTTGAAATTCGGAGATAACTATTTGCCTTTCCATTATGTTGTTTCTTATTTTTGTGACCCATTTTTCTGTTGCACAGAATTCAACACATCAGAATCAACACGAAAGAGGCACAGCTTGCCACTAATGGCATTCCTTGCTGCAAACAGTTTGTTAGTGGTTTCTATGTTTAAATTTCTTTTGGTGTGTGAATACCTATTTCCCTGTCAAATAGTGCCAGAGTTGGGGTATTCCTAATTTTCTTGAAACACGCTTATCTAATACTCAAGACTATGTTACCACTGTACTGTCAATTTAATGGTCCAACCTTCTAGTCAAAATCTCAGCGCTTTTATTTAATTTAATATGGAAATATTAGTAATAGATTTTAATGGTACTGTATGAATACTTATAATCCATGACTGTATATAGTTCATTTCAGGTTTTAAAAGGAAGAGGGGAATTTGGAGTTGTACTAAGTGGCATAAATTTGAAACATAAACTAAACATGTCCCCTATGCAAAAATTGTATTAATGCCCCTGTTAAATTCTGAAATCGAAGACATCCATTGGTTGATTTAGAGGAGTAAAATTCTAAGATTCCTATTTTCTCCAGTCCCTGGGCTGAAACACGTTACCTTTAACAATGCCTGAATGCCTGCAGGTTTAATATTATGCATTTAATGACATTCTACTTTAAAGGGAATTGTTTTTCATTTTATTCAGTTATGTGGTTCAAAACTCTGGTATTTCAAAGTGTCACTGTGTTTTCTTATATATCGTACATTTTGCATATATTTCAGTTTCTAAGCTTTTGATTTATCAGTACTTAATGTGCAATCAGCCTCACAATTTAGGATCACTCTTCTGGTAGATTCATGGTGATCATAGATGTGTTTACTTGTTCACCTGCCCTTGGTATGGGTAAACAGTAGAAATGGAAAGGACTATTGCAGGGTAGTATTTTAGGTGTTCAGGTGTGCGATGGTAAGGATATTGCAGTATTGTTATAGTAGGCTCCTAGTCGGATGCCTTTTCTTGGCAACATCCTTGTGGCCACCGTGATGGTATCTTTATGTCCAAATGGCAGTTTTAATTGATCAAGTCACTGAGGCAGCAAGTTCATACTGGCTGAAGGTAGTCTATCTCAACCTACCAAGTTGCTGAAGCAATATATTTATACTCAGCAAAGGAAACCTAGCATTTGCCTACCACCTAGGTGGTTCAGGTTCAATCCCAGGAACCCACATGTATTCATGGTGGACAAAGAGGCGTTAGGGTGGGTTTTCTCCAGTTTTGCCTGCATTTCATATCACCCTCTTCCTATCATACCTGGTGCTGGGCTAACCACCCTCTTCCAGCTCTTCACTCTGTCCGATCCATAGGTGCCTGTATTCCCCGACAGGCATCTGACTAGGCACTAGCTTACAGCCCTAGGGGGGTTTAAGTCCTACATAAGGGGAGGGTAAACAGTTAAAGAAGAAGGAAACCTATTCTTTTTTTACCAATCTCTGAGGCAGCATGTTCATACTGAAGGAAGTAACCTATCCCAACCTACCAAGTTACTGAGTCATATACTCAAGTAAGATGGCCTGTTCCCATTTGAATAAATCACTGAGACAGTATCTGAAGGAAGTCAGCTTATTCCAAGTTGCTAAGGCACTATATTCAAGGTCAGTGCTGTATTCCTAACAGAAATAGCTAGGAGACTTGCCTAGATAGGATCCCTAAATTGAAGTATCGTTCAGGCTGCTGCAGGTGTAGATTAGGCTTCTTGGATTGGTTGTCCTCGATATACCTATGTGTTTTTATCCATGCTTTGATGTAATCTTGGGGTTCCATAGATGTAATAGTGGTTCAGTTATTGAAATATACATTGAAACTGAGAGATGGCAAACAGAAAGCAAATTCCACAATGGTGTCACAATTAAATTCATTGTGCTGGTCTCTTTCACAGTTCAATGTACTCACAAGTAGTCTTATCAACTCAAAAATAGGTACAGTAGAACCCCTTTAACTCTAGTCTTCACACTCTTTTTTATTTCAATATTTTTATTTTTTCTCATTATAAACCAGACTATAATAATTTCTTTAATTTACTATACATTATAAACAGTGTAGGTAAATTTTAATTAGTGAATGTGTTCAGCCTACCACATTCCCTCTCACAGTAACAAAGGGTCTGCCTGCATATGGACCTTTGATATCTAGTCAGAACATAAGCAGCCGGCAGACCATTGTTACGAAATCAAAAGCTTGTCACTGTAATGTGAATACCCAGTGCTTTACCCAGTACGTACATCCTAAGCTAAACTTTCAGTTACATATTTCTGGTTACAATGCCGTTTCTCAGATTTCAGTCTTATGTTAGTGGTGTATTGAGTTGTGTCTGCCAGTAAAAATGTTGAATGAGGAGAAACAAGAAGTTAACATGACAATGGTTGGATGCATTAAAGACACGGGAGAAAGGGGAATGGTAGGATATATTAAACTGCTCTGTTTCCTGTATTGTGCATTTATGTAATTTGCATGTTATGAGTCGGCCTGGGTGGCTCAGTTGGTTAGGCGCTGGCCTACTGATCCCATGGTCATGGGTTCAAATCCGGCTCAAGCTGATGATTTTTAAGTGTGCTTAAAAACGACAGTTCCATGTCAGTAGATTTACTGGCATGTAAAGAATTCCTGCGGGGCAAAATTCTGGTGCACTGGTGACGCTGATATGATCCTGGTAATTGACAACGTCAATAAACAACAAAATAAAAAAAATTAAATGCATTTTGTGAGTTGTGGATAACAGACCCCTTTTTCTGTAAAACTAGACGTTTTGATAACTTGATACCCTGTCCAAATTGGATTGAGTCATCAGAATTCTACTGCATCATATTTTCAGGAATGTTCTCTCCACTATTGTCCTCATAATTTCTAAAACCTCTAATATCTGGAAAAGAAAGGAGAAAATGATTACACAATTTTTGTATATTTTCCTCAATTTCTGGCCATAGGTTCGCAATGTCATAGGGCCATATTTTACTGTCTCGAACATTAATCTCTTTCATGAAGGATTTCAGTTCTTTATTGTCATTGGAAATTAGCCTTTGCATTAAATGGTCACTAAGGGTCTGACAATTGTTTCCTATTAATTTGGGTCGTCTTCTGCTTGATAATTCTGCAAATCAGTGAAACATCTTTGAAATGCCGTTCTGAAATAGCTTTCTTCATGCAAGCACCTGGGATTTCCTTCAGTTCAATGGCTCTTGTTGACCCTCATAATTGCCCTATATAATGAGGGAGTAGTCGCAAAGTAGAACCCTCTGTGTGTGTGCGTGCGTGTGTGTGCGTGCACACGTGCCAGTAAAAATGTAGAAGAAGAAGAAAAGTTAACATGAAATGGAAACTAAATTGGTTGCGTGAAAGAAATCGAACAAAGGGGAACATATTAGTGTATAATAAATTTTAGGATATGTTGGTCTTTTCCGTTTCCTACATTATACATTTATGTAATTTGCAGTACCATGTTATGAGTTGTGAATAACAAACCCCTTATTCTGTGAAACTAGACATTTTGATAACTCCTCACCCTCTCAGTCCACATTAGGTCAAGTTATCAGGATTCTACTGTACTGCCCTTTTGGAGGTAATGGAGAAGTTACTAATCTCTTCAAGAACATTAGAAAGCAGTGTAATGTTACGCATGTACTCTGGGCTGGATGATATTTTCTGTAATCCTGTGAAATCTTCCCTTATATTTGATTTTTTACTTTTTAGCTGTTGCAGCCTTCCGACTACTGACAAATCATGACTGCTTAGCAAGTCATCTCTACAGAATAGGTATCTCAGCCTCACCAATATGTGTCCTGTGTAACGATCCAGCAGAAATGAATGAAGAACACTTGAAGACCTGTGAAGCATTAAGATCAGAAGAAACTACAGTTCAAAAGTATTGGAAAGCACGAATGCTAATGGCTTCATTGCCAGATGCAAGGCACTAGAAAACAACAACAACAACAACTTTCTCTACTGGTAAGTAGGGGAAGTATTGTATTCCACCCAAAAATATGATGAGATTTCACCAGAAATATATGTTTTGAGGCCCCCTGAATCCAAAAAAAGCATTTTTAGTAAAAAGTCCGTGTGTGTGTCTGTGTGTCAGTCTGTGGACAGCATAACTCAAAAACAAAAAGTCGGTCAAAACCAAAGTTGGTATTTAAATTTAATGTCTTTCAAGGATGCGACACGAAGATTTTGAAGAAAATAGTCCCACTCTAAACTACCCTTTACATGGAAAATTTTTCGAAAATTTTGATTTTCTTGAAAATGGCTCTAACGATTTTGATTAAAATAAAATGTCATATGTTTGAGATATTTTTATGACTAATGAAATTGTCATAATCATGAATTTTCTGGCTATAGCCCCTGTAGTCGTATTTACTCTGGACGACTTTTGCATAACTGGTAAACCATTAGAGATAGACCAAATTGTACTATACAAAAAATGTTGTTTTCTAGTGCCTTGCATCTGGCAATGAAGCCATTAGCATTCGTGCTTTCCAATACTTTTGAACTGTAGTTTCTTCTGATCTTAATGCTTCACAGGTCTTCAAGTGGTCTTCGTTCATTTCTGCTGGATCGTTACACAGGACACATGTAATATCTACAAAAAATGTTTGTTGTTGTTTGTTAGCTTATGCTGGATTTCTGACAATAAAGTCATTAATCCTCTTGCTCTACAATATTTTTCACTCATAGAGCAATAGCAGTATAGTAACCGCTTTTAAGAGAGCACCATATTTTTATGTTTTGGCGGTCACATCGCTCTCTCACAACCCCCAGAATGTCTGGAGGACCACACCTGTCGTTGGTTTATGGGTCTCACCGACCTGACCGGGAGTGTTATCAAAATAAACTCACCGACCATATCCTCTGATTACCAATCAGAGGACGCATTACATGCCATGACAGGTCAGCATGTTAGGGGTTAATATTTTATAGAGAAATTAGAGAAATGGAGAGATTGGAAAAATAAAAGACTCCCTAGCCCTCGGGAACCCTAATAGCATCGGGGTCAGACGAGAACAAGAGATGACCAAGGTAAGGTCAGACAGAAAAGTTACAGTGAGGAACAAAACACCAGTAAATGGAAGTAATGTTCTGCTCAGCTTGGGTATCTTGTGGTCGCCATTCACATAACCCCTAGACGGAGACCTCTGAGTAAGGGTTTGAAAAGTGAAGACACATTTCTGTAATGCACGTAGACGTGGGCCTAAAAGACTTAATAAAGTGAAAAGACCACCAAGAAAATACAAATAGGTGCAATGAAAGTCAATTCAATAACAAGTGTAATATGGGACGAAAAAAGTGTAAATAAAGTGATATATAGTGAAGTTACATCGAGTGTTCATTCATTTCACCCAGTACCACGCCCTGAGAGAAAGAAAAGGGTCTCATAGCTCAACGCAAAGTAATAATCATTATAAAAACCCAGCACCAGTATGAAGAACGAGTAGTAAGGAGGAAAATTTCTCTCGGAGTGTTTTACTCCAAATCGGATAATAATACAAAATCTTTTGTAAGGAAATGTAAAATTTTACGTATGTTCAAAGTTCATTTCCACATCAAACCATGTTATGTCCACATTGTTTTTGTAAATATCTATTACTTGTTTTGGAATTGATTTCAGTGAAAATATATCCTTAATCTTGGAATCAATACACTGTTTTCCAGTTTTAAAACCTCAATTTGTCTCCAAGGGTCTAGGAGTTATTAGTTTTTCTTCCTCCTGAAACATTTGCTCTAATGAACGTAATACAATTTGAAAAGTACCTCCTCATATACATGATGATGCATATCTGCAAAGCAGATTTTCATGTTCTTGAAAAAACAGCAGCCCAGTTCACTCACTTTCTTTAAAAATTCTAATTTGTTAACAACATAATTCATCAGGTATTTAACTAAATAAAGGAGGTTAAGAATTGAAACCTTTATTTGCATTATGTGAAAAGGTAAACATGTTTAATGTGTATGTAGAAGGCAGTTTTATTGAAGGGCTACCCTAATAGCAAAGGGACCAGGGTCCAGCTCAGGGGTAGCCCAAGGTGTATCAGATTTAGTACTCCATAAATATTCATTCATATTCCAAGAGGTATTAAGTAAATCAAAGGAGAAAATTGCTAAACAGCTTTTCATAATGGATGCCAGAGAAAGTAATGCTTTGTAAGTCCTGACTAGCTGTTATTCCATATTCAGTACCCATTTATTATTTATTCGCTTCTTTGCATATAGTATTATGTAGTATGTTAATTTGAATAAAATTGCATGTGTGTAACTTTTCATTAGTTTCCTTGATTTTACAAAATGTTTAAGTCACCTACAGGCAAGTGTTGTTGACTAATGCTGGATTTCTGACAATGAAGTCATTAGTCCTCTTGCTCTCCAATATTTTTCACTGATGGATGGGGCACTAGAAGTGGCCAGGCATATTTGAAGGTGGTCTTGGTCCTTTTGCTCTTGCAGATCACAGAGGACGGAGTGGTAAAGAATATATCCCAATTTTGTTGAAATGTTTTGCCAGACAATAATGTCCCATAACCAAACTGAAGGTCGCAACTGCCGTTTTTCAAAGATACTTAGGAATTACTGTTTGAATGTTTGGTAGTTCCCATCCTTTGTTTTTTTATTTTTCATAGTAATATTTTGCTATCAATTTTTTGAATTCAGAGTCGGCTAATCTTTTAGCCACATAAAATGGTAGATTAACTATAGATTTCTGTACTGTAGGTTTTTTGCAAGAAAATCAGCTTTGTCATTGTCACTCAGTCCACAGTGAGCTGGTATCCATTGGAAGACTAGGTGTTTTTGAGGTGCTGTTAGGTGAGTAAGGATTTTCCAATATTTTATAATTTTTTGGTTTTTTGGTGACAGCTTGAAAGCAATTGTATAATTACCAATCTGAGAGAATAACTGCCTGATGAAAATGTGAGAATCTATACAAAAGATTTTGGAGGGCTATACAAATTACTTCAATTTCTTCATCAAGGTTTGTAGTTCCATAACCTAAAGATTTGTAATAGGAAAAGAGGTAGCATGTGACTCCAGCCCCTGCTCCTCTTAGTTTGATATCAGTGATCCATTAGTATAAATATGTATATATATTTCATGTTCTGGAAATCTAGTATGGATTCTAGACAAGTGTAAAATAGGGGTTTCACTGTATAACTTTATAGCTGACAAATATTGGGAATATGCTAACTTATGGAATAGTTGTGCATGCGTAATTTTTAATTTGTTGTCTGGCTGGCTAGCTTTAGAGTGTGAGACACATGGCAGCAAATTTGATATCAGGGTTATTTGTGTCATTACTACTTGAATAACTTATGGCATCAATTGAAAAAGTTGGATGCTATTAATTGAACTGAAAAGGAGAAACTTTTAAGAAAATAGCAGCTGAATTGGGAGTTGGGACTTCAATAGTGTCCAACTGGAAGAAGCAAAGAAAAGACATTGAAGATTTTTGTTGTTAAATGATATGTAAAGACAGTTTGAAAGGCAGAGGAATGGCAAAAAAAGCAAAAAATTAAACACTAGGTGAAACACTATTCATGTGGTACAGTGCTCAGTGAGAATATTCTTTGCCTTTCTACATGTCCTGCCCACCTTAAGTCTTACACTTTTAATAAAACTCACAATATGGAAGAAACAAAGAAAAGATATTGAAGATTTTTGTTGTTAAATGATATGTAAAGACAGTTTGAAAGGCAAACAAAAGCAAAAAATTAAACACTAGATGACACATTATTCATGTGGTACATTGCTCAGTGAGAATGCAGTTTGCCTATATCTGGACTAATCTTGGCCCAGAAAGCTTTGAGCTTAAACAAAATGTTACCAAATTTTGAACTAAATTTCACAGACACGGCATTAATCAACTTACTCTGACTGGAGAGAGCTAGTCTAGTGATGTTGCTGGTGCTGAAAAATTTAAACAGACTTCAAATAATTTGTTTCATTTAAGGAATTGACACCCGATCAAATTTATAATGCTAACGAAATTGGGTCTATTTCACATTTCTTTGCAGTTTTTAGCTGTTTCTTTCATGGTGTAACAAATGATTTCAACTCACAAAAAATGTAGATCTTGCTAAAATACACAATTTATGTCTGAATAAATTTTCTTGTAGGGTGAACCATTTCGGAGATATTCCTTGTTATGTGTGTGAATTTTGGAAAACTTAGAACTTTCGTGAAATGGGTCATTGTTCATTTTTTTATATGTTAAGTGTACAAAGACAACAGAATCTCAAAGCTTTAAAACATTTGACAATCACACAAGGCCTACTGTATTCTAACATTCCCCTTGCACCTACAAGGAAATAAGCAATAAGTTGTACAAATGTTTATCTTAACTAACACGAAGAAGATATAGGAATAAGAGTTTGCAAGAATGGTTAGTACAAGAGTAGAGAAAGTCATGTGAGTGCAACACATCAGATTTTTTAGTCATATCAGTCGAACATCTATTAAAAGGAGCATTCAAAGCATGGCAAGATTTATACACTGTTTGTACAGCTTTAAAGCTTAAGGCCACTTAATGCACTGAGAATATTTTATATATCTTCTCAAGTTCTGCGCCCAACTCTTGTGCAACAGCTGACAGTTCATGTTCATTCTTTGGAGATTGATGCTACATGCAGCTTGTTAAAAGAATTATAGCTGACATCCCTACCAAGGTTTTTGGTAGTCTTGCTCTTAAGGGTTGATGTGCAGAAAGTGGCATATCCACTTCCATCCTGGCACATGCCGGGGGAGGGTTTATATATAAAATAGGCATCATCCCCTTAGGAAAAGTTTTCCGCTCCAATGGCCTGTTAAAGTTCACTGAGTTCACATTTTTTTCTCACTTTCTCTGTTTTCAATTTTCAAGGTGGTTTTGCATATCTCAGTCTAAGCAGTCTACCAACAGACTGCAGCAGCATGTTTATTAATAATTTCTTCTCGGGAGATCAGCCATATCAAATCTATAGCATTCGACCTTTCGGCCATTTTACACTCTATGGCCTTCATCAGGAACTAATGCTAGGGTAAAAAACATGCTGGTATATATACTCACACCAAGAAGATGGGTGGAACCAGGCAGGTCCTGGCCAAAGTTGCCAGTTGCAGAACTTTCTTGCAAATCTACTGATCTACTGCTAAAAACTGAATACACTGCAAAATCTCTTGCTTTTTATATATTTTCCATTTTAAACTCTTATTTTCCTTAACATCTGGTATTTGTATTGGTAATTCGCTCTTCCAAAAAAGATTTGCAGACAAGGCATTTCCCTTGTGTATAAAACCAAAGATTAGTACAATCACTTGTATACCTACATAAATAGTATACCACATCTGTTGTTTCTGCATTGGGAACTATCCTTGACTGCTACATTGAACCTGAACATTTTAATTCCACTGAAATAGGTAAAGTTGTATACAGGGATCCAAAAGTATTTCTTTCTGTGGAAAATGTATTTTGATGCCAAAGTTCAAATATCTCTGACAAAATCATCCCTGCCGGACAAATATGTACAAATTTTCAAATTACGCTGTGTTGATTTTTACACTCAGTTCACAACACACTAAGTTCTTTTTCATTAAGTGATCCTCTTCTTACAATGTTGAAGTGTTAGAACCACCTAAAATCCAAACAGTTCAGTCAGTTGCACCACTTCTCGGTTTCCTAATTCATGTAAGCAGGAGAAATCCAACAGATAGATGCAGAATGGAGGCTATTGCGCAATGCTGACATTGCATGTGGCAGTAACTCTACAGCACAAGAATTTTGGAGTGAATATATTATTGTTATTATTGTCATAAATGTGTATGCACTAAGCAAAATTGCCTGTTAAAAAATCTACCGTTTTCTCCTGCTTTTTTCAAGTCAAGTCTTCTGCTTTTACTTCAGCAGACATGGCAAAACTGGACTCCTGGCCAAGAGGTAGAGAGCCCAGTGATTGGGCCACTTGCTTAAGGTGGGGTGGGCCTCCTTGGCTAAGGTTTTTCTGCACTGTCTGTCAGCTGCTCTGATCTGCTTGAATTGTCTGATGGTATGTTTGATGGCCGTTGCCCAACCCATGCTTAGTTTACATCCAGAGTCTGTTAAAATTAAATTTATGTAATTTGATTTCTGTGGATTCTTTAATGAGTCAAAGTGTTTGTCGGAGTGTTGTCAAACTTTATTCTATGTACATTTTCACTACTGTGCTGCACCAGAGCTGAATTTTCAGGTTGCAGGAGTCTGGTACTTTGTTCATGCTCCTCGCATCCTGCCTCAGTGGTCCGTGTGGTTGTTGTTGTTGTAGTGTTTAACGCCCGCTTTTACTACTACTGCACTGCAGGCGGTGACACTGATGATACATGAAGTTGGAGCACCGGTGGAATGAGATGGCAGGGGAAACCGGAGCACCCGGAGAAAACCCACTCTGACGCCGCTTCGTCCACCACGAATACCACATGCGGGTCCCTGGGATCGAACTTGGTCCGTGTGGTTTGGCAGATGTATACATTTCCACATTCACACAGTATACTGTAGACTCTCAGAACCTTGAGTCCTACAAGGTCTTTTTCTAATATTGCCAAATTTTCTTGGGGGCTGTAAAGAACATTTCAATATTGTGCCTGGAGAGGATGTGTAAAATCTTGTTAGTTGTGGTGCCATAAAAAGGTATGAAGACCATGTTGCTGTCATGTGTGTTATGGTGCCACACAAACAAGATTTCATGCATCCTCTGTAGGCATAATATTAAAATGTTCTTCAAAAGCTCCCCAGAAAATTCGGCAATATTTAAGATCAGAAAAAGACCTTGTGGGACTCTGTAGGTTCCAGGAGTCTACAATATACCATGTGAATGGAAAGGTGCACGTCAGCCAAACCAGGCAGACCATCGAGATGAGATGCAAGGAGCATAAACAAAGCATCAGACTCCTGCAACTTAAAAAATCAGCTCTAGCACAGTAATGAAAATGTAGAATAGTTTGATAACACTAAAGCTCTTAACCACTCCAACAAATACTTTGATCAACTCATTAAAGAATCCATAGGAATCAAATTACATCCATTGAATTTTAACAGAGACTCTGGATGTAAACTAAGCATGGCTTGGGCACCAGCCATCAGTCTTATATAGCATGTTTATTCTCGGGCAAGTTTGCACATCTCAGGGTATACCAGCCTACTGAATCACAGAAGATGAACATTTAGCTTCTAGGAGGGCAACTGGTCTCCTCAGCCTTACATTGGCCTACCAAGACAGTGTAGCAACATGTTTATTCCTCTTAGATGACAACCTAGGTTGGTTTGCACTAGCCTAAATACGTATTTCTAACAGCATTGTATTGCTTTTTCAAGAACGTTTAAAATGTGGCATGCTGGCTATTATATTCCTTCACTCTGTAAAAGTAAATATCCTTTTGTGAGTTAAAACAGTTGCAGAATGCAATGCAATCATTCCTATGAAGCTGACGTGGCATGAGCGAACTTCACTCTGCTTATCAGCAATGAAAGGCACTTTTCTCAGGCTTGAATTATGGGTGTAGTTCATGATGTCAGACAATAACAGTATGAACAAACAAAAAAGGTCTTAGAATGTTTTCCATTTTACTTACAGGATCTTTACTTTCCAGAGAGTACAGTCACTCCTGTACGTGCTGCTATTGTCTAACATTACAGATTGTGTGGTGTAATAAAATCCTTGCAAGAATGCACATAATGTTTCATTAACATTTGTTGAATTATTATTATTATTATTATTATTATTATTATTATTATTATTATTATTAATATTAGTGTTTGTAATTATTATTAAATCAATGTCATTAGTATCATAATTATTATTCTCAATTAGTTGTATTATTATCATTACTTGTTATAGTTATGGTGTATTGTGCTATTTTCATCATTATTATTATAAAGTGGTACTTCTATGCAACTTCATTCATAGAATAGGTGTTCAAAATTATGTCCCTAATGATTGATTTAATATTCCATCTCCTTGTATCCAATGGATTTACTGAGAACTGTGGATGTGATAGATGGACAGGTTTCAGTGATCCTTTGGCGTAAGATCTCTACATCTAGAGGATTTGTTTCAAACGCAATATTCTTGATGTGACTCCAAAAGAAAAAGAGTTAGATTGGGAGTTCTTGTCCAGCTTCCAGGGTACACTAATTGAAATAGACCTTTACAGGTTCATAATAGTAAGGTGGTGTACCATCTTGTTGGAACTGGCACTTTAACACCAGTCGTACTGGCACCACATCAAGAAAATCCTGAAGTTCAACTTGCAAGTGTGGTCCAAATACCTTGGTTCTCTAAGTCGGGCTGGGAAAAAAGACAGGTCCAATAATGTTGACCCAAAATTATTTTTTATTGTAATTTCAGGTCAACATTATCAGACCTGTCTTTCTCCCAGTCCAACTAGAACGTTGACCCGAAGAATCAAACATTAAAGCTTAAGTGGTTTTTGTAAGTGAGCATTTCATACATTGTGAGGGGCTCAATAGTGCATGTTGTATCTGTTGATAGTGGCATCGCTGCTGAAATAGATTCATTACTCCAAAGAACACTTTCAAGAAAGTCAGGGGTGTCTGCAAATATTTGTTGAGCTCTTGTCCACTAATCAACCCTACGGACACAATCATTGCCATAGAATTGTTATTTGAGGTTAATTTTGTATGGAAGCCTGCCCATTCCTATAAATAATATTATTACAATAACACTAATGATAATATAACAGCAATAACAATAATAATGTTAAGCATATGAATGATAAAATTAATAATTGTAATGAATATAATATAAATAACATAATAAACTGAGAATAATAACAGTAATAACAATAACTAATAAAATACAACAATAACAGTAATAATAAATGAACAAATGCCAATAGAACATTATGTGCCCTCATGTTTGCATGGATTTTGTTACGACATTTTACAATCTGTAATCCATAGTATCAGATAATAACAGCATGTACAGAAGTGAATTTTTTCCCTGTAAATAAAATGGAACGTTTTAAGACTTTTTTGGTTGTTTATACTGTTATTGTCTATTACCACGCACTATACATGCTAGTTCAAGCTTGGGAACTACCTCTCATTGCTGATAGGCAGAACAAAGTTCGCTCATGCCATTGGCATCAGCTTCATAGAAACTGCATTTGGTAACTTTTAATGCATGAAGGAAAATATGGATGACTTGGGCCACTAGTATAAATCTGGACCCTCGTAATTGTATTGAAAAAATTTTTCTGCAGATTTGTTCAGGATATGCTTGTCATGTATGCAGTTTTAAGTCAGGAAGCAAGCATGGGCAACTGCAATAGGCTACAGAATTTGGAATTTGGTGCTTCCCTAAGAAAAGATCTGTGGAATAAGGTCCAGTGAGCGACGAGTTATTAGATAATGACACATTCCCCAAAAAAACTCTTTCAGAAGTTACATAGTGTTGTTAGCTATGTGCATAGTAGCGTCATCTTGTGGAAACCATGATTAGTATATTTGTCTTGTTCTAGCTGGTGAATGAATCTTGGAACATTAAACAGTAACATTCAATCTTCACAGTTTCTTCATAGAAGAAAGAGCTAATAATGCATTTAGTTAAGGTCAAAATCTCCAATAAGTTGAAAAAGTGCATCAGAATGTGGTACAGCTGTTTCTGGGAAATTTTCAACAAAAGCCTCCTGCACTAAATCTGTGTACAGTTTGTCCAGAACTTCCTGGCACTCCATATGTGCAAGAGAGGAGAAATTAAGAAGTGATTGGAGTGGTGGGGAACAAGCGAGTGATATCAAAACTCAAGCAGTCACATACACAAGCAGTGTATATGTTTACGTATTGTAAACAGTTGAGGAGCGTTTTTTCAAAAACTCGATAGATGCACAAAATACGTTTCTGAGATAAACAGTTTTTTCTCTTTATTGGCAATACTAATGGTTAGCACAGCAACTATATTAATCATTCAATTCTCCTGCCTGAAACTGTCTCATTGAATGTGAAAAGAAACAAACAGCATAGTTTAACAGGTGCAAATTTGAGGTTTGAAAATGCGGAGTTTTTTCAAAAGGCGATAGATGCTGATTAACTTTTCTTGCTGACTTAGTAATGTGGACTTCAAAACCAAAAAGCAAAAGTACAGAACTAGAAAAAACCATGCAACAATCCTTAACCAAATTACAAAGGTGGACCAAAGAAAATTTAATGACTGTTAATACAACAAAATCAAACTACCAAATCTTTTCACTAAGAAAAAAGCCACTAAAAATAAAACTAAATTTTGAGGGTCAACAATTACCAGAAACAAAGGAAGCAAAGTATTTAGGAGTTACATTTGATACTAAACTTACATGGACCAAACAAATAGAAAATGTAATACAAAGAGCAGAGAGGCGCCTTTCACTGTTAAAATGTCTAACAGGAATGAAGTGGGGATGTTCCAGAGCAACTCTTAACACAACATACAATGTATATAAAACCATTATTTACTTACTGCAGCGAAGTTCTTGTAACAGCAAACAAAAAAGATTCAAATCTTTCAAAACCAAAGTCTGAGATTAATTACAGGTGCTATCAAAACCACACCAATAGCAGCTATGGAAATACTAACCAACCAATGCCCCATTGAATATGAAATAGAAAAAGCGGCTCTTATTCAACACGAAAAGTTGATCAGACTCCCATTCAATACATGGCACAAGAGAAATTTTACACATACACTAAAGACTCAGGAGAGCTTTCTTTCCAAAATTCAAGACATCAAGAAGAATGTATACCTTCCTAATTCAAAGGAAAACTTCATATCTAAAGTCAATCCGACACACACATTAGACATCACATATTATTTACACCTGACAGAAGAAGTTAAGAAAAGTGATACTCCAACTAGTGTTCTAAAATTATTGGCATTAGAGACAATCCATACTAGATTTCCAGAACACGAATGGCTCCATATTTATACTGATGGATCATTTATATCAAACCAAGATGGAGCAGGTGCTGGAGTCACATGTCACCTCTTTTCCTATTACAAATCTTTAAGTTATGGAACTACAAACTTTGATGGAGAAATTGAAGCAATTCGAATGGCCCTACAAAATCTTTTGTACAGAATTTCACATTTTCAGCAAGCAGTTATTCTCTCAGATTCCAGGGCAGCAATTAAAGCAATTACTTCCAAGTTGTCACCAAAAAACCAAACAATTATAGAATGTTGGAAAATCATTACCCATCTAACAGCACTTCAAAAACACCTAGTCTTCCAATGGATACCAGCTCACTGTGGACTGAGTGGTAATGAGAAAGCTGATTTTCTTGCAAAAAAGGGTACCGGCAATGTGCAGAAATCAATAGTTAATTTACCATTTTATGCAGCTAAAAGATTAGTGAACTCTGAATTAAAAAAAATTATTGAAAAATATTACTATGAAAAATCAAAGAATAAAAGATGGGAACTACCAAACATTCAAACAGTAATTCCTGAGTATCCTCGAAAAACAGCAGTTGCAACCTTCAGGTTGATTACAGGACATGATTGTCTGGCAAAACATTTAAACAGAATTGGGATATATTCTTCACCACTCTGTCCTCTATGTGATCTGCAAGAGGAAATGGATCGAGACCACATTCAAATATGCCCGGCCACTTCTAGCACCCCATCCATCAGTGAAAAATATTGGAGAGCAAGAGGATTAATGACTTCATTGTCAGAAATCCAGCATTAGCTAACAACAACAACAACTTTTCTATGTGAGCGAAAACTTAAGACATGAAATTTCGTTGTTTTTGTCATTTATTGTTTTTGTTGCTTTTCATTTATGCATTTATTATTTTTTTATTTATTTTCAGCTCTTTATAATACATAATGTACTATACAATCAACATTAATGTTTATAAGGATTATTTTATTAGGTATAAACTTGGAAACTAAATACTGCTACATTCACAATAACAATATATTTTGTTTTATTTATATAACAGACATATTGAATACACAAAGAAATTTCAAACAATATGAATAAGTAAGCTTTCAACTTTATTAGTGCTTGTGCAGTCTATACATGGTTCTTAGTTGGTTTCTCTTTTCCACATCTGCCTGTCTTAATCTTCATCAGTCCCATTGAGCATGTGTCAGTGTGCGGTGTATGGAATGAAAGATTGAAGAAGTTGTAAAATATGAATAAAAATGAGCAGACTGGTAGATTTCTTAATCTTCTTTCGTTGCAGAAGTTGGTCCACATTTTTCTGATATTAAGTTCTGGAGGTAAATATCCTCTAATTGATTTTGCTCTTCCATAGTGGCTTTCTCTACATCTGTACTTCTTAATGTCTTGCTTTATAGCAGCAGTAATGCCGTTCTGTAATATTCGTTCTGTCACTTCTGGTTTCCTTTGGCGCATTCCCAGATAAGTGAAATTTCTAGCTAGGAGAGATAATCTAACTTTTAATACCCCTGTGATTTCTTGGAAGCTTTAGTTTTAGGATTTCGTGGAGTGCACTGAAGACCACATGAACATTTAATTGCTGGAGTATGAGCTTTCCTTGACTTACATTTTGATTTCCTTCCCTTCTTTTTGCAATTCCTACCTCCAGCGCACTCTACGACTGGTACAGTTTCACAATCTGAGCTCCTGTCCATTGTGCATAGTACAGTGCAGTGTCTCAACTAAGAATAAAAATACCATGTAAGTATAACAAAGCTTGCAGAAGCACCTGCCTGCTGTGCAAGGGTTCCCGGGTTCGATTCCCGGCAGGGGAGTAGGAATTTTTCTTATTCTTCATCCTTCCCTGAGTCTGAAAGTATGAATGAAAGTGTGAATGTGTGTGTGAATTCAGCGTATAAAAACCCCAAAGATAGAACAACCCACTGTTAAACGAGTAACAGCATTGTCAATAGGCAAGGCCACCGATATGACCTCTGCAGTTAAAGGTGGGATATAAATGGAACAAAAAAAGCTTGCAAAAATGAATGTGAAATCCAAGCGCACAACCTGAGTTCGCAGTTATTGCCAATGATGCAACCGTGTACGAAGCTTGCAGAAATGATTGAGAATTCCAAGAATCGCAAAAGTGAGATGGCAGTCAATGCCAACATGCGTTGCTACATTTTAGATTATAAAATCATAAAATTGCAACTATCAACCTTTGCTTTAACTGAGCAAGTACATCTATTGAGTTTTGAAAAAATTGCTAATATTCCCTAGCTTCTACACAGGACAAGAATCGAATTTTGCAAAATTTGATTTCACAGAACGATGCAGAAGGTGAAAATTATGCCGATACTATACATAACTCAATTTCGTAAAATTTTGCATCTATCGAGTTTTGGAAAAATGCTCCTCAATTATTGTGTAGTTATCACTGCCAGAGCAAAAGGTACTTTAATCCCCACCCCTCCTGTTGTGCAAGTAGGCAGGTCTCTGCTATTGCGCATCAATGTTTCAGGAGTAGGGGAGTGCCATGGCGATCTGGAAGAGCTGTACATATCACCTTGTCAAAAGATGTGCTCAACAAGAAAAATATGTTCAATTGAAACTACCATAATTTAACATTAACTGAACATTTAACCACTACACATACTGTCTTGATTAGCTTTTACCAACTAATAATTGAACTAGACCAGTGGGTTGGCAAATCTGTACCAGCTGATATGATGTAATACCACAGCCAGGGTCAAAGCAACACTTTGCTCTAGTTCAACCCTCGCTCCTTCAAACATGTGTTCAAATGTAAACATGCAGTGGTGTACACTGCATTGATACGGCATGGCTCCTTAGAAACCAAGTAAATGCAAAGAAACCTTCTTACATATATATGTATACTCCATCCAGCCTTAGATCCACTCCTTGTATCCCTCTGCAGTGACCTCATGTTCGTATCAGCTGCAACTAAAACAAATAAAAAAATGGCACATGGACATTTCTTATTATTATTTACTATTTTATATTAATTAGAAGTTTAAAACTATGTTTGATTATCATATATCTTGAAAACAAAATACTCACATATTTAAGATACTATATTTTGTGTGTGCTTTGGTTTTGCACATATCGTGGGTTAGTTGACGGCATGTGTTTACATCAAGTTGGGATCTAAACGTGAAGCGATCGTAGTATATTAGGAAAGTTAAAAAAAAGCATTCAAAGACAAAAGGTTTCATGACTTCAATGCAGTGAACCATGATTTTCAACTTTTCGGAAATTCTTTCTGTGAATTTTCGTGCAGCAAACCCACAATTACAAATTTAGGTTGTCGATTTACAGACAAATACGATTTTGAAATCATTATTACAAAATCAGACTGATTAAAATTTATTTAGGGAACTGGATATAGCAACATTTGCGTCTCTTCATTAATTTGTTATGCATATTAGTGTTAGGTTTGTGTGACCAACTCTATTTTTCTGAACTGAAGAATATAAAATCTAAAAGCAGATTGTGATTGACAGATTAAAATATATGCATTCTGTTATATGTCAATACTTGTGAATTAATATTAGATATATGCAAAATTAATGCTCTAGATAAAGCAAAGAATGAGATGAAAAATTAATGTTAAAGCCCTCTCAATCTGTATGTTGTATGTATTAAGCATATATAAAATCAAATGTGCATAGAGAAGTTCCTACGCTGCCACTGCAGCTTTGGAAACCCCCTTCTTCGAATCATTCATTATTTGCATGCCGGGTTGCAGTCTGTGACGTCACCAGTCCTGCAATTGTGATGACCAATTTGCTGACTCCGGAACTAGACAGTTAAAAGTTCTGCACTAATGGAACAAAGTAAAACTAATCACATATCTATGAAAATTCAATTATGCCAACATGTGTAAGAGGAAGAAAATAAACCTAACTTTGATTTGTACTTCCAACTACATTCAGTCTAAGTGTGCACAGTGACTTTCTGAATGCATTATTGTTTTGTTGTTGAGAATAGGTTTGCCTATCACTTAGGCCAGGCAGCCTCAACTCACGTAAATACGGGCAAAGTCAGCATATCTGTGCGTGCAAGCGGGCATTGTGTTACAGTTGTTTATCTGAGTGCACCAGCAACGGACGTGTGTAACTAGTGTGCAGTGGCGGTTCATGAAGTACAGAAATGGCAACATCTCTAATTGTGGCTACCTCATCTAATCCTCGCCCATCTTCCCCATATACTTTTTCCTCTGTTTGGGAACAACAGTATCTGTTCATAGACCTAGGGGATGCCGCGAAATGTTTAGTGTGTGGTAAGATTGTTCAAACAATTAAAAAGTATAACCTACAACGACATTACGCTGCTCATAGCAGTGAATACGACGGCTATAATGGAGTGGAACGTGACATGATACAGAAACTCAAAGACACTATGGCTACTGACAATGATACGGACCATAAAATAAGTGAATCGGCTGTACGTCTTAGCTATAATAGAATAATTATACAAACTATGGAATCTACATGTTTTCCATTATTTGTCACTCCTTTCGCCGTAGACGTCGAGAACGTTCCTACAGAGTTTCAATTAGAACTTATTGACCTGCAATATGATCGGGAAATGAAGGATTCCTCTGTTCATAAAAGAAACTTGATCGATTGTTATATAAACTTTCCTCAGTCCAGATTTCCACGACTACACAGACAAGCAGCTCACATATTAAGCATATTTGGCTCTAAATTAAGTAAAAATTGAAGCTATTAACAGTGAAGCAACAAGATTCTAAAATAAGAACAAATTAGAAACTAAAAACTTCACTTATCTTAGTAAAATAGAAAAAGGATATCAACATACTAAGATAAGTGAAGTTTTTAGTTTCTAATTTGTTCTTATTTTAGAATATTTGGCTCTACTTACCTCTGTGAACAATTCTTTTCACTAATGAAACACTGTAAACCGAGTCACAGAAGCCATTTATCTGACAGCAACTTGAAATGCAGTCTTCGTCTTTGTACTACAAAGACAATTACACCAAATATTTCACAGATAATAAGGGGGAAAAGGATACAAAAAAATTCGACGTCTGAATCAAAATTGAACTCACTTGGAAGTATTAAATATAATATAAGTGACAGATATAAGCTATGAAATGGTATGTTAAATTTGCTCTATTAAGCATCTAGGTAAATATATGTTTATTTCTCTTTGTATACTCAGTCAACACTCAATAAACGTTCAAAGCTTCCGATGTTGCAAATCTTAGTTATTCCGCCACTGACTGTTTTTCTATCTCCGTTGACCTTCATTTCTGCCCGCTTCCACACGCTCGGGCATCGGGCTATAAGATATGACGTCACAGTGCATCGAGTTGAGGCTGCCTGACTTAGGCGGCCCAGATTCAATCCCAGAGATCTGCATGTGGTATTCGTGGTGGTGTCAGGGCGGGTTTTCTCTGCTACTCATTTCACCAATTGCTCCATTATCACCTTTCAAATCATTGTTTTCGCCTGCATTTCATATCATCCTCTTCCTCACTATCATACCTGGTGCTTGGCTGGCCACTTGCTTCCAGGGCTTCACTCTGTCCAGTCCATAGGTTCCTGTGCTCCCCGACAGGCGTCTGACCCTAGACACTGGCTTGTAAGTCTTACATAAGGGGAGGGTAATCAGGTAAAGAAAGAAGAGAATAGATTAAATGAAGGTAAACATTAGAAAATTTTATACTCCAAAGAGTGTCACTTTAATTTGCTCATGCAAATAAACTTACATGGTTGTTGCTGTGACAGTAACAAAATAATTAATGTTGTTACATTTTGATAAGTATGTGCAAGCTCTTTAATGGGCATTATACCTACAATAGAAAAGAAAATGGTGTAATTTGCATTGTTATCAATAGCATTTAAACAACATATGTAATTAACATTAAAATAAGATCCTGATATTGTATTTAAAATATAAAATAGAGATAAAAATAGTTATTTTTCTATAAAATACTAATAAATATGCTTGCTGAAAATTGCATAAAACAAAACTGTTACATATACTTGAGCCTGCATTTTACCATATGAATGTATTACAAAGATATGCATGAGAGTTCTGTTCAAGAAACCTTTTACAGCAATCTCTAAGAACTCTGTAGTTATATTATACATATAATATAATAATTTGGTTAATCAATGTAAGCATTTCAGTAAAATGTTGGATTAAATTGCATTAAACATTGATCTTTTCTATAACATTTTATCCATAAAAAAATGCTGGTCTTATTTTCTTTGGGTATATCATCTCATGTGAAGGTAGGCAAATAGTAAAACAGAATGAATAAATAAAATATAAGTAAATATGTGCATAGTATATATAGATTAGTTTCAATACCTAAATACTGCCCATTCAAATTCACTGCATCACATTACAATTCCTGTAAGCTAAGCAACAAACAACAGAAAATATTTTCTTCTTGCAGTTCCCATTATGTCATTCCTTTTTCATGTTTGTTCTTTTCTATGTAGTTATTTTAAGTGCTATCAAAATCAGCATTGGTAATAAATATTTCAGACAACTTTGTTTATGACCTGATAGATCAATTTTACGGTTTTCCAGAGTATGGATCAATACATTTTAAATTTTTGGAGTTATAACATTTAAAAATATTTAAGCCTGAATACAAAGAACATAGCTTTAGTGTTGTTCTGACTGTTTGCAGAAATCCCATTAATTTATTAAATTTCCTATTCTAATTGTTCACAGCAATCCCATTAACTTTTTAGATTTTTATTTTTATTTCTTTATGTGATTTGTATGTAAAATAAAATTAATTTTAGCATTTTATTTTATATCAGAGTGCATCATAGCAGCATTTTTGTCATAGCCTATGAAAGAATTAAAGCCAGAATTCTGAGTTTCCCTGCGATGCAAATTATAAACTATTTCCTTTCCCCTTTGGCATATGTTTTTGTATAATCTAAGACATTGTAGTAATGTTATTAATCTAAACCTAAACAATTAAGAAAATCTACCATAATATGTTTGTTGTAATTTGCAGTTTGATTCCTCCATTGCATTTGGACATGTATAAGTATTGATAATCAGTAATGTTATCTGCTATGTATTATCATTTTCTTTCTTGTTATGCATAAAGGGTACAAAAGCTTAGTTTTTACTTGAATACTCATGATGGTGTTGAAAGTCTGTATATTTTTCACAGATCAATAGAGGAAAACACAATGATTTTGCTACCTATTTCTATATACTAAAATACTGTGTTTTAAACTTTTTACACTTACACTAACTCGCACCATTGTAAGAAAATAACAGATCTTTCTCAGCTCACACCTCTTCTTAAATATAACAACAAGAACTGCTAATTGATTGCTAATAAGTGAGCATATATTTTTCCAACAATTTTACTTTTGACAATGTTCTATTAATACAGGTGTTTTAATTAAATTTCATTTATATGAAAAACTTTAAGTTCAAAACTGTTACTGTTTTATCATTTCTGTTATTAAATTCATTTTACATGCTAATACATAATTTGGTTACTGGAAAGTGTGTGAATACCCTAAAACTATACATTAATATATTATATATACTTCAGCTCATAAAACTGCGCAAAAACTATTAGGAAACATTTGTTACATTTTATTTACAAATACAATACTATATGCAGAATGTTAGATTACATTATATAATTAGATATATGTATTCATAACAATGTATTATAATTAAATATATATCAGCAGAATGCATAAATATTTCACAAACATAACAACAATAACGGAAGTGACACCATAATTATTGTTTACATATGCCAATTTTACAATTAATATCAAAACATCAGTGCCTTTTGTACAATTTATTGCTCCCTTTACAGCCCAGTGAGGAAATCATTCCAAGCTAAAGTAGTTGAAAAAGAAAAGGTCCTCACTCCATTGGGAGACTTCATATAAAGGCTCCATTATTTTAGTTATAATACCATTATTTCCACAAAAATACAAGTACAATCCAAGTAATTTACAGTGTAATGTTTATAAACATATACATTTAACATCAAGTACAGTTGTATTCAATGATGAAGTAATGTACACCGAACATAATTTAATGCTTTGATACTTTGATAATAGCTTTAACGACAGAATAATAGCTTTGTTTATAAATCTGTTGCACAAGACAGAAAACTGCTAATACAGTGAGAATAATAATTACTTCTTTTCACACTTTATAAATGTTGATATTTTTAAATTATAAGTGCAGATCTAATATTTTTATGTGTATATTAGGTGCATATGCAAGAGCTACTCTGGTGTTTTCAAAGGAAGTTTGGAGCCAATCAAATTGGTGGAATGGTATTGCATGTATCGAGTGAGCAATCAATCCTTGGTGGGACCAGTTTTGTGGCACGTGGCCAGCTGGCAAGGTTGGTTGTTCTGTTGATGATACAGGTAACAACAAGTTCACAATAAATATTGTATAGCTTTGAAAAGTAGAAGTTGCTATGTAAATATAGATATTTATTAAAGCCATCTGTCCTCCAGTGAGGTTGACCACATGGATCCAGAATACAGAAACAGAATACAACAAAAATAATTTTAAAACTCCAACAAATAATTTTAACAATTAATCCAAAAACTAATAATAATAGTAATAAATATATGACAATAAACAGTATAATAATGGCAATGTTTTACATTTAAAATGTAGAATAAAATGATTATTTAACATTGTCACAGAATCCTTCAAAATTTTAACCCAAATCTTCTCAAGCTCGTTGATGACACACCAAGTGGTTTTAGATAGTTGCTGGTAAATTTATAACAGCATCTATGAGCCTCAAAGAGAAGACCTATCACCTCCCATGCATTTGAAGGTATATTATCTCTCTCACTGAGTGAGGGATGCATGGTCAGTAAATTGTCTCCTCGTTGCTCACCACTGTTGCCTGCTGAATGTTGGTTGCTTCCATCTTCAGGCACACAATAGACCTCATAAACCTCCCACTTGGCCTTGCGGAGGGCTGTGGATATTAATGAGCAAACTCGATGATGAGCATTTCTCAGCAACCCGCCCTTTGTTCAGTATTCCAAAACATGAACAAGGGTTTCAACTTGTGCACATCCATTATGTTGACAAAGTGTTGTTCTCTGACTTCTGCCAGGTACTTATCTTACTGGTGCTGTGTTGCAAGACATCTTAATTGCATTTGTCCACTCCGAGCAAGATAACATTTTCCAATTACTTACCCAGGAATTACTGATAGTATTTAATTACTAGTACTTGATATTATGATCTCACATTCAGCAAACTTTTTCCCCACTGCATTCGATGGTAGATTGGCCCATTTCTCAAGCCTCTGCTTTTCTCATTATTTCGGTTTCTTCACATTCAAGAATCGTATGCTAAATCTTTCATTCCTCTGAATTCCTGCCCCCTCCCCCATTTTAATTTCACTACACCTAAGCATTAGGAGTTGAATTTGGGGCATGTTTGCTGTGCTTGCTCTGTAAATTTATGGAGGCCATTGAAGTGCAGAATGAAAACTATCCCAGTTATGGCATTGAATTTTTCAGTTCGGATTTTACATTTCAAAGTTTGCCTACACACAGTTTGTGTGTGTTAGAACAGTCAATTATCATTGGATAACCATACTCAAAACAAATTCAAAAGAAGAATTAGACAAGCCTGAAGAAATTCTGGGCTCTAAAGTTTATCTTACTAGAAAAATCCATCTGTACGAAAACAAGAACAGAGGTCATGGATATGTGTATATTACCAGTGCTAATATATGACTTGCAGACATGCTCATTAACAAAAAAGGAACAGCCATGTTAGAAATTTGTCAGAGAAAAATGGAGCAAAAGCTACTTAACATCACAAGAAGAGACTGGATGAAGAACAAGGACATCCGCAAGATAACAGGTCTGAAAGATGCAGCAGCATCAGCAATATGTTCAAAATGGAGATGGGGAGGCCACGTGCTCCAGGTTGGTCCAAAGAAGTGTTAAGCATCATCTAGGGAACTTGTGGTCCAGAATAGCGAAAGACATACAAAAGCGAAGGTCCTACGGAGTTGGCTAACCCTGGGATGTAGTCCACTCTGCAGAGGCAGGAGGCCCTAGCCTGAACTGGAATGTTCATGGGCTAGTTATTAATTTTTAATATGATTAATATAGCTTCTTGCATAATACAATTAACACATAACATAAACTCTTAAAAAGAAAAGTAAATTACTTACGTACATCAAGCAAGGAGATGTGGGAACTGCCTCCCTTCATTGTTCTTTCTGGCACCTGCTTAGGAAATTGCCTATTACACTCTGCAGTTCCCTCTGAGGAACGGTAGCATTTCTTGACAAATGTTATTGTTAAGTACTTCTTAAGTGTTCTCCCTGATTTAACTCCGCAAGTTTTATATCTGAGGGAGGCATTAAAAGAGAAAGTTTATGAAACAAATTCAAGCACTTCAGATACACTTGAAAATAGTGTTCCTCAGAAAATTGCTGCCATTTTCAAAGGAAACTGCAGAGGGTAGTGGCCAATTTCCTAAGCAGGTGCCAGAAATGCTTGAACAGCAAAAGGAGACAGTTTCAACATCTTGCTTGCTTTATATACTTCTTCTTTGGATTACCCTCCCCTTTTGTAGGACTTACAACAGTGCCTAGGGTCAGACGCCTGCTTTATATACATGAGTAATTTTTTTACTTTCAAATGCTTATGTATGTTAGAAATAACTATATTTACTGTGAACTTCCTGCCCCTTGTACTGGTGACATAGCAAGCCAACTGATCCCACCAAGGATTGTTTACCCTGTGTTTCCAAAACCAACAGATTTGCTGTATACTCTATTATTTTTCATGTGCATATTGTTATTAACAGTGACACAACTAACATCAGTCTGTATGAGTATAATTTAAGTTCTTTCTATGCTTCTCTTGGATAAATACCTATAAGACAGTGTTATACAACTCACATTGTACACTAAATGAGTATTGCACTATATGTCACAGTAATTTGGGCTTTTAATAGCCTTCAAGTTAATAATTATTATAATATAAGTACAATGAACTGGGGTTTACTTCATATCACGTTATTACATATGAAGTATAATACCTTAAACTAGATTCTTGAATAGTATCAGCCAGCACATATCTTCTATGTTATTTACTTATATATCTCAAGTATTTCTTATCTGTTACGTTATGTACACCTTTATGGTACAGAGAAGCGCATAACCACTCTAGATAATATAATATGAAATATGTTATTAATTTGTAGAATTACATTGTTGTTCAGAAACTATCAATGGCTGTAGTGATACTTTCTGAAAACAATATTTTATAAAACTTATAGTTTTATCACAATTAATTAGTTGCATTAAGTAGATATGATACAGTCAAGTTTGGAATTAATATATCCATCAAATATAATAAAAATATAATATAATGTGTATATTTTGATGATATCAGATGTAGTTCTTTAATTCAGTGTAATCTATTAACTGTACATCTCTCTTTCTATAAACATTTAAATACCCTCAAAATTTTTTATGTATCTCTGTTCAATAATTCTCTATAATGAACATTTAAACATAAACATACATATATACACAAGAATATATATTTTCTATACTGCAAGTGGTTCAGTGATATCAATGTTTTAAGTTCAAACACTTTACAGTCAAAAACATTTTAGTTTTAATATTGACAAATATTTATCAAACAATGTAGCACTTCAATTCTACATTCTACCAACTAGATAATGTTTAAAATATCTCTGCTATAATGGTGCTTTTCTTTCTTCAATATATGAGTAATTACTTCACTCCCTGTCACATTGATATATAAGTATTTAATGACAAAGCTAATGTTGCATAACAAAATAAAAATATTAATATTCTGCTGAAAATAGGTATTGAATTTTAACTTTGAATAAGTAAAATGGAAAATATTTTGTTTTTATTCCGCTGTCAAGTAAATTTTAATTAATTGTTAAAATCAAACTTTGCAGTGTCTAACTTCAGTTTATTATAAAGAAGACTTTACAAATAGAACTTCCTTTGTTTAAAACTTGATAAAAATATATTAAAAAAGTCAAAAAAAAAAAAAGGACATATATTTGCTTTTGCGTAACTATTGCTAATACATAGTTTTGTGCCTAAGACATTACAACCATTAAAACCAGGACATAAAGCTCTGTCCAAGTTTTAAGAAAATGTTAAAATTTAAATACCAAAGATGTTCTTTGGTATTATACTGAAATATTGTTAATTATTTACTACAAAGACTACATGTTTTACAGCAATTAAAGCACTAGGCTCCTACTTAGATATTTTATGGCAATATTTATTTTGCTGAAAGCAAAATTACATGTTATAGTACCCATATTATTAGCAGATTGAGGATTTTAGCTCTTTATAGCAGTAAAAGGTGTGAGCTGATGATGTACAATGTAAAAACGAGAATAGCATTTTTTTAAATAGCTTTTTTACATGTTAACATTTCTTCTTTTTCTTTGAATGAGGAATACGTAAATAGTGAAGGTAAATGAGGAATACGTAAATAGTGAAGGTAAGCTTCAGCAGTTACTTGCAGCTGAAAAGAAAAGAAAAGCTGTTTTATTATTTGTTTTAATTAATAATGCTGTACAATTATTACTATTTCACTCTCTCCGCATTACAAGTTGCCCAGCAAGCAAGCGACAGTGATGGAAGATTTGACTGTCTTTGTAACACTGAAACTGCCTGGCATGTAAAACTGCCAGCACTGAGAGAGCAACATCATTGTATTGGCTAGGACCATGTTCATTCTTCTTTTGTGGCTACTTTAGTACATATTATTACGATTTTGTCTCTCACTATAGAAATGTTCATTATTCTTTTAAGCATCTGCTTAGATAAATCCCACCTAAACATTTTGAAGTTACCTGATTCCAAAATAAGCATTTTAGAAGAGTTTAATTAACTTTTTTTTTTTTAATTAATTACAACAACACTGTTTTCAAACTCCTATGAAAGGAAGAAGATATTTTAGAAGAGGTCTGTGTGTGTGTGTGTGTGTGTGTATTTTCAAGTATCTCCACATATCTATCTATCTTTTATATACAAAGAAAAATCTTTTTTATTATATTATTATTATTATTATTATTATTATTATTATTATTATTATTATTATTATTATTATTATTATTACTTCTTTTTTCAAAAAATGGTTTATTTTTACCTATCTGTTTTCAGAAATGGCTCTTAACAATTTATATTAAGTTATCTTGTATTTAATATATATTTTCACAACTAGTAAAATATTTATCTTAACATGTTAAGTTCAACACTTTTATAAACCCTTTATAAATCAGTTTGTTTCATGCTTCAACCAAAAATGCATAACTGTTTCTAGAATATGGCATAAAGTTGGCTCCATACAATAGACATAACATGAAAAACTTATTTTGTCATCCTCTATAGCACCAGTCGGCAAGTATCGGACCTATGACGTATGAGCGGGCAAACCCTGACAGAGCAGTCTGTGAGGAGAAGACACAACCAGTGCACACAAAGCAGCGGTAAGCATGTGTAGTGCCATGGCAGCTCATGTTGTTTTATTTGTCACTAAAAGTAACCTAATTCTAGGTGATTCAGAGCCCAATATGAAAGGCTAGTTTATGATGATTTGAATTTATATTATTTTTGATAATAGTAAACACATTAACTAGTGATTTAGTGACGCAACTTCCCAAGAGTCCTGGACAATAGCTACTACATTATGTTTAACAAGCTTGTGTAATATTATTAGGGCTCAGTTTTTGCCGTCATATAAAATATTTAAAAAAGCAGTTATGACCTAAAAGTCTCAAAAAATGCCCTATAATATTTTAAAAATGCCTTAAAACTGAAAATTTTTATTTTTATAGTATTATCATCATGAACAACATTGTTTAAGCCATATAGGCTTGTTATGGTCTCTCATAATTTTAATATTAGTTTAAGGGAAATTCAAAATTACACAAAAAAAAATAATGCAGTTAAGCAAACAACAAGCTTAGTTAATGCAGTTACACAAATTAAAAAGGATATTCTATTAGCAATTTATTTATTTTGCAGGAAAATACTAAGAGTTCATTACATCTGACCTCAATTGCAATGCACAAAAGGCACCAATTGTAGATTTTAAAGGAAAATGTCTGCCAATGGCATGAAATAGCCTAATATACTTAACCTAAACAGATGCACTGAGATAGGCTAATGTACTTCGCCTAAACAGATGGGCTAATATACTTAGCCCAAATAGATCGGCTAATATACTTAGCCTAAACAGATGGGCTGAGATAGGCTAATATACTTAGCCTAAACAGACAGGCTAATATACTTAGACCAAACAGATGGGCTAATATACTTAGCCTAAACCGATGGGCTGAGATAGGCTAATATACTTTTTTTTTTTTTTAAATTAACGTCCTGCAACATTGTGTCATTTTGGACGATGAATGAAATGGGTGAAATGATGCTCAAATGAGTCCGAGGTCCATGGAGCTTTAAGTTACCCGACATTCGTCTTATCAGGATAAGGGTAAACCTCAGAAAAAACCTTACCCGGATAACTTACCCTAAGCAAGATTCGAACTCGCGACCTCTTGGACGTGAAGCCTAATATACGTAGCCTAAACAGATGGGCTAATATACTTAGCCTAAACAGATGGGCTGAGATAGCCTAATATACTTAGCCTAAACAGATAGGCTAATATACTTAGCCCAAACAGATGGGCTAATACACTTGGCCTAAACCGATGGGCTGAGATAGGCTAATATACTTAGCCTAAACACATGGCGTGAGATAGGCTTAAATACTTAGCCTAAACAAGACTCAGGGGTCTCTGTCTAGGGGATATGTGAATAGCGACCACAAGGTACCCAAGATGAGCAGAACATTACTTCCACTTACTGGTGTTTTGCTCCTCACTGTAACTTTTCTATCTGACCTTACCTTGGTCATCTCTTGTTCTCTTCAGTCCCCAATGCTATTAGGGTTCCTGAGGGCTAGGGAGTCTTTATTTTTCCAACCTCTCCATTTCTCTAATTTCTCTATAAACTCTTAACCCTAACATGCTGAACTGTCATGGCATGTAATACGTCCTCTGATTGGTAATCAGAGGATATGGTCGGTTAATTTATTTTGATAACTCTCCCGGTCAGGTCGGTGAGACCCGTAAACCAACGACAGGTGTGGTCCTCCAGACATTCTGGGGGTGTGAGAGAGCGATGTGACCGCCAAAACATAAAAATATGGTGCTCTCTAAAAAGCGGTTACTATTACTGCTATTGCTCTCTTCAATATCATCAGTGAAAAATATTGGACAGCAAGAGGATTAATGACTTCATTGTCAGAAATCCAGCATTAGCTAACAACAACTTAGCCTAAACAGATAGGCTAATATACCTAGTCCAAACCGATGGGCTAGTATACTTAGCCTAAACAGGTGGGCTAATATACTTAGCCTAACAAGATGGCATGAGATAGGCTAATATACTTAGCCTAAACAGATGGCCACAGATAGGCTGGTATACTTAGCCTAAACGGATACGCTAATATACTTAGCCTAAACGGATGCCCTGAGATAGGCTAATATAGTAGCCTAAACAGATAGGCTAATATTCTTAGCCTAAACAGATAGGCTAATATTCTTAGCCTAAACAGATAGGCTAATATTCTTAGCCTAAACAGATAGCCTAATATACTTAGCCTAAACTCATGGGCTCAGATAGGTTAATATACTTAGCCTAAACAGATAGGCTAATATTCTTAGCCTAAACAGATGGGCTAATATACTTAGCCTAAACAGATTGCCTGAGATAGCCTAATACACTTAGCCTATCCATAAAAAATGGCATTAGATAGGCTAATACACTTAGAATAAAAAGATGGACTGAGAAAGGCTAACATACTTAGCCTAAACAACTGTTCCAATCAATTTTTTCCAAGTTCAATAAATGTTTCAAAAATTACTTAATTAAGAGTGCTTTCTAGGACATAGATGAATATCCACAATTGTGATTTTGAAGATTTTTTCCCATGATGACAGTTACTTTAATTATTAATCTCTGTATATGCTTTGTAAACTTTGTAAATCTTGATGTCTATAACTGCATAATAATCTCATTCAACAAGTATTACTATACGGGCCAGAATGTACTTATGTATTTTATGTACCTATGTAGTTACTTTATGTAAACTGATATATCCAACAACGTGTATATGTTCTTAAAGAATGAATAGAAAAACATACTGAGCCTAAACAGATGGCCTGAGATATGCTAATATACGTAGCCTAAACAGATAGGCTGAGATACGCTAATATACTTAGCCTAAACACATGGGCTGAAATATGCTAATATACGTAGCCTAAACAGTTGGGCTAAGATAGGCTAATATACTTAGCCTAAACAGATGGCCTGAGATACGCTAATATACTTAGCCTAAACAGATGGGCTGAGATAGGCTAATATACTTAGCCTAAACAGATGGCCTGAGATACGCTAATATACGTAGCCTAAACAGATGGGCTGAAATACGCTAATATACATAGCCTAAACCGATGGGCTGAGATACGCTAATAAACATAGCCTAAACCGATGGGCTGAGATACGCTAATATACATAGCCTAAACAGATGGGCTGAAATACGCTAATATACCTAGCCTAAACAGATGGGCTGACATACGCTAATATACATAACCTAAACAGATGGGCTGAAATACGCTAATATACATAGTCTAAACAGAGGGCTGAGATAGGCCAATATACTTAGTCTAAACAGATGCCCTGAGATAGGCTAATATACATAGCCTAAACAGATGGTCTGAGATAGGCTAATATACTTAGCCTAAACAGATGGCCTTAGATAGGCTAACATACTTAGCCTAAACAGATGGCCTGAGATAGGCTAACATACTTAGCCTAAACAGATGGCCTGAGATAGGCTAATATACTTAGCCTAAAATGATGGCCTGAGATAGGCTAATATACTTAGCCTAAAATGATGGCCTGAGATACGCTAATATACTTAGCCTAAACAGATGGCCTGAGATAGGCTAATATACTTAGCCTAAACAGATGGTCTGAGATAGGCTAATATACTTAACCTAAACAGATGGCCTGAGATAGGTTAATATACTTAGCCTAAACGGATGGCCTTAGATAGGCTAACATACTTAGCCTAAACAGATGGTCTGAGATATGCTAACATACTTAGCCTAAACAGATGGCCTGAGATAGGCTAATATAGTTAGCCTAAACAGATGGCCTTAGATAGGCTAATATACATAGACTAAACAGATAGGCTGAGATAGGCTAATATACTTAGCCTAAACAGATGGCCTGAGATAGGCTAATATACTTAGCCTAAACAGATGGTCTGAGATAGGCTAATATACTTAGCCTAAACAGATGGTCTGAGATAGGCTAATATACTTAGCCTAAACGGATGGCTTTAGATAGGCTAATATAATTAGCCTAAAATGATGGCCTGAGATAGGCTAATATTCTTAGCCTAAACAGATGGTCTGAGATACGCTAACATACTTAGCCTAAAATGATGGCCTGAGATAGGCTAATATAATTAGCCTAAAATGATGGCCTGAGATAGGCTAATATACTTAGCATGAACAGATAGGCTAATATAGCCTAATTTACTTAGCCTAAACAGATGGCCCGAGATAGGCTAATACACTTGGCCTAAACAAATGAGCTGACATAGGCTAATATTCTTAGCCTAAACAGATTGCCTAATGTACTCAGCCTAAACAGATAGGCTAATGTACTTAGCCTAAACTGATAGGTTAGTGTACTTATAATAATAATAATAATAATATTTATTTCATCCAGTTTATCATACATATGATTTTGGACATGTCAGAAATACAATTACATATTTACAAACTGGTTTCTCAGATTTCCTTCAAGTCGTATAAACATTTATTAATCAGATACATCCTCAACTTCCCTTCAAATTGCTGTTTAGAAACTTCAGCTATGGATTTAATGTCTTGTGGTAGTTTGTTGTAAAGTGTGATTCCAGAAATATATACATCTTTTAGAGATACACTTTTATTCACACTATGCCTAAAATAGTCCATGTTTCCTCTTGTATAGTGTTCATGAATTTGGTTGGTTTTGATTGGTTTAAACTTATCTATTACATACATTATTGCTCTGAATGCATAGAGAGAGTAGATGGTAAGCAGTTTATTATTGATAAAGGTTTCCTTACATGATTCCCTTACTTTTAGCCTAAACAGACAGGTTAGTGTACTTAGCCTAAACAGATAGGCTAGTTTACTTAGCCTAAACAGATAGGCTAATATACTTTGCCTAGGCGGATAGCCTAATATACGTAGCCTAAACGGATGGCCTGGGATAGGCTAATATACTTGCCCTAAACAGATGAACTGACATAGGGTAATATTCTTAGCCTAAATAGATAGCCTAATGTACTCAGGCTAAACAAATAGGCTAATGTACTTAGCCTAAACGAATAGGTTAGTGTACTTAGCCTAAACAGACAGGTTAGTGTACTTAGCCTAAACAGATCGCCTGAGATAGGCTAATACACTTAGCCTATCTATAAAAAGATAGCATAAGACAGGCTAATAGACTTAACCTAGACAGATGGGCTGAGATAGGCTAATATACTTAGCCTAAACAGTAGGCCAGAGATAGGCTAATATACGTAGCCTAAACAGATGGGCTGAAATACGCTAATATACATAGCCTAAACCAGTGGGCTGAGATACGCTAATATACATAGCCTAAACCGATGGGCTGAGATACGCTAATATACATAGCCTAAACAGATGGGCTGAAATACGCTAATATACATAGCCTAAACAGATGGGCTGACATACGCTAATATACATAACCTAAACAGATGGGCTGAAATACACTAATGTACATAGTCTAAACAGAGGGCTGAGATAGGCCAATATACTTAGTCTAAACAGATGGCCTGAGATAGGCTAATATACTTAGCCTAAACAGATGGTCTGAGATAGGCTAATATACTTAGCCTAAACAGATGGCCTTAGATAGGCTAACATACTTAGCCTAAACAGATAGCCTGAGATAGGCTAATATACTTAGCCTAAAATGATGGCCTGAGATAGGCTAATATACTTAGCCTAAAATGATGGCCTCAGATAGGCTAATATACTTAGCCTAAACAGATGGCCTGAGATAGGCTAATATACTTAGCCTAAACAGATGGCCTGAGATAGGCTAATATACTTAGCCTAAACAGATGGTCTGAGATAGGCTAATATACTTAGCCTAAACAGATGGCCTGAGATAGGCTAATATACTTAGCCTAAACGGATGGCCTTAGATAGGCTAACATACTTAGCCTAAACAGATGGTCTGAGATATACTAACATACTTAGCCTAAACAGATGGCCTGAGATAGGCTAATATAGTTAGCCTAAACAGATGGCCTTAGATAGGCTAATATACATAGACTAAACAGATAGGCTGAGATAGGCTAATATACTTAGCCTAAACAGATGATCTGAGATAGGCTAATATACTTAGCCTAAACAGATGGTCTGAGATAAGCTAATATATTTAGCCTAAACGGATGGCCTTAGATAGGCTAATATAATTAGCCTAAAATGATGGCCTGAGATAGGCTAATATTCTTAGCCTAAACAGATGGTCTGAGATACGCTAACATACTTAGCCTAAAATGATGGCCTGAGATAGGCTAATATAATTAGCCTAAAATGATGGCCTGAGATAGGCTAATATACTTAGCATGAACAGATAGGCTAACATAGGCTAATTTACTTAGCCTAAACAGATGGCCCGAGATAGGCTAATACACTTGGCCTAAACAGTACGCCAGAGATAGGCTAATATACGTAGCCTAAACAGATGGGCTGAAATACGCTAATATACATAGCCTAAACCAGTGGGCTGAGATACGCTAATATACATAGCCTAAACCGATGGGCTGAGATACGCTAATATACATAGCCTAAACAGATGGGCTGAAATACGCTAATATACATAGCCTAAACAGATGGGCTGACATACGCTAATATACATAACCTAAACAGATGGGCTGAAATACACTAATGTACATAGTCTAAACAGAGGGCTGAGATAGGCCAATATACTTAGTCTAAACAGATGGCCTGAGATAGGCTAATATACTTAGCCTAAACAGATGGTCTGAGATAGGCTAATATACTTAGCCTAAACAGATGGCCTTAGATAGGCTAACATACTTAGCCTAAACAGATAGCCTGAGATAGGCTAATATACTTAGCCTAAAATGATGGCCTGAGATAGGCTAATATACTTAGCCTAAAATGATGGCCTCAGATAGGCTAATATACTTAGCCTAAACAGATGGCCTGAGATAGGCTAATATACTTAGCCTAAACAGATGGCCTGAGATAGGCTAATATACTTAGCCTAAACAGATGGTCTGAGATAGGCTAATATACTTAGCCTAAACAGATGGCCTGAGATAGGCTAATATACTTAGCCTAAACGGATGGCCTTAGATAGGCTAACATACTTAGCCTAAACAGATGGTCTGAGATATACTAACATACTTAGCCTAAACAGATGGCCTGAGATAGGCTAATATAGTTAGCCTAAACAGATGGCCTTAGATAGGCTAATATACATAGACTAAACAGATAGGCTGAGATAGGCTAATATACTTAGCCTAAACAGATGATCTGAGATAGGCTAATATACTTAGCCTAAACAGATGGTCTGAGATAAGCTAATATATTTAGCCTAAACGGATGGCCTTAGATAGGCTAATATAATTAGCCTAAAATGATGGCCTGAGATAGGCTAATATTCTTAGCCTAAACAGATGGTCTGAGATACGCTAACATACTTAGCCTAAAATGATGGCCTGAGATAGGCTAATATAATTAGCCTAAAATGATGGCCTGAGATAGGCTAATATACTTAGCATGAACAGATAGGCTAACATAGGCTAATTTACTTAGCCTAAACAGATGGCCCGAGATAGGCTAATACACTTGGCCTAAACAGTACGCCAGAGATAGGCTAATATACGTAGCCTAAACAGATGGGCTGAAATACGCTAATATACATAGCCTAAACCGATGGGCTGAGATACGCTAATATACATAGCCTAAACCGATGGGCTGAGATACGCTAATATACATAGCCTAAACAGATGGGCTGAAATACGATAATATACGTAGCCTAAACAGATGGGCTGACATACGCTAATATACATAACCTAAACAGATGGGCTGAGATACGCTAATATACATAGCCTAAACAGAGGGCTGAGATAGGCCAATATACTTAGTCTAAACAGATGGCCTGAGATAGGCTAATATACTTAGCCTAAACAGATGGTCTGAGATAGGCTAATATACTTAGCCTAAACAGATGGCCTTAGATAGGCTAACATACTTAGCCTAAACAGATTGCCTGAGATAGGCTAATCTACTTAGCCTAAACTGATGGCCTGAGATAGGCTAATATACTTAGCCTAAAATGATGGCCTCAGATAGGCTAATATACTTAGCCTAAACAGATGGCCTGAGATAGGCTAATATACTTAGCCTAAACAGATGGTCTGAGATAGGCTAATATACATAGCCTAATCAGATGGCCTGAGATAGGCTAATATATTTAGCCTAAACGGATGGCATTAGATAGGCCAACATACTTAGCCTAAACGGATGGCCTTAGATAGGTTAACATACCTAGCCTAAACAGATGGTCTGAGATATGCTAACATACTTAGCCTAAACAGATGGCCTTAGATAGGCTAATATACATAGACTAAACAGATGGTCTGAGATAGGCTAATATACTTAGCCTAAACGGATGGCCTTAGATAGGCTAATATAATTAGCCTAAAATGATGGAATGAGAGAGGCTAATATTCTTAGCCTAAACAGATGGTCTGAGATACGCTAACATACTTAGCCTAAAATGATGGCCTGAGATAGGCTAATATACTTAGCATGAACAGATAGGCTAACATGGGCTAATTTACTTAGCCTAAACAGATGGCCCGAGATAGGCTAATACACTTGGCCTAAACAAATGAGCTGACATAGGCTAATATTCTTAGCCTAAACAGATTGCCTAATGTACTCAGCCTAAACAGATAGGCTAACGTACTTAGCCTAAACTGATAGGTTAGTGTACTTAGCCTAAACAGACAGGTTAGTGTACTTAGCCTAAACAGATAGGCTAGTTTACTTAGCCTAAACAGATAGGCTAATATACTTTGCCTAGGCGGTTAGCCTAATATACGTAGCCTAAACGGATGGCCTGGGATAGGCTAATATACTTGCCCTAAACAGATGAACTGACATAGGGTAATATTCTTAGCCTAAACAGATGGCCTAATGTACTCAGGCTAAACAAATAGGCTAATGTACTTAGCCTAAACGAATAGGTTAGTGTACTTAGCCTAAACAGACAGGTTAGTGTACTTAGCCTAAACAGACAGGTTAGTGTACTTAGCCTAAACAGATGGCCTGAGATAGGCTAATACACTTAGCCTATCTATAAAAAGATAGCATAAGACAGGCTAATAGACTTAACCTAGACAGATGGGCTGAGATAGGCTAATATACTTAGCCTAAACAGTAGGCCAGAGATAGGCTAATATACTTAGCCTAAACAGACGGCCTGAGATAGGCTAATATACTTAGCCTAAACAGATGGCCTGAGATACGCTAATATACGTAGCCTAAACAGATAGACTAAGATAGGCTAATATACTTGGCCTAAACAGATGACCTGAGATAGGCTAATATACGTAGCCTAAACAGATAGGCTAATACACTTAGCCTAAACAGATGAGCTGACATAGGCTAATATTCTTAGCCTAAACAGATAGGCTAATGTACTTTGCCTAAACTGATAGGTTAGTGTACTTAGCCTAAACAGATAGCCTAATGTACTCAGCCTAAACAGATAGGCTAATGTACTTAGCCTAAACAGATAGCCTAATGTACTCAGCCTAAACAGATAGGCTAATGTACTTTGCCTAAACTGATAGGATAGTGTACTTAGCCTAAACAGACAGGTTAGTGTACTTAGCCTAAACAGATAGGCTAGGTTACTTAGCCTAAACAGATAGGCTAATATACTTTGCCTAGATGGATAGCGTAATATACTTAGCCTAAACGGATGGCCTGAGATAGGCTAATATACGTAACCTGAACAGATTGGCTAATATATTTGGCCTAATTAGAAGGGCTGAAATAGGATAATATACTGAGCCTAGACAGATGGTCTGTGAAGGCTAATATACTTTGCCTAGCTGGATAGCCTAATATACTTAGCTTAAACGGATGGCCTGAGATAGGCTAACATACTTAGCCTAAACGGATGGCCTGAGATAGGCTAACTTACTTAGCCTAAACGGATGGCCTGAGATAGGCTAACTTACTTAGACTACACGGATGGCCTGAGATAGGCTAACTTACTTAGCCTAAACGGATGGCCTGAGATAGGCTAACTTACTTAGCCTACACGGATGGCCTTAGATAGGCTAACATACTTAGCCTAAATATATGGCCTTAGACAGCCTAACATACTTAGCCTAAACAGATAGGCTGAGATAGGCTAATATACTTAGCCTAAACAAATGAGCTATCTATAAAAGATGCCATTAGAGAGGCTAACATACTTAGCCTAAACGGATGGTCTGAGATAGGCTACCATACTTAGCCTAAACAGATGCTTTAAGATAGGCTAACATACTTAGCCTAAACGGATGGTCTGAGATAGGCTACCATACTTGGCCTAAACAGATGGAGTGAGATAAGCTAACATACTTAGCCTATCTATAAAAAGATGGGTTTGGCTATGGTAATATACTTAGCCCAAACAGATAGGCTAATATACGGATGGCCTGAGATAGGCTAATATACTTAGCCTAAACAACTGTTCCAATCAACTTTTTCCAAGTTCAATAAATGCTCAAAAATTTTGAGAGGTAGAAATGGAACATAAAATTTCAATGCCACAACTGGGATATGAACCACAGACCTTCCAGTTCTACCTCTCAAACTTTGCCCACACACGGCTTGTGTGTTTAAAAACACAACAGTAAGTTTGTTGGCATAAATAAATAATAATTACCATGCTTAAAAAATTAGTTAATTAAGAGGGCTCTTTATGACATAGATGAATATCCACAATTGTGATTTTGAAGATTTTTTACCATAAAGACAGTTACTTTAATTATTAATCTCTGTATGTTCTTTGTAAACTTTGTAAATCTTGATGTATATAAGTGCATTAGAATCTCATTCAACAAGTATTATTATATGGGCCTGAATGTACATATGTATTTTATGTACGTATGTAGTTATTTATGTAACCTGATATATCCAACAACATGTATATGTTCTAAATGGATGTGTAAAAAAAATATTGAGCCTAAACAGATAGGCTAATAGGCTGAGATAGGGAAATATATTTAGCCTAAACACATAGACTCAGATAGGCTAAATTACATAGCCTAAACACATGGGGTGGTATACTTAGCCTAAACAGATAGGCTAATATACTTAACCTAAACGGATGGCCTGAGATAGCCTAATATACTAGGCCTAAATAGCAGGGCAGAGATAGGCTAATATACTGAGCCTAAACAGCTGGCCTGAGAGGGCTAGTATACTTGGCCTAAACACATAGGCTAATATACTTAACCTAAACGGATAGCCTGAGATAGGCTAATATACTTAGCCTAAACAGATAGGCTAGTTTACTTAGCCTAAACAGATAGGCTAGTTTACTCAGCCTAAACAGATAGGCTAGTTTACTTAGCCTAAACAGATAGGCTAGTTTACTTAGCCTAAACAGATAGGCTAGTTTACTTAGCCTAAACAGATAGGCTAGTTTACTTAGCCTAAACAGATAGGCTAGTTTACTTAGCCTAAACAGATAGGCTAGTTTACTTAGCCTAAACAGATAGGCTAGTTTACTTAGCCTAGACGGATAGGCTAATATACTTTGCCTGGACGGATAGCCTAATATACTTAGCCTAAACGGATGGTCTGAGATAGGCTAATATACTTAGCCTAAACAGATGGTCTGAGATACGCTAACATACTTAGCCTAAAATGATGGCCTGAGATAGGCTAATATATTTAGCCTAAACAGATGGCATGAGGTAGGCTAATATACTTAGCCTAAAATGATGGCCTGAGATAGGCTAATATACTTAGCCTAAACAGATGGTCTGAGATGGGCTAATATACTTAGCCTAAACAGATGGGCTGGTATACTTAGCCTAAACAGATATGCTAATATACTTAACCTAAACGGATGGCCTGAGATAGCCTAATATACTAGGCCTAAATAGAAGGGCAGAGATAGGCTAATATACTGAGCCTAAACAGCTGGCCTGAGAGGGCTAGTATACTTGGCCTAAACAGATAGGCTAATATACTTAACCTAAACGGATAGCCTGAGATAGGCTAATATACTTAGCCTAAACAGATAGGCTAGTTTACTTAGCCTAACCAGATAGGCTAGTTTACTTAGCCTAAACAGATAGGCTAGTTTACTTAGCCTAAACAGATACGCTAATATACTTTGCCTAGACGGATAGCCTATTATACTTTGCCTAGACAGATAGCCTAATATACTTAGCCTAAACGGATGGTCTGAGATACGCTAACATACTTAGCCTAAAATGATGGACTGAGATAGGCTAATATATTTAGCCTAAACAGATGGTCTGAGATAGGCTAATATACTTAGCCTAAAATGATGGCCTGAGATAGGCTAATATACTCAGCCTAAACAGATGGCCTGAGATAGGCTAATATACTTAGCCTAAAATGATGGCCTGAGATAGGCTAATTTACTTAGCCTAAACAGATGGCCTGAGATAGGCTAATATACTTAGCCTAAACACATGGTCTGAGATAGGTTAATATAGTTAGCCTAAACAGATGGCCTTAGATAGGCTAATATACATAGACTAAACAGATAGGCTGAGATAGGCTAATATACTTAGCCTAAAATGATGGCCTGAGATAGGCTAATTTACTTAGCCTAAATAGATGGTCTGAGATAGGCTAACATACTTAGCCTAAAATGATGGCCTGAGATAGGCTAATACACTTGGCCTAAACAGATGGTCTGAGATACGCTAACATACTTAGCCTAAAATAATGGCCTGAGAGAGGCTAATATACTTAGCCTAAACGGATGGTCTGAGATACGCTAACATACTTAGCCTAAAATGATGGCCTGAGATAGGCTAATATATTTAGCCTAAACAGATGGCCTGAGATAGGCTAATATACTCAGCCTAAACAGATGGCCTGAGATAGCCTAATATACTTAGCCTAAACGGATGGTCTGAGATACGCTAACATACTTAGCCTAAAATGATGGCCTGAGATAGGCTAATATATTTAGCCTAAACAGATAGCCTGAGATAGGCTAATATACTTAGCCTAAAATGATGGCCTGAGATAGGCTAATATACTCAGCCTAAACAGATGGCCTGAGATAGGCTAATATACTTAGCCTAAAATGATGGCCTGCGATAGGCTAATATAATTAGCCTAAAATGATGGCCTGAGATAGGCTAATTTACTTAGCCTAAACAGATGGCCTGAGATAGGCTAATATACTTAGCCTAAACAGATGGTCTGAGATAGGCTAACATACTTAGCCTAAAATGATGGCCTGAGATAGGCTAATACACTTGGCCTAAACAGATGGTCTGAGATACGCTAACATACTTAGCCTAAAATAATGGCCTGAGGGAGGCCAATATAATTAGCCTAAAATGATGGCCTGAGATACGCTAACATACTTAGCCTAAAATGATGGTCTGAGATAGGCTAATATACTTAGCATGAACAGATAGGCTAATATAGGCTAATTTACTTAGCCTAAACAGATGGCCCGAGATAGGCTAATACACTTGGCCTAAACAGATGGTCTGAGATATGCTAACATACTTAGCCTAAAATAATGGCCTGAGGGAGGCTAATATAATTAGCCTAAAATGATGGCCTGAGATAGGCTAATATACTTAGCCTAAACAGATGGTCTGAGATACGCTAACATACTTAGCCTAAAATGATGGTCTGAGATAGGCTAACATAGTTAGCCTAAAATGGTGGCCTGAGGTAGGATAATATAATTAGCATAAAATGATGGCCTTAGATAGGCTAACATACTTAGCCTAAACAGATGGCCCGAGATAGGCTAATAAACTTGGCCGAAACAGATGACCTGACATAGGCTAATATACCGGTGCTCCATCTTCATTCTATGTATCATCAGTGTCACCGCCTGCGGTGCCGTAGTAGTAAAAGCGGGTGTTAAACACTACAACAACTTAGCCTAAACAGATAGGCTAATATACTTTGCCTAGGCGGATAGCCTAATATACATAGCCTAAACGGATGGCCTGGGATAGGCTAATACCTTTGGCCTAAACAGATATCCTGGGATAGGCCAATACACTTGGCCTAAACAGATGAGCTGATGAGCTAATATTCTTAGCCTAAACAGATAGCCTAATGTACTCAGCCTAAACAAATAGGCTAATGTACTTAGCCTAAACAGGCAGGTTAGTGTACTTAGCCTAAACAGATAGGCTAGTTTACTTAGCCTAAACAGATAGGCTAATATCCTTTGCCTAGACGGATAGGCTAACATACTTAGCCTAAACAGATGGCCTGGATAGGCTAATATACTTAGCCTAAACAACTGTTCCAATTAACTGGTTTTAAGTTCAATAGATTATTAAAAAATTAGTTTATTAAGAGGGCTTTTTATGACATAGATCAATATCTACAGTTGTGATGTTGAGGATTTTTTACCATGAAGACAGTTACTTTAATTATTAATCTATTTATATGGCTTGTAAATCTTGATCTATATAACTGTATAAGAATCTCATTCAACAAATACTATTTTATGTACCTATGTAGGTATTTTATATAACCTTATATATCCAACAACATGTATATGTTCTAAAAGGATAAATTAAAAGAAATACTTAGCCTAAGGAGATGGGCTGAGATAGACCAGTATACTTATCCTATCTATAAAAAGATGGGTTTAGATAAGTTAATATACTTAGCCTAAACAGATGGGCTAATATACGGATGGCCTGAGATAGGCTAATATACATAGCCTCAACAGATAGGCTAATATACCTAGCGTAAACGGATGGCCTGAACAGATAGGCTAATAAACGTAGCTTGAGCAGATTGGCTAATATACTTAGCATGAACGCATGGACTGAGATAGTCTGATACCCGTAGCCTGAACAGATAGGCCAACGTACTTAGCCTAAACGGATGGCCTGAGATAGGCTAATATACTTTGCCTAAACAGATGGTCTGAGATACGCTAACATACTTAGCCTAAAATGATGGCCTGAGATAGGCTAATATAATTAGCCTAAAATGATGGCCTGACATAGCCTAATACACTTAGCCTATCTATAAAAGGTAGCATAAGACAGGCTAATAGACTTAGCCTAGACAGGTGCGCTGAGATAGGCTAATATACTTAGCCTAAACAGATGGCCTGAGATAGGTTAACATACTTAGTCTAAACAGATGGCCTGAGATAGGTTAACATACTTAGCCTAAACAGATGGCCTGAGATAGGTTAACATACTTAGCCTAAACAGATTATCTGAGATACGCTAACATACTTAGCCTAAACAGATGGTCTGAGATAGGCTAACATACTTAGCCTAAACAGATGGCCTGAGATAGGCTAATATACTTAGCCTAAAAGGATGGCCTGAGATAGGTTAATATAATTAGCCTAAAATGATGGCCTGAGATAGCCTAATACACTTAGCCTATCTATAAATAGATAGCATAAGACAGGCTAATAGACTTAGCCTAGACAGATGCGCTGAGATAGGCTAATATACTTAGCCTAAACAGACGGCCTGAGATAGGCTAATATACTTAGCCTAAACAGATAGACTGAGATAGGCTAATATACTTGCCCTAAACAGATAACCTGAGACAGGCTAATATACTTAGCCTAAACAGATGGTCTGAGATAGGCTAATATACTTAGCCTAAACAGATGGTCTGAGATAAGCTAATATACTTAGCCTATACGGATAGCCTTAGATAGGCTAATATAATGATGGCCTGAGATAGGCTAATATTCTTAGCCTGAACAGATGGTCTGAGATAGGCTAATATACTTAGCCTAAACAGATGGTCTGGGATACACTAACATACTTAGCCTAAAATGATGGCCTGAGTTAGGCTAATATAATTGGCCTAAAATGATGATCTGAGATAGGCTAACATACTTAGCCTAAACAGATGGTCTGAGATACGCTAACTTACTTAGCCTAAAATGATGGCCTGAGATAGGCTAATATAATTAGCCTAAAATGATGGCCTGAGATAGGCTAATATACTTAGCCTGAACAGATAGGCTAATATGGGCTAATTTACTTAGCCTAAAAATATGGCACGAGATAGGCTAATAAACTTGGCCAAAACAGATGACGTGACATAGGCTAATATTCTTAGTCTAAACAGATAGCGTAATGTACTCAGCCTAAACAGATAGGCTAATTACTTAGCCTAAACTGATAGGTTAGTGTTCTTAGCCTAAACAGACAGGTTAGTGTACTTAGCCTAAACACATAGACTAGTTTACTAAGCCTAAACGGCGGCGCCGTGGCCGAGCGGTTAGCGCGCTCGCCTACCACCTAGGCAACCCGGGTTCGATCCCAGGGACCCGCATGTGGTATTCGTGGTGGACAAAGCGGCGTCAGGGCGGGTTTTCTCCGGGTGCTCCGGTTTCCCCCGCCATCTCATTCCACCTGTGCTCCATCTTCATTCTATGTATCATAAGTGTCACCGCCTGCGGTGCCGTAGTAGTAAAAGCGGGCGTTAATCACTACAACAACTTAGCCTAAACAGGTAGGCCAATATACTTAGCCTAAACGGATGAACTGGGATAGGCTAACACCCTTGGCCTAAACAGATGGCCTGGTATATGCTAATACACTTGGCCTAAACAGATGAGCTGACATAGGCTAATATTCTTAGCCTAAACAGATAGCCTAATGTACTCAGCCTAAACAAATAGGCTAATGTACTTAGCCTAAACATGCAGGTTAGTGTACTTAGCCTAAACAGATAGGCTAATATACTTTGCCTAGACGGATAGCCTAATATACTTAGCCTAAACGGATGGCCTGAGATAGGCTTATATACATAACCCGAAGAGATTGGCTAATATATTTGGCCTAATTAGAAGGGCTGACATAGGCTAATATACTGAGCCTAGACAGATGGCCTGTGAAGGCTAATATACTTAGCCTAAACAGATGGCCTCAGAGAGGCTAATATACCTTGCCTAAACAGATGGTCTGAGGTAGGCTAACATACTTAGCCTAAACGGATGGCCTGAGATAGGCTAACTTGCTTAGCCTAAACAGATGGCCTTAGACAGGCTAACATACTTAGCCTAAACAGATGGTCTGAAATAGGCTAATATACCTAGCCTAAACGGATGGCCTTAGATAGGCTAACATACTTAGCCTAAACAGATGGTCTGAAATAGGCTAATATACCTAGCCTAAACGGATGGCCTTAGATAGGCTAACATACTTAGCCTAAACGGATGGTCTGAGATAGGCTAACATACTTTGCCTAAACGGATGGTCTGAGATAGGCTAACATACTTAGCCTAAACGGATGGCCTTAGATAGGTTAACATACTTAGTCTAAACAGATGGGCAGATATAGGCTAACATATTTAGCCTAAACGGATGGTCTGAGATAGGCTAACATACTTAGCCTAAACGGATGGCCTGAGATAGGCTAACATACTTAGCCTAAACGGATGGCCTGAGATAGGCTAATATACATAGCCTCAACAGATAGGCTAATATACGTAGCTTGAACAGATAGGCTAATATACTTAGCATGAACGCATGGACTGAGATAGTCTGATACCCGTAGCCTGAACATATAGGCTAACGTACTTAGCCTAAACTGATGGCCTGAGATAGGCTAATATACGTAGCCTGAACAGTTAGGATAATATACTTTGCCTAAACAGATAGGCTAATATTCTTAGCCTAAATGGATGGCCTGAGATAGGCTGATATATGTAGCCTTAATGGTTAGGCTAATATACTTAGCATGAACGGATGGCCTGAGATAGTGTAATACACGTAGGCTGAACAATTAGGCTAATGTACTTAGCCTAAACGGATGGCCTTAGATAGGCTAATATATCTAGCCTGACTATATTTATTTGCTAATATACCTAACCTAAACAGATAGGCTACTGTACTTAGCCTAAACAGATAGGCTGATATAGGGTAATAAACTTAGCCTAAACTGATGGGCTGAGATAGGCTAGTATACTTAGCCTAAACAAATGGACTATCTACATAAAATGCCATTAGAGAGGCTAAGACACTTACCCTAAACGGATGGCCTGAGATAGGATAATATACCTAGCCTGAATATATTTGTTAATATACCTAACCTAAACAGATAGGCTGAGATAGGCTAATATACTTAGTCTAAACAACTGTTCCAATCAACTTTTTCCAAGTTCAATAAATGCTTAAAAAATTACTTAATTAAGAGTGCTTTCTATGACATAGATGAATATCTACAATTGTGATTTTTAAGATTTTTTACCATGAAGACAGTTACTTTTATTATTAATCTCTGTATATGCTTTGTAAACTTTGTAAATCTTGATGTATACAACTGCATTAGAATTTCATTCAACAAGTATTATTATATTGGTCTGAATGTACATGTGTATTTTATGTACGTATGTAGTTATTTTATGTAACCTGATATATCCAACAACATGTATATGTTCTAAAAGGATGTATAAAAAAAATATTGAGCCTAAACAGATAGGCTAATAGGCTGAGATAGGGAAATATACTTAGCCTAAACAGATAGGCTAATATACTTAACCTAAACGGATGGCCTGAGATAGGCTAATATACTAGGCCTAAATCGAAGGGCAGAGATAGGCTAATATACTGAGCCTAAACAGCTGGCCTGAGAAGGCTAGTATACTTGGCCTAAACAGATAGGCTAATATACTTAACCTAAACGGACAGCCTGAGATAGGCTAATATACTTAGCATAAACAGATAGGCTCAGATAGTTTAATATACTTAACCTAAAAAGATGACCTGAGATAGCCTAATATACTTAGCCTAAACAGATAGGCTAATATACTGAGCCTAAACAGATGGCCTGAGAAGGCTAATATAATTAGCCTAAACAGATGGCCTGAGATAGGCTAATATACGTCGCCTGAACAGATAGGCTAATATATTTAGCTTAAACGGATAGGCTCATATAGTTAGCCTAAACGGATGGCCTGAGATAGGCTAATAGACGTAGCCTCATCAGATAGGCTAATATATTTAGCCTAAACAGATGGGCTGACATGGGCTAATATACTTAGCCTAAACAGATGGGCTGAGATAGCCTAATACACTTAGCCTAAACAGATGGCATGAGATAGGCTAATATACTTAGGCTAATCAGATGGGCTGAGATATGCTAATACACTTAGCATAAACAGATGGGCTGACATGGGCTAATACACTTAGACTAGACAGATGGACTGAGATAAGCTAATATACTTAGCCTAAAATACTGTTTCAATCAACTGGTTTTAAGCTCAATAAATTATTAAAAAATTATTTAATTAAGAGGGCATTTTATGACATAGATGAATATCTACAATTGTGAATTTGAAGATTTTTTACCATGAAGACAGTTACTTTAATTATTAATCTCTGTATATGCCTTCTAAATCATGATCTATATAACTGTATAAGAATCTCATTCAACCAATATTATTATATGAGCCAGAGTGGATGTATTTTATGTACCTATGTAGGTATTTTATATAACCTGATTTATCCAACAACAGGTATATGTTCTAAAAGGATATATTAAAAGAAATACTTCACCTAAGCAGATGGGCTGAGATAGGCTAATATACATAGCCTGAACAGATAGGCTAATATACAGATAGCCTGAGATACGCTAATAAACGTAGCCTGAACAGATACGCTAATAAACATTGCCTGAACAGATAGGCTAATATACTTAGCATGAACGGATGGCCTGAGTAAGTCTGATGCACTTAGCCTAAATGGATGGCCTGGGATAGGCTAATATACGTAGCCTGAACAGTTAGGCTAATATACTTTGCCTAAATGGATAGGATAATATTCTTAGCCTAAACGGATGGCCCGAGATAGGCTAATATACGTAGCCTGAATATATAAGCTAATATACCTAATCTAAACAGATAGGCTACGAACTTAGCCTAAACAGATAGGCTGAGATAGGCTAATATACTTAGCCTAAACAAATGAGCTATCTATAAAAAATGCCATTAGAGAGGCTAACATACTTAGCCTAAACGGATGGTCTGAGATAGGCTACCATACTTAGCCTAAACAGATGGTGTGAGATAGGCTAACATACTTAGCCTAAACAGATGGTTTAAGATAGGCTAACATACTTAGCCTAAACGGATGGTCTGTGATAGGCTAACATACTTAGCTTAAATGGATGGTCTGAGATAGGCTACCATACTTAGCCTAAACAGATGGTGTGAGATAGGCTAACATACTTAGCCTAAACAGATGGTTTAAGATAGGCTAACATACTTATCCTAAACGGATGGTCTGTGATAGGCTAACATATTTGGCCTAAACGGATGGTCTGAGATAGGCTACCATACTTAGCCTAAACAGATGGAGTGAGATAGGCTAACATACTTAGCCTATCTATAAAAAGATGGGTTTAGATACGGTAATATACTTAGCCCAAACAGATAGGCTAATATACTTAGCCTAAACAACTGTTCCAATCAACTTTTTCCAAGTTCAATAAATGCTTAAAAAATTTGAGAGGTAGAACTGGAACTTAAAATTTCAATGCCACAACTGGGATTTGAACCACAGACCTTCCAGTTCTACCTCTCAAACTTTTCCCACACACGGCTTGTGTGTTTAAAAACAACAACAGTAAGTTTGTTGGCATAAATAAATAATAATTACCATGCTTAAAAAATTACTTAATTAAGAGTGCTTTCTATGACATAGATGAATATCCACAATTGTGATTTTGAAGATTTTTTACCATAAAGACAGTTACTTTAATTATTAATCTCTGTATATTCTTTGTAAACTTTGTAAATCTTCATGTATATGACTGCATTAGAATCTCATTCAACAAGTATTATTATATGGGCCTGAATGTACATATGTATTTTATGTACGTATGTAGTTATTTATGTAACCTGATATATCCAACAACACGTACATGTTCTAAAAGGATGTATAAAAAAAATATTGAGCCTAAACAGATAGGCTAATAGGCTGAGATAGGGAAATATATTTAGCCTAAACAGATAGACTCAGATAGGCTAAATTACATAGCCTAACCACATGGGGTGGTATGCTTAGCCTAAACAGATAGGCTAATATACTTAACCTAAACGGATGGCCTGAGATAGCCTAATATACTAGGCCTAAATAGAAGGTCAGAGATAGGCTAATATACTGAGCCTAAACAGCTGGCCTGAGAGAGCTAGTATACTTGGCCTAAACACATAGGCTAATATACTTAACCTAAACGGATAGCCTGAGATAGGCTAATATACTTAGCCTAAACAGATAGGCTAATTTACTTAGCCTAAACAGATAGGCTAGTTTACTTAGCCTAAACAGATAGGCTAATATACTTAGCCTAAACAGATAGGCTAATATACTTTGCCTAGACGGATAGCCTAATATACTTTGCCTGGACGGATAGACTACTATACTTAGCCTAAACGGATGGTCCGAGATTGGCTAATACACTTAGCCTAAACAAATGGTCTGAGATACGCTAACATACTTAGCCTAAAATGATGGCCTGAGATAGGACAATATACTTAGCCTAAACAGATGGTCTGAGATAGGCTAATATACTTAGCCTAAACAGATAGGCTAATATACTTAACCTAAACGGATGGCCTGAGATAGCCTAATATACTAGGCCTAAATAGAAGGGCAGAGATAGGCTAATATACTGAGCCTAAAATGCTGGCCTGAGAGGGCTAGTATACTTGGCCTAAACAAATAGGCTAATATACTTAACCTAAACGGATAGCTTGAGATAGGCTAATATACTTAGCCTAAACAGATAGGCTAGTTTACTTAGCCTAACCAGATAGGCTAGTTTACTTAGCCTAACCAGATAGGCTAGTTTACTTAGCCTAACCAGATAGGCTAGTTTACTTAGCCTAAACAGATAGGCTAGTTTACTTAGCCTAAACAGATAGGCTAATATACTTTGCCTAGACAGATAGCCTAATATACTTAGCCTAAACGGATGGTCTGAGATAGGCTAATATACTTAGCCTAAACAGATGGCCTGAGATAGGCTAATATACTTAGCCTAAACACATTGTCTGAGATAGGTTAACATACTTAGCCTTAACGGATGGCCTGAGATAGGCTAACTTACTTAGCCTACACGGATGGCCTTAGATAGGCTAACATACTTAGCCTAAACAGATGGCCTTAGACAGGCTAACATACTTAGCCTAAACAGATGGTCTGAGATAGGCTAACATACTTAGCCTAAACAGATGGGCAGATATAGGCTAACATATTTAGTCTAAATGGATGGTCTGAGATAGGCTAACATACTTAGCCTAAACAGATGGCCTGGGTAGGCTAACTTACTTAGCCTATACAGATGGCCTTAGATAGGCTAACATACTTAGCCTAAACAGATAGGCTAGTTTACTTAGCCTAAACAGATAGGCTAATATACTTTGCCTAGACGGATAGCCTAATATACTTATCCTAAACGGATGGTCTGAGATAGGCTAATATACTTAGCCTAAACAGATGGCCTGAGATAGGCTAATATACTTAGCCTAAACACATTGTCTGAGATAGGCTAACATACTTAGCCTAAACGGATGGCCTGAGATAGGCTAACTTACTTAGCCTACACGGATGGCCTTAGATAGGCTAACATACTTAGCCTAAACGGATGGTCTGAGATAGGCTAACATACTTAGCCTAAACGGATGGTCTGAGATAGGCTAACATACTTAGCCTAAACAGATGGGCAGATATAGGCTAACATATTTAGCCTAAATGGATGGTCTGAGATAGGCTAACATACTTAGCCTAAACAGATGGCCTGGATAGACTAACTTACTTAGCCTATACAGATGGCCTTAGATAGGCTAACATACTTAGCCTAAACAGATAGGCTAGTTTACTTAGCCTAAACAGATAGGCAAATATACTTTGCCTAGACGGATAGCCTAATATACTTTGCCTAGACGGATAGCCTAATATACTTATCCTAAACGGATAGTCTGAGATAGGCTAATATACTTAGCCTAAACAGATGGTCTGAGATACGCTAACATACTTAGCCTAAAATAATGGCCTGAGAGAGGCTAATATAATTAGCCTAAACAGATAGGCTAATATACTTGACCTAAACGGATGGCCTGAGAGGGCTAGTATACTTGGCCTAAACAAATAGGCTAATATACTTAACCTAAACGGATAGCTTGAGATAGGCTAATATACTTAGCCTAACCAGATAGGCTAGTTTACTTAGCCTAACAGATAGGCTAGTTTACTTAGCCTAAACAGATAGGCTAATATACTTTGCCTAAACGGATAGCCTATTATACTTTGCCTAGACAGATAGCCTAATATACTTAGCCTAAACGGATGGTCTGAGATAGGCTAATATACTTAGCCTAAACACATTGTCTGAGATAGGCTAACATACTTAGCCTAAACGGATGGCCTGAGATAGGCTAACTTACTTAGCCTACACGGATGGCCTTAGATAGGCTAACATACTTAGCCTAAACAGATGGCCTTAGACAGGCTAACATACTTAGCCTAAACAGATGGTCTGAGATAGGCTAATATACTTAGCCTAAACGGATGGCCTTAGATAGGCTAACATACTTAGCCTAAACGGATGGTCTGAGATAGGCTAACATACTTAGCCTAAACGGATGGTCTGAGATAGGCTAACATACTTAGCCTAAACAGATGGGCAGATATAGGCTAACATATTTAGCCTAAATGGATGGTCTGAGATAGGCTAACATACTTAGCCTAAACAGATGGCCTGGATAGGCTAACTTACTTAGCCTATACAGATGGCCTTAGATAGGCTAACATACTTAGCCTAAACAGATAGGCTAGTTTACTTAGCCTAAACAGATAGGCTAGTTTACTTAGCCTAAACAGATAGGCTAGTTTACTTTGCCTAGACGGATAGCCTAATATACTTTGCCTAGACGGATAGCCTAATATACTTATCCTAAACGGATGGTCTGAGATAGGCTAATATACTTAGCCTAAACAGATGGTCTGAGATACGCTAACATACTTAGCCTAAAATAATGGCCTGAGAGAGGCTAATATAAATAGCCTAAAATGATGGCCTGAGATAGGTTAATATACTTAGCCTAAACAGATGGCCTGAGATAGGCTAATATAGTTAGCCTAAACAGATCGCCTGAGATAGGTTAATATACATAGACTAAACAGATAGGCTGAGATACTTAGCCTAAACAGATGGCCTGAGGTAGGCTAATATACTTAGCCTAAACAGATGGTCTGAGATAGGCTAATATACTTAGCCTAAACAGATGGTCTGAGATGGGCTAACATACTTAGCCTAAACAGATGGCCTTAGATAGGCTAACATACTTAGCCTAAACAGATGGTCTGAGATAGGCTAATATACTTAGCCTAAACAGATGGTCTGAGATAGGCTAACATACGTAGCCTGAACAGTAGGCCTGAGATAGACTATTATACTTAGCCTAAACAGATGGCCTGAGATAGGCTAATATACTTAGCCTAAACGGATGGCCTTAGATAGGCTAACATACTTAGCCTAAACAGATGGTCTGAGATACGCTAACATACTTACCCTAAAATAATGGCCTGAGAGAGGCTAATGTAATTAGCCTAAAATGATGGCCTGAGATAGGTTAATATACTTAGCCTAAACAGATGGCCTGAGATAGGCTAATATAGTTAGCCTAAACAGATGACCTGAGATAGGTTAATATACATAGACTAAACAGATAGGCTGAGATAGGCTAATATACTTAGCCTAAACAGATGGCCTGAGATAGGCTAATATACTTAGCCTAAACAGAACGTCTGAGATGCGCTAATATACTTAGCCTAAACAGATGGTCTGAGATAGGCTAACATACTTAGCCTAAACAGATGGCCTTAGATAGGCTAACATACTTAGCCTAAACAGATGGCCTGAGATAGGCTAATATACTTAGCCTGAACAGATGGTCTGAGATAGGCTAATATACTTAGCCTAAACAGATGGTCTGAGATAGGCTAACATACTTAGCCTGAACAGTAGGCCTGAGATAGGCTATTATACTTAGCCTAAACAGATGGCCTGAGATAGGCTAATATACTTAGCCTAAACAGATGGCCTTATATAGGCTAATATAATTAGCCTAAAATGATGGCCTGAGATAGGCTAATATTCTTAGCCTGAACAGATGGTCTGAGATAGGCTAATATACTTAGCCTAAACAGATGGTCTGAGATAGGCTAACATACTTAGCCTAAACAGATGGCCTTAGATAGGCTAACATACTTAGCCTAAACAGATGGCCTGAGATAGGCTAATATACTTAGCCTGAACAGATGGTCTGAGATAGGCTAATATACTTAGCCTAAACAGATGGTCTGAGATAGGCTAACATACTTAGCCTGAACAGTAGGCCTGAGATAGGCTATTATACTTAGCCTAAACAGACGGCCTGAGATAGGCTAATATACTTAGTCTAAATGGATGGCCTTAGATAGGCTAATATAATTAGCCTAAAATGATGGCCTGAGATAGGCTAATATTCTTAGCCTGAACAGATGGTCTGAGATAGGCTAATATACTTAGCCTAAACAGATGGTCTGAGATAGGCTAATATACTTAGCCTAAATGGATGGCCTTAGATAGGCTAATTTAATTAGCCTAAACAGATGGTCTGAGATACGCTAACATACTTAGCCTAAACAGATGGCCTGAGATAGGCTAATATACTTAGCCTAAACAGATGGCCTGAGACAGGCTAATATACTTAGCCTAAACAGATGGCTTGACACAGGCTAATATACTTAGCCTAAACAGATGGCCTGAGACAGGCTAATATACTTAGCCTAAACAGATGGCCTGAGATAGGCTAATATACTTAGCCTAAACGGATGGCCTTAGATAGGCTAATATAATTAGCCTAAAATGATGGCCTGAGATAGGCTAATATTCTTAGCCTGAACAGATGGTCTGAGATAGGCTAATATACTTAGCCTAAAATACTGTTTCAATCAACTGGTTTTAAGCTCAATAAATTATTAAAAAATTATTTAATTAAGAGGGCATTTTATGACATAGATGAATATCTACAATTGTGAATTTGAAGATTTTTTACCATGAAGACAGTTACTTTAATTATTAATCTCTGTATATGCCTTCTAAATCATGATCTATATAACTGTATAAGAATCTCATTCAACAAATATTATTATATGAGCCAGAGTGGATGTATTTTATGTACCTATGTAGGTATTTTATATAACCTGATTTATCCAACAACAGGTATATGTTCTAAAAGGATATATTAAAAGAAATACTTCACCTAAGCAGATGGGCTGAGATAGGCTAATATACATAGCCTGAACAGATAGGCTAATATACAGATAGCCTGAGATACGCTAATAAACGTAGCCTGAACAGATACGCTAATAAACATTGCCTGAACAGATAGGCTAATATACTTAGCATGAACGGATGGCCTGAGTAAGTCTGATGCACTTAGCCTAAATGGATGGCCTGGGATAGGCTAATATACGTAGCCTGAACAGTTAGGCTAATATACTTTGCCTAAATGGATAGGATAATATTCTTAGCCTAAACGGATGGCCCGAGATAGGCTAATATACGTAGCCTGAATATATAAGCTAATATACCTAATCTAAACAGATAGGCTGATATAGGCTAACATATTTAGCCTAAACGGATGGTCTGAGATAGGCTAAGATACTTAGCCTAAACGGATGGTCTGAGATAGGCTAACATACTTAACCTAAACGGATGGTCTGAGATAGGCTAACATACTTAGCCTAAACAGATGGCCTGGTTAGGCTAATATACTTAGCCTAAACAACTGTTCCAATTAAATGGTTTTAAGTTCAATATATTAGTAAAAAATTAGTTAATTAAGAGGGCTTTTTATGACATAGATGAATATCTACAATTGTGATGTTGAAGATTTTTTATCATGAAGACAGTTACTTTAATTATTAATCTCTTTATATGGCTTGTAAATCTTGATCAATATAACTGTATAAGAATCTCATTCAACAAATACTATTTTATGTACCTATGTAGGTATTTTATATAACCTTATATATCCAACAACTGAGATAGGCTAATATACATAGCCTCAACAGATAGGCTAATATACTTAGCATGAACGGATGGCCTGAGATAGTGTAATACACGTAGGCTGAACAATTAGGCTAATGTACTTAGCCTAAACGGATGGTCTGAGATAGGCTAATATACCTAGCCTGAATATATTTTCTAATATACCTAACCTAAACAGATAGGCTACTGTACTTAGCCTAAACAGATAGGCTGAGATAGGCTAATATACTGAGCCTAAACAGCTGGCCTGAGAAGGCTAGTATACTTGGCCTAAACAGATAGGTCAATATTCTTAGCCTAAACGGATGGCCCGAGATAGGCCAATATATGTAGCATGAACAGATAGGCTAATATTCTTAGCCTAAAGAGATAGGCTAATATACTTAGCCTAAACACATTGTCTGAGATAGGCTAACATACTTAGCCTAAACGGATGGCCTGAGATAGGCTAACTTACTTAGCCTACACGGATGGCCTTAGATAGGCTAACATACTTAGCCTAAACAGATGGCCTTAGACAGGCTAACATACTTAGCCTAAACAGATGGTCTGAGATAGGCTAATATACTTAGCCTAAACGGATGGCCTTAGATAGGCTAACATACTTAGCCTAAACGGATGGTCTGAGATAGGCTAACATACTTAGCCTAAACGGATGGTCTGAGATAGGCTAACATACTTAGCCTAAACAGATGGGCAGATATAGGCTAACATATTTAGCCTAAATGGATGGTCTGAGATAGGCTAACATACTTAGCCTAAACAGATGGCCTGGATAGGCTAACTTACTTAGCCTATACAGATGGCCTTAGATAGGCTAACATACTTAGCCTAAACAGATAGGCTAGTTTACTTAGCCTAAACAGATAGGCTAGTTTACTTAGCCTAAACAGATAGGCTAGTTTACTTTGCCTAGACGGATAGCCTAATATACTTTGCCTAGACGGATAGCCTAATATACTTATCCTAAACGGATGGTCTGAGATAGGCTAATATACTTAGCCTAAACAGATGGTCTGAGATACGCTAACATACTTAGCCTAAAATAATGGCCTGAGAGAGGCTAATATAATTAGCCTAAAATGATGGCCTGAGATAGGTTAATATACTTAGCCTAAACAGATGGCCTGAGATAGGCTAATATAGTTAGCCTAAACAGATCGCCTGAGATAGGTTAATATACATAGACTAAACAGATAGGCTGAGATACTTAGCCTAAACAGATGGCCTGAGGTAGGCTAATATACTTAGCCTAAACAGATGGTCTGAGATAGGCTAATATACTTAGCCTAAACAGATGGTCTGAGATGGGCTAACATACTTAGCCTAAACAGATGGCCTTAGATAGGCTAACATACTTAGCCTAAACAGATGGTCTGAGATAGGCTAATATACTTAGCCTAAACAGATGGTCTGAGATAGGCTAACATACGTAGCCTGAACAGTAGGCCTGAGATAGACTATTATACTTAGCCTAAACAGATGGCCTGAGATAGGCTAATATACTTAGCCTAAACGGATGGCCTTAGATAGGCTAACATACTTAGCCTAAACAGATGGTCTGAGATACGCTAACATACTTACCCTAAAATAATGGCCTGAGAGAGGCTAATGTAATTAGCCTAAAATGATGGCCTGAGATAGGTTAATATACTTAGCCTAAACAGATGGCCTGAGATAGGCTAATATAGTTAGCCTAAACAGATCGCCTGAGATAGGTTAATATACATAGACTAAACAGATAGGCTGAGATACTTAGCCTAAACAGATGGCCTGAGGTAGGCTAATATACTTAGCCTAAACAGATGGTCTGAGATAGGCTAATATACTTAGCCTAAACAGATGGTCTGAGATGGGCTAACATACTTAGCCTAAACAGATGGCCTGAGATAGGTTAATATACTTAGCCTAAACAGATGGCCTGAGATAGGCTAATATAGTTAGCCTAAACAGATGACCTGAGATAGGTTAATATACATAGACTAAACAGATAGGCTGAGATAGGCTAATATACTTAGCCTAAACAGATGGCCTGAGATAGGCTAATATACTTAGCCTAAACAGAACGTCTGAGATGCGCTAATATACTTAGCCTAAACAGATGGTCTGAGATAGGCTAACATACTTAGCCTAAACAGATGGCCTTAGATAGGCTAACATACTTAGCCTAAACAGATGGCCTGAGATAGGCTAATATACTTAGCCTGAACAGATGGTCTGAGATAGGCTAATATACTTAGCCTAAACAGATGGTCTGAGATAGGCTAACATACTTAGCCTGAACAGTAGGCCTGAGATAGGCTATTATACTTAGCCTAAACAGATGGCCTGAGATAGGCTAATATACTTAGCCTAAACAGATGGCCTTATATAGGCTAATATAATTAGCCTAAAATGATGGCCTGAGATAGGCTAATATTCTTAGCCTGAACAGATGGTCTGAGATAGGCTAATATACTTAGCCTAAACAGATGGTCTGAGATAGGCTAACATACTTAGCCTAAACAGATGGCCTTAGATAGGCTAACATACTTAGCCTAAACAGATGGCCTGAGATAGGCTAATATACTTAGCCTGAACAGATGGTCTGAGATAGGCTAATATACTTAGCCTAAACAGATGGTCTGAGATAGGCTAACATACTTAGCCTGAACAGTAGGCCTGAGATAGGCTATTATACTTAGCCTAAACAGACGGCCTGAGATAGGCTAATATACTTAGTCTAAATGGATGGCCTTAGATAGGCTAATATAATTAGCCTGAACAGATGGTCTGAGATAGGCTAATATTCTTAGCCTGAACAGATGGTCTGAGATAGGCTAATATACTTAGCCTAAACAGATGGTCTGAGATAGGCTAATATACTTAGCCTAAATGGATGGCCTTAGATAGGCTAATATAATTAGCCTAAACAGATGGTCTGAGATACGCTAACATACTTAGCCTAAACAGATGGCCTGAGATAGGCTAATATACTTAGCCTAAACAGATGGCCTGAGACAGGCTAATATACTTAGCCTAAACAGATGGCTTGACACAGGCTAATATACTTAGCCTAAACAGATGGCCTGAGACAGGCTAATATACTTAGCCTAAACGGATGGCCTTAGATAGGCTAATATAATTAGCCTAAAATGATGGCCTGAGATAGGCTAATATTCTTAGCCTGAACAGATGGTCTGAGATAGGCTAATATACTTAGCCTAAAATACTGTTTCAATCAACTGGTTTTAAGCTCAATAAATTATTAAAAAATTATTTAATTAAGAGGGCATTTTATGACATAGATGAATATCTACAATTGTGAATTTGAAGATTTTTTACCATGAAGACAGTTACTTTAATTATTAATCTCTGTATATGCCTTCTAAATCATGATCTATATAACTGTATAAGAATCTCATTCAACCAATATTATTATATGAGCCAGAGTGGATGTATTTTATGTACCTATGTAGGTATTTTATATAACCTGATTTATCCAACAACAGGTATATGTTCTAAAAGGATATATTAAAAGAAATACTTCACCTAAGCAGATGGGCTGAGATAGGCTAATATACATAGCCTGAACAGATAGGCTAATATACAGATAGCCTGAGATACGCTAATAAACGTAGCCTGAACAGATACGCTAATAAACATTGCCTGAACAGATAGGCTAATATACTTAGCATGAACGGATGGCCTGGGATAGGCTAATATACGTAGCCTGAACAGTTAGGCTAATATACTTTGCCTAAATGGATAGGATAATATTCTTAGCCTAAACGGATGGCCCGAGATAGGCTAATATACGTAGCCTGAATATATAAGCTAATATACCTAATCTAAACAGATAGGCTACGAACTTAGCCTAAACAGATAGGCTGATATAGGCTAACATATTTAGCCTAAACGGATGGTCTGAGATAGGCTAAGATACTTAGCCTAAACAGATGGCCTGGTTAGGCTAATATACTTAGCCTAAACAACTGTTCCAATTAAATGGTTTTAAGTTCAATATATTAGTAAAAAATTAGTTAATTAAGAGGGCTTTTTATGACATAGATGAATATCTACAATTGTGATGTTGAAGATTTTTTATCATGAAGACAGTTACTTTAATTATTAATCTCTTTATATGGCTTGTAAATCTTGATCAATATAACTGTATAAGAATCTCATTCAACAAATACTATTTTATGTACCTATGTAGGTATTTTATATAACCTTATATATCCAACAACATGTATATGATGTAAAAGGATAAATTAAAGGAAATACTTAGCCTAAGGAGTTGGGCTGAGATAGGCTAGTATACTTAGCCTATCTATAAAAAGATGGGTTTAGATAAGTTAATATACTTAGCCTAAACAGATGGGCTAATATACGGATGGCCTGAGATAGGCTAATATACATAGCCTCAACAGATAGGCTAATATACTTAGCCTAAACGGATGGCCTGAACAGATAGGCTAATAAACGTAGCTTGAAAAGATAGGCTAATATACTTAGCATGAACGCATGGACTGAGACAGTCTGATACCTGTAGCCTGAACAGATAGGCCAACGTACTTAGCCTAAACGGATAGGCTAATATACTTAGCATGAACAGATGGCCTGAGATAGTGTAATACACGTAGGCTGAACAATTAGGCTAATGTACTTAGCCTAAACGGATGGTCTGAGATAGGCTAATATACCTAGCCTGAATATATTTTCTAATATACCTAACCTAAACAGATAGGCTACTGTACTTAGCCTAAACAGATAGGCTGAGATAGGCTAATATACTTAGCCTAAACAACTGTTCCAATCAACTTTTTCCAAGTTCAATAAATGCTTAAAAAATTACTTAATTAAGAGTGCTTTCTATGACATCAATGAATATCCACAATTGTGATTTTTAAGATTTTTCACCATGAAGACAGTTACTTTTATTATTAATCTCTGTATATGCTTTGTAAACTTTGTAAATCTTGATGTATATAACTGCATTAGAATCTCATTCAACAAGTATTATTATATGGGCCTGAATGTACATATGTATTTTATGTACGTATGTATTTATTTTATGTAACCTGATATATCCAACAACATGTATATGTTCTAAAAGGATGTATAAAAAAATATTGAGCCTAAACAGATAGGCTAATAGGCTGAGATAGGGAAATATACTTAGCCTAAACAGACTCAGATAGGCTAATATACTGAGCCTAAACAGCTGGCCTGAGAAGGCTAGTATACTTGGCCTAAACAGATAGGTCAATATTCTTAGCCTAAACGGATGGCCCGAGATAGGCCAATATATGTAGCATGAACAGATAGGCTAATATTCTTAGCCTAAAGAGATAGGCTAATATACTTAGCCTAAACGGATGGCCTGAAATAGGCTAATATACGTAGCCTGAATATATACCTAATCTAAACAGATAGGCTACGTACTTAGTCTAAACAGATAGGCTGAGATAGACTAATATACTTAGCCTAAACATATGAGCTATCTATAAAAAATGCCATTAGAGAGGCTAACATACTTAGCCTAAACGGATGGTCTGTGATAGGCTAACATACTTAGCCTAAATGGATGGTCTGAGATAGGCTACCATACTTAGCCTAAACAGATGGTGTGAGATAGGCTAACATACTTAGCCTAAACGGATGGTCTGTGATACGCTAACATACTTGGCCTAAACGGATGGTTTAAGATAGGCTAACATACACTTAGCCTATCTATAAAGAGCTGGCATAAGACAGGCTAATACACTTAGCCTAGACAGATGGACTGAGATAAGCTAATATACTTAGCCTAAACAACTGTTTCAATCAACTGGTTTTAAGCTCAATAAATTATTCAAAATTATTTAATTAAGAGGGCATTTTATGACATAGATGAATATCTACAATTGTGAATTAGAAGATTTTTTACCATGAAGACAGTTACTTTATTAATCTCTGTATATGCCTTCTAAATCATGACCTATATATCTGTATAAGAATCTCATTCAACAAATATTTTTATATGAGCCAGAATGGATGTATTTTATGTACCTATGTAGGTATTTTATATACAACAACATGTATATGTTCTAAAAGGATAAATTAAAAGAAATACTTCGCCTAAACAGATGGGCTGAGATAGGCTAATTAAGCTGACATACTTAGCTATCTATAAAAAGATGGGTTTAGATAGGCTAATATACATAGCCTGAACAGATAGGCTAATATACAGATGGCCCAAGATAGGCTAATATACTTAGCATGAACGGATGTCCTGAGATAGTCTGATGCACGTAGCCTGAACAGATAGGCTAGTCTTAGCCTAAATGGATGGCATGGGATAGGCTAATATACGTAGCCTGAACAGTTAGGCTAATATTCTTAGCCTAAACGGATGGCCTGAGATAGGCTAATATACGTAACCTGAATATATACGCTAATATACCTAATCTAAACACATAGGCTACGTACTTAGCCTAAACAGATAGCCTAATATACTTAGCCTAAACAAATGGGCTATCTATAAAAAATTCCATTAGAGAGGCTAATACACTAAGCCTAAATGGATGGTCTGAGATTGGCTAACATACTTAGCCTAAACGGATGGTCTGAGATAGGCTAACATACTTAGCCTAAACAGATGGTGTGAGATAGGCTAACATACTTAGCCTAAACGGATGGTGTGAGATAGGCTAACATACTTAGCCTAAAGGGATGGTGTGAGATAGGCTAACATACATAGCCTAAACAGATGGCCTGAGATAGGGTAACATACTTAGCCTAAATGGATGGTCTGAGATAGGCTAACATACTTAGCCTAAACAGATGGTGTGAGATAGGCTAACATACTTAGCCTAAACGGATGGTTTAAGATAGGCTAACATACTTAGCCTAAACGGATGGTCTGAGATAGGCTAACATACTTAGCCTATCTATAAAAAGATGGGTTTAGATACAGTAATATACTTAGCCCAAACAGATAGGCTAATATGCTTAGCATGAACGGATGGCCTGAAATAGGCTAATATACCTAATCTAAACAGATAGGCTACGTACTTAGCCTAAACAGATAGGCTGAGATAGACTAATATAGTTAGCCTAAACATATGAGCTATCTATAAAAAATGCCATTAGAGAGACTAACATACTTAGCCTAAATGGATGGTCTGAGATAGGCTAACATACTTAGCCTAAACAGATGGTTTAAGATAGGCTAACATACTTAGCCTAAACAGATGGTTTAAGATAGGCTAACATACTTAGCCTAAACGGATGGTCTGAGATAGGCTAACATACTTAGTCTAAACGGATAGTTTAAGATAGGCTAACATACTTAGCCTAAACGGATGGTCTTAGATAGGCTAACATACTTAGCCTATCTATAAAAAGATGGGTTTAGATCCTGTAATATACTTAGCCCAAACAGATAGGCTAATATACGTAGCCTCAACAGATAGGCTAATATACTTAGCATGAACGGATGGCCTGAACAGATAGGCTAATATACTTAGCATGAACGGATGGCCTGAGATAGTCTGATACACGTAGCCTGAACAGATAGGCTAATGTACTTTGCCTAATCGGATGGCCTGAGATAGGCTAATATACTTAGCATGAACGGATGGCCTGAGATAGTCTGATACACGTAGCCTGAACAGATAGGCTAATATACTTTGCCTAGACGGATGGCCTGAGATAGGCTAATATACTTAGCATGAACGGATGACCTGAGATAGGCTAATATACTTAGCATGAACGGATAGCCTGAACAGATAGGCTAATGTACTTAGCATGAACGGATAGCCTGAACAGATAGGCTAATGTATTTAGCCTAAATTGATGGGCTGAGATAGGCTAATATGCTTAGCCTAAACAATATTTCCAATCAACTTTTTCCAAGTTCAATAAATGCTTAAAAAATTACTTAATTAAGAGTGCTTTCTATGACATGGATGAATATCCGCAAATGTGTTTTTGAAGATTTTTTTACCATGAAGACAGTTACTTTAATTATTATTCTCTGTATATGCTTTGTAAACTTTGTAAATCTTGATGTATATAATTGCATTAGAATCTCATTCAACAAGTATTATTATATGGGCTAGAATGTAAATATGTGTTTTATGTACGTATGTAGGTATTTAATGTAAACTAATATATCCAACAACATGAATGTGTTTTTAAAGGATGAAGAGAAAAAATACTTAGCCTAAACAGATGAACTGAGATAGGCTAATATACATAGCCTAAACGGATGGCCTGAGATACTTTAATGTATGTAGTCTAAACAGAGAGGCTAATACACTTAGCCTAAACAACTGTTCCATTCAACTTTTTCCAAGTTCAATAAATGCTTAAAAAATTACTTAATTAAGAGTGCTTTCTATGATATAGATGAATATCCAAAATTGTGATTTTGAAGATTTTTTACCATGAAGACAGTTACTTTAATTATTAATCTCTGTATATGCTTTGTAGAATTAGTAAATCTTGATATATATAACTGTGTAAGAATCTCTTTTAACCAGTATTATTATATGGGCCAGAAGGTATGTATTTTAAGTACGTATGTAGTTATTTTATGTAACCTGATATATCCAACAACATGTGTATGTTCTAAAAGGATGAATAAAAGAAATATTGAGCCTAAACAGATAGAGTAATATAGTTTGCCTAAACAATTAGACTTAGATAGAGTAATATAGTTTGCCTAAACAGATAGGCTTAGATAGGCTAATATACTTAGCCTAAACAGATGGACTGAGATAGGTTAAGATACTTAGCTTATCTATGAGAAGATGAGCTGAGATAGGCTAATACAGACAGCCTATCGATAAACAGATGAGATGGGATAGGCCTATCTATGAGAAGATGAGCTGAGATACTGTACTGTTTTACTGTAAAGCAATATTTTCGAGTCATAGAAGTACAAATTGTTAGAAAGCAAATATTGGGCTTTTGAAGCAGATTGCTTTACAATTCAGTTAGAGCAAATAGCTTCAATAACACAATCTTCAAACAATAATGCTCTCCTTGTATAAAGAATGTCTTTTCTAGACTTCACTAATACATAGAATGACACTTCTGGAATCTTCTTACAGGAGAGAAAAAATAGACAGTTATTTTTCCATAACTATGGGATACAAGTGAAGCATGATCTCTTGTTGCCTTTTTCTCATCGGTTTTTTACCGTAAAAGTCAAAATCTTGTATTATTTATTCGAGGGAGGGCCATATCTGGGGCTCCTAATATAAGAGGTACAAGTCAATTTCCAAAACCACCAATTATAATTGGTATAACTATGAAGAAGATTATAATGAAAGCATAAGCAGTTACGATAACATTATAAATTTGATCATCTCCAATAAGGGAACCGGGTTGACCTAATTCAGTTCGAATTAAAATTCTTAATGGGGCTATTTTGGTCAAAGTCTTTGTGTCGCATGCTTGAAAGACATTAAACTTAAATACCAAGTTTGGTTTTTAACAGACTTTTTGTTTTTGAGTTATGCTGTCCACACACACAGGACCTTTTTCTAAAAATGCTTTTTTTTTTTTATTCAGGGGGTCTGAAAACATGTTTCCGGTGAAATCTCGGCATTAAATTTTGGGTGGAATGCAATACTTCCCTTACTTACCAGTAGAGAAAGTAAAAAAGATGAACAACGATGTTGCATTTCATGAAAGTTTTTTCCAAAACTCACACACATAACAAGGAATATCTCCGAAATGGTTCACCCTACAAGAAAATTTATTTGGACATAAATTGTGTATTTTAAACAAGATCTACATATTTTGTATAGCATGATTTGATCTATCTCTAACGGTTTACCAATTATGCAAGTCGTCCAGAGTAAATACAACTATAGGAGCTATAGTCAGAAAATTCAAGGTATACATTTCATTTATCATAAAAATATCTCAAACATATGACATTTTAATTAAAATCGTTCGAGCCATTTTCAAGAAAATCAAAATTTTCCATGTAAAGGGTAGTTTAGGGTGGGGCTATTTTCTTCAAAATCTTCGTGTTGCATCCATGAAAGACATTGAACTTCAACACCAACCTTGGTTTTTAACCAACTTCTCGCTTTTGAGTTATGCTGTCCACAGACACACACACAGACCTTTTTCCAAAAATGCTCTTTTTTGTATTCAGGGTGTCTCAAAACATATATTTCTGGTGAAATCTCGGCATCAAATTTTTCGGTGGAATACAATACTTCCCCTACTTACCAGTAGAGAAAGTAATAATTAGTCTGTACTAAATTTATTTATGGTGTACAAAAGGTGATTTTCACAGTCCATTATGAATAGGTAGCATGCTTATAAGTTTCATAATATGAGCTATTGTCCTACCTTATCTTTAGACATCATCAGCAGCTACTGCAGTCGAAGTTAAGCGCACCTGAATTGAATCCATCTGAACACCATTCATTACACTGGCTGCCACCTGTTGATCCCTCCATGGTGTTGTCAGAAACTTCAGCCTCTGTAGTGAAAAGAAAGAAAGGGAAAAGAGAATCATTGCATGGATGAGAGGATATTTGAATATTGTGTTTTTTTCTTACACGTGTGCCAACTATAGATAGTTCACAGTATAGGAGTGACCTGTTCATTTTGAACAATTTTCGCTTACTACCCATGCATCACTAGGTATGTGCAGGGACTGAGCAGTGCAAGGATACATGACCAGTGACATATGAGATCCTATATAACACAAAGTATACTTTCTCTACCATTAAGAAATTGTTAGCTGCAGAGATCTACTGGAAGTTTTGAGAAATGTTTCACCCTGATGGCTGAGTTTGATAACATGGTGAAACAATAGGACACAGGCATTTCATGACAATTTATGACCCAATTGAACAAGGTGAATATTTGAGTTTTTATTAACGGATGATCTTTAACTGTTACTGTTCTCAGCATCCCTTTCTACATTGGGTGTAAAAGACCACTTAATTTTGCTAAGAGGCCTCTTTATCAGGCTTGAGGAGATTAGACATGCCATAAATTTCTGGCATTGGGCCACCATCTTTACTTCTCTTCCAAAGAAGGTCATGCTAAGGATTTTTATGTCCGAAAAAAGTCCATCACCCTCTGCCAGGTTTGAACCCACGACCTTGAGCCAGAGGTTAGCATGTTATCCCTGGACAATGAACAAGGTGAATCTGACTCTTCTGAAGCAGTTTGGTGGTGACTTCTTTAAACATCCTCTTTATACTGAGAAATTTTCACCCACATCTTTCATTTCCTGGGCTAAATGATGTGATTTCAGGAAGCATAATTTTCACTAATACTACTGTTCAGATAGCAGTGATATTGTGATGCAGAGCTTTGATGTCAGACTCATATGAAACTGGCATACAAATGTGGTGTCACACTATGATAAATGGTCTACCAAAAAGTAAGTTATGTAATCACGAGTCTATTGCATTGAAGATAATTTTTCTCTGAGGTTCTTTCCTCATAGTAATACAGACATAAGTTTGGGATGTGTCCCATTAGATTCAGTCTATGTAACATATGAATGGTTGTTACAGGAGAATCGCGATAACTTGACATTTCATCTAACAGACAACCTTTTTTATTTTAATTTTTAAATTTATATTATTAAACTTTAACAATTTCTATATGAGAATATAATTATTTTTGAATATGTGTTATTTGGGTAGATTGAAATAGCTCATATAACTTCCTACTGTATGGTATAAATAGTATAGGTAAATTTTAATTAGTACACATATACAACGTACCACATTATCCCTTATAGTCACAAAAGGACTAACCATCTATTGACCAGTATCTATATAGTTGGAACACAAGTAGCCGGCAGACCATTGTCACGAAACAAAAAGCTTACCATTAATGTAGATACCTAGCACAATCACTTATTAGGAAGGTTTGAAGGTTTATTGCTTTACCCAGTACAAAGGTATTTTTAGACTGATGAATTGTGCAGTGGTTTATAATCCAAGTTCACTTTCGTATTTGTAAGATCATAGGAGTATCAGGTTATCTTTCCGACTCTGTGTAGTATATAAACATCGCAGACCATGCATAATTAAGTACAGTGTCCACTCACAGTGTTTTGTTTAATTTATGGAAGGAAACAGACAATATCCTCATCGTCAATTTGCATGTTGTCACTTGCACAGATCCTAGCAAGGTCATTTTCCATATCTGAAAAATACCCCTGTACATGGTAAGCTAAAACTTTCAGTTATATATTCCTGGTTGCAGTGCAGCTTCCAAGATTTCAGGCTCATGTTAGTGTTGTGTTGAGTTGTTTGTGCCAATGAAAATATCAGAACAAGAAGAAAACACAAGTTAACAAGGACATGGAAATTAAATTGAATACATGTTAATTATTGGAAATTGGAATTATTGGAATTAATTATTGGAAATTGTTAATTAGAAATTAAATTTGTTATGCTTTTGTTTCCTATATTGTGTAGAATATGTATTTATGTAATTTGCAGTATTATGTTATTACAGGGTTCTTCAATTAAAACCTAACAGGCACACAGCATTCTGCCTGTGCATAATTGGATGTGCCATAGCTGGCTTTGCTCTTACATAAACTCCATGTGTAAAGCACGTATAACACTCTTACCTTATACCTTTCGTGTGTAAACGTTATTATAAATGGGAATCACAAAGCCATGTTTGCACAGTGTATATTCAAACGTTCCCTGGTGAAGTGCTTTCTTCCAGATTTACAATTCAAAAAATTGTGAATAAATTCGAAACCACTGGTTCCGTGGCAAACAGAAAATGAAAGAGTAAACATACAGTTTTAACAGAGGAAAAGTTAGATGAAATATGCGCATGTTTTGAACATTCACCAACCAAATCCATCCCAAAATTAGCACAACAGGTGGCAATTTCAGAGTCTCCTGCACACAGAGCAACTAAATTCTTAAAACTAAAACTGTATAAGTGTCCATGCTTTAAAACAAGGTGACCCAGTATCATGAATGCATTATTGTGAATGGTTTCTTTCATCAGTGAATAACAGTTTAATTGATCTACAGCTTCTGTTCTTTTCTAACGAGGCATGGTTCCACCTAAATGGTTGTGTCAACATTCATAACAGTCGGTACATGTCTGAAATCCACATTGTATTCAAGAAATCCCTCATTATAATCGGAGAGTTGGAGTTTGATATGCTGTTAGCACTAGATGCATAATTGGTCCAATATTCTATGAGCAGACTGCAAATGCAGAGGTACCAAAATGACATTTTGACCCGATTTTATCATGAACTGACAGAAGAAGAGAAATCATATGGGTGGTTTCAACAAGATTCTGCTACTGCACTGAATGCAGTGGCATGAATAAAATTTGGGAAGTGTTTGAAGATAGAATGATTAGTGCTGGTGTATGGCCCTCTCGCTCCCCTGATCTAACATGTGATTTTTACTTGTGAGTTAAACTAATGACAAATCCTCATACATTGGAAGAACTAAAATAAAATATTAAAAATGAAAGCAGAAACATTACAGTGGCCCAACTTAATCATGTGAAACAGTGTGTTGTTCCAATATAATACTTGTTTAGCCAAGGGTGGACATTTCCAGCATCTTCTATAAGGTAAGAGTATTATGCATGCGTTACGTGTGGAATTTATGTAGGAGCAAAGCTGGCAGTGGCACACCCAAATGTGCATGGCGAAATGCTGTCTGCCCATTAGTTTTTCAATTAAGAACCCTGTAGTTGTGAATAACAAACTCCTTATTCTGTGTAACTAAACATTTTGTTAACTTGACAGCCTTTCAGTCCATGTTAGAACAAGTTATAGGGATTCCACTGTACCTATGGGAAATGCTGAAAGATATGATTTATGCAAATAATCTTAAGTCACTGAAAATAAGAGGCATCGTCATACATATGCAGTCTCCAATACTTCAGCTACACAAATTTGTTGAAGATTCCAGACTTTATTCACTAGGCCCCTTGAAGCAGGATATCATTAAAAGCATTATAACTGAATTTAACCTTAACATATTCATATTGTTTTTTATTTTGTGTCTTCTTGAGTATAAAGATGTATCTATTTTATAATACATGGGTAGTCCCATTTGGAATGTAACAGAATTTATAGTATTTACTGTTAAATTATATTATTGGTTCTATTGTTAGTACATAGATACATTATTGAAGGAATAGAAAATTAGTGTGTTAAGGTTATATGCCGTAGGTAGATTTTTCTACACAGAAGTATTTCACTGGTTGAAAATTAATGCTCATAGATACCAAGATTAATTGCAAAAATTGATTATCCATAAAGCACTGTATGTATCCAAAGATTTCTAATAACAGTTTTAATCACTTCATTTGATGGCTGCATCATACTATCACATTACTGTGTAACAAATTAACCTACCTGATAAAAAGTTCCATGCGTGGTGAGTAACTTGTAGATGGCCACAGCTGGAATCATAATTACACTGGAGCCTGCTATAATCCAGCCCAAAACATTGGCCCATACTGGGTACACATAGTCTTCATAAGTCAGTGGTTCATATCCCACCAACCCATACACAATTATAAACTGCACAAACAAAATGGAGAAAAAGGAATATTAGATGCAAATACTCACTAATGAACAGCAAACAGTAGAAGTAACTTAATACATTTTCAAGATGCTTCATCCTTAAGAAATAAATTAATCATGCTACAACTGCACAACACATAAGCATATCATCTCAAATGCCTTAAACACAAGTTTTGAAGGGTAGAATGAGAAATGATACATTCAGTGCCATAGCCAAGATTTGAACCATGGATCTTCCACTCTATGTGCAGCTACTCTTAACCATTGAGCTACCATGGCATCATGTTGGCACAACCTTAAATTCTTCAACTGATTCCGTGATTCAAATCCTGGCTACAACATTGAATTTTTCATATAGCTCTGTGTCACTGCATTGTTGCTGCAAGATTGTGGCTTCCATGTCCGTACTTTGCAAACGAAGCTGGAGGTTAATTTCTTTAATGGCCTTCCTCAGGTTTCTTTTTGTAAGTATTTGAGTAGGTTACAGCAGTGCTAGAGATTTTCTTTATTGATTTAAAGCATGCTAAATATCATTACTTTGGGCTTATCCACTCCTTTTTGTCATATGGAATTGAACTATGGGGAAATACATCTAAACAAAATTTTCAAAGAATCTAAAATAAGAACAAATTAGAAACTAAAAACTTCACTTATCTTAGTAAGTAAGATAAGTGAAGTTTTTAGTTTCTAATTTGTTCTTATTTTAGAATCTTGTTGCTTCACTGTTAATAGCTTAAATTTTTACTTAATTTAATTTTCAAAGAATATTTGTATTACAAAAAAAGGCTATTAGGTATTTAGGTGGTCTAAGGTATAACGAATCATGTAAAAGCACTTTTATTCTGCTGAAAATCCTTACATTAACAAGCTTGTTCATCTATCGCACCATTTTATATTTAGTTCAATTTAAATTCCCAATGAAAAACATGTCAGATGTTCACACATATAATATTAGGAATAATCAATTACATTTATCAGAGAGGGTCCCTAGTTATATGGGAGTGAAGTTTTATAATGCTTTGCCTGAAAATCTAAAATCATATGAAAATTATAATACCTTTAAAAATAGGATAAAAAATTATTTAATAACCAAAGCTTTTTACAGTATTGAAGAATACCTAAACTTATAGATCTTTTCTATGATGTTTTGATTATACTAAATGTACTTTTAACTTCTTATCTAGTTATATTGTATATACTATGTAATTACTAAATTCTTTTCTATTTATGTTTCTCATGACATGGGCCCTTATAGGGTACCTTTTTATTTCATCTTATGTATTGACTCATGATATGGTTCAATTGTGTATTCCACTGTATTGAACTGAATGAATAAATAATGCTCTATTGTTTTATGCACTTTTATTTGGATGCCCTTAGTCACAATTTTCATACTGATCCCCATGATTCAGCTGTTGAAATAAAAGAAAAACATACGAATAGCCAAGCAAGCTGTTTTTGTATAAGATTTGAAGCTTTCACTGTGATGATTATTAATCAGAGCTTCTTGGGTTACCAGCTGTGTAATGTGAGGAACACAAATGCAATCTATGATTGCTACAACAACAAAAATCAGCAATAGCACAGCATAGACTCGACAGTGATCACAGAATTTTATTTCATGTGGCCGTCGTTTTACACCACAGTAACCAACATTATGACAGACTCATAAAAGAGGCAATTGAAATTAAATATATTTAGTATATACACCTGAAGCTATTACAGTGAAATATTGAAATAAATATGTCCACCAATAATGTAGAAACCACAGCTTCAGTTATCTAAATATGAGGTGTAAACATTAGACACCCCAACATGTTTCAACAGGTTTTCCTGCCATTTTCAAGGCAACTGACCTTGGCCGACCTTGCTACAAACCATTGCGTGTGAACGACGACGTCACTTGTGACGACATCTTGCATGATAGGTCACTACCAACCTCTAATTGCAAAACAAATTTACAAACAGAATCAATAGGCAGTATTTCAAAATTCATAACACATTCTCTATTTTTGAAAATGAATATTTTTTCCCAAACCATTAAATCATTGGGTCCATTTAATTGCTTTAATAATTTAACCTCTGGATTTATTTCATGATTAAATGACCAAATACGATCTGACACAGTTGATTTTTCTGTATGTTTATGCTTGATATTTCTAAAATGTACCTTTATTCTGGTTTCTAAATGATGTTTTTGCCACTGTAAACCTTTTGAATTGTGTAGTGTTTAATGCCCGCTTTTACTACTATGATACCGCAAGCACTGATTATACATGGAATGATGATGGAGCACTGGTGGAATGAGATGGCGAGGGAAACTGGAGAACCCGGAGGAAAGCCACCCCAGCACCACTTCGTCCACCACGAATCCCACATGCAGTTGCCTGGGATCGAACCCAGGTTGCTTTGGTGAGAAGCAAATGGTCTAACAAACCTTTTGATAGCCAACTTGATAAATGCCAAACCTTTTATAATTTGGGATTTTGTCCTTTTTAGAAAAATTAAGCAAATTTTTTATACTATATGTATTTTGAGGAACCAAAGTTATACCATGTTCTTTAAAAATTGTTGTAAATCTGTTATTAATCCAAGAGTGGTAAGTAAACTTTTTAAATTTAATTGATGCATCTTTCATTTTGTCGAGAGTGGAAGTTTTATTTACAGCCTTTTGATATTTAAATTTTTCTTATCTTTTTATGCATTAATTCTGTCCTAAAAACATTAATTAATGCTGTGTTGATTGAAAATAAATAAATGTGTTCATATTCTCTGTTAAATTCTTCTGTATTAAATGGTATATTTATCAGACTATAAATTTCTGTTGAAAACTGCAAATTTATGTGAAGGAGGATTAAAACTTTTATTTTTTATGTAATTATCAGTATGTGTTGACTTTCTATGAATGCCAAAATTCAGTTCATCTTTATGTCTCATGATCTTTAAATCCAGGAATGGAAGAAAACCATTGTTTTCAATTTCTATAGTGAATTTTATTGCTTTATCTTGTGAATTCAAAAGCTTTAAAGCATCATTGATCAATTTCTGCTATTGTGCCTGTTCATTCTGTTAGTAAATTTGTTTGTGATCAGAGGTTGGTAGTGACATCATCGCTTGCACATACGGTTCATAGCAAGATCGGCCAAGGTCATTTGCCTTGAGAATGCCAGGAAAACCTGTTGAAAAATGTTGCTGTGTCTAATGTTTACACTTCATATTTAGATAAGTAAAGCTGTGTTTTCTACATAATTGGTGAATTGAAATTAAATTAGAGCCAAACAATTTTCATAAGAACAATAACCTATGACAGAACATCTTGGATAGGAACAGAAGGGCATGATTTTGAGATGGCTGTTTATTTCTTATGCAGTTTCTGATGAAGGTCATGAGTTTGAGATGACCATTTATTTATTAATTATTTGTTACCTGATGATGGTCATGGAGTTTAGTATGGCCGAAAGCTCAAATAATTTTATAAATATTACAAGGCTGGTAACTTGAGAAGCTCTGATTAATAAATGGTTTTTGTGACTACATTGCAAACATAACATGTAGGTTTATATGGCATTCATACTTGCCATGAGAAATGCTGGAGCAAGAAATCGCCAACACACTCTCCAGTAGATTCCTGGAGAAAATCCAATCATATCCCTGATATCATCACAAAATCTCTGAGTACCTGCAACAGAGGACATGTCACTTCTACAAGTATTTCAAATTGATGCATGCATTCATAAACATAACCAACTATCTTTTTCTTGATTCAAATTCAACTTTGTTCTCAAATAATTGATTTGCATGCGAAAGTTATGTAAATGTTTAATTATATAATCAAGGAAAACATCAAAGCTTATTGTAATTATACTTTTAAGTAATTGAAAAGTAACATGAAATCCCAAAACTAAATATATACATGTATATGTGTATGCATATATATGTTTGTGTGTGTGTGTGTGTGTGTGTGTGTGTGCGTGCGTTATATATACACACACACATTGTATATATATTATTTTATATGTAATGTATAATGTATTATACACATTATATATATAATCTTGTTTTCCACAAAAATGCAGATTTTTTGTGGTAGTCAATGTATGAGGAGCGAATCTTGCCGGTACTGGCCTCTACTGTATCAACCTGTATGAATCAACACAAGTTGCACAAATTCAACAAGAGGCGTAAAGCTAGTTTGTTAATATTCTCAACATCATTCTTGGAAAGGAAACAAACTGCACATTATTGACACAAACCAAATAAATAAATAATTATATATTTGGTTTCCAGGCAGATCTAATATGCTAAAGAATTATAGAATATTTAAAGAAGTAGTAATCAAAACGACCAGATAATTTATGCAAGTGCTATATGCATATGATTACTTTTTCTACATGACTCATGAAGGATATATTCCAAGGACATATTCAGGTATTTGGGAAACATCTTAGACACTGTTTGCCTGTTACTGTGGTAACTCAAATCTTATCTCATTCATTTAAAATGCATATTAAAAATTGAGTGCCAATATTCAGGTGGTGTTAAACTAGTGAGTGATAATGCACAAACACCATCACACTGTTTTTCTTAATCTACCTAACCTTGAGGATGCCTTCCTCTTTACTCTCCAATTCAGTTATCAAGAATAAAACTCTCTTCTTCTCTCTTTTTTTTTTCCCTGTTTACCCTCTTATGTAGGACTTGGAAGCCAGTATTTAGGGTCAGACGCTTGTCGGGGAGCACAGGAATCTATGGACTGGACAGAGTGAAGACCTGGAAGCGGGTGGTCAGCCCAGTACAGGTTTGATAGTGAGGAAGAGGATTATTTGAAATGATTTGGAAAGGTGACAATGGCACAGTTGGTGGAATGAGCGGCAGGGGAAACTGGAGGACCTGAAGAAAATCTGCCCTGACGCTGCTTTGTCCACCACGAATACCACGTGCAGGTCCCTGGGATCAAACCTGAGACGCCTGGGTGGTAGGCAAACACGTAAAACTTACCTTAGCCATAAATGCATCACTTATGGGTAGCAAATAGGTTCTTAAATTCAAATACTGAAGGTTTTTTAACACACAAGTCACATGCTGGCATCACAACTTTTTTTTTAATAGCAGAATCAGGACTGAAAAATTCAATGCCATAGCCAGGATTTGAAACATGGATCTTCCACTTCACACGTGGCTGCTCTAACCACTGAGCTACCATGGCCAATTTGTCAATATGACGTTAAACTCTTCAACTGATTCATTTTCTTTCCCAGTAGACCTCTTAGAGAATCTCACGTATGAGATAGTACCCCAAGGGCAACTTACAATCTTAAGTACTTATATTTTTTTGGGTTTTTAGATAAAGCAGCTCCTTGAATGGCAGTTTTCTTCACAAATACTCAAAGTTTTTAAACATATAAGCCTGTGTGCTGAGAGGTCTAGCGACCATAACAATCATACAATTAAAAGACATTCTTTCTTGCTTTTAACTCCATGTGCTATTGTTACGCAGAATTTGTGTTCACACGGCATAAGCCTTGGCGTGCTTATTCCTGCATTCTACAACCTCACCTCTCTCTTCCCCACACTGTAAGTGAAGGCTGCAGCAGCAAGCATCCGAAGCCCTACCCCCCCCCCCCACCCCCCCTCCCACCCTCTGTTCAGTGGTAGAGAACGAGACATTCCATCTTACCCACTAATTCTACATGAGGAAAACTGGCTAGTATTGCAATTATTATTAATATTATGTGATCTGCAAGAGGAAATGGACCAAGACCACCTTCAAATATGTCTGGCCACTTCTAGCGCCCCATCCATCATTGAAAAATATTGGAGAGCAAGAGGATTAATAACTTCATTGTTAGAAATCCAGCATTAGCTAACAACAATAACTTATTAATTTCTAGTTTATTTTAGAGACAGGCTTTGGTGATAGCTTTGGTAGCCCACAATATGTGCCACTGGAGAAAATGCATGAAAAAGATGGAGAGATATTAGTTACATTTTTGACTAATCAAGACTCAGAAGAGGAAGGTTTGTTTTTTAATGTCTCAACATCTGCACCAGAAATAGATTGATGCACATCATTTTGTTTCAGCCATGGCACTGTCCATCAGCTAATTTGGAATCTTAGGCACAATGGTATGGTTTCCTGTAAAGGATTTTATGACTTTCTTCTTACCATTTTTACAAGCTTTTATTTAACTTGCAATGTTTATTTATTTGTTTGTTTGGGCCAAATCTTGCAACTGAATTTTAAAGAAGTTATCCTCAGCCAACTGAGCTGGAATTTTGCATACACATTTAGTTTGGATGGATGCATGGTTAGCTATGTGTCATCATTCTAAATTCAATATGGCAGATCGCCTAAAATGGCTGTCTAGTAATTTTTATGCACTCCTGTTATGAGTATCAAATGAAAGGATTTGCTGAGAAGAATACAAATAAAATAAATTAATTAATAGTAAAACATTTTTTAAAAGCAAGCTTTTATTTAAATGCTCTAAAAAGATTCGTGGTGGACGAAGCGGCGTCAGGGTGGGTTTTCTCCGGGTGCTCCGGTTTCCCCCGCCATCTCATTCCACCGGTGCTCCATCTTCATTCCATGTATCATCAGTGTCACCGCCTGCGGTGCCGTAGTAGTAAAAGCAGGCATTAAACACTACTACTACGCTCTAAAAAGAAGAAAATAGACTTTAAATTAAATCAAATCCATCAATTTATTACATTACACAATTTACATGACATAAAAGCTTGTTGCGAGCTTTACTTATGTAGATAAACAAGCATGCAATATGTAACTTGATCGTGATATAATTAATTCTAAGTAAGAAAATGTTTTTTATAAAATGGGTAAATTTTGTGAGAAGCTTTTATATCAAATAAACTGTGTAATGTAATAAATTGATGGATTTGATTTAATTTACAGTTTATTTTCTTCTTTTTGGAGCATTTAAGTATCTTTTTAAAAAAAATTTTGTTTTACTATTAATTTACTTTTATTGTCCTGGTAAGGTAAATGTTGGGCATAACACAGCTCTTTGGATCTAAAGCTGAAATGGATGCTCATTAATTGTCAAAAAATATTGTACAGCTCTGCAATCACATTCTAGCTTTAGGACGTTTCCATAGTTTGCTTGTAAAATGTTCTATATGGAATTCTTCATAACCCTAAGATTGCTGCTGTAGGAAATCTGATGTGTACTTCCCTCAGTATCACACACTGCACTGGAAAAAGAGGTGTTGTATGTAAGTATGAAAATTGCAGCACAAAGTGCAAGCCACATACATGTACTATGTCACCAAAGATGCATGTGTGCAGTGAGGCCATTGAAAAATACATACTTGACTGCAATTATGACATTTCAACATAAATACACGTCAATAATATTAATGTGTACATTCTGTCAATAACTCTGAATCAGTGTCAGACAACAGAGAACTCTGTGACATCAAAGAATGCATCTCTGTTGCTCCAAGCATAGACAAAGAACTCGCTGAGAATTTTAAGGCAAGGAGGAAACCAAAGTTACTGATAAGGGGAGAATTAGTGGTGCAAGAGGAATACATCACGTTCTTTATACTTATGTGACTGCAAAACACCAAGCAATCAGCCTGCCCATCCCCTCCTTCACATTCCTTTGCCAATGTTATTGTTGTTGTTGTTAGCTAATGCCAATGTTATTGTAAGCTTCTCCATTGCTGCACTATTATGTACCAGGGGCTCTACTGTGTCATTCTTAATCCATTTGGCAAGAAAGTGTGACTGAGTATAAGATATTTGAAATATGATGAAATATTTGAGAGGTAGAACTGGAACTTAAAAATTCAATGTCACAGTTCTAGCTCTCAAACATTGCCCATACACGGCTTGTGTGTTTAAAAACACCAACAGTAAGTTTGTTGGCATAAATAAATAATTATGAAATATTGTTACCATAAATCCAAGAGACAGCAATGGTTTCGAAGAGCACAGCAAATAGCATCGAGTATCCAGCGGCATATCGGTCCAGCAGGTGGAAGAAATAGAAACCTCCCTGGAAAAAAGAGTAAAGTTACCTTATATATCATATTTTGCATCAATATTGGCTGCACTCAGAAATAAAATTAACTCACATTTTGTGAATGTCACACAAACAGAGATACATACTAAATATGGAAAAATTGAAGCTATTAACAGTGAAGCAACAAGATTCTAAAGTAAGAACAAATTAGAAACTAAAAACTTCACTTATCTTATTGTTTTGGGGCTGACCCTGGGGTTTCAAGCTATGTCCAGCTCATTCTCAAAGCCATATAAACAAACTCGTTGCCAAGCTACAATCTTTTATTTTTTCTGAAAAACAATTACTCTTATTCAATTTTTATTTACCAATCTCTGAAAACAAAAATTTATAAATACAATCTATAGATGGTAATTCGAAGTTCATAACACGGTTCCTGTTTTTTAAAATAACTTTTTCCCAAACCATTAAATCTATTGGATTACTTAATTGTTTTAATAATTTAACTTCTGAATTAATTTCATGATTAAATGACCAAAAATGATCTGCCACAGCTGATTTATCAGTTTGTTTATATTTAATATTTCTAAAATGTTCTTTTATTCTGGTTTCTAGATGACGTTTAGTTTTACCAATATAAACTTTATCACAATCTAAACAGCTAAATTGATAAATGCCAGATTTTTTATAATTTGGTATTTTATCTTTTTTTGAAAAATTAAGTAAATTTTGTATATTAAATTTATTTTGAGGGACCAAATTTATTCCATATTCTTTAAAAATCCTTGTAAATTTTTTATTAGCCCATGGATGGTAAGTAAACTTTTTAAAAATACAATTATCTTTTATTTTTTTAAGGGTTGAAACTTCTTTGACAGCTTTTTGATACTTAAATTCCTCTATCCTTTTATGTATAAAATCTGTATTAAAACCATTAATTACTGCAGTGTTAATAATGTGTTTATATTCTATGTTAAATTCATCTTTATTAAGGGGTATATTTATTAACCTATAAATTAAACTATTAAAAACAGCAAATTTATGTGCAATTATTAAGGGGTATATTTATTAACCTAGATTGTGATAAAGTTTATATTGGTAAAACTAAACGTCATCTAGAAACCAGAATAAAAGAACATTTTAGAAATATTAAATATAAACAAACTGATAAATCAGCTGTGGCAGATCATTTTTGGTCATTTAATCATGAAATTAATTCAGAAGTTAAATTATTAAAACAATTAAGTAATCCAATAGATTTAATGGTTTGGGAAAAAGTTTTTATTTTAAAAAACAGGAACCGTGTTATGAACTTCGAATTACCATCTATAGATTGTATTTATAAATTTTTGTTTTCAGAGATTGGTAAATAAAAATTGAATAAGAGTAATTGTTTTTCAGAAAAAATAAAAGATTGTAGCTTGGCAACGAGTTTGTTTATATGGCTTTGAGAATGAGCTGGACATAGCTTGAAACCCCAGGGTCAGCACCAAAACAATAAGATAAGTGAAGTTTTTAGTTTCTAATTTGTTCTTACTTTAGAGATACATACGTCTAGTGAGGTAATTTTGTATTTGGTTTTGGGCATACTTCTACATATAAAATTAACCTTAATAGACTGTTACAGGCACATAGACATAAATAAAAGCTCTACATGGAGAGACTTGAAGGGAAGGATTAATTGGGTACTTCCTTGCAACAAAGAGACCTCATTGGCTAGAAACATCCATACAAGAGTATTGAAATATGCTGCATATCCTTAATATATTTGTTCATTGCATGCTTTTAAACTCCATAGTAAGCACCTGACATGCTCTTAGTATAAGCTTATACAGTCTTCCATTAAGAGCATGGCAGGGACTGAGGATGTATATATTGTGAAATTGCTTGAAGCTTCCGTGTGGAAGCATCCCAAATTGAATGCACCTTGTCATGATGTCACGTTGCCAAGGAAGCAGAGAGTAACTTTCAGAGTTTGAGAAGCTAGTTGTAAAAGTTAGAGTAGCAAAAACAAAATGTAATAGTAATAATTTGTGTAAGTGAGGCCACCTAATTCTAAAATTAAAGAAAATAAAAGTAATTGAAAGTGAATATAGTTGCAATATATTAGCTTTACTTAATGTTTCTTTTATTAAAAGGAGCAAAACTGGTGCAACTGTGGCGAAATGAAACCCCTTCAGTATCGAGCCATGCCTATGCATCAGTTGTTTTACTTCAGTCCTCCCCACCCTTTATCAAGGCTTATTTGGCTGCAGTCACCAGGATTTATACCCAAAATCTCTGCACAAAATTGATGACTTGCCACTTCTTTCTTGCATTACCCATTTGAACAAATGTCCCAAGAGAGAGGAAACACATTTTATATTTGAAAAAAAAAAAAGAGAAGAATGAAACAAGCAGATGCTGGGAGTCCATTCACTATGTTAACAGAAGACTCTGGCGTTTCTCCCGTGTCTTTCTTTGTGTCTGTGAATGTCTGTAGGGGAGCATGGTTCAACTGTACAGCCACAATGAAATAAACAAAAGAAAGAAGTAAACCAACAGCACTTAAGCTTTTATTTGTTTTGCTGAATATCTGCCTTTCAGTATGTACTGATACCAGCTGAACAGCGTGGAAGTATCACTTAGAAGAAGGAGAATGGGCATACGCACCTTGGTATTATTAAGCTTATAACTTCCTTTAATGCTGGTTTCTGTTTCACCAAAATAAAAGTTTTTATTTGGTCCACCTCTTCCCTCATCCCTTAACCTAAGTTCTACTTTGGTCTACCATATGGATTTGGGTGGGGAACCTTTATTTAGAGACCAATTAGCCAGCAGACATAAAAGTGATCAGGAGAATTAAGAGCAAAAGGGTAAATGAAGCAGGAGGGATTATAGCTGTAACTGGGTGTTTTGGAGGAATTTAATTAAAGCATGATAAACTGGTTTCCAAGAATTATGTAATAATGAGCTGATACTAACAGAAAAAGTAACCGAAAGGGATTGAAGAAGGTAGAGCATTAATGCACAAATTGTGAACAACTAAACAGTATATGGTCATTCTGATGGTGGTGTCACACAGCATGTAAAATGGAAAATATCAAACCATGGCATTGTCAGTATGGTTTTCTGAATGGTTGCATAACGTTTGCCTCTTGAAGCTTTCATAACAGATCACTCATCACAACAATGAGTGTAAGCTATATAAGGCTGGTAAAAAGTCCTTATATGAAAGTCTGATGCGTTGGAATTCTCCAGCTGGTAAACATCCTCATTCAAGTTTATTCCAGCACATTCTTTAATCTACAAGGGGTGAACTTGCTGATCCTCAATTGCAGTGACCTCACAAGATAAATATTGTGAAACTACCGATTCAGCTCGGTATTCCACCACCATGGGTTGAAGTGGTGTTTGCATACATATATGTGAAGTGTTAAGAAAGAAATACTTAGTATTTCTCCTAAGTGACCTAGGATGGTATGTATATGCATTTAACACAGAGGAGCAGTTAGATATCCTTAAAATGTTTAAGGTTAGCTTACTTTTTAGTCACATTAATATAACATTTAAGGTAAATGTCTTAATGGAATTGTATACTGCTTTATAATATTTTAATAATTTAAAATCATTACTTAAATTATTTACTCTCTAATCAATATTTCTGTGTTTGCAAACTCTTCAGTCAGTATGTTTCCACAGGACAACTTTCATCACACTGATTTAGAATTGTTAGCTACAGATGTTACACTTGCACAGCTTTTGTATGGAACAAAAGAATTACAAAAGGCAGTCATACTTAGCAACTCACCAGCAGCTATACAATCAATAGTAACACGGGATTCCATTTCCTTTAATAAGCGAACACAAGAAATACAGAACAAAATTAGAATATTAGCAACACTCAAAAAATGTATAAAACTCCTGTGGGCTCCTGCTCATTGTGGATTAATAGGAAATGAGAAAGCTGACCAACAGGCAAAATGAGATACAAAAATACTTCAGTTCACACAGTATGAACTCCATATCAATCAGCAAGAATCACAATCAATAAAAAGATTAAGAAAGAAAGAATGGAACACAACAAAATAGCTAGCAACAACAAAATATGGGCTATCCTGCATATCAAAGATACAGTTCCTGATACACCCAAACAAGAAGGGTAGCTGTATTCCATACTGTAACAGGACATGATTGTTTGGCAACACATTTACACAAAATATTGATGTGCAGTGATGAAAGCACCATTATGACAGCAGACCATCACCACCACTACTACACTTCTGTATTTCTTCCGCTTGCTAGTTGGCTAGTATAGCATACTCTAACCAGGCCAGAAAGTTCATTGAATTCCCTTAGTATTAGGCATAGCTCTGAAAAAGTATTTAGGTCATTACATAATATTATTTTAAAATGCCATTCCTCCATTGCCTTTATAACGGAATGAATTTGAAATCCATATCTTGCCTCTTACTAGATGTTTCAAACAGTTTCAATGAAATACTCATTAAATGTATTTATTGCTACAAGAGAGTCCACAGAGAGCTAGCTTTCATCTGTTCTACTAGGAGGCCAGTGTCATCACCAGGCTTATATATTCTTAAGCGGTTTGCTTCAAGTTTCTAAATCAAACCATTATTTCATTACAAGGTATGTAAACAATGTACTCGTAAACAAGGCAATGAGCTACTGCTGATCTGGTGAACACCGTGCAAATGCCAATAGACATAAACATACAGACATAAAGGATGAGGTTTTTATAATCTGTGATGTCATGTCAAATCAGTGATAATTCAACTGTCTTTGCTTTATACTTAGAAATTCCTCTGCTTAGTGATAACATTTTGATGGAAATCAGGGACCTGAAGTTGCTGTATTTTTCTCCAGATGCATTAACTAAACTGCAAAGTAAGTACTCTTTAACTGTTGCTGAAGATAAACTCTTCTGGAGTGTCGGTGCACTCCAATTTTGATAATCTCATCATTATCGACATAATTAACTATTCATGTGTTCTGTCTTTAATCAAGTTTAAAAGCAAAATTGTTCAACTTAAGGCTTATTTACATGTGTAGTGTCAGAACAGGGTTGTGGGTTGAAATGGGAAGGAAGAAGCCTTGTATTATTAGACAGACAGGAATACATTGTAAGGAAAGTTGAGGCAGAAGACAAAAACAGGAATGGTTTTCATAAACAAAAGTAGGTGAAAGAGGAAGTGACCAGCAGATGTACCCGGTCCTAGTATCTCAGTGACTCTCTGAGGGTTATAACCACTGACCCTCAAGACCATCTTCCGGTCAAATGAGCTCAACAACAAGAACCTTCATACTCCTTGGAGCAAACAGCCATAAGTTTAAGTGCTGGTGGTTTATACATTATTTATTAGCTCAAATGTATTCATATATACACATTAATGCTTACCTGTGAGCAAGATGCCAAACCGACGAGGAAGTACAAAGTGAAGAGACAAGCGACAAATATTTCCCGGTTTTTGCCAATGATAGCATACTCATCACTCAAAGCAGTTATTATTGCCTCTGAACCACCAAACTGTGAACACAAGCGTACATAATTATTTATTCTGTAGAATATTGCTGCATTATTCCATAGGGACAGGATTGGGATGCAGCTGCTAACTTTCTCACACAACCTGAAGATAGTGATTGCACTTATTATCTACCAATTCTAGAATACAATTGCCAAGATATACATTTATAATTTTACCTCAACACAGGAAAGGAAAAACTTACCGAGCTGTCGAGACCAAGCGTGAGCAGCATCATGAAGAAGATAAGAGCCCAAAAAATGGAACCTGGCATGGTGGCTATTGCTGCAGGATACACGATGAATACCAGACCTGGTCCTTCAGTAGCTACATCCTTGATATCACGTCCAGAAGCCCGTGCCATGTAGCCCAGTACAGAGAAGATGACAAACCCTGCTATGAAACTTGTGAAGGAATTGATAGCACTTGTCATCAGAGCATCTCTGAAATGAAAAACATTTATTTTATTTCAAAGCTCAGTAAAATAATCAGACAGAACAATGTTAAAATGACTTCCACTCAGAAACGAAACTAGGGTTAGACTCTAAGCATAAAAGAGGTCTGTACCTGCTTAAGGTTGCCAGTTCTTCACAATGATAATAAATGTATCTGTTTTTATTGTATATACACAAACATTTTATTATATAGAGAATAAAATGGAGATAGAAATCACCTTTGATATAATCTGTCTCATACTAGAATGATCATGTTAGAAACATATGGGAGGGAAGAAAGATAGAAACAGAGACACCATTCTGACTCTGTCTCATTTTCCCATTCCATATATTTACAATAGAATCACCCTAATTTGAGACAGATTATAGCTGTTATGCCACTTCCCTTTTCACATTCCCAACTTTTACACAAGTATAGCAGGGAGAGAGGAAGACACTCGATCTTTCATGGCATGTTTGCGTAGAGCAACTGTCTAATAGAGTGGTATGCCTTATAACAGCATCAGTGACTTTCCTTCGGGTTAAAAACAAAAGTAACTACTCATAGATAATTTTGTTGACAGATGCATTTCAAATAAAAGTCTTGTTGCTCACTTTGAAACAATTTAGGGAAATATTCTCAGATTAACCAAAGTTATCAGCAATTATACTGTAATATAGCCCAATTAATGTTCACGATGTAAACAATATGAAACATGAGACATTTCTTGTGTTCATTGTTCATTTCATGCCAACTGACATTGTGGGATACAGCACTCACATAAGGTTCTGCGCTTGTATAAGCTGGAAAATTTGCATCATTGTAGACCAGCCATGTTATTTTGTGACTCTTGGTGTCACTGTTCTCCTTTCTCCCTCCAACTTATTATTATGGGGTTGATCAGAATTTGCAGTGACAAAGTGTTGCTAGAATAGAAGTTCCTTGGATGATGGACAAACCAAAGAACAAAACGGAATTGAGTTAAATCTAGAATCCTCTACAGGGCAACTGCACTATAGTTATTCTTGATTTCATTTGAACACCCAATGTAAAGCTTACACATTTTATTAGTGCTATTCGTAATTGTGTACTATTTCTAAATGGTGTACAAATTAATGCAAAGGATGTTTAGGGATGTTGGAAATGCATTGCTACAAAGCAATTTTAAATGAACTTCTGTTACAAGTGCTTTGTGTAGAGATATTATTAAAGATTGCATAAGTCTAAATTTATAGATAAGGAGAGCAGAAGAGGGAAGATGAGAGGAATGGAGCAGAGTTTGAAGACTGCTTCTGCGGTCAAGTGGTCAGCGTTCTGAATTTTAAATTCAGAGGTCTCAGGTTCAATTCCTGACTGGGGTTGGGAATGTTTCTTTAACTATAATAATTCCCTATCCTTCACAGAGTCTGGAAGTATGAGTGTGGGAAGAAATGTGAGTGCATTTAATATTAAAATGATAAAAAAACACTGTTAAGAAACCCTATAGTTTAGCAAGTAATAAAATCATCAGTTGATTCTCAAGTGATATTCCCCAATGACCAAAGAAGTTAAAGTGGGTTATACAAGTGAAACAAACAATAAATGAAATGAAAACAATGGAAGAGAAATTAACTAAATGTTGCTTGTAACAGTAACTACAATATAATTGTAATTGGGCTTGGTGAAATTTGAATAAGTTGCAGTAGGTATATTACATCTACATCGCCCTTCTGATTGTTGACCCTCTATGGGGCAATTACCAACAAAAATCCAGCAGTGGCTTTTTGTTGTTGTTGTAGTGTTTAACGCCCGCTTTTACTACTACGGCACCGCAGGCGATGACACTGATGATACATGGAATGAAGATGGAGCACCGGTGGAATGAGATGGCGGGGGAAACCGAAGCACCCGGAGAAAACCCGCCCTGACGCCGCTTCGTCCACCACGAATACCACATGCGGGTCCCTGGGATCGAACTAGGTGGTAGGCGAGCGCGCTAACCGCTCGGCCACGGCGCCGCCCAGTGGCTTTTTGTGTACCATGTCATTAGAAATAGTGAATCCGGGGTTAGAGACTTCCATCTTCCATGTTAGACCAAGTCTGACAAACACTACTCACCAGGTGTGAAGATATCCCCCTACTTCCTCCCCCTTCGTGACGATCAAAGCGGAGTACTCGGGAAAAACAAACCGAAAGCCGCTTTTACCTACGCCGGCTATTGCAGTTAGGAGCGGGGGAGGGGGGGGGGTGGACTCCTCTCTTCACGCCTTCGGAGTAATGTTCGACGGGCCTGTGTTAAACAAAGTTTCAAAACGGAACGCACACTGCCAAAAAAACCTAGCGAGATAACTCCGCGATGACACGTGAGGCTCACATTCGGGAGATCCCGGGTTCAAAGCCCCCGGGCCACGCATTCCGAACATAAGTCTTTTCGTGGTTTCCTCGGGTGGATAGACGAATTCTGAAGTGGTTCTATTCCCACTACGATTTTCCTTTCCATCTGTTTCAGGATGTAGGGCCAGATGACGGCGGTTGGTGTGGTGAAGCAGGGCGGTAGAATTTGCACAATAGGGTTGCCCCCTGGCGATTGGTGGGACTGCTGGGTTCCCTTTCGTTCCTGAGAGTTTTATCTATTCCCGAGACAAAATATAACTAGTCGTAAATATCTCAACAACTTTTAAGGCGTGGTTAAAGCTGCACTGTACTCATTGCAACTGTGGTTTGAACAAACTGGCTTAAAATTCTAAAATTGGGAACCAAAAGAATGGTCCTATTCTTTACGTGGAGTATCATAAAACTAGAGTGGTTAAAACTCTCAGACGATTAGGAGTTCTCTTTGACAACAAGCTGGCATGGATCCCCACATAAAGAGGGTTAAATCTGAATGTACAAAGGGAATAGCTACAAAAGAATTGAGCACTGACTTAAAAGACTTGCTGCATACCTACAAGGCTACTATCAGATCCAAATTAGACTATGCATCCATAATATATAGCTCAGCTTCTCCCACTACTCTTTTCTTTCCCCTTTTCCTTTGTTTTCCCGCTTTATTTTCCCGTGCTTTTTTTTTTTTTTTTTTTTTTTTTTTTTTTCCGCACATACAACAAACACCCATGTCAGAGGCGGTACTTGAATCCGCGACAATGGCTACGAGCGCCAACAACTTTTAAAATGTTTGACACAAGACAACCAACTGCTTTAAGAATTAGTATTGGGCTTTTTCCCATGGGCGCCGGCAGACATTTTTTCAGTGAGGGGGGGGGGGGGCCGCATGTTGGAAGTTTGCAATCAAACAATATTAATCCATTATTCTGTTGCCCAAAACTGTAAAAGATATGTAGTACTTATTGCGGATAAGTATATTAATTTGCGCTAAATAAAAACTGTTCTTTACATAAAAATTTAAGCAATAGTCTAATACCAATTGACTGCACATTAAGCACATTAATTTCCAAGGGGGGCCGCGACCCACCCCCCCCCTCTTACCCCCACCCCCTTCGCGACGCCTATGCTTCTTCCTCTTTTAGCCTGAAAAGGGGCCTCCCTCTAGAAATGAGAAGAATTCAACGTGAATTCAACTCACTTTATCATATGCTTTGAACATTGTTTAAATTCCAAAAAGTGGTATACTTAAATACATTTTTCAGATACCAAAACTACACCTACAAATAACTCCCACCGCCACATTACATTCATTATATTCATAATTATCTTCATATACACCCCATTTCTCTCCCTTATGCCTTTAGGCGTCGGGTTAATGAACAATATTATATCAATAATTGCTTAATTTGCATACTTATAATTTTAGTTATTTGGGTTTTCAGATTGGCTAATATCTCCAAGTAAGCTTGGCACAAAAGGTATGACGCAGAGTCACCCGGTCTCGTGATAATGAATGGTGCACCAGACACGACTTCCAATACCTTCTGCAAGGCCCTCACAATACTTAGGCCAGTAGGTCACGTATTGAGGCGTGAAGCAAAACGGATAGTCTACACGACAGGCATAGTTCATTTCGCGGCGCATTTATGCCCTAAATTATTACTATTAAATTGTTTTTGTTGTTTAACGATGCTGTCAATTGCCTGGATCACATCAGCGTCGCCGGTGTGCCGGAATTCCGTCCCGCAGAAGTTCTTTTACATGCCAGTAAATCTACTAACATAGAGCTGTCGTTTTTAAGCACACTTAAAAACCATCGTTCTGGGCCGGGCATTTGCATTTGCGACTAAAACCTGCCAACGAGAGCTGTGCGAAACTTCGGCACTACTCGGGTTATCTCGCTCGATTGAAGGCCCATGCCATTTCCACTCTGCACATTATACTAGTCGGTCTTACTGTCTACTCTCCGTCAACTCATTCACTGCGATATGCACTCCTCGAGACGTTGTTAGATACTGGACTCCACCCCCCATGGTTGGGGATACTGTCGTTCTGCAACAGGCGTTACGGAACAGCACGGTGCGGTACGTTTACGAAAATAGTCTTCTGCGCATCCTGCAGTTTGGTAAGCTTTAGTTGCGTCAGCTCTAATAACTTTGTGATTGTTTTGCGGCAAAACCATTTATCAAAATATCTGTACTTATATCCCTAACAGCCTGTTTAAATACACAACCGTGCCTGCATACCAAAGATCAAACTCCCAAAGTCTCTATCAGCGGTTTTTTTCCTTTTTTTTCCCCCTTTCTTTATTTATTTTCTGTTTTTAAGTGCGAGAACATTATAGAAATGAAGTGCATATCTACACCGACAGTTCAGCTACAGATACGCAATAGTTTATCCTGATAACATGCTATGCCATTTTCTCTGCCTTATGCGAATTTTTCACCATAAAGGAAAGTTTACAACAAAATAATAATAATAATAATAATAATAATAATAATAATAATAATAATAATAATAATAATAATAATAATAATAATAATAATAATAATAATAATAATAATAATAATAATAATAATAATAATAATAATAATAATAATAATAATAATAATAAAAGTAAACCTGGTAATCGCTGGGTTAAGGGCTTTCTGACTTTGGTGGCTCAAATGACAAGCCAGGTTATAACAGAGTTTATGTCGTACTTGCAGGCATAGGAATTCTTAAGCAGTTTGCTTCAGGCTATGTACTCAAAGCTTTGCTCTGCAAAATATACGAAATAAGAGGCCAAGGCTCAGTGACAAGTAGGTAAAAACCGGCTCGGCTGCTGTCTGCAAATGCCAAAATGTACGAAGGCTGAGCGGTGGTTTGCCTTTGCCTATAGTTCAGTGACAGTGTAGTCTTATATCCTTACGTGCTGGCTTTAGTACTTAGATATTCCTGTGTCTGGTTATTTATTTTGTGTTTACGCTCTTTGGCACTTTAGTCCTACCCTGTAGATTTCTAAATTACTTGTACTTTGTCAACTTTGATCTGTTCTTATTCAAGATAAACTATTAGGGTTTGATAAACAAAGAGATCAATGCTGAAGAGTCACTGTAAATGTAATGTAAAGAAAATTTGGGTCCTTACTTGTAAACATTGTTGTGATATTTGTTGTAAGAAGCGTAAGCCAGAAGAACGCCAAAACCAGGACCGAGTGAAAAGAACACCTGAGTTGCTGCATCTACCCAAACCTGTTAACAAAACACAATCAACATTCATCAACTGTTACTGTAGAGACAGGAACTATTTCAGTACATTTCAGGCTTTACATAAGATAAATTTTACCTAGCTCAAGCGGTAACGTATGTGCCCTCATTCGGGAGGTCCCGATTTCAAATCCCGTGTGCCGACCAATCTGACTGGCTTTTTATGGCTTTCTTCAGATGCCAAGGTAAATACCGGATTGGATATTTAATGCCACGACCCAAAGTTCCACCTCAGATCTAAAACAATACTAAAAATGAAAAATAGATGGTAATAGCGAATGCTGTACCACATATCCGTAGACAATGAAAGCAGATAGACTGGATGGCGTCCTAATGCCATCTGTGGGTCACAGAGACTGAGGTACAGTTACCCTGTACTGATCCCTCTGTGGACTCGTGACGAAGCAGGATAGTATGGTATAGGGACGAGTCCTTGAGGACTGTCTGCCGTATACCGTTCTACGAGTATCCCCTAACAGATCAATCCCAATATGATTACATGGTTAAATAACGTAAAATAGAGGGAAAATAAGACAAATTTCCACTATAATTTTTGTCCTCTCTCTACTCGCAATTAAGAAAATAGATGGTTTCACCTCTGTGTATATATATATATATATATATATATATATATATATATTGTGTATGGGTAACCATACACATGGGTGACGTTATTTCTTACGTCATTGACTGCTTCTGGCATATTTACATAAACCCGAGATTTAACATAACCCGTAGGAAATAATCCAAAGGTGTTAAATCACAAGATCTTGGGGACCAGTTATCAACCCCTCGCAAAATGATGACGCCTCTGAATTTGTAATTCAAAAGGTTGATTGTTTCGTGAGCAGTATGACAGGTGGCTCCATCTTGCTGAAACCAGGCATTACTGAGATCCATATGTTCCAGTTCAGGCTGTAAACAATCTCCTAGGATAATCCGGTGTCTTTCGCCATTGACAGTCAAACCCTTTCCTTCATCTTGAAGGAGGTGCTAATGATTCCGCCATACCAAAGTCCACACCAGACTGACGCCTTTTGGGGATAGAGTGCTCATTCTTGATCTCCATTGGATTTTCATTGCTCCAGTATGGGCAATTGTGTTTGTTGACGAAATTATTCATCCAAAAATGGGCCTCGTTGCTAAAGATGATATTTCGGCTGAAAGGAGGGCCAATTTCCAATTGCCGCACGAGTCAGAGGATACATGGCGCAGTCTATGGTCATTTGGCTTTTGTTCCTGAGTTAACAATTTTGTAAGAGTGAAACTCCAGGTCCATTGCAACATGTAATGATCGATTACATTTCCAATTCTTGTGCTCGCTTGCAAATTGATGTTCGTCAATTCTCTGCGCACTTTCTCGAATAGCAGCTGTTTTCATTGAAGCGTTTACATCACTGACGTACAGAACCAGTTGGCTCCAATTTTTTCGTTACACGTGGAATTGTTATTTCGGAGGGACGATTATGGACACCAAGCATTGGACGTAGTGCACGGAATGTTTGGCGAATGGATGATCCATTTGATAAAATGTTTTCGCGATTTGCAGACGTTGTGGAATTGTGAAACGTTCCATCATTATTTCATAATAACGACCAAGAAAACAAAATACTGCTATAGCTTCATAAACATTATAGCTGTCGTATATTAAAACTAAAGCACTCTTATTGAAGGACTCTACATAAGGTTATACAAAATAAGGGACAAGTTTGAACGTTTTGTCTCTGAGAAGCTTGGGGCACACTTTTTATGAGTGCGTTTGTTTTTCCGCCTTCCGCTAATAGCGTGGGAAGTTGAAATTTCCGCACTCCATGCCCTATGCTTTATTTTTATTTGTTTACTTTTTTTACGTGGACCTTAATGAGGCATACGCAATCCTCTAACTGTTTATATGCATGTTTATTTTTGCAGATATGCAATGTAATCATATTTGATATATGAACTTTACTGTTTAAACAGTAGTCTTTATTTCCAAAGATTAACTTATCCCAGAAATAGAAATAACTTATTGGAGCTCTAAGAAACCTTTCTCCGCTAATGGCGTACTATAAATCAAGTTTTTTCCATCATGAAGGGCTATTTCATGAACAATATATGAACTGACTTGTAGGCCATTTTTTTGAGTTAACAGTTGACGCCCGTACATAGGTCAATACAATTTTGCCCCCTTTTCAAAGAATTAACAGATAGGGAGCGTGATTTTGTCCTTTTTCAACAAGACTCTGCAACAGCTCATACGGCCAGTCTATCGATGAGAACAATTGAAAGTGTGTTTCAGGACAGAATTGTTAAGAGCTTTGTGTCCCCCTCGGCCCCCTACCTAACCCCCTACTATTTCTATCTCTGGGGTAACTTAAAACATAGTGTACAAGACAAGCTCACACACTGAAAGAATCAAAACAAAATATCCGCCAGGAAATTGTCAGCATTTCTCAACGTGAACTTTGGCGAGTGATGGATAGTTTCCTAAAGAGGTGCCAAAAATGTATTGACCACGGTGGCCAGTTTCAGCATCTCCTTTCATTAAGTTGGTAAGTAAAGCCTTTAAAAGTAGTTTTAAAAATGTATGGTTTATCCGCGCTGTTTTATAGTAGCAGCAGACGGCAACGAGAGCCGCGGATGCCGACAGGCAAAACACCGCGTAGGCCGTTCAGAGGTTTTTTGTTCTCCCGGTACTATGCTGCCAACCTAAAGCGCGTTTCACACTTAGAAGACAGTACACGTTAAATGGAGCGCAGTGTTGCAACATGTACTAGTTGCGAATCTTTCTCCGCGAGCGACTCGAGGTGGCCGGAGTCCTGCACTTAGTCCTTCAATTGCTGCTTGACGAGACGGGCACTTTTAACTTTGGTATCCCTCCATGCCTTTGTTACTGTATGACCTAAATTTACAAATGACTCGTCTGTATAAACAACTGATTTCCCCTGGTCCCTAAACCTTTTTACGTCTTTTAGATATTTATGTCGCCATCTGATGATATCGATATCGTCTCTTTCTATTAATATGCACTTGTTACCCCTTCTTTCATATTCCAACCCCAAATCATGTAAGAACCGACTAAGAGTGGCCCTTGAGAAATTTGGTACGGTCTCATCACTGTTGAACTGTGACAAAATTATATTCAGCATGGGTGGAATATTTGCAAACTGTAAAGAATGAACAATTCGCCGCACTCCACCTTGCACTATTCAATCATATTGCGTTAACCTATCGTTTTGTATAGTCCCGCCCTTTTTACTTTCTTTTTCGATGGCATTCTTAGAGGTCCTTTCATTAGTTCCTTTTTAATCATACACACTACTGCTTCTGAACACCCGATAGCCTTAGCTGTTTCTTTTACTGCCTTACACGCATTTTGCTTAAAAAATAATCTAACACATTCATAATTATTTGGCGTTCCTTACTTCTTAATTTACCAACATATCGTCTCTTCCTAGCTTCCCCCTCTATAACTACAAATATTTACAAAAATATTAAACAAATAACGCAATAACAGCTCACAGTTACACACACGGCTTCTTTCGAACTAATGTTAGTGCTGCTCCTTATACTATCTTCTGTGTCAGGGCTGACGCTGAATAGATGAATACCTTTTGTTTGCCTTACTGGATAAAAGAAAGAGGTTACTGCCTTTTGGTTTATTTTAAAAACTTTCTCCAACCTTCCTCAACATTTGTTCTCGCTGGTTCCCTGATGTAAACTCAATAACAAAAAAGTTTCACACTGCGTAACTTTTGCAGTGCACAAATTATAAAATGTTCCGAAAACATTTTATTTTAAAAATTATAACACTTAACTGGGTAAACATAGAGAATTCAAAGTGGGCAGGTAGTAGCACTATGGTATACTCTACCTAAGAAAAAAATATAGATGCATTCTAGCAGTTAGTTTGTTAGTTAGTGCGTGATGAGTATAGAAACAGGAAATATCGGACTTCTATTGAAAAAAACCTTTTCTGAAGAAATTTGGGCCTATAGAAATGTATAATGACTCTAAAAAGGATATAACCTGATAGAGAAAAAAATTCTGCATAGGATAATGTGTTCAAATCTGAAATTTATAACAAATGAATATTTATACCATGCTATTAGGAATCTGGCAACACCGCGAGGGTAGAAAAGGACGCGGCTAATGGCAACTTGTATGCGCTAGATAGAGACAGAGATGTCCCATTTAACTCCATGCTGTCTTCTAAGAATGAAACGCTATATAGTATAGGTATGAGTGTGAGAAGATTCATGGAGAAGTCACCGAAATGCACCATGTGCCGTCGTGGTAGAGGAATTACTAAGGCTTGCGAATGCACACTTTTTATACCAATTTACTTCTGGACTTTAAAATCAAGTCCGGCCTTTTTAATACAATACACAGCGCGAATAGTTATTTTATCGCTAGAGTATCTATTTTAAAAGGTGCATAAAACTTCATGGTCATGGTTACGGCTTGCTTTCAGCAGAACAACAAAGATCTAGCGTATATTCTACTGGATTACTCTCGGTATAAATCTAAAATTCTGAGGGAAAATAACCACTCGCATTCTTCTGCAATAAAGCTTGCCATTACTCGGTGTGCCACTTCCACTGTTATTTCAAATCTCCATCAGAAAAGGGATAACACCAAAGGAAGTGATCTGTGACGTCGTCACAAGGAACGTGCCAGTGAATTATTCGAATCGCAGAGATTGATGGCGACTGCTGGAACAAGAAGTTTCCATTACCTCTGGAAATAACAGCTATCACGTGACTAGAATGTACAAGTCCCGTCCTCCTTTTTAATAATTCTACGGCGGAGTAAATCTGAACTTCATGTGGCTCCTCGGCGTATCTTACGAGTTATTAACTTCTTATAAAGTTAAAAAGAGCTGTAACCAAAATCATTCTTAAAAATTTATTTTTGTAAAATGAACCTGCTATTGGGGTTTATAATGGGCTACTGAGAAGTGAAAAATGTGATGTGTTGCACTCACATGACATTCTCTATTCACTCTTGTACAAAGTATTCGTACAAACACGAATACTACTATCTACTTCATGTTAATCGAAATAAGTAATTATTGGAAAGGTAGAATCAGACTGAAAAATGCAATGCCTTAGCCGGGATTCAAGTCCCGGCTGTGATATTTACAGACATGTTGTACTTTCTTTATTACGTAGGTATAGTGGGCAGGGGAAGTATAATATTCGAAGTATTCGACCCAAAAATTCGATGTAGAGATTTCACCAGAAATATATTTTGAGGCCCCTTGAATCTTTTAAAAAAAAAACAAAACAAAAACAAAAAACACATTTTTAGAAAAAAATTCCGTTTGTATGTGTGTGACTGTGAACAGCATAACTCAAAAACGAAAAGACGGTTAAAAACCAAAGTTGGTATTTAAGTTTAATATATTTCAAAGATGGGACACGAAGATTTTGAAGAAAATTCCTTCACCCTAAACAACCCTTTACATGGAAAATTTTTAGAACATTTTTATTTTCTCGATAATGGCTAACGATTTTGATAAAAATGTCATATGTTTAAGATATTTATATGGCAAATGAAATGCATGTTTTGAATTTTCTTGCAGTGCTGTTTACTCTTGACGACTTTTGCATTACTGATAAACCGTAAGAGATAGACCAAATCTTACTGTACAAAAATGTAGATCTCGTAAAACACACTATTTATGTCCAAATAAAATTTTTATGGAGTGAACCATTTCGGAGATATTTCTTGTTTCTTGTGTGCTTTTTGTAATACTTATACTTCTGTCAACTGGAACATCGCCATTCATTTTTTATGTCAACCGTGCAAAGATAACGGAATTTGAAAGCTTTAAAACATTTGACTATCGCTTAAAGCCTACTGTATTCCCATATTCTCCTTGCACCTACAAGGAAATAAGTAATAAGATAATTTCTGCAAATGTTTATCTTGACTAACATGAAGATGATAGAGGAATAGTAGTTCGTAAGAATAGTTTGTACAAGAGTAAAAGAAAGTAATGTGAGTGCAACACATTAGATATTTTATTGTTATTTTTATTATTCAAGGAAGCTAGCTGATAATTTTTATTTACAGTAAAATCTCGAAATCGAATTTTGGATAGAAGTAAAAAAGTCTATCTTGACAAAAGTGGAAGAGAACGTAAAATTAAACTAGCTCATAGATATTTCTGTACCATTTAAAATTGCAGACTTTAAAAATAATTGTTTGTATTAGAGACCGTCGAAATAGCGACGACGAATGAATGATAAACTAGGTTAGGTTTAAAGAAATAAGTGCATCCCCAAGTTTATTTTTTTAATTCTGCCAGTTTTTGGTATAATTTTATGTTATTTCCCATGAAAGAGGGAAAAAGTAAACTTTCGAAAATTATGGTATAATTTGAACTATATTAGCGATTGGTTTCTTAGGACTTCTTGTTTGACCTCATCATACCAAGTGAGTCAGCCGCTCCTTATTTTTTTAATATAGGCCACCCGTCAAACGGCATATACGCTTTAAGTCCAGTTTTGAGCTTACTAAGACATTACTCGACGTTCTTGGATACACAAATGGACAAAATTAAGAGAAACAGTAGTTTAAGAGACAGAACGTACTCCTTGCTAAAGTACACCTCAAAAACATACGACTCGTTTACTGAGAGTGAATTCCGGGTTTCCAGCCAATTTTACAAACTTTTATTACGGTATACATAGCAATGCAATTTAGTAAACACCTCTGATAAAATGGACCTATTATATGAGTAGGTACACTAACATCAGCTAAAAAGTAAATGGCGGATTTTTGTACTTAGAACCGAGGTTGGCTGCAATAAATGCGAGGCACGCCTCACCCACCTATGGACCCGTGCAGTCAAGCCACACATATTATTAAATAACGGTTTATTTAAATTTTGGCGCAAGCTACGTTTCGTATATCTCAAATAACATGTATAATAGCTTTTGTCATTTAAGTAATCATATTTCGACGCTCTGCAAAGGATTAAAGCTGTCTTAAACGGCTAAATTACGCACGAAAAGTCGCGAAGTGGCAATGGTCTTGTGCCTGCCAACAAGTTCTACAGTTGAACTCGGAATGTGCTTTCAGTCAAGCCTGCAAACAGTTGAATAGAATTATGACTGTATCTTGTGTGCAGAGGGACATGGGTTCGCGTCCAGGCATTGCGCTGTTTTTATGCTCATCAAAACTTGGAAACCGCATTTACAATAATCTAATTTTAAAGTCCCTTAGGGCTTAGGACATAATTTAAATCGATTTTGGTTGTCTGCACTTTGTAATATAACAGGCATAATGACTTCTGCTCCATTGGACTGGCATGATTCAGTGTGTTATTACGAATGCGAACTCCCTTCACTCTCCAAGCATATGCTGCCACATGATAGTTTGTGTCAGTTCCTTCACGATGTATTCGATAGACGAGTACCTTCATATGCTTTTGGTCTACGGAGAAGCAAAAGCCAATGCCCAAGCAGCTCAGCAATAACACCATTTATAATTAATTATGAAAATTCCTAATACCACATTCTATATTTCAATCTCTTCAACTGTATTTCCTTAATGTTATGTACAAATTTGACATGTCCTACACTTTATGTAAGTCTTACAGGATGAAATAAACTGATACTTATGGAAGAAAATCCAGCAGTTGGATTCCGTCCTATTTCAGGGTTATCATAAAGACAGCCTGCTAATAAATCTGTAGAAAAATACAATTTTAAATATGAATAATAAAGGATAAAAAAGCGCATCAAACATATTTGATAGATAAAGTATAATCATGTATAAAATTATTATACAATTTGGAAATAGGACAGCTAATCATTTTAGGATTATTTATTTATTTTGACGTAGTATTACTTATTTCCACTGAGAAAAGAAACTTGACAGCCAATGTTATAATGTTATGGTTCATAACAGTTCTTCTTAATGAATGTCAAAAACATTATTTGTGGCGCTGGGCCCTATTATGTGCTATCATAACATGTGGCTATAGGTATAAGTTGATTTTGAAGAATGCTGTTGGTACGACTGCTTACTCTATTCAGATGTTAGTTGCTATGGAAATCGCTTTTATGACGTACGTTTAGTATGATCCAGTTGTATATTGTTCTATCATTGTATTTCTGTAGTTAAATAAATCTAAATTATCCATCATTTAATACTTAAGTATAACATGTAATATGCAGCTATTAAATTACATTAAAGGGCTACTCTCCAGTTTTTTAATGCATTCCAATGTTGTTTATTTACTATGTTTCCGTTTGCACTAATGTGTTTATGTATAACTTCTGAAATTACAGTTGAATTAATTAGAACGTACCTCTGCTTTGGTGATGGCAGAGATATTTGGGTAGAGGTAGTACCAGATACCATCAGCAGAACCGGGAAGTGTGATGCCACGTACCAGAAGTATGAGCAATACTGCATATGGAAATAATGCTGTAAACCATACCACCTGCAAACAGAAAAGCATACAGCTATAGCAAGCTATAAAGTACCTATTTTATGCACAAACAAGTACCTATAGTAAATTCTGTGAATCAGGAAATGGTCGCAACATCTCCAAAGCTAGGTTTCAATCTCCCCAAGACCCATTTACAATGAATAGTAACTGCAGATGCAACTTCTTAACCTAACCTAACCTTGTTATACAGAGTGGAAGTGAAATGATCCGTCAGACTTTAACAGTGAATTTCTCATGTTGTGAATAACAAGAAAGTCTAATACTAAAATGTTGAAAAGTTTATAATTTTCTAGAAAAAAATATTTTTATCAAAAAAATTTATCACCACCTGGTTGAATTATTATTGATTGAAGGTTCTTGATTTATGGCTACGTTCATAGAAAATTGAATAAATGACAACTTTTTCCTTTGGCGTATTTCAATAGATTCAACGGTTTTTGTGCAAATTAAATTTAAAAGAACCCACAATTTGTTTCCTTTTTGTTGCAATGAATTATGGGTTTTTTAAAATTTAATTTACACAAAAACTGTTGAATCTGCTGATGACTGACTTTGGTAGTTGGCAAAGTCATCGTTGCTCGCCTCCGTGGTGTGGAGGTAGCGTGCGTGTGTGTGTGTGTGTGTGTGTGTGTGTGTGTGTGTGTGTGTGTGTGTGTGTGTGTGTCTTACATTCAAGAGGTCCCGAGTTCGAATCTCTATTAGGATAGTTATCTGGATAATGTTTCTTTATTGGAGGTTTTTTCTTACCCTGAGAAGACAAATGGGTAGCTTTAAGTTCTATGCATCCTGGGCTCATTTGAGCAATATTACTACCTATTTTATTAATTCATCGTCCGATCAACTACGGTTGTCATGCCAAGTTAAAGGAGGTTAAACTTAAAAAAAAGCTAATTGTACAACTTTGAATTTTTAAAGTAATATACACTGTACCATTAATTTTGTTCTATAAATATTAGTCGTTAACAATTAGACATCCAAATCTCATCAGTATGTTCATTATGTATTTATCTATAACTATGCTATTCACGGCCGTCTGTGCTTATACACAAATTCAAAATGTGTAAATACGACACTGTAATAGACAGCTATGTTTTATGGCAGCTATATCCAAACGCCGAGTCAGGTTTTGATACCTCCCGCATGATAGGTTGTATCTGGAGAGGAGTAGATCGACCTTTGCACTGTCAATGTTACCACTAAACATTGTGCATAAGAAAAACCGATTATGTATTCACAAGACCAAAGAAATTTAACATGTTGTATAATAAACGATAATCTACAATAAACAGCAAATTAAGCCTCCAAATTCTGCTTAATATCTGTTATAGATATTTTTAGCTCTGCCGGGAGATGGGAATCTGATGATCTAATTCTATTTTTAAGTTTTATTTGCTTCATTGGAGAAAAAAGTTAATCAAAAACATATATGGAGGCAAACATTGCCAGTATGCGAGCGCTAATGCCATACCTCGATTCCTAAATGCTCTTTACATATACTTTTAAGAATATTTTTAGACGCGACATAACTCCGTTACAGTCCACCACTATTACGAATGCGATGGCATTCATGGCAAGTGAAGGGGTGTGTCGCTAGGTGCAAAGTCCATGTGACGCGCAGGGCTACCATAAAGTGTCGAACATATTTGGTAGACTCACTCTGGAGTCAACTCATTCTTTAAAAGTTTAGGTTTGTTTTTGTTTCAGTAATGCAGACTAAAAGAGGGACTGGGCTAACAGTCTTGGTTAGGACTTCAAACTTCCCTCTCTCGCTTTAGCCTACCTTGCCAGATGTTGATATTCCCTTCCAGAGACTGAAGTAGCAGATGACGTAAACAGCCAGCAGACATAGAGCCATGTCCCATTTGACGGTTCCCAAGTTGTGTAGACCAGCACTGCGATGCAACTCCAGTATTTCACGGCTGCACACAGAAAAGAAGGAAACAGGTGAGCAAACATTTGAACATGAACTAGCGCATTGTGGCATGAGAATCAACAGAATCTACGAGATTCAAAACAGCAAACACTTAAGATGCGAAATAAACACATGTTCCACCTAGTGGTGTGTATGTATTTAATGTGTGCTAGTAGTCACTGCAGGTAAGGAAAGGAGGGAGCAACTCTATTCACACCTTCGGAGTACTGTTCCCCAGGCTGATATACCGGATGGAAGAGGTATATATGTCATCCTTTAAATCGGAGATAGCTCTAGAGGGATACATGTAAAATGTTATGCACATTTTGTTCTGTTTTCACATTTTCATAAAGAAAACTACTTAGAAATCCAGAGACGCTTTCTTTCATAGATGGTTGGGAAAAATCGCACTTAACAGGTAAAGTCAGTGTGAATGCGCGCTCTTTTTTAAGTCGCTGCGAACCTGTAGCTGCATTGTCGGAAGAGGTTAATACGAATTCCCAACAGTTCTTTTGTGTATATACAACGAAATGCTTAATGAAAGCCACTAGGTCTAAACACGCTTATCTTTGAATCAAACAGCAAAAGAAAATAAATGCTTTGCCTTAAACGTTTACTTGTGCAATTGATACAAAAACGAAGTAGATATGGTAGTGTGTAACGATTAGATGCAAAAAAGAGGTTCAGTTGTTTACAGGGCGTGCAACAAGAACAAAAGAAAGTAAAAAGGACACTTCTATTTGACAATTTAAGTAAATGCAGTGAAACAAAAGTAAATCATTGTGTGATTTCAACAAACAAGACTAACAACTGAAGTACTATTTTTTATTAAACATTCAATAAAAGAAAAAAAACGACGTATAATATCGGTAACGGTGGTTATACCAAAGGCATTACACAACTGATGAAGAGATAACCACATCCACGTGAGTCTGTGTGTGGTCAGCTATTCAACCGCTGTTGCGACGTCAGAACTTCAGCGTATAAAATTTTGGTACAAAATTGCGACAAAATGAAGTGCTTAAGGTTAAAAGTAGAGATGATAAAAGATCTAGATTAGGTGTTATTCTGTAGTAGTCGTCAATAAAATTTGCTTTAATCGAGCCATATAAGTTCGTAGTATACGACGAAAATGCAGAAGACATTTATTTCTGCTGAAATAAGAGGCCATAGAATAAAATATGGAGATAACTGACAAAATCCAATCCAATTATATGTTTTTACTTTATTTTCCTCTAACTGAATGCAGAACAACACAGGTCTCTTTCACTGAAGTTAACACAATCTACAGTCTTTCGTTTTCTTTAATTTTGTTGCCTAATGTTGCACACGTAAAAATCATCGATCTGGACCGGATTTGAACCCGTGACCTTGGGATCAGTAGGCCAGCGTCTAACCAATGAGTCACCCAGACCGGCACAGACTTTCGTGATATTACAACTCACAACTGTTTTCTTCTTGTTACCTTGACTCACTCTTTTCTATCTTTCTTCAGTTCCTCTGTCTCTCAAATAACTGATTGATGATACAGTCACTCTATACTCATTAACTGCTTCGCTATCTTCCAAACGCGACCGTACTCACGCAGTTACACACACACACACACACACACACACACACACACACACACACACACACACACACACACACTAAAACTAAAAGGCTGACTGACTCCCCACTTTCGTTGCCTCACCTCCTTATATAGCGAGGATGACGTAACACGGACCTTTCTCGAACTTCTACAAATACACTGACCAACGGACATTTCTCAAAAACTCCTTTGACGTGCCACAATCATTGCCACGCATTGCTTGCGTAAGGCAGCCTGACCTTGAGCACCTTTGATGCACGTACCACCAGTGGTGAGGGGCAGCTCGGCCCCGAGTCTCCATTGATGTGCACCACCGCGGTCGGCCGACGTCACACTGTATATTATAATTTTCATTTGCCTTTGTGCATTCTCCTAAAAGAATGACGATACCCCTTCCATGCACTACGTTTGGGTTAAAAGTTCAACATGTGAACCCATAATACACATTGTTTTAATGTAATTTTTAGAGAGCTGTACCACTGTAGGCGAAGCTCCTCTTAAGGGGCAATGCAAGGAAAACGTTAAGAAGATGTGAAATACAATAAACTGCGCGGTTAATTTAAACAAATACTTCAATGAAACTGATTTCCTAAAGTTTTCAGCCAGGCTCATTTTTCTTTCTATTTGCTTCTTCATTCTTAATTGTTTGTTTTTAAACATGTGAAATGTATATTGTTAATAGTGCACTTGTCATTTTGGCAATCCTACATTTTTAGGGAAGTTTAAACAAATAAATGTAGAATAGGTAACTGTTTGCAGACTCACTTGAAGAATTCGAAAGCGGGGGAAGTGTACTTGGTGCCGTTGTGGTTGTTGCTAATGTTGGAAACAGCGTGGTGATGTTGAAGCACGGCTCCTGCTCCTGACGCCTCCATGGTCACCTCGTCGTCCCCAACACTCATGTTGCCCACCATTCTGTCAGAGGCCCACACGTTCAGGTCCAGCTGCTCCAAACAAACAAATTGTTACATTTCTATTCTTATTACTGTCTACTGCACTCTAAGCCCCTCTCTCAAAATGTTTATGTTAAAAGTGTGATTCAAAAACTGAATGCAGAGCGAAATAATATCTTTAGTTATCTCTATACATATATAAAAATGAACGCTTGTATGTTTGTCCTCTATGCGTCCTTAAACCACTTGACCGATCACCTCGAAATTCGGCACATATATGTATTTTTCCTGGAGAAGATTTATATGCTATCCATTTTACTGCAGTTGTATGAATTTTGCTTCTTATTCTTAAAGAAAACTACTACAGTTTTATTGAAAAAATCTAATATTTTCACAATATAAGACGGCTGCAAAAACTTGAATTTTAGGTTATCATGACAAAAAATTAGAAAAAGTCAATTTATATATTTATATATACACTAATCCATTTTACAATACAGCGTAACATTTGCATAGTTTTCTCTACTTGCTTTTCTTTTAAGTGACAAATTCTCGTATCCTTTCATACTCACTTTTCAACATACAATAATTCATACAATTTTCTATGACTAAAATGGAAATGCCACACATTACGTTCAAACAGTTTTCAATAATCACTTTTCTTTTACGAAACATGATTACATTTCTTTCTCTTCGCCCTTCAACATACAACTCGTACAATTTTCTATGATTGAAATAGAAATGCAACACATTACTTTCACGCTATTTTCTCTACGCACTTTTCTTTAATGAAACACAATCATACTTCTTTCCCTACTTCCTCTTCTATAAGGAATTTACAAGAGTTTCTATGTGATTGACTTGCAACGTCTTACATTCACACAACTTTCTCTACCTGCTTTTCTCCCTGTGGTATTTGGGGTTGATCAACATTGCTTTGGCATAGTGCTTTCCCACTGTTTTTATTTATTTATTGTGCTTATTTTGGGTTCTTTATAGTATCCAACGTAAGTCTAAAAGTGGTAGGGATAAAATCATCAAATCAACGCCGTGTATTTCTGCTATTTCATAAAGTGTGCTTTCCGCTATTTTGATTAAGGGAATTAGGAAGCATAGGGATTATTTGTATGAGCACTAACGCAATTATGTGCTCTTCTAGATGTACCTTGCAGTATCCTTTCTCTAACCATTAAATGTTCACATAAACCTCCATATACTATTATATCTAAAACATGATTATTCTATTCGCGTTTCTAACGGAAAAACAAGTGGCCTAGAAATTATTTTAGATTAAGAAATAGGCTCTTGGATGCATGTACAATACGAAAAACTAAAATGTTTGCATCGCTAGTCAATTTTTACTTTCTCTACTGGTAAGTAGAGGAAGTATTGTATTCCACCCAAAAATTCTATATCAATATCTACATCATGTAATCAACCCTTCATACTCCGGTTCTCAAATAGTGGGTGTTTACCATCGTGGTAATTTGACTATGGGTAAGAGAAAGGCGCACTCTCCTTTTAGGAATACAAAATGAAGTCTATATGATAAAATCGCTGTAACTGAACCACAAGCCCACAAAATAGATTTTCCTATTTGCTTTTACTCATGTGAGCAAAATTTCGCTATGTAGTGACTGAATTGGTATATCTGCTCAGCGTGCTACCACCTAGTGAGATTTATACCAAACAGAAATGCGCACTTTGCCTGAAAAGTCAGCTATATAATCACATCCATTCTGTCGCGGTGCGCTGCCACCTGGTGGCATTGTCAGGTGACGGTAAGGACTGGTGCGTGCACACAATACGGTGTGAACGATGTGCGACTATTTTGGTTCATAAGACAATCACGTAAATGCAAATTACGCATCGCAAAGCCTCCTAAAACCGTGCACAACTGGAGCTGTGCTGGCGACCATGATGTCAAACTTTATCCAGTTTAGAAGATTAGCGCGGCAGATTTAAATGCCATGTTTTAGATTACCACTTTTGTATAGCGTTCAATAGCACTTAAAGTAAAATTAACCAATAATACCACAAGGTGCAAAAGTTAGGTGTTCACGTTCTCTTGTGTTCTTATACAGCAGCAACCACTCAAAAAACATTAACGATGGGAAACAACCGTCTAGAAAAAAGAGCCAAAGAAGGAAGGACTTTAGATGGGCAAAAGACAAGAGGAAAGGCTTGGAGAGGCTTGACAGCATTTATAATTCATCCGAGGAATAAAGGGGGAAATGAACAGGATATTATGCTATATACAAAGAAGATCTATCCCAAGTGATCTTTGGTTGCGCGTTGAATTAACGCTAGATCGGTATTGCAGTTACCTCAATTTTCGACTGACCGCGCCTGTTCGCTTATGCGCCACTCCAAGTGATCTTTGGTGGCGCGACGAACTAACGCTGCGTCGATATTGCAGTTACCTCCACTTTCGGCTGACCGCGCCTACTCCTCCCCTTTCATTATTCCGCTCCTTTCCCAAAAAACACGATTGTTCCGGATACGGAAAGAAAATAGGACAGTTTAGGAATTTTATAAACATGTAACTGAATAATGCTGATTATTTAACGATGATGCAATGAACTAAGGAAAGGGAATAATTAAACTCAATGATGATGGCATAAGAAAACTGCATCCTTTTCAATTTCCCATTTTCGCGTTAGAATATGCAGCATCATTGTTAATTATCTTAAACCGATAACGGTTTTATCTCTTCTCCAAGTAAAATACGAGGCCGCGTTTAGAAGAAGTTGGTTTGGCTTCATGCAGTGCTATTTTCCGTGCGCGCTAATGCTCAATGCTAAGGCTTATTAATATTTCATACTAAGAGCAATTAAGATTACAACAAAGTTATAAATATCGTGTATGGCAAATAAGTAACAAACTGTAGTTAGTTTTCAGTTTTCCTACACACATATTGGAATAGTGATACACATTACAAGGATTGAAACTAAGATTACGCACTTCACTACAGTATTAAATAGTTATAATTTGATGATTAGTCATCGTATATGAAGTAGGTTGAAATTACGTATTTGAAAATAAAATATGTATTTGTTCCCTTAAACATGTAAGCAATGAAATGCTAATTCTAAGGGAAGTATATATCCATGTTAATACTAATTATGTAATTACAACGAGGTATGTATGGTAGGAAACTCAATGATAGTTTACAGAGCAACATTGTCTACAACGTGAAATCCAAGGCTGGGAGTGGGAGGGTATCGTTGGACATGCTACGTGGTACATGGACTACTTCCCAGATGCCCGCACACTCATACGCTAGCACAGCTGGAACATTAATACTCTCGCCGCTAGATAGCAGCAAAGCGCAATATACTATAGAAAAAACGTTTTTATAGTATTTTTAAAAAAATCTTCAAGTAAATAACCCAAATGAGTAATGAAACTATAAGATAAATATAACTACTTTAAGACTTCTTATATACTATACAGTTAATATCACATTCGAGAAAATTAAACGTTATGATTTTAGTTGTTCTAGAACAAGTTACTCCATTTATTTATTCAAGAACAAAATTTTAACATTTTATACCTGTCTTCAGTAGGGTCTCAATTGACCTATATTGTAGCACGTGATGATCTGAGGATATGAAATTATGTGATTCAAATCCTCCCTTTCAAGGGACTCGACCCCCCTTGTTAGGAACTCTGATTCTACAATTTCTGAAGACTAATATAAATACTCTCCAAACCGGCAACAGAAAATAATGCAGTTTTTGAATTACTGCTTTCAGGGTACGATATGGTACGATATTTCTGAGGAGAAGAAGTTATTTGAATATCGTTATGTCATTCAAATCCTCCCTTTCAAGGGACTATGATTCTACAATTTCTGAAGACCAACATAAATACTCTCCAAACCAGCAAATAGTGCATTTTTGTAATTACTGCTTTCAGGATACGATATGTCTTTCAAGCATTACAACAAATTCTACCAGAACCCGAACGAGAACTCAGTGGATAGACGTGAATGATATGCAAAAGTTTGTAATAAGAGAACAAGAACATTAATATAAAGGTATATTGTGTGCAATTTAAATTATTATTTTTTTTTCTCTCTTAGCAAATACAACCTGCACAGTATAACTTCGCTTGAAATCTAGAACTCGGTAGCACGTATATCAAGTAATACTAGTGCAATAACAAGTTGATTTGGTAGCACGCGGATAACACATTTTCCTAGTACGATTTGTGCAACGTTACGTTAGTTGATTCGGTAATCATTTATCAAATGAGTGATGGTGTTGTTCAAGGGTCCGGTTTATTTTGGGGGAACGATATCTGCTCTCATACCATTATTCTTTCTCTGTTTATTAGTATTATTCCAATCATTAATACAGAAATTGGCATGGTTCAGAGAGAGAGAGAGAGAGAGGGGGGGGGTCAGGACCTCCTAAATACCAATTAATCCAGAGGGTCCTGGGGGGGGTGCTTATATTTTGTAAATCTCCTGTCGCGTGGGCGCGCATCAGAAACCATGACAACTACGTCATTGCCAATATTGGTAAAGGTGAGCCGAAGCATCGGAAGCACAACAGAATTAAGCTGTTTTAGACGTCGTTCGGCTCACCGACTGATGTGCGTCCACGCAAAGAATGGCCCTAGGCCCCACACACGCTACCTCAGAGGCCTGCATCCCAGGGAACCAGTCAGGAGCTGCAACCTGGTCCGCACAGGAAAACTGCGGAAAAAACTGTAAATAAGTGAAGTGTACAGTGTAGTGAGTGTAAATATGTATATACGAGCGTGTGTGTGTGTGTGTGCGTGTGTGAGTGTGATGGGACATATGTGTGGTATGCCCAGGAGTGAATGAGCGAGTAGATGAGTGTATATAAACAAAAAACGATAAAAAAAAAAAAAAAAGAGAGACAGATAAACATTGAACATACAAAATAAAACTGTTCTCGGTGGGCTAAAGCTGCCCACTGTATGGGTTTTCAAGAAAAAAACAGATAATATGAATTAACTTGCAAAAAATGTAAATATTATAACTAATGTTAATTTTAGCCTGTAAGCCGGGCCCTTTTGTACCGGCACCAGGCAAATGTGTTTTCTTCAATAAATAAGTTTAAGTTTAAGTTTTGTAAATCTCTTGTCAGATGACAGCACGAACTGTGTAGGTATTGGCCAGTGCTACTGAAATTACTCGCGTTGGGAAATTACACTACTTATTGTTTTACAAGTATACACTAGTTGGCAGGATTTTATATATTTTATTGGTCGAGTAAACCGAATGAAAGTTACTATAACTCTGAGGCGCAGCAGTATAATCAGTAAAGCCAATGAAACACCGAATGCTGACGGAAACTACTAGGTAATTCGGTTATCTGCGACCATCGAATAATTCCATAGTTCTCATTCGAACTGTCCAACACTAGCCATGGATTGATTTGAGGGGTTCGTTTAACGCAGGGCTGTGGAACTGGTGCTCTCTGAATGCAGCCCGCTCACGGTCTTGCTTAGCAAGTAAAAGACATGAGGGTCGCTCAAGCTATACCGCGAGTTTCCCAGGCCTGGTTTAACAGGACTTGCTTTGCAGACTTGAGCAAGTCGCCGATATGAGCACCACTGTAAACCAATGGCACCAATTTCTTCATTTCTATATTCTCTTCTTCCTGTAATCACATGGTTAATAATACCGAGGCGCAAGAGCCCTTTCCGGGCCAACGCCTACCGCTCGACTGCTGCGTCCCCCACCTCTGTCCATCACAGGCGTCATGAGCGGGGTGCAGTACTGGAGATGGGACGTAGTCTATGGCCCGGCCCCTCCCAGGCGATTACGCGGTCTTTGAAACCAGGGATCACTACTTTTCAACCACGTAGCTCTTCAATTGACTCCTCAGGGACCTAATGAGACTGAGTGTATCCCAAACCAAGTCTCCCATAAGAAGAAAATCCCCACGCCGGCACAGGGAATCGAACCCAGGTCTCCCGCTTGGGAAGCAGCAGCGCTACCCCGCGTTAATGAGACGATCATCAGGGAATATAAATGCCACTCTAGATTGTATAATGAATGCCACGTTTTATAAGTACTAGAAACATTCTGCAAGACCACAATTAAATGTTTCTCATTTTGGCAATGTAAGTAAACTAGCTGTGTATGTATTACCTTTTAATATTGGAACGTTTTGTCATGATTTCTTGTATTTCTTCTCAAACTTCGCCCACTTTCTCATTATGAACAGAGCACAATCGCAGTATCGCCTGGTACCATTAAACCAACAGCTTGCTCTCACTATCACTCCGTGGTTCAAATCCCGGCTATGGCATTGAATTTTTCAGTCCTGATTCCACCTTGCAAGCATTAAATTCACACACTTTTCAAGAATGGAAAGACAAAATGACGAGAGAAATACAAGCTATGAGTCAACATGAATTTTTGCGAGCAAACCAGAACTGTTTTGATTGTGTTCGAGTTGCCGCCAGGGGGCGGTCCGGCCGATCTACGAATCTGTCATTAACCATTTCCGAGGTGTTCGTTGTGATTAGTTTGAATTTTCCAAAACTTGATACATACTATACACAAAAATTAGATATTGAGATTTCACAGGAAATGCTTATTTTACGGTCTCCTGAGCTCCCCACCCCCAATTTTACAAAAAGTCCCCGTGTGTATGTGTGCGCGCGCCAACTGGTCATTTTTCCAAGGCGCCAGTTTTTGAGCTGCGGTAGAATTTCAGGTGCGAAAAAACAACACAAAATTGAGGTGCGAAAAAACAACACAAAATTGAGATGCGAGGAAAAAAAGTTTTTTTTTTTTTTTTTTTTTTTTTTTTTTAAAAAAAAGAACTTACGGTAATAATTTGATTTTCAAAAACTGACGGTTAGCAATAGCTACAGGGAGCAAACCTCTGCTTTTGACCGGAGATCGTAGTACAAATTCATGGTGATTAGTTTAGCTCTGGGAATAACTTCCGGTTAATTCTTAACCGAAAATAGATCTAATTTGCAGTTAGCAGGAAACCTAACAAAGATCGTAATAGAGGTTCTATACCCTGTGAGGTTTATCTTGTCTCTGGCCTAAAGAAAGACAAAGAGCTATGTTGAAAAGAGACGCAGATATTTACCTCTCTGTGCCTGTTGTTATGGGGAAGGTGGGAGAAAATTCGGCTACTTCTATCCAATCAGTGCTAGACTGAAGAGACAAGTATGAATAGACTTCCGACGTTTCTGCACGCAAGACATTTGATCTACCCCTGTCCCCAATTGACGTGATGGAAGAGACACTCCAGTTTTATGTCCTAGAGACAAGCTAAACCCCGGAGGTGTAGGATGTAACTGAAGGATACTTACTGCTCTGCATTGCGGGGTGTTCCACTCATTGTCACAAGATGTCCATGGAAGCGTGCTGGTGAAGGATGCAAAGAAGAAGCGTAGAGCCCAGGCGATGATCACGTTGTAGTAGAAGTCGACATAAAAGGCGATCAAAACCACAGCGTAACCAATTCCTGCAAGCCAAATAAAACAAACACTTTGGTACCGGAACTATTGAGGTTAGGATGTATAATTCTATGAAGAAATGACAGAATGGATGAGGTGAATGGATCCGAAGAGCGGCCGGAACGTTGCTACAAGAGGAGAGGACAGCCTCCCTACATTTTCCCAGTTAGAAGCACCCCCGCAGAGGCTGGCTCACTCCGGTTTCTCTCCCACCCCTTTGGGTTCGTACTCCCAAGGGGGTCGAAGGATTCAGAAAGCGGCTCCCCTCCCCACTCGGACTTGTGCCATCCCTGGGGGACCCGGAAACCACTAGGCTCGCCTTTCAATCCGGGAGACAAGATTTCCAGAGCGCATTTGTTTCCCCTGCGGTACTGTTGCACGTGACACTCGCCGACGCTTCCAACCCTAAAAGAAACTAAACGGTATGAAGGGTGAAATGAAATGATTAATGTAACGAAATGGAGGGATAGGAAATATGAAGGATATGGAAATCCTTCCCAGCATTCGCCTGGCGATCCGGAGAAACCTCCGAAAAAACCCATAGGGTCAGAAAGGTCGGCCACGAGAATCGAACCTATGGTAATCTAGTGGTTAGAATGCTAACCTTCAAACCTACAGGGCCTGGGTTCGATTCCCAGCTGAAAGGTTAAACATTTTCTTTGGCCAGGATTCTCCTACCCTCCTTAGGTCCCTAGAGCCTTCAAGTAAGAATGGGAGTATAGATGTGTGTAAATTTAGGCAACACCCTGTGTCATTTGTACTAATTACAAGTGTAAGCGAGTGATCATTGTCGATGAGCAACTGTTCCAGAGGGCGATTTGACTAGAGATGTTTGCTTTACATTTTGTCAGACAGTGCATTTATTTCCACTGCTGGGTTCAGGAGCAGATACTGAAACGCTGTGAATAACTTTTGTTGAGCTTTTTTTCAGATCGTAAATAATAATGCTTTGGTTTCATTTTCACGAGGGATTCTTGAACCTAAGTTTTACGGTGTAACGATTTTGCAAAGTATACTTATGTTGTTATCTACTCGTATTATAAATATGGAGAGATTAAATGCCGTCCATTCGAAGAGTAAACTGGTAAAATTAATCTCAATTGTTGCTTTTAAACAATTTTTATAACAGTTTTTTCATACTTTTCGTACCACTGATAAGGAGGTATTGCATTTCATCCTAAATGTCGCACGAAGGTAAATTTTTGAGGCCCATGAATTAAAAAACACAATATTTAGATCACGTCAATATCTGTTAATAGTATATTTCATACAAGAAAAATAGAGTAAATACTGAATTCCATATTTCGATCAGACAACTTTTAAGAATGCCAGGCGAAGTTCTCTTACCATTTACAGGAAAATGTGTTCTTTTTTATGTTCTCAAAAATTGCTTTAACTTTTGGATTAAAATGTATTTTTTAAATATGAACATGATTTTTAAGTACTTGGTCTCCATTTGTTTCTGACGATGTTGTACAAAAGATACGTAGTTTCTAAACCAACATTTAGTGAACTCTTTTGAAAGATTTGACTATGGTTTCAACCTCCTGTACTTACTTGTGCATACAATGAAATGTTTAATGAAACAATTTGTTCTAACACATCTCTGCATTATCATGATATAAATAGGAAAGAAAGAAAAAAATCTTATCTGTTACACTCGCATGATTTTCTCTACTCCTGAACAAACTATTTCTAAAAACACTTATTTCTCTATTTAATTCATCTTAATCGAGATAAACATTTGTAGAAATTATCTAATTGCTAATTTTCTTGTAGGTGCTAGGGGAATACAGTAGGCTTTAAGCGATAGTCAGTGTTTTAGAAGTAGTCGCTATATGATGACTTTGAAATGTCGTTCTCTTTGCATGACCAAGAGATTAAAAATAAATAATGACCTCCCATTTGAGAACGGTCTATAAATACTGAAAAATTCTGACAAATAATAAGGAATATCTTCGAAATGATTCTCTCTACAAAAAGAATTATTTGGACATAAATTGTGTTTTAACCAGATCTACATTTTTTTTAGTAAACTTTTATCTATCTCTTACGGTTTACCTGTCATGCAAAAGTCATCTACAGTAAACAGGACTACATGTGCTATAGTCAGAAAAGTCAAAATGTGCATTTCATTTGCCATAAAAATGTCTCAAACATATGGAATTTTAATCAAAATCATTAGAGCCAATTTCGAGAAAGTCAAAATTTTCTATGTAAACGCTAGTTTAGGACGGAGGAATTTTCCCCAAAATCTTCGTGTCGCACCCATGAAACATTAAACTTAAATACCAACTTTTCGTTTTTGAGTTATGCTGTTCACAGGAAGACATAGACACACACACGCGCACACACACGACACTTTTTTAAATTTAAAAAATTTTTTTTATTCAGGGGACCTCAAAACATATATTCCGGTAAAATCTCGACATCGAATTTTTTAGTCGAATACCATATCTATTTCTGCTACCTACTTAGCAAAAAGTAACAACAGTTGGTAGATGAGATACATGTAAAAACAAACGACAACAGATAAAGTCTTCAAATTTTTACTTTCTCTACAACGTATAGTGTAGAGGAAGTATTATATTCCATCCAAAAATTCGATGTCGAGATTTCACCGGAAATATATGTTTTGAGTCCTCCTGAATAAAAAAAAAAACAGTATTAAAAAAAGGTCCGTGTGTGTCAGTCTGTGGACAGCATAATTCAAAAACACAATTCAAAAAGTCGGTTAGAAACCAAAGTTGGTACTTAAGTTTAATGTGGCGACACTTCTTGAAAATGACTAACGTTTTTTATTAAAATGCCATATGTTTGAGATATTTTTATGACAAATGAAATGTATATCTTGAATTTTCTGACTATAGCCCATGAAGTCCTATTTACTCTGGATGACTTTTGCGTAACTGGTAAACCGTAACAAATAGAGCAAATCTTACTGTACAAAAATGTAGCTCTGGCTAAACTACACAGTTTATACCTGAATAAAATTTTTTGTAGAGTGAACCATTTCGGAGATATTCCTCGTTATTTGTGTAAGTTTTGGAGAATTTATACTTCTGCCAAATGGAGCATCGCTATTCATTTTTTATGTTAACCGTGCAAAGAGAACGGAATTTGATAGCTTTAAAAGGTTTGATTATCGTTTAAAGCCTACTGTATTCCCATATTCCCGTTGCATGTGCAAGAAAACAAGGAATAAGATAATTTCTGCAAATGTTTATCTCGACTAACACGAGGAAGATAGAAGAATAAGAGTTTGTAAGAATGGTTAGTACAAGAGCAGAGAAAGTCATGTGAGTGCAACACATCAGATTTTTTTTAGGATCCTTAAAAGGTACATTGACAGTGAAATCTTGATATCGAAACATTTCGTGGAATGCAATATTTACCTCCACTACCTTAGATACGCATTAGATAACATAAAGGAACCTCATAATACAACAAAATGAAATAATATGTGGCAGTAATTAACTAACAGATGGGGTAACCATGAACCTAGTGTGCGGCTGAAGTGAAGGGGATGTTTAAATATTCAATAGCAAGAGTGTGGACCCAGGTGGAACTGCAGATGAATGGGAACCCGCTCTTTAAAACCAATATTTCTTTCTCCGGATCGTTTAATTTACAATACCCATATACAACTGACACTATTATATTATAAAAAAGAGACACGAGATTCCCTGCCAATATGACAAACCAGTCGTATATATTCAAAGGCAAAACCACGGCTTTATAATATCCTAATTCCTATTTAGAGTAAGGGGAAGCTGCTTTTTAAAATTGCACACAGAATGAAAAACTCCTAGAATGTAGTTTTATAGAATCTGTATTAAAGGGTCTACTTTCTGTGATTAATGTGAGAACATAGAAGATTGTGATCACATATTCTTTGCGTGCAAGAAAAGTTGGACAGCAGTGCAACATTTCCAGGATCAGAGGCGTCCTTATTGAAGGGCATAAAAATTAATATTCAAATAAATGCAATGCAATGTGTAACTGATCTACAGTCTACATTTTTACTCGTTCTGTGTTGGCCAAACTTTGAAGTGATGTGGTATGACGTTTGTCTAGATATCAATACTATCATTACCTCAGGAGAATGTCTTTGTCCTTGAACACGCAATCGCGCTGTGGAGTGCGGAGCTTCTTGGTACGATGTAAATAGGGTAACATCAGCAGTTCAAAATTACTTCTACAATGCAGTTGAACTGTAAGCAGTGCCAGTGTTGTTACTATACTATTATATCGTGGGTTTCTTAAGTATTCAATAAACATACTTCATTAGTGATATTACTGAAAGTATGATCATAATTGCTTTGTTTTTGGCGGTAATGTATTTATGACGCTCTTTCGCGTAATACAGAGAGATCCAAAAGCGTCCGAACCGCTGCGCAGTGTTTTTCCACTGTGCGTTAACTCAGCTCGCCAAGTGAAAGTGCGACTTGCAGAAAGATTTCCAAGTGATCTGCGATTTCTATCTCTGAATAAAGTGTACAAGACAAACCCAGACACCCTGGAAGAATTAAAACAAAATATCCGCCAGGAAATTGCCAGCATTTCTCAACGTGAACTACGACGAATGTGTCAAAAATGTATGGACAACGACAGTGGCCAGTTTCAGCATCTCCATTGGTAAGTAAAGCCAATAAAAATAGTTTTAAAAATGTTGCACAGTTTCATCCACGCTGTTCTATGACAGCGGCAGTCTGCGACGAGCGTTGAGGACGCGTACAGGCAAAACACAACGCAGCCGGTTCGGAGTCTTTTGGATCACCCGTTATTTATTGTACCGGGAAATAAAGAATAAGTCACTTTTGAAGCAGGGTGTAAAACGTCAGCGCTAGAGGAAAAAACAGCGCGTTATCTCAGGTTCATTTGTGTCCAAGGGCGCCGCGAAGGGGGGCAAGGAGGGGGGCGCAATTGTGCAGTCAGTTATAATTAGACTATTGTTTCAATTTTGATGTAAAGAAGAGATTTTATTTAGCAGAAACTAATAGGCTTAAATACGCAACTCCTATCTTTTACAGGTTTTGCCAACAGAAAAATGAATTAATATTGCTTGAATTCAAATCACCAACATTTGGCCCCTGCTATAGCTAACAATCGATCCACATGTACTTTCAAATTTCAGTTGGCAATCCTGCAAGTCATTAACGAGAGACTATTTTTAAAACACAAACAGATCCGAGGGTCGTTTCTGCATGTTAAGATCTGTAGATAACAGTAAGTAAATACAGTTAACAGGAAAATGTCCTACTCTCTACAGGGCAACTTTATTTATCGATAGTGACTTCCCGCCGATCAGTAATGATATCAATACAGTGTCAATGATCAATCTACTGATGTATCAAGTGCTGATGCGTGCTATTGTGGGTAGGGGTATGTTATCATCCATACATTTGCGGAAATGACTCGTATGTGCTAGTTGTAGCATAATATTTGCTGGTCAGAGCATATCTCTCGTAATGCACGTGGAAGAGGCGTGCGTCTGGGCGTGGAATTACAGGTCTAAGCTTGCACACAGCACGCGGACGAGTCACAGAAGGCGGTGGTGGAAACCGCTTCTATGTTTACAGTGTGATGTGAATCTTCAGTGTTTCGAGTACGGTGTTGTAACTAAAGGTTCACCATTTCGTCTCAGCAATTAAAACTTCTGGAATGTCAATTAAAGGTATGATATATTAGAATGGTTTTTAAACTTGGTATAAAAGAAGTAAAAATCTTCACTGTTATAATTGATCAGGATGTGTTTGTAAACACAGCTGTGCGGGAGTGACGCTTTCCAAACAAACGTTCAGATATTCCTTTAAAATTCTTTTGGACACTTTCTTGGCCCTAATTAGTAGGATTCTAAGGAAATAAGTAACAAAATTAATTCTTCATTAAAACAGCTTACCGAAGTCTCCGTTACCTTTGATTTTCGTAAATATTTAATTCAATAATGTTATGAATTGGTACAGCAAAAAAATTCTGTCATTATTACTATACAATTGGAGAAACTATGTCTCCAATTTAGGATATTCTAGCAGCCAAATTAACGGTAGAGAAAATAAATGATATTACAATATTGGCGTTTTTCAAGATTTTTCAATTTATTTTTTGTATCATTTTGAAAGCTGTACTGACTTTTCGTGTGTGATGTTTACAAACTCATTTTGCACGATTTAGTAGTGCACATTTTTATTATACATAATGCCTGAAACTGTGGGGGAAATTGATTTAGACCTGACGAAAGAAAACAAAACCGTAAGAAATTATGAATGTCTATATTTCATTAGCGCCTCAGTTTCTAAGATTGCTCAAATATATTTCTCCGTCAGTTTAATCACACGTATGTCAGAAGTATGGTTTGCAAGTTATAGTTAGCAAGATAAGATATCACACGATCTTCTATTCAGATACGAATAGAATTCGTTAGAGTTACTTTTTCTGTTAATTATTGCCTTGTTCACTCATATACCGGGTGGAAGGTACTGCTTCGGTGATGCGATAACCAGGAATTTAAATATCTGAAGAATACGATTAATTTCAATAAAGGACCGTTTCGCCGAAAAAAAAAATTCTGTCTAATATTTGGAATATTTAGTCATCTAGCTTCTTGGCGAATGGATGTAAATGATTTGTTATTTCACTAACTGTGACGCAGACATTGTATGAACAATGGTTTAATGTCTTCTTATTTCAATTCAAGTGCATTTAGTCACAATTTAATCTGAATGTGCGTTGCCAAATCTCTTAGAAATTAAACTCTGCATGCAATGCTTGTGCGACAGTTAATGAAATAATGAACCATGTGTATCCATTCTTCGATAAGCTAGATGACTCCAAATATGCGACAGAAATATTTTTTCGGCGAAACAGTTCCTAATTGACAATAATTTTATTGGACATATTTTTTTACATTCATCATGTAAAATCCCTGGTTAACGTATACACGAGGCAGTACCCTGTATAATTTACAAAATGCATTATATTGTTGTCTAGAAACTGTTTCAAACTAAGAAATAGTGCTTAGCTATATACAGCATACGGAAATAAAGTTAAGAGTTCATAGTAACGATCTCTTTGGAAGAAAAAGAAGAAATCAAAGTGTTCAAGCTTCTTGTACTAGATGATGGACTTACATTTGTAAGATACAGCACATCTATTTAGAAAACAGTTATCACTACGAAATAAATTGTTTAACACAACACTGGGCATTACATTTTTCCAGGAGAAAATTCTTGTGTATCTCTCATGGTCTCTTCGCTACATGAAACTATGCAAAATTTGTTCAGAATGAAGAGGACCTTACTGGCTCTTAAGAGAAAATGCAAGATATGTACTTTATTAGCCTTGCAAATAACCTGACAGATGGCATTTTAATCAAAATTGTTCTAAGCATTTTTGAGAAATGAAAAACAAGGACTTTTTTTCCATGTTAAAGGTAATTATTTTATATTAACGTTATCCAACATAATGTCATATCGCACGATGAATGAATGAAATGGATGAAATGATGCTCAAATGAGCCCGACGTCCATAGAGCCGACATTCGACATCTCAGGATAAGGGAAAACCTCGGAAAAAGAAACCTTACCCGGATAATTCACTTCAACCGAGATTCTAACTCGGGACTTCTTGAATGTGAGACACGTACTAGTGCAATAGATTTCGTTCAAGAATAATTCAGTTTGAAAAATACTTGGTTTACACAATTGCATATTGTTTCATTGCAATCATTAATGTGCACTTGCAAAGACTTTGGGGCTTGGTTGTTACTTTACCTTACCTTTGGCATATAACATTTAATTTTAGTTAGAGAAAAAATTCTTGGCCCGTGGGGGGATCGAACCCACGACCTGCGTTATTAGCACGACGCTCTAACCAACTGAGCTAACGGGCCGCTTGCGTATATATGATGTTACCTATACTTATATGCAGTATACAGATATCTAAAATCCTCAATGGATCTTGTATGCGCATTAATAAGTGCAAGACATTGTTTTAAAAACGCCTGTTGGTGTCCTTTGGACCTCAAAAGTATATTTCCGATAGAATTTCGATGTGAATTTTTGGGGAAATGCAGTATTTCCTGTTCTAACTAAAAATAAGTGAGAAGGCGAAAAGGAAAGTTGCTTCAACAATATATTTTATATTTAAGTCATATGAATGATTTTGTGGCGAATCCCTTTCCCCCAAGCTCACCCTTTCGACAAATCTATTTGTTAACTTTTCGATTAAAAATCATATGTTTCAGGTGGTAAAGCGTAGTTGTCACTTACACTGCTTAAATTGTATTTCGTGTTGAAATGACAATTGGGAAAGGAGATTTGAGAAAGAAAATACCTAAATTTAGGACACTTCGCCTACATTTGCTAATTATTAAAACTGAGAAAAACCTGGGAAAACTTTAATCGGTCCTGGCTGTATTTAGACCGGGGGTCCTTCGTGCATGAGTCTCTCTCTGCCTTCGCGAACAATGCCAAGCCTTATTCCAGAACTTAAACTATCAGTGCTAGGGTTGATGACCTCGGTCCTGTCGGTTAACCATCTCCAAAACCCTGGTGGTGTACTTTTGAAATATTTCATAACTTAACCCTCGCATTACCAGAGGGGGGGGGGCGGAGTTTACTTTCTGCCTACCTTCTGTAATTTTTAAAATTTTATTTTAATATATATTGCACAAACTATATCACACAGAAAAGTGAAATTTGCTAGACCTACTAGATATGCTTTGGCACACCTGCATACAAACTTTCACGTCATTGGGGCAAACATTGTGGATTTTAGTCATTTTCACAGATACCTCCTACACATATTGCCTATCTGCTGCAATTTTAGTGTAATATAAAAAAGCTTCATATAAAATATTAATTGTTATAAATAAAGTAAACTCTAGCTATATGTTTCTTTTGATTATGTCTACAAAACCTAATATTTTATTTGGCTATGTGAAACAGTTTTGGGGAAAAATTATTGAACACACCAATGGTCATTTTTCTTCAAATTATTGATAAATAATCTGTATTTAAAATACCACGTTTTATAAAGCAACTATCTAAGAATATGTTTGCAAAATTTCAAAGAAGTCTATTAAGAATTGCATTAGAAGGGGAATTTTTAAGATTAAAAATGTAGAAAAAATAGAAAGCTCATAAAAATGACTTTAAAGTTTCAATTGTATGACAGCATATATTGACGGCTTTAGAATTCCGCTGGACCATATGAAGGTCCTTCAGCTGTTTAGTTTCTTCTTCTTTAAGTTTTGCTATTCCTTTTTTTTTTTTTTTTTTTTAAATTATATGAATGTGTTTAATGTTTTACTAGCTGTGACCCTTTCCTTTACATAGAGTGTAGTCTCACAACCTATATTGAACACAATAATCTGCAATTTTTGAAAAAAAAATTATTGTATAAAATTCAGATAAACACGACCACTTGGTTAACACGTGTACACAGACAAAACTTTCCCCATACTTTAGCACTGGTTTACCCGGATGAATACCACAAGACGTCTCTGCTTACATCCACTAGCATTAAATCTGACCACGTGATTTAAACTTCAAAATTCTACACGAGTTTGCTGCAATGGGGTAATGGAATACATTCCAGGAGCCACAACCACCCACACATGGACATTTAAATCATGACGTAGCAGCCTTTTAAATGGCGATGCGGCGTAGCCGACGGTAGATTCTGAAAGTACAAGTACAGACATAATTTTAGCAAAAAACGAGAAATCAGATTCCCATCATTTTTGCTCAATTTTCACCGATACAACGACCTAGTTGTCGACACTCAGTAAACACAATTTGAAAGGCTACGTGGCCTATCTTAGTTTCTCAAGAGGTTATGAAAATTGTACACAATAACTTGACTGGCATACGGCATTATCTACAACCGTGGAGAATTATTTCAACTTACAAAGTGTATATTACTGAGTTCATTTCTTACGAACGTCTAGATAACAAGGAAGTAGTTAGAAAAGTAAGCCTTTGTGCGAGGAAATAGCAGAAGGCGCGCTCCTCCCGCGTTAAAAGGATTTTCTTTCTCCCTCTCTCACTTTCTATCTCCCTCCCTGTTTCTTTCACTCACTCCACCATTTTGTTTCTCTTTCACTCACTCTCTCTCACTTTCCCCTTGCCGCTTTTCTGTCACTGTGTAAATGACTGTAATCTGGAATTAATTTTAATAACAATATTAAATAAATAAACAAATAAATTAATTAAAAGAGTTACAAATACAGAAACCTGTGCCTCAACCTTATGCTTGCAATGCTACCGGCCCTATTGGTACCGTTTCTCGTTGTAACCGGTTTACCGGACAAAAAATGGCATCATTTCATACATATTGGTCCTATAGAAATTTCGTAAACACCACTTATTACAAGTATAACTTTGGTTGACTCTTTTTTTCAGAAATGTAATATTTATCGATATATTTCTACTTTCTCTAGCACCTACTTACATTTCACCCAAAAAATCAGTATCCATATTTTTTTTTTTTTTTTTTTTTTTTTTTTTGCGTGCCACCAATTTGAACCCCCTTTTTGAGCAAAGAATTAAGATACCTTATAGCTTATTTCCTTAGTGGGAATTTAGGTGTTTTAACTACCAAGAGAGACCCAAAAACATCCGAATCGCGCCGAGGAGAGCCGAGGACGCGTACAGATAGAACACAGCGCAGCCGGTTCGGAGTCTTTTGGATCACCCGTTATATATTACATACGTACATGCAACAATATTGAGAATGTCATACCTGGCTTCATAGTTCGATATAATGTACGTTAATATAGCATTCCTTTATAGAAAGTTATCAGAAAACAGCATATGTTTCACAACTACATGTCTTTCTCTGCCTCCTCTCGTTTATCATTTTCTCTACAACCGTAGAGGAGGTACTTTACCTACTTCAACAAAAAATTTGATGCTGAGTTTAATCGGAAATACATGTTTTGAGACCCCTGAATAAACAAATTAGAAAAAGGTCTGTGCGTGTCTGTGAACAGCATACCTACATCAGAAACGAAAAGTCACTTAAATACCAAACTTGGCATTTAAGTTCTGAACCTTCCAAGAATGTGACACGATGGCTTTCTAGAAAATCCACTACCTCAGACTACCCTTTTACACGGAAATTTTTGAATTTTTAAAAAATGGCTCTAACGATTTTGATTAAAAAATTAAAATAGTACATGTTAAAAATATTTTATATAAAATGAAATGCATATATTGAATTTTCTGGGAATGCTTTTCCTTCTAAGTGGCTTTGGCGTCACTGGTAAACAATAAGCGATAGACAGCTGATTCTCGTTAAAACGTACCTACAGTTTAATGTCAAATACATTTTGTTTTGTAAGCGTAGTAGTAGCTTTTAGTTTCTAATTTCATATTTTAGATTCTGGTGCTTCACTGTTAATAGCTTCATCACGTTAATTGTTTCTAGAAAAACTAATACAAATGTTACACATAGTAACACGTGCATTTATTTAAGTTATACAAGGTATATAAGCTACAAAAATAATAGCTCTGAGGTTCGCCACTGAATATTTTTAAACATAGTGCTTGTATTTTTTGCGCATGTTTTAGTCGTGCACCATCACTGCTGTTTCAAACTTAAGCTCCTTTAAAACCAAGAAAATGCACAAGGTAAACCTTATCCTTAAAAAGAAAGCAGAATAAATCCGAGTTATATTAAAGAAGCAGGAAGGACTCAGGTGGGGAAGAGATTTTGCAAGGATAAGGCGGGACACCGTAAGTCTCTTGCCCTCGCTCGCATTAAACCCTTTTTTTAAAGGACCAATTACGTTCCTGTCCACCGGGGAACCGGAAACAGGGCTCCTACCGGAAACGTTTGCCATTTTCCACGTTCTGAGAACGAAGAATGGAACTCGACGTCTTTTAAAAGTTGCGGAAGGGCGCCAAGTGAAGCGAAGTGCCACCTCAAAGAAAAGCTTGGAATGGGGCACTTGCTGAGAAGAAATGGCTGCGGGGATGGGGTGACAGCAGCAGCGATTTTATATATTATGTGCCTGCCTGACTGCCTGCCTATCTATCAGGCGTTCTTAGGGCGAGTGCTAGCGTGCGGGACATCATCCTCTTATTCCTAACTCAATGATAATATCGACTGTAGCACTAGTCATTGAGAAAACTCACAACAATTCATATCATTTGCAGGCAATACAATTGTTACTGACTTGGTGTACTATTTGTGCATCTATTATCTATTGCATTGCCGTTTTACTTTCTCTACTATCTTTAGTAGAAGAAGTATTGTACTCCACCCAAAAATTCGATGTCGAGATTTCACTAGAAATATATATTTTGAGGCCCTCTGCATAAAACAAAACATTTTTATAAAAAGGTTCTTGTGTGTGTTTGTGTGTTTGTCTGTCTGCCTGTGGACAAACTCAAAAACGAAAAGTCGGTTAAAAACCAAAGTTGGTATTTAAGTTTAATGTCTTTCAAGGATGCGACACGAAAATTTTGAAGAAAATTACTCCACTCTAAACTACCCTTTACATGGAAAATATTTAGAAAATTTTGACTTTCTTGAAAATGGCTCCAACGATTTTGATTAAAATGTCATAAGTTTAAGATATTTTTATGAAAAATGAAATGTATATCTTGAATTTTCTGGCTATAGCTCATGTAGTCGTATTTACTCTGGGTGACTTTTGCATAACTGGTAAACCGTTAAATATAGACCAAATCATACTGTACAAAAAATGTAGATCTTGTTAAAACACACAGTTTATGTCTAAATAATTATTTTTGTAGAGTGAATCATTTCGGGGATATTCCTCGTTATTTGTATAAGTTTTGGAGAGCTCATACTTCTGTCAAATGGAGCATCGCTATTTATTTTTTATATGTTAACCGTGCAAAGAGAACGGAATTTGAAGGCTTTCAAAGGTTTCACTATCGCTCAAAGCCTACTGTATTCCGTGCAATCAAACGAGGAATAAGATAATTTCTGCAAATGTTTATCTCAACTAACACGAAGAACATAGAAGAGTAAGAGTTTGTAAGAATGGTTAGTACAAGAGTAGAGAAAGTCATGTGAGTGCAACACATCAGATTTTTTCGTTTAAAATTCATTACCAGAAATTTTCAAGATCTATATGGGGTTATAAATCTGGCTATACTTCCGCCGCCCTTACTTTAAACTGCAATGTAAACAACAACACCTGTTTAAGAAACACTTCATTGGTTGATGGAACCGCATAACTTCCATGTCAGAAGGCGCGAATGAAAATATAGTCCGTTAACTAACATGCAAAATAACATTAAATTTAAAATAACTGCAAGAATTATTTGCAAAAACAATTTGAAAATATTATAGTAACAATAAATAGAGTACATTTAAAAGCAATTTCATTATTATCAACTACGGTACGAAATACACGTTCATGGAACCATAGAAGTAAGTGAAGGGCAGAAACTGTTTAAAATGGCGTCTTCCGTGGGGTAAGTCAAGTATTGCCAAGTCAGGCCATTAAGAAGTGGTGAAAAGTGAGTTTTAAACGTATTTACAGTGTTGTGAGAAATTCCCAACATCATAATCATGTTATCCTTTATTTTATCTAAGAGTGTAGAATATGTGCTCCTTTCTTCCTTCAATGGCTGTAAGCGATATGGCAGCGGTGCTCCCATGCAATGCAGAGTTCAAAAGCCAGAAGCTGCTCAAGTGGTGATGACAGTTCGCATAACGCACATGTTAGGTCGCGCCATATCATTCATTTACGCATGAAGGGGCCTGCGGAGGAATACGATTTTGCACTTTGTTTACATTGCAGTTTAAAGTAAGGCCGGCATAGGTGTAGCAGATTTGCACATTTTAGCCCATTTTAAAAACGCAATATATGAAAAATGTTTAAAAATTCTGTTTAGTTAATTAATTAATATTATAAGCCTTGTCTGTGATTCATTTCTGAGCTATGCTTAAAGTTTCAAAGGGCTTCAGAGCTACACTCAGAAAATACAAGATATGCATTTAATTTGTTATGAAAGTATCTCAAACGTCAATGAGCAACTGTCGAGAAAATAAACATTTGGAAAATATTTCTAGTAAAGGGTAGTATTACTATTAGGTAGTATTATCGTATTATATAGCTCTGAGCTATATATCCAAAATTTCAAGTCTCTAGCTCACCGATGTGCAACGTTTGCGAAAGAGGAGAGGTTTTGGGTTTACCTCCTTCCACCATACGCGGACTTTGCCTCTCTTTAACCCCCAGCCGTGCATGTGTTACAGTGGCGGTTTGGTGATATGTATCTTGCATTTTATTTACGAAAGTACTTTCAAATCTTATGCGATAAACATCTGTTCATTAGCGACTTCTTTGGTACTGCTTACGTTTCAGAAGTCAATCAATATTTGGCGACAAAGTCGAAGTGCATAAACTTAGAAGATCCACCAAGTGATCCTCGTGTAACATATTGCGATACAGACTTTTAATATAGTTCAATTTGGATAAACTCTGTTCACAAGTATGTATATGTAGGGCTATACTTTTATATACATTATTCTTGCAAATGCTCATTTCTCTGTCCACTTCATTTTAATCGACATAAATATGTTCAGAAATTATTGCTAATTTTCTTGTAAGTGCAAGGGGAATATGCGAATGCAGTAGGCTTTAAGAATTGGAGGGTGGAACATGGTCAGCGCCCTGGCCTTCGCGACCTGGGGTTGCTACTTCTTTATCAAGTAGCCCGCCCCTCAATTGACCCCTCAGGAACCTAACCAGGCTGAGTGCACCCCGTGCCAGATCTCTCAGCGGGGGATAAAATCCCTCGCCGGTCCTGGGATCGGGTCCTCTGCGCCAGAGGCAGGCGCACTGTGGAGATGGTAGAGAAATTAAAAATACTTTTGGATTCAGGAAGTCTCAAAACCTTTATTTTCGGTGAAATTTTGGTATCAAATTTTTTGGTGGAATACAAAAATCATGTTAGCGTTTAGTTATTGAACCAATTTGCGTTAGTAGGCAATCTATTAAAGGTAGGTCTGATCTATTTAAATTAAAATACCAATATCCTCACTAGAGTATTCGCCAAATCTTTAGTCTGTCAGTTTTGAATCACTCGCTAATTGTTTTTATGGATACTTCAGATGTTCAGAAACGTAAGAAAACGTTTAGGTTGACGGAACAGCAAGAAGGAGGTGATGTACCAAAGCGATAATACACGATCAAGAGGTGATAATCGGGCATGAGTGGAATAATCTTCAGTAATACCACGAGTGCTAATAGTTCTTTGTAATTTAATTGAGATTAACGAACGCTTATTGTCATGAAAGTAAGTACGAGTTTAAAAGCCCAATTAAATTACCTAAGAAAAATTATAAGTAAGGAGATTTAGTTAGATACAATGCGGATAAAATTGACTCATACCATTTTTTTTTTATTACGCGGAGTTAGGTCTTGTACCGCTAGAATACTTTAATTTCCTCTAAAGAGGGGAAGTACCGAGGAAAGAAATAAAGTAAATCAAAGGAGGAAGAACATTGTGTCTTACCTTTGAACAAGGGTACGAGGCGGCCCCAGCAAGTGATGGCTCCTTTGCGGTTAAACTGTCCAAGTGCCAGCTCCATGTAGAACAGGGGGATGCCCCCCACGACTAGCATGATGCAATATGGCACCAGGAACGCTCCTGCACAGACAAACCATCTTACATTAACACATTATTTTCAATCATATGACTCTTTCTTATTATTACAATAAAGTCTCCATAAACTATTGATACGAAAGCTTATCTATTTCAACCTAATCCAGGTGAACCTTTACTGAAATAGTTTCATAACACATTTCATGTAGATCAATCGAATTGATAGACGTTTAACAGCTAGTTGCTGTATGCTCTCTTTCGCAACTGAATAGCGACATCACTTGAAAAAGATGACAAACTATTGAACATTATTTTTTTTTTTTTTTTGGATTAACGTCCTCCAACATTGTGTCATATCGGACTAATAAATGAATGAAATGGGTGAAATGATGCTCAAATGAGCCCGAGGTCCATGGAGCTTTAAGTTATCGGACATTCGTCTTCTCAGGGTAGGGAAAACCTCGGAAAAAACCTTACCCGGATAACTTATTCGAACTCGCGACCTCTTGAACGTGAGGCAGACACGCTAACCATCACGCTACCGAGGCGGACTTAAGACCAATAACAACAGGTATCTCGGAAATGGCTAGGAGGAGCAATTGGTGATAACTTAGGGTAGCTAAGGCAATTAGACGTTTCAAAGAAAGTAGTAAGAAATCCATTAGCTCGGCTCCGTACCCGAAATACAGAAGTAAAGTTGCAAATACACACGTAGGCAGATTCTGAAAATTAGAAATTATTTAAACCCAAACTGATTAAAAAGTCTATTCTTCACAATATTCAGTGGAGGAAATTTAACTTTTTTCCTTTCAGTGTTTCTTAGGATTGGTAGGAATACCTCGACAATAATTAGGCTACCCCGACGGTGAAGTGGGCGAACTACCTTGTGACCACCCCTGGATAACACCCCATAAACACATTCCATGTAATTTCGCATGATAATGTTTAACGAAACCGTGCATTGCCCTAGAACACTATCGCTTTAAGCGATAGTGAAATGTTTTAAGAGCTGGTACCTATACGATGTCTTTAAAATTCCGTTCTCTTTGCAAGGCCAAGAGATAAAAAAACTGATAACATTTCTTATTGGAAAAAAAGTATAAGTACTGGCATATTCAAATAAATTATAAAGAACATTTTGGAAATGAAAACGAATTATTGGCATAATTGTGTGTTTAAGCGAGACCCGCATTTTTTATTTAGTAAGATGTTTTGTGTCTCTTGCTGTTTACCATTTATGCAAAAATAATTCAGAATCAAGAGGTCTTCTGAGGACATTTCCAGAAAATTCAAGGTGTGACTTAGAAACGGCCTGAAATCGCCTGTTTGTGTTCGTCACTGGACACTGACGGACTGAAGGAGTGGAGTGGGTAACAGCCGCTCATTACGGAAGCGTCTCCAAAGAGATAAGATTGGACATCATTGTTTTAGGGTAAAACAGGCACAAATGTAAAAACATTAGAGAACAGTAGAGAAATTCTGTCATACCCTTTCATTCAATTGCATACATAGCACCAACACCACGACCACTACTGTAACCACGATCGCTGTTATTCATTAATGCCTAGGTGATGCCAGCAACTTGAACTCAGCCCCTGTTCATCGTGTCCCATTGTTCTCCATCTGAGACAAATTGCTGGGTAATTGAGTCCCTCGCGACAGCAGCTTCAAGGGGCTTCAGCAAGAGGAAGAGGGGAGAAAGCTCACCAAGTATGTAGTAAAAGCTTTTTCCTTCTTTTTACTTATTCTTATTATTGGATTTACTGTTCTTACTTCTTTCACCCTCTTAAAAAGAAAAGACGCTTGATCGAAGGTAAATAGAAAGAAACTGAGGGTGAGAAAGGGAAAAGGGAGCGTAGTGAACAATAATAACTTGCGAAGAACTAAACCAGATCAAAATTGAGGAGCTAGGAACCTTTGATGTTCCCAAGATGCTCTTATATTTTCGTGAATATACGACTCTTTTTTTATATACATAACAGAGAGTATGGCTTCCTTAGGGATTTCTGAGCAAGTATGCAAAAAGTTATAAGCCTGTCATTAATGTGAAATGCTTAATAGAGTGGCGGGTGTAAATAGGGAGCAGATGGGTTACCATAGACACAACAGCATGTTTTGTATTGGGATAGTTTTGCTCGTAAGAAAATGAAAATTATAAAGGCTTTAGGAAGACAATGTCTTGTGTTACGGAAAAATAACAACGCTTCGAAAATGTGCGAAAAGTATATAGTGTATCTGAAATCTCCATGAGAAAAGTAAATTTTAATATACCCAGTGCATCTGTAACTCCAGAGCGCTATAAATCATTGCAAATCAGAATAAAACAGGATAAAAATATCAATGATGTATCAAGATTAACTCTTGTCATTGTACTTGTGCATAAGATAATAGCTATTCCCTCCCCTGCGCCTGTATATAAAATTTCCATGCTAATGTCGACTGGGAACAACAAGCAGTAAAAAGGTAAGAAAATGACATCATGTCTTAGAAACAAAGGTAAAAAGGAGGCATCTTATCTGACACAAAACATACTAAATTATTACGCCACGAAAGAAGATAACAACGAACATACAAAATAACTAAGAAGTTATACACAGTTTCAGTATTCTCATGCATTTCTTTACTTTCTCGTCAACAAACCATTCTTACAAAAGCTTAAACTTATAAGTACTCTTTGTTAATCGAGATATCGAGATAAAATTCCAATACACGTTGTCATAAGTGGGAGAATGATTAGTAGGCCAAAGGGATAGTTAGATTTTAAACAAGTGAATCATACAATGGTTTTGGAATTCCATGCTTTTTGCATAACAACGGAGGAAAAAAAAAAAAAAAAAGAAAAAGAAAGTTAAAAACTATACATTTGACCACTCAACCCAATAACAAACTAATGTCTGTAAATGGGGTCAAAACCACAAACTTTTTATTTGACATAAACTGTATACTTTCAACGAGATATATCTACATTTCTTGTATTGTAATTTTTTATTTTATTTTTTTTTTTTTTTTAAGTTTTATATCCTTTAACCTAGTAGGTCATATCGGACGATGAATGAATCAAATGAGTGAAATGATGCTCAGCTGAGCCCGGACTCCATAGAGCTAAAAGTTATCCGATATTTGTCTTTTCGGGATAAGGGGAAACCCTGAAAAAAATTCTTATCCTGTTAATTCGCCCTAACCAAGATTAGAACTCGGGACTGAATGTGAGGAAGGCACGCTATCCCTGCACAATAGAGGTGGGCTTGTAAAATGTCGTCTCTTATGATTTATCAGTTAAGCTAAATTCATTCAGAACCGTTTGATCCATTTTTGAGAAAATAAAAAGTGACAAAAATTTCTTTACGTAAAGGTTAGTTTGGAGTGGGGGATGTTTCTTGAAATCTTCCTGTCGCATCCTTGAAAGGCGCTGAACTTAAATATTTAGAATTATATTTTATAATTTCTAGTTCTTTTACTTATTTGTGCCAACAAACTTACTGTTGGTGTTTTTAAACACACAAGCCGTGTGTGGGCAATGTTTGAGAGGTAGAACTGGAACTTAAAAATTCAATGCCACAGCTGGGATTTTAATGGTTAGAGCACTTGTCTGGTAAGCGGAGGGTCTGTGGTTCAAATCCCAGCTTGCCATTGAATTTTTAAGTTCCAGTTCTACCTCTCAAAAATTCTAGTTTTTTATTTGTGCAACAGACACACATACACAAGAGCTTTTTCTAAAAATACCTTTTTGGATTTATGGGGTCTCAAAACGTGTATTCCCGGTGAAATCTCAGTATCGATTGTTTTTCTCTGGTAAGCAGTAGAAATTAATATTTTAGTTATTCTGGAAAGATTTTTCCAATACACTATAGTGGCCCGCAAGTCCAGTAGAAGTTTTTGATGTCAACCACTCAAAAATCTGTGCTATAGGCAAAAGGTGTCTGTCGCTGGTTTCTTACGGACTCGATGAAAGAACAAAAGTCGCTATCACACAAAAAGAAAGGCATTAAGCATATAATGAAATTCCAGAAACCAATTTAGAAGATCCTTTTTGCCGTTTAAAGGTCACATGTCACAATAAATCACAATGTAGGGGGTGTATCGTACTCAACAGGTTGCCATGGGGACGGAACGTGCAGCGGAACCTGTTGAGCCGGATCACTGCTGGATTTCGGCTTCCTACCCGTCTTATCCCAAGAGGAACGAGAGAGAGATGAACTGAAGCGGCAGGCAATTTCTCCCGTCTAGGAACATTCGTCGGCAATCTAATTCGACTGTCAGCTAATCTTTTCCTTACGTTCTCATCTTCCATCTCAAGAGCAGTTAAAATAGCCCATCTTATCGATGCTAAGGGGAGTCGTAAACCCCTGTATTACCAATGTTAAAATGGCGACATAAATGCCCCATTTTCTCAGGATCTATTGGGTACAGAAATCCAACTTTTACAGTGTGTGTATTGGTCCTTTTCATTCATATGAAAATCTAAAATAGTACTTTTTTATATTATTTTACTGTAGCTCTACTTTGCTGTAGCCCTAAAACTTTTATTTAAAAAAATAATTCGTTCTAGAAATTTGACTCTCTGAGGATTCACATCACTTGAAATGTAGATTATGTGATAAAAATTGTGTAGAGATATTACCAATGGTTTATGAAAAAAGGGGGCTTTTATATTGAAAAATGTGGTTTAGAGAAAATTGATGTTCAAATAAAACTACAATAAAGTTTTCATATAAACTCAAATACATTAGATATTCGCTCTAAAATACCCCACAAATATTACAACTATCAAAGTCACTAAAACTGAACTTTAAAATTAATTAATACATTAATATTTGTTTCATCTTCATTAATGTTAATATACTTTTTTTCGGTGTTCAACACTAAATTTTCACCTTGTGCAGTTACATTTTGTTCTACCACAAAATGTGTTCTATAATGTTGATTTCCTTTGGTTTTCTCTTTTAAACAAGCCTTTGGGCTTTGTCATTGTAAAAACAACACAAAAACGATGAGCACAGTGTTAAAATATACAAGTATCTAAGAAATTGCCACTTGTTTATATAACTAAAGACAATCTAACCACACAAATCTGATGCCATAGCCAATTCCAGGCTAGTCAACGTGTGCATCAGAATTTCCGTATAAACAAAAGTCAAACCACAGCCTTCTAGTTCAAATAATCCCGGAGCTATGGTTTGTTTTATAAAGCCTTGCAACGATTTAAAGAAATAAAGGATTGCAGTTATATTTATATAAATTAATTTAAAACAGTAAATATTGGTGTATTGTAATAAAACATATATCAACTTAACCAGAATGGATTATATGTTCTTCTTGTTTACGAAGGATTAGGTATTTGACTATTTTATCATAGCATTCTGTCCATTACTTACCTTTTCTTTCCGAGAGGTTATATTTTTCTTCTTCCAAATTATTTACACTTATTTTTTAATATAAACTGGTATCTCTTTTCCATGCATGCGATTTATATATGTTACTCCAGTTGTATTGTTTAATTTTATCGCATAATTTACAAATGTTTAATTCCCCTCCCACTACCTATAACTTCCTATCGTGCTTTTCATTGATGCGGTAACACATTAAAGCAGATATATTTATTCTGATCTGTAATAAATACATAATGGACTAATGAAAAACAGAGAAAAAAACTGATTTTACTTTTGAAATTTGTTGTAAAGGTTGACTCGTTTCTGTAACATCGTAATTGCATAACTGTTGTGAAAGTGCTGACGGTAAAAATATGAGGAAATATCTGCTGGCAAATACACATCACAGAGTTAGTTGGGGTCAGCTGCGAACAGTTCACATAGAATTAAGGGATGATTTATGGATGGCACAAAAAAGATACAGTGAATAGTGAAAGAGGGGATACCGTACTGTGATCGGCATAATCGCTGTCCTTAATAACCTGAATCTCAATGCCAATGCAAAACACTGCTGGATTGGGCAAATTGAATTTGAGGCATTTCGCAGTATTACTCTCATTTGTTGATAAATAAGATCATAAGCGTACATATAACACAACATACTGTCCTGTGTTGCAGGTTTAATAGACAGCTTAGGAGACAATCCTAAAAGTATAACGGGTCTTTCTCTACCCACTATTGATTATTTGTATATAAATTCTACAAACTATTTTCTCTATCTGTTTCATCTTAGTCGAGATAAACCTTAGTTTCATTATACATTTCGTTGTAGAGGGATAGAGAGAACCGAGTCGATAGTCAGATTTTTAAAAGCGAGTAGCTATACGCGGTATTAGGGCTATAACTGCAAATATTTTGGTTGGTAATTGAGGGTGTAATGAACAATATGACATAAACTTTGCTTCATTTGCCAATTTATAATTTCACTTATTAACAGTACTATATTTTCAAGTTGGTTAGTAGCTCTAAGATTGCGTAGCACAGAAGGCACGACGCAGAATGTGGTGGTCTCGTGGTAACGAATGGTGTACGGGAACTGAGTTGCAATGCTTTCTGCAAGGTCAATGACCTCACATTAGCTAGCCAGTAGACCGCACATTGAGATGAGAAGCAAAACGGATAGTCTGTGTCACAGGCGTTGTTCTGAGCTTCGTCGAACTCTCTTCAGACGTCACATGCAGCAGAGTTCCAACGTAGGGACCATAAGCATTTGAAATATTGCTAGTTGGAGCGCTTATTTGTAGGGCAGAGGGGCTAAAGGACGAGACACGAGGTTACCCCATCCCCTGTTTTGTTCTTCGGTTTGCCTACCATCGAAGGAGCTTCTATTCTCTTAGCACTGTGCCGCCGTAAATTCCGACCACCCGCAACAAACGATGGTGGTACTGGGGAGAAGTAGGTGTATTTTATTTGTATGAAAAAGTTCGTATAAGTTTTGCTCATGATCATTTTCTGAATTACGATGCCCATTCACTTACGACTTACCTAACATTGGACCACATGGGATCAAAAGAAGCCATTGAAAAGAGATTTACAAACGAAAGATGATGATGATGATGATGATGAGGAGGAGGAGGAGGAGGAGGAGGAGGAGGAGGAGGAGGAGGAGGAGGATGACGGCGATGACGATGATGCTAAAACCCTCTCACTCTCACGTGCGTAAAGTTGACAACACATTAAACTAATTCTTTTCTTTATCTAATTACCATTCCCGTATGGGGGACTCACATACCCTAGGACGTGCAAGCCTGTGTTTAGAGTCAGATGCCTTTTGGGGAGCAGACGAACCTATGGTCCGGACAGAGTGAAGAGCGGGAAGCGGGTGGTCAGCCCAGCACCAAGTATGAGAATGAGGAACAGAACGATATGAAATGCAGTCAAAATGGATGCATGGAAAGGTGATGATGGGGCAGTTGGTGGAATGAGTGGCGGGAAAACCGGAGAAAACCCGCCCAGACCTCGGGCTGCTCTCAGCCTGTCAACAGGATGATATTGATGATGGTCCCTGTTACTTCTCCCCTAATTCTGTCCACGAGAAATAATCATAAGGGGAATGAAAGGAATACGTATGTTTCTAAGTTTTACATATCAGATAAATTAAAATCTTAACTGTTAGAAATCTTAATTATTTATCATAAAAATCATGCTGAACATTATAGGACAATGAGCAGGAAGACTTTAAATGAACATGAGACCTGTCTGAAATTTGAAAAGAATACACGAAAAATCTCCAAAGAGCTCTCACTTTAGCATGGCAAGTAAAGTCGTTTATCCCAGGGCTGCAAATCGAATCTGCCCCTCACAACAAAGGCATTGTGAGTAGCATTCAACATGAAGCAGCTCTTAAAAACGCCTGCCCGTACAGGAGGAGGAAGCTAGACCATGTTGTGGTTCCGCTTGCAGGAACGTCTGATTGATGAGCGCTGAGTTCATGTCCTGGTCGATACTGTCCAAAAAGAATACTTAACTATGTAGCATCCAATGATGCTGGTTCATTCTTATTCACATCGGAGGCAATGAAGAAACAACGACATTATTCCTTGTTCACATCGACTTATCAATTTACCCATCAAGTGTAAACTTTTACTGATGTGCATTTCATTGGTATGTACCTTTCAGTAGAATGCTTATTTCTGTTGTTAAACGCTCAGCAACATTAATATATGCGATACTTAAGAGTTTATATCATTCCAAAACACTCAATTTCCCATGTATAACAATATCAAAACCTCTTTATATCAGCAGTTTTGCGATGAATTGTTCTCGCATTGGTTTGAATAAACAAAGACCATTTCTAAGCGAGAAGTGAAAGGGGAAAAGGAATAGGTAAAGCATTAATCTGGATGGTTGCAAACGGTACAGCCTTTTTTCTTTTGTTTATTTATTTTATAAGCCTTGAAATTAACGTGTTTTGTTTTATATCCTTCTAAATTAGCTTTCGTGAATATGGAGACACAAATGTATGTATTTTTATGGCGGTGTTATATTTGAAATATCCAAGGCTTGAATGGTTCTGTTCGATGTTGTTGGAGAATTTTCCATCACGTAAAAATTGTTTTGACTGAGGCAGCATACAATCAGCAAAAAGGATTTGTAGGTTCTTTGTAACAATGTCCACCAGGCCACCCTGATTGTCTTGAGCAATACAGGCTGTTAGTGGTATATGTGCAGATATTTCCATTGGTAATTGAGAACAGTGCAAGTATTTTCTTCATTTTCGGAATTAAAAGTTTACTTATTAAGAGTTGCAGGTTGGTTATTAACTTATTATCTGTATAGTTGAGGCACAGAAGTCATGCATGCAAATGCATGCATGTGTTAGTATTTTTAGTGCATAGAAATACTATGTCTAGTGATAAAGCAAGCAACATTCATCCAAAAAATTGTCCACCGGAGACTAAATGTTTCATTCCGCTTATGTCTTACACAGTAAGACACAGTCTTGTAAAACAGTTTTATAATCCTAAATCTGCCGCAAATGTAAATTATGCTGGGAAAGAGGACATTCTTTATTCGTACTTTGAGGTTAGGATAGAAGTTTGTTCACTCTCTAACAATACTTGATATTCCATTCTCATGCTGAACGACGACGAAATTAAAAAAAAAAAAATATTGTGTTTAACGCCGCTGTCAATTGCCAGGATCACACCAGCGACGCCGATGTGTTGGAATTTTGTCCCGCAGTTCTTTTACATGCCAGTAAATCTACTGACATGGAGTTGTAGTTTTTAAGCACAGTTAAAAACCATCTGGGCCGGATTTGAACCCGCGACCTTGGGATCAATAGGCCAGCGTCTAACCAACTGAGCCAAACAGACCGACACGACGACAACGACGATGATGATAATAATGATAATAAAAATGAAATTATAATAATTAATAACAACCTGTCCAAGATGAGAGCGCGAAGTTACCTGCAGATTAAATGAAGCAGGATAGAAAATGTACCACAAGGTTACTTCCTTCAGGGCAATGCAATCAATAAGATCAGCATGGCTCAATGAAACACGCAGAGGCAATCATCCCTCATCCCTTACGGATGATGAAGAATGATTAGTACCTAATCAAGGAATTAATTACGCCCTGCCTACCAAAATTATAGCCCTTAGCAACCTAGAGGATAATAGTTTGATTCCACTGCGAATCCGCCCCTTCGCCCATTTGCTGGTGGATTTTAACGTTTTAATACTTTAAGAGGATTGAATGTCGAAGTTGCTCCAACCCTGAAAATTAAATGCAAAGAGCTACCACATGAGACAGCATGTTCTACTTTTTATTTTATCTCCCTGAACATTATAAAAGTGGTTTGCCTCTGTGATATATTGAAATGTAAAATTGTATAAACGTTAATGACAACGTGTTACTTGTTGAATAAATTTCAAAATTTTATGTTGATACACGTAGATTGTAAAAATTTTACCTAATTTCTACATTTAATATTAGTATAATTTGTTATTCTTTATTATTCTATATTAATGCTGCAAACATCACATTTTTTGATAACGATATAAACATAAATGTATTGTGATGGTTTTATTTCCCGCACTAGTGCTTTTTGGTCAGTTATTTGAGCACTGAGATTTCTTTTGTTTCAAGAACAATCAAATTAGGTATGGGATTGTCACCTTACGATCAATGCCAACAATATTAGTAAAACAAATTAATTACATAGTACAAAAAATAATAAATCTAAATATCATTAAACTGCAATTTAATCTGAGAGATCACGTGATGCAATAATGCACCCTTATTGGTCAGTCACCGACGTTTATTTTGTTTTCATTGCAGTTTAAGGTGTTGTAAAGTGCAGTTTTTATGTAGCATTCCATTTTCCTTTTGGAATCAACATGAATTCCGACCAAATATAGAAGAAGAAAACTACAAATCGCTCTTAATTTCTGTTGCACCAATGCGTCGCAGACTTCTAACAAATTTTGCAAATTCAGATGGAAAAATAAAATAAAAAGGTAATCTGAAGAAAGGAAGAATTTCAACATCTCGGAAAAACCTTTCGCTTATTTTGGAACGTGTTCCACATTGTCCAAGAAAACCAAAAGCGGTAAATTATTGGTATTTAAGCTAGTAAATTCGAATTTCTCCTTTTTAATTCATCCACCACATACATAATAAGTAGAGAAAGTATTGCATTCCATCCAAAAATTCGATACCGATATTTCACTGTAAATGCACGTTTTGAGACCCCCAAGTAAAAATGCAGTTTTAGAAATAGGTGTGTTTGTGTGCGTGTGACTGAGTGGGTGAGTGTGAACTCAAAAATGAATAATAAATCCCTCTAGGGCGTCTCCTCATTGCCCGGTCGCTGCGTCCTACAGCCGTAACCAAGGCCACGGATCAGTGCAGGTTGGGGTGGAGGGGGTAAGCACGCCGACTCCCCAGACCGTAAGGCCACTACTTGACCTTTATCAGGATAGCTCCTCAATTGGCCCCTCAGGGACCTAACGAGGGTGAGTGCACCCCATACCAGACCTCCCAGCAGGGGGAAAATCCCATGCCGGTACAGGGGATCGAACCCGCATCCTTCGTGCCAGAGACAGGCGCGCTACCAACTGCGCTACGGATGCGGTCTAAAAATGAATAGTCAGTTAAATATCAAACTTGGTTCAAAGTCCAGCGCTTCCCAAGATGCGATACGAATATGTTTAAAAGAAATCCCACCACCCCAAACTATTCTTTACTTGGAAAATGTATCAGCATTTTTGACTTTGTAAAAATGAGAAACTAATTTGAAGTACTACATGTTTTAAGATATTTTCATGCCAAATAAAACGTATATCTTGAATTTTCTGGGAATTACCTCAGGAGTTCTCTGTTGTGAATGACTTTTCCATAACTGGTAAACGTAAGAGATAGACAAAAATGTGCTCATTAAAGCACACAATTTATGTCCAATACATAATCCTTTCTAAGATATTCTTTGTTTTTGGTTTGAATTTTGACATATACCCTTCTCAAATGGGAAATCGTTATTGTTCTTTATTTTTTCTCTTTCTCCTGGTCATTCAAAGAGGATGAAATTTCAAAGCCGTTAATAGCGACCAGCTCTAAAAGGATTTAACTATCGCTTAAAACCTATTGCACTCCCCTATTGCTATTGTACCTGCAGGGGAATATGTAATAAAAGCAATTCTACAAATGTTTAACACAATTCTTTTCTGTAGTGCTTAACGCCCACTTTTACCACATGCGGCACCGCAGGCGGTGACACTGAAGGTACATGGAATGAAGATGGAACACCGGTGGAATGAGATGGTGGGAAAACTGGAGAACCCGGAGGAAACCCGCCCCTGCGCCGCTTTGTCCACCACAAATTCCACATGCAATCGCCTGGAAGCGAAGTTGGTGAGAGGTGAATGGTCTAAACACTCGGCCACAGCGCGGCCACACAATTAACGCGAAGTAGTTAGAAGAATAAGCTTTTAACCCTCTATTGCGTGAATTATTTTGCTTCTTCTAATTACTGAATCGGTTTAGATATCCCTCTCACAGGCACCTTAAAGGAAGTAATTCGAATGGGCATGATTGTTAAAGCCAGAAGAAATAGACTGCCCATTCATTCAAAGTAGAACGTCTTGAGTTTAATCCCAGTGACTGCAATCAAATGTAGGTATAGTAAAGGATGGGGAGGGCCCACGTAAAATAACCAGTAACGTGGAATGCTTGTATGATTATGGGGTTACATTAGACCAGGCCAGAGAAGTTCGCGGGCTTCAGCAACCTTCATCTTTTCACCTACTAAACATAGGTACTGTTATCAGTGAAAGGCCGTGAGCGGGTTGCGCTTAATGAGTACTAATTCCCGGTCCTGCATTGGGCTACAATTGCATGGATTTTTATTTTGAAAAAGAAAAAATAGAACTAAATAATATTGAAATAAATTGATAAATTCATGATATAAATAGCTGCCAATACCTTTATTTTATAGTTAAATGCCAATATAATATTTAAAAAAACTGTTATAATTAGGGCTCGGATTTTTTGGTCAATACATGTTTTGTTTGCGTCTTAATACGAAATTAAAACTGAGTTTAATATTCTATTTACAACAGAGGAAATATTTTAAGTTTTGCTGTACATAGACACATATTTAGTGATTTTAACGTAAATAAATATTTTCGAATAATATATAAATATAATATATACATAGGAATAATATCTGGTGACTAACACGTACATTTATATTAGCTCAGTTATTCGGACCTTAAAAGAAATCTGTTTTGGCACATATTTTTATATTTTCAGCACATAAAACATAAATATTTCCCAAAAATCCGAGCCCTAGTTATAATATTCTAAAACGTTGACTAAACATCTTTGCAATACTATGCATTACCGGGTTAAAGAATAGCTTGTTGAAGAATGGTAGAGAAAGTAATGTGAATGTAACACATGAGTTTTTGAAACTGCATGTAAAGGGTTGCCACTACATTCGTATAAACGAACACGAGAACTGCCTTTGCATTCGAACTGTTTTAGCTGCGAATTGAAGGCAGGCAGGTAGGTACAGCGTGTGGAAGAAGCGCACTTGAAATAGATCAATTAGCATGTCACATGCCCCTTCTGATTGCCTAGCACAGAATTTCGATCCGATACCACCCCATCCTCGCCGACTTCTCACGTTTGCGTCCCTCGCTCGCTCAAATTGTGCCTTTGAAACACGTCCAGGACACTTTCTTTCTCAAAGGTAAGTATTTTACGTTAAATTAGATAAGATTAAATCAAAATGAAAACCGGATTGGGTTAGCTAGATACTGAAGTGGTTTAGAATTATTATTTCCTAGCCTATGTGAATTTGTGAGGTTTAAGTGTGAAATGGTCAAATAGGTCATTTTTATTAATTTCTCTACGACGTATAGTTAAGTAGAGGAAGTATTGCATTCCACCCAAAACTTCGAATTTAAAATTTTTTTTTTTAGAAAAAGGTCCGCGCGCGCCTGTGTGTGTGTGTGTGTGTGTGTGTGTGTGTGTGTGTGTGTGTGTGTGTGTGTGTGTGTGTGTGTGTGTGTGTGTGTGTGTGTGTGTGTCTGTGATCAACGTAACTCAGAAACGAAAAGTCTGTTAAAAACCTAAGTTAGTATTTAGGTTTAATATCTTTCAAGAATACCACACAAAGATTTTGAAGAAAATTCCTTCACCTTAAACTACCTTTTACATGGAAAATTTTTCCAAAATTTAGATTTTCTCAAAAATGGCTCTAACGATTTTGATTAAAATCCCACATGTTTAAGATATTTTTATGGCAAATGAAATGTATATTTTGAATTTTCTGGCTAAAGTCCATGTAGTCCTGTTTACTTTGGATGAACTTTGCATAACTGCTAGACCAAATCGTACTATACAAAAATGTACATCTCGTTAAAACACACAGTTTATCTCCAAATGCATGTTTTTTGTGGAGTGAATCATTTGGGAGACACTCGTTATTTGTGTGAGTTTTACAATATTTAAACTTTTCTCAAATGGAAGGTTGCTATTCACTTTTTATGTCTTGGTCGTGCAAAAAGAAGGGAATTTCAGAGCCTTCATATAGGGAATAGCTTTAAAAGATTTGACTATCGCCCAAAGCCTGCTGTATTCCCATATTCCCCTTGTACCTACAAGAAAATTAGCAATAAGATAATTTATGCAAATGTTTATCTTAACTAACATGAAGAAGATAGAGGAATAAGAGTTTGTAAGAATAGTACAAGAGTAGAGAAAGTCATGTGAGTGCAACACATATTTTTCATTTTCATTAAAATTAATTCCTTCCTATTTTCTGAACAAGAATACAATACATATAGTTTTATATACAATGCTTCTCTATTTAAATACGCTTTAAAGATATGGGTTTTGATGTAGGTTATTAAAAGAATTTTTTTGTCTCATAAGCTTTTTCTCGGAAACAATCTTTTGTTGATATACATGGCGATTTTTCTCAGCAACCATTAGGACTAGAGGTTTGAAATGTTGCACACATCTTTTTTATATAGAATTGCACATATTGATCTAAAGTAATAGTACACATTTTTGTGCCGTCTGCTTATGTACTGGTTTTCCACGTCCTAAGAGCAAGGAATTTGCTTTACAAATAGCAGGTGCATTACCTGTTACGGCCGCCACATATTTATACAGGTTTAAGAGTGTTTTGTGCAATCGCAATCTCTGTTGTGCGCCACTACTCGTTGCATAAACCTTGCAACTCTGCATGGGTTGTTTTGGTTCCTATACACGCGCCGGCCACGCAATGCCCTTCCACTGTCTCAAAAGACTGAACAAAGTATACACACGAACCACATGGAAGGAGTTTTTCTCTACAGGTGTTCCACTTTGGTGGTCACTGAAGAGAAGGGAAGTAGGGGAATGGATTGACATCTTGAGAGTGATGTTCCCCAGGCCTGCGTTAGAGAGATTCTTTGAGATGCTTTGCTTCAGTTCCGATGAATCCAGCGATTATGAGCTGCAAGAGTGTGTGACGTATGTACTTCGGGAGTTGATTTAACTCTCAAACATCCGAAGTGTGTTTCGTTTATCGAAAGGGTAAAAATGCATACAAGTAGATTCCCAATTGATTCAACAGTATCCTTATATAGTCGCATTATTACATACATATTATTATTTCACGTTTTAATCAAAATTGAGTGTACCTACTTTTTATTAAGAACATCCTAATTTGGGCGAGTCGGGGCAACAAGTGCGCCTAAGGGTGCGTCTGAGTGAGACATAACACTCCCTTCCACCTCTTTGTCCCATCCCTCAGTGCTTTCATTGGATTAGCCGAGGCGAGCAAAAGTTAATGGCGCTTTCTGCTTGGCTGAGTCCTCTTGTATTTGGCCTACTCTTCGGTTTCTTTGAAGATGAAGTTGGAGAACATGGCACCAGTTTCCGGCTTCAGTTTCCTTTCCGGCATTCTCTCTTCTAGTTACTCAAGGTAGAATAAGCGAATCGAATTCTGTGCAGAGCAAAGACTCAATTAAAACCTCCTAAGCAGAAAGTCCTTTCCCTTTTTCATAGCCAGTCGATCCTTCTCACTTATAGCCTTTCTTTGGATTTCTTATAACATTAATTATCGCATAAACCTGCAGAATACCGGGAGAGCAAAAAATATCCGAACGTGCTGCGCGGTGTTTTGCCTGTCCACGTCCTCGGCGCACATTGCCGCCTGCCGCTACCATAGAAAGGCGCGCATAAAACTATACAACATTTTTAAAACTACTTATAAAGGCTCTGAGAAATCTTTTTTCAATAATGGCGCATCGTATACCATTTTTTTCGTCATGAACGGGTACTTCATGAACAATACTAGGTTCTGAGTTAAAGGATCAATTTTTTTCGAATCAGCAGTTGACACTCGTACATACGTGAATACAATTTTGCCCCCCCTTTTTTTTAGAGAATTAACAGACAGGAAATAGGTTGTTGCCTTTTTTCAACAAGACTCTGCAACAGCTCATATGGCCAATCTTTCAGGACAGCTCAGCAGTGTGTAAAACAGTTGTTATAGAATGTATCTAATTGAGGAAGTTACTGAAATGAAATATGCCCTGTGGTAAGTAGAACAACTTCATAGAAATAAATGTAAATGTTTTTGCAACATATTATCTGTTGTATTCCAATGATTATTTATTGAGCATTTTATGAAATAATTAAAAAAATAGTATCTATCTTTTTAGCAGCTCAACTTCTAAACTACTGTTCCGTTTTTATCTATTTTACAAAAATTACATCCATCGATATAGCCTTAGTATTTGTATGTTAACATCGTTTATTTAGCACCTCCACTGTTTCCTCGTTATTTACAAACATCAACATAGCCGATATAATGTTTCACTATATACGTTAGAGTGCAGCTGTATTTTGAAAATTTTGCAAGCTTACTTATGTACATGTGAATGGTTTTACCACTACATTTTGTGATAATATGTTTTGTAAAACTATAGGTAATATTGTTCAAGAATTTATTTACTTTTAATGGTAGATTTAGTATTATATTAACTTTTTTAAAATTATTTTGTGTTGCTTTAACTAGTACGTGGTTTGTCGAAGTGGATCTGTTAGGACAGGCTGTTCCAAATCCACGAGTTTGAGTATGAGTACACGTGGGTACGCAGCACCGTTGCGCGGAGCACGGCTGTAGAGGGAGTGGCGGCCTGCTCATATGTCACTCGGTCATAACAACCCCCCCCCCCCCCCCCTCATTCCCCGGCGCAGGTCTCCAGCAGTGCGCACAGCGCCGTGACGGCAGCTCACCCCAAAACACAGCTGTGCTGCATGTTGCATGTCACGCAAGGCGGCGAGTACGAAGCTACTCACTGGCGAGCAACTCAGATGGAACACATTGTGTTACGAGATGTACCTCGTGGAACGGTGTGTGGCAGACAGTTGGCCTTCTACTTGTCATCTCTGTACCATATCATCCTGTTTTGTCACGTGACCATTGACGTTTTATGCAGGCAACCTCTGCTTATATACTGATGTGCATATGGCAATTTGGCATGTGTCCACAGAAACCTTAGTGCCCCGCCGCCGCCACCGCCGCCGCCGTCGCCGCCGCCGCCACCACTACAACCAATACCGCCACATGAAGTTTGGTATTTATTGAAGCTTCCGTTTTTCAGTTATGCTGTTCAGTCACTCACATAACACACGGTCCATTTTATAAATGTTTTCTGTTGGGGTTCAGGAGCCTCAAAACATGTATTTCGGGTCAAATCGCAAATATTATACCTTCTGTAGTCACAGTAAGCTCATAGTAGAAAACGTGAAAAAGTACAATTTGTACTTTTCTATTCAGATAGTAAATATGTTCAAATTTTCATGTTGCCTCTTCTCTTGTACTAAGCTTTTGGACTGTATTATGGCCTTCCATAAGAAAATAGCTTATGTTTGAAGTTGTAAAATCCAATTAATAGCTTATGGCTAACGTTGCAAGGTACATTTGGTAGAGAGCGAGTGAGGAAAAGTGGCCTTTTTTCTTTCTTAAATATCTGGCACAGGATTAGCCACCCAGATGATACATTCTCCTTATTCACTTAATGTCTTTGTGAAGCGGTTCTGGGATCAGCCTCTACTTATAGATTCATGTTGTTGAATTCTAATCGGTTTCTCCAGTTTGGTTTACCTTCATTATCAGCAAAACATTCTAGCACACACCATCTGCATAATCCACGCCAACTTTCAGTTTAAGCCTCACTGGACTGCTACAGGAGTAATACATCATTTAACATTGGTGGCAAGATATTTGCAGGAAGCAAATTGCTCCTAACTACGTCTCCTACACTTTCACTTGTAAATGAAGATACCTGCCAACGATACTAAATATACACGCAGAGCATGATGGTTCTGATATCAACAACCACCAATAGCAATTTGCAGACATTCCAACTATGGAATGAAGTACTGCACAGAGTATAGAATCACAAAAAATCTGTTTGTGAATCCTGCGTTACTTGATCATATTATACTCCGCGATGTTGACTAGAAAATGAATGCTTTAAGAGTGACTGCTAAATGATGATTTTGAAATTCAGTTCTTTCTTCATGACCAAGAGATAAAAAAAGTGAATAACGACCTCGCATTTGAGAAAAACCTATTAGTTTTTGAAAAATTCTGACAAATAACAAGCAGTATCTCTGAAATGGTTCACTTCACAAAAAGGATATTTAATATAAACTGTGTTTTAACGACATCTACATTTTTGTGTAGTAAGATTTGGTCTAACTTACGGTTTACCAGTTAGGTATGCAAAGGCCATCAAAAATAAGCAGGACTACATGGGCTATAGCCAGAAAATTGAAAAAAAAAAAAAAACATATGTATGACATCTTAATCACAATCCTTAACAGCCATATTTGAGAAAATCAAAATTTTCCATGTATAGAGTAGTTTGTGACGAGAGGAATTTTGTTCAAAGTCTTCGTGTCGCTCCTTGAAAGATATTAAATACCAACTTTGGTTTTTAACCAACTGTTCGTTTAGGTATAAGTTATGCTGTTCACAGACTGACATACAAACACAAGCGCGCGGACCTTTTTCTAAAATTTTTATTTTTTTTATTTTTTGTTTCAGGGGCCCTGAAAACACATTTCTGGTGAAATCTCGACATCAAATTTTTGGGTCCAATGCAATACTTCCGCTACTTACTACACATAGAAGAGAAAGTAAAAACCTATTTTTCCCATCTTCGTTTGAAGACATAATTTACTTGTTCTTATTTATAATACATGTATTTTGCAGAAGCTTGCAGGTTTTGTAAAGACAATAGTGTTGGTTCCTTCTTGCATAACTATCCCCAGTTGAAACGCATAACAAGCCGTTATTTCCAATGCGTGTAACAGGCGTCCTTTATTACGCATGCTGTAAGGTCATAAATAAAACTCTGAACGTGTCCTGAAACCGCTTTACTGTTTGTTATCTGATTAAGAACCAGTCCATTGTGACATGAGTAGCGTTTCAACTTTTAGCACTACAAGGGAATCCTTTTATATTAATCACTATTCCAAGTAGCTACAAATAATATTTGAATAGCTGCATGTTCGATGCGCATGAAATAAGGTAAAGCATTCAAGTTTTAGCGGAAAAAATTCCTCAGATACAAAATATGCGTATAGAGCTATAAGTTGCATATAGGTATGTGTTCTAAGGAGTGCCAAATTAACAAATTGAAATATCACATACAAAAAGTCCCGAGATCGAATCACGGTTAGGGTGAGTTACCTGACAAGGTTTTCTTCGGGGTTTTCCCTTGCTCTGAAAGTGAATGTCGGGTAAGTAAACCCTATGGACTCCAGGCTCATTTGAACACCCTTTTACCCTCTGCACTCATCGTTCGATATGACCTAACCGGTTAACTAGCTTATTATTCAGCTGATTAAAACGTATTTAACAGCATATAGCAACTATAATGTTTCTGTAACAAGTTTGTTGCTTACTGGCTTTCCACAGGATGAATATTTAACAAGTAATGTACATTTTTATTTATTTATTTTTATTTTAGTAATGTTTAACGTCCGTTCTTTTCGCATAGTGCACCACAGGCGGTGAATACTGATGACGTATGAAACATAATGATAATTGAGAAAGGCAATTAGAGAAGAAAGCGTTCCAGATCTACGCTTAGGACACCTTCCTGGAATGATGACTGAGGAAAACCTGTAAGAAACGTCAGTCAAGGAGGGTAGTCCTTGCGGAATGTGAACCACAGTCCTTCCGTTCATGGGACCGTGTCATAACGACCCCGGCTACCCGCCTTGACCATTTTTTTTTTCTTTCTATACCATGCACGTAGTAGGCAGACAAGGCATTGCGTTCTACCCAAAAATTCGATATCGAGATTACATTGGAAATACATGTTCTGAGACCCAAGGAAAAAAAAAAATAATCACGTTCCCGAGCGCGCGCGTGAGCAGAATAGTCGGTTAAATACCAAACTTGGTATGGAAGTTCAACATTTTCCATGGATGCGATTTTAAAGAAAATCCCTTAAATAAACATGACAAATGAAATGTATATCTTTAATTTTCTGGGAATAGCCTCTGAAGTCCTATTTATTCTGAATGACTTTTGCGTAAGAGATATAGGAATTGCAGATCTTGTTGAATTACAGTTTATATAACGCGCGCGCACTTGTATATAGTTAACCATTTCCGAGATATTCATTGTTGTTTGTTTGATTTTAATAATTACACCTTTCTCAAATGTGAAGTTGTTATTCTTTTTTCTTTAAGCCTGCCTTTTCCTGGTCATGCAAAGATAATGGAATTACAAAGCTATCATATAGCGGCCAGCTCGTAAAGAATTTGGCTATCACTTAAGATAAATAGGATAGACAAGGTTTTGAGGGAGGGACTTAGCACTTCGATCAATTAAATGCTTATGCTCCTGAGCTGATTGAAAAACAGGTTATGTCTTTCCAAAAATGATACTGCCAATGATCTGTATTCTACCATTAAGTTTAATAATAATAATAATAATAATAATAATAATAATAATAATAATAATAATAATAATAATAATAATAATAATAATAATAATAATAATAATAATAATAATAATAATAATAATAATAATAATAATAATAATAATAATAATAATAATAATAATAATAATAATAATAATAATAATAATAATAATAATAATAATAATAATAATAATAATAATAATAATAATAATAATAATAATAATAATAATAATAATAATAATAATAATAATAATAATTTCCCTAGGGTGTCTTCCCCTCATTCAGAGGTTACCCTCATCGCCCGGCCGCTGCGTCCTCCAGCCGCAGCCAAGGCCACGGAGGAGTGCAGGTTGGGGGTGGCGGAGGTCAGCACGCCGACTCCCCCGACCGTAAGGCGACTACTTTGACCTTTTAGGGACGCTACCTTTCTATCAGGATAGCTCCTCAATTGGCCCCCCAGGGACCTAACGAGGCTGAGTGCACCCCGTACCAGACCTCCCAGCGGGGGGAAAATCCCATGCCGGTACCGGGGATCGAACCCGGGTCCTCCGCGCCACAGGCAGGCAAGCTACCATTGCGCTACGGAGGCGGTCATAATAATAATAATAATAATAATAATAATAATAATAATAATAATAATAATAATAATAATAATAATAATAATAATAATAATAATAATAATAATAATAATAATAATAATAATAATAATAATAATAATAATTAATAATAAATATGTGTTATATCTCATTTGTATGTCCACTTCAGAAGAAACACTTGACACTACGGTTGTACATCTCAGCGCCCCTGGTAACTCATTTCTCGCAATCTTCTCCCTCTACAAGGTTGAGTCGCTAATCATGTCCTATTGGTACACTCACTTCCATTCATGCCGTCCCCGCAGCTTTAGGAGGCATTCTACTGACCTTCACAGGTAGCATATAATAAAGAGTTGGTGTGTGCATCTACCTTTCACGCATGCAAAGCATTATTCTGATTATTCACATATGAATATATAACTTGGAGCAATATCTAGAAATGGAAAATTGGCTTCCCACTAACCCACAATTCTTCCTGGATGCAGCTCCGCAATATTTTCATATATCGTGTCAGCAGTTAAGGGACACTTGGACTGGATTTTCTAACTTTTTCAATTTTACGTCTGTTTAGTTGAAAATTGGCACACCTGGTATGAATAAACAAAGAAATGTGCAAAAGCTCAATGTTGTAGCTGAAACAATTTCTTAGAGAGAATTAAATACATCTATCTAGCGAGAAAAATTCATTGCATTCTTTTAAAATTGCCTTCACATTTTTCAGAGAAGTAGTGTCATTTTCTGATACTTAAGTTGACTGAAAATCAATTATTTGACTGGAGTTCATGTTATTACTCGCAGATAAATACATATTTATTTTTATGAGGTTGTTAGTGTTAAACTGCATTTTATTTTCAGCATAAGTTATATTTTCTGAGCCAATGAATCAATGAAGCAATCTTCAAATGTATATTTGAATCTTTAGAGAGAGTATGCATTCAAATTTGCATACAAATCAGAGTAAAGCTGAAATGTAAGCAGTAAATGTCATACAAAACGCAAAACAAAGACGGGGGTGGGGGGGGGGGGCGGGGGAGCACCACTGTGGTTAAAACGAGGTGCATGGGTGACTTATACGTCGCTGGACTTTTAAAAATGGCGGGACGGGAAAAATGTTTGACAAAATGATTCACAGGTGTCTATAGAATATTTATGATATAATTCAAAAATAAAAAAAATGTCATTTCGACTAAAAATTTAGTTCTAGAGTTCCTAGCATACACCACTATTTGGTTGAACAACAAAGGTAGAACGCTTCACACATACCCTCTCTGTTATGGATGCGCCGGCTGAGAAGGTAGTAAAATGCCCTGAAGCAGTGTTGAATTCAAATAAAGAGGTTATTTTTTCGCCTCTTTCGTTTCACATGTTTGTTTCTTGGGATTTGTTTTCCCAAAGCAGCACATAGAGACGTGATAAGACTTGTGGGGAACCAAATGTGGTTTGGGACTGTGAAAACCTTAAGGAAGAAGAATTCTTTGAGAATGGGCCACCTCTGCGGCCGAATGTACCTAAAGGAGGAGAACAAAAGTAACAGAAGTAGATTACTATTCAATTAATTGTTCACGTCTGTTCGTTGTCTCACTCAATTACCGAACATCCATTTCCACAAAAGTACATTCGCCATCGTAGTTAGATAACAGGCACACAGGCCTGTGAAAGTGCGCATATAGGCAACATTTTGAATACTGCAGGTCAACCCTCCCCTTGTGCTGCAAGAGTGGCGTCACTATAACGCGCCAGTAACTCAGTTAACCCGTGCTATAGACTAACTCTTGATTGCTCCCCTTAATAGCTTATTTATGCTTAGCCTCATCTTCCTGCGATGCTGCCTGCACAAAAATCCACATACAATCTACTGGACTCTGTTATACCTGACCGTGCTAAACTTCCTGTCCCAGAGTACCTCGGTCGTTTTATTTCTGGGTTAGTTGCATTTGTTCTTTAAACTTTATTTGGAACGTAATGCGAAAGAGTAGGAATATATTTTTATTTATAATTAATTTATTTAGGAATTAGCTAAAGGACCCTAACCATTTATTTTATTACAGTTTGAGTGTACTCACTGGCAGTGCCAACTAGATAAAACCAAAGACCTAAATGAGATAAGCCCACTTATTTTCCTTTCTTTTCAGGTTTATTTTACGTGCTTTTGTCTGTTCGTTACACATATAAACAAGACACAAACAACTATGTCCGAGACGGGACTCGAATCCCCGACCCGCGGCGGAGCGCCAAAGACATACGCTCCAGCGACCACGGCTACGAGGGCCGGTGTGGTTCACTAGGACCTCTAACTAGTGTAAAACAATTGAGTTGTAATTTATGGACGCTCTTTAACTGGTATGGTTCTCAGCGTCGCATTCTATAGTATTGGACGTGAAAAAACACCTTAATTTTGCTCAGAGGTCTCTATCAAACTTGAGGTTCTTTTATGTGTCATACATCTACGAAGGAAGCCATCCATCGTTCTCAGCAGGGACTGAAGCAGCGACCTCGGGAACCAGTACCCCTAGACCACGGAGCACACCTTCAACTAGGCGAAGTCTAGGATCTCTAATGGTGATCCTGACCACAGGAGAATTTCATACTATCCCGCCATTCTGGTAATACTATAAACTTAAGAGAGGATGTCTGTTTCACAGTTTTCGCCAACCAGGCGGAATTCCGCTTCCGGAAGCAAAATTTGAGCCTTCCGGAGACATTGCGGCGAAAAATGAAAAAGTGGGGAATATGGGAACAGGAACTCTTTGCATCCCTCGCTGTCCGTGGGGCCCGGGTAGCGGGCGGCATATTGGGGCGTTGGACCCCGCTGGCGTCATCCTGGAAGGCCTCGGAAGATCTAAAGACCTCCAGGTGTCGCAAACTTGGTAAACTTTAGGGACCTCTGTACCGCTAGTTCCGATCTGGGCGCGCATGTCTCCTCTCACTTCATCCTTCTGGGAGTGCCCCCTAGGGGCATAGGTACAATAAGCCTAGCTACAGTGCTAAGCCCTCTCCGTATCTCTTCTATTCCTATTGCTAGGTTAATCCGTAAGCTTGAATTGGGAATACTTGTTTAAATATTTCAAATCTATAGATATTTTGTTCGTTCAGCTGTCACACCACAGTATTTTGCCAATCACTTCACGAGTACTTAGTAAACATATACAGATATACTGGTCACTTACCTCCGCCGTTCTTGTAGCAAAGGTAGGGGAAACGCCATACGTTGGCCAGATCTACGGCAAACCCGATGACAGAAAGGAGGAAATCCACCTTTTTTCCCCATGTCTCTCTTTCCTCCTCCTCCCCACCCCCGCCCCCACGAGGGGTGGGTGTGCGGGATTTGTCGGGGGCCATGCTCTAGCACCACCACCACGGCAGTAGGATCTCCACCCTGAGAAAGAAAAGCAGAGTGGTTGAGTGACAAGCTGTTTTACGCAATTAAAGCTGACTGAAATAACAAATTTTCACTCGAGTTTGTATATAGAATTATCCCATAACAAGCAAACATTCTAAAGAGGCAGAAAAATCGTGGCCAAATTTTGCAGAAGCACTTATTTTTAAATAGTGAAGACCATAATATAGAAAGATTACGATGTTTTTCTGGCTATTCAGAACGTTTGCTTGTAAGAGGATAACATTGATACCCTTTCCTTCTGTAACACTGTAAATGTAAGGTGTCTGTAGTGGTTTATCTCTGTAGATATATGTGCATCAAACATTTTCTTCTTATTTATTCAATTTATGCAGGATGGTAGAGACGTAGATAAATATTCATAATGCATTGATGATTCTACTTGGTGTACTCGATGAAAAATTGTACGAGTAACTTAAAGTAAAAACACGTCTAGGGCAGCTCTTTCTCAAGCAGTATTTCACGTTAAATTAGATAAGAATGGATTAAAATGAAGGTGTTTAGTATTATTTCCTAGTCCATCAGACCAGTGCCGTTATGGGGTTTAAAGTAAGCGGGAAGTGTCAAATGGTCAAAAACATCATTTTTATTCTCTCTACTAAGTATTCAGAAATGTGTCATTTAGTTGTAGCATCTAAGTCAACATTTAATGCTACTCTTGCATTAAAATTAATATGGAAAAGACAAGGATGAAAGAACAATTAAAGGGCATAGAAAATGTATACATGCAGACATCATATACCGTATTTTCTTATTAATAATTATTAAAATTGGAGCACGAATATTTAAAAGATGATGGTGAAAATTTGAAACATTTATACATTCCTTTCACGTATAATCGTCTTTTGTGAATGACAAACATGTTAAGAGTTGCTTTTACTTAAACACTGATGAAGCGTGATAATGATAACGTAGTTAAGGTATAAACAAACACGTACATAAAGAATATGGCTAGGAATTTCTTTTCTTCTCTGTGCTTCTACATTCCTGCATGAAAATTCCTCATTATGACGACATCCTCTAAGAATTGAGTCGGAAAGCCCATTAACATTGGAATGGTTACAAGCCTAAACCATTCATATTTACGAGTAATGCATCTGACTGAGTAAATCATTGAATGTAACTCGTCAGGGGAAAAATGTATGTTGTAATGTATTAAAATATACATTGCGTTCACCTCTGTTTTAGCCAGAGTGAACTCAAGCGAAACGGCACGTGATAGTCGTTGTAAAATGCTATTCTACCCACAAGGAATTTGTTTTCTGGTCCAGGCGGCGCGTGACACCCAGTTCAGGGCCATTCCTGCTCTGGGTAAAACCCCAGTGAAGAAACTATACCAGCGATGTCTATAGTCCTATCTCTTTGGAGATGCTTACGTAATTATCAGCTACAACCCCACCTCTTCTTTTAGGTAGTGCCTGTGGCATGTAGAATCACAACCAGTCAGTATCCAGTGACTGACACAAATAGGCCACATATGGCAGTTTTTAAGTCATACCTTGATTATCACTTCATTCTGCATGACTTTTGCATAAATGGTAAACAGTAAGAGACAGATAAAATCTTATTAAATATAAAATATAGATCTCATTAAAACACAGTTTAGGTCAAATACTTTTCTTTTCTTTTGTATGAATCATTTTCGCGATATTCTCGATTATTTGTTTGAATTAGCCAATACTTATACGTTTCTGAAATAGGAATATATATTTGTTTTTTGTATGTCTTGGTCTTGCAAAGAGAACGGAATTCCCAGACATCACATAGCACCAGCTGTTAATAATGTGACTATCACTTAAAGCCTACTCTATTCCCATTTTCACTTTCACCTACAAGAAAATTAGCAGTAAGATAATTTCTATAACCCTTTTTATCTCTATTAACATGGAGTAGACAGAGAAATAAAACATTGTACAAGAGTGAGTAAGGCTCTACATATATCTGCGAACGGAGTTTCTTCAAATTGAACTATATTTAAAGTCTATATCGCAGCAGGTTACGCGACGATCACTTGGTGTATCTTCTAACGCTTTACACTTGGACTTTGTCGCCAAATATTGATAGACTACTTAACCGTAAGCATTACCAGAGTCACTAACGAACAGGTGTTTATTGCATAAGATTTCAAAGCGCTTTGGTAAATAAAACGCAACGCATACTTAACAAAAGCGCCACTGCAACACCATGCACGTCTGTGTTAGTCCGCATAAACTGCAATGGGGTAAATCCAACCTCTCTTTTTCACAAACTTTGGACACCGCTGAACTATACAATTTCAAACAATAATGAAAATATATGTATATAAAATTTGTAATTCATTACTTATTTTAATTTTTTTGCCATTATTTTTCTTTCAGATGCTTCGCAATCTCTTGTTTCATTTTTGTTTTTGGCGGTATTATTGTTTTCGGGTTAGTAATTTCTAATGCAGCGCAAAAAATACCTATTGAACGTTGGAGATTCTGATTAATTAAATTAAAATTAATAAATTCAGGAGAAAGCTACCAATTTATTTATTACTCTGAAGTAGAACATGCTTAAAACAGTATCTTTGACGTTCAATAAAGTTAGTTTACCTGAAAATACAAAGAAGTTGCAGAAAGAGTTAAAAAAGGAACAAATTACAATCCTATTTACTCGCTGTAAAAGCCTCTTCATGCTAGTTTAAATTGTAAACATCATTCAACTATAGATTTATCCGCTGTTTTACTGTTTTTCAGTGTCTTTAAGCAATGCTATTGTAATGTCTCCTGTCAGGGCTTTGTTGTTTACTTTTATACTTGCTCAAAGCATGCGTGCAGTTTAGAGGTAGCTGAATTATGTTATCTAAGCCAGAAATGCTGCTCTCTACATCTGAATAGTTATCGAACATTGTTCGGACCTGTTGTCCCATCATCCTGTGAAGGGAGTGGCGTCATAATTCACAGCCTCCGAACCTGCAGCTGTATTATCCATACATCCCTGACAGGTATCTGGCAAACACAGCTTAACCTCTCATTAGCCTCCGTTTGCTGTGATCTAAGAGTAAGTCAGCTTGCAGCAAATCCAAATGTGCAATCGACAATTAAAGAAATATCTGGCGTGTTGCACTCACATGACTTTCTCTACTCTTGTACTAGCTATTCTTACAAACTCTTATTTCTCTTCTTCATATTAGCCGAGAGAAACCTTGCAGAAATTATTTTACTGCTAATTTTGTTGTAGGTGCAAGTGGAATAGAGGAATACAGTAGGCTTTGAGCGACAGTCAAATATTTTAAAACTTTGAAATTCTGTTCTCTTTGCACGGCCAAGAGATAAAAAAGTGAATAATAATCTTCCATTTTAGAAAAGCGTAAGTATTGCAAAACTCACACAAATAACAAGGAATATCTCCGAAATGATTCACTCCATAATAAATGCATTTGGACACAACTTGTGCGTTTTACGAGATCTACATTTTTATAATTGCTCCACCCTTAGATCCGTGTAAACGCAAGCCGTCAACAACTAACCCGTGATACGCCGAAACCAAAGCACACCATAAAATTTAGTACTCCAAACATCGGCGATTATCTGTGAGTTTTCAAGATGTATGATAACCCTCGTAAAGACTACTTGAATGTAACGCAATAGCAGCAAAATTTTCATTTTGTTTTAGGAACTCCTGAGTAAATATCGTTCTGTTACAACATAAACACGAGGCATGAATCCACGGGTGTTTGTTTTGTTTTGTATTAGTCGCAGGTTATCGCGGAGGGATACAAGGGGCGGATCTAAGGCTGGATGGAGTATAGCACAGTAAGATTTGGTCTATCTCTTAGTTATGCAAAAAACCATCAGACTAAACAGGACTACATGAGCTATTGCCAGAAAATTCAAAATATACATTTAATTTGCCATAAAATATCTTAAACAGATCAAAATCGTTAGAGCCATTTTTAAGAAAATCAAAATTTTCGAAAGGTTTTCCATGTAAAGGGTAGTTCAAGGTGGAGGAATTTTCTTCAAAATTTTTGTGTCGCATCCTTGGAAGATGTTGAACTTTAGATACAAAGTTTGGTGTTTAACCGCCTTTTGTTTTTCAGTTATGTTGTTCGCAGGCGGACAGATACACACACTAGCAGGCCTTTTTTTGTTCTAAAAGCGGTGTTTCCCCCCCCCCCCCCCCCCCCCCCCCCGATTTAGGAGACCTCATAATGTATATTTCTACACTATCTATGTAGAATTTCTGGTGGAATAGCATGGCACAGAAAGTAATAATGTTTAATGCATTACATAGGGACTTAAGTGTACTTTAATTTGTACTCTGTAAAGTTGAATCAAGCCAGAAAAAAATTCGATTTTAAGGAACCAAATTACTTAAGTTTTTCATTTAGGTGCTCATATGCTAAAGTAGTTGTAAGTTTGTAAGTATGTTTAAAATTAATTGCAGTTTCTTAGTTAAGGTAACAACATCCACTCCAAATTTTTCGGTGCAATCTCGTATTTTGGAACTTTTAGTCTCTCCGAATTTTCGTTAGTATTTATTTTTCTCTTAATTTAGTCAGCTTTTAATATTTTGACAATTGATAATTATGCTCACAACCAGCAGCTAAAAGCAAATATTATGTCAGATACGAGTATTAGATACGTGTAATTAACGTGCATAGATACATTTAGTGCAGGGCTTCAAATAAAACTGATTTTAGAATGGCATATAGTGATTCTACTTTTCCAACTGCAGCTTACACATGGCATGCGTAGAAGAATTAATCCAGGGTATGCGCTGAAAATGTTAGACAAAATGCAAAACTTTCATGCTTTTGAATGTTATTACTAAAATTTGCCTGTATCCAAGAATTTTAGTTCGCCAAGCCTGAGGTCTGTCGCCCATACTCAGCATGTTGCTGTAAGGTTTAGTTGCCTACTTTTTATAGCGTTTTAGGCATTATAAATCATTTTTCCATTAAAACATTTGGTATGTTCATAAAATTTTCTACAACCCTACAGAACATGTAAAAGCATGGAACTGTCCATCGATTTTTCTCTACTTAATAAAAGAACCCAAAATGTTTGTTTTTATCCCAGAAAACAGAGAATAAGTTTTGAAAGTCGCAAAAATTAAACTTTAATTTTTTTTATACCCGAACCATTACATTTTCACTAAATTTTATACACAGTTCCATATCACGTACGTTTGATTTCTAAGTAGTGTATGATTAATTAAATTATTTAAATTCAACTTATTTTCATAAAATCAATGAAATTTCGTAGGTGTGTAATACAACTCACTGATTACATATGCTCAAAAAGTATTAAGTTCTGACGATAAATATAGAAGTTAGTTATTTTAGCAGCGCGCACCCTCAGCGAAAACAGTAAAATTCAGACGTTACATACTTCAAAAATAGAGTTTTGATGTCCTGTTAATGTTTATTGCAGACCAATATCCAGTTTTTAGATATTTGTGAAATGTTTTAATCGATCTGGAACTGCATTTTGTATTTTGACTTGACTTACTTAATTCCTTTAGTTTCCTAGGAAGTTATTACATTTTTTTCCTTTATGTTGCAAGTCCTTTTACTTCACTCCATGTGTTTCCCTTTGCTGCTCTCTCTTCTTCTAGGAAGAAGGAGGAAACCCACTCCAGCGTCACTTCGTCCACCACAAATCTCACATGCGGTTGTCTAGGATCGAACCCGGGCCGCTTTGGTGAGAAGCGAATGGTCTAACCACTCGGTAAATAAGATAACGTGGATAAAAGAATAACTTTTTCTCCGAATACTACAGCACAGAGTGGACATAATCGCTGAGTAGAGAAAGTCATGAGAATATTCACATTACTTTTTTCACTGTCACCACCGGTAACACGAGTAACGTGAAAGCAATGTCCCTGAAAACATTATTTGGGATAAGGGAATTCTTTGAGCATATTTAATCGTGTCTTTCAAAGATGCTTAACCTAAAAAATAAATTTCGATTTATTTGAAGTGTTGATTTTCAAAAATGGTGCTAACAGGCGGAAACATATTTATATTCCTTTTAATTAAATGCATTTTTGTCTTTTTCTTCACATATTTACTAAAAGAACTAGTTTGTTAACTTTTGTTGGTATTGCAGAAACGTTTGCTTTCTTGTTATTTTCGATCCTGGATAGAGACAGTAGGTTCATCAGTTACAGGGATAATGCTACCCAAGTTATGGCTTCTCCATTCCTAAAACTATAAAATGCTGGATGAGTAAGAGAGATTGAAACTTAAGAGACATTTTATTATATTTCCTGACTGATATCATCTGTGTCAAAGGTCAATGGAACAAGTTGAAAATATAAATGCTAATAAGCAGCTCCGTGGGCAAGAAGCAGTCAGTCAGCTGATGGAGCTTTCTACCTCAAAGCCCGATAACTGAGGGGGGAGGGGAGATAGTTGAAGAGGACTTAGCTTACTTTGTCTCCTCCCTCCAAGTTCAATAATTAAAACTTTGGTGAGACAGCAGAGCAAAATCTCGACAAGACACGGATACCCTATCTCCTGCTCTTCTGGAGACTTCCATTCTGAGGTAACAAACAATTCTTCGTTGTGTGGCTAACCTGTTGGACATTCCATCCTAACGGAGGGGCGATATGCACAATTTTTCAGTTTATTGATGAATGTTTTTTTAATTTTCATTCACAGCTTTAGAAGTCTAAATAGACTTCAAAAACTCTAGTCTTAAAAAATTGTTTAAATTTAATATCCTTTAACCTGGTCGGTCATATTGGACAATGAATGAGTGAAATAGATGAAATGATGCCTAAATGAGCCCTGTGTCCGGTGTGCTTATCTTCTCAGGATAAAGGATAGCTCCGGAAAAAAACTCTTATTCGTATTACTCAGCCTAACCGAGATTCGAACTCGAGAACTCACACATGTGAGGCAGATAGGCTGCCTCTCACCACAGAGGCGGGCTCTATTGGGTTTTTGTAACAAATAAGATAAAATTCAGGCATGCGTTATTATTGTTTACAATTAAGTGAACCTCATTGTGGTATGTTTCTGACATGATTTTCACCGTATTTGGAAACATGGGTCTTTGGGAGCAAAAGGTGCCCGTTTACTTTATCCCTATTCCTCAAATGATAATTATCATCATATTCTAACGGACGGGAATATTTGTCCCATTACCATTTCAAATGCACTTTTTCGAGTGAATGAGTCCTTTGTCCTCTGCTCTATCGTGGCAGCCCTTTCCGGCAGCCCTTCGGATCCATTCGCCTCATCCATCCTCATCCATCCTCCCGGAGGGTGTCCAGTCAGATGCATAGGCATAACTCAGAAACGAAAGGTCCGTAAAATATCAAAGTTGGTATTTAAGTTCAGCATCTTCCGAGGATGCGACGCTGAGATTTTCAAGAAAGGTCGCCACCCTAGAGAACTCTTTACATGGATTATTTTTGAAAATATTTATTTTATCCAAAATAACTGGCGAGTTTTATTAAAATACCATATATTCAAATATGTTCAAGACAAATGAAATGTATATCTGGGCTTTTCTGAGAATGTTCTCAGAAGAGTTCTTCATTATGAGTGACTTTTGCATAACTGGTAAACCATAAGAGATAGACAAAATCTTACTACATAAGAGTATACATCTTATTAAAGCACACAAAAGATGCGCTATATATCAATTATAGTGAACCATTTCCAAGATAATCCTTGTCAAAGCCATCACATAACGACCAGCTGTGCTACTAAAAGATTTGTCTATCCTTAAAGCCTACCGTATTCCCATTTCCCCTTGTACCTACAAGGAAATAAGCAAGAAGATAAAGTCTGCAAATGTTTATCTCGATTAACATGAAGTAGTGGGATAAGCGGTTGTAAAGTAGTTGGTACAAGAGTGTACCAACATGTGAGTGTACCTATAGTAAGTAGGGGCAGTATTGTGCACGGCCCAAAAATTTGATGTCGAGATTTCACCGGAAATATGTTTTGAGGCTTCCTGAAGTCAAAGAAAGCATTTTTAGAAAAAGGCGCGCGCGCGCGTGTGTGTGTGAACAGCATAACTCAGAAGCAAAAAGTCTATTAAAAACCAAAGTTGGCATCTAAGTTTAATGTCTTTCAAGGATGCGTCATGAAGATTTTGAGGAAAATTCCTCCACCCTAAACTCCCCTTTGCATGGCAAACTTTTCGAAAATTTTTATTTTCTCAAAAATGAATGTAATGATTTTGATTAAAATGCGATGTATGACAAATGAAACATATATTTCGAATTTTCTGGTTTTAGTCTTTGTAGAGCTTTTCACTCTTAACGATTTTTGCATAACTCGTAAATCGTAAGAGATAGACCAAATCTTACTGCACAAAAATGCAAATGTCAAAGTACCTAATTTATGTCCAAATACATTTTTTGTGAAGTGAAACATTCGAGAGATATTTCTTGTTATTTGTGTGAGTTTTCCAATACTAATACTTTCCACAAATGGAAGATCGTTATTCATTTTTTATACCTTAGCCGTGCAAAGAGAACGTAATTCAAGCTTTAAAAAATTTGACTATCGTTCAAAGCCTTCTGTATTCCTATATTGGCTATCGATTAACATGAAGAAGATAGAGGAATAAGAGTTTGTAAGAATAGTTAGTACAAGAGTAGGCAGATAGGCAGGTTTCAATCGATCTTTTTATTTATTTTTTAGTCAAGACAGCTCAAAACATGTATTTCCAGTGAACTGTTGATAAAGAATATTTTAGGTAGAATGCGATACAGTTTTTGCCTACTAGGTATGTGGTTTACAAAGTAAAATTATTTTTCTGGGTTCAGGGGACTTCAAAACAAGCATTTTAGATAAAATCTCGACAAGGAATATATGGTTGAAATGCAGTGCTTTCTCTACTTACTATAAATATGTGCTGGTGAAGGAATTTTTTTCCGCATATTTCAATAACATCTACCCTTAAAGAAAAGGATCGAGTCGGAGCGGTAGGTATTTGTACTTTTGAGCCCCTTGTGCAAAACGCCGCTCTTCTCTCACCCTCTCCCCATGATGAAACACCCATTGCCGTGATGTAACGATGTTAAAGTGTGCTAGAAAGCCTTAGATATAATTGGGCCGCTCTTCGCTCCCATACCTGAATGCATCCTCATCACTTGCGATATTATCAAAGAGGCCACAAGCCCGCTCTAAAGGCGCGTCTACTAGCTTTATTTAGTGTAGATGGACCTTGCTACTTGAACGTAATTACGCGAATACGTAGATGGAGGGTGGTCACTTTTAATTACAGCTCTAGAGACAGAGGGGACGGCCAAGAGAAATCGCCGTACAAAGTGCCCCACTTGAACGGATAGCTGTCAAGTGCAGTAGTGTTCGAGGCTCTCCAAAACTGTGTGCAACGTTTCAAGAAATGATGAAAACATCACCTGCGGTCATAAACAGCTACTAGAAGTCCTATTTGCAAGTTCTCCAAAGTAACAACACGAAGAAACCACAAGGCCATGCCTTTAAGATCACCGAGGGGACATTTGGGGTACCAAGTGACCAACAACTTACGCTTTTTTTTAATTGATTACAACACGTAATAGGACATATCACGTGAGAATTCACAATAATGCTAGGGTTGCCCAGAAAGTAATGTACCACGCTTTTTTTTCTCAGCCAACAACAATGTTACGAATTAGAATCTTCAGGTGTGCAGTATTTGAAGTTTTCAGAGTTCGCAGGCAAATTTTCCATTTCTTCCGACAGATAGCGTAGCTGCAACAATGTTTACAAATAGTGTCTGTAAGTGATGTGCATTACAAACAACTGCTGCCGCCAGTAAGGTCATGATCACTGTGAGAGTGTCATGCTCATTGATGTGATGCCAAGAGGCTGTACTGAGGCATATTTCAACAAATTAACCAAACCCAAAAAGCACTTCAACAATTTCGACTTCAGAAAAAACCAGCTGATTCAACACGATAACGCTCGGCCTCACACAAGTTTGAGGACAGAATTGGACGGTGTTACCCTATCCACCTACAGCCCTGAACTAGCTCTCTCAGACTTTCTCTTGTTTGGGCAATGGGATGCCATTTAGGGAAGAAATTTTGAAGATGACGAAGACGGATTTGTGCAGTGAAAACATAGCTTAGTGAGCAGAACAAGGAGTGATACCGACAGGGCACACACACCCTTGTATCTCCCTGGGGGATGGCCATAGAACTGAAAAGAGATTACGTGGGAAAATTAGGATTGTAGAAAAATTGTTACATACTCTAAGAAGATAAATATAATCTTTACTGTGTCGTATAACCAAAGTGTACGAATTTGTTGCCCTCACTAGTTCAGGCAGTATAGTTTTGTATATAAGGGGATGAAGATAAACCACATGACTAGCTTTTTAAAACTTTCCAGTTGTTATATAATTGAAAATAAAGTTAACTAGTTTATGGCATTTGTTTGTACCGATCGGGAAGGCTCAGGTATATCGCCCGCATTCGGGAGGTCGCGAGTTCGATCCCCGTGGCCGACCTTCCTGACCCATGGGCTTTCTCGGAGGTTTCCCTGGATCGTGAGGTGGATGCTGAAGAGTTTCCATATCCTCCGAATTTCCTGTCCCTCCAGTTCATTACATCAATCATTTCATTTCACCCTTCATCTTGTTAAGCTTCTTTCGGGCTTGGAAGCGTCGGTGAGCGTCGCGGCAGCAGCACGGCAGGGGAAACAAATGCACTCTGGAAATCTCGTCCCCCGGACTGGAAGGCGCCCCCCGCCCTTTGGGATGGTACAAGCCCGAGGGGGGAGCTAGGCCAGCCTCCGCCGAAGCTCTTCTAACTGGGAAAATGTAGGGACCCTGCCACCCCCTCTGCCATGGCAACGTTCCGACCGCCCTTAGGATCCATTCCCCTCCCCCATTCTCCCAGGAAATGCCCCATTAAGGGCATAGGCACAAAAGATCACCTTTTGGTCGAGGTGCTTAGTACCCCTCCGGAATTTGTCATTGAGTCATTATGCCATTTGTAAGGTTACGCACCACTAACTATAACATAATTACACAATAGTGCAGATTTTTACAGATGTGTTGCGTATATGGTAAGGCTGAGTTTTTGAGAGGTGATTTTTCTCTAGCATTCAAATATAAAGTTAGACAATATAGTGTAAATCAAAATTTATTTTCACAGTAAAGAGTGGTACGAAAGCCTATTGCTTTGTCTAATACGTTTGTAAGTACAGGAACTACTGTATTCCACCCAAAAATTCGATGTCGATATTTCACCGGAAATATGTTTTGAGGCCCCTTGAATCCAAAAATTGCATTGTTAAAATAAGGTCCGCGCGCGCGGGTGTGTGTTGCCTGTAGACAGCATAAACGAAAAGTCGTTTAAAAACCAAAGTAGGTATTTAAGTTTAATATGTTTCAAGGATGCGCCACGAAGATTTTAAGGAAAATTCCTCCACCATAAACTGCTCTTTAATGGAACATTTTGATTTTCTCGAAAATGGCTCTAATGATTTTTATCAAAATGCCATTTGAGATATTTTTTATGGCAAATGAAACGTATATTTTGATTTTCTGGCTATAGCCCATGTAGTCCTGTTTATTCTGGATGACTTTTGCATAACAGGTAAACTGTAAGAGATAGACCAAATCGTGCTATACAAAAATGTAGATATTTCTAAAACGCACATCTTATACCCAAATCTTATATTTTTTTAGAATGAACCATTTCGGAGACAATCCTTGTTATTTGTGTGAGTTTTGGAATACTCAAATAGAATATTGTTATTGATTTTTTATACTTTCTCCGTGCAAAGAGAACGGAATCTCTAAGCTTTAAAGGATTTGACTATCGCTCAAAGCCTACTGTATTCGCATATTCCCCTTGCACCTACAAGGAAATAAGCAATAATTTATGCAAATGTTTATCTCAACTAACATGAAGAAGATATAGGAATAAGGGTTTGTAAGAATGGTTAGTACAAGAGTAGAGAAAGTCATGGGAGTGCAACACATCAGATTTTTTGCTATACAAGTGCTCATAATGAGCACTTCGTCGAATTTTGCTTGCTCCATTGATGCGCTTAAACAACTATGTATATAACATCGAGTAAACGAGGACCAAAATTATATAAATAATTAAAACAATAACAATCTAGAAGTTTATATAATAAAACGATGTACAATATAAATGCAGGAAAGCAATAAACTTAAAAAGTATTAGCTAAACTAGACGCTTACACAACTGACACTAACCAATTTGTGAAAATGAGAGACTTTTAAAATTCTTTCCTTTTTATTTTCCCAGCATTGCGACTAGCGAGAGCTCTAGCGGCCATTTACGTCACGACCGGCTTGAAGAATTTCTACCTTGAAGGAAAAAGTCCTTAATATGCAGCTAATGGATCCAATATGCCGTGCCCGTTATCGGGAACACCGAAGTTGAACCTTGGCCAAGTGTTCTCTCCCGTTCCCGGAGTCCGGGAAGGTTTGCCGTTCGTTGTGAACGCTCCTATGTGAGTACAGGTGTTTCAAGTCTGTTGTTCTGGTTATGGTTCCCGTTGTCGTTGGTTGTGAATAGGCCGTTATACTCCAATATAAGATATTTGAATAGATAATAAACATAATTAAAATTAAAGTAATCTACCTACCATGAGTATGTGCTAGAGAATGTAATTTAATTTGATAATGAGTATTTTCCATTAAACCTTTATTGTACTTTTGATATAACAATGTATTTATTTAACGTAGGTAGGCATCTTTGTATACCGTTAAGTGTAGAGTGACACAGAAACAATAAACAGTGTGGAATATGTTATTATACACAAAATATTCCACAATTTTATCGCACATTACAGCTGCTTGTGTCTGCTTCAGTGAGTATAAATTCTGTGCTGGGATTCAGGTGCCAGTGTAAATATTTCCATGGAAGTATCACATCTTACTTACCAGTGTTTCCGAACAGAAAGCTATCGATGGACTCGTCTCCAGTCTATTAAATCAAGTTGCTGTAAACGTGTCCGGGAAAGATTGGATCCATTCCATTTCCAGCGGATCCGTTTCAAAATAACTGACATTGATTCCGATGTTGAAGGATGTGTGTGGCACTATACATAGGTGGAGGGGTTCGTGTCAGATGGTCGTGATGGAAACCCCAGTAGAGTGACGGGCTACGCAGTGAATGATGGGACACCGACCACTTAACAGGCGCACACACTAAACAATTGATTGAGCGCGCGCCAGCGAGGAAAATGTGGTGGCAGGTGTGGGACAAGAGGCTAAAGTACCAAAAAATAAATCTCTCGTAATTGGCTTTATTACAATAATAGCCGACCGAAATCACAGTAATGAAACGGGAAACATGTATACGTTTAACATGACTTCTGCTTCTGTCCCTGTGTTGCTGAAAGAGAGTGACGAGCCCATAACATTAACAAATAAGTTACTTTGTCACTGTGGAAAAGGGTTAGTAGCACAGCGGAAGGTTTCTCTAAGGAAAATAAAACATGGAGTCAAAAGTGGAAATGACTATGATTAATCGAAAAACTAAAACAAGTAATTGCTGTTATATTTATTATAATAATCGGTTATTTAGCTAGTAAATATTCAACTAGTTTATATGGTACTATAGCTGTGATATTCAGTCCCTGTCTATTTTTATGTAACTTGACTTAAATTCACTCCGTTTTCCGTGTACAGCCTTGGAAAAAAAATGATTGCTCGCATAAGGAGAGCAGAGTATTTGTAAATCCCACATCGCTAACCATGTCCTACCTCCAATACTGCACTCCACTCATGACTCCTGTGATGGATAGAGGTGGGGGACGCAGCGGCCAGGCGGTAGGTCTTCGCCCACTAGATTAGTTTATATATTTATTCATTGAAACATTAGCAGTAACAACTCCCCGTGTTTACGAGCAGACATTGAAAAAAAGTAAAACAGACAAATTATAAACGGATTCTTTACATAAAAAGTAATAAAATTGAAACATTACTATAAGAAATAGCAATATCATGTCGACTGTTCAAAATAATGTTTTTCACTTAATGTTATGCTCAAAAAGAAAACTAAAAGGTGCAAGAAGCCGTTAAACGTTATGTGTTGGCATAGTTTCTAATAAACTATGACCACCTTGAAAACAATCACGATATTAAATGCAGTTCTCGCTTGCTTGGCTCATAGATTCCGTAAATATTAACCCTCCTTTGATCGCTAAGGGCCTCAAAGAACCCTGCGTTTATTTAAACGTTCTAGTTTTCGAACCTATGCATTCACTTGAGTAGGATATCTAATATTACACCTTACTCCACTGTTTGGTGAAGCAACAACCTTATCCGTTTATTTCTTTGGCCCCATGAATGACTAATCGGCAGTTACGTGTCGCAGAAGTCAACCAAATTCTGCGCGCCTACTCTCATTGTTTTTCCCTCGTTAGTTGTGCAATATTGCTCTCTCATTGCAAATAGTATGCTACTACTTCTCACAAATAGGAGTAAAAGGTACGAAATCCCAAGAATTTCGAGGAAATGCACCATCTACCTTGTGATGATGATGGCTTATCCGTATATGACAACTTATATGATTCAGATGATTTCGATTCTGAAGATAAACTGAAAATGAGATCTTTAGGTTCAGAAAGTATTATTAGTCGCCCCTAGCGACTAACGGTGTTCTACCAGGGCGCGCGCCTAACGGAGGGTTAAGTAATGCTCAGTGTAAAAACCTAATCATTTAGCAACACAAAGTATTGTATGTAAACAGCGTAACTTTTAGCGCAAAAACATTGTTTAACGGTATCTGTCAGCATGGTCGTTTCCGCTCCATCGTCCGAGGGGACAATGACGGAAGTTGACATCATCCAAGTTAAAAATATTCCAAAAGCAGTGTAAACTGTTCACGCTAGGGTGAGAACTGATCCATCGCTTCTTGTGAACGTGGCTAAGAGAGGCTGCACTCCATCAATGTGAATATTTATCGGTAACGGCGTCTTCGAGTTGTGTTTAATATTCACGAATCACTTCTACCCTCAAAGATGCGCCCGCCAGCTGTTCGATATTACAGTTTAAATAAGATTTTAGCTGGGCTAGTACTCGCCAGAGTTCTAAATATTTTTACTTTCTCTACCACGTATTATATTCGATACAAAAATTCGATGTCGAGATTTCATTGGAAACGTATATTTTGAGGTCCCTAAATAAAAAAGTATTTTTAGAAAAAGGTCCGCGCGCACGTGTAGCATAACTCAAAAATGAGAAGCTGTTAAAAACCAAAGTTGGTATTTAAGTTTAATACCCTTCAAGGATGCGACACGAAGATTTTGAAAAAGTTCCTCCTCCCTAAACTACCCTTTACATGGAAAATTTTTCGAAAATTTTTATTTTCTCAAAAATAGCTAACGTTTTTTTATTAAAATGTCATATATTTAAGATAATTTTATGGCAAATTAAATGTAATTATTTTTTAATTTTCTACCTCTAGCTCATGCAGCCTTGTTTACCCTTGATGAACTTTACATAATTAGTAAACCGTAAGAGATAGACTAAATCTTACTGTACAAAAAATGTAGATCTCGTTAAAACACAGGGTTTATGTCCAAATTATTGGTGGAATAAACCATTTCAGAGACATTCCTTGTTATTTATGTGAGTTCTCCAATACTTATACTTTCTACAAATAGAAGATCGTTATTCATTGTTGTCTCTTAGCCGTGCAAAAAGAACGCAATTTCAAAGTAATCACATAGTGATCAGCTTTAAAAAATTGACTATCGTTTAAAGCTTACTGTATTCCCATATACCCCTTGCACCTACAAGAAAATTAACAATCAGATAATTTCTACAAATGTTAAGATATAAAAATGAATAATGATGTTCCATTTGACGAAAGTTTTAAGTATTTCAAAACTCACACAAATAACAAGGACTATCTCTGAAATGGTTCACTCTACAAAAAACATTATTTGTGTGTTTTAGCAAGATGTACATTTTTGTATAGTCAGATTTGCTCTATCTCTTACGGTTTATCAGTAAGGCTTTTCTCGACTAATATGAAGAGGACAGAAGAATAAGAGTTTTAAGAATAGCTAGTTAGTACAAGAGTAGAGAATGTCATATGAGTGCAACACATCAGATTTTTGAACAAGTTCTGGAAGTTTACAAGTACAAGATGCTCATTTTCTCAAGAATGCCTACAAGACCATGGTACTTTATTTAGTGTGTTAAGGAAAGTATATTATGTTTAACAATCACATGACTTTCTTTGTACATTACTGTTAAGCTTTCATATAACTGCAGAGTCCCTTTGGAAAAAAAAAAAAAAAAAAAAAAAAAAAAAAACCATAGTTATATAATATCATAAGGCTCTGCGTCAGCCCATAAGGCTAATACTTGCAACAGTGACTTAAGGACAATGTTTCCGAGTTTATAGCACACCAAGATTGGCCATCGGGAAGTCCAGAACTCAATCCGTTGTATTACCAACTATAGGGCATCATCCAGAGTAAAGTTTGCTGGACACAACACAGAAATCTGAAGGTTCTAAAACAGATTCCAAGCGAACAGTGCAGAATTTGGACATAAATGTCATACATGCTGCTACATATGATTGACCACGCCGTTTGAAAGCCTGTGTGACCTCCAAAATATGACAGTTTGAGAAATATTGCAATCGCAATTGCCAACAAGCTGTGGTTTAAATGTAAGAGTTTTACGTGCATATTACAAATATGCGCACAATATTTGCCATTGACAATTATACTACACTTTACAATATTGCGCATCTTCAGTCACCAAGTTCAAAATGGGTTGCAAGTAACTCATGGCAAAATATGAACATGTTCACAGAGTATAAAGTGCCAAAAACAATTTTTTTTAATCACACTAGGAGTACTTTATGAATGCCTGCGTTAAGCAATCTTCCGAGTTGCACTGCTTTTGAACATAAAACATTTTATGTGTTGCACTCACATGACTTTCTCTACTCCTGTACTAACCATTCTTACAAACCAAACCGTATTGGCGATCGCTAGCTCCCTTGTAAGGATGCAAAAATATGGTTTGTAAGTGTGCATTGGAAATACAAGTTTTGAGGCTACCAGAATCCAAAAAATACATTTTTTGTGAAAAAGTGTGTATGCGTCTGTCTGTGAGTAGCATAACCCCAAAAAGAAAAGTACGTTCATCTTTCAAGACTGTGACAAATATTTTCGAGAAAATCCCCCCCCCCCCACTCCAAACTATCCTTTACATAAAATATTTTTCGAATCTAACGATTTTGATTGAAATACCACATGTTTAAGATATTTTCATGACCAATTAAATATTATCTATCTTTAATTTTCTGGGAACAGCGTCTGAGGTCCTTTTCATTCTGGATGACTTGCTTAACCAGCAAATCGTAAGAGAAAAAGGAAAATTTACGACACAAAAATGTTCACTACACAATTTTATGTCAAATATAATTTTTGTGGAAATAACATTTTTCGAGATATTCCTTATTATTTACTGGTTTGAATTTTCAAATAATTACATTTTTTTCCAAATTGGAAGTCGTTATTCGTTTTTTATGTCCTGGCCATGCAAAGAGAATGGAATTTCGAAGCCATCATAGAGACCAACTCTTAAAAAGATTTGAATATTACTTAAAGTCTACTTATTCCCTTGTTTCCCTTCATCTACAAGTAACTATGCAATAAGACAGTTTCTGTAAATGTTTATCCCAACATGGAGTAGATAAAGAATAAGCGTTGTTAAGAAGAGTTATGCAGGAGTGGGTAGAGAAAGTCATGTGAGTGCAACACATCAGACTTTTTATAATGAAAACAGTAAAGTTTACAATTTCTGTTTGGAAAGCCTCGTTTTAGAGCCCCTGAGATATTTTAAAGCACATAATGTAACAAACAATAAAAAAGAATGTAAAATGTTAATGCATTTTAATGTCCCTTTTACTGCCATTAACGGCTTTTTAGATATTCAATAATTTTGCATCGTGATTCTTTTTCATGCTATTAAATCTAATTGCAGGACAGCATGAAATTGAATTAGCACTGCATCGACACGCTGCAAACAAGCTTTTGTTTCATTTCATATCATTATTGCTTCATTATTGAAACAATATAAAAATGCAATATTTGTTTTTTTAGAAAATAAACTAAAACAAATTTGGCTTATGGCAATATTCGCTCTACGTTACGGTACGTGCATCTCAAGTTACAAGAGAAATTCTTCGAAAGCAATACTTAATTTCACTAATCGGATCCATATGACCTAGTTGTCGACGGACCTTTGAACCTCTCTCATTCACTCACTCACTCACTCAATGTTTTACTCCAATAATTTATTGACCGAAATGTATTTTTAATTTATTTTTAAGAAGAAGCTTATACAGTCTACCTAAAAATTCAGCATGGCAGTTTTAAAGGATATGCAAGTTTTGAATCGATAGTTGATAAGCGAGTAGCTGTCTGATTAAAATGCCATGTGTTTAAGATATTCACGGCAAATAAAATGTATATCTTGAATTTCCTGAAATGTGAAGTGTTCTTCATTCTGAATGAATATTTATACACAGGCATACCAAAAGAAAAAGACAAAAACTATAAAAACAGTGTTTCTTAAAACATAAAATTTATGTGAAATAAATTTTTCATAGGAGCGATCATATCCGAGATATTTTTTCCAACTGGCTTAAATTCAAAAAAAAAAAAAAAAAAAAAAAAAGATGCTTTTCCCAATCTTACGTCACTATTTATTCTGTTATTATGCAAGAAGCATGGAATTTCAAAGCCACCAAATAGAAACCCACTTTCTTGCCTACACTTGTTAGGGACCCAGGTTGTTATAGTTCCGCCTGTGTTGAGTTCTGGGGCCTGTGTGGTACTTTCGTATCATCCTTTCTCCCTGGGTCTGACACACAATAAACTATCGGCTGAAGTGCTGCAATCCCTACAGTGACAGACAGGCACAGACAGACAGAACTACTTCCTAAAGATTTCATAGTCACTTCAACCTATTGGATTCTTCTTTTGCCTACAACGAGATGCGCAAAAAAATAATTTCTGTAAACGTTTAACAAGATATAGATAGTAGAAGAAGCTTTTATAAGTGTATCTTGTAAAAGAGTGAGTAAAGAATGTCATGTGAATGTTATAACAAGATATTTTTATGCTTGCGATGGAGAATGTGTATCGAAAAAGGCCAGAGTGCATAAGCTTCTTTTTAGGTTGCAAAAGGAAAAGCAGGGTTTAAGCATAAGGATCAGTAACTGTTCTTTTAGTAGTCGTTTGTCTTAACAATACAATGAAGTAAAGAGACATGAACCCTTGTCCACAATCACTGATTGAGTCTTCACCTTCTCCTGCTTCTCATAAAGTTGAGAGAAGTCTACCCATATTTACCAATAAAGCTTCTTGGCGTTAAAAACGAACCCAGTTTCTTACAGTGTTCGTAAGAAAGCAAACAAAAAGCATAGGATTTCCACTGCTTATTTTACAAAGGACTACAAAACCGTGGACAGTTCAGCTACACAGAACTCTTTTTTGTGTCTGCTTTAAAGACGATTACTTGTTTTGAACTCCTAAAGTTTGGGTAATCTCAGGAACTCAAGCAAAAATGAGTGGAACATTTCAACAAGCTGTACAAATGAACTGACGTTGAATAACGTTACAAGCTAATTAAAAACAATGCAGTAGGTAAAGCGAGATAATGAGTTTAGCTGATAAACTTGTCGGTTTCATTAAGACTATTAAATGAATAAAATGTAACAGGGTTTATAAATGCTAATTACTTTCTTACATATCTTGTTTAAAATCCAACCACCAATGTGCAAGTTCAGATCACAGCATATCTACAAAAGATATGTGTTTCACTCACATGACGTTCTCTACTCTTATACTAACCATTCTTACAAACTTATTCCTATATCTTCTTCGTGTTAGCTGAGATTAACATTTGCAGAAATTATCTTATTGTTTATTTCCTTGTAGGTGCAAGGGGAAGATGGGAATACAGTAGGCTTTGAGCGGTAGTCATATCTTTTAAAACTTTGAGATCCCGTTCTCTTTGCACACTTAACATATAACAAATGAACAAAGATGTTTCATTTCACGAAAGTTTTGAGTTTTCCGAAACTGACACAAATAACAAGGAATATCTCCGAAATGGTTCACTCTACAAAAAAATTATTTGGACATAAATTGTGTGTTTTAGCTAGATGTACATTTTTGTATACTAAGATTTGGTCTATCTCTAACGGTTTACCAGTTATGCAAAAGTCGTCCAGAGTAAATACGACTACAGGGGCCAGAAAGTTATAGCCAGAAAGTTCAATATATACATTTCATTAGTCATAAAATATCTCAAACATTTAATCAAAATCCTCAGAGCCATTTTCAAGAAAATAAAAATTTTGGAAAAATGTTCCATGTAAAGGGTAGTTTAGCGTGGGACTATTTTCTTCAAAATCTTAGTGTCGTATTCTTGAAAGACATTAAACTTAAATACCAACTTTGGTTTTTAATCGACTTTTCGCTTTTGAGTTATGCTGTCCACAGACTGACAGACACACAGATTGACACAGACTGACACAGACAGACAGACAGACACACACACACACACACACACACACACACACACACACACACACACACACACACACACACACACACACCTTTTTCTAAAAATGCTTTTTGGATTCAGGGGGTCTCAAAACATATATTTCCGGTGAAATCTCGACATCGAATTTTTGGGTAGGATACAATACTTCTACTTACCAGCAGAGAAAGTAAAAATCGAATCTCTTGCGAAATCCCGTTTAAACGTCTATACCTTTAAATTTTGCTCAGTATTTTTCGAATATAGTCCTTTAAATCAAAGTTCATAATTTGTATAACACTAAACTTTTTTTCTTGAATGAATAGTGCCCGCCTCGGTAGCGTGATGGTTAGCGTGTCTGCCTCACGTTCAAGAGGTCGCGAGTTCGAATCTCGCTTAGGGTAAGTTATCCGGGTAAGGTTTTTTTTTCGAGGTTTTCCCTGGCCTGAGAAGACGAATGTCGGGTAACTTAAAGCTCCGTGGACCTCGGGCTCATTTGAGCATCATTTCACCTGTTTCATTTCATTCATTCGTCCGATATGACACAATGTTGGAGGACGTTCATTTAAAAAAAAAAACAAAAAAAAAAAACGAATAAATAGTAAAATATTCAGAATTTTCATTTTCTAAAAATCAATCATATATGCCATTACTAAAACCCTAAATTCAAAACTTCAAGCAAAGGCTCTTGAGAAGTCGTCATCAACCTTCAAAGAATATGTATTGAACTTTTGGAAAAAAGTGAAAATTATATGTTTTAAAATACCTTGGGTTATTTATACACACTTTATAACCATTTCGTAACCAGAAAGGCAAAATAATTGAATGTTGCTTCTGAAATGTTTGAGGACGTTTTCTTTAAGATTTTGTAAATATTTCACAATCGAGTATACTTAAACGCGATGAAAATTATGTCTGTAGCGGATAATGTCACTTATAACATTTTTAAGAATGCTAACGGAAGTTACGCCTTGATGCTTATTGTTTTATGATATCTGCTAGCTAACGCGACTGCGTTTAAATTCCAGCATTTCTGATTCTTCCCTTTTAGTGGTTCTGCAAAGCTCCATCAGCAAACATTAACAAAGCCAACTCACAGAAATGTCAGTGCACGTCGTTGATTTATTCAAAAGCCACAGTGTGACAAACTTTTCGGAACAAGGAATTCTTTATAAGGCTTCCAATAGAAAAGTTGGTCGGTGTCAATTTTATAGTTTCTATTCTTTTGCTGCATGGAAACGTTAATGCATATACGAGTAAACTCCACCTTTGAAGCCTTACACATACGTTCCATAACATCAGCAATGGATTCTATTCATTTTGTAATTTGGAGCGAAATAGAATTTCTCTGGTTACTATATGCTTTAGTGCCAAAAGAGACACCACATTATTTGATATACATAATGGACAATACGTTTAGAAATGGAGAGAAAGCCTAAATGCTGCAGCAACTATCCTTCCCTTGCTAAGTTATTGGAGCTACAAGTGTGAATGGGGCGAGTGTCGGTGTTGTGACAGATTTTATAACCAGTGCCCGGATGTTTATCACCTAAAACTGCTAGAAATATGCAAACACTTATGGCCGAAAAAATTAGAAAATACTCGTATGACGATAAACATAACATACAACATTTTGGGATGCATTTTCGAAATTTTCAAAAATTTAATGTTGTTTAAATTAATATTAAATTGAAAATCTACTTTAAAAATCTTGCAATCAATAATAAATAAATAATATTAATTTCACTGTTGCATTTTGAATTTATTTAATTGCTCAGTTCAGAGCTAACCCTCAGCTCTGCACAGAATGAAATATATGTTACGTTTTGAAGGGCAATCAGAAAGAATTACAGTAGAAAACTAAATACACTTCAAAGTTTTCAAAAAGGAACAATCTTACACGCAACATTGTAACGGGAGCTAATATTACAGACAAGAATTAGAAGTGAAAAATCGTCTTTGGGACGACTGCAAGTACAGATGCAACTGTGTTGCACTCACATGACTTTCCCTACTCTTGTACTAACCATTCTTACAAACTTATTCCTATATCTTCTTCGTGTTAGTTAAGATAAACGTTTGTAGAAATTATCTTATTATTTACCTGTAGCTGCAAGGGGAATGTAGGAATACAGTAGGCTTTGAGCGAGTTAAATCTTTTAAGCTTTGAAATTCCGTTCTATTTGCACGGTTAACATATAAAAAATGAACAACGATGTTGCATTTGACGAAAGTTTGTTTTCCGAAACTGACACAAATAAAAAGGAATACCTCCGAAGTAGTTCACTCTACAAAAACTTTTATTGGGACATAGATTGTGTGCTTTAGCGATTTCTACATTTTTGTACAGTAAGATTTTGTCTATCTCTTACGGTTTGCGAGTTATTCAAAAGTCATCCAGGGTAAACAGGACTTCATGGCCTATAGCCAGAAAATTCAAGATACACATTTCATTTGTCACAAAAATATCTTAAACATATGTCATTTTAATAAAAATCGTTAGAGCTATTTTTGAGAAAATCAAAATTTTCGAAAAATGTTCCATATAAAGGGTAGTTTAGGGTGCAGGAATTTTCTTCAAAATCTTCGTGTCGCATCCTTGAAAGACTTTAAACTTACATACCAACTTTGGTTTTTAACCGACTTTTCGTTTTTGAGTTATGCTGTCCACAGACACACAGACTGTCACACACACGCGCGGACCCTTTTCTAAAAATGCTTTTTTTTTTTTTTTTTTTTTTTTTTAATTCAGGGGGTCTCAAAACATATATTTCCGGTGAAATCTCGACATCGAATTTTTGGGTGGAATACAATACTTCCTTCTGCTTACCAGTAGAGAAAGTAAAAATTGAAAACGTCTATAGTACTACAACATTCTAACAAACATCACTATACATATATAAACATTGTTCTAGAAAATTTGCACATATAAGTCCAAAACGAACTGGTAACGAAATTACCATTGTTCTTGAGAATTTCCTCATATAAATCGAAAACAAATAGTGACAAAATTGTCATGTCATTTGAAATATAGACATTGTTCTAGAGAATTTCCAAATATATGTAGAGTCCAAAGGAAACTAGTAACAAAATTCGGTCAATTTTAAGAACGCATAAGGAAAATAAACGATGGTCACGCAGCACAATGGCTGTAGACAGTCGAGTCAAGGATCTATTATAAACAACATGTGCATGCATGAATGTTTACTCGTCACGGGGTCCCTGCACATGCGATGTAAACTAAAAAAACTCCTTGATCTTGGGAGAAAGACATGGATATGGCCTTGCATAAGACCGGCTAATATTTACGTAATTTACTTAGGCCGAAAAAACGACTACTACAACACCCACTTGAGGCGGTTCACCTCTTGCGTCAGTATAAGAAAAAGAGAAAGGAAATAGGTTTTAAACGACTTGAACATCTGTCAGTGTCGTGGCATGGGAAATATACGAGGGGCACCAAAGGATAAACGGGTACAATGCCAAAGAGGTCAATGGACAATGTATTACCTACCTTCATATTCGTAACACTAGGGGTGTTTATCCCTACTTGTGTACCTACTTGTAGATTATATCCCCGGTAATTTCTCTCCTAATGCTCCTGGAATGCTCAAAGGAAACAAAGGCTTCTTAATTTAAGAAGAGGTCAACGCCGGTAGTTGTCTAATATAGCCACGGCCAGGCTGTAATAGCAACAATAGCCTTAACAGAGCCCTGCTGTAAGCATTTGGACTACAGAGGGCACGGAGGGATCTAAGTGTTGTTAGATTGGAGTCCTGGAGGTTCTCTGATGATGATAAGTTTAATATGCATTCGAACGCCTCGTGTTAGAGCATCCATACTTCGAGACTCGCAGTTGATATTGAATGCTTTTCAAATCTCTCACACTGAACTGCATTCGGCACGATTCACAGTCGCTGTCCACTGATGTTAAACTGTCTCATTGTCTCACACCTTCACTGGCATCTTGGCACGAGTGAACCTATTAAATAGTGCCCGGTCCACGACAGATCTTTCTCGAAAGTGAAGCTTCTAGATCCTACCTAAAGGAACTTTTTCGAGTCGCACTACCGGCACACAATGGCCATAGTGTTGATCGGCTATTGTCTGTAAAGGGGACTGACCCGGCCAGGCCCGGTAGGTAGAAGGTTAGGTTGGCGCACGCCCACCTCCAGCCATCGGCAACTGGTTTTTACGGCCACGTGTTCTGTCCACGTGAGAAGCAGAAAATAACAAAACCATCGTATTAATGAACAAAGCGCGAGTATTATTGTCAGTTTTACCGTCATAAACAAATAGTTTTGTAGTTGACCGTTTACCGTATGTATTTATGTGTTAAATAGCAACTGGCCGGCATAACAAATTCCTCATGAATGTTGTCAACAATGGCGCTTGATACAGAGCGCCAAATATTCGTCGCGATGCTAAGGTTAACATCATAAGTTATTAAATAACTTTTAATAACGATGATAATGAAATTAAGATGGACAAATCCTTGATAAAAGTTCCCATTACAAAACAAAAGCCATAATAAGCCCTCAAGGTACGAAAAGACGCACAGCATGAGAACAGGCAATTATAGGCAATAAAATTAGTATGTAGATTTTATTACAGCAAGCACGAAATACACACACGCACGCACAAAGTCTACGAGTGTCCAAACAAGGGAACAAAGCCCATCTCTGTAGTGTGGGGGCAGTATGTCTGCCTCACATTCAAGAGGTCCCGAGTTTGAATCTCTTAGGATGAAGCAACCTGGATAAGGTTTTTTCCGGAATTTTCCTTTATTTTGAAATATGAATATCGGGTAACTCTTAAGCTCTATGAACATTTGAGCATCATTGCATCCATCGTCCGATATGACCTAACCGGTTAGGACGTTAAACCTAAAGGTGGGGGGGGGGGGGGCGAGAAAATAACCAAATAACCTCAACTTGTTTGTTTTATTTAAAGTTGAAGCATCATATTCCCATACTGAATATTAACCTACCACTATTGCATCCTTTAAATGGGTTTGCTATTATTTAATCATATTAACTATATTTATAATTGATACAACTACTTCGTTAATAGGTGCATTACTAAATTCCTAAACATTATTATATTAATAAGAATTATAAATAAAGAATCTACATCAGTCTTGTATGGGATCGATTTTTCCCCCTCCCTGGCTGGGATTCACAAGGATTCCCGCTGTCACGTGCACTGGTTAATTTATATGTAGAGCATGAGGTAATAGATTGACAGCGTACGTTTTAAATATGCATCACACTTTTGTGCCTGATGACCAAGTATTTACCTCTGCCTCGGAATATTCCTTCCAGAGATCATTGCGCCCGTAATTACACCACTGAAATACAGAAGCTGCCAAAAACTGTGTACACACTTCAAGCAAAGGAAGAAATGTGTTAGCAAATTTGAGACTTGTGGTATACGTTGTTGACATGGGCAGATCTGAGAGACCTCGCATAGCAAGCCGTGTCCTCGGCTATGATTGTGGAACGTTTGAGCACTCTCCGCAGAACTCTACAAAGATCTGCACGTGAGTCCGGGATTAGCTGAACCAACAAGCGTACGTCGTATTATTAAAACAGCAAAGTTGAAGTTTTCATCCCAAGACTGTGGCATGCATTTAATGAATTTGACCCTGATCAGAGAATGCTGTAGGATGAGGCCTTTGCAGGGAAAGTTGTTTGTACCGATGAGGTAAAATTTAAGTTGAACAGAACTGTTAACCGGCATAACTGCCTCAACTGGCATGCAAACAATCCACACATTTCGTGGAAAAGGCTGTTAATTTGCCATGTGTCATGTTGTTGTAGTGTTTAACGCCCGCTTTTACTACTACGGCACCGCAGGCGGTGACACTGATGATACATGGAATGAAGATGGAGCACCGGTGGAATGAGATGGTGGGGGAAACCGGAGCACCCGGAGAAAACCCGCCCTGACGCCGCTTCGTCCACCACGAATACCACATGCGGGTCCCTGGGATCGAACCCGGGCCGCCTAGGTGGTAGGCGAGCGCGCTGCCATGTGTCAGTAAAAGGGGTCACATACAACTTTTATTACAACTTTAGTAGTAATGATGTTATAAAGTTATTTCAGCAATTTAAAAGTGTTTGTCATTTATTTAATTAAACATTTGTGAATGTAATGATACATTAATTAGTGCAGTTGTGACTGGATGGAAGGGGGCGGGTGAGTGAGTGTGAGAACAACATAACTTAAAAATCTAATAAATAGTAAACTTGCTATTTAAGTCCACTATTTCTTAGTATAAACGAAGATTTTCACGGAATTCCTCGCACCCCAAACTAAACTTTGCATGAAAAAAGAATCCCCACTTGTTAATTTCCTCGAAAACGGTTATAAATATTTTGAATAAAATACCTTTGATATACTGACAGCAATAATAACATATATAATTTCGGTTTTCTGGGAATAACCATTGAAATCCGTTTCATTCTATGTTTTTGTATAATTAGGAATCCATAATATATAGACCAAAGCTTACTTCAAGAAATTGCAGATTTTATTAAAATGCACGCTTTCTGTAAAGTCACTTTTTTACGGCACTGCCTTTTCGAAATATGTCTGCTGTTGAGATGTTTTAGATGTGCCCATGTCATCTGACTGAAAGTTTTCAATTCTTCCTTTTTCTTTTCCTTCGCAAGAGCTTGTAACTACGATTGTGAATTTATTCTCCCATGCCCCGACAAGCATTTGAGCGATATTTCTGCATGTTCTGAGTGCTTATACTTTGGTATAATTTCTAGTTAAAATGTGTTGTGAGAAATATAATCTAAATAAAAAAGTCACTCTTCTTCTACCAAAGCAGTATTGGATGTTATGCTGGTTCTGCGAATGCAAAAACTGGTCTTTCCACTGGTTGAAAGGTCTTCCTAGAGCTCTTTTACCTTGGGGTTTGAAGTGATATATTGTTTTTCTTTGGTAAACGGGAATTTGATATTCTTTGGATATGTTGTAGCCATTTAGTTTGATAAGTTCGTATATTCTCAACCATTCCCGTACAATTCCACTGCATCCTAATCTCTTCGCTTATCTATCTCCAGTTAATGAACGAAGAAATCTCATTTGTGAGCTGTTAATTCTAACTTTATCTCTTGCTCTAAGTGTCCAACTTTCGCTTCCATAAAGGAGAGCTGGTTTTGATACGATATTGTGAAATCTTAGATAGTTTTTTTTCATTTGTTTTTCGAAAATTCTGACTATGCCATTTAATTTGTTATAATTTTCCAGATTTTCTTCACGTCTTTTTATGGTTTAACTGTGATATTTGACAAATAATTGAAAGCTATTACTTGTTCTATTGGCTTATTATTTATTATCTTTACTCTCGAGAGTCTCTTTCCAGTAACAGCCATAGATTTAGTTTTGTTTTCTGATATTTTCATATTATATTTTTCTAAGATGTTCTGTAGTTTAAACACAGATTCCTGTAAGTCTTCTTCATTCTCTGCTAGGAGTACTTGATCATCTGCGAAAATTATTGTTTGCAATTGTTTTTCTCTATTCAGTTTTATTCCTAAAAGGTTTAATTTTTTCCATTCGTCTATAATTTCATTTATACATAAAATAAACAATAGGGTCCGCATCCTTGTCGTAGGCCTTGGTTAACTTTAAACTGGTTCGTTATTTTCCCATGATCTAGTTTTGCTAGATGGTCTCATAAACGTTTGAGTGAATTTATTACATTATTTGGGATTTGATATTTTTTAAATATTTTCCACAGCATGTCTCGTTTAACTCTATCCTAAGCTTTTTCAAAATCTAGAAATAATATATAGGAGGATGTTGAATTCTTTCATTTTTCAAATAATTGATTTACTACAAATATGGTATCGATAAAAATATATTAGCATTTTTAATGCTGGCCGTGGAAGCTTGAGAGAATATATGTATCGATACATGAATGTCCTTTCCGAAAATCACATTGCTCTTCTACAGTTCGGTTCTTTGGAGGCATTTTAAAAATATTACACAAGAAATGGTTCAACAAACAATTAAAACTCTCAGGACACTAAACACAATATATAGATATAATAAAAATACATAGAAAATGCTATGCAAAAGCACTGATGAACAACCAGAAATATGTTAGTTTATAACGACGATTTCTCATTAATGCAGCTGAGCGACTTCCACGTTATTGTATTCGGGCTAACTTGCCGCTATTTATACAGCAATCTTAATATATCTAACAATGTATATTCTCAGAAACCATCATACACAAAACTACTAAGAAAACCGAAAAAGTTAAGCCAAAAGAAAGACCAAATTTGACTGTGTTATTACTCCATGATCGATGTTAGAGAGATCAACGAATATTACATAAACTTGCTGTTATTTTGCGAAAACGTAAGTTGGCAATATTCTACTTACTACGATTATCATTGACAAAAATATATATGTTCTTGCAAGCTTTTGTAGGCATTACATAAAATTAAATAACTTGTAGTGTGAATTGGAGCCTAGAGTGGATCTCCCCCCCCCCAAAAAAAAAAAAAAGAGAGAGAGAGAGAGAGAGAGAGAGAGAGAGAGAGAGGGAGGAAGAAGAGTAATAAGAATAACAATAACAAAAATAATAATAATAAAAATAATAATAACAATAACAACAATCATAATAATAACAATAATAATAGTAATAATAATCATCATCATCTCCGAAATGGTTCACTCCACCCTCCAAAAAATTGCATTTGGATACAACTCGTGTGTTTTAACGAGATATACATTTTATATAGTAAGATTTAGTCTATCTTTTACGGTTTATCACTTACTCAAAAGTTATCAAGAGTAAACAGGCTATAGCCAGAAGATTCAAAATATACATTTAATTTGCCATAAAAAGATCTTAAATATACGGCATTTAATCAAAATCATTACAGCCATTTTCGAGAAAATCAAAATGTCAAAAAAATGTTCCATGTAAAGGATAGTTTAGGTTGGCGCATCCTTGACAGATATTAAACTTAAATATCAATTTTGGTTTTTAACCGACTTTTCCTTTTTAAGTGGCTAATACTGTTCACAGACAGACACTCATACATACACACGGACCTTTTTTTAAAACTGCTTTTTTTATTCATATATTTCCGGTGAAATCTCGACATTGAAATTTTGGGTGGAATACAATACTTCCGCTACGTACTATACGTAGTAGAGAAAGTAAAAAAGAGCCTTAGTTAAATTTTAAGATGGGAGCCATCTCGGAAGTATAGCCAACTATAGGAATGATCTGTAAACAGCTCTGAGAGTCAATCTATTAAAGGAGCAGTAAAATAAGACGAATCAATACATTAGAGTTAGACTGAGATACATTTGTGAAGACTCACCACTTAATAGGTCTTGTTTGTAATTATGTAAGCACCCGTCTACGCCGTGGTCATAATTTCTCTGCTGCAATGGGCATCCAGTAACACCACACACAATGGCGAAGGGCACTCTTGCATACCCCCTAACACACACATTTACTTATTACAGAAACCAGTGTGACACACGTTTAGGGCTGAACACGTGAAGGTGTTTGTGCTGTCAATCCATCGCGGTTACTGCAGGAAGGATCCCAATGGTGGTCTTCCACTACTATTCCAGCTCAGCCAACCAGCGCAGCGGAATCACACTTATTTTTTATTTTATATGCAGATGTCAGGGTCAACTTGCCGCACTTTCACACACATGTACACACACGGTTATGGACTCCAGTTGACTGTCGTGCGGTGCGGTGCGGTTGTAAAGGTATACAGTGTGCAGGTCAGCCATAGGCAAACTCGGTGAGAGGTTAAGTCCGTGAAGAAATTTTACAGTGGCTAGTTGCAGCAAGTGAACAACAATCCAAGAAAGAAATGCTCTGAATTTTGTTCCGTCACATTGGTATATTAGGCCTGTTTTATGATTTTCATCTTATCGGTTTCATTTTATCATTTTCCCTTTCGATTATCATTATTATTGCTATTATTAATCATTATTTATTTATATTGTTATTATTAATCATTATTTATTTATTTATATTATTATTATTATTATTATTATTATTATTATTATTATTGTTGTTGTTGTTGTTATTATCATCATAATTAATCATCATTATTTAGGTGCAATAGTTCGCAGCTAAATAATAGCCTATTTGGGCATGAAAGACCGCTTAACGTTGCTAGAGGCCTCTTTATCAGACAGTTTTTCCCTTGGTGTCACCAATGTAAATTTTTTATGTTGGTCTTTATCTATTAATTAAAAATTCGAAGTGAACATTCATAACTGCATGTCTACTTTCACTTTCTCGGTCACTTAGCTGTAGTAAGTAAAAAGTGCTGTATGCCACCCAAAAATTCAACATCGATATTTAACCAGAAATACACGTTTTGAGGTCGTAAGTAATATTATTTTCAGAAAAAGCTCATCTATACGCATTCGCGCTCGCATAACTTGGTATTTATGCTCAACATAATCAGCGAGGTGGCGCCGCGGCAGCATTCGGGAGGTCCCGGGTTTGATCCCCGGCGACCGTGCACTCTTGACTTGGTCTTTTCCGTGGTTCCTCCTTGTCACTTAGGCAAATGCTGGTGTGGTTAATTCGTACCATGATTTTCTTTACATCATTTCCCTTCATTCCATTTCCTTATCATCTTTTAAGTGTGCTCTCAGGCGCCGTACAGATGGCGCGGATGCTTGCGCATTGTAACTGTGTTCTCGGCGGTAGGTGGCGTTTGGTGGCCGCTGTCCACCGTTAGCGGGGATGGTTGTGCGACACAGGACCCGCAGGGTGCTGGCTGCCTGGCGGTGCTTGGTGCTGGGATAAAGAGATCTCAGCACTTGCTAGGGACTTCCGCGCGTCTTTGTTGCCCGTTTCGCTGCGACTCTGTGGCATACTACGGTTCTCACTTCATCCCTGCCTCCTGGGATGTCAGCCACAATAGATCTGCGGCGGTAGCAGTGCGCAAGGTGTCCCCCTCCGTGTATACCCTTTAAGTTTAGCATCTTCCAAGAACCCTACACGACGATTTTCAAGAAAATTTCCCCTTCCAAAACAGCTTTTAGAAAGAAAATGCCTCGTTAATTTTTATTTCCTCAAAAATGACAAACGATGGTTACCAGATATCATATGTTTGACACATTCACATGTTTACTTATATGCATATCTTGAATTTTCTACCACCAGCCTATGTTGGTTCTCTGAATTTTGAATGAATTTTACAAAACTTTGGGATGGATACATTTTGGACGATCCTGTAATAGATGGAGAGAACAAATTTAATATCTTCAAAACAGGTCCACTGGACATAATGTCTGTCAAGGGAGAAGATTTTGAAATTCGTTTTCATTGTTTGTATGTACTTACAAAATCGCGTATCTACAGTCACTTTATAGATTTTATAGTGCAAGAAGAAGAAACAATGTTCAGAATTATGAATGATGAATTATCCTTCGCAAGTATATCAGTGATTAGAACACGTGGTGTATAAGAAACGGTGCCTGAATTTACTACGCATTTTTAATGATCTGCACCTTGTAAGGTCGATTCGAATATTTTCAACAGGCTTCTTCTTCCCAAATCAAATCCACACAAGAGCTAATCCGACTAATTCTACGAGAGATGTTTCTTCATAAATTATACATCGTAGCTAAATTAAACTTTTATTTTAATAAATAATTTTAGGTGAAGAAGCCGCATCTCTGATCGTCATATCACATAAATGTAAAATTCTTTCCTTCGCTCTCTCTTTCTCACTGCCTGTGTTTCTTATTGGCTGGAAACTAACGCTCTAAGCATGTTTACGGATAAATTGTTTCGTTGATATTTTTTTTTTTTTGTAAATATTTATTTAAGGTCGTTTTGACAGCACGGTCTTATCACGACCATACATAGTAATACATTGTGGATATTAACTTACAATTATACATACACACATTACATTATGTTGACATTTACAGTAAATTTGAAAGTTTTATGTTCTTCATAAACTGTAGAGTCTTGCTGATCATATTCGGTGTATTGACTGCATGATGAAGACTGGAAATGCCGGCTTGCTGTCTATATCTGCTGTATTGTGGGCAATCTATAAGGATGTGGTGGATGGTTAGAGGAATATCACAGTTGGCACAATTTGGAGGTTGGTCCTTGGTGAGGAGATGACTGTGTGTTAGTTTGGAGTGTCCAATTCTAAGCCGAGTGATGTTAACTTGATCTCTTCTTTTCAGTCTTTGGAGATGCAGAAAAGGTTTTGTACAGCCTGAGCGAGCTTCATGGAGTTTACTGCTAACTGATGACCATGTTTGCATGTACATATGTTTAGTACCGTTGATGACGTCTTGATGTGGAGAAGCGATCGAGGCATCATTGACGGGATGTTTAGCTGCCTCTTTTGCAGCTTCATCTGCAGTTTCATTGCCTGTTATGCCAACATCAGAGGGAGTCCATACAAAGGATACCTTTTTATCGGTCTTATTTATATTGTGACACAAAAGTCGAATTTCATGGATTAGTGCATGGTTTGGCTCGGAGTTTTGTATGGCAAGTAGTACACTTAAGGAATCAGTGAATATGGTACAGTGACTTTTAACGGATGAATTGGTTATATATAGAAGCGCTTCCTTAATAGCGAATGCTTCACAGGAGAAAATGCTGAACAGGCGAGGTAAACTGTAGAGCATTGTTTGATCAGGATACACAATTGCACATCCTCTTCCCTCTTTAGATGCTGATCCATCAGTGAAAATTTTCGTGTTACAGTTATGTTCATCCAGTAAAGAACTCCACGTTTGTTTAAGTATACAAGAAGGAGTTTGAAGCTTCAAATGAGATGAAAGACTGGTATCAATTGGTGGACTTTGTATCTGCCAGTAGGGTGTGGAGCAATTAATATAGCTGGGTTGGATCATAGAAATTGTTAAATCTATTTCTTTCAAGTATTGGAGAATTCTAATGTGAAATGGACTTCTGTGTCGTTCTGTTTGCATCTGACAAGCTTTTTGTAGTGGAAAAACATAGTTATGCATTTTATGACATTGATGTGAGGCAATCTTTATGGCATATGTTACACTTAATAATTTTCTGCGAATATTTAGAGGCGGCTCATTTGCTTCCATTTGAAGGCTTAAGATTGGACTGGTGACAAATGCCCCTAATGCCAACCTTAGGGCTGTAGACTGAATGGAGTTCAGGGTTTTGAGAGTTGAACGGTTTGCGGAGTTGTAAACAATAGCACCATAGTCTAGTTTGGATCTAATAAGAGCCTTGTAGGTTTTGAGAAGTGTGAATAAATCAGCACCCCAATTTCTTGCGGCAAGAGTTTTGATAATGTTGAGTCGATTTGTGCAAGCTTCTTTTAAGGCTTTAACATGGGGCTTCCATGAAAGTTTTTGATCGAAAATGACACCCAGAATTTTTGTGGTCGTAACTACGTTGAGTTTCTCTTCGTTGATATATAGTTCAAGGTCCTGTTCAGGAACTTGTCTTTTTGTGAAGGTGATACATTTAGTTTTGGTGCTGGAGAATTTGAAACCAGTAGTAGACGACCATTCTTGGAGATCATCTAAGGCTGACTGAAGTAGTTTTTCAGTGGTGATTATGTTTTTACCTTGGCAAAAAATTATGAGGTCGTCAGCATAAAGACACGCCTTAACTGGTGGGTGAATATATGTTGCAATATTGTTTATGGCTATAAGGAAAAGGGTCACGCTGATCACGGAGCCCTGAGGAACTCCATTTTTAATTTTAATTTCTTTGGAGAATATGCCGTTGGCTTTTACCCTGATGCTGCGATTATGAAGAAAATTGTAAATAAATGCTATCATTCTTCCTCTGATGTTGAAATCCAGCAGTGTCTTAATAATGTGCGGTTTATATGCCATGTCATATGCTTTTTCTACGTCTAAATGTATCATGGAAAGATGCTGTGATTTTGAGAATGCATTTAGGATTTCTGTTTCGAGTGTAATTAGGGTATCGGTGGTCGAATGGTGACGGCGAAAGCCGCTTTGAATTTTGGTGAAGAATTTCTCTTGTTCCAACGTGTATTTTAATCTTCGAGTAATGATTTTCTCCATTAGTTTGCACATTGTATTTGTGAGAGCAATAGGTCTGAAGTTTTGTGGAAAGTAAAGGTCCTTGTTGGGTTTAGGTATCGGAACAACTGTTGCCAGGCGCCACTGATTAGGGAATGTTTTATTCGTCCAGATAAAGTTGTATATTTCATTAAGATATGTAAGTCCTTCTAGAGGAAGTTGCTTTAACAGTTCATATGGTATGTTGTCAGGCCCTGAACTTTTTGATGTGCATAGCTGTAGTTCGTTCGTTAGTTCGTGGATATTTAATTCTTCGTTGTAGCTATCTTCATAGTCCTCAGATAGTGCAGCCAACCCTGATTCTGGTTTAGATGTTTTGTATTGACAAAACTTTTCGTTGTAGTTAGAGTCGCTTGATATACTTGCGAAGGTATCTGCGAAAATATTTGCGATGTCGGTAGAAGAACTAGAATTTTTATTTTCATCAGCATTCCAGATACTAGTTATATGAGGAGATCTGTATACACCACTTATTTTTTTAATTCTGTCCCAAACAACAGAGGAGGGAGTATTGTGGTTTAAAGAAGATAGAAATGTTGACCAGCTTAGTTTTTTACTTTCCTTTATAACTTTGCGTGCTTTTGATCTAAGCTTCAGAAAATTAATTTTATTTTCCAAGGATGGGTGTCTCTTATATTTGTAAAATGCTCTATGCTTGTTCTTAAGAGCAATTTTACAAGATTCATTCCACCATGGTACACATCTATTAATATTAGATGCTGTGGTTTGGGGGACGCTAGTTTCTGCAGATGTAACAATTAATGTTGTGATTTCAGCAATAATAGTATCGATTTCACCGGAAGAACGATCAGCGAGTGGAGGATTTTGCCGGATGCCTTCTCTAATAAGATGTTGATACAGCGGCCAATTGGCTTTTTGAAATTTCCACTTAGTACTGAAGGTGTATGTGCTTTTGGAACTATTCAAAGAAATTGTTATTGGTGAATGGTCACTGCCCAATAAACATGAATAGACAGACCAATTAAGTAATTCATAAATTTCAGGTGAACAAATTGTTAAATCGATACTGCTTGATGTTCCATGAGCTAAGTCATAACGGGTTGGTTCTTTGGAATTGAGCATAATTAAGTCAAAATCGTGTAGTAATCGTTCTATTATCTTTCCTCTTCTGTCGGTATAACGGCTTCCCCATAAGTTGTTGTGGCTATTGAAATCTCCCAATAATATGAAGGGTTTTGGTAGTTGATGGATTAAGTCAATTAAAACATCACGTTGGAGGTGAATTCAGTTCCACAGTCACATCATTGCCAAGCCAATCTCGCAATAAGACTAAGCAGAATAAATAACCGGTTAAAATGATTTATCATTCAGAACCACTTTATCTTACTTTCAGAGACCTAGGATCTATAAAACACGTTTCTGCAATTCAATACAGGTAAACAGCCATTAATTTTCATTTGTCTTCGGCTCGTTATAAACCTGTTTGAATCTCGTTCTTAAATTGCATCATGTGGTTATAGTTAAATACGTTTCTCCCTAAAATGCATGTACTATTCCACTGTTTGCATGCATAATACTTGTCGTATATGATCGCATAGTTTATTTGAAATTATGGCAAGGCGCCACAGTTTGTACACGGCGGTAGCGTCGAACTAAGAAAACCTAGTTGGTATTTTAAGAGTGTAAATTTCAAATGGACAAGTGAAGCCGTCGGTGCTATCGAACTATGTCTAATACTTTGAGATATATCTTCGATATTTATAAATGTCTAAGTTTTGCTTCATTGAAATCTGTTGTATTTAACTAGATAAGAAATGAAAAGAGTCGACATTTCACGTTATTGCCTCGCGCGTGTCCCCAAAGAATTGCTGTACTGTAGTTGTTTATATACTTTGACTGCGTTTTCTGTGAATGAATGAATGAACGCAACATTCAATAGACTCTTGTGTTTAAATGGCAACCTGCAAACCAATGGAGGAAGGAATAGAGGTGCTAATGTAATATACAGCGTTAACTGAGTTGTGAATGAAGTTGATTTAGCTAACGTATTAAATCATGTTTGAATACTCTGGCTTGGTGACTCACTCTCAGCCATTACATTTACCTACTCAGATGGCCAAAATTTGTGAATCCAGAAGAAAGAAACCAGAACTTAAAACATGAGATAATACAACGCATGGTAATATTTGTTATTTCCTTGTCTCTTAGTTTGTGCTTCCAAGTCATACTTGGGTCATGACCGTACTTTACAGGATAACTTCTATAAATATTCGGTTTTACCAATGTACAACTATGATATTGAAAAACAACTAAATGCATTGTGGAACTACTTTGAAGTAAACAGTACTAATGAGACAACAGTGTGTAAAACATGCGAAGAAAGAACAATTTTGCATAATAAAATTCACACAATACTACAAATTTAAACCAGCATGTCATATTCAGACACCGAGTGAAATTGACATAACCTCTATTCAAACAGCTATATACGAGTTTCCCTTCGACTTCAGAAAATGATGCCACAACATCTGATAGCGATGAGTAGAAACTAAACTTTTACATGTTTTTATGCACGAAAACTACGCAAAGTCCACGTATGGTGGAAGGAGGTAAACCCACACTCCCCTTTTTCGAAAACGTTGGACATCATTGTTGTTAGCCCTTTGGCTAAAGCGCAGCAGAGAAAACCTAGCCGCACTTCACATCGGTGTGCGCCTATATCTCGTACCATAATATATATTGCTCTTGTTTTTCAATTGTGAAGCACAGCAAAAGCCATTTCAGTCCAGTAAAATGAAGTGACGAAAGCCGTATGTTTCTCTTTCCATAATTAATCGCTGCGTCCATCGAACTGGACCATTTATTATCTTGCTTCTCTCACTGCTATGATCAGAGAAATGCTTTGGAAGCGTTTACGTCAATCCCTCGGTACTCTACACAGAAAATGTCAATTTTTTTGACAGATTCCATTCGATTAGCTTCAAAACTTCTATTAAGATATGATTGACAACCAAACTTGTTCAAATTATTAAATATTTATCTAGTTATCTATTCTACCAGGTTAAGCCTTTGAATTCAGTAAATAATGCGTAATATGACAACAGCAGACGCCATTGTAGCCAATTTTGTATGAATTTAAAATTATTTTTGCATTATAAAATGAACCTGAAGTTAAACCGTCGAAAGTTATGAGAAGCTGTGTTACTTATCTTCTTTTTGAAACGAAAACTTATTTTGGAAATTAAGCACGATAATCTCGTAGAGAATTGATCACAAAGCATATTGTAACGCCGGCTCACGGCAGCGGCAGCACAACAAAATATGGTCAGGGCCGGGCTACCCTAACCTATTGGCACGGTGCGTGACACAGGCGCTCACGGTCAAACTTCTCCACACAGCTCATGTGAGCAAACACGTGACTAACAACAAACAAGAGGCAACACAAAGGGTTTCCAGAGCATTCGAGAGGTGTCCAGCAGTCGGCTTGTTTGTTGACGTTCGAGAAAGACCTGGTGACGTCATCGCCGGTATGAAAGCTCGCAAGCTAGAGTCGAGTGTTTGTATGGTTAGAGTTAGTGTTTGAGAGAAAGAGAAAGTGAAGAAAGACAGTGAAAGGAGTGAGTCAATTTTGCTAGAAGAAAAGAATTACGAGTTGTAATATCACGAAAGACTGTAGACTGTTAACGACGAAAAGAGAATTGACTTTAGAAGAAAAACAAAGCGATTGAAAAGTAACGACTGGATTTGTCAATTTGTTACAATATATAAAACATATTGGGTCTGAACTGCAATAATTTCATGTAAAAAAGAGAAAGAAAACTAATACTTATTATAATTTCGTAGAAAAAAATTACGGAACGTATACGAAAGCCAAAAATATGTTAGAACTATGAACATCTGTAGAAGGCAGATCACGAAACACTCGAGAAGTTAATTAAGCTCACCGATAACGAATTCATTAGTTTGACAAACATCAGAGCTTTAATTATTTTCTTTTAACCTCAGCACTGGTGACTATAACAGATGAGACAAATGTCCAGATCGCTATTGTTCGTTCCCACTAAGCAAATAGCACCTCTAACGCACTTTTCCAAACAGAAACCCCATTTATGCAGAATAAGTTATTATATGTCCGGTTAAACGAACTAATGGCGCGTAACACGTGTATAATATTTTTACTGTGACACTTTTAATGCTTGGATTATATATATAACAAGATTATTACTGCTGAGGAAAATTCATAGCCAAATAAGCTCACGCTGTAGTATTTATGTAACTAGTATATAGGTAATCTGACTGATTGTGACCACAGTATATGTTTAGCGCGTGAGCGAAAGCGAACGTTACTAATATTTTTCAAAAATTTTAACTCTCTCGAATGGCTGTAATGATTTTGATTAAAATGGCATTAGAGTTGCTGTAAATAAAAAAAATGTTAGAAATGTTTTACTTACAAACTTTTGTTATGTACTATAATATTTGAAAACCTAAATAGTTAAATAATTAATTACATTTTTATTTCAGCTCATTAAAACAACTTGGGAAAAATAATTAAGATTACCAGACACCTAGCTCAGTTTCTAATTGGTGCATCTTATGCACCAAGTTTGATAGCAGTTGGTTCTGTCATTCTCGGGTGAAAAGGTTAACATAAATGTATACTGGGTGGAAGGTACCGCTTTGGCCATACTACATGATGCGTGTAACAAATATATCCAATACAATTACTGTCAATAAAAAGCCATTTTATCGAAAAAATAATTTGTGTAAAATATTTGGAGCCATATAGCTTCGTAATGAATGGATATACATAAATGGTTTATTATTTCATTAACTGTCGTGCAAACATTGTGTGAACAATGCTGTAATGCATTTCTACCTTAAATTGTGACTAAACTTAGCATTATTTTAAAGAGGATAGATAACCAAAAGTGAACATTTGAGTACGTTGCTTTAAACAAGAGACAGTTACTTCCGTGTGGAAGCACCTTGACATCTGCGAAGGTAAACATTGACGTGTGCTCCAAAGTAAAACAATTAGCAAAGTATAACTGTAGAAGAGACAGCTAGCATTTCACGGCGCCGAATAGGCTCTTCAGCACACCAAAACACCGCACGTGAGTACACTGACGGCTTCAAAACAGGCATCCAGCGAATTAGTATGCATTTGTTACTGGAGCGTTAAACAGTCAGTTTCTTTATTGTATTACTTTCTCTAACATAAGGTACCTGCATAAGGGTGATATGATATGACGCATGTTTTTAAAAAAGGTTACAATGAATATATAAAAGGAAAAACACAGCCTGAAATTGGAAATATGTATTATAAATATTATGTAGGCAATGAATTTGAAAGAGTCAGGGGTGCAACCATTTTAATGTTTATAATTTTGAATTAAACACAAAAGGTATGCTTGGCATTATCTCCCACCTATAATGGGTTATAAGGAGAACAAATGTGATGTGTTGCACTCACATGACTTTCTCTTCTACTATTCCTACAGACTATTCCTCTACCTGCGTCACGTTAACCGATATAAACATTTGTAGAAAATATCTTATTGCTAATTTTCTCGTAGGTACAAAGGGAATATGGGAATACAATAGGCTTTAAGTGGCAGTCAAAATCTTTAAGCGCTGGTCGCTATCTGAGGGTTTTAAAATTCCCTTGTCTATACATGGCCAAGAGATAAAAAATGAATAACTTCCTATTTGTGTAATTTCAAAAGAATAACAAGAATTTTTCGGAAATTGTTTGCTCAGCAAAACAATTATTTTACACAAAGCGTCTGCTCTAACCAGGTCTACATTTTTACTTAATAAAATTTTGTTTAACTGTTATGGTTTACTAGTTATGCAAAAGCCATCCAGAATGGAGAATTTAAGAGGACACTTCAAGAAAATCCAAGATATACATTTGATTTTCATTGAACATATGGTATTTTAAACAAAATCGTTTGAGTCATATTTGAAAAAACTGAATTTAAAAAAAAATGTTCCGTGTAAACGTGCGAAGCTAGTTTGGGGTGGCGAATTTTCTTGAAAATCTTCGTGTCGTATCCTTAGAAGATGTAGATCCTTACAAATACCAAGTTTGGTTTTTAACCGACTTTTCGTTTTTAAGTTATGCTGTTCACTGACAGACAGACAGACAGACAGACAGACAGACAGACAGGGGGATCCACAGACACACACATACACAGACGTTTTTCTGAAGATTTTGTTCCTATTCAGGGCGTCTAAAAATATGTATTTCCGGTGTAATCTTGGTGTGCAATTTTTGGGCGGAATACAATAATTCCTCTACTTACTGTCCTCTCCTTACTCCATTTAAGGGAAGAAGTACCTTAAAAATGGTGAAAATATCAACTTTTGTTTTCTTGCTTATTTTCATAATTTGAAGTGTGTTTTATATGAAAATTAATTTGTTTTTCACCAGAAACTTATTCAAAGGGTCTAAATGTGGGTTTAAATCACAAGCTACAGAGTAGGTCACACCCCCTTTTCACTTTCTGGCTACTCTTAGAAGCATCTCTGATATTTTTATGTTTAGGGTTATTTTCTTCTTCATTTTATACTGAACCTGCTTATTATTATTCTTTCACTTGTTGCTTGCTATCCTATGGTTCCACATGTGTGTTTTTGCTATTGAATGAAGAAAATGCCTAGATCTACTGCTAAAGTGTTCTGAAAAAGCTTTGGAGGGCCTGGTAGGTAGAAAAAGATGAATGTAAAAAATGAAAACAGTGAAAATAACTCAGGACTTGAAAACTGTACAGCACCTAGTGATAAAGTGTTAGGTTAGGGAATTCAACTCCACATGATAGTGTAGTACCAAACAAAAGTGTCTCTAGTTGCAGTTCCTCAAGAAGAAATGATTCTCCTGTCCTAATGATATGACTGAAGCGGTAGAAGACTTTGGAAGCAGTAGTGACAATATAATAATTGATATTGATCTACCTTCAGAAACCATAAATGCAATAATTAAATGTAAATATTATAATGCAAGTGATAGCATAATATCCTTTGAAGATATTACAGCCAGGTATGGATTAGTACTGTAAAACTTTAAAGTCATTTTCCCATAACTATTGCTTTTTGAACCTTATGTTCTTTTTCTTTGAAAACTACTTATCCTAGAGCAATGAAATTTTCACAGACTGTTTCACGCATATCTATAAACTGATGTTTTTTAACAGTTGGATGTTATCAAGGCCACTGATTTTCTTTTTTTCCAAAATGTACCAATGTGTTGCACTCATATGACTTTCTCTACTCTTGTACTAACCATTCTTACAAACTCTTATTCCTATGTCTTCTTCATATTACTTGAGATAAACATTTGCAGAAATTATCTTATTGCATATTTCCTTGTAGGTACAAGGGGAACATTAGAATATAGTAGGCTGTGAGCGTTAGTCAAATCTTTTAAAGCTCTGAGATCCCGTTATCTTTGCACGCTTAACATATAAAAAATGAACAACGTTGTTCCATTTCACGAAACTTTTAAGTTTTCCGGAACTGACAGAAATAACAAGGAATATCTTCGAAATGGTTCACTCTACAAAAAATTTATTTGGATATAAATTATGTGTTTTAGCGAGATCTACACTTTTTTACAGTAAGATTTTGTCTATCTCTTACAGTTTACGAGTTATTCAAAATTCATCCAGAGTAAACAGGACTACAGGCTAGGCTATAGCCAGAAAATTCAAAATATACATATTTTCATTTATCATACAAATATCTTAAAATGTGGTATTTTAATCAAAATCGTTGAGCCGTTTTCAAGAAAATCTAAATTTTCGAAAAATTTTCCATGTAAAGGTTAGTTTAGGGTGGGCATCGTGTCGCATTCTTGAAAGAGTTAATACCAACTTTGGTGTTTAACCGCCTTTTGGTTTTTGAGTTATGCTGTCCACAGACAGACAGACAGACACACACACACACACACACACACACACACACACACATACACACACACACACACACACGCGGACCTTTTTATAAAAATGCTCTTTTTGGATTCAGGGGGTCTCAAAACATATATTTCTGGTGAAATCTCGATATCGAATTTTTGGGTGGAATACAATAATTCCTCTACTTCCCAGTAGAGAAAGCAAAAAGTATTATGAAAAAAATCGCATTTATAATGTTATATACTCACAAAAATATCATTTTATTGCCAAATAGTGTAAGTACATGCGATAAAAAAAATCATTGCTCTACTATTTATAGCTCTTCTGAAAAGGTACATTGAAAATAACAGATTTAACATGGCGGAGATAGAAGGTAACTTCTCCCCTTATGAATGTAAAATTGTATCATAACATCCAGGCTAGTTCCCAAAATGTTTCATTTACTTGTCTGACTGAAAAGTTCACCATTTGTCGCTCTTTCTGGTCAAAAGGCAGCGTGGATTCTTCTAAAATTGTTCTGCATATAATTTCAATCTGTTCGTCAGTATTCTTGTGCATATTCTGTACGTATAAATACAGTTCCTACAATATCTAATTGCATATACTAGACAAATCAAGCTTTTCTTCCTCCTTTTTCGTGTGTAACAGAATAGACATACTCTAATTTTCACTTGCATGTGGAACATTCAGCAATGCCCAATGAACGTGTCTATTGCCCCTAACTTTTTGACTACAGGCGACACTTCATTTAATGGAATGTCATTGGAATTCAAGTATCCTTTGTAGAGTGTATGGTTCAGTGCAACGGTGTGAGACGGAACTTCAACTCTTGCAATCCGATATTCTCAAACCTCCATTCAATTTCCAATCTCACTGCACAATATTTTTCTTTCTTTACCAGTTAATTACTAATAGTAAGTAAACAAAGTATTGCATTCCACCTAAAAAGTCAATTTCGAAATTGCATAAGAAACTTGGGTATCTTTAGAGGTTCAATGACCCCCCCCCCCCATCCACCCAGCGTAAAAGATTAGAAATAGGTCCGCGTGTGTTTGTATGTAATTAACTTAAAAACGAAAAACTGTGATGAATACCAAATTTCATACTTGAGTGAGACGCTGTTTAAACATATCAGCCGAAGATTTTAAATAATGAAAAATTCAGTGCCATAGGCGGGGTTTAAACCACGTATCTTTCGGTCTCCGTCCTGTTGCAGTAACCTCTGATTAACCTAGCCACAATAAGTCTGTATAGGTCAGAGTGCGTGCAGTGCCCCCTCCGTGGTCTACCCACTACCCTCTAATAATAATAAACCGAAAATAAAAGATATATAATTCAATATTTTCCAACTGTGTAGGGATTTTAAACTGGAGGGAAGTCAGCTGTTTTAAAAAGAATAAAGGTTTGAAGCTTCTTAGGAATGCTCATTAAAGTACGTCATTGTATAGATGTACTGGTCTGCCTGCTGCTCTGATGCCGAACGAATTGAAGTGCTAGAAAAACAGCGTTGGTTTCCAGGGAGTGCAGGACCTAATTTAATGCGACTAAATTCCGATCACTCTGGCAGCATTCCTCCTTTGTATGACGGTATTAACTCCTTACCTGAGGTATTCTCTGCAACGACGATCGCCTGTAAAGTGTTGAAATTGTTCAAGCTCCACTGTGAGGAGTTTCGGCCCTTGTCTCTCATCTTAGGTAGAAATATGCCATATCAGTCAAACATTTTGTATAGCTTTTCAACAGAAACTCAAACACAAGTCAGATACATTTAGGGACCCAAGGAAAGATTTTGATTTATTTGGTTTTCCTTTGTACATTTTTTTTTTTTTTTTTTTTTTTTTTTTTTTTTTTTTTTGTAGGGGAAGTATTTGTTTTCTCACAAACGAATGTAGTTAAAATATTATAAATTTGAGATGTTGGCATGAAAAGAAAAATGTACAGCAAGTATACTTTAAATTTAGCGAGCGGGATGGCTCAGGTGGTAGGCCGCGTTCGGGAGGCCGAGGGCTCGGTACCCGCGGCCGGCCTAGCTGACCCCTGTGCTAATAATTACATCGCCCGAATTTTCTGCCTCTCTATTTCACCTCACTTCTCATTTAATTTCACCTTTCATCCTGGTTGGCTCTTTCAGGGTTCTAAATATTGGTAGAGGTTTTGGCGTGCATGACAGGGAATTTTCTTTCTGTAAATCCTCATCCTCCGGATTAGGGCAAATGGTTAACCCCACAAAAGTTCATACATTGTGTGTTTTAATTTAATATACATTTTTTTGTGCAGTAAGGTGTTGTCTATCTCTTTCTGTTTACAGCTATACAAATGCCATTCAGAATAAAGAGGATTTCAGGGCTATTCCAAAAAAATGAAAGATGTACATTTTATTTGTTACGAAAATAGCTTAAACACAGTGTATCTTAATCAAAATCTTTAGACTTGGTTCAAAGTTAAACACCAGCTTTTAAATTTCAGTGCTATGTGATAAACCGAATAAATATGTTTCAAAATCTGTATTGGCAGCGGTGGTCTTTAAAAACCTCAAATTTGTCGTTAATTTGTGTGTTTATAAACATTCAAGAGTGAGTATAGAACCAAATATGTAACACTTCTCTTATGGTAGTGCATTTTATTCTATCATTCCTGCATTTAACTTGAAAAGGAGAAAGTTAATTTCAATACTTATGTATAAACTACATTGGAGCCTATGAAATTTGAAAATTGGGATCTGTGTTACTTTTGTTTTGTTTGCTCACTTCCCATGTCTTCCTTTACATGCCCACGGTATAATCTATATATATATAAAGAAAACGCTGTGTATTCCGTTAGGAGGTATCTACCTATAAGGTAAAAAAATAACTCTCAGACAAATAAAAATGTCGCTGCTCTTTCCTGCATATAAATACACATCCAAGTGTGAAGATGCCTTTTAGTAGATGAGAATGAGAAGGAGAGCGAGCCGCGTTAGTGCAGGATGGACCATTATTCGCCATATACAAAGCCTTATTGTCAGCTATTGCTCCCTAAGGTAAACTACAAAGGGAAATGGAAACAATTGCTTTCATATCATGTGCTCCTTCTGTCTTTTCCCAGGAGGCTCGCTATCCAAAAACAACCGGAAGATCTTTCGCAAAGCTGTGAGTCAATTGAAAAAGGTACCTACATACTTCTTCCAAGTGCTTGCAATAGAACTTTTACCCTCTAAATAAGGTACCTACAGTTTGCTAAACAATAACAAATATCTGTGTTACATTCGTATGACTTTCTCTACCCATTCTTCAACGAACTATTCCTACAACAATCTGCTGCATGGTAATCGAGACAGACTTTGTAAAAATGGTTTGATTACATATTCCTTCTAAGTACTATGGGAAAAGGAGAATACAGTAGCCTTAAGCGATGCTCAAATTTGTAGCAACTAGTCCCTATGTGATGACTTGAAATTCCGTTAGTCTTGCATGTCCAAGGAAAAAAAAAAAAAAAAAAAAAAAAAACAACGAATAACTATTTCCCATTTGAGAAAAGTGTGTGACGTCGGGCTCGGCGGCACAAAACAAAGGACTCTCGATGCTATTTCCATCACGCCACATGCCAGGCTGGCGAACAAAGGCGCAAGGTCAAGCTTCTCCACTCCACTCACGCGAGCGAACACGTGACTACAACAATGAAGCCGGAGCCTTCGAGGAAGATCTGGTTGTCACCGGCGGTACGTTTGTGAAGATCGAGAAAGGTCCGTGTGACGTCATCCTCAATACATAAGGAGGCCAGAATGAGTTTTAGAGTTTAGTGACAGACATGAACCGGTCAGTGTGTCAGTGAGTGCAAGACAGCTGTGCGTGTGTGTCATGTTGGTACATCGTGAGTGATTGTAACGTCGTAATTAGGGTGTGAGAGACAGAGGAAGTGAAGAAAGACACTAAAAGGATTGAGCAAGGTTATGATAAGTAAAAATTGTGAGTTTTGATAGCCCGAAGGACTGTAGAGCGTGTTAACGACGAGAAGAAAACTGTATTTGTGGTAAAATTTTAGAGGGCCATAAAGTGAGAGAAAAGTAACCGGACTGATTTTGTCATTTTGCTACAAGTGTATTTGAAAATTCAAATTAATAACGAGGAATATCTCGGAAATGATTCGCTCCATAAAAGAATTTCTCTGATCCAAATTATATGTTCTAATAATATCTATATATTTGTTCAGTAGGATTTAATGTATCAGTTGGTTTGCCTGTTATGCAGAAGTAATTCAGAATGCAGGGCTTCAGAGAATTGTATCTTGAAAATTCTCGATATACGTTTCATTTTTCAAGGTAATATCTTAAACATAGCAATGGCATTTTAATCAGAATCGCTAGTCATTTTTCAGAAACTCATAATACTGGAAGAAATGATCCATGTAAAGGGTAGTTTGGGTTGAGGAGTTTCTTGAAAATTTCGTGTTGCATCCTGAAAGATATTGAACTTAAATATAAAGTTTGATTTTTAACCAACTTTCCGCTTTTGAGTTATACTGTTCACGCACACGCATACACACACGCACACACACGGATCTTTTCTGCAAATGCCTTTTTTAAATTCACGGGGCCTCAAACATGTATTTCGGTGAAAAGTCAATATCCAATTTTTTTTAATAGAATACCATACTTCTCCTTCTTGACATACCTAATTGAGAAATAAAGAAAAAATCTGATGTGTTGCACTCACATGACTTTTTCTACTCTTGTACTAACCATTCTTACAAACTCTTATTCCTATATCTCCATGTTAGTTAAGATAAAAATTCGTACAAATTATCTTACTGCTTATGCCCTTGTAGGTGCAAAGGGAATATTAGAATACAGAAGACTTTGTGCGACAGTCAAATCTTTTTGACCTTTGAGATTCCGTTCTCTTTGCACGATTAACATATTAAAAAATGAACAATGTTGTTGCATTTCGCTAAAGTTCTAAGTTTTCCGAAACTCACACATAACAAGGAATATCTCCGAAATGGTTCACCCTATAAGAAAATTTATTGAGACATAAATTGTGTATTTTAGCAAGATCTACATTTTTTGTATAGTATAATTTGGTCTATCTCTAACGGTTTACCAGTTATGCAAAAGTCGTCCAAAGTGAATACGACTACAGGGGCTATAGCCAGAAAATTCAAGATATATATTTCATTTGTCATCAAAATATCTCAAACCTATGATACTTTAATCAAAATCGTTTGAGCCATTTTCAAGAAAATCAAAATTTTCGAAAAATCTTCCATGTAAAGGGTAGTGTAGGGTGGGGCTATTTTCTTCAAAATCTTCGTCTCGCATCCTTGAAAGACATTAAACTTAAATACCAAGTTTGGCTTTAAACCGACTTTTCGTTTTTTAGTTATGTTGTCCACAGACTGACAGAGACAGACAGACACACACACGGACCTTTTTCTAAAAATGCTTTTTTTTTATTCAGGGGGCCTCAAAACATATATTTCCGGTGAAATCTCGACATCGAATTTTTGGGTGGATTACAATACTTCCCCTACTTACCAGTAGAGAAAGTAAAAAGAAAGAAAAAGAAAAAAAGAAAAAGAAAAAAAAAGGAAAGTAGAACTGTATTCCTCTGTGTTACTAGGTCAGTTTTCTTGTTCTTCGCATTCTATAAAGAGTATATTTTAAGTGTTTTAGTTGTCCTCTTCAATGGAAAACACAAGTTCATGCGGTATCAATGCATATATAAAGATTTTCAGTATCTTCGCGTGGGGGAAGAAAGTTAAGCATTTTTTCAATACAGTAAGGTCCATTTCAAAAATGACTTGCAAAAAGTTGTTTAAGAGAGATTACCAAATACAAATCTAAACAATTGTGGACCTCTTGTTTGGTGTGTTGGGAATTTTGGTCTCAGTATATAAAAGTGAAAAGCCTGAAAATATCACTTTCCTAAATTCTTTCGTAATTTTTAAACTCATCCAACCAAACGAAAAATCATTGCGTAACAAAGGCAAATATGATTACATGGTATAAAACTTCGATATGATACAGTCACCTAACTTTCTCTACCTATAATACGAGCGATTCCTTATACTGGTTGTTAATGGTATAAGGTATTTTGATAACTGGCACCTTAATACGTTGTCCACTTCGGTGTGTTAGTTGCTTTTTATCTTCGTCTAACAGTTTTTCCACAATTTGCTCTCTGGTATATTTTTTGCATGGTCGTAACTGCGCCGTGAAATGAACGCCTGCCATATATACTACCCATTTTGCTTCACAGCTCAATGCAGCATCTACTGATGAATGAATGCAAATGACAGGCAGGGAAAACTAGCGCAGAAACATTACAAGTAAGCTGTATTACGTCAGCATTCCCGTGGTGTAGCATGGACAGTCTCATGTTTCCCTGGACAGGGCACAGAAGCGCCCTCCACTCTTTTGTCAGACAGTAGTCTGGCCCAGATACTGTGAGGTCATTGGCCTTGTAGAAAGCATTGGAACTCAGTTTCGGTACACCATTCTTGTCACGACCCCAGCCCGCTCTGCATCATGCCTTCTGTGCCACGCCTACTTAGAGGTACTAATCAACTTGAAAACATACTACTCTCAAGTAAAGTTACAAGTTCGCAAATGAAGTAAATTAATGCAATACTGTTCATTACACTGTCTTCAATTACTAATCGTGGCTCAGTTGGTTAGACGCTGGCCTACTGATCCCAAGGTCCCGGGTTCAAATCCGGCCTAGGCCGATGGTTTTTAAGTGTGCTTAAAAACGACAGCTCCATGTCAGTAGATTTACCGGCATGTAAAAGAACTCCTGCGGGACGAAATTCCGGCACACGGGCGACGCTGATGTGATCCTGGCATTTGACAGCGTCGTTAAATAACAAAATAATTTTTTTTTCAATTACTAATCAAGATATCAGCACTTATACCCCTAACACCTGTGTATACTGCATTTCTTCAATTACGCGAATGGCAACCCGCTATTTTCAAGTATTGCAATACGAATCTGTACAGTAGGCGGATCGGTCCGCCGCTTTCCCCCTAGAAATAATGCTAACAATGCATAACAATAAGAAAGTATTACGCTTAAGTTACAAAAGATGTTCAAAGATGTTCTGCAGCTACACAAGCCTGGTACCTGTTGAAAACATTACTAAACATTAGAAAAATGTCTACTGCCTAAATATTAGGAAATGCACATTGGATATTGCATTCTAATTCTCGATCGCATAGGAATTTGTTGTAAACTTTATATTTAAATATTCCCCCAGATAATAATCACATGGATTTAAAACTGAAGACCGAGTAGGCTAGTCAATAAAATTATTCTATCATCAAAATAATGCCGCAATGCTTCCTTAGATTGATTTTATGTATGTTCTGTTGTATTATCCTGATTAAACAATAAATTACGTGTTCTGCAGGTTTCAGTTCTTTAAAAAGTTTATTAGTAAATTATTCACATAACTACCTATAGTTTTGATAGAAAAAGAATATATGATCTGTTGCACTCACATGCCTTTCTCTACGCACCATAGTGCAAATAATTTTTATTCTTTTATCTTCATGTTAGTCAGATAAACATTTGCATAAATTGTTACATTGCATGCTTCCTTCTGGGTAATAACAGGCTTTAAGGGGAGGTGGTACCTTGACACTTTTTTAAACTTTGTCTCATTTTTTTCATGGTGTATTAATATTTTCATCAAAAATAAAAATGTGTCACATTAATTATCGTTGTACTAAGTCATGGCCATTTCACTGATTGCTTTAGGCCGCGGTACAAGGGTACGCAACCCTTTCTGGTAAATAGTTACACCAATAACCACAATGAAGGTTACAAAAATTGCGCAGAAACGAAGTATATGTTTACGCTCTAGGTCGTATTGGTTAAAAGAGGAAGAGGTAAGAGTGAGTGCATTCAGTTTGGCATACAGACCACTTATCACGATTGGTAGCCATACCTTATTGGCTAGTACAGGACACGCATCTGAAGGGATTAAAATTTAAGGGGAAAACTTGACGAGCGCACAGGTTACCGGTGAAGCTCACGTTTGAAGTACCCAAGGACACAATACAATATACGCTGAAGATTTTCTTTTGCACCCTTTGTGTATGGTAGAGAAAATAAAAAGGTATTATTCTCGTATGTCACAGCACACTAGAATAGTTTTGATTGATTTTTTATGGATTGTCTTTAACTGCTATCATGGGCGTCGGTAGACTTTTTTTCAAGGGAGGACCGCCTGTTTGAAGTTTGCAATGAAACAATATTAACTCATTATTCTGTTGTCAATAGTTATAGTATTTGTTTGCATAACCGTGTTAATTTGTGCTGAATAAAACGTGTTCTGTAGATGAAAATTAAAACAATATAATACTAATTGACAGCACATTAAATGCATTAATTTCCTAAGGGGGACCACGGTTCCCCCTTGCCCATCCCCCCTTCGCGACGCCCATGACTGCTGTAGTTCTCAGCATTTCATTCCACACTGGGCGTGAAATAACGCTTATTTTTCTCTGAGGCGTCTTTAATATGCTTTAAGTTCTTTTGCGTGTCGTAAATCGAAGACACGGAATTATCGGCTTTACTTCCCTTCCGAAGGAAGCCATACTAATGATTTTTACGCCCAAAAAAGTCCATCACCCTCCGCTGGGTCTGAATCCGCAATCTCGGGAACCAGAGGCTAGCATGTAACCCTTTGAACATGCAAGACGACACATGATTTTTTAAGACTTTGAGTTTTTGACCCACACTCTAGAATTTGTAAAATTGCACAGGAAATTTGGGACTGTCAATCTTTGTCAAGGCGATGTAATATCTATTGTACTTAAGACCCCATCCTTTATATTTACATATATGTTTATTCAAAAAATATTGCATGAATACAGAACATTTAAGTTAATCACTGTGTTAAACTGTTTTTTTCTCAACTTGGAAATACATAATTCTTTCCTTTTTTTTATGAAAATCTAAAGCAAAGGATGAAATTAAAATAGAAGTGAAGCTTGGGTCCAACTTGCCCTTGGAGTACTCTTCCCTCCAAAACCTGGAATTATCTGCTTTATCCTGGAATCCAAATTGCATGAACGGACGATGGGTATAAGCTCCATCAGAATGGTTCTTGTATGAATGCTATATTCAGGCATCTCAATTTTCACCTTCTCTCTCAACGTTTTACTGGTGGAAATAACATCTACTTGTTTAGGCTTTCTCCAGGGGTTCCACTTTCTAATAACATGTTTATTAGATAGCATTAGTCCATATGTCATTATGCTGAAGGCTATTTTCTGAACGTTGTCATTGTCCAGCATTGCATTACAAAGAATGTCGAATTCACTTAAATATATGGCTGCTGCAGAAACATCCTCAATTTCTCCAAAAGTTGAAGGATAATTTTCATATGCTAACAACCCAATACTGGAGTACTTCTTGGCTGCTTGTGCTATCTCATTTGGATCATGTTCAAACATGCTTGGCAATAAGGCACAGTCCTGCACACTTTTCATTTTAGGATAAAGGATCTGTCCCAGAAGGTGAAAGATACCTATGTCGCCATCTCGTCCATTTTTATTTTGTTTCTCTTCTGTGCAAACCTTGCTTTGTCTTGTATTTTTTCGGATACAGTCCAGTACGTTTACAGCTGTTATTTCTTCTCTTTGGGCTCCAAAAACATGGTAATATAAGGTAAGGAGAGCACTTCGACAGTCACCATTTGCTTCCTTTGATAGTTCTTTTAAATATTCAGTGCTGACATTTACAATGTTTGGATATAAAGCTTTCAAACGCTTAAACACCTGAAATAATGCTCTTTGAGACATTCCTTTGTTCTTCAGCTGTTTTGCTTTTAATTCTAACAAGTATGACTGTGGAAATAGCTTCTGTTCTATAGTTTCATCACAGATGAAAATCACTGCGATATTTGAAGTCATGCAGTGGGTTTTAACAATGTTATGCAGTTTTTCTGGATTTTTGATAAATGATTGTGGAAAGTCCTCCACAACAATTACTTTTCTTTCTTCCGTTCCCAAGAAAACTGATCCATATCTAGAAGATGTTACTAGAAAATCTTCAAATTTTTTAGTTTGTGATTCATAATATGCAGCAGTTGTGTCACTAAATTCCAAATCTAGTGGAATTTCCCATCTAAGAATTAATATGTTTAACAGTTTACAAGCACAGTTTACCAGAGTGGTTTTTCCAGATCCTGTAGGCCCGACGAACAGCAACAATGAATCCTTCCTCCGAGTATGATTTGAACAAACCTCTTCTAACCATACTTTTAGTTCCAACTTTATTTTTTCGGAAACATAAACAGCATCAAATGACTTGGGGGACCATAGGTCCATCCAGTATTCACTGCAGTGTTTCATTTTGACATCTGCCTGCCTTGATGTCATCGGGACGATTCAGCCAACTTAAACATATGAAATATTAACTTAATTTAGTAATGAAATCTTTTCGTTACTGAGCTGTTCCAATTAAGCCATAATAGAAACTGGAAACAAAACTGTTTTAGTGCCGCAGTATCGTAAGTTTTGAAATATAGAATCATGCAACAAGTGTAATTAAACGTACAGTACAGGTTTGTGAAGCGTTTTATAGAATATCAGTTCTGCAAATCTTACTTCCCAATTCTGGAGTGTAATACACTATTACGTGTGTTGCATTTAATTACCTATATATGCACGTCTTAAAAATATAGTTGTGTCATGTAAGTAAATTTTGTAGTTTAAAGAAAGTGATAGAGAAATTGGCACAAAATGTTGAGTGTAATGCTACAATCATACAAATCAAATTGTATAATTATAATTAATTTACTGTTGCTAAAAGTGTATAGTTCTGTGCAATATAAACATGCGCCTTTCATATTTTAGCTCGGCATATTAAAGAAACATTTATTTAATGCTGTAAGTTGAGAATTAAAAAATGTACACTTGTCATTACGTCATGAATATGTTGTAAAAAATGCATAACCTAATGCAGCGTTATAAATTAATACTGTACTTAATGTAATTTCAAAGAAAACACCTACTGAAAACATTTATTTGCATAATTTTTGTTAATATTTCTCAAAAATGCATCTATACATTTGAGGAATAAAAAGTATGTATATTTATTATTTATTTATGCCAACAAACTTAGGTACTGTTGGTGTTTTTAAACACACAAGCCGTGTGTGGGCAATGTTTGATAGGTAGAACTGGAACTTAAAAATTCAATGCCACAGCTGGGACTTGAACTGGTTTGAGAATTCAATGCCATTCTGGTGGATTGTCACAGTAGCTCAATGGCTAGGCCAGCCGTCTGGTCAGCGGGAGGTCTGTGGTTCAAGTCCTAGCTGTGGCATTGAATTTTTAAGCTCCAGTTCTACCTCTCAAATATGTATATGTTCAAATGGAGAACTTTTCTTTCTTATAACCTAGGCGCATCATATAAAACCTGCATGCAATTTCCAAGCAAATGTAACTAATCTGGTAGGATACAGTGAACTGTGTACGTTGAATATTTTGATTAAATTAAAAAAAGGAATGATTTTAGAAACGAGAAAAGAATGTGCAAAAGAATGTGTCCACTGCGTTTAAAGAAATGACCTGCGTGAAAACATATATTTATAATATTATTTTAAAACACTTAGTTGGGCTAGTTTTTAAAAATATTTCTCTAATTTCCGGTAGTGGTACCTCCTTAGGGTATGGGAATGTGGATGTGAGAGTGAATGTTGGTGTGTGAAAATATGTTAAAACGACAAAAAGCTACAATAGCCTAACTGAAAAGTTCAAAGAGCAACAGTACCAAATGTTTCAGTCAAAGCTCCTGATACGACCATAACAGTAAAAGGGGGTTTTAGAAATAAACAAACCGACAAGTTTTCATACTCCCTGGGCAAAATGAAGTCCTTCCTCTATCCAAACAGCTTGTGAAGAGCAGCGTGTAACTTATTACTGACTTATCAATAATGTTTAGGACGCCCTTTAGAGAGTCCTAACAACCACCTAACAACGTTGCTTACGTCATTACACCGGCAGAGCAGCCAACTTAAGACTAACAGCCGCTGCCATCCCAACTGGACACATGCCAACATTGAACAAAACACTCTCGCTTCGCGCATGTGCATTCTTAACGACGCTTATGAATGTAAGCATAGGTTTCTGATTCAGGGAGGTTAGGTTAGGTTTAGTTATATATATAAACTTACTTTAATTAACAACCTGTGGTTGCACTAAAGCACACGAGCTTTATCAATGCTTATCATCTCTATTCTCAGGCAGGGCCAGAATCGCCTTCCCGCGCAAACAGTACTGGAGCAGTGTGACGTCATTGGGAATACACCGAGTCTCGCGCAAGCCTCGGAATACACAGGACCAAGTGAAATAAGGGTACTTTTACAACATGAAGCACATTGTTAATATCCCAATCCCAGGCCTATCTGTTAAAATTATGCAATGCAATTATCCAATATCTATTCCTGGTGGTGGACCTTCTGTAGTACAATGAGTAAAAGTAGAAACCATTCCTCTGTTGCTGCGTGTAAATATGCTTCATATAAAACTACGATTGTAGTTTATCATAATATTCCTAAGAATGTAATATTTCAGCGTGAATGGGTGTCTCGGTGTAAAAGGGCTGATCAAATTAATGTCAATAATGCAAGTATTTATTCAGTTCATTTCCTTCCCGAAGATTACGAACGGGATTTAAAACACGAACTTCTAGGATTGGCATTAAGAAAATAATTAAAAAGCGATGCTGTGCCTTCATAAAGATTCCAAATTGGCATGGAGACACACGGGAGACTGCTGTGGCAAGTACCAGTGAGGACAATGAGCTGGTAATTCGTATTCTTAAGACAGTATTTCTGTATGTGATTAATTTCGAATTGGTTTTATACATTTGAGGATTAGAGACATTGTCTAAGAATAATGATAAAGATAATTAAGATATTAAAATAATAATAATAATAATAATAATAATAATAATAATAATAATAATAATAATAATAATAATAATAATAATAATAATAATAATAATAATAATAATAATAATAATAATAATAACCAGATTATAATTTTTTAAATTTATACGACATATGATATTAACATTTGTTGACTGTTCAACTTTAGATTTCTTTGGAGATAAAGCTGATAGATTAGATAATGCTCTCTTTCGTACCGCCCTGTCTTCACATCGGCGATCTCGTGCTGATATATGTCCTATGACAAGAGGAAAATGTTATTGTTGCACGCAGAGCTTGCTATTCCTTTACACTTAATGAAATATTCCTGTCTATTTTTACATTTATGCGACATTTTATACTGGGCAATAGCACAAATCAATGCAGTGCTTTAACTATCGCGGTAAACCAGTATTCCTGATGACGTAATGAGCGACAGCCAATAGCAGCGCGATTCGCCGGAATGGCCTACCTCTCTATTCTAGTTGCCTTGGCTTATCATTGCCCCGCTATTTAGATATATAAGCTTAGGTTTCTGATTCACGCCATTTTATTTCCTGTAATAAATTATCAACAACACACTCTTTTAGCATTTACAAATGCTTATATGAGTGTGAATCTGTGAATCGAAGAAGGAAAAGAACTGTATGCAACACTTATAGGGTATAACAGAAAATTGGACATTCGAACAATAGCATTTACTTCAACTTTTGTTTTCTTTTATTATATTTTAAAAAATAGTCTAATACTTGCGGTGGATAATGTTAAGCTGCTTCTGCTTGCAAAAATAAAATTAAATATTTTGTTAACGCTGTCAATTGCCAGGATCATATTAGCGCCACTTTTAAGCACACTTAAAAACCCTCGGTCTAGGCGGGGTTTGAACCCGCGACTTTGGGATCAATAGATGCTTCTGTTAATAGATGTTATAGCCTGTCCTCTCTAACAAAACTGCATGTAAACACATATTCTGCAAGATAACAATTACGTTCAGCTTTTCTCGAAAGGGAAGAACAATAAGAATGAATCTTCAAAAATCTTGCAAAACTATACAAATACAGCGGGTTCCAGACCCTATCTTTGGTTGGTACTCCCATCCAAGTATGCGCAGGATCGTCTGCACGCCATGATTTTGTTACAAAAGTAAACCTCATAAAAAGGGATGGTGGGTGTGTTGCAGAACTCTAAAAAGGTAACATCCACCCTAGAAGCAATTCCTAAGGCACTATCATTATCACTAGCTTTTATTACACTCATTTTCTTCCGTGGGGGACGAAAGATCCAAGCATGTTTTCGTTTGGTGGTGTAAGACTTGCTTTAACTCGACCACGATATCGTTGTACTTGGCCTTCCATGGTCGTTATCGAGGTGACGTCACAGTAAACAGATACATTATTGTACTGCATTCACCACACTCCCGGGTGCAATAATATTGTGGTCCAGTTATAATGAAAGATATAGACAGAAAAAGGGAGAAAGAGAGAAAGAGAGAAAGGGAAAAAACGAAAAAGGGAGAAAGAAGGGAGGGAGGAAGGAAGCAAGGAAGCAAGGAAGCAAGGAAGCAAGGAAGCAAGGAAGCAAGGAAGCAAGCAAGCAAGCAAGCAAGCAAGAAAGCAAGCAAGAAAGCAAGCAAGAAAGCAAGAAAGAAAGCAAGAAAGAAAGCAAGAAAGAAAGCAAGAAAGAAAGCAAGAAAGAAAGCAAGAAAGAAAGCAAGAAAGAAAGCAAGAAAGAAAGCAAGAAAGAAAGCAAGAAAGCAAGAAAGCAAGAAAGAAAGAAAGAAAGAAAGAAAGAAAGAAAGAAAGAAAGAAAGAAAGAAAGAAAGAAAGAAAAGAAAGAAAGAAAGAAAGAAAGAAAGAAAGAAAGAAAGAAAGAAAGAAAGAAGAGAAAGAAAGAGAAAGAAAGAAAGAAAGAAAGAAAGAAAGAAAGAAAGAAAGAAAGAAAGAAAGAAAGAAAGAAAGAAAGAAAGAAAGAAAGAAAGAAAGAAAGAAAGAAAGAAAGAAAGAAAGAAAGAAAGAAAGAAAGAAAGAAAGAAAGAAAGAAAGAAAGAAAGAAAGAAAGAAAGAAAGAAAGAAAGAAAGAAAGAAAGAAAGAAAGAAAGAAAGAAAGAAAGAAAGAAAGAAAGAAAGAAAGAAAGAAAGAAAGAAAGAAAGAAAGAAAGAAAGAAAGAAAGAAAGAAAGAAAGAAAGAAAGAAAGAAAGAAAGAAAGAAAGAAAGAAAGAAAGAAAGAAAGAAAGGAAAAGGGAAAGGAAAGGAAAGGAAAGGAAAGGAAAGGAAAAGAAAAAGAAAGAAAGAGAGAAGGAAGAATGGATGGATGGACGGACGGAGGGACGAATGGATGGATAAAAATGGATACAAAATAACAACAGGCATTTCAGAAGTCCTTAGTGATACAATAAATGCCACAAACCTAATAAAATTTGCAGAAAATACATCTATACTAAATCAATTGTACAAAGTGAAACATTGCAATTCTAACCAGTTGTAAAATCTAGATACAGAACACATTTATTTATTTATTTTTATTTTTTATTGTAAATTTACTGCCTGTTATTAATGATATTGAGTCTTGCTGTTTATATGATGTTATTTATAGCACTTAATATTCATGTATCACATTAAATATAATTTTAAAGTCACGAAAAAACGCAGTGCTCAAAACGACTATAAATAAAGATTTAATAAAAAAGAAACGAAAGTAACAGAAAAAGAAAAAAGAGCAAATATTATACATATGTTCAAATGGAAAACCTTTTTTACTTTCACTGCTACGTATAGTAAGAAGAGGAAGAATTGTATTCCATCCAAAAATTCGATGTCGAGATTTCACCGGAAATACATGTTTTGAGGCCCACTGAATTAAAAAAAAAAACATTTTTAGAGAAAGGCCCGTGTATGTATGTGTCTCAGTCTGTGAACAACATAACTCAAAAACGAAAACTGTTAAAAACCAAAGTTGATACTGAAGTTTAATATCTTTTAAGATGCGACAGATTTTGAAGAAAATTGCTCCACCCTAAACTACCCTTTACAAGGAACATTTTTCGAAAATTTTGATTTTCTCGATAATGGCTCTAACGATTTTGATTTAAATGTCATATGTTTGAGATATTTGTATGACAAATGAAATGTATATTTTGAATTTTCTGGTTATAGCCCATGTAGTCCTGTTTACTCTGGATGACTTTTGCATAACTCTTAAACCGTAAGAGATAAACCAAGTCTTACGCTACTAAAAAATGCAGATCTTGCTAAAACACATTTTATGTCCAAATAATTTTTTTGTACAGTGAACCATTTCTCAGATATTCCCTGTTATTTCTGTGAGTTTTGAAAAACAAACTTTCGTCAAATAGAACATCGTTATTCATTTTTTACGTTAGCCGTGCAAACAGAATGGAGTTTGAAAGCTTTAAAAGATTTGACTATCACTCAAATCCTACTATATTCCCATATTCCCCTTACACCTACAACGAAATTAACAATAAGATAATTTCTGCAAATGCTTTTCTCAACTAACACGAAGAAGATGTAGGACTAAGAGTTTGTAAGAATGGTTAGTACAAGAGTAGAGAAAGTCATGTGAGTGCAACACATCAGATCTTTTACTTTATCTATTACTTACGTATAGCAAGAGAGGCAGTATTGTGCAACATCCAAGAATTTAATTAATACGAGATTTCACCGGATACATATGTTTTGTAGCTTTCCGAATTAAACAAATGAAAAAGCAGTTTTAGAGTGAGTGAGTAGGGTTTAAAGGCCCGTCGATAGCTAGGTCATTAGAGCCCCAGTAGTTTTAGAAAAACCTCGTTTTGTGTGAGTGTGTGTGTGTGTGTGTGTGTGTGTGTGTGTGTGTGTGTGTGTGTGTGAGAGAGAGAGAGAGAGAGAGAGAGAGAGAGAGAGGACTGTTAGCTAAACACTAAACTTGATATATAAGTTCAACATCTTCCAAGGTTGCGACTCGAAGATTTTCCAAAAATAAATTTCCCACCCCAAACTAGACATGCAATTCTTTTAAAAAAGTTTCTTTTCTTTTAACCTGCTTTTATTAGCTTCACTTTGTGTGTGTGTGTGTGTGTGTGTATGTGTGTGTGTATGTGTGTGTGCGTGTGCGTGTGTATGTGTGTGTGCGTGTGCGTGTGTATGTGTGTGTGCGTGTGCGTGTGTATGTGTGTGTGCGTGTGCGTGTGTATGCAACGAAATCTTTCGGCGTTATTTTCACCAACTTAGATTCGTTTGATGGACTTGAAAATTTGCACACGTGTCAAGGGTCAATGACAATACATTAATATCATGAATTTATCCTAATGTCCTGATCAGGATCATCAGGATAAAATATGACTTAGCTAAATTTATCAATGTAAGGAATCTTTCGATGTTATTTTCACCAATTTAGAGTCGTCTGACTTGAAAATTTGCACACGTGTCAAGGGCCGATAACAATATAATAATATTATGACTGTCCTAATGTGCTGACCAGGATCATCAGGATAAAAATGGCTAAGCTAGGTTTATAGAAAATGGTAGAATTATGACACATTAGATGTCGCTAAGGCACTTTTCTATATGCACTTCAAGGTTGTTTTAATATCATGTAGATACACGGAGAGAGGACATATGAGGAACACGAGACCCGGGGGAAGGATCGCGGACAGTTCAGTCAGGGCCATCGTCAGAAGTTACGCTGGACAAAGGAATTAAATCGCTTGAAAATATTGAAAGGCGGAGATGTCCGGAGAGAGAACCTGAGAGGGACACGAGATTTCGGAGGAAATTTGCGGATTGAAGTTTACCCAGGACCAGAGTGTAGTTAAAACAGTAATTTTAATCAAATACTGTTCCAAAAAGGGGATTTGAAAAATTTTAAAAATGGAAAATTTTCGAATTAAAAATTTTAAAAAAGTCAATTAAAATTTTTTAAAAAGATCTGAATAGAAAAATTTGAGAATAAAAGATTAAAAATAAACTACAGTCTCAAAAAATAAAAAGCTCCTTTAATAACAAACCAGAACAGCAGAAAATAATTTTCAACTATGAAGAGTTTGTTCTATAGCGATATAAAGTCCACTAGTTCATTATAATTACAAATCTTGTAATACGTTTAAAATTAAAAGGGTTATATTGACAAAATAAGAAATTGTATTGTAAAAAAGCGTGGGTTGCCTGACATCAAATGTTATAAATAGTTCATCGGTAGCTATTTATAAAACTAAAGATATGATAAAAATGTCGTAAAAAGCTTTTTGAAAATAATCTGTATTATTTTCTTAATATAACTTTTTTTTTATTTTAAACGTATTACAGATGTTTAATTATAATGAACCAGTGGACTTTATATCGCTCTAGGACACTCTTTCATACATAAAAACTATTTTCTACTGTTTTAGTTTAATTTGTTAATAAGGCGTGTTTTTTAGTTTTTTGAAACTATAATTTATTTTCCTTCTTCTCAAAGGTGCCGCTAACGAATTTAATGAAAGTAGCATACGTTTAGGCTATTTTCATGTAAAATGAAACACATATTTTGCATTTTATGGGAATAACCTAAGTCCTCATTCATCAAGACTTTTGCATAGCTGATAAACCGTAAAAGATAGAACTTAACTGTATAAAGGATATAGATCTCAATAAAGCACACAATTTATTGTTTTTTAGCTTTCTCCACTATACATTAACATAATATAAAATGTACATATATTCCACCCAAAATTACATAGAAAATACATGTTTTAAACCAAAAATGCATCTGTAGAAAGATCCATGTTGTGTGTGTGCGGCGGGGCTTTGAACAGCATAACTCAAAATGAAAAGTCGATTAAATACCAAATTTTATATTCAAATTCAGCATCTTCCAAAGATACGACACTAAGATTTTCAAGAAAATCTCCCCACTCAAAATTGCCCTTTACATAGAAAATGTTTGAAAAATTGTTTTCTCTAACATGGCTGCTGTAACCATTTTGATTTATATACATGTTTAAGATGCTTTCATGGCAAATGAAATGTGTGACTTTTACGGGAATAGCCTAAATTCTCTGAATTACGTTTGCATAACTGTAAACCATAAAAGATTGAGAAAAGTCTTGTCTCATAAAAGATGCACATTCTTTAAAGCACGTTTATCAAATGCAAACTTTTGTGCGTTAACCACTAAACTTTGTTATTGGTTTGAATTTTCAAATACATATAGTTTTCTCAAGGGAAAAGCCGCTTTTCGTTCTCTCTCTCTCTCTCCTCTCGTCCATTCAAAGAGTACGGCATTTAAAAGCCAAACATAGCGACTCGCTCTTAAAACATTTGACTATCGCTTACCTTATTACCTTTATCACCTTGTACCTACAAAGAAATACACAATAAGATAATTTCTGCAAACGTTTAATTGGTGTAACACGAAGCTGATAGAAGTAAAAGCTTTTGTAATAATAGTTTCTTGAGGAATTGGCAGACTGTCACGTGAATGTAACTGATTTTTTTCTCGTGGCCGTCTAAAGTGAACGAAATCAAAGCCCTCGCCTAATGAACAGCACTAAAAAGATTGGACTATTGCTTAAGCTTACTGCATCCCTCTGTTTCCATTGTACGTAAAAGGAGATACGTAGATAATAAAATAATTTCTACTAATGTGAATTTCGATTAACATAAAGTAGATAACAGAAATTCACCTTTTGTAACAATGGTTTGTTGAAGGATGAACAGGAAAAGTCATGTGCAGGGTCCGCATGTTTATGACACCTTATAGTTTTTGTTTGTGGTCTTTTTCCATGGAAAAAATAAGCGAAGTACGATTTTATCAATGATGATTAAAATTATGTAATTTTCATGGATCATATAGTCATATTTTGGCCTTTTTAATGTTTGTCATTTTCTTATCATTTCTAATATTATAGTCATCTCTTAAATTTTCGTATTTTTGTCATATTTTTACTTTCTCTACTACGCATAGTAAAGTAGAGGAAGTATTGTATTCCACCCAAAAATTCGATGTGGAGATTTCACCGGAGATATGTTTTTAGGCCCCCTAAATTAAAAAAAAAAAAAGCATTTTTAGAAAAAGATCTGTATGTGTGTATGTCTGTGTCTCAGTCTGTAGACAGCATAACTCAAAAACGAAAAGTTGGTTAAAAACCAAAGTTGGTATTTAAGGTTAATATGTTTCAAGGATGCGACACGAAGATTTTGAAGAAAATTCTTCCACGCTAAACTACCCTTTACATGAACAATTTTTCGAAGATTTTGATTTTCTTGAAAATGGTTCAAATGATTTTGATTGAAATGCCGTATAACAAATGGAATGTATATCTTGAATTTTCTGGCTATAGCCCATGTAGTCCTATTTACTCTGGATGACTTTTGCATGACTCGTAAACCGTAAGAGATAGACCAAATCTTAATATACAAAAATCTGATGTGTTGCACACACATGACTTTCTCTACTTTTGTACTCATTCTTACAAACTCTTATTCCTATATCTTCTTCGTGTTAGTCAAGATAAGCATTTGTACAAATTATCTTCTTGCATATTTCTTTGTAGGTGCAAGGGCAATATTAGAACACAGTAGGCTTTGTGCGATAGTCAAATCTTTTAAAGCTTTGAGATCCCGTTCTCTTTGCACGCTTAACGTATAAAAAAATTAACAACGATATTCCATTTCACGAAAGTTTCAACTTTTCCGAAACTCGCACACATAACAAGGAATATCTCCGAAATGGTTCGCTCTATCAAAACATTCATTGAGACATGAATTGTGTGTTTTAGTGAGATCTACATTTTTGTACATTAAGTATTTGTCTATCTCTTACGGTTTACGAGTTATTCAAAAGTCATCCAAAGTAAACAGGACTACGTAGGCTATAACCAGAAAATTAAAAATATACATTTCATTTGTCATACAAACATCTTAAACATATGGCATTTTAATCAAAATTGTTAGAGCCATTTTCAAGAAAATTAAAATTTTCGAAAAATTTTCCGTGTAAAGGGTAGTTTAGGGTGGGGCTATTTTCTTCAAAATCTTCGTGTCCCATCCTTGAAAGACATTAAACTTAAACACCAACTGTGGTTTTTGAACGACTTTTCGTTTTTGAGTTATGCTGTCCACAGGCAGACTGACGCACACACACGGACTTTTTTCTAAAAATGCTTTTTTTTTTTTTTTTTTTTTTTTTTTATTTATTTATTCAGGGGGTCTCAAAGCATATATTTCCGGTGAAATCTCGACATCGAATTTTTGAGTGGAATACACTTCCTTCTACTTACCAGTAGAGAAAGTAAAAAATGTAAACTATAATCTTGATAAGTTATCTAGTATTCATTTTGTAAATATTACGCTTCTCCAAAGTTACTACAATAATGAAAAGTAAGAAAGAATATCTTTGTAGGAATATTACGGTGTACGTCACAGAAGAGATCGTTAGATGCAATTCACCACAACACTGCAGATATCACCATTTGAAGAATGTTTGCTCCCATCCCCAAAATATACCTATATATCAAAAGATGGATACTAGACAATGGTTGATCCTTTTCAGAAATTACACATTGTTGTAATGTTTAAATAACGCATATTACCCATAAAGTGTTCGTACTGTGAGCATTTGTGGATGTTAAATTATAAAATACTGAATTTTGTAAAATCTGTGTTACCAAAATATTACCCCCATAACGCACTTTTTAACCTATAAAATATATAAAAATCAAATTTTGGAAATGTGTGTGTTAGTAGAGCAGTCTAGGATTAGTTGACAACTGTTGTAATATGACAAAAATGTGCTAATCAAAGGCAACCGCCATTACGAGAATTTGCTGAGAATTACCTTAGGTCTAGAAGGTGAGGCTGCAGTAGTGGCAGCATGTCAGCAGCAGTCGCCAGAGGATGACCAGCAAGATGAAACTCGTGTCGCTCTGCCCCATCCAGCAAAACGCTTCTGAACAACTTTACTCCAGCAACCTCATGTGCGGCGCGCAGAGGCGCCGGTACCGGCGTCAACCAATGGCATTACACCTCCTGCGTCATTCGTCAGCTGCAGGTGGAGGGGTAACCCCTGAATAGAGGAAGTGCTCTTTCCACTGCCAAGTAATTGTCCTTCCGGAGATGCTTCTGATCCTCATTCATATCGATAATAGCACTTCTTACCGCCAATGTAACGTAAAGCGATTATCTTTCGATTATATTTACAAATGGAATACATAGTCATTTACATGACCTTCTCTAGTGTATATGCATTCTACGTATACTCTTTATGCAAAAAGTACAACTGTTACTATATGTATTTGTATTCTTTCAAGTAGAATGCGCATTCTTTTATGGCTGAAACGATGGTCAACTGTTTTCAAAAAGGTCGATACACGTTCTGCCAGCCTAAATGTCTCGAGAAACAAAAGAATGACACAGATATGGTACGCTGTAGAGTCATGAGCATTGGTGGCAGCCTTACAAAGATAACTTTGATAGTGATAACAGATACTAAACTAAGCACACTAAAATTATATTGAAATGTTGTTCCTATAATACGTGTTTTCTTGACATTCTTTTCTTTAACTAAACCATTCCAAATTATCAATGGCTGTCAGAGTGAATGTCAGGGTATTTAATAGTACAGTTTAACTGACCTAAACTTCAGTTGTTTCTGAAGGCAAAGGCTGAAACATAGGCTTCAGAAGTTACAAATTAAACAATTTAAGAAATATGTTAAGTTACATTCACATTACTTGATTCAATTTTCTGCAAACCATTCTTAAAAAAGATTACTCTTCTATCTACAAATGTTAATCGATACAAATGCTTGAAGAAAAGCCTTTTTTACATATTTGTTGTAGGTGGAATATTCCTACAGTAGGGGTTGGTCTGGGTGGCTCAGTTGGTTAGACGCTGGCCTACTGATCCCAAGGTCGCGGGTTCAAATCCAGTCTAGACCAGTTGTTTTTAAGTGTGCTTAAAAACGACAGCTCCACGTCAGTAGATTTACTGGCATGTAAACGAACTCTTGTGGGACAAACTTCCGGCACTCCGGCGATACTTATGTCCTAGCAATTGACAGCGTCGTTAAACAACAAAATAACTTAACTCCTACAGTAGGCTGAAATATATTTTAAAGGTGGGTCATTATGTGATGAGGGGGAGGGGGACGAAAAAATGAAACGAATAGCGACTTAGCATTTGAAAAAAAATCATAGGTTATCATTCACATGAGTTTCTCCATCCATTATCATTTATTTTCACAAACTTGTAAACCCTATTCTTATTAAGGTTCATTTTATGCCTACTTGATATTAATCGAGATATATACCGGGTGTTTCAAAATGAATATAGGGGTTTTAAGGCTTTGTAGTATTTATTACTCAGCTTCTTCCAACTGAGGAAAGTTGTAGCGCATCAAGGTAAGAAACACCAGTTGTAGTTACTTCATTGAAAAAGAAAGGCCCATAATCTTTCCTTCGGGATATGGCACAAAGATCATTACATTTTGGGGAGTCTCGTTGCAACTGTACCATTTCTTGGGGATTAGACGACTCCCAATTGCGCACATTGTGAGTGCTCACATTTCCATTTAGTTGAAATGTCAATTCATCACTGTAGACGACGCGATTCAGAAAACCATTTTCATGAAGCAACATTTCGTTTGCAAAGTTGGCACGCACATCGTAGTCTGCATGATATATGAGTTATAATTTTAAGTTAAGTGTAATAAATACTACAAAGCCTTAAAACCACTATTTTCATTTTGAAACACCCGTACTTGTTGAAATAGTTAAATTACACATGTCTTGTAAATGTAATAGAGAGGAGGGATGGAGGATACCGAATGAATAGTCAGAGGTTTAAAAGAATTGCTTTAATCTGCTCTTGAATTTTCTTGCTCCTTCCACGCCATCAGGAGAAACAAGTGAATATCAATATCACAAAAAATAACAAAATACTGCAAAGTTCAAATCAATAATAAAGGATATATCAGAAACGCTGATGCCAGAAGAATGCCATTTGGTACAAATTCTGTGTTGCAAACAGATCTAAATGTTTATATTGCCTTTGCCTATGTTTTAACAGTTACAAAATTCCTTCCGGATGAATAGACTTTGCAGACTATTCCCAGTCAGCTCATTGCATATATTTTATTTCTCATGTCAATGTCTTCAACATATACTGTTTTAATAAATATGTGTTATTTTTAAATAAGTAAAAACTATCGAACATTTTCCCATGTAAAGGTAATTTGGCGTGAGACAATTGAAATTGAGTGTTTAATTATGCATGATCTTAACTGCTAAGGCTGTCAGCATCTCATTCTATACTGGGCGCAAAAGACCGCTTACTTTTGCTCATATGCCTCTTTGTAAGGTTTGAGTGTTGTTTACATGTCGTAAATCTACGACACGGGACTACCGGCGTTACTTCCCTTCTGAAAGAAGCCATGCTACGGACTTTTACACCCGAAAAAATGCATCGCCCTCCGCCGGGTTTGAATCCGCGACCTCGGAAACTAGAGGATAGCATGTTACCACTAAGCCACAGAGGGCGACTATTTGGCGCGGGGATTTTATTTATTAATTTTTTTTATCTTCGTATCATGTCTTTGGAAGATACTGAAATTTTAATGTATGCTATTCGCGCGCGCTCTCTCTCTCTCTCTCTCTCTCTCTCTCTCTCTCTCTCTCACACACACACACACACACACACACACACACACATACACACAGAGGTTTACAGGACAAATAGGCAAATGTTTCAAATGTTTATTTTGAACTACCGTTAGTGTCAATAATACTTTAGTAACATTACACGTAAATGCACTTTTCCCTAAAAATGCTTTCTCGAATAGAGGGCACTTCTTACCTACTAGATATGTGGCAGAGAAAGTAAAAAGTATGAAGTATTTGCAAATTCAAGAAAATAACAAAGAATATCTCGGGAATCGTTAATGCCACAGATTTATTCGACATAAAGTGTGTGTTTTAACAAGAACTTCATATGTGCTTTCTCTACTGCGTATAGTACGTAGAGGAATATCGATGTCGACATTTCACCAGAAATATGTGTTTTGAGGCCCCCTGATAAAAAAAGTAGTTTTAGAAAAAGATCCGTATGTGTGCGTGTCTGTGTGTTCGTCTATGAAAAGCACGACTCAAAAAAGAAAAGTTACTTAAAAACTAAAGTTGGTATTTAAGGTTAATATCCTTCAAGGGTGCGACTAAAGATTTTGAGGAGAACTCCTTCACCCTAAACTACCCTTTACGTGGAACATTTTTTTCAAAATGTTGATTTTCTCAAAAATGGTTCTTAACGATTTTGATTAAAATTCCGTATGTTTGAGATGTTTTTATGGTAAATGAAATGTATATTTTGAATTTTCTGGCTATAGCCCATGTAGTGCTGTTTACTCTTGACGACTGGTAAACCGTAAGAGATAGACCAAATCTTTCTATACAAAAAATATAAATCACGTTAAAACACGCAAGTTATGCCTGAATGCATTGTTTGTGGAGTGAACCATTTCGGAGACATTCCTTGCTATTTGTGTGAGTTTTGCAATACTTAAACTTTCCTCAAATAGAAAGTCCTTATTCACTTTTTTTATCTCTTGACTGTGCAAAGAACGGAATTTTAAACCATCGCTCAAAGCCTACTATGTTCCCATATTCCCCTTGCACCTAAAGAATCAATAATAAGGTAATTTCTGCAAATGTTTATCTCGACTAACAAGAAGATCTAGGAATAAGAGTTTGTAAGAATATGAGTACGAGAGTAGAGAAAGTCATGTGAGTGCAACAGATTTTTGGGTCATAGGTTTTGATTTTCCAATTATACATTATACAAAGGTCATTTACAACGAATAAATCCTCATGGGTTATTCGCAGCAAACACTTTATAGGTACATTTAATTAACTAACCTCGCGGTGCATCAGCCCTTTCCGGGCCAAGGCCTACCGCTCGGCCGCTGCGCCGCTGTAGGAGTTCATGAATGAGGTGCAGTGCTGAAGGATGGGACGCGATCTCCCGGCCGGTGTATGAGGTCTTAGTAATCAGGAGCTGCTGCTTCTCAAACAAGTAGCTCTTCAACTGGCCATAACGGTGCTGAGGACCCCCCCCCCCCCTGGACTAGACCTCCCATCGGGAGGAAATCCCCAAGCCGGTACTGGGAATCGAACCCGAGTCTCCAGCCATAACTGTTGCATTATGTATCGTAGTAACCATTCATATAAATGTGATTCTTCTGTTCGCATTACATCACCCATGAGGTATGGTCCCAAAAATAAGCCACACTTTTGCTCCAAATTCCAAAGGAAAAGGTCGGATTGCGACTTACATTCGCTACCTTGGATGTCCACATCTGTTTACCATTTATGCAAAAATCATCCAGAATGAAGAGGTTTTCTGAGGACATTCCAAGAAAATTCAGGATATGACTTAGAAACTGCCAAGGAATCCCCTGTTCGTGTCCATCAGTGGATACGACTCTCTGTGATTTTACATGTCTGGGGAAGTAGCAGCTAATTACGTGTCTCCAAAGAGACAAGGTTGGATATCACTGGTATAAAATGGATACCGAAAGACAGTGGAAACAGAGATAGAAGCTGTTCGAAGAAGTTTAATGGAAGAACAATGGGCTCTCCGAAAAGTTGCAAATCTTACGCTGTTATTAAAATAAAATATTGCACAAGATGAAATTAAACTTAAAATATCTGGTGTGTGAGATTATCTGTCCTTCGTGTCGAAGACCATATTGTGACATACAATTCTCATGTCCACATATGGTTCCAAGTTTAGTATGTAGTTCTACGAATCCATTAGCTATGAACAACCGATTCCCGCGAATTGGCTAAATGACACCGTTGTGTTTATGGGACTTTGCTAGTGACAATGAATTATGCCGTTGCATGAGCGAAACGATGAGAGAAAGAGAGCGAGAAAATATTTATCAGTCAACTGCCGCATTGGAATTTTAACAGATGTAAAACGCATACCAGAGCGTGACGTAAAAGCACTGTTAGCCTGTTAGGTTATGTAATTAGCAGGTACACGCTTTCAGCACACCAAAATAGTCAGATCGCTGATAAAGCGCGTGCTAGCACGTTACTGTTTACATTCGCCATTCATGTTTTCATAGAAGCTTGTATCGATTAGGAGCTATTGAATGAAATGACATTTTATTATTTTACAGTTGAATGACGTGGTTACTAACCTGGAAAATATTCATATACAAACAAGAGGGGACTTAGCACCTCGACCGGTAGATCTTTAGTGCTTACGCCCGTGACAGGGCGCCCCCCAGGGAGAGATGAGATTAGAGGATACTAAGGGTGGTCAGAAGGTCTAGAGCATAGGACAGGGTCTCTAACAGCTGCAGATTCGAACTCTCCAGTGGCGGTTCGTATTCTGCCCCCCCCCTCCCCCCTGCAAGCCTTAAGTCTCCTGGGGGACCAGGGACAAGGAGATCTCCGCCGATCCGAACGAGGATTTATAAAAAGTAAGCACCTGCCATGCACACCGAAACTCCCGCCGACACTTAGACCCCTGAAACAACCAAGCAAATGAAAGCTGAGCTGAAATGCAGGAACAAGAAATTCAGGGGATGTATTTATTCTTCCCAGCATTCGCCTAGCGACCTGGGAAACTCCCGAAAAACCCATGGGTCAAGTAGGTCGGCTACGGGAATCGAACCCATTACCTCCCGAATGCGAGCCTCACTAGTTACCGCGGAGCCATACCGCTCGGTTACAAGACCGTTACAGTTCAGGTGCATTCCCAATACGTTGTATCTTACGTTCTGGGATTTGGTAGACATTTTAGGAAACGACCATAAAAATCGTACATTAACAGATTCCCTATATAGACAATCTCTATCGAGTCCAAACAACTTACATCTTGGCGTATTTTGTTATATTTCTTTAACACCCTCGCTTGTTTTGTCGTTATTTTATATGAAATGCCACTTGTGTGGGTATTGTGGTGCCCTCTCATTTACGAGTATATTCAGTTAGCAAATTGCTAGGTCTGCTGCAGCAGTTGAAAAAGTCATAACATTGTCAATAACTACGTCTGTATTATATTTGCAGTTGAAACTTTTGGACAATGCTGTGAAACAGACTAGCAGCTCCTCAAGAAATCGGTCTACTTTTAAAAAACATCCAGCAATCCTCGTTCAATGGATTTTGTGCGGCAGAGAATAGACACCGCCATACAGCGAGGAAGCGCTGCTGTTGGTAGCCATGGGAACCTTTTCAGATTCACCAGCTTTGGAGGAAATATTCTACCTGAATGACGTTCCCACCATTCTGAAGCTGTCACAGTGGCCTAAAACCCAGCAGACCTCCAATAAGGCAAGTTTGTATAAACTACTAAGAAATATAGGGTCTTTATTATATATGGTAACCGGTTCCGCGGGCTATTTCCACCGTGAGAGAACCGAGAGTCGCCGGGAAAATTTTGCCGCCAAAGGCGTACTAAAGCCCTTCCCTTATAGAGATGCTGGAAATGTTGACCTTCTGCTCCTCGCCTAAGCTCAGCAGCAGTGGAGAGGGCCCGCGGAGCGGGTCATCATAGATATCTTTTAATGACGCCAAAACAGATTAAGCATAAAATAAACTTGGACAAAGTTTTAATGCTAGTGGCCCAAAATGATTTCCGAGTTTTCTACTGATGCCATCTACTCCCTTCAACTCTTCATGCACTTTGCAAATGCAGAGCTGCCAACATGACTCACACTACCATTGTTAAAGGTCCTAAGCCGAGTTCTTGAGGGTCCTAAGTTGCAAGGTGTAGGCGAAGAAGTAGAAGGGCGCAACTGTGGAGCGGCGACAGAGTGTAGCCGTAGGATCTGTTTAGATATGACAGACGGGAAGTTGTGGGTTCGATTCCCGTGGTCGACCTCCCTGTCCCATGGGATTTTTCGGGTATCTCCTGCGGATTTCTAGGCGAATGCTGGGAAGGATAGTCACATCTCCCGATCTTTCTGTCCCTCCATTTCACTTCACCTTTCACGTGTTTGGTTGTTTCAGGGTTCTAAATGTCGGCGGGAGTTTTGGCGTTCATAGCAGGTACTTGCCAGGAGACCTAGAGCACGAGAATGGCGATGAGCCGCCACCGGGGAGTTCAGATCCGTAGTGTGGCCGCGCCATGGCCGAGTGGTCATACCATTCGCCTCACCAAAGCGGCCCGGGTTCGATCCTAGGCAACATGTGGGATTTGTAGTGGACAAAGCGGCTCAGGGGCGGGCTTCCTCCGGGTTCTCAGATTTCTCCCGCCATCTCATTCCACCGGTGCTCCATCTTCATGCATCATCGTGTCACCGTCTGCGGTGCCGCATCTAGTAAAAGCGGGCGTTAAACACTACCGAGAAAACCAGTAATGCTAGGGACCCTGCCCTCTGCTGTCGTCTCCCTTCACATCCTCTCACCTCACCCTCCAGAGGGACGACCTGTCAGCATAGACACAAAAGCTCTAACGGCCGAATATTGTCTCTCCTATCTATATGCTTTTTGCAAGCCTACCTACATGTGTAGGTTTTTACCATTGTGTTGCATAATAAGAAATTTTCAAATATGAGATTATCTAAGGTCTTGTCTATTTTTGTGGTAGCTTTAGTATTGTTATAAATTATAATAAGGGGTGCCTGAGGAAACATGATTTGACATTTCCAGGTGCATGAAGATCTACCTGGCATTTTTTAAAAAGTCTCAAATCAGTGGCAATAAACTTAAAATGTCAACTTTGATTAAAATGTGTTATCACATTCAACGCTTAATGAATTGAAATAATACATATAACCTCGGCGAGGAATTGCATCCTGGTCATCGCTTTTCTCCCACCGAGTTTCAGGCAATTACATCCTAGGATTTGATTGCTGCAGTATTCTTGTTAGGTTCGGAGAACTTCTGGAGCCTTAATTTGTATGCATTCAGCTATTTAATACATTATGACAAATCCTTTTTTAGGCTCTTTGCTCAAACTATGCTTAATTTTGTTGGGATATCAACCACATTTAAAATGTATCAACAAATATTCAAGCTTTTATATAAAATCTTGACTCCGTACTTGCAGCAGTAGTAGAGTCTTTTCATACCTAAAGACTAAGTTAAGCTAATAGGTGCTTCACTGTAGTGAAAGCAAACAAGGATTCAATTTTGTTTGCCACAGCAAAGAAAGTTCCCTGGAATGAGGTGTGGGGGGATTGCCAATTAAATACAGGCCCCATACCCTGCTTATGCTTATGATACACCGGACAGCTCAATTACAACCCATTCATAAACATTTGGCACCTTCTACTTTTGTGAAGAATACTTCCTCGGTTTTAGTATACCTAGTGATTTCTATTTGTGTGCATTGAGTGATCCTATGTTTGCTAAAGTACCAAATAGTGATGTCCAACATGGGTAAGAAAGTCAAAACTGTTCACAGTAGAGTGCAATTTTTTGAATAGTTTTACTGCTTATGTTGCATGCATTCTCCATCACACACATTCACTGTCCTCGTTGCAACTCTTTCCAAACAGATAAGGGCAGTAAATTCCTGTCAGGAACTTTCTTTCCATTGAACAAACTCCATAGTGGTGCCGTGGCTGAGTGGTTAGACCGCTCGCCTACCACCTAGGCTGCCCGAGTTCGATACCAGGATCCCGCATGTGGTATTCGTGGTGGACGAAGCGACATCTGGGCGGGTTTCCTCCAGGGGCTCCGGTTTCCCCTGCCATTCATTCCACCAATTACTCCATTATCACCATTCCAATCATCCATTTTCGCCTGCATTTCATATCATCCTCTTCTTCACTATCATACCTGGTGCTTGGCTGACCACCTGCTTCCAGGTCTTCACTGTCTGGTCCAGAGGTCCCTCTGCTCCCCGACAGGTGTCTGACCCTAGACAGTGGCTTGTAGGTTCCATGGGGTGTAAGTCATACATAAGGGGAAGATAATCAAATGAAGAAGATAAACAAGAAGAAGAAACATCCAATAAGTAACATATCATCTGTGACAATTTGTTCACTCACAGTTCCAAGAAATAACAGCCAGCCAGTCCCTACATGAATGTTTAATATTTCCTTCAAAACACACAGGGTTTGGCAGTTACTTTTGATTAGTTTGAACAAGGTAAAATGAAATGAGAATAGCAATACTAAGATGTCGTCAAGATAACATGAACTTCCAAATATCAGTTTTGTGAATCTTGGATGCCTGGGCAATTAATGTATAAGTCATTATTGAAACATAACATTAATTTCACAGGGAACGTAATGTTCAGAGACTTGCTTCAAGGGACAAAACAGTGAGTTGGTTTAAAACCTACAGGCAATTTAAAATGTTTATTCCATGACACTGATTGTCTGTGCTTGAGAAAGTATCCAAGCAGTGAAACAGGCAGTGCAGTGAACCCCATCAAGATCTGCTCTGCAATACATGCAGACTTGCATATATCTGTAAGGACAGCTCATCGAACATACCATAAGAATCTAAAATTTCCTTCAAGTTCACAGGAGTTGAAACCACAAGATTGGGACGCTCAAGTTATATTTCTAAGAGATTTGTACTATTCGTCAAGAAAATATTAATGTATTGAACAATTTGTCATGTACAGTTTCATGAAAAGGCTTTGTCAACAAGCAAAATTTCTGACATTGGGTTCACATTAATCCTGTAGCAGTGCAAGGAGGGTCATTACATAGCGAAAAGGTGAATGTATTAAGGTCGTTCAGTATATAGTGTCCTACATTTTTTAAAAAGCCATTAATATATATACACATACAAATGTCCTTGTAGATACTTCACATTTGAGGTTTCTTCTGCATGGCTGTGAACTTTCAAACCATTCTGACAAATGGCAGAGCCATAGCTTAGCGTCAAAATGACGTCTGCATATGACTCATTACAAGCAACATGCTATTACTGAATTCTTGTGTGTGGGGGGGAAAAAAAGTTTGTGATGAACAACCATAAACGTTTGTGTGCAGCATATGGTAATGATGCAGTTGATAGAACTACAGTTGGGTGATGGGTAAAGAAAGTTAAGCACCAGGAAATGCAGAAACAGAGCTCCGCGATCAGCCATGCTTGGGATGTCCTGTCACAGTCACTGCTCCAGACATGTTGAATCATGCATATGCCATTATTCGTGTAGACCGGTGCATCACAACTTGACCATTGTCTCTACAGTTATCGGTCAGCATTAGAAGTAAATGTGCAATGATCATGACTCAAAAAAAGGTTATTTAATTTGAATTGTAGGACTTCCATCTCTTTGGGCCTCTTAAAGATTCTCTATGAGGGACACAGTGTTGTAGATGCAGTGAAAACATGGCTAAGCATACAGAATAAGAGCTTTTACCAGCAGGAAATACATGCTCACACAATGATGGCATAAGGCTGTAGAACGTGATTGAGACTGTGTAGAAAAATAGGACATGCACAAGAAGTGTCCATGTACATTGTCACCAAGTTCCAACTCTCATGAACAAATATATTCAGAGAAAAAAATGTGGTGCACCACATATTAAATGACCCTCGTATAATGTGCTATTTCTGCTGGAGTCATAATTGATCCCTACTTAATTCAATGAAAAACTGAAGCTGTTAACAGTGAAGCAACAGACTCTAAAATAAAAACAAACGTTTAGAGACTAAAAGCTTCCCTTATCTTAGTAATTGCTGTAAGTTCTTGAAATGTCCAGACAATTGTTTTGTGATGACTTCATCACAATTTCACGAAACAATTGTATGGATATTTCAAGAACTTACAGCAATTACTAGGTTAAATAAAGCCTTTAGCCTCTAAATTTTGTTTTTATTTTAGATTTTTATCCCTGCCTTTTCAAAAATGAAAATGAAAGAGCTGTTTCAGCGAATGGTATTGACAGATGTTATAGGCATTATTAGACACACTAAACAGACATGACATTTGACTTCAGCAAGGTGAGTTGTTGTAGTGTTTAACGCCTGCTTTTACTACTACGGCACCGCAGGCGGTGACCTGATGACACATGGAATGAATATGGAGCACCGGTGGAATGAGATGGCGGGGGAAACCGGAGCACCCGGAGAAACCCGCCCTGACGCCGCTTCAACAAGGTGATGCTATGGTCCCTGCTGTTTGTTAAATTTCTTCCCAGGATGCTCAACTTCTCAGTTGTGGGGGCCAACTCAATTCCCAGATATAACAGCTCCTGATTTTGGGGAACTCAAAGCAATGATGTCTCAAACCAGACCACACTATCCAGAATCTGAAGAATAGAATAAAATCTGAAATACAAGGAATTAATGAAACCCCTTGTTTATTGCAGTATCAAGAACAATCTTCAAGCAAGAAAAATACCATAAAATACTGAAAGGATCACTTGACATGTATGGTCTTCAAAACATTACAATAAACTGCGTTCTTCAAACCACAGCATTATTTTTTGTTTTTAACTTTATAGTTCCTTTAAAACAGCAAGTTGAAACCTATCAGAACAAACTGCTGGACCCTTTAAAGAGTGCCTTAGGAATAGAAGAGATGCAGAGGAGGTTCGGCACTGAAGCCAGGTTTATTGTACCTATGCCTCCAAGGGGGTACCCCCAGGAGGAAGGATGAGGTGAGAGGAGATACTGGGCGGTCAGATCCAGACTAACGGCACAGACATTGACAGAGGTCCTAAGGTTTCCCAAATTTGATAACACCTCGAAGTCTTTATGTCTTCCAGGGCCAACTCAGGGATACCACCCGGATACCACGGATGAGGGACAGAAAGAGTTCCTGTGCAATATCATCCCTGTCAAACTGCACCTAACGCCTTCACTGACATTTGCAATCCTGAAAGAACTAACAGGATGAAAGATGAATGAAATGATTAATGAAACGAAATGGAAGGACAGGAAATTTGGGGAATACAATTATCCTTTGCAGCATTTGACTGGTGATCTGACATGTTTTACGTAATATTTCTTTATTTTGGAGCTTTATAACATAAATCTGGTATCCATAAGTATTTGTATTTGTGATTTGTATAAGTGATAAAACATCATATAAAGCACTTTAAGCACTGCAGGCACAATGCAGTCCTAACATACACTAGGAACTTCTTGTAATAAAGATTTATACATTATAGGTAAACTTAAGACAAGAATATATTTAGGTACAAGAAAAACTCATATAAAAACAAAGCTTCCTTAAGTATTTATAAGTCAAATGACATATTTGTCAAAAAGCTTTTGTACTTGTTCAGTTATTAACAGTTGCATCTGCCTCAGCTCGTCTTCTTTTCAATGGTGGACTCCGGCCAGGTGGGGCCATGTTTTCTACACCTACATTCACTTGCATCAGTTCTTTTGCCTTTTTAATCATATTTTTATCCTGCAAATACAACAGTCAAAATGCATTAATGCTTCCTAACTACAAATAAAACTACAATCAGTAATTTAGCTACTGTAATGACTATTATGTGTACAGAGACACAAGATATGCTATTCAGCTATTATTACCGTATTTGCTGTCATACAACACACACTTTTTTTTCCTTTGAAAATGGGCTCTAAAATGGGATGCATCTTAGCCAGTAGCAAGTTAAGGTAAGGTAGATGGTTTTATTTGTAAACTAAGGCTGAAACAGGCATTGCTATGGTATTGTATTTAAGCTGTAAGTGATTCCATATTCTAAAGAGCATGAAAACAGGGCTGCAGAATGGCATTTCAAACCACCTCAAACCAAAAAAATGATAAGAACTTGATGGAATCAGGAAGATGTTTTAAAGAAAGCACCTCACAGTAAACATGATCTGAGAAACGGAACTATTAAATGGCCTAACTTGAAACAGAACTCAAACTTGGATTTTAGAGAACAGACAAGCAGTAATTTCAGTTTTTACAAAAATGATTTCACAACCAAAAGCAATATCCATTAACAAAGGAATTGTCGGCTTTACTGAATCGACATCTTGGTGTTCAAGATTTATCAAGAGGTTCTTTAGTTTCTAATTTTTTTAACATCTCGCATGGAAAGGGGCAGAGGGATAGTGTTATGTTTTGTATGAATAGTAAAATAGCTGATGCAATAGTAAATATTGGGTGCTCAAACCACTAAGCTACTGTGGCAACCTGCCACCACAAAATTAGCACAAGTAGGGATTTTGATTTCTTCTGTGCACAGTGTTACCTTGTTCTCTAGATCTAAGTGTGTAATTTTTATTTGTGTGTACACTGAAAGAAAAAGTGTATTGAACAAATCTAAACACATTGGAGGAACTGATAGAAAACATGAACGAAATCAGAAACATTACAGTGGCAAAATTCATTGGTGTCAGCCAGAATATGGTTACCAGATACAAGTATAACCCAGGAAGGACAACAATTCCGGCACCTTTTATAAGGCAAGGTTCTATACATGCTTAAAACATTGTGTGTACAGTCTTAGTTTATATGGGAGACCCTGTATATGCACATAGATTGTTACTTCCTACTGATCCAACCATGCTTCTACGCTTTCCAAGAATATTACTCCATTGGTCATACATAAATGAACATGAAGCCATTGCATAATCAAAACAGAGGAAGCTTCCATTTTAACATTGCAAGATGTAGGATTATATACTTATTTCTGCTTACCTGTAGCCACTTATGTTTTAGTATATCATCAATCTTTATGCGTCTTTCAGGATCTACAGTAAGCATCTGTTTGATGAGACAAATTGCATCTGGTGATATATTTTTCCAAATGATATCTGGGAAGGAATAAGCACCTTGCAATATCTGTTGTTCAAGTGGCATCTTGCGGTCTTTGGAGAATGGTGCATATCCACCAAGGCTGTAAATAAACAAGTTTATTAAGCATGGCAGATCAATGCTGTTCACATTTTCAAGCAGAGAAAGTTATATCTTTCTGATCACCCACTTTTGTGTGAAACTTACAACCATGAGAATCCAAAGGCACGACAGGGGATCAGACACTGTAGAAAGTATATAAGTATAGAAGGAAAACAAGCTTCTTCAGGGACAATGACAACGCCAGGGAAGACACGGAAGCATGAGCAGCCAGTGTTAGGTTAATGAGATGATTTTGTGAATGCAGCTGTGTGGCATAAAGTGCATGAATTTGTGCTTTAAAAAACAAATCCCCTATGATAAACAAAGTATTGCATGCAGCAAAAAGTGACAATGATTTGTCTAACTTTAAAAGGTCTAGTCTGTACTCTCTTCTTAAGGAGATAGGCTTACATTCATTAGCCACAATAAGAAAAGTGTAACAATTGCTAGGAAGAATGTAGCACAGTGGCACAAACAGTATTTGTGGGACATAATACAGGTCAGGAGGGAGAGATATTCTCTGTACTACTTGCAAGGGAAATAGCTTGGCTTGAACGGCAAAAACCAGGGGATACACATGATTATTGCAAAAACAATGGCTCTCAGATGTTCAACAATGTAATGGTTGATGTAACAACAAAGAGAGAAGTTGAATTCAGGTTATCTGAACGAGTGAAACTGTTGTTTATGTGTGGATGTGCAGATATTACGTTAACCAATAGAGTACTAGAGGTGGAGCTCAGTGTGGAACATGGCTACTTTATTATAACAGCAAAAAGATTATAATAGCTTATCTGACTGACTGAGTTCCTGTTATTCCATTGTGGAACCTAAGGCACCGCCTGGCTGCTGGATCCCCCACTTCAGCCCACTGCAGGTGTCGGGAACGGGGTCCAGTTGTGGAGTGGGATGTGGTCAACAATCTGATCCCTCTCGGCCAGCATGTGCGGTCTTTGGAACCAGAGGTGGTCATACAGAGGAATCAGGATGGGTGATCGGCCCGAAGCCTGGTGTGAGAGCAAGGAAGATGGATGAGATGAAATGATGGCGAAAGATGACAGTAAAGGTGATGGAGCAAATGGTGGAATGATGGTGGGGGAAACTGGAGAACCCAGAGAAAATCTGCCATGTGCCAATGTGTCAACCACACATCCCACATGTGAATGCCTGGGATCGAACCCGGGTCACTTTGGTGAGAGTCACAGCGTGGCATAATAGCTTATACTAAAAGATAAAAACCAATGGATGGCTTGGATGGCACTTATCATGAGCGTTTTATTACTGTACACATTGCGTTCAATAAATTTCTTAAAAAAAGACTATTCAAAAGAAATATATCAAACTACCAAGAAAAATGTTAAGTTCTTAAGTGAATAATGATTGAAGCTGTAGCCACAGCAATGAATTTTTTACATCTGGTTCAAACTCTCGCAACTTAGCCCTGAACACAACTAGTTGAAGGAACTACTTTCAAAATATAAATTAAACTTACTGCATTATTAACTATAAACCCCAAAAATAAAAATTAGTTGCAACAAGCCAAATCACCTTTGAAGTATAATACTTCAAGAGTATTTGAGAACACCTTGGTGGTTTACTTGGATATACTACAATTAGGAGGTGAAATCAGTTCAAACAAAGTTACTAGCGAAATCTAGTTCTGACAGAGCTCTCCAGGAAAAGTAATTCACTTACACCTAGAAATACGAGTAACTTACTACTCACAAGGACTTTAGGACATAGAACATTTTGTTTTGTTCTCTGCACATTGAGCTTTACTATTTTTATTGTTGAGACAGAAAATAGTTTATCACTCACATACACTCATAGAATGTTTAAATATTAATATTATATTACAGAACTCAACATATTTGAGTTGGCAAGTTCTATATTGAAACATTTAATATACAACGTAATCTTCAATGTTGGTTGAAAAATTAACAGGTTTTTAAACCCTGATTTAGGAATTCCATTTCATTTACAATCACCAGACATCTATAGAAGAATCGGCTTTGCCGTCCAAGATAAGATTGATAATGTACCTGACTGATAATGGAGGAAACCAGCGTCCAAAAGACGCTCCAGAAATTTTAAAGGTGAGTATTGTTTTCTATTATTAATCAATTCACATCCCACTTAATTGGATTTCAGTGACACTGTCATTAACTTCCAATATTTGAAGAGATACATTAAGGTTTAATGCCTGGAAAGGTAGAATCAGACTGAAAAATTCAATCACATGGATTCATACACAGATCTTCATATCAGGTGGGAAAATGCTAACCTATATGTATAAAAATGAATTACTAAGTGTTAGTCTCGTAAAAACTTGAAAATTGCTTGAGCAATTTGAATAATTTCTTTTTTCTTGTTTGCCTCAATACTGGGATGGTTTAGGAAAAAAGAACATTAGGAAAAACCCAAAGGAACAGCCAAAACATTGAAATTGGTAATTTTGTATAGAAATTGCCACTTCAGATTACTTTCAATATATGACATTTGTGGTGAACCTATTGTTTGACAGCTGCATCTATTACATTTAAAATCTTTTTTTTTTTTTTTTTTTTTTTTTTTTTTTTTTGTTAAAAAAAAGAGGAAGGTAATGGATTTTGAGAACAGATTTGGTTACATCAAATTTAATTTTGATCAGCCATTCATTAAGGAATTTGCATGCTTAGAAATAAACTGAGACAGAATATTAGAAGACCTCAAAAGAAAATTGTTTATATGAATATTTGTTAAAAGTGTAATTTGTTTTTTGATGTTGGTATGATTTGATTAAATGGCGAAAACGTGTTAATAATGTTCATTGTTACGAACAACTAAGTTTGCCCAAAGACGTCATAAATCTTTCCATATTTGATTTTAATATATATGTATAAATATTAGAATTATATGTGTTCCATAATAAAAGTAAGGGAGGATGGTTAGGGATCGCTTCCCTAACAAGAAAGAACTATTTGATGGACGCATACGCGGATGTATACGAAAAAGGCGGTGTCACGCGAGGACGCCATAATCTGCCCATTCGCGTGTGTGTAATCGAGACATAAGGACGTATTGGTATAATGTGTGAACATAGAACTCTCACCAGACTTTCATCAAGCATAAGTTCCACTAAATGAAAAAGTGGAAACATTTTAAATCATTTAGAACGGTGCTGAGAGGAATTATTTAATGTAAAATATCGATAAAGTGTTAATAAAATAATACATTGTGGTGAAGAAACATCGTATGATTTTTCATTCCATCCGGTACCACACCCTGAGATCACAAAGATCTCAATAGCTCAAAGACACAACGTTATTAATAATTACAAAAACTGCACCAAATGGCTTGCCCAACGTGGAACACGAATTTTGGATGGAATGGAATTAGATACAAGCCTGGATACTGGATACTCTGCAATATGGCCCGTCTCAGTAGCGTGATGTTTAGCGTGTCTGTCTCACGTTCAAGAGGTCGCGAGTTCGAATCTTGCTTAGGGTAAGTTACCAGGGTAAGGTTTTCTCCAAGGTTGAAATTGGTGGTGGTCTAATGGCGTCTTCTTTCTTTTTGGCGCGAAGATATGGCGTCACTTGGTATTTCGCGTAAGTTTATTTCCTGTAATTTCCATTCCAAGGTTTTCCCTTATCCTGAGAAGACGAATGTCAGGTAACTTAAAGCTCGATGGACCTCGGGCTCATTTGAGCATCATTTCACCTGTTTCATTCATTCACTGTCCGATATGACACTACGTTGGAGGACATTAATTTAAAAAAAAAAAAAAACTCTGCAATATGTGAAATTAGGGATAGGCTGCTAAGCTGTGAAGGACCAAAAGGCATTCAAGTATCAATCACATTTACATGGACTTGATTTTCCATTTTTTCATTATACACCTGTTACGTTGTGGCCAGTAGAGAGATTGTGTTCACAATATAAACACTGCTTAAGTGAGCATCATAGGAAATTTTCTTTCATAACACTTAGGCGGTATATAGTTGTTCACTATGATTCTGATTAAGTTTAATTCATCTTTAATGTAACATGTAAATATGTAAAGTAGGCCTATGGTAAATATGTATAAGGAAATGAATTAAATAATTCAGTTATATAAACAGTACACTAGTGTAACTTCATGCATTGCACATACTTCAAAACGATGATACAGTTTTCTTTGCTTTGGTCGGAGTATTTCACCGTTCTCTGCTATTCCTTCAGTTATATGCTTAAGCCAGGCATGGGCATGAGAGGAGAGGTAGCAATTGAACTTGCCTTACTCACCCCACATTCTTGCAGTGACAAAGGTTGTTTGGATATAACACATGTAGTAGTGAGTTTATTCTGCCTGCGTGGTAATAATTTCTACAGCTATTAACTATTTTGCTTATATTAAACATATTTTGCATACAATAATTATACTGCCAGCTACCGTGGTTGGGCAAATTACATAATCTTGAGGTTTATACATTCCTTTCTCTTATGCACAAATATTTTAAAACTATTTGATCAACATAAATTCTTTGGTTTTAAACTTAATATTATGTTCAAACTTTGAAACACAAAGTATATGCTTATATTAAATAAACTAATAAGAAACTAAACCACTAAACAGTGGAATTATGTCGTTCCTTTTATATGTTTACAAATACAAGTATTCAAAAAGTACCTTTTGAAATTGCAAATAAATTCTAAAGTAAGAACAAATTAGAAACTAAAAACTTCACTTATCTTAGTAATATTGTAAGTTCTTTGGTGCAAAGCTGACAAAAGTTTTGAGTTGACTCCAACTCATTCTCAAAGCTCGAAACTGTGAAGCTCGATAAGTGAAGCTTTTAGCTTCTAATTTGTTCTTACTTTAGAATCTTGTTGCTTCACTGTTAATAGCTTCAATTTCCTTAATTGTAAATAAATACCTGTAAGATCATCAATGTTTGATTAATGCTTCTGATCAAAGTTGCGTTTCATAGTGTAACGCTTTGTATTTGAAAATTGAAACCCAAATATGTACCACTCTTCATGAAACTGCCATATTTGCCACTGAATGGGGCATGTTGGAACCTGAACAGTAGTGCAAGGAAGGGATGGCCGATGGAGAGAGGCAGAAACGTGTTTCAGGGGAGTGGCCCAGTTGAGCCGATGTTGCCCATGTCTGACTTAAACACACAACACCTCACCATCCATAGACTCCAATATTACATAACTGAACAGCTCAGCATCCCAACCGTTGAAGTCTAGTAATAAGGAAAGAAAAAGGGTTAAAGGGGACAAAAAATTGAAATTATGTCTTTATGTTAAAAGAAAAAATGGAAGGAAAATTATCATATTCTCTTTCATTCATTTCAAATACTGTGTTAACCATATAAATGGTTTCAGATGATAGCCACAGAGTATCCTATGATGAACACTCGATCCTGTAGTTGTTTCTGTTGGACAAATGATTTTGGATTAGTGCTCCTAACTCCAAAAAACACACCATGTTACAGACGCTGTAAGAATAGAGAAGAATGGTATGATCAAGTCTAAGATGTTCTTTCCCTTGCATACTTCTGCTAGGCGGTTTGAAGATAGCTCAAATCTGACTGTGGGATATTAAGATCTCCACAATTGTATTTTTCCTATTGATAGCGATAAAGTCTATTTGATGGTTGCTTTCACAATCTGCCATGCAGTATACTTCTCTGTGGGCTTCTACGCCTGAGCTACGCAGTGCATTATACTGGTTTCATCGAAAGGATTGTGAACAGAAACACATGTACAAATGTGAATCAAGTGTATGTTCATTGTCTGATGCTGCATACTACTGGGTACATCAGTTACAAAGTAGTTCACTCAATACTAACAAAAACTACGGCACCTTCTCTGTATCACATAAAAATGGTATGTTTAACGTATTATTATAGTACTTAGAACTGCAGCAAAAAAGGATCTAAAGTAATTAATTGCATTTAATCAGAAAATGAATGAAGAGCACGCACAGACTGCCTTCTGCTGCTCAGATATGAAAGTGAGAACGTAAGACGGTTAGTGAACCATCATGGCAGTTTGTAAAAAATTGCAGAGGAAAGCTTGTAACTTGTGGTGAGACAGTTATAATTCTGAATGTGTTTCATAAACTATGTGAACAATTTAAGAGGTAGAACTGGAACTTAAAAATTCAATGCCACAACTGGGATTTGAACCACAGACCTTCCGCTTGCCGGGCGGACGCTCTAACCACTGAGCTATTGTGACAAACTGCCAGAATGGCATTAAATTCTCAAGCCAGTTCGTATTTCTCCTGGTAAACCACAGTTCTACCTCTTAAACTTTGCCCACACACGGCTTGTGTGTTTAAAAAAACACCAACAGTAAGTTTGTTGGCATAAATAAATAATAATTACTATGTGAACAATGTCGTACTTTGACTATCAAGGATGTTGTTAAGCTGACAGCAAAGTTTACAGGTGTGTCTGCATTAAGTATACATTCTGTGCACAGTGAAAAGTTAAAAACAGGCAAGTTAATCATGCTTGGAAAATCATGGAAACGTAAAAAGCCAGTGCTAGAAGTTCAGTGTCACAAATTTGTTAGGACAGCGTGTCGAAAAGTTCATTTCATCCCCATAAATGATCCATCTACAATCAAGAAAGTGATTGCATTTGTCAACAATGACCCCGACCTTCGTACATTCAAGCAAACTTCTTACAGCTATTACTTGACATTGGTATTGAGTTTTTTTTTTTAAAAGAAAGGGTAAAACATCATTGTGACCATGAGGATATATTTGTTATTTATGTTTTTAGTTCAGAGTGTTATTTGCAATTGTTATCTAATCAGTAGCCTGTTTTAAACTATCAAATGAAGAGATTAGCGAGTCAAAGGCAGGCAATGATAGTTCCAGTCACCACGTAGTTATGAAAGTAGTGCCGATACTGCTCCAATCACAGTGAGAAAGTGGAGGGGTAAATTTTTGGGCATTGTTTACATAAGGACCAATCCTTTCGACGAAACTAGTATAGTAAGCATTGTTCTTACAATGTTATGATGCTTCTTCGCAACAGCTCCCTTGGAGAACAATGCCTCAGCACTTGTAAGGTTTCTATCTTACTGCAATATCTGCAGTCACTTGTGTCCTTGGAATATCCTGGAAGAGAACATACAGAAATGACCATTGCTGTCATCTTCAACATGTCACGGCATTCTGAGCTGGATAATCTATCCTGTTTTAATACCCATTAGTTGGTGAATGGAACTGCAGCAAAGAGTGCCACTGCTCTTCCTTTGTGTGAAAAGGTCCATTACGGTTCAAATCCTTGGCATCTCCGTTTCTCCCTTACTTGTTTAGCAGAGTTTGAGAAAAAGCATCAAATGTTTTCAAAATCACAAACAACATTTACATGGTGATCGTTAAAGGTTTCCAACTTGGTATTGCAGTGGTTTTTATAAGTGCATCCCAGGTTTAAGTCCTGGTGTCATTACTTCTGAAGATGATTTGTTTTTGAGCTTTGAGATCTCTTTTTGCATACTCTAGGACGAGATAACAGGTAAGACAACTTTAAATTAAATTAATGTATTGTTTAGATGTTTTACTGAATTTTCATTGTTTTCTAATTATAACAAGTTATTATTTATTTATGCCAACAAACTTGCTGTGGTGTGAGAGGTAGAACTGGAACTTAAAAATTCAATGCCACAGCTGGGATTTGAACCACAGACTCTCCGCTTACTAGGTGGGTACTCTAACCATTAAGCTACTGTGACAACCTGCCAGAATGACATTGAATTCTCAAACCAGTTCGCATTTCTCCCAGTAAACCACAAAGGCAGTCTCACATTAGAGACAATTACCCCAATGGTGACTTACTATTGCAAGTACTTTATGGTTAGAGCAACCGCCTAGTAAGCGGAGGGTTTGTGGTTCAAATCCCAGCGGTGGCACTGAATTTTTAAGTTCCAGTTCTACCTCTCAAACATTGCCCACACACGGCTTGTGTGTTTAAAAACATCAACAGTAAGTATGTTGGCATAAATAAATAATAACTACTGTTGTGTTTTTAAACACACAAACCATGTGTGGGCAATGTTTGAGAGGTAGAATTGGAGCTGAAATATGAATTGGTTGGAGAATTCAATGTCATTCTGGCAGGTTGTCACAGTAGCTTAATGGTCAGAGAACCTGCCTGGCAAGCAGAGGGTCTATGGTTCAAATCCCAGCTGTGGCATTGAATTGTTCAATTCCAATTCTACCTCCCAATTACCAAAAGTGTTTAACAAACATACATCTAGTTAAATTATATTGAAAGTTCTTCCAAATGCCTACATGCAAATACTGAGAAGCCAAATGAGCAATGCCCTGTTAAGTACCAGATACTGTGGTTGCTAATTAGCAATGGCTTCCCCTCATTAACTTTTTCTTATATGTGACTACAAACTCGTGTTAACAGAGAGAAGTTTAAAGGCCTGTCGACACTAGGTCATTTGGGCCCAATCCTAAGTGATATGGAAGCAAGCGTTCTTAGGTGTTATTTTTCCATGGTTATTTGACAAAAGCTACCCTTTTCCTTGTTGACAGCTTCTATTGAAATTGGTCATATAAGTCTTGAATTTATTTTTTAATTTTTTAGTTATTATTCTGGACATAGGCATACTAAAATACATAAATATATTCAATAACAAAAAGTAAAATGTGATAATTACATCAGCTATGCAACATAAGTGAATAATATATCCAAACAATACATCAGTGGACAACAAATATATCCAAGGTATGCTTCAAATAAGGCTTTCATTATGTTACACCATAAATGCCTCTGTGTTAAATTAAGTTGTAAATAGGATTCCCAAGTTGCTTGCATTACCAACAACCTCTTAAATTTTGTGTTACTATACTATACAGCATAACTATTTGAGGTATCATTAGGAAGTTATAGGACTTTTAATCATCTGAGGTTTTAGAAGTATGGGTTTGAGGTATGCAATCTTGCCCACCAGGAAAATGTGAGCCAGTTTGGGAATTTAATATAATAACATGTTGCCATGGTAGCTCAGTGGTTAGAGCAGCTGTGCGTAGAACAGAAGATCTGTGGCTCAAATCCCAGCTAAGGAATTGAATTTTTCAGTTTTTATTCTATCTTTCAAGGCATGGCATTATTTACCTTGAAAAATGCAAATGAAAAAATTGCAGACAAAAGGAATTTTAAAAGAGTAATGGCTGGTTCACAACCACTGGTAACAGTAAAGATAACCAGAACGAGAAATTTGAAAGTATGTATTCAGACGGGAATGTTCACAATTGAGGGGAAGCTTTCCGATACCTCGGGAATGTGTAAACAGATTAGGCCAAGTTTTAACTTTCTGTTCCCACTACCAGGCATGGCATGTTAGATTCATATTGTGCATATTAGAATCTTCACTGTAGAAATTATTCAAGGGGCTGTGCCATGAAACAGCCACTAGAGTTCTCCCTAGCCCCCCAAAAAAATATTTGTCAGTTACAAACAAATGAATTTCTAATGTGATATATCAACCCTCACTTTCTATTGATAAGCTAATTGATAGTACAGCTTGTTGCTATTGTCATTCTGGTTACCATTACTGGGTGGTTGTGAACCAGTCTTTAAACAGAGCTCTCTCAGAGTTAAACTTATAATATACATGAGAAAGGAAACATACCATACAAATAATATAACACCCATACTCCAAATATCAACTTGCATTGTATATGTTCCAGCTCCAAGATTCTTGAGTATCTCTGGTGCCACGTATACTGGTGTGCCACAAAAAGTCTTTAGCATACTTTGAGAATCCACAATCTTCGACAAACCAAAATCAGACACTTTCACCAATGTGTCAGTGTCATTAGAAGAGAGCAGGATGTTTTCAGGCTGTAAGTAAAAAGACTGTAATTAGTAACATTTACTTAGGTTGATAATATCAGACTTCCTGATCATCACACAGGTAGACAAATGAAACAAAAGACATATGTTAAATAGCTTAAAATGCAATGCAGTCAATGCATTGCTAAACTTCAGTTTAATTGATACTGTTAAATCAGTGTACTTTGCATATTTAATTCCATTATGGTGTACAGTATAATATTAAGGGCAAATTAAGTTGGCCAATGTGCCATGGCAGCTCAGTGGTTACAGTAGCTAGATGGAGACTGGAAGATCCATGGTTCAAATCCTGGCTAAACAGAATTGGGATATTATTTATTTATGCCAACAAACTTACTGTTGGTTTACCAGGAGAAATACGAACTGGCTTGAGAATTTAATGCCATTCTGGCAGTTTGTCACAATTGCTCAGCGGTTAGAGCGTCCGCCCGGCAAGCGGAAGGTCTGTGGTTCAAATCCCAGTTGTGGCATTGAATTTTTAAGTTCCAGTTCTACCTCTTAGAATTGGGATATATTCACCACTCTGTCCTCTATGTAATCTGCAAGAGGAAATGGATCGAGACCACCTTCAAATATGCCCGGCCACTTCTAGTGCCCCATCCATCAGTGAAAAATATTGGAGAGCAAGAGGATTAATGACTTCATTGTCAGAAATCCAGCATTAGCTAACAACAACAATCCTGGCTATGGCATTGAATTTTTCGGTCTTACTCTACTCCTTTATAATCTTATCCTACACATGGCTAATGTGGAAGAACAATTAATTTCCATTGATTGACCTCATAGCTGGTTGAACTATGAGGCCTGGGACTTAAGTACTAACAGCATAGTAAGTCACTATTAGGGTATGTTGTCACATATATATTTAATATGATCTTGTGTGGTTTATAGTGAAAATGTGAGTGAGCTGGAGACTTTCATATTGTCAGCGCAATGGCCATGGTAGCTCAGTGGTTAGAGCACCTGGACAGAGACCAGAACATCCATGGTTCAAATCCTGGCTATGACATTGAATTTTTCAGTCTCACTATACCACTTTATTACAAGAGTTGGTTTACCAGAGAAGTCAATAAAATACCCCTCTCTGAAGTTAGTGTTTTTACTACCTTTGTCATGTTGTTTGAACATTATTGCCAAAATTTTCCTTAAATTTGAATGTAAAACCAGCTTTTGAAAATAGTAAAAACCTGAATGTTTAAGATTTATCTTCTGTGCCACGGAATTTATCAGCTTCTAAATTAGTTATAGTCCTGTTTTTCTTCTAGGATTGATTCACTTTCAGTATGAAATACCTTCACTTTAAGTTGTTCTGTTATTTTTGTACCTTTTAGAATAGATATCTTCTTTGAGTTTTATTTTCTTCATGATTAATTTGCGTTATCTTAATATTAAACTAGTATTAAAATCTGAAACATCTACACTTTTCTTAATTTCATTTGCATCACTACTCTAAAGGTTCCATATAATTTTTTTTAACTACTTTCATTTCCTTGATCTACCAGCATACTATAGGTACTGGATCCAGTATATTACACATGTTGCTCGTTTTCATTCATATCTGGAATTTTAAAAACTCTTATAGTGAGGCATACACTCTTAGTTGTAAGGTAGTTTTACATCCTCCGTTTTCAGTTTTAAAAGCATTTTATGAATCACTGGTTACAAATTATTTTTTCTCCTGAACATGTGTTTGCTAATTTTGAACGCACGGCAGGCAAATCTGCACCGGCTGATGATATGATGTAATACCACAGACGGAGGCAAAGCAATACTTTGCCCAGCTTCTACCGTCCCTTCTTCAAACAACACAGGTTCAAATGTAAACAAGCAGCAGTATAAGCCACACTATGACATGGCTGTTTTGAAACCACGAAAATGCAATAAACATTCCTTTATAAAGTATGTTTAATACAAAACTTGGCTGGCAGGTGCAAGGCCCATATGACCCTCACTACATTTCCCTGCATGCATGTTCTAATCATCACGTGTGCATGTCTTGCTTATGTTACATAGGTGTTCTGTGCTGTTCTAGTCCAGTTCACACATGAATAGCATTAGAAGTGTTTATTGTACGTCCAATGGATCTCCAGCCCTGAAGTTTCATAACTGTGATGAGCTGGAAGGGGAAGGTTAATGTTGCCAACGTATAGTAATGAATTTTGAAAATAGATTCTCAAAATTATCTTAAGAATAAAAGTATATGATGTTTATTAAGTTTAAAACATTGAATTACAGGTTTTGGTTTTATTTTCATGCAATATCTTCCTTATACCACTATTACGTTCAAATATTACTGTTACATCTGTTATGGGCAGTAGCTGTTACTAATGGCAATACTGGAAGTTAGTAACACACTGGATATTGAAACTTTCTGCTAGCACCAATCAGCGGTCTAACTGCTAGACATGGCTTCCAAATCTAGCACTGTGTTGCCAACTCTGTTTTATAAGGACCACATGGTTTTAGTTGCTTTGTTGTTTGTGCAGGTGAAGTTTGTTAGCTATTTTGTGCATACATGAATTTCGATTTAACTGTTTCTCATGCTATTATCATCATTATTGTAATAACATGGCTACCAGTTTGTTGGAGTCAAAGAAAAAATCGGCTCTTATAAGAGTGAGGCTCTGTGAGTACTCTGAGAAGGAATGAGACAATGGTGGACTCCTACATGTTACCATGGTGTTGGATAGAGTTTATGATGCTTTGAAAGAGGGAAAAACTACTGCGAAGAGTGTGACCAAGGAGAAGTGCCCAGTCGATTTTAATACACCATCTGTAGTTCTGCGTACTCCAGGAAAACAAAGACCACAAAACAGCCCTAAAATTTCACTTGATGAGTTTCAAAATTATGCAATTAGACAGCATGTGTATCAATATTATATAAGGAAGGAATTTCCTACTCATGAGAAGCTGCTGTGTTCTCCGAAAAAAGCTGACTTATTTGATGGCAGAAAAAGTTGCCTAAGTGCGTAAAGAAATTGGGTTTTGGTTTAAAAAGTATTCTGGGAGGAAAGTTGTGATAGAAAGAAGTAACACTGTTGCATGGCTTGACAAATTTTTGCGGGAAATTCTTAAAAACAATCCCAAAAAGGTTATATGGCTTGATGAAATGTGGGTAAATGCAGGACATACAAAGACAAAGGCATGGACTGATGACACTTTTGCAGGGATAATGAAAGTGCCAGTTGGCAAAGGAAGTAGATTGATTCTGCTTCATGCTGGTGATGTATTCGGTTTTGTTAAATCAAAGAGCACTCATGATTATCACGAAGAAATGGATGAGAACACACTTAAGCACTGGCTCCAAGAATCCTTCCTGCCAAAACTCAGTGCAAACTCCATTATTGTTGTGGACAATGCGCCTTACCACTCAGTGCAGTTAAACAAAGCACTGACAATGAGTGACGAAAAAGTGTTATTCTGCAGTGGTTGAATAAGAACAACATAGCTGGAGTGTGTGCAAAAATAATGAAAGTGGAACTTTTTCAAGTTTTAAAATTGCATAAGATACAGTTTTGTGCCTATGAGATAGACTACCATTGCTGATGCTTACATGCAAGTATAAAACACATTTGGTGTTACCTAAAACAGTGCTGGTCACAAAGCCAAGCAAAGAAGTGATGAACTTTACGTCTCATAGCATTTCTCACAAACTCATCACATTGCACTTCAGTTACTGGTCTTTGTCTCTTATGCATTTTACTTGGTGTAGATAAATCACCTTTGTGCACTATTTCACTTTGAGCACATTTATACTCTGGGCTGACATGCCAATAAGCTCTGTAGTAAAAGCTGTTATTTCTTGAACAGTCGCGGTTGGGTATTTCTCATACTTTGCAAATGCACTTAAAACAATCCACTTTGTACCACTTCATAATGGTTTTCCTTGGCAATGCTTAACACACTGCACAGCACAAACTGATGTTCCGTTCCTTCACTTCCTTCTATGGCTGCGTGCGCATGCATTTCATATCACAGTTAATAATACTGAATTTGCATATTAATGTTTTTCATTTATTCTTAATATAAGATTTTCAAAAATTTTTGTAAATAATTTTGTAGTGATCTTAAACTTAATGCTATTTTGTATGTTAGTTAACGGACTGTATATTCATTCATGCCTGCTGACATAGTTGTGCAGTTTGATCAACCAATGAAATGTTACTCAAACACATGCTGTTGTTTATATTGCAGTTTAAAGTAAGGCCGCCGAAGGTATAGTATCGTATCTTACAGACTATAAGACACACTAATTCTTAAGCAATTTTCTGAAAAACATTTTTAACATTTATCATTAGATTATAAAGCCTGACTATAAATTCTTGTTATGCTGTGCTTTGATTAATTATAAACCAATAATCCTTTTCTTTCCTTTTTGCAAAAAAAAAAAAAAAAAAAAAAAAAAAAAAAAAAAAAAAAAAAAAAAAACTCAGGGAAGTGCACTTCATTGTTGCAATAATAATTCCAGTAAAGTGCTCACTCAAAAACTTTGCTAGGATTTTTAAGTATTCATTTCAAGCATGTTTTGAAAACATGTTGCCTCTGTCATCAGGTAAGAGCCATTGGCAGGATTCCTGACTTTATTGCACAAATAGCGAAAGGAATTTTAAGATACCAGCTACAGTTGACAGTAAATGAAGACGTAGACAACTTTTGAAACATGTTTTGAAATTTTAAATAGTGAGTGGAGATTGAGCGTGTTTAAACTCCCAGTTAAAAAATTATTTTTTCCCTGATATCAACCAATCAGCGTTGGGCTACTCTCCAAGCTTTCAGTCATCCACTATATTGCCATCATCAGGTAATCTGAAAGCTTGGAGAGTAGTCCAGCACCAAGGTGGATGTTCTTTGAGTACAAATCATTAATAATCAATGCTGACACAGCTTCAAGTACCTGATTACTCAGTTAGTTTTGTTATTACATATTAAATTACAGCATACCTTTAAGTCCCTATGAGTTATGTCGTTGGAGTGCAGGTACTTCACAGCTTGTACAATTTGGTAAAATATCAATTTAGCATTTGTTTCTTTTAACTTTCCAAATCTCTGAACACGATCAAACAACTCTCCTCCTTCCATCAGTTCCAGAATAATATAAACAGCATCTGGAGTATCTATTAAATCCTGAATCTTAATAATACAGGGCTGAAAATAAACATACATAAATGAAAGTTTTTGTTATTTATTGATAAAATTGATTTGCTCACAGGAATTATATTTAATCACCATTTTAAATCTTAATCTTCATTGTTACAAATTTGAACTAAAATGTATATTGAGAAGCTCATGTTCCAAATTTTCCAAGAATATTAGTTATGTTGATTAGGTGGTCTAGCATCTCTTTCCTATAACATATATTATGACTTGATATTATTTTACAATTTTTTAAGACATTTATTGGAAGGTAAAGGCACTTGGCCACAATTGCTTGAACCATGATTACTGTAATTAAAAATGCAAATGTTATACAGCGCTTCCTATGATGTTGGCTGAAAATGTATCGTTCTAAAATAAGTGTAATATTTGATATGGTTAATTTTAATGTAGCAGAAGTCTGCAATAATATATAATTTTAGGTAACCAATCAGATTTGTTATATTGTCAGTGTAGCGAATGTGAGTACATGTTAAGTTATAATCGATATTCAGCTTCTGTTAAGCAAAAATCACAAAACTAACTCTTATCCCCAGCTCCTAGTCAGCTGTGCAACAAAGTCTTTTGTTTATGTTGTTAAACTTTCCCTTTATAACTGCAACTTACTCCCTTTACATAAAAGAATTCAAATGTACTCCTCAAAGGTGAACATGCACTTAATACTGTGAAAAAAGTGTTCTTCAGATAGTGTGATTACATACTATTTTGACATAATTTAACTGTTCTACTTACATGATCCAAGGCCTTTAATATGCTTACTTCATTATCAATGTATTTTGGATCATTAAAGGCCTTCCTCCCATCAACAGAGAACTGCTTCTTTGACACAACTTTCATGGCATATCTTTTGGTAAGTGACTGCAAAAGTATCAATTGCAACTTTTAAACAAATATACTCGAAAAATCATGAATATTTCAATCATCAGCAGGTACATAATTGGAAGGAGTATAAATATACACCTTTTACCTCTTGAGCGATGGCCATTTAAAATGTCCACGAGCCGAGAACTGCTACCCAATATCCAGCGCAGGGCATTTAAAGTGCTTCGTATATACACAGTTGTATTTTGTGTAAATATTAAGTTATTTTAATGAGAAAAAAAAACTGGTATGAAACCCGTTATATGCAGTCTAAATGTACGTCATCAGCAAAGTTGAGTTGTATTTACAAAACGTTGAAATGGCACTATTTTGTTTCACTGTGGTGAAAAGTCAACTTTGCTCTGTCGAACGCATCTAATATAAGTTCTCTGAAAGAAACAGTAGTCGACCCATTGTATGTGTGGCTTATGCGTCAGCATACTGTGTAATAAAGCACTACTATATGCTTGGTCTCTTGAGTCATCAGAATAGATCAACATTGCAACTTTTGCTTACGCGAGTTTCGTAACTTAGTAGACTCCATTTCTTTTTTTGTTGAAATACATACATATACTTTCCTGCTTGTAGCTGAAGGGAGAAGTGGTATAAAAAGGTATTTTTGCACCAACTGGATATAACCATATACAATTGTTTGGTAATTTGGAGAGCTCTAAACCCACACAGGACAATGACCTACCTTGACTTCCGACTATCAATAGTTCGCAGCCTAATTGAACAATACCACGCTGGGGGTTGAAAATCCAAAACTCCTGCACCCCTCAGACTTCAAGGAAAACATTATCCTAAAAGGATACCACCAACAGCAAAGAAGTCCCGCCCATCTCGAAAGTGTTTCGTGTGCTGCAAGAAGGGAATTTGCGAATGTGGAGATGTACCCTTGTGTGTTTATCCCTGTTTTGAGGTATATCACTGCAGAACGAACATATTAAGGTAAGCCAGTGAGACAGAATATTGTAAGACCCCAAAAGAAAATCATTTATGTAAATATTTATTGAAAATGTAATTTATTTTTGGTGTTGATATGAGTTAGTTGAGTAACGAAAACGTGCTGCTATTGTTCGTTGTTACAAAAAATTAAGTTTGTTTAAAGATATTAAGTTCCATATTTAAATTTAATATATATGTATAAATAAAAGAATTATGTGTTCAATATTAAAAGAGAAGGGAGAATAGCTAAAGATCGCTTCCCCAACAATACGCGAACTATTTGATGAACGCATACGTGGATGTACACAAAAAGAAGGTGGCATCATGTGATGTGGCGCTAGAATCGTTAATAGCGTCTGTGTGTTTGATATGAGAAGACGTGTTTTTATAGCGCGTGTGGATGTGAGTAGAAAATTGACTAAACTTTCATGAAGCTTTTGTTTTAAAGTTGTTAAAAAAACTGGAAAGACTATCAATATAATATAAATTGGTGCGACGAAAGGTAATTTAAGTGTAAAGCCGAGAAAAAGTGATAATAAAGTAATATATTATAGTGAAGTAACATTGAATGTTTATTCATTCCATCTAGTACCACTACCTGGGGTAGTAAAAGAATCTCATTGCTCAGCGCATACAAAGCAACATATTATTATAAAAACAGCACCACCAGTAAAGTATAGACTTTACTAAAATGTTTCATATAGGGAAAATTAAAATAAGTTGAGTTAGATAAGGGATAAATAAGGGTTAAATGCTTAAACGCACAGGACGTGTGTACACGCCCATATCGCTCATCCATCATTTTAAATGGACATGATTTCATGCCCATATCGCTGAAGAGGTTAAACTATGAGTCATACTGAAAGTCGTGAGCAACCCATTGTTAAAATTCAAAATCCAGCAATATAACAAAAAGAACTACAGGATCATAATCTACAGACTTTACACCACATGGTGGCATATTGTGTCGCTGTTACCTTCTTTCACATGACCAACAGGCAGTATTTCCAAAATGGCAGACATCAATGTTTCTTTTCGACAGGGTGCTGTAATTGAATTCCTTGTTGAAGAGGGAAAATCTGCTGCTGAAATTCACCCCAGACTTTAAATGTCTATGGAGATATCTGCATGGACAATAGCAGTGTTAGGAGAAGGAGAAGGATTTCAAAGATGAGAAAACAAGTATCCAAGATGAGCCTTGTAGCAGTCGCCTGCACACTACCTCCACGGATCGCAACAAGGAAAGAGTTGAGATCACTGGAGCAGATAGGTATATCACTGAGGATGAAGTTGCTGCACACCTTGCAGTAGGACATAGGGCAGTGCAAGAAATGATACAAAGCTTAGGTTATCAAAGAATCTGTGTCATTGGATTCCACATTTATTCACCAAAGACCACAAACTTCAGGCTGGCCTCGTAGCGCAGTTGGTAGAGGTGCAAGGGGTCCCGGGTTCGATTCCCAGCAGGGTGCTAGGAATTTTTCTCCTGCCAGGATTATTCCTCATCCTTCCCCGAGTCTGGAAGTATAATGACGCCATGGCTGACCACTGTTTAGACCAATCGCCTATCACCTAGGCAGGACCAACATGTGGTATTCGTGGTGGACAAAGCAGTGTCTGGGTGGGTTTTCTCTGGATTCTCCAGTTCCCCTGCCATTCATTGCACCAATTACTCCATTATCACCCTTCCAATCATCTATTTCACCTGTGTTTCATATCATCCTCTTCCTCAATATCATACCTGGTGCTTGGCTGACCACCCGCTTCCAGGTCTTCACTCCAGAGGTCCCTCTGCTCCCCGACAGGCATGTGACCCTAGGGGGTGTAAGTCCTACATAAGGGGAGGGTAATCAGGGGAAGAAGAAGAAGACCACAAACTTCAGAGAAGAACCATCAGCCAAAAACTTTACAGATATCAAAATGAAGTTGGTGATTAAGGAATCTAAAATAAGAACAAATTAGAAACTAAAAGCTTCACTTATCTTAATAATATTGCAACATCTTCCACAGCGGACCAGTTTCAAGTTGCATCCAACTTGTTATCCAAGTTACTTGTTTGAAAAGCTTTGAAAATAAGTTGGATACAACTTGAAACTGGTCAGTTGTGGAAGATTTTGTAATATTACTAAGATAAGTGAAGCTTTTAGTTTCTAATTTGTTCTTATTTTAGATGAAGGTGGTGATTTTTTGACGAATATTGTGATAGGCAATGAAAGTTGGTTCCATCATTATGAGCCTGAAACAAAACGCCAGAGTATGGATTGACACCATTTGGATTTGCCATCAAAGAAGAAAGCGAAGAGAGTACCATCTGCTGCTAAGCTTATGGGATGCATTCTGGTTGATTTTTTGAACTTGGACAAACCATAAATGCTGCCTGCTATGTCCAGACACTTCGGAAGCTCCATTGTGCATTGTGCGATAAGCACCTCAGAAAGATCATCCTGCAACAGTATAATGCATGTCCTCACCTGTCTGCATCACAATGGTAAAGATCAGAACTTTTAGGTGGGAAACTGACTTGGCATCCTCCAACTACCATATTTTTGGCTCTGGTAAGCAACAGATGCAAGGCCAGTATGAGACGGTAGGGGATATGTAAACTTGTAGAATGATGTGGAAAATGTGTGCAAAGAAATGGAAACTGTTGGAAAGTGACAGAAAAGTCTGTAGATTACAATAATGTGCTTAGTTTATCTAAAAAATAAAAGGATCTTTTATAAATTGTTGCTCACTACTTTCAGTATTACCCTCGTGCAAAGAGAAGTCACTGAAAGGAGCAAAAAGTTCATCTTTCGTACTATCTCCATGGGATTAAAAAAAAAAAAAAAAATTGCAATGCAATATTTGGCAACACACCACAAGCAAATTGCTCTCATTCAAAGGAAGAGCCTAAATTTTATGAATTATTTATTTTTACAAGTATTAATGCTGATATTTAGTCTTGCTCAATTTATGCTGTGAAGCAAATTAAATGTTCAATTTAAAAATTAACGAACACCTTACACAGAAAAACAAACTGAAGCGTTGACATCAACTGTTCACAAATCTGAGAAAGCACTCGACATAGATTAATGTGCAAATTGAAGATACCAAACTCTGCATATCACACTTCACTTATTAAAGTCTTATGAAATACTACTTAGCAAAGCCATGAGGCATATCAGAAAGTATGTGAAACTCCCCAGCTGTTTACACCAACTTATCACACAAACACGGCAAGACAGGATATGTACACCTTTCATATGCAATCGTATCTTCAGGACAGCAAGGTCTCATATTGGCAGGCATGAGAGATCATCTATTTGTGTTTTATCACTGACTATATGCCAAGTTAATATTATTTTGCTGTTCTAATAAGCAAGATAAGCGAACGTAGCGCTTGACAACCAAAGTCAATACACCTCGTTGCTTTGCCAAGTAGTAATTATCTTGATGCAGTTGTCATTTACAAACTATCTGTATTTCTGAATCCCTGTCACTGGGATATTGCACACCTTCATTATAAGTGCATTTGTCTGCATCACATATGACATGTCTGTGAACTCCATAAGATATTTCAACTATCTAAGTAGTTGTTTTTCATTTCCAGGTGTTATTCTCCTAGTAGAAGACATTTTTTGCATCAAGGATGTTTGGGTGGCATTATTCACAGTTCCTGTTTTGTGTTGTACATTAAGTCCATCACCTATACGACTTCAACCACACGATTTAAATGTATAAATTCTAGGTATGTCTTAATTTTTAAGACCATTTCCAAGTACACAAATATGCGTAAGTCTTCTTAGTTGAAATGTTTATAAGTTGCTTTTGCCTGTTTCACCTCGGTGCAAAGTGCAGCCAAGCAGTGTTCTGCAAGTCAGGATTGAGTTTCATAGGGGATCCTCTCTTCACCATTGTGAAATGACGTACAACATGGAAATTCTGATTCTGAGGAAACCATCAGTGAATTGCATAAAAAGTGTTGGTTCTAGAAAAAACCAACAAAAAATAAATTATATTTCTTTTAAACTGTGCTTAGGCTTAAGCGTGCTTTTATAATGTGACAAATAACAAACATTAGTCTGGTTACTTTTCTATCACTTTATTATCTTCTAAAATTTTACAAGTACACACACAGTTCTCTTGTTGTTGTTAACATCAGGCTATCACAATTTTTACTTCTTATAACCTTGCTCAGTCCTTTTAGGGTCTTTCTTCACTTCCTCTGTCTCTATGTACTAATTATGACAATGTAATCATTTGTGATGTTTTAGGAACATCTCAATGTTTGGTAAGAGACGCTATTTAGAAATGTTCTGAACTGGTCCAAAGAAAAACACTATAAATCTAGGCTCAAAACTTTAGGAAATAGATATGGTAAACTATTTTTAGAAAACCAAGTAAAGAAAGAGTGTAAATTATTATTTATTTATGCCAACATAATGTGGCATTGAATTTTTAAGTTCCAGCTCTACCTCTCAAAGAGTGTAAAGTTTACTTAACCTCTTGAGGGATATGGACGTGTATACACGTCCTGTGCGTTTAAGCATTTAACCCTTATTTATCCCTTATCCAACTCAACTTATTTTAATTTTCCCTTTATGAAACATTTAAGTAAAGTCTATATACTTTATTGGCTTACCTTAATATGTTCTTTCTGCAGTGATTTACCTCAAAACAGGGATAAACACACAAGGGTACATCTCCACATTCGCAAATTCCCTTCTTGCGGCACACGAAAGACTTTCGAGATGGGCGGGACTTCTTTGCTGTTGGTGGTATCCTTTTAGGATAATGTTTTCCTTGAAGTCTGAGGGGTGCAGAGGTTTTGGATTTTCAACCCCCAACGTGGTATTGTTCAATTAGGCTGCAAGCTATTTATAGTCGGAAGTCAAGGTCGGTCATTGTCCTGTGTGGGTTTAGAGAGCCCTCCAAATTACCAAACAATTGTATATGGTTATATCCAGTTGGTGCAAAAATACCTTTTTATACCACTTCTCCCTTCAGCTACAAGCAGGAAAATATACGTATGTATTTCAACAAAGAAAGACACGGACTCTACTAAGTTACGAAACTCGCGTAAGCAAAAGTTGAAATGATCTATTCTGATGACTCAAGAGACCACGCATACAGTAGCGCATTATTACACATTATACTGACACATAAGCCACACATACAATGGGTGTTTCGTTATTGTTTCTTTCAGAGAACTTAGATGCGTTCGACAGAGCAAAGTTGACTTTTCACCACAGTGAAACAAAATTGTGCCATTTCAACGTTTTGTAAATACAACTCAACTTTGCTGATGACGTACATTTATACTGCAAATAACGAGTTTTATACCAGTTTTTGTTTCATTAAAATAACAATATTTACACAAAATACAGCTGTGTATATACAACGCACTTTAAATACCCTGCGCTGGATATTGGGTAGCAGTTCTCGGCTCGTGGACGTTTTAAATGGCCATCGCTCAAGAGGTTAAACGTAATAGGCTTCAGTTGAGAGCAATTACTGCTTACATGTTCAGGCAATTTAAAATCAGTCTTTACTGCTTTAGGATGACGTTTTATCACAGAATGTTATTTCTATTCCTTTAAGAAAGTGCACCAATCTCAAAAATGTAGTAGAATTGGTAGAGCTTGCATTAACTACACAAAAAAAAAAAAAAAAAAAAAATATATATATATATATAAATTTATGCAACATTCATCAGAATGTAAAATGTTAGTACATAGTTATCAGCATTGTCATTTATTTTGCTATTCAAAATTATGCAATGGAAGCTGCTGATATTTTACTAATTTGTCACTGTTTAAGCAATTTTAACCAGATACTGCACTTCAAATAGAATCCCTACTATTGCATGTTTGTAGATAACAGACCTGTACATTATGCAAAGTAGCACTCTTAAATACTACATAGCATATACTCGGCGCCAAACAAGGTGATTGACAGTTGCTATCCACGTGATGGAAAGGTTGGATGTGCCATTGCGGTCATCATAGCAACAAAAAGAGGAACCAATTAGAGCTAAGACATTTCCATAGCAACACTAAACGCCAAACCAGTGTTTCAATATTTAACATCTGATTAGCATGTGCCTGACCTGCAACCCAGCAGTAACAAACTCTGTGTCTTATCTTCTGTTTTCCCTGCAGTTTATACATTACCTCCCTCCAGCTCCAGCTTGCAGTGTTTGTATCAGAGATTGCCTGTGTGCTGACAAGTCCATTTGCATCATTCTATTTATGTGATTATTTGCCTTGTATTTACGTGTGTCTGAATCAGTGCATCTGTGCGTATGTTATGAACATTTACAATTCTCTCACTCTTTTAATGAATATTTACTTATGTCTAAAAATATTGACAAAGACAGCGTAACCCAACGAAAAACTTTGCATACTCGGGCAGCGAATAAAACTTGCTAAGGTACATATCCCAATTAAAGGATTATGCAGTCGATGGTATTGCTGAAGAACATGGTCGCAAAGTTGTTTGGTTTCCCCCTTTCCTAGTGTAAATCAGTTTAATTAATTTGGGCCAAAGTAAAGGGTTATATTGTGCGAAGCATATGTTGTATCGTCTGCAATAAAGTTGCATCACTAAAAAGCTGAAAACTATGAACAAGTGGTTACTGATACAAAGGACAACATGGGAAAAAATTAGTTTTAAAAACAAGGATAGAACAGTGTCATTTTTGCAGATAATTCCAGCAACAACAGCAATGATGCAAGCGAGTCAGATATCAGCGGCATTTTTCCATTACAATATTTCACAGGTGTGTTTTTTTCATTAACAATTCTTTACAGTGATATATACATACAGCTGAATTCACCGTTCTTGGCCCCTGACCTTGAGTGGGAGTCCTGTAGGCGAATCTATATCTTCTGTCTCTTTCATCAGCTCAAATAATTCCCGGAATGAAACCATGCACAACAAGCGGGGTGGGGATGGGAAAGGTAGTGATATCTGCATTTCAACAGTCCTTGCTAATTCTCAATCTCTTTTTTGTGCAGCATACAGTAATTGAAGACATATTAAGATATTTGCGATGAGAAGTGAATATAATGAATTTATAAACATTGGTCATAGCATAAATCAATTATGCTACCACTGTTTCCACATTAGGATCCAAAACATTACACAATCAGAGCAGCGAAATTGTTTCAAATGTACGGACATACATGAAGAAAAAAGCTAAAAGCAAAGAACTGCTTACATCAGAAGAGTTTTTCATAAAAATTAAAAAAGTTTAAAAACGCGTATTAGATGCCACAGGAGCGTCAGAAAGAACAGTGAAAATAATTGTTCAAGAACGTGAACAACATGAAAATCAGAACACCTCTTTTGGAACTCCAAGAAAAAAAAAACTTCCAAAATGAGTAACGGATCTAGATGGCTTCGATAAATGTGTCGTTAGAAGAACGATTCATAATTCTTGTGTTAAGGAAAAATGTGCTTTTTTATTTAAATTAACGTCCTCCAACGTAATGTCATATCGGACGGTGAATGAAATGGGTGAAATGATGCTCAAATGAGCCCGAGGGCCACGGAACTTTAAGTTACCCGACATTCGTCTTCTCAGATTAGGGAAAACCTCGGAAAAAACCTTACCCGGATAACTTACCCTAAGCAAGATTCGAACTCGCGACCTCTTGGATGTGAAGCAGACACGCTAACCACCAAGCTACTGAGGCGGGCAAAAAAAAAAAAAAAAAAAAGTTCTACAATAGCTAAATTACTTAAGAGTTTTAAGAGAAGGCATTAACTTCAAGGGCAGCAAGTCATCCTTAAACAGAATAGTGAGAGAACTGGGTTTTAAATGAAAAAAGGCCACATTTACAATATCTGCAGTGATGCATGTACTTAATACAAGCACATGTAAACAGCTAATTAAGCTAGGTACATTGTATAGACATTTTTTCTGCATGGACTGTACATACTACTTTACGAAGCACAACGTTATCTGAGTAGCATTTGAAGCTGACGCACCAATTCGCTTGCTGTCTGCTGTCACCTGGCTTGGTAAATAAACTCGCTTTGAGCCTTTACATTTACTTCCTCCAGGGGCCAAGAACGGTGAATCCAGCTGTACATATTCTATCCTTTGCATGTAGATTCACTATTTTACTATTGTCTTCGAATATGAATACAAATTATACCTTCTCTACATTCCAAACGCAATCCAACAATCTTACACAATGCTAATGCACTCTCCACGTGGTTGCGATAAGTGGCAGCGTCGCCTCTCTTTGACTGTGAACTGTCCATCCTTTTCTTGTTTGGCGCCGATAATAGTTGTTAGTTATAAAGGAATGCATGGCAGCACTGGTTATCAAAATATCTATAAACATACTAATACCTTGCTTTCAAACACCAAATGGACCTTTCCACATGCTCCACTTCCCAATTCTCGCAGCACAATATACTTCTGTGTGATTTCTTCAGGGAATTCACCAGTATCCCTATTTGCATCAACATATATGTATGCTGAAAAATGAGATCACTTTCATAATCATATCACACAAAATTGTAACATTAGTGTTTCAATAAAACTTCCAAATTATTGCTTTTAAAAGCAGCCACAGGTGCTCAATCTTGCCCATCATTTCACAGTCATCAAAGTTCTATGCCAGTTGGAATGTATCACTTGCTCACATAATAGATGTATTTTGTTAACAAAGAATTGAATCAACAAGTGTTAGATAAGGAAATAATGGAGCTATTAACAGTGAAGCAACCAGAATCCAAAGTAAGAACAAATTAGAAACTAAAAGCTTCTCTTATCTTGGTAATATTGCAAGATTTTATGCAGTTGACACGTTTCAAGTTGACTCCAACTCATTCTCAAAGCTATACAAACAAAGTTACCAGAGCTACTGATGCTCATTTTAATCACCAATCTCTGAAAACAAAAACCTATAAATACAATCTATTGAAGCTATCTCAAAATTTATAATATGGTTCCTGTTTTTTAAAATAAATATCTTTTCCCAAACCATTAATCTATAGGTCCACTTAATTTTTTTAATAATTTAACATCTTTAAGTGTTAGATATTTTGCTGCATATATATCCAATTACCAATTAAGCGATAAGATAAAGCATGTGAGCAATACTATAGCATCACGTCAACTAAAAGCGTTAAAAATCAGACTAATTGCTAGATAGTTTTGATCACATTTATTGCTTTATTTTAAAAGACTATGCCAAGGAAAATTAAATCAAAAGATTCTGGATCAGAACAAAATACAACACATATCAAATTTTAGTATGTATGTGTAAATTGTCCATCATCATGATGGCCATGGAGTATAATATGGCTGAAAGCTCGAACAATTTCATAGATATTACATGGCTGGTAACCCAAGAAGCTCTAATTAATTACAGGTTAGACTGTACATCTGTGGCCTTCTTAAAACTTGTTGGTAATCATAGAAAAAATAAAACAGTTGCTAAAATTGTTACATACCTCTACAATGTGGTATACTTAAGGAGATTTGGTCATTGTTCTTCAACACCCGTCTAGATCCTTTAACCAATCTTTCACAATTCACAAATGTTCCATTTGAACTCAGATCTTCTATGTAAGCAACATCGTGCGAACCTGAATCTTCTTTTCCAATTTTAAAATGCTTCTTGCTGAATGTTGCGAGAAGTGTTCTGTTCACTACTTCTTCACGAAGCACAACAGCACAATCATTGGCTCTTCCAATCACATACTCTGCATTAATCAAGTCTAAAAAAAATGATGTAGGAAATTAATAGAAATAATCTTCTACTAAAAGGATAAAAAAACTTTTAAGTACCTATTAAATACAATGTGTGAATGCATAAGACATGAGAGTTAGAGAGAAGTGTCATTCACAGGTTACTTTTCCAGCAGAGTACCTTAAACCAGAATACACAGACCTACTGAACAGGGGTGTTTTCTCCATAAGGTTGCAGATTTGCACTACACCTACTGATTTTGCATGTACAATTAGGGCATTTTGAGCTTTATATTGTACTTGTTTACACTGTTTAACATACAAAAAATAAAGTTTCAAATGTGTTACTTATTGGCTGCAGCAGGCTATTGCAGTCTAAATATATATTAAATAAACAAGTGTTAAATGTAGGGGATCATAAGATTTGCACAAGAGAGTCAACCTAGGTTGATGGCTTGGTGGCCAATCTTGGGCTGTCCGAGGGGTTTGCAGGGAGACAGGAGAGATGGAGGTGGCTTTTTATACAGTGTGTTTCAAAATGAAAGAGCAAATTTCAATTTTGTATTATGGAAAAACTATCAAAGATTAAAACATTGCGCATGTTACTGGATAGAGGGAGGTTCAAAGTTTTATACATGCACTATACCATCTCCTGCTAAGGTTTGCATCTTGCAAAGAAACTGACTAGCCTTCATGTCACCTTGTTCCAAGCCAGTGATAAGTCGTTTAATTCGTAGGTTATCACTTTCCTTAATAATGCTTAAAGCCTTTCTTTTCACGTGCTGTATTTGATAAGCTCACTACTTTTAGCAATATCCCAAACATTTTCCACATATTTTGGCACTAATTGAGAAATTAAGTAGTTGAATTTAGTTCTTTCCTGCGTTATTCCTGCAATTTCAAACTGATTTGGAAAAAGCACATTTCTGGCTTTTCCAACCAAAAAGGTGGAAGTTAATGCTCACTTTATTCAGCTCACTTGATAGCAATTCAAAATGCTGTGAAGGCTCATTTAATCTGGTACTTACATGCTTCCTTTCTTCTTTAGTCATTTTGCTGTAGCTTGAACGCAGTATTAATTAATGCCACATATCATGTTGGGGTCAAAATTTTCGTGCAAATACTTTCTTTATCAAATCAAAGAATTTGAATCAATATAATGTGCAAGATTTGTTAGTCTTCTTTAACTTCTCTTTTTTCCTAAAATCCCATGGACAAAAACAAAAACAATTGCTATTCTAGTTACTCAGAAATTAACAATGTAAATATAAAAGAATAATTACTCGTAACATACTATTGTTCCTAAAATTTTACAAAATTAATACATAATAAATCAGTTGTCTATATAAAGAAGCCAATTATTTTTTAGTGAGAACCATGGATGAGATACATGCAGCATTATCTGTAAATATAAAACAAGTTCTCCAGATCTTATCCAAACTGTGAACATTGACAGAAATTAAATGAATGTAGAGGACTTTAGGAATGCCCAACACTGAAGACTCCTGAAATGCTGTGTCGGATCTTCAGTTATGGTTAGGAAGAAGTTTTGGAATTTTGTTCAGAAGTTTCAGAGTACTCTACAATATGTGCAGCTTTAAGGAGAGTGAAATGGAAAATATGCAGAATATACCTAATGGATAGTATTGCTGACTTTGATGGCATAGATCTACACAAGGTGTAGATATAAGAATTTTAAGGCTAAGAAGAAGTTTTGGAATTTTGTCCAGAAGTTTCACTCTCCAATTTGTGCAGCATTAAAGTGGAAAATTATGCAGAATATACCTGACGGATGGTGTTGCTGACTTTGATGGTATAGATCTACACAAGGTAGGAGAGTGAGATGTGGAAAATTATGTAGAATATTGTACCTGATGGACAGTGTTGCTTGCAACTAAACCTGGAAGATCTTTTCATCTTCCTCATCGTCAAACAATTCTTGCATCTGCGTGTTCTTCGGTAAACTCTCCTTTTCTGACAGCCTTTATTGCTAAATTGTATTGCTTTCAATGCCATTAATAGGTTGATCATTTCTTCCTTAGCCGTTTGGCTCCAGTATTTTTTGGCATTCAAAATTTTAACATTTGTTCTGACAAATTTTAGAGCCATGAAACCGAAATTATGTCAATATATATTTGATAATGGAAAGAAACAAAAGGAGATTCTAGTCAATAGTGAAGGGGAAGACGTAATAAAGCTAATATGTTAAAGTCTCAAGAATGGAAGCCTAGGCAGATTTAAAAGAGTGATAAGGCTTTGTTGACACGTACGAGAAACAAACACGTGTAACGATTTAGCGGGCTGATTCCTATCTTACCATGACGTGCTCTAAAGTTAGCCAATGGAAATCGCTTCCTTATTGTTGCCCGTGCAAAAACAAAATGCAACGCAAAACACACTCGCCTTGAATCGAGCCGAGAGTACACGTGCAACTTGGGAACTGCACGTAAGCTAGCGGGTAAACATAATTCAGCGGTCGCTAAAGGGTGACAAAGTTAAAGTGTTATAACATTGTAGTTGAAATTACAAAGTTACATTCTATTTAAATATCGTCGGCAGTTCTCTACAAATCTGGAAATTTACAAATAAAGTGATATGTTGGTTAATTCTTCGTTTGGTTCCATTCCTACCATAACTCGCGCACACCCTGCAGATTAGGACCTCTTGCTAGAGCTAGTCCGGACACCAAACACGAGATCTTATAGGTCTTAAAGTAGACGTCTTCGAAGGAGAGGAGCGTTTGCGTCAGCCATAAGAAGAGGCTCTTCTGATATTTCTATTTCTAGAATTTGTATTACAACTTTTTCGAAGGACAGGCTTACACATTTGTTAATTCTGATTCTGATTAACTACTTCAAAAATTTTGATGCTCCAAAGTAGACTATTGATTTATGTTTCCATAAATTAAAAACAGTTAATTTAAATAAAAGAATAGTACTTAAATGAATACCAGCACACTGTGGAATACAAGAAAACGAAACAGCCAATTTTCTGACCAGGAAAGGTAGTACATTTCCATCAGTGATGTGATCCACTGTTATCACTATCAAAAGAATAACTATATGTATATCTACAATACAAAAATTAAAGAAAAAAGTGTGTCACAAACAAAATATAAAATATAATAAAAACTTAAACTCACAGCTGGAAATAAGACATCCCCAACACTAAACAATATAGGTGTAAAAAATCCAGCTGATGTCACCAACATTCCTTGATCACTTCAACAATGTTATGAATAGAGTAATATTGCCACAAACTGGCACTAATATCTCCCATCCTAAATGATCAGAAATGTAATTAGCATCTTCCTTAAACCAGTAACTCATGAAGAATAAGTTTCAAAATCTAAAAGAAATTGCTTCTTGGTCAGCCCTGATGAATTACCAGATTACACAGGTTAATACCGGGAGGGCAAAAAACTTCCAAACCGGCTGCAACGTGTTTTGCCTTTCTGCATCCTCGGCACTCACTGTATGCTGCTATCATAGAAAGACGTGGATGAAACCATACAATATTTTTAAAACTACCTTTACAGACTTTATTTACTGTAATATAATTATATAAATATAATATAAATAATAACTAACAATAATAATAGTCATACTCATGATGATGATGCTGATAACAACCTTTGCACTTCAACACTCTGGTACCTGGAAGCTACACCAGAGCACGTATGTGCTTTTTTTATTAATTTGTTACAAAAAAACATCAATAATAATGTTTAATAATTTTACAGAGAAAGCTTAACAACTAAAAACATAGGTTTAAAATATGTCAGTGTAAAATGATACAACGCAAAGATTTAAAATTCTGATCCTGGAATTATTTTATCTGCGCTCTTGTAGTTGATCATGTCTGATCTTCAATTTCCTACTGTATTCCGTTCAGGATTCATTTGGGTTTTTAAGTGGGCTGAATCACCTTCACTCAGCCCATTTGCCTTCCTTTTGATGTCCAAAACGGTTATCATTTGCTTGGGTTAGTAGTTGAATGTGTATAGCTTGATTTCGTTTGGTGTTTTTGAGTCTTGCTGATCTTCGGCTAGCTTGTTGGTTTTCTATTGCTTTGCATCTTGGTAATCGAGGTATTTTTCGAACCATTGAGATAGTAGTTTTGTTTACAGCATCAGTCATTTTGCACAGAATTTAGATGTCTGATGGATTCCTTAAAATATCCAAAATTGCTTTTCCTTCCAGCTTAGAGTGCCCTTCTACTATCAGATCTTTCTATTTAATGCATTTGAATATGGCATACTCAGAGGTGTCCACAGTATTACAATTTTCACATATATCTGTACATTTTTTCTGTTTATTTTCTACAGATATGTATTGAACAGTCCATCACAGGCCTGTGATGAAATGCAACTTCTTGAGTTTTAATCTATGTTTTACATTAGAGAATATATTAACTGGTATCCAGTTAATCCTCTACTAAAATAAAAAGGAAAAAAAAAAAAAATTTATGAATTTACAAATCTGTTATACAAAATACCGGTAACCGATATTACAAATACTGGTATCCAGTATTTAAAAAAAGAATAATTTTTACAACTAATTAAATCAATTAAAATATACAAATACAAAAATTACACACGATTCTCCATAAAAATTTCAAATTATTCCAAAACAAAATTTACTATTCTTTCAAATTCTTAAAAACCATAAGCTAAAATTTAAATTATACAACATTTAAATTTCTTATAATTTGAGTTTCCTAAATTTAGGGATATATAATTCTAGAATAAGGGGTCTCCGTCTAGGGGATATGTGAATAGCGACCACAAGGTACCCAAGCTGAGCAGAACATTACTTCCACTTACTGGTGTTTTGCTCCTCACTGTAACTTTTCTATCTGACCTTACCTTGGTCATCCCTTGTTCTCTTCCGACCCCGATGCTATTAAGGTTCCTGAGGACTAGGGAGTCTTTATTTTTCCAACATCTCCATTTCTCTAATTTCTCTATAAATTCTTAACCCTAACATGCTGACCTGTCATGGCATGTAATATGTCCTCTGATTGGTAATCAGAGGATATGGTCGGTGAATTTATTTTGATAACTCTCCCGGTCAGGTCGGTGAGACCCATAAACCAACGACAGGTGTGGTCCTCCAGACATTCTGGGGGTTGTGAGAGAGTGATGTAACTGCCAAAACATAAAAATATAGTGCTCTCTAAAAAGCGGTTACTATTACTCCTATTGCTCTCTTCAATATCAGTGAAAAAATATTGGAGAGCAAGAGGATTAATGGCTTCATTGTCAGAAATCCAGCATTAGCTAACAACAACATTAAAGAATATATGTCCTCCTGCCAACATTTTCTTCATCCCATGATT